>JAFBMP010000007.1:4047100-5396134 GCA_019976485.1 Apiospora pterosperma
TAAGGTGATACGCAAGAACAGCAACTCGACCCAGGTCTACCGCGGCCGCGCCGTGCTGTTCGACGAGTCGCACGTCGTGTCGCAGGGCGCCGTGACGGGGCCGGCGCGGTTTCCCTTCGCCGTCACCATCCCCGAGACGTCGCAGCCAGGCTTTGCGTCACGTGGGGACGACTGGGATCGGGAGAAGAGTTATTACCTCAGCTCATCCCAGGACGATGTGACGAAGCATGGGCTTCCTTCGGTCTTTCACTTCGCCTACAGGTCGGGGTGGTCTGGAAGCAAGTTCGAGGCATACATCGAATATATCCTCGAGGCCACTTTGGCGTGCCCGGGCGCCGAGAGCGTCACTGCTCTGCTCCCCTTGTTCATCCGCAAGAAATCGACTGCGAAGCCCATCGGAGGCAGCGACTATGGATTCGGGATCCGCGAGGCAGGTCGGCTACTCCAGACAGAAATGCTAGTCGCCGAGGACGCGGAAAGGAAGATGACGTTTCGGGAGAGGCAGCGAAGGTTCTGGAAACCTTCCAAGACGCCCAGATATACCTATACCGCCAAGGTGGTACATCCGACCGTCATTCAATTGGAGCATCCCGATCCTATACCATTGAGGATATTTATCGTCCCTAAGCTGCAACACGAGCGTACTTCCATCTGCCCAGACGGCGATCTCTCCCGTCTACCGGCAGTGGAGTTTGTGTCCATCGAGCTGGGCCTGAAAGCAAAGACTCGGATCCGAACCCCTGGTACTTTTAATAGCTACCACGAAGAAGAGCGCGAGCACGAGTTCTCTATCCCGTTTAGACCCTCACAGGCGAACTACACGTTCAAGGTTCCTCTCGTAGTGAGAGGCAATATCAGAGATGCACCGCCACTCGATTGCATGACGAGTGGAATCTCGAGCAAACCCAGCCACGAGAAGCACGCCGCCGTCATGGGCTCCGAGGGTCATAATAACAATAACAACTACAACGACAGCAACGGGCAGTTCTCAATCCGGCCGGTTGATGAGACCGTTGTGAAAGCCCCCAGCATGCCGACGCTGGACTACGCCCATTTCGCCCCCAGCGAAGAAGGCCATTTCTTCCTGGGCACGTCGTTCAACCTCGGCGCACACCTCGACCTCCGCCTGTCGCAGACCGGGTCCTCGACGCTGGGCACGGCGGTCGAGGAGCCGTTCGGCCGGTGGCTCTACCCGTCGTTCGACACGTACAACGTCTCGGTGACGCACCAGCTGCAGTGGACGATCCGCCTGACTTGCGCAGGCGAGGTGCACAATGTACACGGCCTCGCGGGTGTGCGGGTCCTGCCGCCGAGCGAGGAGCAGGAGGCCTACAAGAAGGGGCTGCTGGGCCCCGGGGACATGCAGAAGGATTATGATGGCCTGGCCGAGGCCTTGGGTTTGGCTGAATCGGCGCTCGGCGTGGTTTCCGATGCGCTTGAGGCGTTTGGAGATATCTAAGCTGTCTGGTCTTGTGACTTGCTTCGAAAGGAAACGGTAGGACGGCCAGCGAACCACCTCTGAGATTGCCCTCTTTCGGTCCTTCCATGCGTCCCTCGGTTACAATGTCTTTGACATATGGGTGTGATTTAGTAATGTCTCTAGGCGTATTTTGATCTACTACTACGATCAGATTATGCCGAGTGAAATGATAGATAGCTGAGGCCGAATTTGGCGGCCTCCGGATACAGTGGCCCACGGAGTTGCTCCTCGGTGTATCTGATGTGGACATCGTTGATCATTCTCTAAGGAGCTGACCTCGCTCACTTCGCGGTAGATTTTTTTTTTCTTTTTTTTCAATACCTCCATCTGGATATTTAGCGACAGTGACGGCGACAAAGGACATGGTAGCTAGCCTTTCATGATTGCTTTAGCCTTCTCCCGTATCATATCTGCTTAACCAGTCGCAGAACTCGATATAGTTCTGAACATACATACGTCTTCTCTATGGCCAAGAAAATCTTCCGTGGGTAGAAAGTACGATTCCGGGCAGAACCTTCACGAACCCAGCCGAAGGCCTCCTCAATTCGGCCCCCATGGCTTGCAAGTCTACGGTTGGTGAAGACATTAGCACGATAAGCACGTTTCCAAAAGCGTTCGGTTGGCTGTGTTGTGGCACAGCCCTTTCATGGAAAAGCGGCGCAGCGAATGTTGTGGTTGCTGTTCCCCCTGGCTCGCCGGCGTTGCTTCCTACCTAGAGCTTGCGGCTTATCAGCTGCCGGCCTCTATGTCAATGGAAATACTACTCTTCGCAAATGTTGGTTACAGATAATGCTTCACTGCTTCATCTTCTGCAACATATTTCTGGTCGGTAAGGCGTGCGCGCGCCGGGCTTTCACACTGAATAGAATCACCCGCTTGGCTCGATCTCGTGCAGTTGTCATAGTCTTGATTAAAAGAGCGGTGCCTCGCAGCAAAGATGACCTTGCCTACTGCCGTGACACAATCGCACGGCCTCTCTTCGCCAGAAGCATAATACACAATCTGTGGCCGTCTGAAGGCCACTGGCTTATTTGGGGGGGCCAGACATCCCGGCAACAGTTCGTGGTGGTTGAGCCTTAAGACTACCGTCAAACTCCCACCCAATTTCGTCAACTTTGATCGATGCGAAATCCGCTCAGCGTTTGCTTTCATAGTGTGTATCCCCGTAAGCGTGCGAAAAGCGCAATAGCCTTGCTAACAAAGCAAACATGTACCGCAGTCTTACGCACATGGCAGCCGCGCTTCAGCTCGTACCACCTACGCTGATCTGGTCGTTATATTTAGCAGGTCAAATGTTGCTGGCGCTCTTCTGTTCTCTTCTCTTCCTATTGAATCCGGGGGCTGATCTACGGAGGACCAGGGTAGCTGGTGTGCTGACAAGCCACATGCGCGCACTAGGTTCCTAGTGAAAACGGTGAAAGACAGAAAGACACACCTCCGAGAGGGTGACTAGCTTGGTTTCTTCGAATGTGACGGATTAGGCAATGCAAGGCGCAGACGAGCAAAGTAGTCGAGCGACGGAGAGCCCGAAGATCCATCATATTCACCATCTGCTATAGCTTGCATGATGATGTCGCAGGTGGGCCAGACACACCACTTGATAAACGGAACTGTATCTTGTCGCGTCTTGTATAAAGCTGTGGTGATAGGCGCATCTTTGCGCGGTAGAGTAGTCGAATATGAATGCCCCGGGTGACTTACCTCTTCTACTGCCTCACTGCCTATATTATCAACTGTCTGAGTGATTTGTGTTCATAGAAGAAGACCTCTGTCATGTCGCGATCGATTGCCGGAAGCCTAGGCCAGTCTTCGGTTGAGGATGATGAGGCTCTCTCAACATTTGCGACAGCAGGAACCGAGTACGATGACCACCTAAGACAAGCCCGACATATAATTTCCCGGCGATTGCTAATTTGAGCGCGCGCAGAAGTCCCGGCGCGACCCCTCGTGCCGATCGTGGAACTCCAGAAGGAGCACAAGGTGCTCCCACAAGACGGCCATTGACGCGGGCCCTACTCCGCCAAGCCCAGCTCCAGCAATCGGCCCGGGACGACCAGCAGCCCGTGAGCACTCGCGATGACATCCTGAAGTGGGACGACAGCCAGTTCCGGGGCCTGATGCCGCCGCCGCTACCGTATGAGACGAGGCCGCAGAAGAAGAAGCGGGCTATCCAAGAAATCATCGAAGACAATAGCCCGCGGGAGCCCGACAGGATGACCAAGGAGATCGAAGAGATGATGACGCCCAAGCAGCAGCACCACCACCACCACCACCACCAGCAGGCAGGGGGCAGTTCTGTTGTGGCCAACGAACAGCTACGGGACGACAATACTAGGTCGGCGGAGAACAGCTTGAACTCCGACCACGCAGCAAAAAGGATCAAGGCTAGCTTCAACCCTAAGCAAACCAGCACTCGGTCGTCGAGCAAGGGCGACGGCTTGAGCTAGCAGCGTTGGCCTGACGGTCGAGGGTCGCCCATGTTCATTTGGCGCGCGGTTGGTTTCCTTCTTTTCATCTTCTTCTTTCTCTTCGATACGTCATATCAACGTGAGCTTCGAGTTGTCATTTACACATTTGATTCCTTCTCGCGTCTTTCATGATCGAGGGTGGCGGGATGCAATTTTGATGGGACCCGGTCTTGGTTGCGCGACGCACACACGACTGACTCTCTGCACAAGCAACAAGGCCAGTCACAGTCAGTATAGGAAGGGAAGTGAAATGGGATTTTCCTTTTATTGATATCCTCTGCCGACCGAGGTAGTATCGTTATATGTCGCTTAAGCTCGTTGAACAGGGATCGCTGCCCGACCTGGGTAGGTCAATTGGCTCTGTTAACCGCGCTCGCACTTGCTATTGGCTTAGGTATTCAGGTCATGTCAGGTTATTTTAATAATAATCAATCCAGGCTGCGACATGAACGGTGGGCCTGGCTGCTTTGTTGGCTTGTTGCTTGCTGGCTGGCTTTGGGCCCAGTGACGACTCACCGGCCCTAGCCGTGTTCCCCCTCTCTCCCTCTCCCTCTCCCTCTCTCTCTCATCATCATCATCATCATCGCTTGCGGGTTTTTGGTGATCATGTTGATCCCATTGGATTTTCAGGTTTGATACCACACGCTCTCTGTACAAATTGGGTGTTCACTGTCGTCAGCAAGTGTTCGCTAACCGACGGCAAATCCCGCTAGAGACGAATGTCATGTCGGTAGGTCGTACTTGGGAAATGCAATGACTGGGTTCCGGGTGGTGGCACACACCACCTCTTGGTCAAGGTTACACGTACATACTCTAACTTGCACCCAAGAAACCTGCTTAACCTCACAGTGGTTGTAGATAGACTTTGGACATTCCCGTGTCGGGTTATTTTCTCATTGGCGATCAACGTTTGGGTCCCGCCCACATCCACGATCTTATTTCCCGATGGTATGCAGCAGGAAAAGCCTCCTCCACGAGGTGTGTGTCTGTGTGTCTGTGTGTCCGTGTGTCTGCACGCGGCTACTACCCTAAAATCAAGTACTTGTAGTGGTAGTAGGTTGACATAGGATGAAAGTACGGTGAGCGTTGCTGTCTCTCTGTGTCTTTGTTGTGTGTGTGTGTGTGTGTGTCAATATGCCAGTTTTCCAGGAAGAGGACGGCATTGCTTCCCGACCTCAATCACTTCAATAAGCTTTCTCCCGCTTCGTAAACACTGCCATGGGCATCATTTTGCATCTTTCTGGCCATCCCCAAAATTAATTCGCCGACGTCTTTCCCGTGGTCCTGGACCCGGTCCTTGACGACATGCAATAGCACAGGTATTATACAACAGCAATACCTGCCTGTCCCAACACGTCAAATTACCTTAGCAAGCCAGATAACTCATAACCACAAGGCAATAATATAAGCTCGGATCCAGTGCCTGGCCGCCCGGGGGAAATTAATAAACCTTTGTTTCTTGTTTGAACCTTGGTGCCTCATGGGATTGCTTTCGTTTCGTTTCGTCTGCTCTGCTCGGCACGGCTCTTCCTACCCTCCTTCTTCCTTGTTATATTTACAATATATCGTACATACTTCGAATTATTTCCCAGCGCTGTCTGTGGGGCACAATGCGGTAACGAGACTCGGAAGATTCCCGCTACCTGGGAGATCCTCCCAATTCCTTTGTTCCACATGAAGCAGTCATATCCACGACAGAAATCGCTTCTTCACCTTTGTTGGCAGACCCCGCGCTGTGCAACCCTGCCTTCCAGCTGTTGTCCATCATTACCCAATAATATGGGCAAGTTGAATAGTTGCTCCGGGCACAACGGTTTCTCTTGGGACTTCAAAGTCTTACTACAGCCCTATCCAATCCCGGTCATAAAAGACTTAAGCCATCAGAATAAGGGAGGCCCCGCGAACAGCGCCACGCCGCCCCTGCAATCGTCGCACTTGTATTAACAAGAAATCGAATTACCTCCCAGAGACCCTTCCTTGCATGGCGACCGATGCTCCAAGGACATAGAAGAGAAGAAGACAAAAATGGGAAACGAAACGCCAACCGGATGCAAAGAAATATCATGGTCGGGTCCGAGAATCATGAATTAGAAGAAATCTTCGGAAAAGTCGGAACAGAGAAGTCATAGAAGGCCGTGCTGATCATGGACAATAGTATCTCCAACACAACGAATGGGGTATCCAACGTATAATTGTACATGTACACAGCAAATGGCTAATTGGGCCAGCCATGGAGGGTTGCTGCTTGTCTTGGGTGCTACCAGGTAACAACGACCAAGGTCTCCGACCAAGGGGCGCAGCCCAACAACATGGGTTGTCGCTGTGCATTACGAGCCCCTTGGGGCGTTCGGCTGGTCGAGCAGACCGCCAATATCGACCCGTCCTGCCCGGGGGTCGGCTTGGTGGGCAGGCTGTACTCGACTCCGTATCGGTGGAAGCTGATAGCCTGGCGGCTGAGAGGGTCTGTGCATCGACAATTCGCTTCGAGGTATATGATATGATGGCCCTGCTGGGTGGTCTGATCGACCAGACGAGGATGGCGAATATGAGGGGATATTGGGGCTTACGCCTGGGCTCGGTCCCGCAGCTACGGACGCTGGGGTTATTGGTTGCCGGGGACCATGTCCAGTTTCTCTGGACTCCAATAGCTCACCCCACCGATGCCTGTTTGGGTCAAAAGACGCCGATACAGGCGTCAGTTGCGCATAGGCTTGAGGCTGATACGCATAGGGAAGATCTCTTTGTTGTGCGGAGGGTGACGGATTCGACAATGATCTCGGCTGCGTGATGAGGAGCACGACGACGAAGTATATGGAATCCTCCTTCACTAGCCCGACCCGGATAGGATACTGCCGTGGCTGGCCCTCTACTGTCTTGAAGTAGAATGTATCTTGCCGGTCTAATGGGAACCTCGAGATCGTTTCAGGGTCAAACGGGAGCGCCTGGATCACCCTGTCCGCCTCTTGACGGCCAAATATAGGGGGCAAGTATGTCGGTTCTTTCCTGGCCTGCTCGTCCTGGAGTGAGCGTTGGAGAGCCAGTACTCTTTCTCGCTCCTGGGGAAGGATGAGATCCTCCAGCCTGCGTCTCTGGATTGCCTGTGGTGACCCGGCCCCGATGGCATCCACAAACGTGTTCGACACCCTTGCAACCTCGAGATCAACAGTCAAAAACGCTACTGGCTCGGAAGGTCGTGGTGCAATGGTTAATGGCGGAGGGTAGACGTTGGCATCGCTGGCAGAGCTGCGGTCAAGATACCTCGGTATAGTGGGATCTGGTGGTTGCGACTTCAAGACTCGATATGATTGTGTTCTCCGAAGTGGATCATCGTAAGGCACCGCGGGGGCACTGACCGGTGCAAACAACGAGACTGGCCGCCGTACACTCGATTCCGTGGGGTTTCCAAAACGGGCTGCGTCGAACCGCGATTCTCGATCATCTCGTAACCTCGGTCGACCTCGTTTTTTGTGTTGGACATCTACGCAAGCATCCTCTTTGCCGTTACTTAGGCATCGTGAGCATGGTCTTTGAGCTATTCAGGAATAATAGTCAGCAATGTTCTAGCAGCAGCACCGAAAGAGAACCGATTCGCCATGCAACGGGGGCGCCGTTATGCCGCTAACAGCGTCAACGAGTCTTGGGCTTTGTGCCTGGTTTGCGCCGATTCTCATAAAGGTTACGACGTCGCAAAGCCTCATGAGCCCGAATATCACGGTTTATTGCTCCTTGAATTTGATCATTTCAAGAGACTTTCCTTGGTCCCGAAGGAATGCGATGCCTTCATATCAAGGCTGCCATCGCACGCGAAACCCATATGTCGGACAACAGGCTTTGGCGCGATCGCCCGCCTGATTCGTGGAGAAACAGCAGGCGAACTATCACAACCATTCGAGCTCTAGAGCCGTGCGGTTTCTAGGGTAGGTGGGATCGGATCACCACTTCACGCACGAGACTGCACTTCTGATGCATAGCAAGATCGGTAATGGCAAACGAAGGAAATATGCGAACGCAACATACCGTCACATCTGTGAAAGTCAGTTTCTGGCATGGCCACCTTCGGGGGGACGAATCAAGATACCTTAAATGTGCTCTTTTGCAAGGAACACAAGCCGAAGCGACGTGTCCCTTGGTTTTTCTTTGTGATTTGGGCGAAGTATATGGCGGGTTCTCTGGGGGTTGCGGTCTTGTGGGTAAAGAATAAGGCGAAGGACCTGAGGCATGCCCGGCTACTGGCAGTAATGGGTACTGTGACTGTGAGACCATGGGGCCCGCTTGGCCATGGTAGGAAAGTGGTCTTCCCATGGCTTCTTCGGGGCGTCGATAAGGAAACGCGGCTCGCTCTGTTGCTTCTCCCGGATACGTTCGAATCCCACTCGCCATGGGTGGTGGGAGCTGTGCTTGGGGGTTTTGTATACCCTGCTGGGAATGTGCTCGATACTCTATCCCAGGTATACTCGAGCCCGTGCGGTATACATCGTGACTGGTGGGTTGGAAGCTGCTTTGGCCACGTTCACCGGCCTCCAAGTTTGGCTTGGGTGGGAGCGGTGGCGAACCTGACATGGGCGGGGAAGGATAGGCCCTTGAACCGAGAGGGCACTCCGTCGCTGCGCTGGCCCAACTCAAGTCGAGAGCGAAGCGCGCCAGATTGGATATACCTCGGCGCTGGCCGAGTGGAACTTGAGTCTGCTCGCTATTATGGATTAGGTTTTGCATGGATTCGGGCGGAAACTGGGGGCCCAAGGCACAGGGCAGAGAGCTCCTGTCGTCTGCGCTGAGACGGAGGTGGCCGGATGCTCTTGGTCGTTGCTAATTTGATATCTCCAAGGTAAAAGGACGAAGCGCATTCCAAGATGTAGGCGGATAGGGCGAAGAGGTGCCCGCAGGCTCGTGCGGAGGCCTCGCGGGTTATAATCCCAGTTACGAGGGCAGCCGAAGCGTGCTCTTCAGGGCGAGATATCCGACCTTGGTGCCGTCGCTGAGAGGCAACTCGAGCCAAGTTACTTCTGGCAAGGTCGTAGGGGCGAATTCGACTCTTCGTGGGACACGATAGTGGTTTGGTAAGACTTTGGGCCACCAAGACTTTCGAGCTTCAAGTTGTACGGCATGCGGCAGTGTTGTGAGTATTTAGGAGAGCGGACAGGCGACGGAAAGGTGCAGATCCAATGCTGTACCTCGACTCATGTGGCAGCACGAGCTTATTAGCCGATTTGGGAGGCAGCACGGTTACTCTGCGGCGCCAGTTCAAGTCGAGGACATTGAACAGTAAGGGACAAAGATGGGAGGAAGCTCAAATGTCTCTCACAACCATCAACCAAGTGGGATCGTGGGAGGTTTTTGTGCAACTCATTAGAGATTGGCCCATTATGTAGGGACCAGGATGTTGGTTCATGGGGGCGCCAGCCAGACCATTGCACGGACGCGAGATCCGCTGGACAGCTCTGAACGGTAAGGAGATACCTCTGGGTGTACAATGCACCGGTTGCTAAGAAGTACCTACTTCTCACTACAGCTACCCCCTACTGGTCCCCCTTCCAAGGCGGGCCGTACAATACAATACTCGTACCCAGACGAAAGTTATCAACATGAAAAGACTTTGGGGGGGAGGGACCAGGCAGGGGGGAGGGGGAGGGGGTTGGATTGGGAGTGAGCTATCCAAGTCTACATGGCTCTAATTGGGAAAAGGGAAACGCAGAGACCAGATGAAGAAGACAGGACAAGCCTGGCAGGCATGGAACCCACCTGTGGGTCCTTCCCAAGAATGTCACCTGGGTCGATGTTGATGAATTGCATGGTGTGGGAACAAGGGTGTCTCTAACGACTAGAACCTGGACTGGGACTGGGACCGGGACTGGAGCGCACAAGTGTGGCTCGATCCCGGACGCTGACTGGGGGCGAGGGGCATCTTCTCTCTCTCCCAACCCAGGCGCACTCACCCTATGAGCTACAGTTGAAAAAGGGTAGGTCAGTGTAGCTTCGATAAGTGAGGTAGTCAGGTATTAATTAGTACCTACCCTTTTTAGACCACCCATCATATCAGATTGGAAATGGTTGCTTTTTTTTTCCCCAGTTGGGATGGAGAGCGCACTAGTGGATATGCGTACTTACCTGTGTACTTTACGTTTATGTGTGTGCGTATTTGTATGTATGCAAGGTATGTATATGTCCGCGACATATTACATATTGTTCAGGCTTCGCAGTAGAGGTATGTATGGATCCTGGGAGAGAAATGCTATGCCGTGATATGCTTGCTAGGTTGAAGGGTTGCGGGCCTGGTTCATAAATTCTCCGTAAACCACCACTGTCCAGTGTGTCCGAGCGTCGTTAAATTAGATGGGATATGCGCAGCGCCAGTGCCAGTGCCAGTCCAGCGGAGGAAGCCAGGGCCAGCGTGCCGCAGGACCTATCCTACTATACGTCTACACAAGGCCATGTTCGTACCAATCAACCTTACCCGCCGCCCTTACCCGAAGAAAAGACAGAGGCAAAGACCGAGACGAAACAGAGGAAGAGGAAGAGGAAAAGGGAGGGGAGAGGGAGAGAGAGAGAGAGAGAGACGTACAGGGCTGATTGTGTCAAGGGTTAAACCTGCACATGGTGGGGCGTGCAGTTTAACGGTTTGAAAGAGGCGTCCATCCACAGGCGTCTGTCTGGTTGCCTGGGAAAGCTTCCCTTCCCTTCAGCCATGATTTTTGCCTCAAGTACATCCCTACATGCCTCAGTACCTACATGGGTACCATAATGATGATGGAGCAAATACATCAACTGCCCTACTTAGTTGCTACTAGCCAAGATGCACCAAGGTTATTATCTCCTGTGGCCACGGTGGTGTCCATGCAATGAATATTGTTGAATGAGAGTTCAGGAATAAGGGTCCTTCCTCTCTCTCTGTCCACATGGGGTCAAACCAAAGCGAGCAGGGTACGCGTAGAATATGTAGGTAGGTTACGGAACTTGATAGGACAAGCTCCCGAGTGGCTGCTGACGGAGTCGTTACCATAGATTACGTAGCTGTCCAAGTACATCAAAGTGCCATCCTAGTCCGGAGACAAGATGTGATTGAAGGATATGGCGCCCAACGTAGCTAAGTAAGTTTGATCGTAGGGTCCCGTCATTTGAAAATAGACCGCTGAAGAGATTGAGGACCGATTTATTCTACACACTATGCGTATGAGGCCCTCCGTCTCCAGGTCGCCTCGGGGCGGGCCACTGTTTCTAAGGACTGACAGAGTGGAAGAGTGAGTGTGGTATGTATGAGTGGGTGTATGTACTTGACACCCGGTCCAGGCTCCCGCCGATCTAGAAATTTAACCTAACGAGTATACGATGGGAATCCCAAAGCGTCAAGTTGCTCGGTTGAGACCTTCCTCTTCCCAGCCAGGCAAGTAAACCCGCACGGCGCTGGGCAGCATGGTCTTAGTCGACGCCACGCATGGCGGGTAGCAAGCTGCATGCCGGATGACGGGGACTTGCTTTTTGGGAAGTCCAGCAGCATAATCGATACAATATCCCAGACGGCTGACCGTTTGGCAGGCTTGCCTCGCTCTCTCGCTCTCTCGCTCTCTCTCTCTCCCTCCCTCCCGCTCGCTCTCTCTCCGCATTTTGGGTTTGCTCGAACCCAGGCTACCTCACTCCGACGTTTAAGGTCGAGGTCATGGCATGACGGGGAAGCATGGGCCAGGCAATAAGCCTGTGCTTGATATGCATCGCGTGGCCACCTAGTCGAAGACACCATTGAATTCAGCCGTCATGTAATCATGTTTCAACCTTGTAAGTTTGTGAGCACATCGCAAACTAATAGATAAGTAGATGTTCGCTAGCAGTTCAAAGCAGCCACCAGTAAAGCTGCATGCCGTGGCCGCCGGCTTCCATTGCCCGGCGACGGTACGAATGACGTTGAAATCTAACCATCAGTCATTGAAATGTGTGACCATGTTGATGGGACTCGCGAGAAACGCCACGAAGCACGGTACGGCTTGAAAGCACAGATGGCATGACATGGCGGACAAGGATGTATAAGCTGGGGTACCCCTTGCCTCTAGTGGTTTAGTTGGGCCACCACCCTCGGCATACATGAGATTGATTGAATAGGTACATGATTGAGGCCGCTTTATTGAATTCTCGTGCTCTTCTAGTGATTATACAGAAATTACATAGATGATCGGCAGCCATAATGGTCGAGGGAAGGAGTTAGTGGCGGTTGCGATCTCCAGGTATATGTCAGGCAAGTATGCAAGTTCGTGAATTGCGATATAGAGTGAAATTATCCCGATCCGCTGGGAGGAAAAACATGCTGCATTCCACAGGCGAAGTCAATAAGTCTCCTCAAGTTACGAGAAAATACCCCGACACGCATCCTCCTTCTCCGATTAAGCCACACCTATACTAATAAGATGTCATGAGCAAGGACTTAAGATAGTGTGGACCGATTAGGCTTTGGGGGCAGCAAGCTATCTACAACCCCGTTTCTTTTGCTCCGATGCTGCAGAGAAAACACTGCTATATGACCACGGCCTATGCTCCCCATCCAACCCTCATGGTCATGCTACTGGGCTCCCATACGTATTCTGTGACATAGCGATTCCACACGTATGACGAGAGTTCCCTTGCGGTTGAGCAACTTTGGCTTTGGTGGGACTCTGCTGAGACCACTTGATCCTTTACTGCTGGCTTGGCTGGTAAGTGATGGATGCTATGGACTCCATCGCGCAATGTCTCGAATCTTGTCCGTCCGAGGTAATGGCTCGTTCTTCTTCGGCCCTCATTCCCCGTACGCATTAGCGGCGGCGGACCGACACAGTTCACAGGATTTAACCAAGTGTTAACCTTAGTCTTCTTGTTTACCGAGAAACCACACCTGTCACACCAAGAGCTTCAGGTAATCTTTAATTAGAAGACACATGTTGGTGGCAGGTGAGCTGTTTATGCCGCCATGAACATTTCTTACCCGACAAGGCCTTCCTGGCTGATACCTTCCTTGGGTCAAAGTGGGTGGGTGTATCAGATGAACCTCGGCCGCGGGCTGCATCTCCGATGATTCCACCCAGCAGGATGGCTATAGGAATGCTCTTATACTCACGTAAGTATGTATCGATGTAATATTGAGACCCAGAATTCTCCGAAGTTGGTTCGTCCGTTGCGCCACTGTCTCTCTCTCTCTCTCTCTCTCCCCCTCCCTCTCTCTTTTTCGATACCTACGAAGATGGGTTTGATTGACTACATTCCCGGTGGTTGAGTGGGTACAGGTACTTGTTGAGCCGCCATTGCAACGGAATGTGACATTAGACCCCTCTCTCGGCAAGAGGGTGTGTATTGCATGGATCTAGTAACATTTATGCACAGCTACACATCAATATGACGATGCGTATTGCAATGCCAACTTACGTAGACATTGTAGCATTGAGTGCACCTGCAGGAAAAGGATCGAGACTCTGCATGTGTTAATTATAAGTACACGTAGGCACGCAGGATGTCGCGATCATGTGTGCCTACGTCACATGACACACGAGGGGAGGGGGGGAGATGGTTTATTACCGTGAAGTCAACTGCAGGTAAGGAGGCTTCAGGCGCATACTACGAGTATGCGACTTGACATATTAGGTATAAGACTTACATAGACCTACATACATCTAGGCGTAGAGTTTAGATCCTGGCAGTGATATGTCGGTACATCCCATAGCACATCCGTTATGCCGGGATACGCTAATTCTGAGGTAACCGTGCCTGTTAATACCTGCCAGCTGCATAAGAAGGAGTAGAGACCAGACGGAAAATGCATACGTGTACAAGTTGGGAGTACTTGTTCGCAGTGTCCACTTGACAGGGTGAAATCCACACAAACAAGCAGCAGAGCCTCCTCGGCTCTTCACCTCACATCAGCCGTACAGTCCTTTACTCCATTGCACGTGCCTACTTGGTCGTCTTCGTCGCCCATGCATATGGCGAGTTGACGAGAGGGCCACTGCAATGATTTTCGAGTGTCAGCTAATAATAAGTTTTGAAGCGGATCGACGACACCTGACGCATGGCATTATACGCGAGTCAGCTCGTGTGCTCGCCGGCCCATGATTGTACATGTATGAGATCAGTTTGTATGAATTCATGCACTCCAGCTGATCTGCACGTCAGGAATGAATACAGTCAACGAACCGGTATTGATTGGTGTCAGGCCGCCCGTTGAGGTGGTACTGTCATCTGCTCGAATAATCCTCCGGTTGATCCCGTATCCGCATGTAGCAACATCAGACGAGACAACCCTCACAACCCCGCATCCCAGCAAAGCAATGTTCATTTCAGCATGAACCATTAGACGCTCAAGGCTTGATAGGGCACCAACAACTCTCAGGCTTGTTCGAGTTAGTACCGCTCAATCCAGGCCATCCAGCGCCGCTATGAGCAAGCATTGCTTGACCAGCCAATTGCCGAGGTATAATTTGTCCTTCCTTCACTATAAGCTCTCGAGGTCGGCAAGCCTGTGGATGTCTACCCAGATACACACTTCAGCATCAATATTTCAAGGGTCTCTCACCCCCTGGAATATTTTTTTTCATCTCTTCGTCTGATCTCTCTGTCCTCATGTACGTGCTAGGTTAGTCTAGTCTGCAGAGAACCCGGCTAAAGATATCCACACCTGCATCGGCTACCAAAACCGTTTTGACAGCCGCTTAGTCGAGGAGCTTGCCGTTCGTTACAGGTGTCTTACACGCAATGATGCATAGGAAACGGATTTTGTGTCTCACTCTCCCTCCATGATCACAAAATCCCCTCAAGAGCACGACAGAAAACGGCATAGAGTATAACAACCAGCTGGCTGTTAAGATTGCTTCAATGATCCCCACATGGATAGTTCATGAAAAGAAAAAAAAATTGCTGGAATCCCGGGCTATATCGCACGCTCTTAAGCCTTTAGGAGGGCATCTAATTAGGACCAGCCTGGAAGTGCAATGGATGTGACTTGGTTATGTACTAGGCTAGTAGATTTGCTTGACACGGATCCCAAAGCTACGGATGCATCATATATCAGTAGAAGTTATGTAACATATAAAAGCATACACGTATAGGTACCACTGCAGGCCAGTGCAGCCTCACATGAGGAGTCCTACATTCAGATGCCAGGAAGCTCTCCGCATTTAATAGAAGCCGCCGCCGCTCGGTCAGGTACGACGTAGATCGCGGCACCCAATTGCGGTGAGTTTTGGTCCGGGGAGTTTCCGCAGCACCGGAGTTGGGACGAGACCACAGGAACCTCGAAAATTCCACAGCGCTACCTTCCAGAGTGGCATCTAATCCAGATTGTACGCTCAATCATAAATAAGGAAGGATCTTTGGCCGTACCACCACCATAGCGCCATGGCCAGCTCGTAGCCCGAGCTGCCACGAGTTTGGCCGGGTTGGTTGGTGGTCGGTCTGGTCTGGTCTGGTCACCTCATCTCCAGTATCCCCCCTCCCCCCTGTCCTGGTTCAGTCCAGTTGCAATTTGCTCGCACTCTAGTACAGTTCTTATTGTCCCTGGTATTGGGTTCATTCCCAGCAATTCAACACCACTAACCAACCCCCTTGTTCACAAATCAGGAGTTTCACAAGAGGCTCGTGACCTCGTTCGTTACCTGTAAACCAAGGAGGTAAGTACATGCATGGTAGCTGATGGTTGCTGGGTCTCCGAAGGTTGGTTGGAGATGCCGCAGAATGAAGAAAGGGTATAGATTAACTATACGACGCCTAGAAATAATCAATGTCGTTGTGATTAAGAATAGATTCTAAGGCCAGGCAGGCCCGCTTGACAGGTCGAATGGTTGGTGAAGCAAGGATTTCTGTTTGTGCCTGGCCAATCACGACTCTCGAGGCTGGTTGCTGCTAAGCTTGTTGCCCCGGGCCAAAGCTGATTTGCCGACGAGTCAGGAACTTAGTCACAATATATATCTCTTTTATCCCAGGCGACTCGCATCCCTCCCGTCAATACTAGATAGGACACACAACGTGGGGGTGAGTAAGGCTAGCAGTCTAAGTCTAACGATGATGGCTGAGATTCTCGAGCTTCATCACAGCTATTGTTTCGCACGACCAATGAGTTATGATGCTCTCTGGGAGCAGGCAAGGCTGGGCGCTACGGCTGAATGACGACCAAATCCTGGTTCGGAAGACGGGAACTATCTGGACCATTGCACCGGCAATGCAAATCACATCTGTGGAGGAAGGTAAAAGTATGATCTTCTGATATGATATCAACAGCTCATCAGACGAGCTAGTAACTACTTTAGACTTGTTTTTTGTTTGTTTTTTTCTCTCTCTTTCTCCCCAAGACTATTGATTCCTCCACTAGTGGGAACGACTAGCAGGATAATAAATTGTCAACAATATTTTCAAGATGCAGCTCACCGTTACGAAAACCGGAACAGATCGTCGTTTATTTCGGAGGAGGGCTGTCAATTGCATCGACGTACGAGTACATGAGGTACGTACATGTACATGAGTAAGTACCAAGATGGCACTAGACCCATTGGTGTAAATCATGTGGGGTTTGTATCCTGTGTGCCTTGTACCCGTATCGTATCCTCTACTACGACCGTTTCTATAAGCGACTGCTGGGGCCCTATGCAAGTACACTGACCTCCAGCTTCCTTGGAACGCAAGTTAATTGTACTGAGGCAGAAAGATGCCAGTTGGGTTGCACTTGTATTATCGTACCAGCTCCATGTACGAACGACACGTCCGAGCAGCGAGACTAGGGAACATTAGGTAGGCTAAGAAGTAAAGTACCTACTGTAGCTGTAGGGGTGCACAATGACAATGTGGGATCTCGTAATGATTCTATCAAGATTAAGCTGATGGGTTTATAGACATACATCACCGTGCGCCTTGCCAAGATTATGCTCTCGTGCTGATGCGAAATAGGCTTTACGCAAGCAGAGAACAGAAAACGGAGACCATCAGAGATTAATCAAAAGCCGCCAACACAATTACGAACTCACATTTCCGCATCCAGCTGCCCCGAATAACCGAGAGCTGCAGGTGCACACGAATATCGATATAAAATAGACAGAGTGATGGCATCATGGGGAGATAATGCATAATGTATTCATCTCGTCTATTCGGAGCATTTTTACACTTTGTTAATCTCACGGGCCTCTGGCTGATCCTCGAACGATGCACAGGCACGCAGCAGCCGCCATCTCATCTCTACTTTATGCGTTGAATGCAGGCTGGTCAACAGGGCCAACCATACGGAGAATTTTCGATGTTTTTTCCTTTTCTCCCTCTCTTTCTCCTACCTACATGTAGAGAGGATGTTTCTGCATATGGGGTGTGCGTCGCAAGCCCAATATTAATCATTGCCCCTGGTTTGTTCCGAACCCCCTTTTGCGCTTTGATCATTAATGATGAGGCTGAACATGATACGGATCGGGCAGAGAAAGGTGAAGAGAGAAAGAAAAAAACCCTCTAAGCGAGGTCCAACTAATTTGTCCAACTCTGACCTGATTCTTCCGCATGAGCAGGCAGCCGTAACCAGTTTTGCGCCGTTGCCGAAACGTGGTACTTCGTTAGGTTAGGTCACTCGTTCTTGACGTGGCGTCGCGAACGACCAGCGGCCGACGACCGACGACCGACGACCTAGGTTAGCAGGCAGGTCCTGGTGAGCCTTGATTGGCATTGATCATTGACCGAACAAGCACAACCACACAGATGGAGAAGACGGGCGGGTACGACGCTGTATAGGAGGAGTAAGGTAAGGTAAAGTCGCAGTGGGCGGGCAACCCCTCCAGCCTACCACGTACTACGTAGTAACTAGCTCTCCTTAACCTTACTGTACTCACGTACATACATTGGTTAGGAGGAGGTTCCATGCTAGCGCAGCTCTTTTGCCCAGAGGGTCGGTAAGAACATTACTCGAGAAGGGCAAGGATCAGTCAGTCACCACCGGTCGTCATCGGCTACGTGTAGTAGTAGTAGGGAATCTCGATTCGGTGTATTACTACTAGATGACTAGTATTCATTATATCGCACGTTGGATTCGCCCGACGGTATTTCTCCAACGTGTGCTATAGGCCATGTATCCCGGCAGCAGCCATTTCTCTTCGCAAGGTCGCGTCTCTTGTGGCACCCGCATTTTTCCAGCCCAGGTGACCTCTTCTATGGCTCATTCACGGGCTGCTCTTCTTCTTCTTCTTCCTCTTCCTCTTCTTCATCTGCCCCGTACCACTTGTGGTTGTCGAGCAGAGGACTAGTAGTAGCACTCGTACCGGCCGCTGTACCTGCGTTCAACTTGACGCGCTCCTTGACTCGCTTGCCAGTGGACCAGCGTTACATTTACCCACGAACTAGCAGTCCATGGTCTATGCCGACATGGATGCCAGAGGCTGGCAGGCTGGTGATAAGGCCAAATACCAGGGCACAGGACAATGCGATTCGGCCGTGCTATGGTTTTGTGGAGTTTGCAGCCAGCTTGCAATTGAGCAGGCAGGGTCCCCTGACTGCTGGCAATTACGGAAAGATTGCGGACCACCTTCCGTCCGCTGAACGCTCGGAGAAAAGTCTAGAAGTTCACGCAAGCGAACCCCCAAGTCCGTACGTGCCTGAGGGTGGGTAAAGTAAGTAGGTGTAGTCAAGATCCTATCCCCTGTTGGAATCTGGAGCGGGGGCCGGCCTGAATGAGGATATACCTCTTGGCTCGTCGTGCCATGGTACATACTTACATACATCCCTCCCATACATACTTGCACACTGCGGCATCCAGCCGCACCTGGTTACGTTGACAGGCTAAGAAGATGAGTTTGGGGCCGAGCTTGGCCAGACTGACACTGGCACTGGCCGAGTCGCAACGACACCACTATTTTCAGGGGCTATATCATAAACTCCCTGTCCTTATCAGATCACGCATTCCTCTTCACTTCTGCAACTCCATCCCAAACACATGGCTACCCGCACCGCTCTAGCGGATAGCGGTTTAGAGCGATCGGGTTTCACCCTTCCAGAGTCGCATTCGACTTTCTTTGAAACCCAGCAGAAGCAGCAAAGGCCACTAACAACCACACGCATCCCGGCGAGATTGCAAAGGAGCGGCACCAAAACCACGCGGGCCCCCGGTTTACGACGACCAGCCAGAGTTCGGTTTTGGGTTCTCGTCTCATCTTTGTCTGTATCGCCAGTAGCAACATCAGACGAATGCGAGCATGTCATCTTGGCCCCAGCCTGTCAAAAGAGGTAGCCAAGCTTCCACTGGATTGGTTGGCCGCTGTCATGCGTATCGTAGCACATGTTTTGGCCCTCTCCAGAGTCCAGACTACCAGGCACCTACCTCGTTGCAAACGTTGATTGATCCCCAGACTTTGGGTACTTTCCTTGTCCATAACGGCCATCTGTCCAAACCCCTTGCCTGCCGATCGTGAAGAGAAAAACAAGATTACGTAGAACCAGCACAGAAAAAAAAGGGGACTTGGTCGGCGTCTGGGCATTTGAAGTATCAGCTCGGGATCTTTGGCGGAATGGTTGTCAATGGCGCCAGATGCGACCTTGACGTAGGATTCCAAAGATTTTTCCTGGCAACACTCAGGTTGACTAACAGACGATACAACTCTGCACACTCAGTGAATGTCCGCCTGCACGCCTCCGATAAACCTGAAGCACTCGGTCGCTCTCGGTTCCATTCATTCTAATATGTATACTTGATGAGTGTGTAGCCCGGTAATTAGTGCTGGTTGGACACTGTGGTCAGGCTAATGGCACGGCTTCTTCCACCCTTGATTGACTGGCGGTGCTCATCTGCGAATGCAAATTGAACAGAAGCCCAAGGCTGAGGCTGCGTGCGTTTCTATTCGCGCTGCAACAGTCCTCTCGATCCCATTACTCATGCCCGACCACTTTGGGGACCTGCCAGGGGCCGGGGCATGTCAGATCCCAAGACGCAACGGGGCTTCGTTGACCCAACGGGGAGGCTGACTTATTAGGATGCCCACCAGCAACATATTGTGTCCCCACGCGGAAAGCAAAAGCAAAATTGTTGTCGGGACTCACGCACGTCACTCAGAGGACTAGCCTTTAGTTGTCGGTACCACCATCCGCTAAGCCGAGCCTGGTCGACTGCAGAGCCCAATCTCGCCGCCGCCAAGGTACTTGATCTCTCTTGTTCGAAACCAGGTCGATCCCGGCCACCTCATGTGCTGGCTGCAAGTCGCCTCTTTCTTCAGCAACGGACCGATATATCTCGAATCGAAATGCCCATATCCCATTGTAGAGAGAGAGGTTGGTGTCAGTCAGTCAGTCAGTCCCTCGAGGACCTGGCGTTTAGAGGCGGCCGACATGGTACAAACGGGACCCTCTGGCAGAACCATGCAGCACGTGGAGTGGAGGGTCCGAGGGATCTCCAATTCCACCCGTTATGGACTTACTTACTCACCGCTAGAGAGCGAGGGACAGACAGGAAGGGGAAGGACGCGGAACCTTAGTGGCATGTGATCATTTCTCTCCGAAGCGAGGCTGCTCGGCACTTGACAATCGACACACACGACATGTACTTTATTGAATGAGGCAGATATCGAGGGTCAAGATTGGCAGCGACTGAGTGTTGACGAGTCGTCCCCTGCAAACACGCCTTCTCAGCAGGGAGCTACTGTTCGATACATTCTAGAATTTGATGGAGTAGCTACGTCCAGTGCTAGGTATTCCGGCGACCTCAAGGGTATTCTTCTGCAAATGCCGAGTTGCCGTTGGGTTGTGGGGGTTGCAGATCATCTCTTGCTGACTGAGATATTGTCATGGAGGCGGTTGAGGCGCTTATGAACCATCCATCATACGGACTGTATCGGTAGTTAGGATTCCACTGTGTAGGCCGTTGAAGATATGACCACTACATCAGATAGGGGCCATGTCTCAAAGGCAGATATTACTTACGCCCCTTTATAGATTGTCCAGCTCATAGAATATCGATCCTGTTCGATAAAAGAACATGGCCAAGACTATGGCGATCCTCTCTTTGCTACCGGGGGCTTGAGCCGAATCGGTGGAGTAGCAAAGTGTATAAATTCGGGGAGACACACCATATAGTGATGAACGGTCATCTCAGAACGACGATACGCCCGGCTGTGATTGTTTCAATTACGAGATTGAAGTACTATCACGAGGCCTTGCTCTATATACATTCATTCAGTGGGCGAGCTGGCCTGACGAATAAATGCCAGGGTCGGATATGATTTCCGAAGGTTGAATCCCCCAGGTTTGGTTCTTTTCTGGTCACTGTCCTGCCGGCATTCCGTGCCGTAACGCACGAATCCCCCCAGCCAGCCAGCTTCACTCATCCTCTGGGTTGTCGAGGCCCGCTTGTCCGGAGTTCAAGTCGGTTCACACATCACTGAGAGGCGGGTGTCAAGTAAGTAAGTACTCAAGGCAACACGAGACATTGGCATTGGAATGAATGATTCCCCAGGGTTCATCCACAGGACACACCCAGTTTGGTAAGTGCATCGCCGTTTGTATGTATGTACGGGATGATTTGCCTACCTTGTTTTCCTGCTCTAGGTTAGCAACCCACGGTTCACAGGTACCGGTGCACAATTCCAACGTCGTGTCACGATGGTTCCAGGCAGAATAACTCCCGTCCACGGGCCCCCTTCCTCGTGTCATGCCATCCGTCTGCCGATAACCTAACCCCCGATGAGGACCCTCAGCGCGCACAGCCTTTTTTTCTCGACAAGGAAACCAATAGGCAATCTTGTCCCACGGCGACACAGTCTTCACTTACGGCCGATGCGAGGCTATTTCCCCCTCTTAGACTTGGGGTGCCTACCCGTCCGTGCCTCCCGTCCGCTCGCCATGCGACTACTAGGACCGAACCTCTCGTCTCCTCTGGGTCCAACACGAGCGCCATCTCCTGGGTGCGAATGAAACCTGGCCAGAGGAGACGGGAGAGTGCATACATATTTGGGTCATGATACGGATCACCACGGGTAAGGCTGCCCTTTTCTCCCATCTACACCCACACCCGCACCCCTTTTCGGAGGTTTTGCACACTAATGCAGGTATCTTGGGTCATCATCATCAATTCCAGCTTGCCCCTGACTCAATCTCTCCGCCTTCCCTCCTCGGAGTATATATCAAGGGGCAGGGGCAGGAAACACGCAGATTCGATGGCAATAGCAAGAGGACAATAGGCTGGTCGCTAATATGGCTGTCTCGAGGGCCGGGTTATGAGTTGGAGCAGATGACGGTTGTCGCCGTCGTGAAGTACCTTTGAACCCGTCTGTTCATATTGCACCTGTTATACATGTATAATTTATATTCCCCATTAAGTACTTGCTTGAATCTGCACGAAGTATAGGTTGGATCATGTTCATGTACAGACATGGAGCAGAAACCAGATTGGACAGTGAGTAGGCCTTGGCACAACGTTGAAAACGTCAACATAGTATACAAGGGGACAGGTCCAAGTATAGCTGATGTATATAATAGTAAAATCCAGGACCTATAACTGATTCAGACCGGCGCACTCTACCGAGATGTAAGCTCGTCTCCCGCATTCCCCAACATCCCTTCCTCCCACCTGCCAACTTGGCCTCTGACGTTACACATACAACAGCCAGTAGGCCGGACAATATTCCCTAAACGCCCGCAGCGTGCATGCCCCCTTTGCCATTCTCTCTCTCTCTCGCTCTCTCTCTCCCCCTCCTAAACATGAACATCATGATGTCTCAAATGCCTACCGGTTCCCCAGAGGGAGAAAATGTGCAAGTCTTGGCCAACCAAATAATAAAACCCCGCCGTCCATCATCGTTATGATTTTTCTCTCCGAGACCCAAGGTGTGGCGTGCATACTTACACACGCACACGCGCGCAACACACATTTGGTCACTCACTGAGACATGCATATTTGCAACTAAGTAAGAACAGAAGTAAGCAAGCCAGTGCAAGTGACGCACATACACATGCACACATACAAGGCAGGCAGCTAAATAGGCAGGTAGGTGGCTTTGCAACGTGTTACATATTTCTTATACATGTATGTACACGACCAGGCATACCTACATACTTACTCACATACCCCCACGTACCGACGTATCATATTGATGCGCGTCGTATAGGTACTTCCTCTACATATTTAGCAACATGAAGCAGGAAGATAATATCAAAATGGTTGGGCGTCCCACCTATCCGAATCCAACCACACACAGATGGCGGTTGATCGGATGATGATGATAGGCAGATGATATGATATGTCATTTCAGCGAAAACCCAGATATACGTGGCTTGGACTGAAAAGGGCCGGATCCCCTTGCCCCCGATTCTTTGTTTGCTTGGGCTGCTGCTGGGCATGGCCATGGCCATGTATATGGTATGCACACAATGCAGGAAAGGGAAGCCCAATAAGCACCATTTTACTACTTTTACATACACTTAGGTTAACTACTTTACTTACATGGGGAAATTTCCCTCGTATCACACAAAACCCCCATCGGCATCGCATCGCATCTGCTGCTGTACACATCCAGAAACCAAAAAGAAGGGAAGAATAAGAAAATCTCGCTTCTTCCGTTTCGAGTTGGATCCGCTTCGTCTCCTCCTTGTGCAAATGTAATACAAAGATCTTGTGCGCTGGCAACCTATCGAGATGCGGTGGGCAAGGCCATTACGCAAAAGCGCGGGGCCGAGAACATAGGGAGGGAGCTTTTCACATTGCACAAGGGTTTACCAACAGAGTAGCCAATGTGGCCGCACACCAGGCTAAGAAGCTCGCGTTGAAAAAAATACGAATCGTCATATGGTTGGATCAGCTGCCTCGACGTGGCTTTCTGAAGAGAGGCTGTTTTTTTTTTTGATTTGTACATCGGACATAACGCTTAAAAACAACATAAAAAACACGTCATCCGCTGTGAAACCTTTGGTCCTGCTTCCGAAATCAATACATACTCCATCCAATATACAACACCATGCCAATAATCACTGAGAACATATTTGGAGAAAAATAGAAAAAAAGGGGACACTGTTACAGCCGCGGTTGAACTCCGGCAAAGGCTGTCTCCGAGGGCCATTGAACTTCAGGCCAGATCTGGCGGATCGCATCCCAGATGTGGCTGGAAAGCTGGGTTAGCATTTGCTCGTGTACTACCTCGTAGAGCCGTCTACTTACCTGACGTAGATGATCTTCAAGCCCTCGCGGACTTCAGAAGGCACTTCCCGAGCATCTTTCTCGTTTTGCGCCGGCAACAGGACTGTCTTGACGCCGGCACGGTATGCTCCAATAAGCTTCTCCTTGATTCCCCCGACGCGCTTGACGTGGCCAGACAGCTGGAATTCTCCCTGTACAGCAAATCAGTATCATAATGAGAGTGTACCTCGAGCAGGCAAGGGGTACTTACGGTCATGGCCATGGTTGGAGGCACGACCCTGCCAGACAAAAGGGATATTAATGCAATAGCCTGAGCCATGCCACTGGATGGGCCGTCCTTTGGTATGGCCCCCGACGGGCAGTGAACGTGAAGACTGCGGTTCTTCATGATATTCTCCGAAGGATCTTGGGTGAGACCAAGCTCGTACGCATGGTTTCGGACCCAACTTCGTGCCACCTTGACACTCTCCATGAGGACTTTGCCGAGGTTGCCGGTCAACTCTACACTGCCATCGCCAGGCATATCAAGCACTTCGATGAATAGGATACCACCATTACCGCCAGAACTGTAAGCAACGAGACCGGTGACTATGCCAGGTTGGGTAGTCTTCTCCGCGATCTCGTCTTCAAACTTCTCAATACCAAGGATAGCCTCGAGGTCATCAACCGTAAGTTGAGGTCGGTATGTTTCGGGTTGCCCTTTGTCGTTCGCTTCCACAAACTCGACGGCTTTTGCACGACATACCGAGCCAATCTCACGTTCAAGATTACGCACCCCTGACTCACGGGTGTACGACTCGATGATTTTCGAGACGACTTCCTCGCTGAATATCAGCTGATCTTCCGTCAGACCGTTTACACGTATCTGCTTTGGTACGAGGTGTCGCAAGGCAATATGTCGCTTCTCGAGTGTTGTGTAACCTGAGAACTCCAGCGTTTCCATGCGATCCAATAGAGGGCCGGGGATAGTGTCGAGGGAGTTGGCAGTGGCAATGAACAAGACTTTGCTCAAGTCGATAGGGATGCCGACATAATGATCTGTGAAAGAATTGTTCTGCTCCGGATCGAGAACCTCCAGCATGGCGGCCGAAGGATCACCGTTGTGATTGGCCATGCCTAATTTATCGATCTCATCCAGCAGGAAGACGGGGTTTGCGACCCCAACCTTCCTCAGCCCCTGCACGATCACTCCTGGCATCGCGGCGACGTATGTCCTTCGGTGGCCCCGAATTTCTGCCTCGTCTCGTACCCCTCCAAGCGAGATCCGATGAAACTTGCGTCCTAATGCGGTAGCGATGGATCTGGCTATGCTCGTTTTACCCACACCCGGAGGGCCTATCAAGAGAAGGATGGGTGCCTTCTCCGTCCTCCGCTTGCCTCTTAGCATCTGGACCTTCACACCACTGGCCCGAATCTTCTCTTCGAGATCGGGGTCAAGCGAAGGTCCCTCATCCGCTACCGCCTTTTTACTGGATTCTAGTTCCACCGTTTCTTTCTCCGTCTGCTTGATTTGAGCGTCCACCGCCTCATTGGCAGATTGCATTAACCGGACAATCGTCAGATATGAGAGCAGGCGCTTCTTCACTTTCTCGATGCCGTAGTGGTCGTCATCGAGCTGCTTTCTTGCTGCCTCCAGAGTACCAGGGCCGATGGGATCATCGGTCGTAACAGACCAAGGGATCTCGGAAATAGTTTCGAGGTATGTGCGTATGACTTGATACTCTGCCTGTGCAGTGTTCATCTGCCTGAGCCGTTTTAATTCGCGCCCAGCAACTTTGGCGGCCTCTGGAGGTAACTTCGCCGCCTCAATCTTCTTGTTTAGCTCCTCCAAATCGTCCGGCTCTGATTGCTCTCCTTTGCCGCCCATGCCACCCAACAGATTGTTGAAATTGAGGGCGGGGACTGGACCCTTGCGGATGCCTCGCTTATTTGCATTCTTATCCGTGCCATCTTCGCCAATGGTAATGGGGACTGAAGTGCTCGAGACGGTTGTGATCTTGATGTTGCCCTTCATGTCGTTGATTTGACGTTCAAGCAGTGCTATAACCTTTTGAATGCGATCCTGGGCATCGGTGGCAGCGAGAACCTGGAGTTTCTCTTCATATGAGGCATCCAAGATGTTCATCATGAAATCGGCAAGGGCCCCGCCTTCGTCTGCGGTCTTATTTGATATGAGCATACCCAGCCTTCTTGACAGCAGGGGGTTTAGACCCGAAGAAGACGCGGACAGCAAAAAGGCCGAGACTCTGAGATATGACACGAGCTCAAGAGACAGATGTTTCAACCTTGCGAACAGATCCTGATACGGAGGGTCTTGGATAGGGATGGCGTCCGCGAAAGGTCGGACTTTGCCCTCGAAAAAAGGATGCTCTTGTGTAATCTTGTCGACCGACACGCGACTGATTCCTTGCACCAGCAAGTTGAACTCTCCAGAATTCTGCCCTTGGATGCCCGTGATCTTTGCCGTAACACCATAGCCGTATAGCCTCTCTTTCTTGATATTGGCGGCATCGGCCTCGAGGAGTTCGTTGTATTTGTCGGGATCGTTTGCCAGGAGCAGCTGGCCTCGATGGCTGAGAAGCGGCGAGCTGAGAGGCACGCAGACAACAGGTATCTGGTCGACACGTCTCGAACCTTTCGATGCGCGGGAGTAGACGTTGGAAAGCATGGCGGGAATGTCGCCGCGGCTGGAGGGTACCGGGATACGGAGGACTGAGCCGGGGAAGAGAACGCTCCCCTTGGCCAAAGGGATGACTGGCATCATGGCGGACTGGGCCGGAGGCGCCATATTGACAGCTGTGGGATGTGGCTGTTAGGTGATATGTTTGATGATGGTTGAACTTTTGGGCGGCGTCAGGACAAAAGTCACGCCTAAAGAGCAACTGGCATGCCTCAGAAGCGTCGAGTACAAATGTTCGTAAAGACAAAGAGAGTGAGTAGAAACAATTAGAATAGTACAAGTGGCAAAAGCATAGAATGGTATGGCTGTGTATTTTCGCACGTGCAAAGCGAACGAAATAGCAGTGTGGAAAGGGATGGAGTCATGAATGGATGACGATGCTCAGTAAGAAAGGCATCTTGGGATGGAGTATCTCGGCTGGGCCTAAGCTCACTCACTCGCCGACTTCTGACTTCTGATTCTGACTAAGTAAGTTTACCTTACGGGGAAGCGCTGCCGTGGCTGGTCGATGCCGAGGCTCGCTCCTTCCCGACGCTTCCAGTGGATTTGACTCCAATGCGATGGGCCGATGGCAAGGTTGATTGGCTGTAGCGGGGGAATAGGCGTGCGCACTAGACCAACAGTGAGTGACTGCTCTTGTGACTGAGTCCGCCGTGGGGAAGGAAGGGTCCCAGCTGCGGAAAACAAATGTACTTACGTACTCCGTACTTGTACACACCGACCTACAACTACGAGTACACGTATGTCTCATTCTCCACAACAGCACAACACCTCACCTACTTCAACCCAAGAACCTCGTGATGAACTCATATGCTCTGGCGGTCAATCCATCGATCGGACCACAGCTTGTGAATTACATAATGCATCCTTGGCACCCTTGTCTTTTGCCTACGCAGTAAGGATGATATGTTTCAGGAGAGCGTGCTGGGTCTCCTGCAATATAAGTAGTAATGATTCAAACTCTGGGCGCCTCGTAGCAGGATGTGAGTCTGGATGGGCGAGTATCACAGCTGCTATTTGGTTTGAGATACTTGTCAGGGCAGTTGGATGAGACAGCTGCCATATGCGATTCGATTGCGGATATCCTGCTGAGTTGATATAAGCGCGCTGTCATGACGGATGCGTGTTCACATAGAGCACGTTCTGGTCTAAGCCGGGTCTCCGTGTTCGGCTTCGGCTTCGGCCCTCAACCGCCGAAAAAAGCCGGATGCCAAGCACCATCACAGCTTAGAATCTCCAAGCTCTCACGCATGCTGGCTGTGTGACATGTACGTGGATTCCAACGGGTTATGGAAAGAAACAAGAGTAACATTACCCTCCCCAAAGTCGAACTACCTAGTTCTAGTCATTTTACATTCGCCACGGCCTCTTCATCATGTCTACTGTTAACTTGCCTTCTGGTTACACCCTTTTTGAAGGTTATCCAGATGTGGAGGACTACATGCACCTGCGCCGCGCCTCGGGACTGACCCCTGTGAACGCGCAGCAAGCCAGTGCCGCAATATCTGGCGCCTGGTATGGTTGTTACGTTGCCGAGACCACTTCGCCTACAAAACCTGTTGCCATGGGCCGCATCATCGGCGACGGCGGCTGGTACTTCATGATTGCGGATATGGCTGTGTTACCAGAGCACCAACGGCGAGGTCTTGGCGACACGATCCTGAAGACGCTCATGGGAAGGATTAGGACGAATGCAGCCAAGGGCGATGCCTATGTGACGCTTTTCGCCGACATACCCGGGAGGAGGCTCTACGAGAAAAATGGGTTCAAAGAAGCAATGCCAAGGGAGATGGGCATGGACATTGTTTTGGAAGATGCTGGCACTAGTGCGAGTGAAGGAGGGCGTCCAATCTGACCAGAAAGGCTGGATATTATTGAGCGCATGCTAAAAGGGTATACAGCTGGCAAGATGTCAAGATAATGAATATTGTGAGTAGAGCTGACCCAAATACCCGCCCTCCATATATCACAACCACTTACTATCTGCTCGCTTCCCTGCAATCGCTTATGATCTGCTTTATGTGGCCTTAGGCAAGTAGGCCTCCAGGGCTATCGATGGAGTGTCATAGGCCCAAGCTGCCGATGTTATCTGTGAAATAAGGAAGTGCTGCCCGCCGGGGACCTGTCCATAGCTTTCGATAAGGGGGCTAGTTATGTCTGCGTCGAGAAATCGTGGGTCAGTCACGATAGCCTGGTTCGAGCGATCTTGCTGGCCCGAAGAAATGGGATGGTCAATGTATGGCTGATGTATGGCCAGTGAGTCGCCAAAGACTCTCGTCTCGAACTGATTGTGCCATCAAGACATCATCTCATATTGCCTCAAATGCGTCATTCAGCAAGTTCTTCTACACTGTGCTGCAGACCACTGACAATACGACCTTCGCTTGAGACAGTTAACATGTCTGAGTCAGACTTGACAGCACTGAAGGAATCGGGGAACAGGGAGGCCATGGTCGACGCTATGATCAAAGGTAAATTGAGTTCAAATCAATGCCAATACTTGGGCTTAGCTAGCAACATGAATTAAGGGAGTATAAATGCGAACTAAGGTTTGAGAGTGTCTTCAGCATGGATGAAGTCGCTCGAGCCCATGTGGGACAAGTTCGAGGCTTACGGAAACGACAGCGAGGAAACCAACGAAGAAGTTAATAGTGGTACTCGGATGGAAGCGCTGTTTTCAATGAAGTCGTAGATCAGGGACAACCAACTGATAATACCTGATGGCAGAGCCATTAGAGGAGCGCCGATCCCTGGTCTCGTCAACCCTTAGTTTTATCATGATACGGTTATCTACTTCAGCTATACGGACGCAACGAACAACTTGGCAAACCTGCCACTATCGTCACAAATATGATCTCGACACTTCCACCGCCCAGCATCTGAAGAAATGGTACATATAGTTAGCAGCCAGAGTCATGAAAGCACACTTAACCAAGTTTGACGGGCGACTGTCGCCTATTCACTTTAAGAGCGAAGTCACATCCAGTGAATGTGGCTTATGGTCGTGGCTTCGCCGAGTTACTCATTCTATCCTATCTTAATTCTTAGAACCCTCAGCTATTCAAAGCTGGACGCAGCCCAAGTATAGTGCAAATCGGCGACGTGAGGGGTCTAAGTTGTGTTGCACTCAATTTTAAATAGCAGACACGTGTTTCCACACTATCCAGGCTGTAATTGGGCGACTGATATTCCTATGTTCGCCTACCCCAGAGAAGATATGGCTTGTGACTGTAGAACAAGGGTTTAGCTAGCAAGAATCCAGTCCGCAACACACAAAGTCCTTCGCCCTCGATGCATATAGGATGGCGATGTATTCTTCTCAACAAGTTTTACTTCATCGCCTTGGATATTTTCTCAGCAGCATTCAACTTGAGTGCAGAGGCCGAGTCGGAACTGGCAGACTGCGGTGCAGTTGTGTAACAATCTCCAAAAAGTCGGGTTCATTATCGTCCGTAAGGATGCCATGTCGAACAAAGAAGTCGATCATGACTGAAGCGCAATTCGTCTTGAACTCTTCTCGCAAAAGCGCCTCCTTGACCTCTTCCACCGACATTAAATAGAACTCCTCCACCTCTTCATCTTGAGGTTTAGGGATGATGTCCGGCCCAACCTCGAGATCGTAGACGTACAACACGTCAGGTACCACCAAGCCTAGCTCACCTCCAGAGCCCGTGGCACTCTCAGCGACATACGTGACGGCCCCTGCGGACTGCGCATATTTGCGAACAAATTCCTCAGGTAGCGAAGCCTCTTCATCAGCCTCATGGATGATACATTCGAACGGCGACTCCTCAGCCCTTATGCCACCAGCTACTGTAGTGTCCAATTTGCCTGGCCATGTCTTTAGATGACGACTGCGCCGAGGCACCCATACCTTGATTTCGCCAGCAGCTGTGCGGGTGTAAACTGTCATGTGCGCTCCACGGCAACAAATCCCGAATAATGCCGCAGCCGCTCTCAGCAGCTGTACGCGCCTCCCATTGTAATCAGCACCTAGAACCTTGTAATCCTCAGGATGCGTCCGGATTAGATTTGAAAAGATCTGCGATTTTATAGCTGCTTGAATCACCTCCTTGAAAGCAGCATTGATGACAGAGGCGGTATCAGTTCCATTGGAGGCGTCGAGGACACGGACACTGCGAGGGCCGGAAGGATCGTGGGTGATAGCGAAGCCCGCCGTCCACGGCATCTTCTGCACAGTCGATGGAAGAAGAAAGCCATGGGGCCGAGGGTCTCCAGGTAGGAGTAGTTGATAGAGCGCGGTTTTGTCATCGCGCGAGTGGGGCCGTTGAGAGATGTCGATGTGGGGGTAGCTGTCGCAGGCTTTCACCAAGTCGAGATATGTTCTTCGTTTTGGCTGAGACATCATGAAATGCGTAGATGATCGTCTTGCGGCTGTTTCTGTTCCCAACTCGGAATCAGAGGCGAAGCTGCTTGTCAAAAAGGTTACGTCTTTGGCTAGGTAAGTGAGGGCAGATATCAATCTACCGTGGTAGTTAATGCCTGAAGGAGTGGTCGTTGTATTCGTCTTAGAAAGCAAACAAATGGGTTTACTATCGAAGAGTGCATCGATACTCGCTGAATATCTGAACACTCACAGTTTCACCAGACTCTCAACGTCTTGTATTCACTATAAATCACGCCTATATATAATGTAGGCCATTACCTTTAGTAGGAGGATGTCGTTAGCATAGGAGCTATACGGCTTATCGATAAGATAAGTTTATCTGGACTGCCCCTCCAGCCCACATTAATGATGAGCATATTGTCCCCCCACTTCCGAGCAAAAAGCAAGAAGTGTTTGGGTAAAGAGAGGGGTAATCAATGGTAAGCTGGGCAACACTTAAAACAATTGAATTTTGAGTAACTATTGAACTTACCTACCTAGGTAGGTAAGGTAATAGTATTTTCAGGATGCCCTCGCTCTGCTTATAATGCATGCCTACCACAAAGAAAGGGCTGCTTAATACCAGTTGAGATACCTTTATATCGAAGTGGCAGGGCTTATTCTTAGATGTTTCCTGCCAGCCCTGTGAATAGCTATAGGGTACGTGTCTACAGAATTATTCCTAGTGAGCTATTAGTTAGTAGATAACTTATAAAGTTATTCAAGCTGTCATCTATGCTTATCCTTAGCTATAAAGCTCCTCCTCTTAGTTTATCGGGCTTAAGACAGAGTCACACCGGACGAGTCAGACTGGCTGCCTACTTACTTACTTAGAGAGAGGGTATTAGGTTACAATTCACCCAGTAAGTCGAGTGGCATCATCCCACATGTTCTCTGATCAGACGAGTGGGTAAAATTTGAGACACCAGTCCAGACCGCAACTGGCCGTAGGCCCATAGCAGTAGGCCCATAGCAGTAAGTAGTACCTCCAGGCTACATGGTTCCCTGTGTTCTACCAATACTACAACGCACCGATTGAACATTGCTTAGAAATCCCACAATAACACAGATATTGGCAGCAGTTGTATACAGGTTAGTCCGTGCAGTCAGTCAGTCAGTCATCCATAAGTTCGTTTAGGAACGGTGACTCCAGCGCATCTGTCCAGTGGCGCATGACAGCCATTATGACAGAAAGGACATGCCGGGGATCAACGGAATACCCGGATGGCTCCAGTGTCTTTTTTTTCAAAGGGGGGATCGTTGATTCCAATGGAAGAGACTGGAGAGTGAGATAAGCACTGGCAGTCCATAGCAAACCCAGTGGCAATTAACAAATTAGGGCTTGGGAGGAGAGTTGTTCCATTAACAGAGCACCACCAACTTTCGCATGCCCGAAGAGGTGGGGCCAGCTCCCCTCAGTTTTTTTTTCCTGCAGCCCCGCACTTTGGCCAGTTTATTCGAACTGCGACAAGTTTCTTACTCCCCCCCTCCTCCTCTTCACATAACCACTGCAGGGAGCCTTCTGTTGGTGCTGCGTGCGACATATAAACCACCACCATCTTCTCGGTTTTCCTGTCTTCCATTTGTCTCGTCGATCGTATCTGATCGACTATCGCACAGAAGAGGTCGCCCTTTCGTCGCGCACAACCCCGCATCACCGGGTCCCCTCAACACCACAACCAAACATCGCAGGTTCTTCGGGTCGCGCCCGTAAAACACCGCCAAGATGGTCAAGTAAGTTCACTGCCCAATCATCCTCGCCTTCAGAGATGCCGGCCATCCTTTGCACGGCAATCGTTCGGTTTAGAATCACCGCCTGATGCCCATGTTCCCCGCTTGCCGAGGGTTTGGCATCTTCAACATCAAGTCCTCACTACCGGCAGTCTATCGAGACCATGCTAATTCGCCCTTTTTTACAGCTTTACCGTGGACGAGATCCGCAAGCTTATGTAAGAAACCCTCTCTTCTATCTGCTGTAGACGATTATTAACATTTTAATAGGGACAAGCCGTGAGTTTACAGCATCAGAGGACCGAAGACGACGACTTGGGGACCCAGAGAGCGGCCCCAATTCGCACACCTGGGGATTGTTACTGATTGTGTATCACAGGTCCAATGTGCGTAACATGTCCGTTATTGCACACGTCGATCACGGCAAGTCTACCCTGACCGATTCTCTCCTGGCCAAGTGCGGTATTATCTCGTCCGCCAAGGCTGGAGATGCCCGAGCCACCGATACGCGCCAGGATGAACAGGATCGTGGTATTACCATTAAGTCGACAGCCATTTCACTGTACGGCGAGCTTCCCAATGAGGATGACGTGAAGGACATCGTCGGTCAAAAGACTGACGGCAATGGTTTCTTGATCAACCTGATCGATTCGCCTGGTCACGTTGATTTCTCTTCCGAAGTCACTGCTGCTCTGCGAGTCACTGATGGTGCTCTCGTTGTCGTCGACACCGTTGAGGGTGTCTGTGTCCAGACCGAGACTGTGCTGCGTCAGGCTCTTTCCGAGCGTATCAAGCCCGTCGTCATCATCAACAAGGTCGACCGTGCTCTTCTCGAGCTTCAGGTTTCCAAGGAAGACTTGTACCAGTCGTTCTCCCGTACCATTGAGTCAGTCAACGTCGTTATCTCAACTTACCTCGACAAGAGTCTGGGCGACCTCCAGGTCTACCCCTACAAGGGAACCGTCGCTTTCGGCTCCGGTCTGCACGGTTGGGCCTTCACTGTTCGCCAGTTCGCTACTCGCTACGCCAAGAAGTTTGGTGTCGACCGTAACAAGATGATGGAGCGTCTCTGGGGTGACAACTACTTCAACCCTCACACCAAGAAATGGACAACCAAGAGCTCTCACGAGGGCAAGGAGCTTGAACGTGCTTTCAACCAGTTCATTCTTGACCCCATCTTCAAGATCTTCTCCGCTGTGATGAACTTCAAGAAGGACGAGGTTACCACTCTCCTCAGCAAGCTTGAGCTCAAGCTCGACGCTGGAGACAAGGACAAGGAGGGCAAGCAGCTCCTCAAGGCTGTCATGCGTACTTTCTTGCCCGCTGCCGACTCCCTGATGGAGATGATGATTCTTCATCTGCCTTCTCCCGTCACTGCCCAGAAGTACCGTGTCGAGACTTTGTACGAGGGTCCTCAGGATGATGAGGCCGCCGTTGCCATCCGTGACTGTGACGCCAAGGGCCCCCTCATGCTGTACGTCTCCAAGATGGTGCCGACTTCCGATAAGGGTCGATTCTACGCCTTCGGCCGTGTCTTCTCTGGTACCGTGCGATCCGGTCTCAAGGTCCGCATCCAGGGCCCCAACTACATCCCTGGCAAGAAGGAAGATCTGTTCATCAAGGCTATCCAGCGTACTGTTCTCATGATGGGTGGCAAGGTCGACCCTATTGACGATATGCCTGCCGGTAACATTGTCGGTCTGGTCGGTATCGACCAGTTCTTGCTCAAGTCCGGTACCCTCACCACCAGCGACACTGCTCACAACCTGAAGGTCATGAAGTTCTCCGTGTCCCCTGTTGTCCAGCGCTCCGTTCAGGTCAAGAACGCCCAGGATCTCCCCAAGCTTGTCGAAGGTCTCAAGCGTCTGTCCAAGTCCGACCCTTGTGTCCTGACCATGTCCAACGAGTCTGGCGAGCACGTCGTCGCCGGCGCTGGTGAGCTTCATCTTGAGATCTGCTTGAACGACCTCGAGAACGACCACGCTGGTGTTCCTCTTATCATCTCCGACCCTGTCGTCGGTTACCGTGAGTCGATTGCTGGCAAGTCGAGCATGACCGCTCTGTCCAAGTCGCCCAACAAGCACAACCGTATCTACATGATTGCCGAGCCCATCGATGAGGAGCTTGCTCTGGCTATTGAGGCTGGCAAGGTCTCGCCGCGTGAAGATTTCAAGACCCGTGCCCGTACCCTGGCTGATGACTTCGGTTGGGATGTCACCGATGCCCGAAAGATTTGGTGCTTCGGTCCTGATACCGCCGGTCCTAACCTGTTGGTCGACCAGACCAAGGCCGTCCAGTACCTCAACGAAATCAAGGATTCCGTCGTCTCTGGTTTCCAGTGGGCCACCCGTGAAGGTCCCGTGGCCGAGGAGCCTATGCGTTCCGTCCGCTGGAACATCATGGATGTTACGCTGCACGCTGATGCTATTCACCGTGGTGCTGGTCAGATCATGCCCACTACTCGTCGTGTCCTGTACGCTTCTACTCTGCTCGCCGAGCCTGCTCTCCAGGAGCCCGTCTTCTTGGTCGAGATCCAAGTGCCCGAGCAGGCCATGGGTGGTGTATACGGTGTCCTCACCCGCCGTAGAGGACACGTCTTCGCTGAGGAGCAGCGTCCCGGCACTCCTCTATTCACCATCAAGGCTTACCTGCCCGTCATGGAGTCCTTCGGCTTCAACGCCGATCTCCGACAGGGTACTGGTGGCCAGGCCTTCCCTCAAATGGTGTTCGACCACTGGCAAGTCCTTCCCGGTGGCTCGCCACTTGACGGTACCTCCAAGGTTGGTGGCATCGTCCAGACTATCCGTAAGCGCAAGGGTCTCAAGATTGAGGTGCCTGACGTCAGCAACGTAAGTTCTTTCCCAACCTCATAATTTATGTTGGAACATTCAACTAATATCACTGTATAGTACTACGACAAGCTGTAAAGAGCTCTTAAATATGCTGATACACTACGGTCTCCTATCACACTTGACGATTATGAGACGAAATCTCGCATTTACGGGTTGGGCCTGAGGCGCCCGGGAGAACATGCGACGCCTTGGGGGACAAGGAATGATGCGACCGTGGATACCGGAAAAGCTATACAAAGGCACAGAGCGTGGACCCTATACTAGCTGTCGTCCATTTGGTTTGCTTTGTAGTTATGAAGAATTGATTTCACGTTTAGACAAACCCAAACATGTTTATGCTTTTGTGACTTGCAGGCAGGTACAACTTGTAAATTGATCAACTTCTGAACTGTATGCATCTTCACCGGTGAACCATAGGAGCCCAAGTCTTTAATGCCATTTCACACGAGCACTCATAGCATTATCTCGGGTGTTGCTATCCCGTACAATAAATAGATGGTGCATCGAAGTGGGGTCTCGGGCTGGGGGATAAGCGGAGTAGGCAATGTATACTCGGCCTATACTACTGATTGTTTTTCATGATTCAGTTCCTTGGTATCCCGTTATTCCACAATCCTACCAGTCTTCTCAGCCGAATAAAAGCCCCAAGACCATCACGGGACTTGTTGCCCTACACGAATAGAATGGCACATTCGTTTCATATCAATCCTGACACTAAACACTTCAGGTGGTCTCGAGAGATCCCACCCGTACTCACGGTGCCATCCGGGGCTGAGATTTCGTTCGATCTGCATGACGGTGGCAACAACCAGATCCGTTTGGACAATGCTGAAGAGGCCTTATCGAGCTTCGAATTCACCCAAGTAGATCCAGGCCATGGCCCTGTCTTCGTAGAAGGCGCAGAGCCGGGCGACGTGCTGCGCGTCGATTTCTTAGAGCTGGAGACGGCTGACTACGGCTGGACCGCCATATTCCCCGGCTTCGGGATCCTGGCCGACGAGCTCGCTGGGCCCGGGCTCCGGATGTGGGACCTCCGCGGCGCCGCCGAGAGGTGCTACATCGAGTTCCCGACCCTGAGCTAGCACCTGAAGGGTAAGATCCGCGTCCCGTTCTCCCCGTTCCTCGGCACCATCGGCGTGGCGCCCGCGGCCGAGGGCGAGCACCCCATGGTGCCGCCGATGCCGCGCACGGGCGGCAACCTCGACACGCGCCACATGACCCGCGGCAGCTCCCTCTACCTGCCCGTCGAGGTCCGGGGGGCGCTGCTCAGCGCCGGGGACGGCCACGCGGCGCAGGGCGACGGCGAGGTCTGCGGCACGGCCGTCGAGACGCCCATGCGGTGCCGGCTGCGCGTGACGGTCGACAAGGGCCCGGGCGCCAAGCGCTGGTGCGCCGACGGGCCGGCCATCGTGACGGCGCCCCGCGATGCCCCGCCCGAGCCCCGCGGCGGAGGCGGCGGCCGCGAGTTCCTGGCCCTGGGCGTCGATGCGGATCTGCGCGAGGCGACGAGGAAGGCGGTGCGCGGGGTGCTGGCCTGGCTCGAGGCCGAGAAGGGCATGGAGCGGTCCGAGGCGTATATGCTGGCTAGCGTGGCCGGGAGCTTGAAGTTGACCGAGGTGGTGGACATGCCGAATTACGTGGTCGGATTCGGTATACCGTTGGATATCTTCGTGGAATAAGGGGGCATTCATTTTGGGTTTAGGATTAGCTTAGTTCACGGAAGATAAGATACCGGAGTCATTCACGGTCTCGTACATGATCCAATGGTAGGGTTATGTATACGCAGCAAATCCAATCGGGCCAGTAGCTTTACTTCTGTGTAATCTTTTGTTGGTCCCTTTCTTATCCTTTCCATACACCGATACCACTCGGGAAGTGCGGCTGAGAAGGCGTCTGTGAACAAATTCCCCATCGTACTATGTGTATCATGGCTGATTCTAGATTGCAAGGTGTCTTCAGTTACCCCGTCCAGAAGCCCTAGGCCAGGACCTATCCGATAACGTCGACGGGTAAATGTTTAACACTTCGCCGCCAATTTACTTTCCGGTCCCCGTTTTATCAGACAGCTATGACGTGGACCGTTCTTTGGAGGCGAGCGAGTCTATACGCCCGAGGAGTAACTCCAGTGCACGGTAGGTAGCTGATGGGGCATATTGAGGCACTGAATCGACCATGGTCAGCTTTTTGGCATGAACCGTGGGCAATTTCCAGCGAGTGCTCTGTTACTTACACATATGCCCGGCAATATCAACTTCAAAGAAGGTGAGTCCACGTTCTGTGTGCGTTCTTCCCATCACTCCGGCACCGGCAAGTGTGCCCATCGACATAGTCTCATGCCAGGGCACATAGAGCTCGTCTTCTGGAATCTCCTGGAACCCCTGAGCACCGTCCCAGGTCATGTTCTGGATGGTGAGCAAGGTGCCGTTCGCAATCAAGATGTAATCAAGACCACCATGGCCGATAATGGTGCGTTTGGCCCTCTCAATGACTGAGGGCAACACCGTCAGCCCCGTGTACCCGTTTCCTAAGTAATTCTCGGACAGCCCGGAGGTCGTGTTGAATATAACCCGGGGAGAGGCTTCTGCCCAGGGTACTTGCGGAGCATTGATTGCTTCTTTCACATCTGTCCGGTCAAAGTAGACTTGTGCTCCAGGAGGTAGGTATTGAGAAGAGCCGGGGAAGCCCATGACGTCCCACAGCAGAGGACATGTCGTAGCAATCTGGTAGATATCAAAGCACTGGGATGGCGTGATATGTCAGTCTAGGAGAGTCCACCAAAGTGCTTTTTGCTTTGCTTGCTTGCTTGCGTACCGGATTAACAAGTAATGCGGCATTCATCACATCGCCCCATAGATCGCATCCTTCCGGCGGTTCGTCCCCTCCACCTGCGGGAGATGGCGGTAGTTGCTTCTCGGGAGGGTACTGTAAATTCGCCTCCAGAAACTGGCTGTATCCACAGGCCTGGTCGCGATTCTCCAGATCCGCCATGAATGTCTTGTTCAAACCAAGAAGATTCTTCCAGTGCTTCGCAAAGGCGACGCTGGGCACCTGGCGCATGACAGCGTGAGAGTTAAGCAGAGGGTCGAACATCATAATGGACTCAGCATTGAAGTAATGGAGACTCTCGGCGGCGAACATGGCATCGGCAATGTAAGGCACGTACATGCCAGCGTACGACTCGCCGGCGATAAACACCTTGCGTCCGTGTAGTTCAAACGTGTCCATAAAGTTTTCCCAAAAGCCCAGGAACTGCTTTGCCGCCTCTTCCTCGGTGGTCACGCTGGCATTGCCTTGAGTGAAGCCGGTGCCAATGGGCTGCTCGACCCAGACGACGTTGGTCAGGTTTACCCAAGTCCAGGGATTCTCCACGGGCTTGAAGGTCCCGAACTGCCACAGGAAAGGCCCGTTCTCCTGAAGCAGCCCTTCTAAAGAGCTTGCACCTGGTCCGCCCTGCAGTTTTGGCTAGTATTGGCGGCCGAGGGCGCGCTAAGAAAGGGGGCTGGCAGTGATGTGAGACAACGTACATTAAGCCATATAAGGATTTCATTTTGCGCGAGGGAGCTTGGCGAGACCGAATACCAAAAGAAGAGCTGGCGCTGCTCGTTTGGCTCTTTGGTGATCGGCATCAGTCCAGCATACGCCTCGCCCACATCGAAATCAACATCCGGGATGCTTGTGCCGTTCACGGCAAACCCTGGGGTCTTTTAGCGAGTAATTCTCTGATTTTCGAGAAACTGTGTGACTGACTATCCACATTTATAGAAGTGTGTTGCCTTCTGGCATGATGACGAGTGGTTGATGGGCCTGGCGGTGTTTCCTGCTGCAGAGAGTCCACAGGTGGAATACGAGGCGGGAAATCGTGGAACAGTCTGCAGGTAGCGAACTGCACCCATAAAACGGTGTGATATAGGGAGGTTTTCATAATGATTTTCAGAAATGAAGTGGCCAACAATTCAAATAGTCTAAAACTGACTATCAACCTATCTACACTTGTGGGTTGTATTGTGGTATTGCTTACGGCAAATAAGGGGTCACGGGACCTATGAGGTTCCCATCGAAGCGAAGTACTTTTATATAAGTAAGTAAGTGAGTAAGTAAGTACTTGAGGTATAAATACTTCTTAACGGAGCTTTTGATAATCCAGTCAAACCCAGTTGAACTTCTTATCTGCACCTTTACGCCACAAAACCCCCCGAACAAGAAGACCGTCAAAGGCACGATGGCCGACCCTACCTTCCGTCACTATACACCCCAGCAGGCCGCTTCCTATGCAACCCACCGCGGTGGATACGAATCCGATCTCTATCACGAGGTTCTCGCTTACCACACTTCACAGGGAGCGAGCCTCGGTACTGTACTCGATGTAGGTTGCGGTACCGGAACAGTAACACGTCAACTCGCAGCCTACTTTACCCAAGCTGCAGGATGCGATCCCGGACGCGAGATGGTTGCTAAAGCAATCGAGCTCGGTGGCAAAACTAAGGACAACGTCACAATCCAGTACGAGGTCCTCGGCGCCGAACGCCTCGATGAGTCTAGTCTGCTGGAGCCTGCGTCGGTGGACTTGCTTACCGCAGCAATGGCTGTACGTTGAGTATTTGATTACGTCTTAAACAGCGAATGGCCCCTAACTCGATCAGGCCCATTGGTTCGACATGGATCCATTCTGGCACCAGGCGGCCCGGATGGTCAAGCCCGGGGGTACCGTCGCTCTTTGGACAAAGTCGTCACTCTACTGCCGTAAGCGCTCCTCGCCACTCGATATATACAGTCGCTTAGATGACCCCGCCGAAACTGACGAGTTGACCCCGCAGATCCGTCGACGCCCAATGCAGGCGAGGTGCAGAGGGTTCTGAGCCATCTTGAAGACGACATACTGGGTCCTTACGAGCTTCCGGCGAACAACATGTCTCGGACTATGTACGCGAACCTCAGTATGCCGTGGTCTGCCGATCCGCCTGTCACTGCATTCCCACAACGGTCATTCACCCGCCGCCAATGGAACAGGGACGGGAAACTTGAGTCTGGCCAGACCGACTTTTACGGGGGGCTCTTCCGCCATCAAGCTTGATGATCTGGCCAACAGTCTGGGAACTTCAAGCATGGTGACGCGATGGCGAGAGCACCACCCCGACCTTGTCGGTACCGATGACGATTGCGTGGCACAGACTATGAAAGCAGTTTCTGATGCTATAGGGTCAGCGCCCGAAGATGCTGGGGACTTCACAATCAAAGTGGGAAACGTCACCACCTTGTTGTTGTTTTCTAGGGCCAAGTAACTAAGTCAGGTTACTAGTAGATGGTTTAGATGTCTGAAATCCAGGGGCTGGTTTGCACAGTCTCAACTTCACACACTTTTATGACGAATACGCAGGTATCAAATAACGATCGTACTCAGTCCTAGTTATGACATGTAGCTATTGAACAAAGCAGCGGTTGAATAGTGAAGGTGTCAGGTCCTTGGAATAAGACCTTGCGCTTGAAGATCCTCAAAACGACGAAATCAGTTGTATCCATTCATTCTTCTCGCACCTCCTTGTCGCCTGCCCGATCCTACTATGCAAGAGAAAGAACGCATAACGTTCAACTGTATTGCTTCTCTATCCAATGTGAGTTAGAAGGGGTGTAAGACACAGCGTCCGTGTCAATGGCTTTCAAATCGTACCTTGTAATCGGGACAGAGGTCAACCTCACTCCAAAGCGTTGAGCCCCTCATACTTGCTGTACGCACCCTTCGGCTCCCGCTTGTAAACTGCTGTATCGGTACCATCCTCATTGCCGAGGATGGCGCGGTCACGCCTATAGACTGCTGTGTCGGTACCATCGTCGTTACCAAGGATGGCGCGATCGCGCCTATAGACTGCGGTTTCGGTACCATCATCATTGCCGAGGATGGCGCGGTCACGCCTGTAGACTGCGGTGTCGGTACCATCATCATTGCCGAGGATGGCGCGGTCACGCCTATAGACAGCTGTGTCGGTACCATCCTCGTTACCAAGGATGGCGCGGTCTGGCACTGGGGTGGCAACCACAAGACTGGAACAGAGTGCGAGTAGTACGTGAAAGCTCTTCATGGTGAATATTGGGGCTTTCAAAAGAATTGAATTGTTGGATAAAGTCTAGGGGCTTGGAAAAGTTGTTTTGAATCTGGTTCGCATGCTTCACTCTTCGAGAATACAAAGGGGTGACTCTCTGAAGATATTTATAGACTGCTACTCAGTCCACTGGATCGCTGTACAGGATCATCTCCCCGTACAGCCTTTGCCGCCTATTATGCTCCTCATCAAGACGATCGTCCATGAAAGAACCGGCGTGGCACGAGCGGGGGTCTGATAGATTGAGCAACCGCTCGTGATTTCCTCCATCATATTGAGCTGTCATCTTGCCACTTCTGATCCACTGTGTCAGATATGTTCGTGGAATATTGGCTGGGGAAGATATGCATTGTATCATCCCGCATTATCAAATTCACTTAGGCATTACGGGTGGGAATGCTGCTAAGCGATCAGTTCCCTCGTTGAGCATACGCTTATGGTATACCTCTAGCTGAGGTTATGTATTGACTTGGGGGCAATATAAAAAGCGTGCTCCGTTTTTACTGGCTTGTATAACTCGGCGTCCAACCGAATGTAAGCTAAAATAGGACTATGCTGTGGCTGTTATGCTGTGCGGCTTATCTCGGAGAGGGGGATGGGCTGGCAGCCTATAGGAGGCCGGAGAGCAATATCACGCATGTGGAGAACGGCAAGATGAAAATGCTTATTCTGCATGTAGATGCTTGTCTCAGATGCTTGTTCAGACCGATGCATTGGACTATCTCTTCCTCCAGTGAGAAGTTCACGCCTCAAGTCACGACTTCGGTGATCAGCGGGGAAACGACGTCAGTACGCTCACATGGAAAGGACAGTGCATTGTTGCTTGAGGGGTGGATGGCATCTGCCTCGATTCTTGTCGTACCCTTGGGAGATACCCTCGATCCATTGCCACGCTCGTCATATTGGACTGAACTAAGCTGGTGCGATAGGAAAGCTAGATGTATGGCCACTTCAAGGCTATTTTCTTTCTCCCAGCAACAACAACAACTTGTCCCCCAGCCCTAGACTTTCTCTCCGAATTCAGTTCGATACTACTTCCAGGAACTATGCCACAGCCATCCATGTCTCCTTCCGAATATTCCAGAGGTGACTTGGAGGCTGAGTCCTTTCTACAAGGTTCCAAGAGCCCACCAGAATTCCAGCGTTCGTCTGAAAGCGGAGAGACGTTATGGTTTCAGGCCAGGGAGTCTAGCCCTTGGTATCGAAGTGTCGTACCCCTTTGGATCACCACTTTGATTCTTTTGATTGCAAACGTGTTCTTGCTTATACATCTCGTTGACGGTCAAGCATTCTGCTCGCCGGCCTCAGAGAAACTGGGCGGTTTCCATGGCGGTTTTGAAACGGACATGGGTATGTAGCCAACAGTGTTGCCAACTGGGAGACAACGAAAGCTGATGACGGCTATTGTCCTCCAACGAACAGAGGCTGCAAAACCCCACATCAAAACGAAGCGTGTCAAGTTCACCGGGTCGGTGGCGTTCTATGACAACGGCACCATGTACCGCAGCTACCCCAAAGACCAACCGCAGTACGTCGGTGAGCCGAACCCTGACATTGACAAAGCTTGGGACGACCTGCTTTGGGGGTCAGCGATGGATCTTCCAGGGCAGCTCGCCGGTAAGATGAAGGAAAGCACGTGGAAAGAGCTGGATACAGACTTGTACAGAACCGGGTGAGCACTCGTGTCTTGCCCAACCGACGGACCCTGCTTGCTAACCTAGACTACCGTCAGCCTGGAGGTTTTCCACCAGTTGCACTGCCTGGACTATATCCGAAAAGCACTCTACCCAGACTACTATGTACCCGAGGACATCAGCAGGTTATATATGATGCATATCGGTGAGCACCTAAACCTCTCGAAACTTCCGACACTGTGACTCGGTTAATGAGTAGCTTAGAGCATTGTATCGACTACGTTCGGCAATCACTAATGTGTTTTGCTGACTCGACTCCGGTTCGGCTGCAATGGCGGAAACAGAGCCATTACCTGATACCTATGTTTGATCAAGACCACACATGTCGTGATTTTGAATCGCTGCACACATTCTCGAGTGAGCATGCGCTGGAGCTTCATAATAAGGAGAATCAGCGGAAGATAAACGAGCAAGTGGCTCAAGGGGTATTGTAACTGGGGCCAGAGTAACATGAAACTGCTGAGAAAGATTGCATGTCTCTCGAAAGAGGGACTTTTTGCTGTGGTATATATATACATGGGTTACTCTATTGTATGCTTGGGATTAAGGGGCCAGCCAAGCAGCTTGGCTAAGGTTGAACTATTTCCTAGACATCAGATCTAGCTAAGGAATAAAGGATGAGTCTCACCCACTACGCTTGTGACTATCTAATAGAACCCGTCTTAATGCTCACGAGTATATTGATGCTCTATGCCGGCTGGTGGTGACATAGATGGTCTTTAAAAGCCGCGGCGCTTACTTAAGTAACTGTCAGCGTGGCTCAGGTTCGGTTTCAGCAACCCGGCCTGGATGTTAGACTGTCCGCGACCGTTAGTAAAAGCGCACTGTTTTTGACGTAGCAAAATCTTGCATACTTACCTGAATTGCTTGCACTGTCATTCTTTTGAGTTGCAGGACTAGGGGGTGCTGGGCCAGTCGCCCAATTCACCGGTTCTGGTCCTAGGACATATTCCATCGACCCTCCGTTGGCAAAGACATCATCCCATGTCACCCAAGCCTTGTCCCAGGACTTCCCGTTGACCTGGAGGCTCTGCACGTAGTAAACGTCCTCGCTGCCTCCAGTCGTGGTGATGTGTAGCTCCTTGTCACCGCCGAGGTGGATCGTCAAATCGCTGAACCAGGGCGATCCAACCAGGAAAGTCGTCTGGCCGGTCATGGGGTACAGACCCAGCATCACCCAGAGTACCCATGACTCCATCGCGCCAGCATCTGAGTTGCCCGGCAGGCCACCTGGTGTGGTACTGTAATAACTCTTGGCGTTGAAGCGGCTGTACTTGACCGTCAGGTCCTGGCGGCCGACGTAGTTGAACAAGAACGGTGTCGTGAAGCTCGGCTCATTGCCCGGGTTGAAGAGCGTCTTATTGAACTTGGATTCACCGTTCGGGTTCAGGCCCGGCGTGAACATGGCCTCAAGCCTCGCAATGAAGGCGTCGGTGCCACCGCAGAGTTCGATCAGATGCTCAATGTCGTGGTGCGCGTTGAAAGAGTATTCAATCGGCAAGCCTTGGTAATAGTCGTCACCCCAGTAGCATCCGCCACAAGAAAGGGGGTCCTGGTCCTTGAACGTGCCGTCTATGTTGCGGGGACCTAGAAACCCCGTGAAATCACTGTACTTCATGTCTGGGTTCCATTGGTTCCTCCAGTTGCGCGACCTGTTCAGGTACCTGTTGGCCTCGTCCGGCTTCTCGAGGCCAAACGCGACCTGGTACAGGCCGAAGTCGTTGGTGGAGTATTCGACGGCCTGGCTGACGGAGCGCTTGTACTTGGTGGTGATGTAACCGCGCTCGAGCCAGTCAGGTAGTGCACCGCGCCCCTCTTTCGTCGACGCAGAATTGTCCCTCGAGTCGTTGTTGGCAGGAGGCACCGTCTCCGCATCCGTGACCATGGCTTTGAAGGCATCCTCCCAGTCGACAGCTCCTCGCAAGCCCTTCACGTACGCATCGGCCAGGACGTTGTCCGCGTTCGATCCACCTTGCGTGGCTCCGTTGAAGAAGGACGAGCGCCCATCGGGCATGAAGCCGTCATGTCTCCAGATGTCGACGAGAGACCGAATGAACTCCTCATAAGCTACCGGCTCGATGATGTGGAAGAGAGAGGTAGTGCAGCGGAACTGTATACAAATTAGAGGAGCATCAGGTTACTACAGTTACAAGGATATTACTTACCAAGTCCCAAAGTGTGAACGTGTCATCGTAGTATGGCTCACTTGAAGACCATAGAGGGTTCTCCCCTGTTTTATTGGTTGGGATAATGTTCATGTGGTACAGCGACGTGTAAAGAAGCCTCAAATTCGTATCATTCGTGTCGGTGGTGGTGATTTTGGACAATATTCGCTCGTTCCAGGCCTTTTTCGCATTCTCTTCTAGAGTCGCCAGTGATGTGTCACGGGGGATCTCCTCTTCGACATTCTTACATGCCTGGGCTGTGGAGATGAAGGATACTCCGACCCGGGAGGTGACCCGAGAAGAATTGAAGTTGAAGACAGCCCCAAGTCGAGCTGTGGACTCGACGCTGGGCGTATCATCGTATGAGGCAAGCTCGGTCACCAGTGGCTTGGTCCCGACAAAGGTCTTGTAGGTTGCCTCTTTGTCGAAGTGTCCGCAGAAGTAAACTGTCCATTTTGGCGCGCGGTTCCAACCCTGTAGCAGGGGTAGGTCAGCATGACCTGAGTTGCAGCCGCGCCCTTGTTTGAATGGCTCAAAGGAGCTGCGACTCACATTATCATACGAGCCAAAGCCCTCATAGCGAAGCGAGCCGCTCTGGGGGTCTTGGACGACCGAGATGTTCCCTCCTAGATAGCTCTGCCCAAGCCCTTGACCCCGGAAAGAAGGAAGCACGTGTGACACGTCGACAATGACGTTCGAGGATGTGCTGTCCTCGGGAAACGTGTAGCTATACAGGCCTGCACGATTCGTCGCGCTCATCTCCAAAGCCGTGCCACTTCCCAAGGATACTTTGTAGTAACCGACTCTTGCCTCATCCTTTGCTGACCGGGTGTCATTGTGGTCTTGTAGGGGGTTTTCGATGGCCCCAAACGCTGGCATCTGCGACACGACGCCATACTTGGGAGCGCCGCCCGTGCCGCTTTCGTGGAGAAGACTGAAGCCCGTGAAGTTTCCCGTCGCCTGATAGCCCGAGTAGCTGTCGGACCCAGTGTACAGATCGGGGCCAAGCTTGATGATGCCAAACGGCAGGCTCACTCCTGGAAACGTGTTGCCGCCGTTGGTGGTCCCGGCCTATGAGAAGGTCAGACGAAGTTGGTGCCATTTGGTTGTCAGTCGTCAGCCAATGATTCTGCCTGGAATGAAAACTCACGTCAGGGAAGACATAATCGGCCAAGTCGGCGGCCTTGGTATATCCACCCAAAACGAGCGCAGAGGTCGCAACAATGCCTGAAGTACGCATTGTGAAATATAGATATTAAAACGAGAGCATGAGCAACAAGAAGAAGGGCAGCATGCCCGACGCGACAATGGCCTTTACCATAGTTATAGTAATCTAAATAATCCTAATTATAAATAGTAGTGGTAGCGAACCTAGTCGCCTAGACGTCACTAGAGATTCAAGGATCTTTTCGTCGTCCTTCGAACCATGTCTGCGGCTGACTGAAAAGCGGAGAGGTCAGCATCAGCTCAGGGTGCAACATCACTGCTGACCTGAGCACTGGGATTACTCTCCCGAGTTATGTCCCAGCTGCTGTTCCCATTAGTATGCACGCATGCCGCCGGCGACCTGTCGGTTATCTCGGAGGGACGAATTGCGCTAATGCCAATGAACATCCGCGGCGAGTTGCCGGACGCGCGTAGCCACGAGGCAGCATCGATGCCGCAATCTGTGGGCTTTTACGGCTGTATCAAGCTGTAGGCCGGCCTGAAGGATTCAGGGCGAGGTTGGCAAGCCGTTAACCGACGACTAGAGCACCAGAGCCCTAAAGCCCTAGAGGGATGCAATAGGTGAGAAGTACTGTTGGAAGTGATAGCAAATATGCGAGGTGGAAACCGACATTGAACGTAATGACCAATTCCAATTGACAGGACGTAGATAAATACAAGCTAATAACATCGCTCCGTTGGTCCAGAAGTTGGTCCACCCTTGACCCCCCCTTGGTGATCGACAAACAGTTCTCCATTTCACCGGTGGATATATGTGGACATACTCCGTTAAGGAGTAGGTTAGTGATCAGCGATTAAATTATCCCCTGTACAGAACCCGTAGAAGGATCCATTGATGATTCTGTATAACCTAGTGTAACCCACCACTCCGTCGTGGCTGAAGGTGTGAGGATGCCAAGACGCTTCAGGTCTGAGGATTTGACATCACCATTGGATTAGATTAGACGGGTGGCGCCACACAGCGCAGGTGTTGTTTGCAATGCATGAGGCATTACTGTCTGTCTATTCGATACTCCCTAATCATCGTACACAAACAATACTGGACTGCGTCTAATGACGGCGTGAGCTGAAGAAATGGAGTGTTCACCAAGACTTGGCTTGAAGGCTTTCGATTTCGAAGACCTGTTCATGGCCAACATGTTCTCCAGTCGCACGGATTCGCTCCGGGCCGGGACTTTTGAGACATCAGGCTCCTTTCTTTTTGGTCGGGCCCCGGACCCTCCCCCAAGTGGAAGCTTGATTTCTCAAACTCGATTAGCACCCGGGAATCTACAACCGTTGTCAAATAACCATGCCTGTGCTTGTTCTGGAAGTTCAGCACATACCCTGGTACTTGATCTTCGGTTGGGAACCAAAGCCGATCATGATGCATCTCCGGGACCTTTCTCACGGCTACCATATCATTACATATGTCCGCTCCCGCTGTGCCTCCTAGCGCGGGCGAAGAAGCAACAAGTTGTAGGAGACATGGGGCCATATCAGATACGTGGACCCTATCAGATCAGCCCAGCAGTCCAGTCCAGCAAGCAGATTCAACTAAACCAGTTCTATGCTCGGCCCCTGGCCTCGTTATAGGTTGAGACATGGCCTTATCGTCATTCACTGCCTTCCTTTCTCATCATGGAATCCTCCATCACGTCCTGAGACACTAGTGAGCACTCGAGACGGCGGCAATTTGGAGCTTCTTTTTTCGAGTATCATCCGAAGTGCCGGCGCCATTCAGCACAGACAGTGTACAGATATGTAGATGTTCGAGATGATTTCTATCTCATGCAGCTTTACCCAAGATGCGCTTTCTACCGTGAACACAGCTCCATATCCCGGGTCCCTGCCTACTTACTATACCTGTCAAGGGACAAGGTATTACATTCCAAATGTGGTCAGTATATGAGGCCTGCGTGTTTGCGATTGTTATCACATCTCAGATTGAGTCAGCCCACATATGCGTTTGGTTGGCATGGACTGATTAGTTGCACACCAAAACGAATCCTTTACTATTCTCTTCCATCCGGCTGCTGCCAAGCGGTGCCTAGGATCCGAGGCCAAGCTCTCGTGCAGTCATGGGCAAACTTTGCCAGCCCGGACAGGGGCTTCTGGGGTAGCTCCTGGCTACATCCCTGATACCGATCTTCTATTGACTACCCCCACTCAAGCAAGACGTAGCCTCATTCGCCTTGCCAAACTACTTGCGTAGCAGGAGACATATTGTCATACCAAACTCGAGCAGAGGGGGGACGATACCACTTTGTCTAGCTCTAATCCCCCCACCCCGGGATGTGTCTACCGACCCGGCTTGCCTGCAGGCCGCAGCCATCTAGCGCTTCTGGAAATGCACATACGTTTGCAAGGCCATGCTACTATAAACAGTGTCGTTCCCGTTCCCACCAGTCGTTCCCGATTCTACTAAGCCCCTTTAATGTGATTCACCAGCTCTCATATGTGCCCTATCTACATTGCGGCTCTGGTATAATACCCGAGAGAACCCCTTTGGGATCTGCCTCAGCCATCCAGTAGCATTGTCTTAGTCTACCAGCATATCAACAAATCTTTTGGCTTTCTCTATTATACATCTTTACCTTCTTTATTCGCATTTTTATCCTGTTTCCAAAGGTAGCGTTAAGATATTTTCAGAAGATCTCGAGAACGGGACAATACAGTCAGTTATTCGACGATACCTGGTGACTATCTGGCCATCGAGACGGAACGCACAGCATATACTATACTGTGTTGGCTCGACTCTATATTGACTACAGTCGGCTTCCCCAAGGTGCCGGGGCTACTGCTTGTGAAAGACTGCCCTCCCACATCCGTATTCTGTGGCTCAACTTCTTCGTCTTCCATCTATAGCGGCAACCGCAACATCATAGTGCCTATTTGGGGTCTGGCTAGCCATTGGATCTCGCTGAATTCCTGCACATCCATGTTCTGAGTCCTTGGATTTGAGAAGTGCCGGTGGTATACTCGACTCGGGCCGTGAATCGAGGAAGTCGGTGGGAGCTGGCTATTCCGAAGCACATAGGGAGACATAACAGCAGGAACCGATATCGACAGGTACAAGTGGTGTTGGACGTGTTGGACGGATCGACGAAACATCTCGAGCAAGGCACATCGAGGGAGGCAACCTTCTTCGAGAAAAGGCTAGGGTCGAAACCGATTCGTGATCAAAAGCAACTGCTGTTGGAAACATTGAGCCGCCTAGCAAGCCTTCACTACCTACTTACCTTGTGTCCGAAAGGGAAGAAGGATAGCGCAATCCGATCACTTGTTGGGTATCGAAGCTGGAGAAAAGACTTCTAGAAGAAGGGACTCGACTTGGGCTTCCGTTAAGTCTCTACAAGACCAGCAACAACGTCTTGAACCGAGAAATCGACATTGCCTACCTCCAGTCATAAGAGCTAGGCAGTTCCTTTCAATACACACAAGAATCGAGTTTCACGTGTCGAGATCCTCCAAGGTGCAGTACGTCATTGCCTGAAATGCCATGTTATTCTGGTCTGCAGTTGCTAATACATAAGTACATGTACGAATAGATATCGACCCGTGTCAAGAGCCTCCGTCAGAGAAGGGAAGACAAGTCACGGATAGGGAGCTCTTTCTGCTTTGTTCAAGGACCACATACACCTAATCCAACTGATAGCAGAAGCGTGCCTTCCTACAAGTCACTAGACTACTGTAGAGGCTTAGGTACATGCTTACTTACTTACTCTGTGCCTTGTAAGTGACTAATTGGGTCCCGTCGTACCCTTTTCTTCCCAGTCGATTGTGCAGTTTTCGATTCTTCTCATGCTCCGAATCCATCAGCATAGCATCAACTCACCCAGCCCCGACATTCTCACGACCCCTTCACATCCGCATCTTGCTCGCTAGCTACTCTATTTTACTTGTGCCCGCTCGCTTCATACAATCCGTCTTGGTGGCATTGGCCAGATTCTGAAAGGTGAGAAGATACTCCTGATTTGGTGCAGCAATCGGACGACTGCGGTGGTGATCGACCCGTGATCGACCCGTGAATCTCGGCGATTGTTGTTCTACAACCCCAGTGCCTATCCTCCTTTCTGAACTGATCTGAGTCGATTGTGAGGATAACCTACCTGAATTCTTCTTCCACAATCAGCCCTCACTTCTGCAACTGTCCCCTCCCCCAGCCTGCCTATTTAACCAAGGCCTGCCCATCCTCCATCCTCCATCCTCCATCCCCCATCCTTCTCTCTTTCACTCTCAACACCACACACCCAACTCCAAGGGCTCTTTACCAATCTCTGCCAGCAAAGTCTGGTACACCACAACAACAGCATTGGAAGCTCTGTTTCACACACAGCAAGCTTGTCTCTTGCAGCCATCACCCAGCAGACAAGCAACCTCGTACTGATCTACTACAACTTCAGATCCCGCTTCTGTTCAGACCAGACACGGTCCTAGTCGGCTACTGTTCAAGGTAAGTAGTACATCAACTCTTCTCTTCCTTCTCTATCGTCCCAACCCGCATTCGCAATCTGCGAGCAACTCTCGAATGCCTTGTCATCACCATCATCATTCACAACCACTGGACTTCCCATCAAGTACCTTTTTCTCCGCCCAACCCCGGATTCTGCGGTTGCGAGGGTCCTCTTTTGGTTCAGCCTACCAGACACTTTGCCCGGCCGAATTAGGCGGTATTTTGTCTCGGCGTGCCCGATTATTTTTATTTTTTTTGGGCCTGTTTCCCCGGATTTTGTATACTACCCCGGCATCCATATACATTTCCCTTCACGCCAACTTTACGTTCCCATTCTGCACAGATCCCAGCACTATCCTTCAACGTGTACAGCAGTACCATTCTGTCTGTTCTTCCCGCAATAACCTTTTCACTTGTACTAATACAATATTTTGGGGAGCAGGCAAAAGACTATGAATTATCCATCCTCCACCATGGCATCCGATAACAGCTACGGCCCCAAGCATGGTGCCAGCGCTGCTGGTCCCCATGTTCCTGCCACTGCCACTATGGCAGGCAGCAGCACCATGACTGGTGCCTACCTCTCTGGTCAGTCTTCGACAGTTCCGACCAATGAGAATGGTGCCCAGCCTGTCTCTGCCGGATCTGATCCTAATATGCGAGCTATCATGAACTCGTTCAATGGCCTCAGCGTCAATGGAGCCCCGGTCCCTTTGTTCGATGCCAGTGCAGCTGCCGTGGCCATGCCCATGTACTTCACTGGCGGTTACCCTGCAGGTGCTGGTCTCCCCGTTGGTCCTGGTCAGATGTCTCTGCCTGAGCCATACTACATGCATAGCGGTTATGCTTGGTCTGCTGCCCCTCAGTGGGCTATGCCTGGCATGAAAGACTCGGATCTGCGTCTGTACAATCAGCCTCCCCTGGAGTATCCCCACGGCCGCCTCGGCACTTTCAAGGCTCCTCAGTCCATTGTTGCCGAGCAGCATGTTGCTCTCCAGCAGGATGTCCCACCTCTGGACAATCGACGATCCTCGTACTCTACCACTGAGTCCACCCCTGCCACTCCCTTCTTTGGCAGCACTGCTTCGCGTGATACTGGTGCTCGTGTCACTGTCTTTGACCGTTCGACCTACACCACCCCTTCACCTCAGCAAGTCGCCTCAGCTGGCATGGTGCAGCAGCCCAAAGCCCTTCCGGCTATTTCTACTGCTGCCGATCGCGATATGGATGCACTGCTCACTCGTGACCCGGCTATTCCCCAGGCCGTACCTGCTGTCTTCACTCCTCAGGAGAACATGAAGACTCTGGAGCAGAGTCTTAGTAACCCTATCCCCGGCAACCGCAACGTCTACATCCGCGGTTTGCACCCTACTACTGACGATGACACTCTTTACAAGTATGCTGCACGCTTCGGACGCGTCGAGACATCCAAGGCGATCATTGACACTACCACTGGTGCCTGCAAGGGGTGAGAATTCCTAGAACCTCGTGTCCTCTGTCCAAAAGCTAATTTCTTGACACAGATTTGGCTTTGCAAAATTTGTCGAGCAGCGTGATTCCGATGGCTGCATCCGTGGTTTCTATCGTTTGGGATATGAAGTCGGCTTCGCTAGGGTAAACATCACTCAGACCCAGCCCCGTCACACCCTCATCTCTACGCCTAGAGCAAGTGACTCTCACTGCGTCCCTTTCCACCATCAGTACGACCAGATGGCTTCTTCAAGTGCTGGGCCCAGCGGCAGTGCCGCACACAAGCCGCATGGTTCATCAAGTGATCCCATCTTCGGCGATGATCCCAGCTTCGGCGATGTTGATCTTAAAGGACTGGGAGTCAAGATCATCAAGTTTTGCGGCTGCAGATGCTTCACCCATGATCCCAACTTTACTGACTTCGACCCTCGTGATCAGGAGTCGTTCAACTCTCGACTCAAGGCCGAAGGCGACGAGGGATCGACCAACCTGTACATCTCGAACCTCCCCAAGTCGGTTACTGAGAATGAGCTGGCCGCTATCTTCATGCACTACACGATTCTGTCCAGCAAGATCTTGCGCGACAGCCTGGGCAATAGCCGAGGTGTTGGTTTCGCCCGGTAAGTTTCAAAACCCATCCTCGTCATTCAAAACCGACATACTGATTTGTTGATAATCATACAGATTCGAATCTCGTGAGATTTGTGATGAGATCATCATTGAATTCCACAACCAGCCGCTTGGTGATGAGCGTCTCAACATGCAGATTCGCTATGCTGATACTCCGGCCCAGAAGGAGCTGAAGCGTGTCACGGCTGAACGACGCCAGTTCCGCACCAACGAATATAATGTGGGCGCCTACGGAACTCCTCTTGTCGGTCTCACGCCTACCATCTACAACCAGCCTAACTGGAAGCGCCAGAGCAGTGTCGGCAATGCCACACCGTAAGTCGTTCCTTGTCCCACGCTCAATGTTGTGACTAGGTTGCTAACATCTCTTCTCCAGCAACGGCGTCCCTTTCGTTCCCCACGAGGCCAAGTGCCAGGTTGGAAAGGGCAACGCGTACGCACCCTGCTTCTGCCCTCGTGTAGGCCACTAACCAACTCCTCTCGTTAGACCGAGCAGCATTGCTTCTAGCAAGGCATCGGCTTCAGAGGATGGTTCTGGCGACGAGGGTGCCACCATTCATGTTGATTCACCAATGGTTGCGAATGGCAGCACTCGATCTTCTCCTGTTAAGCATCTCAAGCAGGAGAAGGACTAGACTAGGCACCTTGCCAACTATCCTATGTCTTTACTGTATTCCTACACCTTGACTTTGACCACAGCATGATCTACCATCCCACGGCACACGACAAAATTTGGTTGTTGCACATGGGCCAGCATTGTCGTTCACTTTGTTTCTTCATCCCAAGAGATACCACATCGGTCTGTCATTAGGGTTTTTGGCAGCACTGTTTCCTTTTTTGTACCATACATTACTTGACCCTTCTTTGACTGATATTTGTGGATGCTTTCGGCATCTTCCCTTATTCATTCAGGAGGTTTTCACTTCGGTTCATCATACGTACAAGGCTCAGGGGAAGGGTTCACTGTATCTGAATGATGATACTATCATCTCTATGTTCCCGCTGTAGTCGAGTCTACCAAGGGCAGCAGTAGATAGATGATCTTGTTCATAGACCCAAACATCGGAATGGAGTTTTTGTTTGTACTCTTATGATGTTATGTCCTGACTTCTGTAAGCATACATATTGCAAGTTGCACATAAGTCTTCTTGCTTTTCATGATGCTTTGTTAGCATGTGTTCCAGAGCCCAAAGAGCAGCTGGAAATAGAGTTGCATTCGAGTTGTAGACGTGTTCTGTAGACCAAGTTTGCCAAAGGGCATGAGGTTTTCTTTCAGATCTGGGTGACCTGGGGGTATCAAATGGCTTTCAATTTTCTGTGCAACCAATACGTGGGTTCAGGCTCTATGTCTCGTTACCTAGGGATAGCTTGGAGATCTCTATCCTATCGTGTTCTTCCATAGTTTTGGTGCTCTGTCCAGCCCCTCCTCCTCCTCCTTCTCCTTCCTGATTCCCAGGCTCGTTCTCTTCCCCTGACATATCGCTGTCGTCTTCATCATCGTCATCTTCTTCTTCCTCATCCTCGCCTGGGGCAGGCTCTTCGCCGCCCTCTCCTCTTCCAGCTTGCTGTTCAGCGATCGCAGCCTCAAGATCCTTTAACATCTTCTTAGTGAAGCCTGAGGCTTCAACGGCAGCATCCAATCGTCTTGCGCCATCCTTGCCGACTGTTTTCTTGGCGTCTTTGAAATGGGGACCTGGCTGAGTGCTTACGAAATGGAAACGCCGCTCAAAGAATCGCTTGATGCAATTAACGTCGCGGTCAAAATACATCTCGGCATTTGCATGCTCCATCGAGACCATCTGAGGAAAGTCAATTAGAACAGGCGTCACCTTGATGTTCTCCTCTTCTGTGCCCGTAGTCTCGTTTTGTGAGGTGGACCGCTCTTCTCGGATCAGGATATTGAACTCGTTGAAGTCACCATGGATTAGGCCGTGTTTCGCTAAACGAAGGATCAGGCCGATCAAGTCGGCATATAAGCCTGCCGGGTCACCCACCTCGCTCACTTGTCTCAACGGGAAAGAGTCGACAAAGGCCATGACGATTGTATGCCGGCTCTGGGCAATGGGCTCTGGTACCTCGAAGCCTTCCTCGCGCAGGGCCCGCATGAAAGCGTACTCCTTCATGGCGGCGAGCTTCGACAGGTACATCCAAGAACCCCCTGACCCTGGCTGCCCTTCTTGCGCAAGTAGTCTCGGTTCGCCTTGACGGTGCGGAAGCTGATGCGGCCCAGGCGGTGGATCTTGAGCACCTTTTGCACGCCGGCGTGGTCGGCTACCATGATGATATCGCTCTCCTTGCCGACACCGATGCGCGTGCCCACGCTGTACACGACGTTCTGCTGCGCGTAGGTGTGCAGGGCGAGGTAGTCGATGCCGCCGTAGGTCAGCCGGTAACCGTCGTATTTGGCCTCTTTGACGCGCGCGATCAGGCTCGTCTTCGCCAGGGCGCTGATGGATTTGGAGACGGAGGAGGGACCGCCGCGGAGCCGCGAGAGCTTTTCGATTAGGGGGGGTAGGGACAAGATCGTGGTTCTTAGTGCCTGCCTCTACCTGGAGGGGTGGGGGATATTTGTTAGTAGGTTGCTGGAGAAGATAGGAAGAGAGATATAGATATCACTAGGGGTTGCAATACATACAGCTGCAAGGACACGCCAGTCCTCTGCGGCGAGATGGCGCATGGCCTTCGTATCCAACTTCATCTTGGGCTGCTTTGTGGGTGTTGAAACCTTGTTCGGCGACGAAGATCCGGTGTTTCTTATGCAATAGAGGTCTCTGGTTCGGGCGCAAAGAGTATTCTATCCGTCTAGAATATCCTCTTTTATGGTTAGAGAGCGGAATGAACGAAGACAGCTTCGGCGTTAACTGTCGACTGTCGAGCATGCAATTATAACCCCTCCACCCCGCGGTCACACCAAAAATTACGATAATCGATAAGGATAGGAGGGTGTCCAGAAGGGATGCCTACAGGTACATACCTGTTTAGCGACAAGAAATCGGACCCACATGCACCAGCCTCGAGCACGGGCCAGGCCAGATTGATTCGCCTCATTTGAGGCTTGTTTCTGGCCCTTCCAGCCCGCCCGACCAAATCTGTTACGTCGGGTCAGGGTCAGGCAGGCAGTAGCCTCGCGCGTAATTGTCGTCTGTGGTGAGCTTAACCACTGAGAGCTAGCCGGAGCTTTGAGAAGCTCGTGTGCAATCGACACTTCATTCATTCATCCATCGTCTTCCATCCCACGCTCGCACTTCATTTACCCACACACACATTGCAAGAGTTACAGTCGCAGATCAGTGCCTGTATATTTTGTTTCTTCTACGTATCTTCCCTTCCCCATTTCACCTATCCCTGGTAATTCGATAGGAAGACAGAACACCAACTCCTTCTCAGCCTCTCCACCACATATTCGCACCACCATGGCCAAGGATGATGTGCCCAAGTCGGCTGACAAGGGCAAGGGAAAGGCCGTCGCCGAGAACAAGGCTGATGAGGCCAAGAAGGGCAAGGATGCTCAGGTGAATGGCAAGAAGGATGACGAGAAGATCGTAGAATGTATGACGACCTGGCCAGTTACTGCTGCGTACGACGAGTGCTAACAAACTGGTTGGCAGCTACGGAAGAGCTCAGTGAAGAAGATCAGCAACTCAAGAATGAACTTGACATGCTAGTCGAGCGCTTGACGGTGCGACTGATCCCCCCCTTGGATTGGACATCTCGGGATAGATTACTGATGTCCCAGATACAGGAATCCGATGCAGCCCTCTACAAGCCCGCCATGGAGGCCATGAAAACCTCCATCAAGACATCCACATCCTCTATGACCGCTGTACCGAAGCCGCTCAAGTTCTTGCGGCCACACTACGAGGCCTTGACAAAGCTGTACGATGATTGGCCCGAGGGCAACGACAAGGCGTCGCTGGCCGATGTGTTATCTGTCATCGGCATGACCTTCTCAGATGAAGACCGACAAGACACCCTCAAGTACCGGCTGTTATCGCCAACAGAAGACATCGGATCGTGGGGCCACGAATACACGAGACATCTGGCTCTGGAGATCGGAGAGGTCTATGGGAAGCGCATCACAGCCGAGGAGCCAACAAAAGATCTGGTGGACCTCGCGCTGGTGCTCGTCCCGCTCTTCTTGAAGAGCAACGCCGAGGCCGATGCCGTTGACCTGATGAGTGAGCTAGAAATTATTGAGGACCTGCCTAAATTCGTCGACGAGGACACTTACTCTAGAGTGTGTCTCTACCTCGTTAGCATGGTCAACCTTCTTACCTACCCCGACAATGAACAGTTCCTTCGAACAGCACACGACATCTACAAAAGATACAAGGAGTACACCCAAGCTATGGTTATTGCAATCCGTCTGAATGATCTCGATCTCATCAAGGCAGACTTCGAGAGTGCCCCGGACCCCGCGCTGCAGAAGCAGCTTGCGTTCCTCATTGGCCGCCAGAAGATCTGGCTCGATGTGGTCAAGAAGGGTGACGAGAGCCAACAGCAGGATATCGAGGAAGCTCTTTGCAACATCAAGCTGGCAGAGTACTTCAAGACTTTGGGCAAGGAATTAAACATTCTCGAACCCAAGACAACCGAAGATATTTACAAGAGCCACCTAGAGAGCAGCCGCGTTGCCGGCATGACCAATCTGGATTCCGCACGACACAACCTGGCTGCTGCGTTCGTCAACGCTTTCGTAAACGCAGGCTTCGGTAATGACAAGATGATGTTGGTTGAACAGGATAAGGAGAGCTGGGTGTGGAAGACAAAGGATGAGGGTATGATGTCTACCGTCGCATCTCTCGGTACTCTGCTCATGTGGGATGTTGAAAACGGGTTGGACAAAGTTGACAAGTTTACCTACGCCGACGAGCCTCAGATCCAAGCCGGTGCTATGCTCGCTATTGGCATCATGAACTCCGGTGTTCGGATAGATTCCGAGCCGGCTCTTGCTTTGTTGGGTGACCAGGAGAAACTCGAAAACAAGAGCCCTCTTGTTCGGACGGCCTCTATCATGGGCCTGGGAATGTCCTATGCTGGCTCGCAAAAGGAAGACCTCTGCGAACTTCTGCTGCCCATTATTACGGATTCGAGCCAAGAGATGCAGATTTCTTCTATGGCCGCCCTCTCACTGGGCATGGTCTATGTTGGCACATCTAATCCCGACATCAGCGAGGCCATCGTCACTCTTCTACTGGACGAGGACCGAAAGACACAGCTGACAGACAAATGGACTCGATTCCTCGCGCTTGGCTTGGGTCTGTTATTCTTTGGACGCCAGGAGGAGGTTGAGGTCATCCTAGAAACGCTCAAGGCAGTGGACCACCCCATGGCTAGGCCGACCGCACTTTTGGCCGAAATCTGCGCCTGGGCCGGAACAGGTGCGGTGCTCAAGATCCAAGAGCTTCTCCATATTTGCAACGAGCATATGGAAGATTCGGACGAAAAGAAGGGAGACGAGCTGCTTCAGTCGTATGCCGTTCTCGGTATTGCGCTGATTGCGATGGGTGAGGATGTTGGCCAAGAGATGGTACTACGCCAGTTCGGACATCTGATGCACTACGGCGAGCCCAATATCCGACGCGCAGTGCCGCTCGCCATGGGTCTCATCAGCCCTAGCAACCCCCAGATGAAGGTATACGACACCTTATCTCGGTACAGTCACGACAATGATAACGATGTGGCTATCAACGCCATTTTCGCTATGGGTCTGTTGGGCGCTGGCACAAACAACGCCCGTCTTGCCCAGCTTCTGCGCCAACTAGCCTCATACTACCACAGGGACCAGGAATCTTTATTCATGGTCCGCATTGCCCAGGGTCTGTTGCACATGGGCAAGGGCACCATGAGCCTCAACCCCTTCCACACGGATCGCCAGGTCCTGTCGCGGGTTAGCGCGGCTGGGCTGCTGTCCGTTCTTGTCGCCATGATCGATGCAAAGCAGTTCATCACATCCCAATCCCATTACCTACTATACCTCCTCGTTACTGCCATGCATCCGCGATTCCTCGTTACCCTGGACGAGAATCTCAAGCCCCTGACAGTCAACGTTCGAGTCGGTCAAGCTGTAGATGTTGTTGGACAAGCTGGCCGGCCCAAGACGATCACTGGCTGGCAGACCCAGAGCACACCTGTGCTGTTAGCCTATGGTGAACGTGCGGAGCTCGAGGACGAGGAGTATATTAGCTTGAGCAGCACGCTTGAGGGCTTGGTGATTCTGCGCAAGGTTTGTCCAATGATATCTGAATTAAAGTGAGACTTTCCAGCTAACGTATCGCAGAATCCTGACTGGGAAGACGGAAAATAGACCAAGAGCTCCAGTGGATGAGTACAGAAGAACGTGATATTACGGGCATCACGAATAGAAGAGTAACCGACACGAAGCTATCATGGATATAGCATGAGGAAATCACGTATCTTTTAACGTATTTCCAGGCTCAAACCAGCCTACGAAAAGCTCAATGTACAATTACATAATGAAAGAAAGACGGAGCTGAAGAACTGACTTGGCCTTGCTGCAATAGACGGTGAACTCTTCGCGATGTAACTAACGAACTCTTAAGTCATTCATCTGCATCTTCCAGTCAAAGGTGTCAGCGTTACATAATGCAGCATTGACAGAAATGTCACATGCACCGCTATGTTATGATGCAGGCCGGGAATCATAAGTGTCCAATATTTCATATAAATTCTCAGGGGCAATGCCTGCTATGATCTATCCGCCTGATCGTCTTAGCTGTAAGGCTCTGCTGCAAGATAAGCTGTAGTATCATGATGGTCTCTCCCAAATCAGTACGATCACCGAATTCAAGTCCGAGACGCCATCCTGGCGGTGAACCGTATCGCTAGGATCCAACCTATCGTCATCATATTCGATTGCCGCCCCTGTACCCTTCACGTACGCCTGCCATACCTCCTTGACGCTCCCTGCTTCGTCCATCAAAATCTTTGAGTCCAGATGTCGCCAAATCCGCTTGACGCCCGTCCATGAGACGACCTTCTGTTCTCTCCTCTCCTGCATCTGGGCCGCGTCCCTGTTGACCGTGATACGGCTTGCGAGTCTGATACCATCAGCAGCTCCCCCGTCATTATTGTTCTTGTTGTGCTTAACGTTATCGTCGTTATCGTATTCAAGCTCGTGGGGCTGCTGTGTGACCAGCACCGCCGAGGACGACGATGTCGTCTCCCGGTTCTGGCCCTGGCTGAGCGGCAGCGGCAGCGGCAGCGGCACGACGTCGACTCCGTCCGGGTACTCGGCGATCGAGTGGCCATTCACGAGGACCCAGCCGTCGCCGCGGAACCAAAAGCGCTGCAGGAACGAGCCGTCGCCCGCGAGCGACGCAATCAGGTGCGCCCGCGACGGCGCGAACCGCTGGTGCCGCTGCCGGTAATGGTGCAGCGCCAGCGGCCGCAGCCCGCTCTCGTAGCCGCTACCGCCCGTTGTCGTGCTACGCAAGCCGTGCAGACCGCCGCCGTCGCCGCCGTCGCTTTCGTCGGGCGTGTAGAGGCTCGGCATGACGCTCAGGCGGCTGCTGTGGTGCGCCGTGATGCACCGGTAGAGCCGCTCGTCCCATTGCCCCGTTGTTGCCGCGGCCTCCTCGGCGGCGGACGGCGGCGGCGGTAGGGGGCGCCGCCGCCGCCGCCGCCGCCACTCGTTTGTTGTGGCTGCTGTTGTCGCGCACACGGCATTTTCGATATGGCTTCGGCCATAGGTCGGGTCACGAACACGGCGCCGCCGCCGTAGGTCATGGTCACGTTGCTGCCCTCCATCGTCGTCCAGTCGGCCTTTTCGCTGGGCAGGCCTACGTAGGCGTTCTGCGCCGGGTCGAGCTCCCCCAGTCTCGCGAGCAGCCTGTGCATGGACGGGAAGAAGATGTCCTCGTCCACCAACCCCAGGTACTTCTTCTCCTGCTTCTTCTTGCCTCCCTCCTTGGCCATCTCGTGGCTGCGCCGCGCCAGCTGGCCCACAAGATCGAGGTAGCTCCACGTGCTGTCGCTGTCGGGACTGTCACCGCCCACAGCCCCGTCTTTGCCGGCAGACGACCGCACCACGGCGTCCACGCCCAGCGCGCGCAGCTTCGTGCTCACGTGGCCCAGCTCCGAGGCGCTGGCGAGGTGCAGCATGAGCAGGAGCGAGGCCCCGTTGGACCGGCCTCGGCCGTCGGTCAGCCACCGCGCCCAGTCGTGCAGCAGCGAGGCGTTGGATGCCACGAGCCGCGAGTATGTCGTCGAGATGCCGAAGAGCAGCGCCGACGCGTCGACCTGGTCGGGGAACTCGGGCGCCGCCGGCAGGGGCAGCTTGAGAACCGCCGGGTCTACGACGACGACGGGTGGGGGCGGCGAGCCTCCTTTCTGCTCGTGTTGGTGCTCCTCTCCATCAGCAGCGGCCACCTTGACTGCAGCAAAGCCGTGTCGCCGCGCGAACTTCTTGCGGATGACCGTCATGCTCTCTCGCTTCTGCCGCGACTGGAAACTGGGCTGGATCCGCCGTGCGTGGAATGTGATGTCTTGGGTCAGCCCGTGCTGGCTGACCATGTCCCGGAGAAACGCCGTCATCTCGTCGGTCGGGGACGGCGCTGTCGTCGCCGTCGTTTCCCCCGCCGCCCCTGTGTCACCGCCAGGGCGATTTCTCCCCGTCGTCTTCCCCTCGGTATAGTCATAGATGCTCTGCTGCTGCGGTGGCGATAATGACGAGCGCTTGGCCAAACGCAAGATGGAAAGCATCAGGAAGAAAACCAAGACCGCGCCCACAACCTGGGGGAACCTGGCCCGCCCCCGGCCCCAGGGGCTGACTGGTAGGAACATGATGGCTGCAACTTTTCTAGAGGGGAAAATATCTCTCTCTAGCTCGTCTAGAATCTTGAGAAATTAGGTAAAGTCTGGTATCTTCATGAGGGCGGAAAAGGGGCCATCAATGAACGCAATGAGAGGGGGCTTCCTACAAATCGTAAGACTCCAACAAAAAAAGGAAAGAAAACAAACGATCGATCGACGGACTTGTGGTAACTCACGAATCAGGATGTGTATGCATGCAAATCACGGCTGTATGAAACCGGATGTGAGGATGACTTCATGCAGAGAATCTTGAGTGTTGACGATGACGACCATGTATACAGTCGAACGCAGAGCCGCAATACCTGAAGAAAGGCCGTGGTTGTGTAAGACGGAACGATATGATTGAAAGCAATCAATCCATAACATTGGCGACCTGGCCTCGAGCAGTTTCGCACCAAACATGAGGGGACGGCTCCCATAGATGGATGGCTGGCTGGCTGGGCTGGGCTATTGTTGGGCCATATATTAAACCGCCGCAATGGCACACACCATCTTCCATCTCAAGGGATAGATAACGACGCGGAGAGACGCTCATTGGCTACAGATCATGCAGTTCCGGCTGAAGGATCCCGGCCAGATTGCCTTTGTTGGCGAGCAACCCCTGTTCGACGCCTGGCTATCTCTCTCGGTAATTTATGTACTGAGGAGGAGGTCGCTTCCAACCACAGACCCCGCACTTCGAGCTACAGCATATGTCAAGTAATCAAGTCTATACCATTACCAGCCCCTTTCTAATAAGGTTAATAAAATCTATCATCCGTTTATCTCTGCATTTTCAGCATGCGCCGGTCAGGTCATATCAGCCGGGCCTTCGACATGCAGTGCCTAATCTTGTCGCAACCCGAAACACATGCCGTAAGCGTGTCATATAACCACGGTACACAAGAGTGCCATCACTATCCATGCTCTGGTGACAACTATGTCTTCGGCCCTGGCTTCGACTTCTGAAAAGCACCGATAGCTTTGGGACTTGTGGTTGCTGCCGGCGTGTACGAAGCCGGGATGTTGTTCTGGACCTAGAGACGCTCAAGTAAGCCCACCTGGTGGCTGACCGGACGAAGAGATATCTTCTCACCGACTGCCTGGCTTCCCGGAACTTGTCGAAGCAGCTAGCCATGGCCTCCATGATACTTTGGTCGGCTGCCACGAGTTTTGTGTCGATTATCTCCTTAATGTATACCTCGACTTGATTGAACTCGTTCCGATCCGAGCGATACCGGTCTGGCAGCCCGCTGTTGTGCATCAGGGCCAAGACGCCGGCGGTGCAAGTGCTGATGGCGGCTATAATGGTGATGGGCTTTCCATCCTCGCGCGATAAGGAACCGAGAGCCGTCAAGCAAGCGCTCAGGCCAAGCTGTAGGATCATGAGAACCCATCTGAAGAAAGGGGGGACAACCGCACTCTTGTCAGCTTTCTTCCATGTCGACAACAGGCCAAGATAGTTGTGTAGGGGCTTACCGGATAGTGCTGAGGATATGAAACCAGTAGGTGAACTTCGCTTTCTCCCACATAACGTCGCGGTATAGCCCGTCTGGCAGACCCTTGGCGGGCCAATACCAACAGGTTGGGCGGACCACAGCCTCGCTCTCTTCGTCTCTGAAGCAACCCACTCCTCGGCAGAACTGGACCCATTCGTCGTGAGCCAAAACCCGCAGTTCATCGTGGGCCGTGAAGTCCGACGTTGGGACGGGGTTGTGGTCGCTGGAGTTGTGCGGTGGCGGCCCATCCAGCTTATGGTCATCCATCTTCAGGCCCGATAAAGTGGGTGGCTGTTGGGAGGATGGATAGATGGTAGTGGACATGGTTCAGTGCTCGGGCTCGAGTGGGTACGCTGAGAGATGAAAAGACGGCCTGCCCTCAGCAATGTTTGCTGTGTAACAAGGAGTTGAAAGTTCGAGGGTTGGCTCAAACAACAACGAAAAGCCGCAAGCGGAATGAGTGCCGGCCACGATCTGTACATCTACAGCGTCTTTGGCCGTTGCCTACTGACAGCAAGTTTACGTATATCTGGAACATGTTGTTCGGCTGTCTTGGTTTGGCAGGCGTACGAGGTTGATTGAGGGAAGTTGCAAGTCGGGATGATATACTGGCTGGTGCCTATGTCATCATCGAATCTCATTTGTGATACACCTGGGCAGAAACCTGGACACCACATGCCGTACGGTGTCAGGCCAAAGTATAATCATGTAGAACATCGCCTCGTTGTATGGTGGATAGTCAGTCGTGGCCAATCGTATAACACCAAAGTCGCTTCAGCTGACATGGACGGATAACCAGTCCCACAGTGGGGTGGGTTTTTTCTCCCCGTCCTTCCCAGCTCGTGACCGCCCGGCACAATTTATTTTAGCGCTGTAAATTTCCAGCGTCGCGTACTGCAAATCCAGGACCGTCTAGGTGGTGCAGATTGGGGATGTTGTTGGCCACGTCGTATGCCGTCCGCCTTGTCACTCGAAGGCGTGTGAGCCCGTCAATTTGTCATCAGAAGTGGTTTCTGCATTCGGTGCGCAACATGGCCTCCAAACCCACAGCTGCACCGGCAGCCATCGACAAGACTCGAGTCGTGCATGCCGGACAAGAATACACCGAGGTCAAGGAAGGGTTGGGTCGCATCTTGATTCCCGTCGCAGCCAATGCCACAGCCACCGAGAAAGATGTCCAGGCAGAAGAGGACAGGCAGAAAGTCTTCTACAATCCTATACAACAGTTCAACCGCGACCTGACCGTGCTCGCGATCAAAGCCTACGGCGAAGAGATTGCCGCCAAGAGGCACAAAGCTGCCGAGAGCAAGCTGAACAAGAAGAAGCGGAAGCGCGCCGACAATGAAGAGACCCGACCCCAGAAACAAGAGAAACCGACCCAAGACGTCCCAATGGGTGCGCCAGCTGCCCAGGGGGATCCCATGGATACATCTGAACCCCCGAACGATCCTGTGTCGACAACCGATAAAGCTGGAGTGGAGGAAAATGCCCCTGAAAAAGAAACCGGAAATGATATTCCCGGCGAAGCCGTAGGTGCTGCGAATGGGGATTCGAAGGCTGGCGGAGAGGCCCGGCAGAGGAAACCAGATGCTCCCAAATTCACCATCCTGGATGCTCTGTCCGCCACAGGCCTGAGGGCACTGCGTTACGTTCAGGAGTTACCATTCGTGACCTCTGTCACCGCGAATGATCTTACGCCTTCTGCAGTAGAAGCAATTCGTCGCAATGCGGAGTACAACGGCATCGCAGACAAGATTAATGCGACACAAAGCGACGCTCGAGCCCATATGTACTCGTTGATCGCCCAAGAAGTCACCCAAGAGCATGCTCGGAATCCACACCTTGCCCGTCGTGGTGCCCCTTCACCGAGCAAGAAGTACGACGTGATCGATTTAGACCCGTACGGCACGGCAGCCACCTTCTTCGATGCAGCAGTGCATGCCGTACGTGATGATGGTGGCCTGCTGTGTGTGACGTGTACAGACTCGGGGGTATGGGCCTCCCATGGGTATTCCGAAAAGGCCTTTGCCCTCTATGGCGGCATCCCTGTCAAGGGGTTCCATTCGCACGAGGCTGGCATGCGCCTTATACTCAACGGACTTGCTACGACGGCGGCGAAACAGGGGCTGACCATCGAGCCGCTTCTCAGCCTTTCTATCGACTACTACGTCCGTATCTTCGTTCGGGTCAGGAAATCGCCTGCTAGCGTCAAGTTCCTGGCGGGAAAGACCATGATCGTCTACAGCTGCGACCAAGGATGTGGGTCTTGGGAAACACAGATGCTTTTGCGCAACAAGAAGGTGGCCAACAGCAAGGGGAATGGTTTCTTCTACAAGCACGGCCTGGCTATGGGACCGACGGCAGATGCGCATTGTGCTCACTGTGGTTCCAAGACGCACCTATCCGGACCCATGTATGGCGGCCCTCTGCATTCCCGCGAATTCATCCAACGGATCTTGGACGACCTGCCAAACGTCTCCAAGGAGGTATACGGCACGACTGCGAGAATCGAGGGAATGCTGCAGACAGCGCTCGAGGAGTTTCTGCCGCCTCCCCCGACCCCCATGGCCAACTCAAAGATGACGAGCTTGCCGCAGTCGAGCCATACCCGTTTTACTTCCACCCAAGCACCTTGGCGGGAACGGTCCACAGCATTTGTCCGGACGAGGAGAGTTTCCGTGGTGCCCTACGCGGCTTGGGCTACGAAGTGACGCGGAGTCACTGCAAGCCCGGAAGTATCAAGACCAACGCACCCTGGGCGGTGATTTGGCATATCATGAGAGAATGGGTCCGGCAAAAGGCACCGGTGAAGGTGGAAAATATCAAGGAAGGCAGTGCCGCTTACAAGATCCTCCGACTCGGCAAAGAGGATTCCGAGAAGACGGATGAGGCTTCAGCCGAGATTGACAGACTTGAGGTGGTTTTCGACAAGGCTGCAGGGCAGGACAAAACAAAGAAGAACATTGTACGATACCAAGTCAACCCAAAGGAGAACTGGGGACCGTTGAGTCGGGCAAGAGGCCACTAGACGCTCAAATGAAGAAATTTGATACCCCCAAGTTAAGTTAACTAGCAGAAAAGCATTAAAAGTACTTGCATAACCTTGGGGCGTTACGGGTTACGGAGGCTGCATGCTGACTGACTGGTATCTGGACGAATGAGGTTTCAATGCCCGGTTTCTTCTGCATCTTTGACTTTCTGTGGCTGATTGTCTCGGTGGGTCGGTCACTCACAAATTACTTACAGTAACTGTACCTGACTCCAATTCCGTGCTTATCGCGTGCTCACCAGTCATCGTGGATCCCCTCTCCGAACCAAATGCGTATATGTCAGCAAGTAACCAGCTTTGCCTTATCATCTGTCCAACGATTGGCATCACTTAGTAGCAGTAGCCCATAATATACCACAAACCAAGATGGTGACAGCGAGTCATGACGCTCTTTCTGAGCACGACTCCAATAAAGCAGCTGAGGACACCAGCAACCCGTCCGGCTCCGTTGGTGTCCAAGAGTCTTCCATAATTTGCCTGAGACCCCGGGGTAGCGTGTACGATATCTTCAGTCTCCAGGAGACCGCCTCGGATGATGACTCGGTGCCCTTTCATTTGTCCCGTCAGTCAGCGACCGACGTACCAAAGCCGCTGCTCGACCGGTACTTGGTAAAAGAAGCACCAGAGCACCTCGGCGGCGGCGTCGCCGACAGCCGACGACAGGTCCACCTGGTTGTCTCCACGCGCTCTGGCACGGGGCTGGCCCTCGACTTCTACCAATCCGTCTTGCGGCCGCTGCTGGGGGTTTCGGGCTGATACTGCCTGCTGTCCCGGGGAACGAAAAGTCCCCCCTTAACCTCAGACTGGTCGTCACGCGAGATGCGCAGAGCATCCGGGACTTTGCGGCAAGCCTGCCGCCGGACGTGGAGCACACCGTCATCATGATGAGCGGCGACGGCGGCGTCGTGGAGTCGCTGAACGGCAAGGCGCCGGCCCGCGACGATGAGGGTCGTCCTTCGGGATCGGCGTCGCCGGCGCCGCTGCTGCCGCTCATCGCCATGCTGCCGCTGGGGACGGGCAACGCCCTCTTCAATTCCCTGCACAAGGGTGTCTACGCGGCCTGGGGCGCGTCGGCGCCCAGCCCGCTCGTCCTCGGGCTGCGCACACTGCTCCGGGGCCGAAGGGCCCCGCTGCCTTGTTTCCGGGTCGACTTCTCCCCGGGCTCCCGGCAGATAAGCTACAGGGACACTGCCCCTGCTGCTGGTGCTTATCCCTTATTACCGGGAGCGGTGGAGGAACAGCTCAGCCCCGTGACCCACCTGTACGGCGCCATCGTGGCGTCCTATGGGTTCCATTCCCAGCTGGTCTGGGAGAGCGACACGCCTGAGTACCGCAAGCACGGCGCCGATCGGTTCGGCATGGTGGCCGCCGAGCTGCTGAAGGAGAGCCACGCGTACCATGCCGGGGTGGAGACCAGACGGCTTCTTCTCCCGTCGACGCCGACGCCTTCTCCTTCTGCCGGGCCCCCGCTGCAGCCGCTCGAGCGGCAGCGGCACGCCTACGTGCTGGCCACGCTGGTGTCCAACCTCGAGCGGACCTTCACCATCTCGCCCGCGAGCCGGCCGCTCGACGGGGCGCTTCGCCTCGTGCACTTCGGCCCCGTGGGCGGCGAGAGGACCATGGACATCATGAAGCAGGCGTACAACGACGGGCAGCACGTGGGCATGACCTGGACCACCACCACCACCACCGGCGACCACGGCAGTGGCGTGCGAGAAGAGGGCGTGGGCTACGAGCAGGTCGGCGAGGTCAGGGTTGTGACGCACGAGGAGGACGCCCGGTGGAGGAAGGTGTGCGTCGACGGCACCATCGTTGAGCTGCCAGCCGGAGGGTCCATGGCAGTAAAGACGGAATCCTCGCCGCACCTCGACATACTCGTAGACCCGTCTATTGTTGTTCCTACTACTGCAGGCTTTTGAATCAGGTCTAATGGGGGGGGGGCAAAACCTCCTCTGCCTGCCAAAGTTGGATTTTGGATATATACTTGCGCATTTCATTGTACCTACTGGGCAGGGGTTGAAGAGCCCCCCCTTTTCCCTTACCCTGCATTTTTCTTCTTCTTCTCCATTTGGGATTAGAACCTTGACAGGATAAACAACTGCCATTGGAAGAGCAATGTCGTCACAGAGAAGAATACATACACGGAATTTCTGCTGTGGTACCCGAAAGGGGAAGAAACGTCTGCAGATATGGTTCCGAAATAGCCCCTCTTCCTCCATTGATGTTGGTCATCGGCTTCAAGTTTCACCTGCAGTGATCAAACGTCAATCATCCGATTTTTATCACGAAAACGATTACGCCAAGAGAAACTTACAAAGACAAACCATTTCTCTCTCTCTCTCTCCCTCCACATCTTTTCTAGTACCCAAGAGTTATTTGCCTAGGCCGCTACGTCTAGATTAGACTGAGAACAGCCGTGGTTATTCGTTACAGAAACATAGTTGGTTGTATCCCCGAGTTGTTGTGATCACGAATACTAAGCCAACTAAGTGGTAGGAATAGTATAGGAGTGGTCGTATTCTTTCCTTGAGGATGAGAGAAATAGAATAAAGTATTAGACAAGAGACCGCTGTGATATCTGCCACAGCAATAAACAACCAGGTACTCAATTCAAACTCGCGCGCAGCCCCTCAATCCGCCCTTGCCCCTATTATCCCAACTAGAGACCCGTGCCCAATGTGCCAGAAATTTCCTCCTCTTCACCGGATCGCCTATGCCTATCTCAGGTCTGAATGACTTCTATCATCTATCTCCGAAGTAATGCCGCCTGCAATGAGAGAGATAGAGAGAGGAACCCTTGCCGTGCCAGATGGGTGCTCAGCTGCTTACAACGACGACGTCTGAAGGCGAGGAGATGGGTTAGCTTCTTGGATGTTATGCTCACGGGTCTAGGAACGGGGGGGTTACGCACTCGCACCAGAGACTATGGCCTGGACCTGGCCTCCAATGTTGGGCTGGATGAATTGTTGCAGGTTGATGGCGCCCAGGTTGTTGATCAGGCCGAGGTTGAGCACGTTCAGCTGGAGAGAGGCGAGGTCGACATTGCCCAGGAGGCCGAGCTGTTGGAGCTGCTGGAGCTGGACCAGTTGCTGGACCTGGAGCAGCGCGTTGAGGTCGAAGGCCTGGTTGTTGAAGATGTTGCCGAAGGCCGCGAGGTTCAGGTTCTGCTGGGCGGCTAGCGCAGACAGCACCTGGAGGTCGAGGTTGTTGACGACGCTCAGGTAGGCGAGGTCCAGGTTGTTGAAGTTGCCGTTGTTGAGCACGGCGATGTCGAAGGTTCCACGCTCCTCGACCTGGCTCTGGGTGGGGGCAGCAGAGGCGACGGCAGCAAGGGCCGAGACAAAGATGGTAGAGAACTGCATTCTGGCGGTTGGTTGGGAGTGGTTCTTGGATTAAAGAATAGAGAACACGTTGAGCACAGCTAATGAAGCGTGTTAGTCAATGGTCCGTAAAGCTTCCGGCTGGAGGTGATTTGGAGACGAACCTCTAAGAATAGGCTTCAAGGAATGAATGGTGAATTAAATAGTGAAAAGCGAAAGCGAACGAGCACAGCTGTTGGAGAAATGTTAGTAAGATCTGCCGGGGAGAGCGGTGGTGGATGTTGCTTGCCTCTGAGAGAATGAATGAAGGAGTTGATTGAGTACCTGGTATTAGACGGATGATGAGGATAAGGAAAAGAGCATTATGTCGTGAGGTTGTCGTGATCTTATATATCCATCTGAACTGGCGCCATGGGCCGTAGCGCAAGGAGTAGATACTGGCCGAGGAGCCATGCCAAGCCTTCTGCGGTGGCAAACATGTTCGGATGCACTTCAAAAGAGACGATCCGGCAAGTGTGAGATTGCAGGCATCCCTAGGATCCCTAGGATGAGGGTCTTTGCATGCCAGGGAGACCGTTGGCAACTTGGGGGGACGGGGAAAGCAGGGGTGTAGGGGACACGCTGAGCCGGAACCTGGAAACCTTTTTTAGAGGGTACTGAGCTGCCGGGCAGTTATTCAACCTTGTGTAGATGATGCAAGCTGGTCCGCGCAGTATAGGCCAAAGGGGGAGAGGAGGGACAGCAAACCATTGTGAAGCGAGAAAATCTCTTGGCATCGCACCAGCCCTCGCCGTAACCCAAAAAAAAAGACGGCTTATACGGAACTGCCCTGGCCGAAATAAACGTACGAGGCCAATTCTAAACTTTCATGCTTGATCTCACGCCCAGCACATGATGATGAAGATGCTCAGCTTGGCAGCAGTGCGGCTCCAAGAACGAGAGCAAGCAACCCTAAAAGCACGGCATCTAGAGTCCGCCGGCGGGGGATGGGAATGGGCGAGGCAAGGCCATAGTGGTGGCCTATTCAGGTATTCTCACTCACCCACTCGCTCGCAGATGAAAGAAGCAGCCTTGGCAAAACAAGCTGAAGAGCTAGTCTCTGTCATATACTAAGTAGTCATCCGAGCGATACTCATACATGCGGGCATGGCTCCTGTCGTCCCAAGTGCATGTGCCGTGCAGCCCCCGAGCCGTGCGTGCAATGCAACTCAGACGAACATGCCGGCAGTTGTTGTCCGGAGTAGTAGTTAGGAGGTTGTAGAGTTGTAGTAGCTGTAGCAGGCAGAATCATGGGACGAGAGCTGGGCATGATTTGGGACGGGACATGACTCCTTCTCTCTAACCCGATATGGATTTAGCGCGCGGCTCTGCCACATGCCGGCTCCTCCGTGCTGTGAGGGAAAGCGCCAGCCACGATCGTCAAAGGTGAAACTGTCGCGAATCAATTCCTTGAATCCATGTTGTATGTCAAGTACGTTAGGTAAGTACTTAGGTTAAGAGAGATCAAGAGTCGGTTGGACGGAACACCCTTGAGGATCACGCTGTTTGTGTGGCAAGGGTTTCTGCTCTTTCATTTCACAGCCACTCGCCGGCACCCAGCAAGTCCGAGCCAGAGCGAGAGCACCCCGGATCCCCCTGGATGGATACCATATAGCGCTTCCACACTGCGGACTGCGGGCCGTAGTTGGCAATCAAGGAAGGGGATTTCATCTGGTCTACTCGTACATGTGCCCCAAGTGAGTGAGATGAGGTAAGCAACCCGTTCGTGTGCCTCTTTCCGTTTATGTACATCACTGTCAGATCCCTATCAGCAGTAGGTCGAGCCTGAGAGAAGATGCTTACCCTTAATCTCACTAGCAAGGGGATTTTCTACTCTGCCTCTTTGGGACCATTGATCATCGACTCATGATATGGGCATTGGACAGCATGATCTCAAGTATGTAGTCTTACAAAGTCTCCAAGCAAACAACCAAATAGTCTGGGTACAAATTATATTACTATGGTAACTACGACATCCTAGGATAGCACCCTATCCCTGGTGCCGATTTGTAACCACAAGTCCTAGGAATCGTGAGCCGACCATCTAGGTCGCATGCTTTTGACCGTCGAAGGAGATCACCCAACCATGGTCACGCCGGAGAAGCCGGGGCTTTGACTGCGCCGTGACATTATGCAGACTTCTAGTGACCCTTCGCCGCGGCCGGGTCCGCCGGGGCGTCCTTCTGGGCATCCGCATTGGCCTTGTCAGCGGCATTGTCGGCGTTGTCGGCGTTGTCGGCGTTCTTGTCTTGACCCTCCTCAGCCTGCTTCTTGGCATCCTCGTCGGCCTGCTTCTTGGCATCATCTTCCTGCTTCTTGGCCTCATCGGCTTGCTTCTTGGCATCCTCATCGGCCTGCTTCTTGGCATCCTCATCGGCCTGCTTCTTAGCATCCTCGGCCTGCTTGGCAGGATCATTTACCTGGTTCTGTCCGGCCAGGGCGAGACATTGCTGCTGGGCCTGTTGGAGCTGGAGCTGCTGGGCTTGGTTGCCACGCCTGCGGCGCATGGAAGCCTACGGAGAACGTTCGGTCAGTCAACTTGTCACTCAGGGGTATGGAAAGAAACAGAATGGGGATGGGCTTACCTTCATGACCTGGTTGACCGTCCGCTTAATGACACCGCTCTGAATGTTGCCGAATCCAAGAACAAGCTGCTGCTGCAGGAGCTGGGCGACGTCTTGGTTCTGGACCAGACCAAGCTGCTGTAGTTGCTGGAGTGCCTGGAGCTGCAGCAACAGGTTGATCGATTGAGCAATGTTCAGGTTGAAGTCCTGGAGCTGTTGGGCGTTGACGTTGCAGACTCCCAAGAGCAGCATCTGCTGAAGAATGCTGTTCTGCAGACTCTGGTCAAGATTGTTCTGGTCGAGATTGGCACCCATGTCGTTCATGATCTCGGAGCCATTGACATTGACTGCAACAGATGAGTTGGACACCTGCTGAGCCAATGCATCCATGGCCTCCTGGGCCTTCTTCTGAGCCTCAGCCTGAGCTTGAGCATCATTCTGGCCAGCATTAGCCTGAGCCGCATGGGCCTGAGCCGCCTGGGCGACGGCCTGGTGTTGATCAAGGGGGCCCGCCAATACGGTGGGCACCGAGAAAGCCAAGCTGGCGAGGATGGAGGCGTTGATGAACTTCATTTTGATAGAGGTATTGAGTAAAACTGGGTAGATAAAAAGTCGGTGGGACAAGAAGCCGGCTAGGTAATGTTAGGATATCCGGGAAGCCTGCTGTTCGGGTTTTGTAGGATACACGTACCTTCGAATGAATGACTGTAAAGAATGACACGAAGTGAAAGATGAACGTAGAGAGCACAGCTCGAAAAGATTGACAAAGACTCACAGAGACTAGATAGTTGGATGATGGTGATGAGGAGGAGTTTTTCCATTTGATCGAAGAAGCTGGCATCTTATATACCCATCTTGCAGTCGAGGATACCAGAGCAAATCCCGGCATCTCATCCCCGAAACCTTGGATGGCAGAGCATCCGATCCATCATAGTTCATCAGAAACGTCCTCTGGAGTGGCTGTGAACCGCCTGCGATGATGGATTGCGTCAGGGCCATGGTTTCTATTGGGCCGGTGTGTCGTCGTTGGAGGCGCGGTCGTGTTCCACCAACGGATGCCGTGATGATCAAGTCGATCTAGAGCCTCACCATGCTATAGGGAAGCTATGCGTCCCAGTGTTGCGCAAGACAGGATTACAAATATTTGGCCTTAGGGGGAGATGACTCGTTCGTTACCCGCCAGCTGTTTAGTGAACAAGCAGGGGTTTTAGGCATTAAGGTTGCCAGTAAGCTTACGGGTAGTGAGTTCGGATGACAGGTAGATAGAGAGACCAGACCAAGGATGCAGGACGAGCTTGTTGTGCCAAGATGGAACGTTGAACAGCCGTGGAGAAAACACTGCAGACTGACTATAGTAGTAGTAGTGCTTTTTGGCCACCTGCGCCAATCAGATTAGCAAAGTGATCGACTAGGCGAAGATGTGACACGGCAGTGTGAGATCGCCCGACACAGGTATCGGCACCACGTGTCGAGTCGGGATCTTACTTACATAGGTAACAAGCATACCCTATCGTCAGATAACATTGCATCCGTCACTGATTTCACTCATCCCATGATGGGCCGATGTAGTCGCCGCATTTCAGATAGATCAAAAGCGAGCACACATGAGACGACTAGCCCCTACTTTGCCCCAGAAACAATGATTGCAAGTGCCATGAACACAGCGAAATGTACATGGTCTGCCGCATTTCCACAGGGCATATCCAAAAGTCAGTAATCATGATCTTTCTCATGTGTGATTCGCTTTGGAATGATGCCCCAAGGTAACCTAACCAGATCTATGAGTAAAGCAACGTTCCAGAGTGGTCTGACCACCAACCCCCTCTGAAGAGAAGAACGAGGCGCAAATCGCTGGTTTGCGAACCATCCCCTCCCCGGACCAATCTGGTGTTGTGGTCTGGGCTTTCATTATGGGTGGCCTTCCCGGAGATCGCATCCCCCACAAGCAATTGGAAATCATCCAACTTATGATACCTTGGCAGTCCTACCTCCGAACCCACATGTTGATGCGATCTCACTGTCGTACGTGGGGTTTTACGCTCTGTCATGCAGAGGTTAATCCAGGAGGCTGAGTTGTGGCCTGGGCAGGTAGGACAACGCAGAGAATTTCCGTGTATCGTATGCGCATAATCTTCCTCTTTGATTTTTGCTTTATTTGTACGTGATTGGTATACATGAGTGGTATACAGTCCATGTGGGACTCTCCTGGCTCCATACGAGGACTCCCCCTCATACGATATCAAGCCAATCTCAACGTTCGTCTCGTGGGTGTTGATCGTTATCGTCCCCTTTCGGCCTGAAGCCCATGAGCTCGCCTAGGACGCCGCCCGGTTTTGGCACAGGGCATTCTCGCTTCGCCTTCGCATTGGATATTCTGTCGAAGTCTTCGTTGCTGCTTTCGAATTGAGCCATCTCGTCCTTCACCTCGACTGGCTCCGGCTTCCTCCTCCTCCTCCGTCTTGTGCCATCGGGCGAGACTTCGCAGTCGGCGTATTTGACCCTGGGTGCCGGACAGGGCAGCATATGAGGTAGGGCGACCACGAAGAAACTGGCAGCCACGGCGGTCGCAAATAATGAGGAGGTCATGCGTGACCGTGGATGAAGGTGAGGCGGCATAGTCGCGGCTCGAGGGAAAATTGGCTCATCTGGCCCGAGGCGTGCGTGTGTTAGTGTAAAGCAGGCCGCGAGGAAGAAAGAATTCAATCAGGGGGCATACCAGATTCCCAATTATGACCAAATCATGGCGACAAGCAGCTTGAGGTAGCTGATTTCTTGTTTTGGTTTAGGTACATGCTCTCTTTACGACAGTTCAATTCAATTCGATTCGATTTGAGGCTTCCTCCGGATGAAGCCGGTGGAGGTGGACTAACCAATGGCAAGTCTCTGATTGGCCAATTGCCTAAGGCCGCAGCTCCAGGTTTTGGGGGCAAGTCAAGCCACAATGAGGCTTCGAGCCAGCAACCAGCAAGCAACCCGAGGCAGAACCCGAGGTGCCACCCTGGATGACATGTAAGGGTAAGAAGTACTTAAGTAGGTTACTTCTTAGTAAGTAAGTAAGTACGTGCACACCTTGCAGATCCCCAGGACCCCCAGCTGCTAATACCTTTTAGTAGCGTCATTGGTCAAAGGCCCAGCTTTTTTTAGGCGTACCATAGTCCATATCTTCGTCTTCGTCTTCGCGCCACACCCAGCAACCTTAAATCTGCAACCGCGATAACGCGACAAAGTACAAGGACACCGACTAGATCAAGATCAAGATCCAGTACTCCTCCACACATATTATGCAGGATTTTGCTCTCTTGGGCATGTTATGAGAACTGTCGCTTCCAAATTCAGTGATTTCCCCGACGGTGCTGCCGTCATCGTTGTCGGACACGAAACCTTGAGCGAGCACCGTTGATATCCGCTTGTCGCAATTATGAGTGACCTCGACAAGTATGTTCTCATACTTTGCCCTTTGTTGACCTGCATGCGACTGACTTCTTCCAAAGGGCCATCGCTCAACTGCGAGCATGTCGTCCGATCCCCGAGGCCCAAGTTCGAGAACTCTGCCATAAAGCACGCGAGCTTCTAATCGAGGAGGGCAACGTCGTCACTGTCGCCGCCCCAGTCACGGTATGGGCGAATTGTGCCATTGTCATGATGACACGGGCTGCTGTTGACAAATTCATAGATATGCGGTGACATTCATGGCCAGTTCCACGATCTCATGGAGCTTTTTCGAGTCGGCGGCGACCCCCCTGATACCAACTACCTATTTATGGGTATGCGGCGCCTAGAACGTGCCACCCTATTCAGGCACACGCTGACACTCAATTAGGCGATTTCGTTGATCGCGGCTTCTATTCGCTTGAATCCTTCCTCCTGCTCCTCTGCCTCAAAGTTCGATACCCCGACCGGATGACTCTTATTCGTGGCAACCACGAATCCCGACAAATCACCACGGTTTATGGATTCTACGATGAATGTGTGCGAAAGTACGGCAGTGCAAATGTTTGGAGGTATTGCTGCGATGTTTTCGATTATCTTGCACTGGGCGCCATCGTCCTCGGCGCATCTAACACACTTTCCCCGCCGAACGAACATATCCCCAGCGAGGACTACACCGAAGCCGAAATCGAAATCGAAGTCTGTAACGCCGATGGAGACATTATGAGTCGCTTCAAACGGCGCGACAATGGCCAAAGAAGTCCGAACGGCGCCGGTGCGAAGACGGGCCCTCCGGGCTCGGGCGCGTCCGGATCGAGTGGTGGAAGCAGTGGCAACCCAACAGGCGCAGTTCTCTGCGTGCATGGCGGGTTGTCTCCCTTGATAGACACGGTGGATAAGATCCGCCTGCTCGATCGCAAGCAAGAGGTCCCTCACGAAGGTGCCATGTGCGACTTACTCTGGTCTGATCCAGACGAGATCGACGGCTGGGGCCTGTCACCCCGCGGCGCGGGTTTCCTGTTTGGTGCTGATATTGTCAAGGTGTTCAATCACAGGAACGACCTGTCACTCATTGCTCGTGCCCACCAGCTTGTCATGGAGGGTTTTAAGGAGATGTTCGATGCGAGCATTGTGACCGTCTGGTCCGCCCCCAACTACTGCTACAGATGCGGCAACGTTGCCGCGGTCTTGGAGCTGTCCGAGGGTGGTGGCGGCGAGAGCATACTGGCCCGTAGCAATGGTGACGTTGGTCGGAGCGATGGTGGGATGCGAGGTGTCATGATGGAGAGCGAGAGTGCCCCGAAGAACGGACCTGCCCGGAGGTATCGTGTATTCCAGGCTGCGCCGCAAGACTCGCGGGGTATGCCGGCAAAGAAGCCAGTCGCGGATTACTTTCTGTAAAGGGCAGTTGGTCAAAACTATGGAATTTTTGGCGAGGCGCAGGTCTAGAAGCATAGAGCGTCTCTGCAGGCCTGGCGATGGAACACAGCGATTGTATTCTTGTGCGGGCCATCTCTATGACTAAGGTCGAATTGTCCACCGTGGACTCTGGATATACCACATCATCTGGCGTTTGGGTTATTTTTGTTAGTAAAAATGTCGGAAGCTGGGCACCAGCTCCTTGATCAATTGATCCACATCAAGAACATGACTTTTGGCAAATATGTCTCCTTCTCTTTATTGGCTGGAACACTTTCTGACTTGACCCTTTTTCTGATCAGCCACCGGAGGCGGAGGGTGGGAGCCCTTTGACGGCAACTTTCCTTCGACGCGAGTACTTTTGGCGTTGCCCTCGAGGCCTCAAAACCCAATGACGAATAGTAACTCGCAAGAATAGAATAGTTATGGTATATTACTGCTCCCCCCTCTCCTACTCCCACAACAGGTCAAAGAGTGAGTGGCTCAGTGACTCCCGCAACTACTCCGAGGCACTATTTAGAGAAACAGAGGCTGCTATTAAATACAGTGTATCGTGCAGCCATTCCAAACTCCTAATGGGCCAAGGGAGGTGGAAACGAGTCCCATCGCTTGTACCAAAAACTAGAGCTCAACTACACCCCTATCCTTCGCCACCCACACGGGAGCGGGCCAGAAATCGCCTACACTTTCCGCGGCCTTTTCACCTCTGACCTGTAAAAGAAACTTCAGGTGACTTTCGTTCACGTTGAACGATTTTGTCCGAACTCCGTCATTGGAATATATAATATTCTCTCCTTTCCTAAGGACTTCAGACTGGAATGCTTTCCACGCGGCGTACGTTGCGCTGGACTCCGGGTCCGCGAAGAAGGCGGCGTCGTTCGTATCCGGGTCTTCCCCCCCGTTGTAGATACCTTCTCCAAAGGCTCGGTCGACTTGCGCGGACTTCTGATATGCTGCCCATAGGTCTCCAAAGGGGTCGAAGGCTTTCGACTTGTGTACTCTTGCGCCAGATATCTTCGGCTTGATAGCTCCTGTTCCACTTCCAAACGTTCTGTCACCTATATGTCGAATCCGGACGTTAGTCTAGAGCCAAGGGTAGAGAAAAGGGGGGAGGGGGAGTATGCTATCTATTCAGGAACGCGCCCCTGACTGGTTGGCGTGGGAGTTCTTACCTTTGCGGTTTCTCGAGGGCGACGCGTGCTGCCCAGGTAACAAGGGGCCGTCAAGGCTACTACTGGCGGAGAGATCTGTCCTAGGAGTGCGGCTGCCGGGGAGAGAGTTTCTTGCTGTTGGCGAGCTGTGCCTTAGCTGTTCCCTCATGTCCTCGATCCGTTCGATGTGCGTATAGACCTTCGCGATGCCGTCCTTCATCTCCTCCTGGGCAGCGCCACCGTACAGAGCTTCGCGCTCCCGCTGCGGCCGGTCGCTTTTCGTGTACAAGCCCACTGTCGTGTTAAGGCGCCAAATGTCCCGAAACATCTTGGCTTTCCAAAAGACCTTCTCGAACCCAAGGCGCTCATAGAGGGGACGGTTGGACACAATCCAGCCTATGATGCCCATTATGTAATACATCAGATCTGTACACTGCACACCTTGGATGTAGTCGCTATAATTGTCGATGAAATCGTCTTCTTCCGGAAATTTGAGGGTATCTCCTATACAGGTGTCGGCAATCTGCTTAAATATCGAGCCCATATTGCCAAGGGAAGCCGTGTTATCTGGATCGAGAAGCGATGGCTTCACGTACATTTCAAGAACATCGTCATCTAAGGCGTCCTGGAGTAGCTTCCATGCCGCAATACCATGTCTGAGAGTCTCTCTATCTTGTGGAGGGGACAACCCTTCTGGGATATCTAACCCAGCTGCTTGGTACAATGAAAGGATGAAATCCGTATTCTCGAGCAAGGGGAGAGATGTATCATCGTATTGGCTCTCAAATTCTTGAGTCGGCGAGCCACTACCTCCGCGAAGACTGAGCGGCTCCCTGGATGCTGTGTTCATATCCTTTCGAAAACGCTTTGCTTTCCGGGCCACGCCATTGCCAAATGGGGGTAGCCGCCGCTTAGGGTACTATAGCGACCATTAGTCTTGTCGGTTGGAGTATAGGGATATGTTTGGCCTTAAACCCACAGTTTTGACTGTCATTATCTTCTACGAGAAGAATAAATACTGAACAAAAAAGGGTACCAGAAGCTTGAATGTGCTCTTGCTTGCTATTTGTACGTCTCGGACTCGTGGGACGAGCGATCAACCCTGAAGTTATGTGATTATAGTCTAGGAGAATACGTAGAACTCAGGTGCAGAATTGGAAATCAGGAGAATTGATAGAAACCACTCAGCCACCCTCCGTCTCGTCGCCTCCTTACCTAGCAACCCCAACAAAGAATAAAGGAAGCAATGGGCGAGTCCATTTTCGGTGTTCTCGTCCTTTATTTAGTACTTTGTGTAGTATTTGCTGTAACCAATCGTCGTGTCGCACCCAGTCTGAATGCGGAAATCTTACATTCCACAGAACGTGAGGTATCTGAGGATCAAGTGTACTCACCCCCGACTACACTCCAATGATTGGACAAAAGGGATCACAAACTGCAAAATATCCTACGTCCACCATTATGATATTGCAGGGAGGTTTGCGTCCGTACTTTTGGTGGCCGAGACATCCCATATAGCTTACACTGAGAGCGTTGAGGTGAGCATGGGCTCACAACGTCAACCCATATATTCCAAGGTGAGACAAAAAGCAGGTAACTTGACCACTCACCTCGGATACACCAAATGATGCTGCCTGGATGCTGGATCTGTGGAGCTTGAGTGAGGATATTTTCAATGCTGCGAAGCGCTGACTATTCTTGGTACATACCATCCCTTGAAACATCAAGGGCTGAGCCGCTCCAACGACCACTCCTCATCAGCCCCTTCCTTCCGCGTATACACAAATCGATCGTGGAGTCGACTCTCACGTCCCTGCCAAAATTCTATAGACTCAGGCACGAGACGCAGTCCACCCCAGAACTCGGGCACAGGGATCTCCTCCTTGCCTTGAAAATTCTCCTCCGACTCCTTGACCCAGGCCTCCAGCTGCTTGCGCCCGTCATCCCCCTCGCCGTCGGGCCTCAGGACCTGGCTCTGCCGGCTCGACCAGGCGCCGATGCGGCTCCCGCGCGCGCGCGTGTCGAAGTAGGCCTGGCTCTCCTCGGGCGTGATGCGGCGCGCCTTGCCCTCGACGCGCACCTGGCGCTCGAGCCCCTCCCACCAGAAGGTGAGGCTGGCCCAGGGGTTCGTGGCGAGGTCGGCGGCCTTGCGGCTCGTGCCGAAGTTGCTGTAGATGATGAAGCCCTCGGCATCGAGCTCCTTGAGGTAGACGACGCGGGCCGAGACGCGCCCTGACGGCAGCGCCGCCGTCGACAGGGTGGTCGTCTCCGGGTGGGCAACCAGATCCGACTTCTGCGCCGCTGCGAACCACGCGTGAAACTGCCGGATGGGGCTCGTGGCGTCCAGGTCCGCGCGCGTGAGGTGCCCCTTTTTGAACTGCTCGGCCTGGCCCTGGGCTTCTTTGCCGGCCGGCGCGACTGGAGATAGAGAGAGAGAGTGTGTATAAGCGAGAATGGCCTGTAATTCCTGTGGGGCGAAAATCCGGTTCATCACGTACATATGAGCTTATTAGCTGTGTCTTTGGCGGTATGCAACGCCATTCTGTATGAAGGTCTAATAAATCTGGGCAGTGTGGACTGCATCAATCTTATTGAGCGCTCTGTCCGACTCGATTGAAAGCTCCTTTGAGAGGGGTATATGGTATATCGGCTGGTTTTATCCAAAGGACAACTGAGGTCTTACAATAATAGACTACAGACGGTGATGACGCATCGTGCGGCATGTGGTGCGATGTGGAGCTATCCTGCGGCGTTTGTGGAAGCTGCATTCGATGTTTATTCCTGATGCCCCGAAGCCCTGAAACCGTCTCATTCTACCTTCAGTACTTGCTTAAGTTAGAGTGTGCTGTCGCTATAAGCATAATGCCAGTTGCCCCACCATCAGTGTTGACTAATAAAGTCAACTTGTAGTTACATCCATAAAGATGTATGTTGTACTCCGTACATTCATGTATTTGATGGATGATGATCCTACTTACTTATCGATAAGAGAGACGACCCCTCCATCTACGAAAAAAATATCCGTAGTCCCCTGGTAGTTAACCTAAAAGTCAAGTAGTAGTCACCCCTCCAAAAGCCCATTGATTATTCAGTTGTTTTGTCTGCTCAAGCCATTGCCACGCCCAAGTCACCACCACCACCACCACCCGTCAATCCAACCTCGCTCACCATGGCTGAAGCCCCGTTGATCGCAACCGGCGTGGATACACACGATGCTCTACCATCCACCAAGGTCACCACTGAAACCATTGCCGCTCTACGAGAGTCGCTCTGCTCGGAGTCGACCCCGCTGCCCCTCCGGTTCCGCGCCCTGTTCTCGCTGAAGCACGCCGCAAAGCACGAGGCAGACGAGAAGGCCTGCCTGGCTGCCATCGATGCGATTGCGGCCGCCTTTGCCTCGCCATCGGCACTGTTGAAGCACGAGTTGGCATACTGCCTTGGCCAGTCGGGCAAGACGGCGGCCGTTCCACCCTTGCGAAAGACTTTAAGTGACTTGCAGGAAGACCCCATGTGCAGACATGAGGCCGCAGAGGCATTGGGCGCACTAGGCTACCCTGAGAATTTGGATATCCTACGCGAATTCCTGAACCGGGAAGATGAGAATGTTGCAGTTAAAGAGACATGCGAAATCGCCATTGATCGCATAGAGTGGGAGAACTCAGCGCAGAGGAAACAAGAGAAGCTGCACCAAAGGTACATAACTACTACGATCGCGACAACCTTCATATCTATTCGCGCTTGAAGCCTGGCTAAACTAGTATTAGTGACTTTGCTTCGATCGATCCTGCACCCCCCATGCCCGAGTCTGTACAGACGGTCGAGGAGCTGGAGAAGTCTCTGATGGACACCAGTGCACCCCTTTTCATTAGATATCGTGCCATGTTTGGTTTGCGCGACCTCGCTTCCCCCCAGATCTCCCTACTGCGGTACCAGCCATCTTAGCTCTTGCTAAGGGTTTCTCTGACTCTTCCGCGCTTTTCCGACACGAAATTGCTTTCGTTTTCGGCCAACTCTCCCATCCAGCTTCCATACCAGCTCTTACTGCAGCACTGAGTAACACCGAAGAAGCCAGTATGGTACGTCATGAAGCCGCCGAGGCTCTGGGCAGCCTTGGGGAGGAAGACGGCGTCGAGGACATCCTTAAACGATTCCTCCACGACAAGGAGAAGGTAGTGCGTGAGAGCATCATTGTCGCTCTCGACATGGTTGATTACGAACAGAGTAATCAAGCTGAGTATGCGCTGATCCCTGAGGGGGCGCCCAAGACAGCAGTGGCAGCTTAGACGGCGTGGCAAGGGACACCCGGTGTATAATATTCAAAAGACAAACCAACTCGTATCGATCGCGCTCACGGCAGCAGTCGAGCTTGCAGAAAATGATGGGGTTTACGTCGGGTGTTGAACTTGTTGTGCATCAGTTGTTTTGAGTCCATCTGTCTTCAAGTCAGCAAACATTCGTAGAAACCTCGCGCGGCGCATGGCGGCGTACTTGTTACCACACTTCTTGCAGGTGTAGAAAATGGTACTGCCTTCATCGGCACTTCGTAACTGCACAGCAGAAAATGTGATGTCGTTGCTACCGCACTTCTCGCAAGTCTCTGTGTTGGTAGCAGCCTCAGTCCTGATCTTGTGCCGTTCGACGGTTTGGACTGTGGACAGTTTTTGTCGGAGCAGCGAGGGGAAATCGGAGGGCTTCGTCTGTGTAACAATTTCTTTGAATACGGTGTCTGGAGATGCGTTCTGTTGGTAAGCTAGGAGCTCAACTGAGGTCATCGCGGAATGATGCAGGCATTTCAGATATACTGACCCTTATTCTGAGCGCCACAGCATTCGCAGACAAGGATGTTCTTTTCGTCGCCTTTGGATGCTGGTAGAAGATTACCGCAGGCGGTACAGAATACCAGCGATCCGATCGCACTCATCTTGTTCAATTGGTGCTGCTGAATGGTTTCAATGATGGTCTACTTTGATATGTGGCGAGCAAATATTTAAGACAGAAGAGCCAGTTACCGCAACTTTTTTTTCTCTATCCCTGGCCAAAGTGACGATAATCAGTACATTTGTTATGTACTTCATAAATCAGAAGCCTAACCTTAAAAAAAAGTCGGCCAGAAAAATAGTCAAGCTCCGACCCCGAGAAGTGGGACTGAACGGCGATGGGCGGCGATGACAGCATGTACTACGTACACTCTTGTGTACAACTACATACATTCCTCCCTCTATCCTAGCAATATTCCAATCCCTGTAAAGACAGGGAGGATTCCGGAATGCTTTGCGCTTTTCGGATCTGGATTTAGGCCTGGAGCTCCATCCAATCTTCGCTCATTCATCGTCCAACTTTAGCGTAAGGCTGTCGCGACTTCCTTACTTGACAACAGGGTAAGCCGCTGCGGTTTTCGCGAAATTCGCAAACTTGATCGCCCGGACAACTTCCAGGAATCGAGTTCGCTTCCATCAAAACTTATTCACTTGTATCAGTCCGAGCATTTTCAACTTTCTAATATACCAAGATCTAATGCGAACGAACATCGAATCGACTCCGTCCCCATCCAAGCTCATGTCATGCAAGTAGGTGAATGGTCCTGCTACGAAGATGATATCTGTAATGAGCAGGGGAAGTAGCAATACAACAACATAGAGAAGAGACCACCGGCCAACATGGAAGGTTACGGCTATAGAGAAGCGAATGGTATGGCTTCGCATTTCGAGCAAAGCCAGTATATCGAGCCCAGCATGCTCCTGCAACCGCAGCATCAACAGCAGCCGCTGCAACAGCCGGCGGTTCCCTCACATCCAGTAGAGGATGCTCAAAACAACCACGATAAACCGATCACTTTGAATGAAGCCTTGCCATATACGCCCTTCACGTCGGTCTTTCCCTTCGAACCTGGTAAGTGTCGTGCCTGCTTGCTAGGCTGAACTCGCGCTCCTTCCCAAATTACAAGATCTCTCTTTTACATAGGCTTCCCACCTGTTTCCGTTCCTTCCCATTTTACCACTTCGGCTGCCGCTTTCTGATAAACCGAAACTTGGCTAATGAGTCCTCACTTAACTTTTAGCCATCATTCACAACCCAACAATTGGTTCAGGTCAACTGGCACCTTCTGTTGCAGGTCTTGTATCGCACGAAGACTACGATGCGCTAAACCAAGAAGCCGAAGCATCTACCCAGTCAAAACGACTAGATGGCAGTCTCGAATTCATACAAAGCCTCCTAAAGCCGGAGAAAATAACATTATTGTAAGTTGCAAAATGGCCAAGCCGTGCAAGTCGAGGCGAATCGAATCGCTTGAGCGTCATCCATGGCCAAATGGCCGAGGACCAGACTAATTCGTCATTTCAGTCAATTTAAGACTGCACCTAGAACCACTGCATCAACAGACGGCACAGCTAAGAGCCTAGCCGACGGCCTCTCGCCGTTCGCGAGGATGATATATAACAGCACTGCCGTCAACTTCAGACATCCTACTCCTGATACCCCGAAGACGCAGACACCGACTCCTCACGGACAGACCATGTCTCCTCGAACGAGTAAGAAGTCGCCAAAGGTGCGCAAGAGTGAAGCGCACAAAGTCGTCAAGCACAATCCTGCCATAGCAAACGCTCAAGCCGCCGCAAAGAACCACACTCGTATCGAGATTCACATCCCGACGCAGAAGGAATTGGAGGCAGCGGATCGATCAATATCAGCTACGCCTCAACCTCAATCTCAACCTCAGGCTACACCCCAACCTAGAGAGGTGATAGAACCGTCGCACCTTAGTCACCCGACGACTGTCTCTCCTGCAGACCTGATGGTACGGCCGCAACCGCAGCCGCAGTCCCATCATACGCCAAATTCTGCCCGCCCATCCCCTTCCGTATCATCTGCAACCCCGATGCCACAAATAAAGACAGAACATTCGCCGAAACCCACAGTCTCTGTGACGCCTGCAGCCCCACCGCAAGCAGCTCCCAAGACCTCCCCACATGCCGGCATCAGTATTGAGCTGCCAGCAGCGACCTTCAACAAAGCCGAGTTCGTCATTGTAGACGACTCAGCAGATGCCCCAGCTCACCTTTCCAAGAAGCGTAAACGTGTGGAGCTTGAGGATAACGAAAACCTACAGAATGGAGCGCTTGGCAACCGAGAGCTAGCAAACAATGCGCTGAAGAGCTTACAGCGATGCCTGCAAGACGTTTTTGAGGCCGAAGACAGGTTAGAGAGTGGCCATAATACCTGGGTTACTTTTGTTGGCGATCAGCAAGCCACGCTGACCATCACTGCTTTCGACCGGGTCCAGAAGTGCCTCTTGAAGGCCCAAGGCCTCAAATGCTTCCGCCTCGCCCCAGCTGAAGAGCTTCAGCGTTTACAGAATCTGTGTGATGGCGCCCTTCGACATGCCGAGAGAATCGACTGCAAGATTGACGAATCTTGGGGTGAAGTCGATGTTGGAATGTGGTCGCAATCGCTCCCAGATATTGAGGCGGGTTTACGAGCCGCAAGGACTGCATTTACTGTCATGTGCGGCGGCCGGGAGGAAAAGCAGCTGTATTCCGAAGATCTAATACAGTTGGGGCTGGACCTGTTCAAGAATGTCATGGACGGCATCATCATACCCATTGTCGAGATGCGCGCTTCCTTGGAGGCGAAGAACGGGATATTTAAGCACCTGCTAGCTCACAAGAAGCCCATCAGCACCATCTTCACAGCTTGCCAAAAGCTATTCGCTCTCCTCTCCAACCTGAACTCCAGCATCGATCTTTCGGACACCGTGGTAGGTACTCTGGAGTTTACCTCATCCCGTTTAATCTTCGTGGAGAATGCATTCACCGAAAAGGACTCGATTGTTGGAGTACAGAAATTTGATGGTCTCCGCCTAGTAGCCATGGATTTGCTATCGCAGGTGTTTGTGATGAAGCCTGCGCAAAGGCAGGGCATCTTTGACGACATTTTGACCTCACTTGAAAAGCTGCCAAAAAGCAAGAGTCATGCCAAGCAATTCAAGCTGTCTGAGGGCGGAAGTATTCAGCCTGTCTCGGCTCTCATCATGCGATTAGTACAGGCTAGTGCGGCCAAGGTCAACAAGAGCAAAGGGAATCTGGGCGGAAATATCCTCGATTCGCTAGGGGAAGATGGCGGAGAGAGTCAGAGCACGCATCGGGGTGATTCTGATACCATTTATGCCATCAGATCGGAAGAAATGGCATCTACTGAAGCAAAAACTGCAGTTGGCGAGCTCGAGGCTCTCGTCAAACCCCTGTCCGAGACGGCAATGCGCAACGCTTCGTATGTGATCAAGTTCATGGTCAATCGGGCTCTGAAGGTTGCCAAGACTGGCGAGCAGAATACTCCAAGGGTTTTATTGGATCTGTTCATCGAGGACTTTACGAAGTGCCTTGGTATGCCTGACTGGCCCGCAGCGGAGCTTATCCTTCGCATGGCCATGTTCATGATGCTCGAGATCATCAAAAGCGACAAACACACAGCACCAGCTAAGAATATGGCTCTTGAGATATTGGGAGCTATGGCTGCCGCTATTTCTGATCTCCGTTCGGATGTGCGCAAGGCGGCTAGCTCCTTCGAGGGTAGCGATGCTGACGCACAAGGTCGATTTCTTGCCGATCTATCATTCTTTGCGCTTGACCGCAAGCACTCACCCGAGAAGATAACTGGCTGGTCGGGTCCATACCGTGTTGTATCAGAGTATCTCGAAGGTTGCCTCAAGGAAGACCCTCATCTCACAAGTGCCATTTCGTTCATGGTAATGGATTGGAGCGTCGCTCTATGCAGCACCTACGACGGCGAGGTCGAAGAAGACGACTCGGAGCGTGAAGCGGAGTATGGCCGCATGGCATATCGGCTTCGTAAGATGACAGAGAACCGCAAGTGGCTTACTGCGGAATACTCGTACGCAGCCGCTGTGGGCGCGAACCACGCCAAACTTGCGTATTCCATAATCCTTCTGCGGTCAAATTTTTGCGACTCTTACAAGGGGATTCTGAGCATTCTCATGCAGTCTATGACAACAGACGCAGCAACTGTGCGCAGTAAAAGCCTAAAGAGTATCACCTCGGTCTTGGAGACAGACCCGGCAATCCTCGATGGTGATAGCGTGGTCGTCGACCTGATTCTTCAATGCTCTAACGACACTTCTCCGCAAGTGCGCGATTCCGCTCTGGGACTGATAGGCAAATGCATCGGTATGCGCCCGCATCTTGAGCAGAAAATGATCCCAACCATCAATCAGCGGTTCAACGACTCGAGTCTGGCTGTTCGCAAGAGATCCATGAAGCTTGCTAAAGATATCTACCTGCGCAACGTGGACAGAGAGGTACGGTGCAAGATTGCCAACGGGCTCCTTCTGCGTATACAAGACCCCGACGACGGAGTGAAAGAGCTTGCGCGACAAATGATTGAGGAAGTGTGGATCGCTCCGTTCTACAAGGCCGACGAGTCCACGGCTTACAGGCAAGCTCTGACCGATCACGTCGCTCTCATGGTACAGACCGTCCGGCAGGGCAATTCAGCTCAGGTTCTCGACAAGGCGTTTCAAACCATTCTTTCCCAGGACACTAAACTCGTGAACGCCAACACGCAAGTCTGCACCAGACTGGTTGCCAATATGTTTGACTTGGTGGACAATCCTGAGTCAGATGATCCGTCAATCCCTTCAGGCAAAGGCGCGCTGCAAATCTTGATGGTCTTTGCCAAGGCTGAGCCCAAACTTTTCACCTTCGAGCAGATACGTCGGCTTCAACCGCGCATCGCCAGCATCAGCACAAGTGAAGACCTTTCGACCTCGAGAGCTGTCGCGGTAATCTATCGCCGGATTCTGCCCCAGGTACCCAGGGTGCATACCCAATTCCTGGCCGATGTCAGGAAGGAGCTGATGCCTTGTGTAAGCAAGGTTACTCGGGTTCTACTCGACGATGTGGTTGCCTGTCTTTGGATTATTAGCGGTCTCCTGGACAATACTGCTCATTTGAGTAAACTTGTCATTTCTAGCATGCAGGGGGTCCAAAACATCAGGGCTTTATCTCTGCAGAAACCTCTGGATCAACAACGGTTCCGGCAATTCGATCGCTACGCCCTCATTGTGGGTATGGTTGGCAAGCACTGCGACCTGGATAGCCAAGTAAACATGTTCCAGGAAAAGTTCAAGAAGTGGAAAGGCGGTCCCGTTTCTAAGCTCATGGTTGATGTTCTTGCTCCATTCGCCGCTCCCGACCAGGCGACGGAGATGAGACGACCAGCCTTGGATGCCATTGGGCTGATCTGCCAATCGAACCCACAAAACTTCCTCTCTGCCAATGTCTATACCATATTCCAGCAAGTCTTTGAAGAACAAGTACCAGCGTTGGAATCGATGATCCTGCGTTCTTTCAAGGAATTCTTGTTCACTGAGGAGAAGCGTTCAGAGGAAGCAGCTGCAGCTGGGGCAGCCGGAAAGGAAGAACCGGACCAGAAAGATCTGAAGGTTATGGCGAGCACTAGCTTCGATGCTGTTGCGATGGGCACCACACACCGTTTCCTCAAGGATATCACTCGCATCACACTGGCAAGCCAGGACGACCACGCGTTTCTCGCAACGGAGATCCTGGCCAGCATCAGTAGACAAGGACTCGTCCATCCGAAGGAAACCGGTGTCACCCTCATCACCTTGGAGACATGTCCCAGGCCAGATATTGCCAAGTTGGCTTACGTTGAGCATAAGTCACTGCACCAAAAGCACGAAAAAGTGCTGGAGAAGGAGTACGCAAAAGCAGTGCAATCCGCTTTTCATTACCAACGAGACATTGTCAAAGATGCCAGGGGTGCGACAGCCAATCCCTTCACCTCGAAACTGCAATCAACACTCAGCATCCTCAACGATAACAGCAACACAAAAGGTCGACAGCGTTTCATCGAAAAGTTTGTTGGCTTGCTTGATTTCGATAGTTTGAAACTCGAAAATGACAGCGCTTGCTTAGAACATGTCGAATTCTCGCACTTCTTGGTCGAGAACCTTGCTTTCTTTGACTATGCTGCATTGGGGGACATACAAGCAACTGTCGCCGCCATGGAGAAGATAGTGCACATGACTGGATCCAGCATCGCCCAGGCTATCGAATCGGACGTCTTCCAAGTCCGTGTGGACACGGCCCTCGCTAATGAAGCACCGGTGGAGAGTGGAGGCCAGTCTGCTGCTGCCAAGGAAGCAGACATTGACCCGAAGCGTCTTCGTCAACTGACGGCTGGTGCCATGGTCCTCCTGGCAGTCTGGGAGGCACGCACTTATCTTCGCAGGCTGTACAATCTGAACAAAGCAAAGGCAGAATCGAAAGCTAAGTTCGACAAGAAGGCAGCAGCTAAGGACATTACCAAGGCGCCTGTCAAGGTCCAGGGAGTCACGGGAGACAAATTTTGGGAGGATATGGCTGCAATTATGACAGGCCTCGATTCACAAGAGCGGATGATCGAGACGTGCAAGAACTTCAACGAGCTCATGAATGTCGACAGTGAAGTGAGAATCGGCGAAGAAGACGATGATTTCGATGCTGACGGGGAGCCTACGACTCCGAACTATGCGGATGATGACGAAGACGAAAACGTGGATGGCAGGGGTCGCAAGAGGAAAGCGGGCGACACTCCGGGTGGACGGAAGAAGCGCGCCAGGTCAAACTCCAAGCCAAGAAAGCGCGGCCGGCCCAGAAAGAACCCCTTGCCTGCGGCTGACGACGAGGCTGACATGGAAGATGAGGATATGAGCTGGGCGTAATGGAAATCGTGGCTAATTCCTTCGTATTATCGCACACCTATCTCACCCCTTGGCGCGTGCAGCCATGGACGTCCCTCGTTGAGAGCCCGTCGGTGGCATGTGGCATAGAAATCGAGTGGAGAGGGAAGGTAGAGGTGGCGGGAATCGGGTTTGGCGTTTTAGGGCCCGAGGAGTCGGGCACAAGGGGGGGCATTGCTGCATTTTCTCGCACATACACAGAGGCAGTTACGCATATCAGGGCTTCGGGCTAAGGGGGAAAAGAGCGCTTTCTACGATGATACCTATTTGCTTTTGCGGAAAGAGATATATACCCAGTAGTTAAGCCACCACCAATGGTTTTAGACTCTGCAGAAGGCCATCCGTCCTACGATTACTCGTGAATGGTGTGTGATTTTATCTTGTTTGCATTTGGTACAGTTGTGATGAGCTAGAATAGTGCTGCTCCTCAGCTGACAATTTCTCCGCCTGCGTTCTGGGGATGCTGCCTCGTCCACAGACAGTCGTTGTCCTGCACTGATGGGCGGCCCAGACGCACTTTCAGAATGGCAGTACCGGTACTCACCGAGACTGTCGCTCTCATAACGTATTCCCACGCAAAATCCTTGGTGGGTGTATCAAAAATGCGAAATGCATTCTATGTAGCGAGTGTCGTCAATCATACATGGCCATCTGCGGGATGCTAAAAATACAAGGTCCGTAAGACAGGTCTTCAGTCGAGAAGGAAATCGTCCGAGTCCGATTCGGCGAAATCGAAAGCATCTGACTCATCTGATTCAAGCATGAAATCCTGCGACTCCCATGCCGATGCATCTCGGGTGGGGTAGCGCTGGCTGTGGCTGTTGGCCGTCAAACCGCTGGACGACGCCGAGGCGGCGGCGGCGAGGGAGCGACCCTCGGTGGCCGTCGTGATGGTGTCGTGGTCGTCGTCGGTCGTGCCGCCAATCGTGGGGGTCGAGGGGCGGATGCTCGAAGCCGGGGTAGCGACGCTGAAGGCGGTGTGAAAGGCGGGGCCGGGGCCCGAGGGCCCGTCCTGGCTGTCGGGGACGAGGCCGGGGTCGTGGACGCCGCCGGACCCGTCGTCGTCGCCGCCGGCCCAGATGGGCAGGTACCGCAGCTCGCCCGCCGCCAGGCCCAGGGCCAGGTGCCGGCAGCGGTGCGGGTTCCCGTGCTCCTCGGCGCCGCTCGGCGTCCGCGCGTCGCACAGGGACTCGACGGCCTGCAGGTACTCTTCGCGGAAGGCGGCGAGGCGGAAGAAGGACGCGGCGCCGCCGAAGGAGGGGCGGTCGTGGCGTGCTAGTCCGGGGAAGAGGGGCTCGCTGCGGGCCAGCTCCTCGTCGAAACGCCGCGATAGGTCTGCGAGGCTGCTGCTGCTGCCGCCACCACCGACGGAGTTGAGGTCGAAGTGGGCCGAGGCATCATGTCTTGCTCGGGTCTTGAGGTTCTCCCAGGGATACTTCGTCAGCAGTCGCTGTTCCGTCGTGAGTCGCTTGTAGATGTCCGAGGTGGCCGTGAACTGCGACCGAGGAACGTAGCATCTGCGATCTTGGTCTGCCTGTCTAAAGTTGCAGTTCGCAGGAGACAGAGACTCTTCCATCTGGTGGTGGAAGGACGCGACCAAAGCAGATGCCAGTGCGCGATAGCTTTCTCTCAAGCGCTGGAGGTGGAACTGCTCATCCGGCGAGCGAGCCGTCAAGACGGGCGGCGGGTTAGCTGCAGTACCGGTAGGGCGACCAGGTACGGGGCAGCCAAGAGCCGCGCCGATGTTTCCGAGGTGGTCCCATTCAGGGATGGTTTTGCCCAGAAGGTCGTAGACGCCGTCCGATCTGAGCTGGTCGAGTGTGGCACGAGTTCTCTCGGTGAGTCGGTCGCGGGCATGTTGGATAACATTGGCCAAGTCGTCGGGGAGTGCGTCTCGCTTGCGGCCAAAGATGGTGGTCGGTGCAACGCGTCCGATATCCAGGGCCAAGGCGGTGTTGGCATCGGGGCTCGTGGGCGCACCGAGAAGCTCCATGGCACCCTCCACCACCAGGATCGAAAAGGTGATGCGCACGATCTCGGGAATGCGCAGGTCCCAAAACAGTTCCAGGCCGACTTCGGGCAGGAGCGAGGTGAAGTCTCCGTTGGAGGATACAGCCCAAGTGTAGACAGGGTCACGCTGTGAGAAAGGAGGCAGGTCAGCACCACAATGGGGGGGTCGTGTGTACCACGACTGGCACCAGGGGCACACTTACCACAACACCGACGCAGTCCAGGAGCTTGGCTAGCTTCACGACGGTAAAGACGCGTGTCGCCGAGTCCAGAAAGAGACAAGAGCTGTCGGACGTCATGGCCTCCACGATGTTGATGATGTTCGCCCTATGGCGGATTGGGCAATAATCAGGGATAATGCGCGACTTGACAGGCAGGATGTCGTCTAGATCTAGGAGAGGATAATTCTCCGGCTTGGGAAACAACGGGAATACCGCGGGGCGTTTTTTGCAATCGTCAGGAACGTGTTGGTGGTCAGGGCAGGCATCGTCGTGTCCAGATACCAATCTTCTAGGGGTCTGCAGTCTCTCGCAGGATTGCCACCATGCGCGAACGCTCTCCGGGACTGACAGTATGCCCACGAGAGCAGCCGAGTCCTGGTCCATTTCTGGAGGGGTCAAGTCGAGAATGTACTTGACGCCCTCTGGAATCACGGGCTCTGCACGGTCTTGTCTGCGGCGTATAAGCCCTGGGGTGACCTGGACAAGCTTCTTCTTGAAGACAGCGGACTCGGTGGCGAGTATCTTGTCGGCACTCACACGGAGCTGTACGTTACTCCATGTAGTACCATCGCACTGAGGGAGATGAGGGTTAGCCGACCAGCTTTCTGGATACGCACTAGGTGACCTACTCGGACGAAGCCACTGCTGGGGAAACTCATTTGCACAAGTGTGTCCCCCCCTGTCGCCTGGACTTGAGCGTCGCCAGGAGGCAGTGGGGAGAAGAAACTCGTATAGCCCTGTTCGCGCTGCAGCTCAGTGATGCGGGCCTCTATAAGGGCAGTGCCGGGGCGTGTGTTGCCGTCATCCTGGGCGAGATGCGGTGGCGGCATCACGGGCGAGGGCGAGGACGAGGACGAAGCCATGTTTTCGGGGGGGTGCGAGGGGCCTGGCGATAACCTACCGACCTGATGACTAGAAGGCAATACTCACAGTCAAAGAAGCCGAGATTGCCAAGTCTAAATCTTCAAGTAGCTGGACGGAAAGTGAAGTCTCTTCGGTTTGGGCAATATTAACCTAGAAGCGGAAGTGTGAGAGAGAGGTAAGGCTGAGAGACCAGAGATCAAGGCAGGGAAGGATTTATTAGCCTTCTCGCATCCTGGACCGTTGCCTGGTCTGATAGGTGAATAAAAGGGATGCTGTGACACACACCAACTATGAATGAACCAGGCAACGAGACATAATGCATCTTACTCCGTTCGCCTCGGTAACATGACCAGACAACCATCAGACCTGGACAACAAAGGGGGCGGCAGGCCGACGTGATTGATGATGTACTGCAAACGCACAATTGTCATTGTCATTGTCATTGGGGGGGCAACAGGCATCGCCGCTTCGGCCTGCCTGCCCCCCCAAAGCGGAGGAGGGAATGCGGGGGTTACAAGAGAGGTAGGGTTGCGTATTATTCACAGTAGCTGCCTCCAGATAAGCACATAGTAAACAAGGTCCATATACATACATACATACAAGTCCCGCAAACGGAATGCCTGTTGCAGAATTAAACGCCGACATGCTGATAACCACGATATTCGTGGTTCATCGCACACATACATGCAAGGTATCATCCATCAAAATCCACATGATCAAAATGAGCTGCCGCGCCTGAAGACCCGCAGCGGTGCTGCCTCGCTCTCGTCCTGAGACGAGTGAGCGACCTCCTTCCCCTTACTCTTCTTCGGCTTGTGTTTGGGTCCGGCCGCCGGCTTCTCTTCCTTGATGCTTGCTGGCCGGCTGGTTCTAGCCCTCTTGCCCGCCGGAGTCGCCGCCATCAAGCCGCCGCCGCGTCTTGTGACCGTGCCATTCTCGCTCGTGACTTGAACGCCCCCCCTGCTGGTGCCCCCGCCTTCCTCGCCCGAATTCTGCGCCGTAGGCAGCGCGCTGCGTGTATTGCGCATCTCCTTGACCACTTCGTTGAAGCCCTCCTCGAGCGTCTTCATGCGCGCCAGCATCAATCGCGTCATGCGGTCCGCGCTCTCTCGGTCTTGGATGCCGCGGCTGAGCCCCTTGAGCTGCCCCGTCGCGAGCGCCATCTGCGTCTGGAACGACGACGGGACCGCGCCGAACACGTTAGCGGCGTCCACGTCTAGTCCCATGTCCGAGTTGAAGTCAATATCCACCGACGATAGGCGGTGGGCTCGGGGACCCGCGGACCCCAGCAGCGACGCCCGATTGGGGGCGGTTTGCGATGGTATGGGACGTGGTCGCGGCACGCTTGCGTTGACATTATAGATCGACTTCTTCGGCGACCGCTGGCCGGGCGTCTCTACCTTGCTCAGACGGCTGCTTTTCGGCCGCGACCGAGACTGCGCACTGAGTGGCTGTTCCGAGGCCGAAGAGGGGCTTGTCGCTTTTCGTGCCGCCATCTCCTGGGGTGCATAGAGGATCGTGTTCGTCGAGAGCGTGCGGCTATGCATACCTTGTCGGCGCGATACACCCGAGCGCGGAGAGAAGGCCGTGGGCTGGCGCCGAGCAGAAACCACCGAGTTCCTGGAACTGACCGAGGACGGCGCCAAAGTGCCAAACCGTGCTGCAACCGGCGTCGTGAAGTAGTCTTCTTCTTCTTCTTCTTCTTCTTCTACCTCCGATCTTTGATCGCGGCTCTCGGCATTGTCGTCCTCCTCTTCGTCATCATTTGTGACGAGCTCGTCATCGCCATCAGCGTCAGCATCAGTGTGTTGTTCCTTGAACTCTTGTTGCTGTCGCATGCTTCCATAGTCTACACGCTGGAACCCACTGTTGGATATGAGATCGGCGGGGTCGCTTGCTGCCGATCTGACATCGGAAATGCGTCTCAATCTGCGAGTGAAACGACTGCCTCCGCTGATGCGGCTGTCTACTGTCGGCCAATGATGCAGCTGCTCCCCATCTCCATCATCGTCATCGTCATTCTGATCCATCCAGTTACGGATTGCAGTCTGCGACTTCCGCCTCTCCTGCCTGCGCTGCTGTCGCAAGGTGTCAGGGGCCCGTCGAAACACCTCATCTAGCGCGCGGTCCTTTTGCAGCCCAACTCCCGACTCTTCACGAGCTCGAATATTGGGGCTGAATAGCGCAGCCCGACTGGCAGGGTCGGCAAAGGAGATGGCGCGCGTTCGTGTACGTCCAGGATTCTCGACCAGGTCCGTGGGTTCGTAGAGATTCGACGCCAAGAAGTACTTTTCGTAAACGAAGATGCAGAAAAGGAGCGGGAAGTGAGTCAGCTTGATGACCAGGCGGTTCAAGCCCACGAATTCCCTCATGGGCATCACGTATCTCAGGGGCATGAGCATCCAGGCGAGAATGTTACCTGGTGCAATGTACGAGAACAGCGAATCGTTTTTGACCATGGATATGGTATTGATCGCAAAGAGGAACCTGCAGTCGAGTCAGCAAATCTGTCATAGACCCCCGCAGAAAGGAGCAGGGCGTACTGGTGCTCCTGGTTGGCATTCGAGGCAATGGCTATGAATGAGTTTGTGAGTACAGTGATGAGGATTGTCCTGTCGTCGCGGTCAGCACACACACGAGTCAAGCGGTAATGGCGCACTTCATGGCTTACACAATGACGAAGTGGCAAATGATCAAGAAGAACGACAGCAGTAATCTGCCCAAGAAGTTGTACTCGGGCCAGCTAGACGTTGTTAGCCGATTGTCGACAGCAGTGCGACCAGTGTGTGTGGCCTTGACTTACACATCCCACGCCGCTGGTGTAAAACCCAGGACGATCTGAAAGATCGCGTATGCTACCTCAGAGGCATCGCTATTGTTTCTCGACAAGGTGAAAAACACGAAGAAGCCCGAACAACTGATGAGGATGAGGATAAATACGGCCACCAGGTCTACCGCCATGAGCCGGAAGGCGATAAGGAGCTGGGAGAAGTATTGATAGTGATCTAGGACACTGAAGATGCGAGGCAGAAGTAAGATGGCATTGGCTGCTAACACATCATAGGCCATATCATTCCACAGGTGCGCGTCTACCAGGAAGACACCATAGATCCGCATGCCGTAGTAAACGACCAGGATGAGCAGAATCCCTAGATCGAAGACATTCCAGAAACTCATGATGTACAGTGAGAAGCCCTGTTCGTTGAAGCCCACAACCTCATCCAGCATGAATCCTGCACTCCAGAACCAGAAGACGAGCTCTAGCGTGGTTATGCGATTGGAACGTTCTATCAGAACGGCAAGGAAGAGGCAGATCAGGATGAAGAGGGAGCAGGTCGACAAGAACTGGCGATACCGAGGCACGCGAAGCCGAGACAGCTTGAAAAGCGAAGCGTTTCGAGGATCATACAGAGTCACAGTGCGTCTGATAGGCACAGCATGCAGAGGCAGGCCGTTGACTTCTTCGAGCGGAGGCTGGAGGTTGAGGAGAGGTGTCCTCGCGTCCACGGAACCCCTCTTCGCGGATGGCAGACTCGCGTCCGCCCGGGGCTCGGGGGCGCGATGTAAGTGGTCAGCAGATGAGTAGAAGCTAATAGCACCATTCCATATGGCCTCGAGCTGTTGAACCACGAGGGGGTGTGCCAGGAAGCTTTTGGCCGAGGCTCGAATGGCTACCTCGAGCGTCGACGTTCTCGCCACGGCGAGCCGGCCACGGTTGTCGTAGGTCCTGTTTGGTGTGCTAGGGGCATCGGGTAACCCTTGTAATGGGTAGAAGTCATACGACAGAGCATCGATAAGCTCTCTAGTGCCGTATTCTTTCAACAGCTTCAGTGCTAGGAGCTCGCAGACCTTGGCGCGCGTACCACTCGTGCCTGCATTGCCAGGGTAGAGCTGACCTTCCTTGGCGAATTGGAAGCAATTGGCCATGAGGGCATAGAGCGTCGCGCGGGTAAAATGCTGCGTCCTGATCTGCTGCTGCATGGGCTTGATGAGGAACTGCGAGACTTGTGGTGATCGGAGTTGGTCCCATGTCAAAGTGGTCTCGGTACGCGTCTGTACTATTATGCGAATGGCGTGTACAATGCTGTATATGGGTAGCGAGTCTAACAAGGGTCAGTCAGTCCTCAGCGAAGCACGAGCGCAGCGCAGCGCACCTACGATCCCAACATACCAAGATAGCTCGCAGAGAACAAGGGTATCACCGTAGTAGAGCTTCGCCGTCCGTCTGGATTGTGCATGCCCATATCCCCATGGCGGTATCGCGTGAACCGAGGAAGCTCCCCGACGCCCTCCTCTTCCTCCTCGTCCTCCTCGTCCTCCTCTCCTCCATCTTCTATTTCGCCAGCTGCCTCATCAGACTCTTCGTCGTCATCGTCAGCTTCAGTAAAGTCAGCCGTGGCATGGCGAGGTTCGGGAGCCAGAGAGGCGCGACGGTCTCTTCGATCCCGGTCTGGGCCAGGCGAGGGCGTGTTTGGATTCGAGTCGAAGGTGGGCGGGTCGTGGCGACGGCGAGCTTCCTTCTTGGGTCGCAAAAGGGACGAGAGCATATCCCTTGCGGAAGCCGAAGCAACCATGGCCGAATCTCCCTACTCAAAGCCCCTCCGAAGAGGCTGGAGGGAAAGAAAAAGCAAGAGAATAAGAAGGCTGGCTTAGATTAGAGGAAAGACATTTGTCACAGCGGCCAGACAAAGAAGACCCTTGGGACGGGAGGTGAAGAACCCTCTAAAAAAATAAAAAAAATAAAAACACCCGTCCTCTTCTGTCGACTTGCGACACGGTCGCCTAGTGCGGGATTGCACGAACCCCCAAAAGAGTCGAAATGGGAAAGGGAGCAGTAATCAATAGGGCTAATAGTACAAAGAATGAGCAACTCGTAGCAAAGGTGGTTTCCTTTGGTGTTTTCTACTCTTCAACCGTTCACCTGCTTTGCTTGTACTCTGTCGACTTTCTTGAGCAGGCACGACAGGCATCAACCCTTGAAGCAATTACTTGAAGTGGGTGCGAGGCCCGAGTTAGGCGAGTGCTAGTCCTTACTAAGGTAGCCAAAAGAGTAGTCAAAACCATGGAAAACAGGGATCTGCACTACATTAGTGTGTCATCTAGGGGAGATGGACGAGGCTCCAGTGCTGGGTCCCAGTTCTGGTCCCAGTTCTGGTCCCAGTTCTGGCTCCAGTGCTGGCTCCAGTCCAATATAAGCCTACATCAGTACAATTGATCTAGTTATCATCATGTTGTTGGTATTACAGTATGTATGTAGACCTCGGGGCCGCGGTGGGCAATGGGATGGCCAGAAGGATGGCGTCTCCGAGAAAAGAAAAAGTCGGTCAAGAGATTGGAGATATGTCATCATCATCATCACCATCATCACCATCACCACCATCAACCTCCCTTTCCATAAGACTACTGATTGGTGTGTGGATATGGGAATGATGCATGTCAAGCTTGGGGGCCACCATTACGACCTCGATCGAGGATGTGGTGGGGTGTCATTGCTTCTGACCAATCCCTGGCCGCCCATGCATGGAGTATTCTGTCACACCCAGATCCCAAGGTTTCCCCAGATAAGTAAAGTAGATAGAGGATCATGTCTTTAATTTGCGTACGGTGCCCGTTCCTCAGCTCGTCAGAGTCAGATCTCTGGCAGCGAAACGTGCTCTGTCTGTCTGTCTGTCTATCTGTCTGTCTGGGCTTACATGTGCTTTTGCGCGCACACGAGAGTATCAGGAGTGAATACCCAACAAAAACCCACACCGCTTACTACCTACCACATGTACAACTACACCACCAGCCGTGTAACGTGCATCATGCGCATGACCCCCCCTTTGGATATCGGCCCACCTGCAGAAGGAAGCAAGTAATACTGGAATAGCGTCGAGCAAAACAAGATGAACGATCCCGATTGGGGTATCCCGCAGGCAGCTGCAGTAAGACGCCTGTCTGTCTGCATCGTTTCTCACTAAGCCCGAAAGGAGACGACGGCCGCAGTCCAATCATCTCGGTTTCTTATCTAAGTACTTCTTGATAATCCCTTTAGTTATACAAAGTCCAAGTTTGCAGGCGGGCCGAGGAGTAACAAGTCCTCCCCAGATTTCTAGAATCTCAACATCGGGATGATGCTAACGGAATAAAATGGCTTCGACATCAACGAGATCCAAGCTTCGCTCTCCCGTCCTCTCCCGTCCTCCCCCGTCCAGTCCAGTCCAGTCCCGTGTTACTGTGACCCCGCGGCACCGGGCTTTTGTCTGAGACACCCCTGTACGACCCAGCCACCCACCATAGCCTCAACGTCTTTTGAAGGCTTCGCGCACTCCGACCGGTAGCCTCGGTGAGACCATTCTTTTTCATCTTTTTTTTAGGGGCGCTTACCTCGTTCCAAAGAAGTAATCCGACTTTCGCGCTGCCGCTGCCCGCCTCACTTGACCTGGCAAACCGCCAGTCTGCTGGGCACGCACGCACCCTCTACGTTGCAGGAGACACTGGCTGAAAATCACTATGGGTCTGGTCTTCCAAGTCTTCATATCGGCCTGTCTAGCAAATATTGAATGCACCCCAGATATAAAGTAGCTATATGGCCACTTCAAAGAGATAAACCCTCGAGGTGGTGCCAATCAACTCTCGGCCCGGCTGGCAGGCTTGTCGGCTTATGGCGGTTCTGCTACTCTGCCGAGACCAGAGCAATAGGGGTTATCGGACATTGAGGAGCCTGATTAGGAAGCCTTACGGACTCGTAGATGTTTCCCTCTTAGAGGATTCCAGCATCAACTCACCTGTGTCTCTTTCCACATAGCCAGAATTTCTGTCCGAGTCTTCCTTACAACATTACATATACCATGTACCCTTCCTTCTAGATGGCCCGTTTTCGGTGTTGCAGCTATTATGCTCATACAGACGACCCCGCCACTGCTTGGCTAGGAGGGGGGGTAGGGCGACGTACCAATTGCCACTCGTAAGGAACCCATCGCCGCCGCCTAAGCCGTGCTCAGGGAGCGGCCACGGGAGTATGTATATACTTGTGGACTTCAAAACGAAGTAGCTCACGCCCAGCAGCTCTCTAGCAAACTTTCATTCACAGCAGGCGGCGGACATGGTGGACTTTCAGGTGTTTCGCTCATGGGCACACACGATTTGAGTAAGGGAGAGAAGGGAAAGGGGGCACTGGTAAGCCGTGCGACAGTAAGATAGCGGCTATGTAAGTAAGCAGCTAGGCCCGTAGAGGTGTGTAAACTCTTTTTGCGACCTAAAATGGCAGGCGAGCTGTGCTCTGAGCAACGCCGGATTCTTTTTTCTTTTGTTTTCCTTGTTTCAATTCGAGCCAGCATATCGAGTAACCCGAGTGGGAAATTTAACCCCTGAACTCGCGAGGGGATAGCCTGTAATACAGCAAGCACGGCAGACTTCATACCTACCTAGGAATTAGCTACCTATGCAGCTGATATCTGGTTTTGGTCTTCGCTGACTCCAGCATCGTCGAACAGAGCATCTGACATTAAGCCAGAGAGCTTCATCAAGATGATCAGATAATTTGAGATCAAAGAGAGCACAATACGCAGAACAGAAAATGAATCAATTAACTACATACCACATAACTACCTATAACTACATTGTATATACATAAATTGAACGTAACACATAACCCCCAACCCAACGCGTCACACATACACACACACAACGCTACATAACCCATGATACATACATACGTTTAAATCATCACTCATGAGCTGGCTTGAGCCATTTAATGTCTCACGCCGGTTGCCTTTTCTACCTTGGGATTGTTCGAAAGAACCCAATTTTACACCAGTTTTACGTGACTATCTACCCTTTCTTCTCTTCTTTTACGCCATGATAACCCCGGAAACAACGGATATATAGATTTTGATGAATGGCTTCAAGCCAAGGACAAATGATCTTATGCCGACATGACCAAAGCGAGCAGAGCCATGCGGCAATACAGACCATATCTCATCTGTACACATCAGTTAGCATGATTTCATACGTCGGGGACATCGTTGGACAAACTCACCTGTCGGAAATACGCTGCTCTTTGGTCGAAATCGACTTCCTCCGCCACTTCGTCGTTTCTAGGCAGCGGGTGTAGGACAGCCATGCTGCTCTTGGCATGCTTCAGAGTCCCGTTGTCGATGCGGTAGGAGTTCTTGACGCGCTCGTATTCCTCCACGTTGGGGAACCTCTCCTTCTGAACTCTGGTGCAGTATAAGACATCGCTGCGGGCCAGAATCTCCGGCGTAAGGTCCTCCGACTCGCAGAGCAGCTGACCCGATGCCACCAATTGCTCGCGCACCTTGGGCGGCAGGGCAAGTGATTTGGGAGCAACCAGCTGGACTTGAACTTGGTAGTGCCGGAGAAGATAGACCAGGGAGTGGACGGGACGGCCGTACAGCAGGTCACCAACGAATGTGATCGTCAAACCTTGCACCGTACCGAGTTCTTCACGGATTGTGAAGAGATCCAGGAAGGCCTGAGTGGGGTGTTCCTTGCTACCGTTTCCACCATTAATCACAGGGACAGGGCTGTATTTCCTGGCAACATCCACACAGCTCTCCTCGGGGTGACGCAGAACGATGGCATCCGCGTAGCAGCCGAGAGTTCTGAGAGTATCCTGAAGTGTCTCCCCCTTCTGTACCGATGAGTACTGTGTGGTAATAGGGATGGTCCTTCCACCCAGACGCTGCATAGCAGCGTCAAAGGAAGCAGAAGTACGCGTCGAGGGCTCGTAGAACATGGTTGTAAGAACACGGCCTCGAAGCACATCCAAGACACCCTCACGCTGAACGCCCAGGCGCATCTCTTGAGCCACAGTAAAGAGCAGATGCAGATCAGAGCGTGAGTACTGGGTTACAGAGAGAACATGGCCGTTCTTGAAGGACGATGGCTGTCTCAATAGCTCCTTCAGGGAATTGGACGAAGGCTGTTGCGCGGACAGGGGCAGGGCAAAGTCGTCGCCTAGAACCGTGCCCTTGCGAACACCGTCTGTCAATGACTCCAGCAGCTGCTGCCTCGAGAATGGTCTCTGGGGGCTGAGGACAGATTCACGTCTGAAACGCTGGATTTCACCGGCGGAGGACAACGAGTGCGGAACAGGCTTGACCGCAGGCGACATGGGCGGCGGTGGCATGCTACCATGCGTCGACATGTCCTTGCCCAAGGGCGAGATTGGCAACATATCGCCATCGAGACAGACTGTCTGGCCGTTGAAAGTTACTCGCTGAACAGCACCACGCATGGTACGGCCTGCAAATGGTGACCACGACGCGGACGACGTTGGCACAGTGTAGGGACGGTCAATTTCCACTTCGACGACAGTGCCCACTTGCTCATGGAGCTCGAAGATTTGCTTCGGGTTATCATACAAGCGAGTCTTGATATCATCGATCGTAAGCTTGCCCTCGGTCACCGAGGTCAGAAGTAATGGAAGAGCATCAGCGATACCAAATGACGGATCGACAGATGCCTCCCTGCCTCGAGCCAGCTGATACGGAAGGCTGCCAACGGAGAAAACGTCAATGGTACTTAAGTGGTCCCACAGAGCGTTCTGGTCCTCCGGAGTCGGGAGACTCTGGCAGTCGGGGCAGTCCTTGCGAGACAGATAGAGCGAGAAGACAGAGACGTCGCAGGTGACGTTTAGGCCCTTCTCCTTGCTAAGAGCGATGATGCGGATGTCCTCTTTGGCCGTCACGCTGGTGACGTGAATACGTCTGCTATGTAGGCTGGCGAGAAGCAGAATCGAGGCAAGATCTGTGGTCTTTGCATCCGTCAAGATGGGCTTATGGGCGGGCCAAGAGTCGAAGTGCGCTGTGACTGCCGCAACCTTGCTAATGTTGTCGGACAGATGGTTGAAAGGGATGAAGAGAGATCCAACTTCGCCTGCGACGTGGCTGATTTGATCGGCATTCTCCGAAGTAGCGCTTACGGAGAAGTTGAAGTCGCAGTAGCCACCGCCCTTGCTATTGTGCTGAGCAAGCTTCAGTGTCTTAGCATCAGTAATGGAGCCCTCAACACCCATGGGCATCACACGAATCATAGTAAAGCCCGAGGCAAGGGAAGCCTTAGTCACAGCCTGCAGATCATGGCGGCCCTGCGAGACAATACCAGGAACAAAGGCGGCAATGTTGATGAGACCAGGCAGAACGATCGTCCGGTGACTAGTCTGATAGTCACGGGTGCTAACATCGAGATCAAAGTGTCGGGCAATGGCCTCAACAAGAATCTTGGCATTCTTAACATTGGTGACGAGGGGAATCTGATAGTCAACCGCCATTCGTCGGGTCTGGTATCCCTTGCTCATGTAGTTGGCCGGTCGGCGGTACTTGTTGTTGGATGGGAGGTTGATGTAGAGATCAATCATGTTCTTGGCCAGATGCTGAGTCAAGGAGTATTCGTGTCTCTGGTCATCCTCCTCGTTGCCGAGGACTTCGAGGTACTGGACAGGGATGTCATGCTCCTGAAGGAAATCGGCAGTACCTGCAGTGGCGAACAATTTATAGCCCAAACGCTGCAACTTGGCAATCGCAGGCAGCATCTCCTTCTTATCCTTGTAAGAACCGATAGAAAGGAGGATGTTCTTCTTTGGGATTTTGAAGCCAGTTGACATCAATGCCTTCAGATAAGCTTCGTACTTGTCCATACCGAAAGAAGCAACTTCTCCGGTAGACGCCATCTCAACACCCAGCACGGGATCAGCTCCCGAGAGACGAGAGAAGCTGAATTGTGGCACCTTGACTCCGACACAGTCTGGAGCGATATTGGTGGGCGGGTACTCAAGGTAAGGCACGCCCATGATTGCCTTGGTAGCCATCTCGATAAGGTCGACGCCCATGACCTTGGATACGAAGGGGAACGAACGAGAAGCACGGACGTTGCATTCAATGACCTTGATATCATTGTCTTTCGCAATGAATTGGATATTGAAAGGGCCAGTGACGTTGAGTGCCGCACCAATCTTGCGGGTAGCTTCCTCAATACGCTCAATGGTGGTTTGCTCGAGGTCCTGAGGCGGCAGGATCAGGGTGGCATCGCCCGAGTGGACACCTGCGTTCTCAACGTGTTCCGAGATGAAGTGGCCGGTGACCTTTCCGTCTCTGGCGACAGCATCCATCTCAATCTCCTTGGCGTTCTCAATATACTTGGTGATTACGACGGGGTGCTCGCGGGAGACATCGGCGGCTTGCTGCAGATAAGATTCCAAATCTGCCTCAGAGTATACAGTGTTCATCGCCGCGCCGGACAAGACGTAAGACGGACGAACCAAAACCGGATACGTGACCTTTGAGCAGAAAACCTTGGCTTCTTCGAAGCTGGTCAACTCCTTCCAGGTCGGCTGATCGACACCGATTCGGTCCAACATCCGGGAGAACTTGTATCGGTTTTCGGCAGTGTCGATCATTTCTGGGGATGTCCCAAGAACTTTCACGCCTGATCGAAGTAGCGGGAGTGCGATGTTATTAGGTGTTTGGCCGCCCATGGCCCCCAAAACTCCGGCAGCGGACTCCATCTGGTAAATGTCGAGAACAGTTTCGATGTTGATGTTCTCAAAATAAAGTCGGTCTGCCTCATCGTAATCTGTGCTTACTGTCTCGGGGTTGTACTTTTGAGGGTTAGCATATGATTTCTTATCAGTAGAAAGTTATAGGGGGCCGGGGAAGGTCAGGTAAAAGGGAGGCCTGAAGATAGGAGCAAGAGCGGAGGGGAAAAAAGCCGGACAGCAGACAGACGGGTGAGAGATGGGATCGATACGGTAGAAGATGAAGGAGAGACAGAGGATAAGACAAGTCAAAAGGCTCCTGGGAGAGAGGAGGCAAAGAAAAGGGGGAAGGGAGGGTTAGGAGGAGTTTGATACAGCTTCCAAGTATATAGGAGGAAATGCTTGAAACGAAAAAGGACATAGCTTCGGTAGCCCCGAAATAGGAACCATGCTTGGCTTACATTGACCATGATCGTCTTATAGCCCGACTCACGAAGTGTGCGGATAGCACGCACGGAGCACCAATCGAACTCGACCGATGAACCAATTCGGTAGACACCTGAACCAAGCACCATAACACCGCGGTCATTGAAATCAATGTCGTGCTCGGAGGCGTTGTACGTCAGGTACAGGTAGTTGGTGTAGGCCGGGAATTCCGCCGCGACAGTATCGATCTGCTTCACGAACGGCGTGATGCCAGCCTCGAGTCGCATTCGGCGGACGGCGAGCTCATTGGAATCCAAGAACTTGGCAAGCTGGCGATCGCTGAATCCGAGTCGCTTGGCCTGGAGCAGGAGATCGGGTCGACTGGCTACATCCGCAGTGCCGAACTTGGACATCTCCTTGGCGAAGTCAGTCAGACCCATGAGCTTGTGCAAGAACCACTTGTCGATCTTGGTAAGCTCCCAGATTCTGTCGACCGTGTAGCCAGTGTGCATCGCATTGGCAATGGCGAAGAGACGTTGGTCAGAGGGAGTCTGCAGCTCGTCGTCGATGGACATGAGAGCCTTAGTCTCTCCGAAACCCAAGTTGTGGAAGTCGATAGCCCTGATGGCCTTCTGAATGGCTTCTTCAAAGCTTCTTCCAATGCTCATGACTTCACCAACACTCTTCATGGACGAGCCAAGCTGGGTAGACACTCTTGTGAATTTCTTGAGGTCCCATCTGGGCATCTTTACCACAACATAGTCCAGAGAAGGCTCGAAGCAAGCGCACGTGACCTTGGTGACGGTGTTCTTGATCTCCTTCAGGGGGATGCCGAGACCAAGCTTGGCCGCGATGAAAGCCAAGGGATATCCGGTAGCCTTGGACGCGAGAGCCGAGGATCGAGACAGTCTGGCATTGACCTCGATGATGCAGTACTCCTTCGAATCGGGGTTCAAAGCGTACTGGATGTTGCATTCTCCAACAACACCAAGGTGGCGAATGACGTTGACGGCTGTGGTACGGAGCATGTTGTAGTCTTCATCAGAGAGTGTTTGCGACGGAGCGACGACGATGGAGTCGCCAGTATGAATACCGAGAGGATCAAAGTTCTCCATGTTACAAACAGTGATGCAGTTGTCTTGGGCATCACGGACGACTTCGTACTCGATCTCCTTCCACCCCTTCATGCTTCGCTCGATAAGCACCTGAGGACTGGCGGCCAAAGCCTTGTTGCAGAGATCAAGGAGCTCAGGTTCGTTGTTAGCGAAACCGCTTCCCAGACCACCAAGGGCGTAAGCAGCTCGGACAATGACCGGGAAGCCGATATCTTTGACGACACGCATCGCCTCGTCGACGCTGCTGGCCGAAGCCGAGTTGGCGCACTTCTCGCCAATAGACTCCATGCTGCGGGCAAAGAGCTCTCTGTCCTCAGTGGTGATGATGGTGTCGATGGGGGTTCCCAGGACCTTGACGCCAAGCGCCTCGAACTCGTCCTTAAGCTGGATACCGACTTGGAGCGCTGTCTGACCACCAAAGGTGACGTAGATCGCGTCGGGTCGCTCATAAGTAATGACCTTCCGGACAAACTCGGCTGTGACAGGCAGGAAATAGACCTTATCGGCCAAGCCCTTGGAAGTTTGGATTGTCGCAATGTTGGGGTTGATAAGGACTGTGTAGATGCCCTCCTCCTTGAGGGCCTTGATAGCCTGACTGCCGGAGTAATCAAACTCTCCAGCTTGACCAATGCTCAGACCTCCACTTCCAAGGACCAGAATCTTCTTGACACTGACCTTGGGGTGAAGTTTCTCGTTCTCCTCGATAGTGCCCCCAGGGAACTTGACCGGAGCACTGAGGAGGCTCTGGTCCTTGGCGCAGTCAAGCATGGTGTTGATGAACACGTCAAAGAGGAATTCTGTGTCCCGGGGACCAGGAGTGCTCTCGGGGTGGAATTGGACACTGAAGTAAGGCTTGCTGACGTGCATGATACCTTCATTGCTACCATCGTTGGCGTTAACAAAAAGCTCCTGCCAGTCGGAGGGCAACGACTGGGCATCGACAGCATAACCGTGGTTCTGAGAAGTGATGTGACATTTTCCAGTCACCATACTAGTGCAGGGAATGTTGTGTCCACGGTTGCCGAACTTCATCTTCTTCGTCTTGGCTCCCGTTGCTCGCGCGAGCAGTTGGTGGCCAAGACAGATACCGAAAACGGGGGTGCGGTTGATCTCCATGGTCGCGGAGATGTTCTTGACCGTCTGCTCCAAGACGGCCGGATCACCGGGACCGTTGGAGATGAAGAGACCATCGTATTGCTTCCCAGCCTCAGTGGAAAAGTCGTAGTCCCAAGGGCAGACCATGACCTCGACGCCGCGCTTCAGGAAGCACCTGAGCTGGTTGTATTTCATTCCTACGTCGAGGCATAGCACCCTCAGAGTCCGGCCTGAAGGGTGTTTCAGGGCAATATCGGGGCTGGGCTTGTACAGCTTCGCGGTTTTGATAGACACTAGGCAGGGATGAGCAAAGACCTCTAAATATCCTCCATCGGCGCCAACTTACCCTCTGCGACAAGGTTCTTCTCGTTGGGGTTTACCCATTCGACCTCTTCGAAGTGTGACTTCCAGCTCTCTTGGCTAATGCCCCGATAAGTGCCATTAGTCGTGCCCTGCTTCTCCAACAGCATGCGACCGAGCATGCTTCCCTTTTCTCTTATTCTCTTGGTCAGAGCTCGGGTATCAACACCGTAGACGGCGGGGATACCCTGCTCCTTGAGCCATGTGCCGAGCGAGGAGGTGGCGAGATGGTGCGAGTACTGTTCGCCGGAGTAGGAGGCTGCGATCAGGCCAGCGATGTGGATTTGGTTCGCCTCGAAGTATTCGGGGAGGTCGCCGAGAAGCTTGTCGGTCTGCTCTCGCGAGGGGACGCCGTAGTTACCGACCAGGGGGAAGGTGATTACGAGGATCTGCCCACGGTAGGAGGGGTCGGTGACGGACTCGGGGTAGCCCACCATACCGGTCTGGAAGACGAGCTCTCCGGCGATGCTCTTCTTGGCACCAAAGCTGTAGCCTTGGTAGGCGGAGCCATCTTCGAGCTCGAGGCACATAAGACCCTCATCGTTGGATCCCACAATCCGCGCGGAGGCGGGTTGGTGGTAGACTGCAGTCATCGTCCTGGCGTTTGAACCCCGCGGTCGAATTCAATTGGTGGGCAGAAAAGACAAGACACACAGACAGGGAAGAACGGCAGCCGTGAGACAAGGCAGAGTAGCGCCGATGCACCTCAGCAGCTCAGCAGCTCGAGGGAGGGGGGGAAGGGGTGAGCTTCCTAGGGGAGGGCCGTAAGTGCGCTTGTAGATCCCAAAATATCAAATGCTCATAACGCCGTTAAGTTGGTATTTTGTATCTCCAAGGCACAAGTGCTTTCTGGAGAGAATAAAATAACAAGAGAAAAGAAGAGGAGAGGAAGTTTTAGAGAATCTCGGTCAGGGTTTGGTATATCTATCTACCTACGACAGTAGCTTGTGAACGACCTCCAGAACATTTTTTTTTTTCTTCACAAACTCCCCGCAACGGCAGCCAAGTGGGGTTGGAGGCTCGATCTACAAACATGGCACCAATGAGACACTGGAAGACTACGGCCGACGACTCATGAGGCATAGGCATACGACAGGCCAGCCAGGATCTCTCAGGTGGGATGGGGAGTTGAGAGAAGAATAGTGCAACCATTCTGCCAACCACACGGCGAGGACCATTGAAAGCATCCATCCCCTGCAGGTGCTAGGTGCATGTCAAGGGCGGTGGGCGACACACAGTTGTGGTTGGCTTGGTTCAAGGGCTTTTAGATGTAACCCAAGCTCTGGACCGCGGCCATGCATGCATCCATACATCACCACTGCCAGGGCAAAGTCTAACTTAAATGTAGCCTCTATACATAGCAAGTACCGAGTGGCCTGATAGACCAGAAGATAGACCAGAAGGTAGACCAGCCCTCGGATTGAGACTCTCACCAGACCAGACAGACAGTGGGTTACTAGACTAGTACATAATACATCCATGGAATACACACATGTACTCTACATGAAGCTATAACCGGAGAAGATGACGTATTGCGGAGCATAAAAAAAAAAGCAAAAAAAGCTCGTCATTTTAACGTTGCGCACCATCAATTAATTAGACCCAATAAATTAGACCCAATCAACTCCAAAGGTCGAAACAAGCTTCACAAGTATCGCTCACTCGGTCACTTCCTTCAGTGCCTGCTTACCCTACCCTACCACCTACCCCTGCAGCTCCGATATAGGCTCCATGGCTTTGGCAGCCCGGCCGCAGGAACCCGGCTGATGTCCCGGCAGCGCGCCGCCCTCTTTCCCTGCGACACCCATGGGAGCGCTGTTGTGCTGCGGCGAGACCAGGAAGGGCGAGCGGCGCGCCGCCTGCTGGAAGCCGCCCGGGTAATAACTCGACGACGTGTCCGAGACGAGACTCGGCTCGCGGCTGCCGCGGAGGGGGCTACAACTCCTATCGAAGTAGCCATTTTGACCACCACTCCACGTGGTGGCGCCGGCTGGATCCGGCGATGGCAAAATCGTGGTCGAGTGGTCCGCTGCCAGCTCCGGCTTGAACCACGCGGCGTGCCCGGTGCCGTCCATGAGCACCGCCGCCGCCGGGCCGGGGCTGCCCCAGGAGGGAGGGTGTGGCTCGCTTGCTGCCGTTGCGGGGTCGGTGTCGGCGCCGGCCGCGGTTCCCCTTTGCCGGCGCCGTACGGCCACGGTGAGGAAGACGATGGCGCTGCTTAGGAGTACGACGAGGATTACACCAACAGCTATGCCGGCTTTCGCGCCCGCGGACAGGCCTTGGCCTGACGCTGTGGCAGACTCCGCGACGTCTGTCACGAGGGCAGCAGAGCTTGTGGTAGGCACGTTTGCGGTGGGTACATTGATCGTGATGGCAGTTGAACTGGGCGTAGTGGCACTGGGGGCTGCCTGAGACCATGTTGCAAATGAGCGGGACGGTTCATGGCTCTCTGCGAACAAGACGGTCTGCATCAGCGCAGTGGGCAGCGTGGCCACGGCCTCGATGGTAGGCTTCTGGCGGAACAGCCCCTGGTGGCCTGGATCCGAGCAAGAGCATGGCGAGGGAACCCCTGTCATCTCTGTCTTGGACTCGTCGCCTGGACAGCCCGCCCATAGTTCGTCGGACTTGGAGCTGTCGTCGGACTCTTGACACCGCACCAGGCCGACGATCTGCTGGTCTGCGAACTTGCCCTTGTGTGGGCAAGCACCAGCGACGCTTCCGAAGCCCGAGTCTGTACATCCCGCTATGTAGGTTGTACCTCCGCTGTTACCTAGGGAGTGCTGCATAAGCATGACGACTTACTCTGTTTCTTTCCTGATGGGAGTGTAAGGATTGACATACCATCGGGATGGAAACAGACTGAGCTCTCCAGGCAAATGTCGCCTTTGAGACAACATGTATAAGCGGCGTTTGCCGCGTTTCCACATGGGATAAACGTGTCTGCGGCCTTTCGATTTATGGCAAAGTAGCATGTGCCGTTAGAAATGAACAGATCGAGGTCACTCATCGTTGCATCGAGACTAGATACGCATTAGTAGGTAGCTTCAAATACCCTCCTTAAGTCGAGAGAAAAGGCGTTGGGAAATGTGTGACGACTGGGCACAAAGTCATATAGGCACAATCATGTTGAAAATGGGGCCGATAAACACGAGGTTTAGTAGCTGTTGGTTTTGCTACTGCATGGCATTTCGGGGGGCGGGCGGGCGGGCGCAAGCCAGCCCTTACGTCGGTCGTTGTGTACTGCCCTGATACCGGATGCAGGAAAAGGATAAGATCTTGCCTGCACGACGATAATAACATCTGCAATCTGCACTGGGATGGCCGCTCAGCGTCGTCGGGACCTGTAAGTCGCACTGAGTTATATTCCGAGTTTACCACTCCTTCCAGGACCCTACTGTTCCACGCTTGAGTGGCAGCGACGAACGTACCTGTTATATCACTGTTAGTATCCCATCATGGTATGTCAGTCCCTTCCGGGGCGCGAACAAGTGAGGGGGGCCCAGGAGTAATGTAAGGGAACAAGGCGAGGAATTGTAGGAGAATCCCCTTCCGCCTCAGTCTTGGTTTGGTATTTGACCGGGATGTTTTTCTTTCTGAGGAGCCGGAATTAAAGCGTTAAAGCAGAGAAGAAAGAGTTGAGATTTGAGATTTTTTTTTTGATTTTTTTCCCCCCAGAGTTTTCTACCTCCGTTGGTTTCTATTCTATCTTGGGGTACGATAGTGTAGTGTATAGCTGATCTATAACCCGATGCGAAAGATATTGGTAGAGGGTATCACCCTTCTCATGCGCGTCCAAAAAAAGGGCATCGTAAGCTATTGCGGAAAGAGTAAAAAGGATGACGCGCTCCAGAATGGACATAAATCTAGTCCAATCTACAAATTGTGGTATCATAAAAATTCCGAGCATGTAAAACGCACAAAAGCGTAAAATCAATCTTGTTCATCTCCGGACCACGTCGCTTAACTCATCAAAGCGTTGTTGTTGTCGGTGTTGGGAGAGTCGCCCTCCTTCTCACTAACTCGTGGCTTGCCAGTCTCGTCGTCCGAGCTGAAGCCATTGTCGCGTGCCCATGAGCGAACCTCGTCATCAGACAGCTTAGGCAGATGCTTAGCAGCGGTGACGTAGCTGGTCTTCTCTTCGTAGCCCTTGGCGAAGATGATGTCGATCTCTTCCAGACTGCGACCAGCAGTTTCGGGGGTACAAGAAGAATAGAATGGGCAGGAAGAGGGCGTTCAGGACAGCAAAGAAGACGTATGTGCCCCATTTGATTTCGGCAATGAGGACAGGAGTGATCATGACAATGAAGAAGTTCCAGAGCCAGTTAGAGGTAGTTGAGAGGGCGTTAGCCTTCGCACGAGTCTTGAGAGGGTTGATCTCGGCAGGGTACAGCCAGGGGAGGGGTAGCCAAGTGGCACCGAAGAAGGCGATGTAGGTGAATAGACCGACACCAGCACCTTTAGCAGCCTCCGTCGTGTCAGGAATCAAAGCTCCAAAGACCAAAACCATGGAGAGCGACTGCCCAATGGTACCAATAAAGAAGAGCTTGCGGCGTCCGAGACGTTCCACGACGAACCAGGAAGTGGTAGCAAATGCGGCGTAGACAATCATGTTGACACCACCCAGCAGCAAAGCCAAGTTGTGGGTGGTTCCGATGGATCGCTGGAAGAGAATTGGGAAGTAGTAGATGACAGCATTGCACCCAGACAGCTGTTGCATCATCTGAGAGCCAGCACCAAGAAGGAGGCGGCGTAGATGCTGCGTGCGGCCGTTGGTAGTAAGCTCTCGCATAGGTGTGACACCGCCCTTGTGGCCGGTTGCGCGGATAGCATCAACAAACACGCCAAGCTCTCTCTGGACCGCCTCGTCGTCACGATGTTTGCCTTGAAGGGCGGCTAATACCGTAGTGGCATCGGCGGTACGATCCTTGGTCAGAAGCCAGCGGGGAGATTCAGGAAGACGCAACATCAAGACGAGCACAACCATAGCAAAAGCACATTGGAACGCAATGGGGAAGCGCCAGACGAAGTTAGAGGGTCCATAGGTGCATCCGTAATCGATCCAGTACGCGATCAAAGTACCAATAGCGACGTTGCCGCCTTCAATGCAGATAAGCTTTCCTCGGTTGTGTGGAGGACAGCATTCGGCTTGGTACGTGGGCACTGTTGCTGTGTTGATTCCGTTCCCAATCTAGAGTCATGTTAGTAAACCTAGGATAGACCTGAAGCCTGAAGCTACGGATGGCGGAGACTTACGCCCGTGATACATCTGCCAATAATAAACTGTGCCGTCGCGCCGGAGTTTGGACCAACACTGGAGATCTGGATAATGACACCGATGATCATAATTATGCCACCGAGGAAGATGGATTTCCGACGACCGAGCTGATCGCCAAAAGCAAGCATGAAGCAGGCGCCAATGAAGCATCCGACGGCATAGATAGCTGTAACGAAACCTTCCCAGGTCTCATCGCCTTCAACCTCTGGGAAAGCGTGCGTGAAAGAAGGGTCGGCGATAATGCCAGCCATGACTCCTTGGTCATAGCCGAACAGGAGGAAGTCGGTGGTCGCGACGATGGTGATCATACGCTGGAGGGTTTTGCCCGAGGTGCCCCAGTAGGTTGGGACACCGGCGTCGTTGTCTTTGGCACCAGTGCGAATCATTGTGTCGGCGGTGGTCAATGATGGTCGAGAAGGCTGGAGAGAAGTCTGGGGGTTCCCCAGGTCCGTTTATATATAGCCATGGTCCATGAAAGTCCATCCTCGTCACAAGGGTCCTCACATTAGAGTATGGGATAGCCAAGATAAGAAATTTCAAACAACGTCATAGTGTTCCACAGATGTAAGTTGGACGTGGAGTTTATAGGAGGTGGTGAGAAGTAAGGAATCGAGTCATATACTCCACTATTGAGCCCCATCGTGGAGTCGAGCGCGGAGTTGCCAAGTCCCAAGGTTGTCCTGATACCGACGTACCGCCGGCATAGTGTGCCCCAAAAAGATCCACAACTGCCCATAATTGCCCCGGAAACCGGTCGATAACGACAATCGCGGAGAGGTGTCCAAGGAGGGGTCGAGGAGGTGGCCAGATCTTGTCGTCGTCGTCACAGAAGACCCTGAGTGCAGACGCCGTCAAAGTTTGGCCACACCCAACCAAGCCGCGTGCACTTGACACGATTTTGGAAGGAAACGACGCTTTCTTGCGCTATTTCGGAAATAAGCTTACCTTCCCGCTCCAAGGCGACTCAGCGTGCCCAGCTGGGTCCATGCTCTGTTGCCATGAGCTTTCATACATACCTAAGTAGGTATATACATACAGGCCGTTCTGGTCACAGAGTGCGGCAAACCGGCAGATCACGATCCCCAGACTCGCCCAGTGTGGTAACAACGCCCTTAGACCAACCCACATTCCTCTCGCCCGCTATTTGCCAAGTGTAAGCATCCAACACAAACTGGCCCGGAATAAAGGGGCCTTCAGTATGCGGTCAACATGCTAGTTCCCACAAAGACAAGAGCAACCGTCTGCTTGGCTTAATGACGAGAGGTGGCAGCAGCATTTTGGTGTGGCTTGGCTGCTTGAGCAGTTCTTGAAAAGTCTGAAAAGGGCATGCATAGCCCACTGTTTCAACCCACAAATTGCTTTCACCCTTTGGCGATCAGCGCGCAACAATCACAGGTGAAATTGTCCCAAGACTGGTAGGGCGCGTATGGTTTTCGTGATATGATGTCAAAGGTGGTAAAGGTTTTCAGTGGCGCTGGAACCAACGAGTCAACGACAGGCTGACCCACATAAGAGCTGATTGCGAGCTTCCTGTCAGGCCATCTGGGTTTATTTAGATAAAACCTCTAAACCCCCAAGAGTTAAAAGGGTAGAGGCGGGTGAAATCGGCGCGGGTTACCCAATCCATACAGCCGTCAAATGGGGATCTTGGAAGTCCAAGCAATGCGATTCAGAATTCCCCATTATTCTGGTTGCGAAATGTCAATGCATTACGCTTGCCTTCTGGCTTGCCCAGTGCTTTGTTGGAGGTTGGAGGTTGGAGGTTGTGCTCGGCGGATCTCCGAGCTACGCAGCTAGGACCATTTCTGGACCATTCTCCTCATTTTCTCCCGCTTCCCCCTTTCCATTTGCATCGTGGGGGTTACCAATGCATTTACTGGAGCTGAGGAATGTTTCCCGCCGCACACGTCCCGAGGTGATACGGAGTGTACTGTGAGGAATGCCTCACAACATCATGTGATTTTCAGTCAACCCCAAATATTATCATCGGGTGCTGTATGCAGGCGGTTCCAGTCATTGGTTTGGAGGCCCATCTGGGCTGTTCGCGACAGCCTTATCACCGTCCGTCTTCTAGGATGCTGGGTGTGTAACAGGTGTTTGGCCGGGATAAAATCTCCACATACATGACGTCATTCCGCAGAGCCTCACCGTTGGGGTTAGGCCAGCAATCGTAGAATCATCATGTTTAGAACAGTTTTGCAAGATTTGTGGTACGAGGATTCGCCATTGCAAAAATCCAGACCAAGAAACATATTGACAATATTGATGGTCTTTCTACCTCGGCTTTCACATTGTCAGCCAAGGGTTTCTGGTCGAATTGCGCAACTCTCTGCACAACTCTCTGCACAACTCTCTGCACAACTCTCTGCACAACTCTTCGGCCGCACAATGGCTACATCGCGGGAACCAGCGCCGTGGCGTGACTTGTTCGTGGAGCATGTAGAGAATATGATGCCACCCCAGTTTGTGCTTAGCACCATCAGGCGCATCCCAGAATCCTCTGCGAGCTTTGGCATCAACGGCGGTAACGGGTTCTGCCTTACCCCGCGAGCCCGAACTTGCGTCTATCGCGGCATGTGGGCCTCGATCCCAGTCAATCCCAAAAATGACGCCGAGCTCAACCCGGATCTATATGAGTCGGACATGCTTACTTTCACAACCGACGTGCGAATGGATAAGATGTCCGAACTCTGGGAAGCTGATGCTGCAGTAGCTGCGGGAGGGGAAGCCACAGCGGCTGCCAAGGGCGCCTCGACGTGTTCCGGCGGTGGTGGACCGGTCGAAGCCGTCTTCTGGGCAAAGGAGCCGATGGTACAATGGCGGATTCGCGGCAAGGCCATTGTCGTGGGGCCTGATATCGAGGAGTCCGATGGTGGGAGGGCCGCCCAGAAAGCACTCATGTCTCGGATGAGAAAAAGGAAGGTGCCAGTGACGATCTATGGAGCTTCACGAAAGAAGTCACAGCACATTTCGGCAACCTGAGCCCAATGATGCGAGGCTCGTTTAGGAACCCACCACCTGGGACCCCTGTTGACTCACCCGTTGATGATGGTCTTGGTCTTGGTCAGAAGGTCACGGACTTACAGGATAATATCGCTCGGAGAAATTTTAGAGTGGTAGTTATCGTGCCTTACGAAGTCGATCGTACGGACTTGTCGGACCCCGAAAGAGGCAGACGCTGGATCTACAGCCTTACTACTGGCCAGAAGACCAAATCAGAGAGGGCGGAGGGGAGCTGGGAGAAAGTTGAGCTGTGGCCCTGAGAGCAACAGTGGGGTGAGCGAGTGCTCTTTTCGAAGTCCTACATAATGTATTGCTGCTGCTGCACATTTGACAGAATGCGAGATGATGCATGTTAGAACACATGGCCGCGAATGTACCGTAGAAACTCAAACAGGGAATTGCCATCCTGTTATAGGATAACCATGGATGAAGTATTAACACGAATAAAGACTCCCCAGATACAAGACTTGCGTCAAGCTATCGCAGCAGTATAAGACGATAAGCGCTTGGTCATACTAAGCAGAGTACAAGTGGAAATCATCGACACTGATGCCGGTGCTGAAGCCGGCGCATTGCCGAGTCTGACGCACAACCCGATACCATATTGCACACCGCCAGATAATACGCATCCGGATTTGCAACTGCCAATGCCAGCATTATGTACCATTCTGCCATTCGCGCCAAACGCCAGACTTTTAGCTGCCATGCCAAGCTACTCGTATCAAGCTGATGTCTTATCATATAATATGTAAGCAGGTTAAGTACTTACTTTTACGGTATCAAAGGCGGCTTTAGCGGTTCAACCATATATGTAGTCTCTTCTCGCTGCCCTTCACCACCGAATGCGCTTCATGTGCACCAAGTGCGCCAAGTGTCAAATGTAACTTCAAGATCAGGTGTATTTTGCAGATCGTCTCAACTGGCTTCGCGCACGAGGCATTTAATGTCTGTCTTTGCATTGCGGATGTCTACTGATACCAATGGGAATTTGTATGTGGCCAGCATCATGGATGGAAGGTCTGCCTGAACTTCGTCAATGTTTGGAATGATAATGTTCGGCGACGGGACTTCGGCAGGACGGCAGCCCCAGCCCAGGCATCGCTATTAAGCATGTCCAACCGTATTAGCGCGAATTGTGCTGGAGATGCTGTGCAATGTGGCATCAATTGAACTCTTACCTTTTGCACATTTACTGACACTGTTTGAGGTTGATGAAATGGCTGTCCTCTCACCTTCTCCCCGAAAAATGTGCATGGTTGAGGAGCGAAGTTCGCAAGTTCAGAGCGAAAGCCGCACCACCCAGAAGCGAACCATCCTGGCTAATATGTGAGAGTGAGTATGCAAGTGGCATATGAGTTCCTGACGCTTCTGCAACCCGGTGGTACAACATGCTGTGATGTGAAATCCGTGTCAGGTAGCACAACACCGATATGGGCACAGCAGAAGAAAACACCGCAGCAACACCGTCAGGCGTGCACCAATTAATTATCCATGCATATGCTGCGGCTTGTTGTTACATGCTTGTCGCTCAATTAGATTGTCTATTGCAGCAGCACAAAGCCACCTATCCAAGCCTATCTATATATCTTATGAGGACCCAAATCCATCTCACCAGCATTTGCTTCAAAGATTCAAAAATTGGTTGTCGCACCCATCAACCCAGGCTTGATGGCATTGTACGGAACTGTCGGGATTTCTGTATCGTGGTATCGGTCGGACCATGGTGGTCTGTATCGGGCCTTGCACATGCGCGATTACGCTTCTGTGTGAAAAGGGTTGTCGTTTGCAACTGAAATATCGGGGCCAACAAACTGCTTTTTATTACCACTGCATACCATATTGAACAGGACCTGTAGATGATCGCTCGGCAATCTTAGTGATGCCTTGCAACCTCTGTAATGTTGCTTGCTCAGAAGTCTTAATAAATTCGTTGAGGCCTGCTACCCGCAGTGTTCATTGGGTTGCGCAGCGCAAACAATGGTTGGTTAGTAGGTAACCTAGTATGTACGGTACTTTTGTGCTTCCCCCGAGCGCCTCCGACAATCCCTGTAGGCCACGAAGAGATCAGCAAAAGCCGCTGCATACGACTACCAAGGCATTGAAGGTCTGGCACGATCATCAAGTCCACGGCGGCGTAACCCTTCAACGCCCCGGCCTTTTTCAGTCGTTAGACCTACCGTATTCAGTCGCAATACAGCGAGATATTGAATATCCAGAATAGGCAAATGGATCACTAAAAGTGCCCACCTCGAGTACCACTACAGTACATCTATAGAGTTAATAAGGGGTAACCATGCACTCGATTTGATGCGCCAGAAGGAGTCAAAGGAATGGGGGGCTAAGACTGCCGAGCAATATGTCGTGTATTTTCCCCAAAACCACCTAGGTTACCTCCTCAGGACACACACACCAAACCATTTCGATACTAAGTACTGCCTATCAGTGGACATCTACGAACACAAGTACGTTTTACTTACATACGAAACTGCACATCTACGTATCCGTTTCAGCCATGCGTAAACACAACCTTCGCACTGTCTTCATTCGTTCGCTCCCATAACCACAAGCAGTTAAAGGTATTATTAACCTAGAGCAGTGAAGGAGTGTATGTGTGTGTGTGTGTGTGATCGGGCCTACCTGGGGGACGTAGCAACGGATTTCGGATGGACAGTTTAGACATGCACCTCGGCAACAAGCTCTCACTACCCATACATACTTTGATTCATGCCAATCGATGGCACTGTAGTAGTAGGTAGTAGGAGGCACGAGGGTGCCATTCGACCAAATGTTTCAATCCTGTGGTTGGGCTCCTAGTATGTAGTGGCGTACCGCACCTTGCAGCGTCCCGGGGACGATCGCTTTTTGACAATGTGACCTCGGATTGTTGAGTCTCCCGCCGGCGAGACCGTAAATGAGGAATAGTATGAAGAATTGTATGAAGTATGTTGCAGTCTGTCTACCTACCGCTTATGTACATCAGTGGGGTGGCATAGTCGGTCAAGCTGGCGGGCTTGAATCCTGCTTCGGCCGAGACGAAATAGCATAGACATGTGCTATGGCAACATGGAGACGGTGACGATTACTGTACGTGTATACTAAGTAGGTTCGCAATAGGCGGGGGAGCTATTCTTATCTACTGACATAACTCCGCCAATTGATTGTAACGGCCTCACGGTGCTGCGTGCACCACACCAAGGCGACGGGATATCGCGTAGGAAGAGAGTGGCTTTCCCTGCATGATAATAAAACAAGCATCATATGGCTCTGTGCATGCTCCATGCCATGCATGTTTTCTGGTCGCCGACGTCAATATTGCTCTCCTCCTCAGTTGCCGAGCTGGCCAATTGGATAGGAAGGAGGGAGGGCTGAATGGACAGGGCGGTAAAAATAGATCAATCTTGAAGGGCAAATTCTGGGTTTCGCCGCAGGAACTGGGCATTCTCTAACCTGTTAGAGGAACAAAATGTGGCCACCTGGGTTAGCCTGTTTGAGCTTCAGGAATTGAGCCGCCCCAGTAGAGTAGAGCCGCCTTCTTTCTTGTTGGGCTGCATGGCTCCCCCGAGAAATAGATCGACAAATAGCACTTTTGAAATACTTACCTACAGTACCTATACAGGTCGTCGATCCGGTTCTTTAGGTTTTCTGGAAGGTGGGAATTCATGCCCTCCTCTCACTCCTCGCTGCTGTCAGGTATGTACCTAATGTATGTATGTATGTATGTATGTATGGCCACGGCAGGATATCTCGGCACTGGTTGCATGCATCTTTTTTCGTTGGCCCTTGGATATTATCATCTCCATCTTTGCAATGTCGACCCCTGCCCCCTGCCCACCACCTTCACCACTCCCCGTACGTGCAGGCGGTCTCCCACACCTCGTACGTAGTATCTGCCCTTGTCATCTGACTGCCACGTTTCCCCCCTGTTTTGTACAGTGAGTACGGATATGTAGGTATGTTATGCTGTGCTCCAGTCAATGTAATTTTCTCTCTCGATCGCATTGATGTGGAACTTACTCTAAATCCGGCAGAGAGCAAAGAGAGCGATCCATCAAGGGCACTGCCCACTGCAAGGACGAGTACTGCACGGAATACTTGGTTGGACGCATTGATTAGCCTAACGGGATATACCATCTAACCTAACTCGTACGCACACTTATAATCAATCGGCTTCGACTCGTACCTAAGAAGTAGTAGTAGGATTTGAGTACTCCGTACGGCTCAATGGGCTCGCTTGTCCAGTCCATTAGCGGCCGATCCAACCGCTCAGCGCTCCTGGTTCCGTACAGTGAGTGGTACTAACTAACCTAACCACTAGCAGGCCCAGCCACATGACGTCTTTTATGAATTCGCACTTTACGTAGACAATCAGCGCCCAAAGGTAAAGATGGGTAGGAAAAGCCCAACTAAATGGAAGTGACCATTTTACAATGTTGCTGCTATACAACGCTGTGATACAATAGAATTCGGGGTATTGAATGTTGGTACGAAGTAGTAAGTAGTACTCGTATAGGTATTAAAACTAGCCACCAGTTGAAATCTCGCGCGGGACCGAACAAGGATCCCTTCTTCGAACCCCCCCTGCCATTGGAAGTTGGAGCAGTAAAAGACCCGCCAGCACATTGAACTGTCCATATTAATCTCTCTTGGGATCCGATCTAGGTTACCTGGTTTTAATCAACCCATTTTGGTTCAATTCGACTCATTCAGCAGTTGGACTGTTCTTCATCCAATTTTGTCGACCAAAACCCGGGATTGTTTGCCAAGACTGACGTACCACTACCTGACAAACCTACTTCCATCATCTACGGGAGAAGAGAGTTCGACTTCGGCCATGGTTGGTGATGTTGGCAGCTTCTGATTACCTACTATTCCAACGTTGTCGTCAGCCGTACTGCCGCCGCCGCCACTGGGCAGTTCGAGTCGAAGCTTGTCCAACCGTCAAACGGTTAAAGTTAACCCTCACATAACGTCGTCCACTGCATTCGCTACTAGGCGCCTTCTTGTACGCGGTCGGGCTGAAATACTTATATATATATATACGGTGCGCGTGATGGATCCTCTGAGTAGCCCTTTGAAGGGGTTGGTCACCAATGTTCCAGACTGGCTGAAAAGGTTGGATGAGCTCAACGGGCAAATTGAGCAACGCCAGCTGGACCTGGCCAAACTCTCAGCAGACCATCTGCGCTCATCAAATCGTTCGTTGAAGAACAAAGGCTCGACTGAGTCCCTGAAGCCCGAGGACGACCCAGCCGCCTACCCCTCAGATCCGATACCGCCGCAGAAAGATGCCACCATCACCGAAACCCCCACACGAACCAACAATGATGTACAGAAGACTTCGCAACCGCCGTCGAGCCCAGGCGGCGAAAGTCAAACAACCTCTGTGCGCCAGCGCCAGAGAAACGACGTCGTTGCGACGGCGCAGCGGCGCGTCCGTGCCACCCTCCGGAAACGTCAAAAACCCGATTCGATGGTCAGCGCCGAGGGTGCTGTGCCAAAGTATCGATCCCGCAGTATGATATTGGTCTACTACGACAGCTACGTCCAATCCTTCTTCGAGGAATTGGTCAAGTTCGTTTCAGCATCGAGAAATATGATGAGGAAAGCCAAGATGGCTGCAAAGGTTGCGCAGATTAAGCGGTTGGCTGAACTCGAGATGCATGAAGACGAAGATCGGAGGCAGGGAGAAGCTTTTAAGCCCGGCGACACCTTAATCGCCGCCGATCCCTTTTTGTTGTCGAAACAACCCAATAAAGGAGGCCCTGAGGAAATACAGCTCCACTGTGTGGGCACACAGGAGCTGGGTTTGGCGCCGCGGATGGGAGGGGCCGGATTTCCTTATTCGCGGATGCCTGACCGACGCTCCGGCACCGCAGTCAGTGCATATTCGAGAAGCGGCCTGGGTCTCTTCAACCAGGACGGGGACGATGTTTACGACGACCTGGACAAGGGATTGGAGTTTGTGCAGGGCATGTGTGAACGAGCAGCGCACCAATTCCTCCGCGACGGGGAATGTGGCGACGAGATTGAGAAGATCAAGCAACGCCTTGAGCAGACTCGAGTGGTCGCAGACAAGGAGATGGAGCGGGTACAGAAAGAATTCCCAAACGGTCTCACGCCGCCTGAGCCGCCCAAGATTCGGAGTTACCGCCCGATGAGTATGCGGCGCGATGCAGGTGCGTCGAACAGCCATACCGAGAAGATGAAGAAGCTGGAAGTCGACGACGACGAAGGGGTGCAGGACATGGACGGCGCTAAGCCGGCACATCCGACCAAGACGGCTGATGTGCAGTCCCACCGAATAGGATACGAAACGAAACCCTGAAGACGACTCCAGCCAGATCTGAGAACATATTCCACGACAGACGGTTCTGTCGAGTCTCACATACGACAATACGCTGTTACTATATACAAGCAGTTATCCTGTTCATATTTGATTATCTAAGCATTGCGATGGCGTTGGTTTGAACGGGCGTGATTACTGCGGGCATATCCCAAAACGATTTTATGGTTGATATTTGGTCTGGTTTCGAGCCGGTGGCGGAGATGAATTGAGCCGGAGGGTTGGATATGTTCCGGGGGTCAGTCACTCTTCTAGCGAAGTACCGCAGACGGAACGGCATATCCAGTCCAGGTTTGGGGCACGGCGGGGAACTACAGCCTACGAGAGGCTATTGAGTTGGATACTAAAGCCACCAAAGTACATACATACATACATACATACTTACTCACCTAGGCAATGCGAGACAACTCCTAATACGGCATGGGGACTCGCCCGATCCAATAAAGATTGAAGATGCCGGATTGGCCGATTACAGTCTGTGGCCAGGATCTGTGGCCAGGATGCTCGCTGGGTTGATGATGTGTGGGTTGCCTCAGTCCCGACAAGCGTTCCCTGCGGCGTGTCTTTGCCGTCGGCGTGGCCGGGCAACTACATGTTCATGCAACCTAGGTAGGTGGTAGGTATATTATAGAGAGGGGTTTTAATGAAAGTGGTCGGGAGCCGTGGGGAGATCTAACTAAGGTAGATTATAGATCCCAAACAAACACCCTTATAGATGATGCAGCATTCGGTGTCATGAAGTCCCGAGGTCTATCTATTAGGCCCCTCTTCTGCTCTCTCCGGATTTGGCATATTGACCGACAATGCTCCCGCGACGAGGCACTGGCAGGACTTGCAGACTGTAACAGGCTACCAGAGACGGGCAGATTCCACATGATCACTCGACATAGACGCGGTCGGAAAAGGCTGGCTGGCTCATGTTGTTATTTATTGTTGATGTTTAAGATTGGGTCGGAGCGGGGCTCCCAAGCTAGTAGTAATCTATCTGAAGTACTTGGTAGGCGGCAGTGCCTATTTGCAGTTATTATTAGACACGTCTCTCTATCCCGCGTCGTCGTTAAGTCTGGTAGGCTGTTCATTACTAGCCGCATCTATGCTTGGCCTTCTTCAGCTTTCCAATGAGTTGTTGCTCGAGATCTGCTCGTATCTCAGACCCCATCCGCTGCTGAGTATTACGGGACGCCCTTTTCACTGCTGGACGCGCACCCTCCAGGAGCACAATGAAGCCGCCTTCGACAAGCTTCAAGCCGTGAACTCCCTCGTGCGCTCGTGCCGCCATCTGCACACGGTTCTCATCGGTGAGCTGTACAGGTACGTGCCGCTCCTCGCGAGCCATCGAGGCCTGGAAAGGTTCGTCAGGACCGTGGCGGACAACGAGAAACTCGGACACCACGTCCGCTACGCGTCCATCCGCCTCCCGAGGGAGGCCACGATCGCGGACTTCTACCAGCTGTTCTGGCTGCCGAGCTTGGCCGTCCTGGACCTCGGCGGATACCGAGCATGGCATGCTGGGGAGTGGGAGGAGGGCGAAGGCCACTGGGGCCCATCGCCGGTGCGGACGCTGCGTCTGCTCGACTGTGGCGCGCACGAGGAACCGCTGGCAGAGCTCTTGAGGTTTCCACGGGCCTTGGGCGAGCTGTGGTACGAGGCCAACCAGGGCGAATGGCATGGGCATCCGGACGGCGTAGCGGCGGTGGAATTTAGCTGCGAGGCTGTGCGACGTTCCATGGCCATTCACGCAGAGTCGCTCGAGAAGCTGGTGTTCAACCGCCCGGTTCAGGTCCACGAGGGCATCGGCTATGGTGACGACGGGATAGATCTGGAGGACTTTGGGTGCCTTCGCAGCCTTTCCATCAACCATGTCTTCTTGATTGGCCTGGTATCCAACACTCATGTGTCCCGGTCTCTCCCCAAGGGCCTAGAGGAGCTTGAGGTCTTCTACGATGATAGCGGATACGTCGATTTCTTGGACCAGGGCGGGCTTTCACGCCCGCATTGGCTACTGACGCTGTTGGAGGAAAGCAAAGGGCCGAGCAGCAAACTCAAGAACTTGCAACGGATGAGGATAGTAGCGCTGGAGTGGGCCCCCTGGCAGGATGAAGAGGGGGAAGAGGACGAAGAGGACGAAGAAGACGAAGAGGACGAAGAGGAAGAAGCAGACTCGGGGAGTGGTGCTCAGCTTCGAGGCAACCCTAATTCGCCATGGCGGCCACCGAAGCTGCTCTTGGATCTCCTCGCAGAAGCCGGCCTATGTTTCAGTATCTTTCTCCATGCCCAGAGACGCGCAAGACTGACGCCAGACAAGGTGAAGGGATTCGCTGACACGTGGGAGGACGACTGGGACCCGGAAGCCAATCCTTGACTTGACCCTCGCCGCCGGAATCTTGGTTTAATCGTCCGAAAGATGCTGTTGCACCCACGGTCTGGACCCAGAATTACAGAAGGATTGACAGAGTATAAAGTGCCCTTACTGATAGCGAGTCAGACAGACTCGGTCCACTGTCCACGGCCCGCATGGCTCGAGTTTATTGGGGGGCGGGGGAGGGGGGCGTCGGGGATTTGACGCTGAAAACCTTGACCTGAAGAGCAAGCAAGTCCTTGCGAGTTGCGAGAGACGATGACGCGAGATTACAAGATGACCGAGAATGGCTACTTCGTTTACTCTATTCAAAGCGAGTTGCGCGAGGGCCTTTTGTTAACCTATGAAAGCGCACGCATAGACGGCTATCGTATCTCGAAACCGAGGGCGAAAGAGCTGACCGTTTTGTGAAGCACATGTAGTGAGGAGATATGGGGGTGTGTGTATGTGTGTGAGTGTGTGAGTGTGTGAGGGTTCATGTCATTGGTGATGCTGCATTGGGGGGGAGGGTTAGATCAGCTTAGCAAAGTATGTACGTACAGGTAGCAAGATCGAGATGAGACAAGTCGCCAAAAGAACGGTCTCGACGGCTGCAAAGATGGAGGATGGCACTACATCATGTGTAGATATGTGGCGGACCAGACGAAGTAGTAATGATAGTACTAAGCTGTGACGAGTATAGCCCAGACCTAGCCAAGGTCGCCCGGTAGATACAACAATCCGGGGAAGTGCCCTTTGGCCCTCTGACCCTTTTGCCCCTCTGGTTTCCTCCCCCCCGCCCCTCCTTTCCAATTTCCAACCGGGGAAACAAATAAATAGGTCGTCACTGGGGGTAATTGTTGGCTGTCTCCCACCCCCCCAGCCCAGACATTCCCGTTATTTCCAGCCCGCCCGCCCACCTGCTTGACACACCGCCGACAAAACAAGCTCAGAAATCCCACCTCGCATCTAATCTCCCTCTTATTCCCGGAGACCCCGTTGCTCTCTTGCTGTTCTCTAGCTGTCTCTAGCTGTCTCAGCCTCAATTCGATTACTAAACCCGGTTATTGGCATCGCCTGCTGTTTTCGTCGACTCTGGGCAGTCGGCGTTTAGGGGGGACGGACCGCTCCGGCGGGTTTTCTGCGTCGGTCGCATGGCTTCGCCGCACTTTCTGCAAGTGCTGCCGCCGACATCGTCATCGCAGCTTAGCCAATACCACCACCAACACCACCTGGCGCCCGTCACGTCACCAGCGTCCTCGACCATACTGACGCCAACCTCGGCCAATACCATCTACTCGTCGCCTGTGTCCTTCCACGTCAAGAATGAGCTGGACGACCGGGATGGGAGCGCTGGCGTCGCCGAGGACTCGGAGCGCTCGAGGAAGAAGCAAAAGCGCAACAAGCCTACCCTGTCGTGCCATGAATGCGTAGAGCGCAAGACCAAGGTCAGCCAGCCATCGCATTGCCTTTCCTGCTGTCCCTTATCCAGTCGCGTTGCATGTCTTTCCTCTCCCAATCGACCCTCCCTATTGACTATGACGGGAGGAAGCCAATGGTGTAAAACAAGCTTTCGTATAACTACCTACCTACATATCCTGCGTGCGGTGTGTGTGTGTGTGTGTGTGTGTGTGTGACCTGTCAGTCAGTCAGTCAGTCAGTCATTCAGTCAGTCAATCAAGCAATCGAGCAATGCACATAGCCCGTCACTGTCTCACCCCATCCAGTGTGTGACAAGTGTCCCTCGGAGGAAACTCATCATGATTGGTTCCGAATCCCTTGGGCAAGTGCGCAACCGGGACACTCATGCGTACGTACGTACGTACTTATACATACTTGACATAAGCACATATATACTGCAGACCCGAAGTATATGGCCAGTTTCAATTCCCATCCATGCGTGGCTTGCTTATGCTGACGAACCCCGAAACAGTGCGATAGAGGCCGACCACACTGCCTGGCCTGTTCGTATACCTACATTCCCGCACTATCAAATCATCTATCCATGAAGGCTGATTTTCGTAGGCATCAAGCGCCAGACCGAGTGCCAATATGCACACGTCGCGAACCTTCTCGAGTGAGTTTGCTGTTATTGACGGCTCGCCCTTTGCATAGACTCCAACGACATGACTCATACGATAACGTCTAGGGAGACCACTCGCTCGGCCACCAATGGCCGTCGCATGACCAAGCCGCCTAAAAAGAAGATGTCCATGGTTGAGTGTGGCGGGGATGTGAGACCACCTGTGTCCAACATCGCCGACAGGGGTCTTCCCATGGGCCGCGTCACTGCCGCCCGCGGCTCCGTGGCCTTGTCCACGGGCCTTCTGTCCAATGTCCCGTGGTCCTTACCCACGGCCTCCAACGTCTTCGGTATCGGGTCCGAACATCCCTTTGCCAACTACTGGACGTGCGAGGGCGGCTTGCCCGAGGTCATCGGCGTCATGCCCGAGAAGATGCAGGCCGACATGCTGCTGGGCCAGTACTTTGAGTGTGTCGATCCCATCTATCCCATGATACACCGCCAGACTTTCTACGCCGACTATGAGCACTTCTGGTCCCTGCCACAGGCCGAGAAAGAGCGCTCCGACGCCGCCCTGGTGGCTCTCATCTTTGTCATGCTGGCCATGGGAACCCAGTTTGTCACCTCGACAAACCCCAGGGATCACAAGCAGACGGCCGAGTTCTATGCCTCAGCATCGAACCAGGCGCTGCGGATGAGCTCGTACCTCAGCACCGCATCGATACGTTCGGTGCAGGCCATGGTGCTGATCTGCTATTTTTTGATCAACGATAATCACGCCTCGGACGGGTGGGCATTTGCGGGCATACTCATGCGTCAGGCATATGCCATGGGCTTACACCGGGATCCCAATATTGGTAAGTGGCCTCAGAACTCCTTCTTTTCCCAGAGCCGAGTCGTCCAGACCACATGTTGACACCCCCGCCCCTAGTTACCCCCGACGCCACCCCATTCGAGAAGACGCAGCGGCTCAAGCTGTGGCAGGCAGTCCTCCTCCAAGACACATTCATGACGGTGCTATTGTCTCTGCCGCCCAGCGCGACCCACAACGACGTAAATGTGGAGGGCCTGACGGACGACTCGTCGAGCATTGCCAGCGAGGACCCCACGGACACGGCGTACATCCGCGGGTCCTGGACGCTCGCGAACCTGGTGCAGGAGACCATCTGCAGCCCGCGGTCGCTGGACTTGCCCATCTGCGCGACGCAGCGACAAAAGTCCAAGCTGATCGGCGACTTCCGCGCCGTGTACCGCTCCTTCCCCGATGTGTTTCGGTCGTGGGACACGGAATCTCTCGCCCACCTCGCCGCCAACAACAAGCGGATCGTGCGGCAGACGTTGTTTCTCACGAGCAACTACTACCACAATCTGATGCTCGTTCACGCATCCGAGAGCCCCGATGTCCCCGTCAATGTCCGTGGGGCTCTCGAGGCTGCCCACGAGGCCATTACGGCCTTCTTTATGCTTTATACCCTCTTCGACCACGACGCCCGCGTCTGGTGGGTCTTTAACCACCGCGCGTTCCTAGAGGCCCTGTGTATTGGAAACCTCCTCCGCGACTACGCCCTCAAGGAAAGCAATGCCGCTGCCGCCGGGGTGCCGATGACATCTTTTGGAGGAGAAGCAGGAGGCACGGATATCGAGAGGGTTGAAAGGGATCCGGTATTTGCAAGGGCCCGCGCTGATATAAGTAAGGCCTGTTATCTTCTTTTCTCCATGGCGAACTTCCCATCACAACTACCGCTCCAAGTCCATGCTCGCCGGCGCCATGGTCGGCCCAGTACTGCAAATTCTTCTCCCCTTTTTAAGAGCGCGAGATGCTGACAATGTACCCGCCTTCTGCTATAGCTCGCATGTTGAATATCATGAAGGTCATGGGCGATGAAGGATCTGACGTCGCACGGACGCGTGTCGCTGTGCTGAGCGATCTTCTGTGAGCAACACCACCGCTTTCATAACGTATGGAAGAATCGTCGGTCGCCGTCCTGTGCATTTCATGTTTCGTTTCTCACTTCTTCTTCTCTAGAACGTAACGATGCAGCCACAGACGGCAGAAGACGGGAAGAGGCAGGCAGTCAGTGGGCGGACGAAAGGGGACCAAACTATCAACGCAAAATCGCCGCTATTCATTCATCCACGATGAATCCTAGCCAGTCTTGACGGCTGCATGGAGGTGCAATTGCGCTACGGGACAGACAGTACGAAGTTATAGGTCTGGCAAAACAGAACAACGAGGAGGATATGCAAAGGCGCATAATTTGTTTGCTTGGGGGAACATGGGAGGGGGAGTTAAGGGGTGGGAAGGGAGCCTTTTATTGTAATTACCAGACTCGAGTATGCCCATTACCACAAGCCAGGCTCCGCTGTATTGAAGAAAGGGATATGTATGAAATTCGTTATATATAGTGCTAGTAGCACCTCATCTAGGCTTTTGCACAGACAGAAATGGTGACACGATGCTTCCTTCACGTACAGTGCAGGGCAGGGCGGAGGAGTAGCTGATTGGACTGTTTGAACCGCGCGCGACAAGACTCCCGCGTGTTTGATTATATCAGGAAAAATCGGAGATACGGAACCCGCCAAAAGCAGTCGCAATTACTAGTCTATCTGCCACAATCAAAGTGCTTTGCTTTAATCATACAATTATTCGTCGTTAGGGGATCGTCGTAAGGTCATGTCAGGGGGGTAGGTAGCCTCGGGGTGGGGTAGGACGACTACAGTAAAGAAGTAGTAATGCCGGATCAGGAACGATTGTTCCTACCAAACGTGTCTCTGAGCCAGTGCAGAGGACCCCCTCCCCCAGACCTCTCGTTGCTCCGTTCGCTGAACGTCGAGCGGCGACTTGACGGCGAAGGGCTTCTAACCCTCGAGGGCTGCGTCAAAGGTGGATTCATAGGCGGAGAGTTTGAGCTACGTCTTTGCGAAGCACTTCTTCCGTCAGACGCGGTCCCGGTAGCCCTAATCGAATCGAGTCGCTCCCGGGCACTTTGACGCAAGTTCGTCCTCCGCCGCTCCCCAACACTTGGCCGCGGAGTCGAAGATGATCCAGCCTCCGGGCCTGCTGATGCATCATTTCTCTGAGGCTGGCCTGCGGACTCTCCTTCGACAGGCGCTCTGCAGATTGGGCAGGTGTTGTGCTCCTTGAGCCACAAAACTACACATTCATCGTGGAACCAGTGCTTACACGGCAACACAACGACTTCATCTTCCAGGCCCACATCGTCAATGCAGATTGTGCATTCGCCTTTGAGTTCCGGTCCCAGCATTTGCTCATCCAGTTTCTTCCGGGGTAGCTTGGCTATCGTCTCCTGGGAAGCCGGAGGCGGGGCGTTCGATTGCGGATTTGTCTCCATTAGGTTCGTGATGATGCGATCCAAAGCCTCCTGAGAGTAGACCGCGTCACCATGGACAGCGTTCGGATTGAGCACTGTGGAAAACAGATGGTGCAAAATAGCAGGGAAATCCATCCCGGGACCACCAGGACCACCAGGACCACCGAGACCGCCGGGAAACCTCGGACCGCCGAAGTCTTCCTGGTCTTCACCACGCGCGTTAGGATCATTCGGGGGCATGGGGAAAGGCGGAGGAGCGCCGGCGCGTCCGAAAATATCACCAAAGACCCTGGGGTTTCTATTAGCACTGAATGACGAGAAAGACACCAAGGTAAGCCTAGGAGATCCTAGATTGCGGCGGGAAGGGATATCGTACGATTGAAAAGGATCGTCTGCCGGGCCAGCATTGCCACCGGGTCGGAAAGTTCGACTGCTGCCACTGGTGATGGTGAAACTGCTCACTCCAGAGTAGGGTCCAGACTGGAATCTGGTTACACGGACTTGCGGACCTGCACCACCCTCTCCGACCCCTCCAAACATGGGCTGGGGGCCGCTCCGACTGGCCATGCCTGCCCCATTAATGCTGCCCAGTAGTTCCGTAAACCTTCTGATAACATCTTCACTGCTGTCTGGTCTGGCGCGCTCTTGATTGCGCGGGTCTTGCCCGTCTGGAGAACGGAAGATTGAGCGGCGCCTGAAGCTACCGCCCGGTATATGGTGCATGTGCTCTTCAATATCTTCTTCATCAGGATCTGAGTCGGTGTCGTGGAGGTTGCGGCGGTTGAAGCGATGGAAGGGACCTAAATCAGGCACATCGTCATACGTTGCTCTGGGATCATTCTCTGGAGTGATCTGGCAGAATAGTCATCAGCTTGGATCGTAAGGCAATGCTCGAGCAAGGTAAACATACTATTTCGGTCGCCTCGCAATGACAGCGAGGGCAAGCGAGGCCATGCTCATCCCGGTACCACTCATTCTCGCACTGGTGGCAATAGACTACCTCGCGTCCCGCCGAGGCATCAAGATGCTGGCCATCTGCACGGGCGTTGGATGCCATTGCTTGCTGCCTCTCGTTTGGTTGTCGCTGCTGGTTTGCGGCAAGGGCAGCAAGTCCAAGGCCAAGTGCAAGGCCGCCAAGTGGAAGAACGCCGCGGAAAGCCACAGTGTTGGGCTTTTATTCAGCTCTCGATGTAAGAAGCAACCAAGGTTCGAGGTGGCCGGTTTAGGAAATGGTGTGTCGACGATACGAGGATTCGATCCAGTTGGCATGAACCCTATTATGCTGTACGGTAGGTGTCCCAGAATGACTACCTCGTCCCGACTTCTTTGTTGTTGTGAGATAGAGGGTTTATTACTGTGAGATTTGCGTCAGTGGTCCATAGGTGAAGCGAAGCATGAGGTAATTGTTTCCAGTGCATGCCAACGAAAGATGGACATTTAACTCGAAACAGATGATGATAAGAAAGGCAGAGAGTCAGCGCCGAGAAAGGGGACGGGCGATGAATATACTGCAGGTTGCCGGTGACCCGGTGGGACAGACAGTGATACAATTCGACAAGGCTGACCATGACTGGCAGGGAGAGAGGGGAACAGAGGATCGAAGGTAACGCCTGAGATGCCCGTGTGTGTGCGACCAGGACTCTTCAAACTGCGTGCTCCTTTTTGATCCTTTCAATCTCCAGTCGATGCGCATGCTAACCTGTGCCAACGGTATCTGGTGGATCTGATAATGAAAGAAGCCGCACAATCATGCTTGTAGACGTACCTCGTACCTCTGGGTGTTGGTGGGAAGCTCCAATGACGATGTCTTTGGATGCAAGCAGTTCTTAGGTAGGCTAACAAACCACTTCAGCATTGGCTTGCGACTAATGAAGGACCTTTGACGGAAATATGCCAAAGACTAGGAGTTGCGATGGTCAGGACAGAAAAGATGGAGGTGTTCGTTGCTGTACTGTATGAGCAACTGGATGGATGGATGATGTGTGTCCCTTGCATGTATTATGTGATCTCGGGCTGTATCGATATCTGGTATCGATACAATGCTTGCAATACAGGGATGCAGGCGATCATGGGATGGATGGATGGATGAATGGGATGAATGGGATGAATGGGATGAATAGGTGAATGAAGGGAATATCGCCACCTACCTTAGTCACATCTACACTGGTGGCACTTTTGGTTGGCAAGTTGGGATTCACAAAGACAGCAAAAGGAAAGGCTCTTATTTCCAATCTAGGTAGAGTCCAAAGTTCCAAACAAGCCTGACTGACCCGACCCATCTGCCAACGTGCTGGAGCTGAGTTGTCAATGTAGGTACGGAGTACTGTAGTACACGTAGATGGCCCGCCCTTCTCCTGCCTTCGTCATGTTTCGATTCGGCCGCCGCGGGGCAATCAACCTCACATTGTATTGTCACACATCCCATCCCAGCTTGGAGCCTGAGCGGGCCCGGATGGCGCACCGCCACAAAAAGACGTTACTGGTGCTATTATGACCAGTGTGGAGTCAGCTTGGAAAAGATGTAGGTTACTTAGACAGTACTGGACAGGAGGTGTTTTCGGGACCTGGCCCTTCTGCTGGCCCCTCCCGACTTGCTCCCTTTACCGTAGTAGGTCATTCATGGCCAGTTAACGAGATATTCGTAGCGCATCTCACTTGTATATTAGTATCCAGCATCGAGCTCTCGTTGGCTCATAATATGCTTGTGTGTTGCGTTGGAAAGCGGATCCTGCGACCAATCCGCGCACTACGACCCCCCAATACCATATATGATTACAGAGCACATCCCCGAGTCAGACAGGCCAAAAAAACAACAACGCCAATAGCCTCGCTCTTCCCTGATTGTTGTGCTTCTCATATTTACTCATTGACCCTTCCTTAGTCGTACAGTTGCCTCATCTCCGTCGGCCTCGGAACAGAATACCACCCACGACGCCAGCAGCGATTGCAACGCCACTTATAATCGCAACGCCCATCAGCCCCTCCTTGGCCACCTTGTCGTCGATCAACCTCCTCAGGTCGGCGGACTGCATGTTCATAGGCTCCTTCTCTAGCAGCAGATCGTTATAACGTCTCGCCTCGCCGTAGTTGCCGAGCTTGTAGTTGCCTAGTGCAAGGTAGTAGAGGCATTCGCGGCGGCGCTCCGGCGACACGCGGAAGATCTCGGACAGTAGCTGTACGCCTGTTTGTTGGTCGTTGCGGGAGTTGGATTTCACCAGACCCTGTGAGGAGGAGTGGTGTTGTGTTAGTTAACCCGGCTGATTGATCAGTCGCACCCGTTGGTTCGGCCGAAGGGGAAGATGAATGCGTACCCATGCGTAGTTGAACTTGGTCTGGACGCCGACCATGTCTCCTTCCTTCTCGTACTGACTTCGTAGGACCTTCAGCTCATCGGGCTTGAGCGGGGTTTCCGCATCGACGGCGTCTATCGAATTTCGGCGTGTCAGTACATGCTGCTCCCCAGTCCTCACAATTGCAACATAAACCTACGGGGTAGACCTGTCATGTTGGCTATAATATGGGATTCTGAGAGCTGTATTTGAAAGTAGAGAAACCACAATATATCACTTTTGAAGATCTTAGTAGCACTCGAGAGAGTGGGATAGGCCAGTAGTCGTAGACCAAAGATTGCTACAAGGACGAGTGACGAGTGGGTACGAAGGCGTGTGTGGCGGAAGCTTGGAAGCTTGGAAGAGAGAGCGCGGAACAAGTGGTCCTGCGTGTCTTGGCTGTGGCCACTCAGTATGACGCAGCTCAAGCTTCTTGGCTTCCTTCCTGATAAGCCCCGAGCCGATAATCGTCCCTGGCTACAAAGCAACTTGACTGTTTTGCCGTTTCCTGTTTGGGCTAAACTGGTTTTCACGCGACCCTGAAGATTTTATGTGGATTGATCGATGCAATAAACGGGTTAACCTAGGCGTGTCAAAGTCAATAATACACTTATTACAATCGAACAAAACGCATTGAAAAGTCTATTCTCAAAGAACTGCGACTTGATTATACCCCCCAATCACCACCATCAAAATGCTTCTCGACGAAGATCCCGCAACCGTACGGCCCTCCCCTCAAACTAGACGCTCTTCACCATGGCTGCCACTGCTTAGCATCCTTACTGACACTTCCATGTGTCCATTCTAGCTCATCCACCACACCATCAACAACTTCAATATCGCGCCCGACAAGACGGCCATCTCGCGCATCCATGACTCGCTGTCGACGCTGTCGCAGGCGCGGGACCTGCGGGTGCGGGACGCCGAGCAGTCCCTCAAGAAGTCGACGCGGCAGCTGCACACGCTGCAGTCGCAGTACGAGGAACTGACGTCGTCGCACTCGTCGTCGGCGCACGCGTCCGAGATCGCCCGCCTCGACACGCAGAAGTTCCGCACCGCCAAGGCCGCCTCCGACCTCGAGATGGAGGCCGAGCGCCTCGGCAGCGCCGCCGCCGACCTCGCCGCCCGCCTCCAGGAGCTCGAGCTGCAGGGCGTCGAAGGCGCCGTCGCCGCCTCCTCCGGCTCCGGCTCCCACGGCGGGGGCGACGCCGCCCTCGACGACGAGGTCCTCTTGCGTCTCAAGGTCTACCGCAGCCTGGGCATCGAGATCGAGCGCGATGGCGGCGCCGCCGCCGGCCGGGATGGAGGCGCTGGCGACTTTGCCCGCGCCGTCGTGCGTAATGATCGGAAGGGCGACGTGCACGTTGTCAACATCGAAAAGAAGTTCTCGAGGTACTTTTACGCGAACTACTTCTGGAATACGCTATAGACACGTGTCAATCCTTTGGCTTGCCCAAGAAAGATGGCATGCGGCAGCTTAGGCTCATCATTCTGGCCGATTACCCTTCATGTTCGAAGGGAAATGAGTACGAAGTTTATGGCAGGAGACGGGAAGGCGTTCAGGGGGGTTGGGGAGTACTATATACCACGGCACTGTACATGATTTTGTTTACTTTGGTGCCTCAAAATTGGGATGGCGAAAAACACAGGGTCCGGCGACGCGACTAGATCTGACCTGAAGCATCTCTACGGACATCAGAAGGCGGTGGAGCGATGGATAATATTGCATTATTGGAAAGTGGCAAAAAAAAGAACACTTCGTCCCAAAGAGACACCCCTTTTGATTGGCCCATACGTGCTACACGGTTCATTAATCGTAAGATATCCTCCTTCATACACCCAATTCTACTGTAACAGACTACAGCACCCGGCATCAAAGTGTTTCCATGAGACTCTTATCAGCCGTGTGCAAAAGTAGGTGAGCACGACACTCATTTTGAACCGACATCGAGGGATGAACGTTGCGAGTTTGGAAGACGAGCAGTCATGGGGGGCCAAGATCTTCTGCGTGCTCTTTTGGTGTGTTCTGGTGGCGTCGGCATGTCTCAGACGCTGATTTTCTTAACTGCCGAAGTATAAGGGGGAAATAGCCGTCCCGATCAAGGCTGGTAAAGCCTTCCATCTTCCTCGTCGGCGTCCTGCTTCTCGAGCTGTTGGGACTCGTGCTCATGGATTTTCTCAAGTCGGGCGGACTCGTTGAGCCGGTCCGGGGACTCAACCTCGCCAGCGTTCCAGCTCCAGGCAGACCGGGAATCACAACACCGCCGCTGTGCGAGCGAAAGTGATAGCGAAGGGGATCGGGCATCTCCAGCCTCGAGTTCAGACTCTCCCACACACGCTCGTCCTCGGTGTTCTGGTCGCTCCGCCAACCCCCGACGCCCTCAAAGTCCCGGCCCAGGCCGGCGGTGGGGGCTAGCGAGACGCCGCCATCGAAGCCGCCGATCAGCGGCGTGATGGCCGCGACGCTGCCTGTTCTGCTCCTTCTCCGCCGCCGGTTGTTCCGAGGCGAGGTGGCTTCGGGCGAGGGCGGTCGCGTGATCTGTGGTGACGTGGCGGCGCTGGCTCGCCTGCTGCTGATGGGCGACTGGCTGTACTGCTGTTGGTGGCCGAGGAGGACATAGCGGATGGTCTCCATGCCCACGTCGAAATATACCCAGAAGAGCCGGAGGAACAAGACGGCGAAGGCGAATACAGTCGTGATACCAGCACAGATGGCTAACGGCAAGGCCACGAATATCATGAAGGGGAAGACGAAGAACTGGAGTGGGTTGAAGAGCGCCATTGCGCTTTGGGGATGATGCCGCGGAGAGCGTGGCTTCTGCATTGGTTCCGGGTTTGGCTCGGGGACTTGGGCAAAGAGGCCGAGGGAGAGCGAGAGCGAGGGTTGATCAAATGGGAGATTTGAGAAAGAAGCGACAGCGGACGTCTCACATTGTCAAAGGCAGTCTAAAGAGAAAGAGAGAAAAGGCGTAGGACATCCGGGTCTGCCCCCAACTCAAAGCTGCAAGTCGAATCCAAGGGGCAAGAAAGAGTAGAAGAAGTAGATGATAATTTGTCAGTCGAGGGGTGACACAGGAGCGGAGAAAGAGCAATTGATCAATGATATGAATCGAAGGATATATCGGACCACACCACCTCCGATCTAAGATATACCAAGTACATGGACGACAACCACACAGACACAGACACAGACACAGACAGATGGGGATAAGGTCCCCCCCCTCCAAGTGCCAATACAAGACGAAGCTGGAGGGATGCCGTTAGAGCGTGCTAATGCAATGTCCAGCTCCCCCTCTCAGGGTGTACTGGTACCAGGACTGATAGCCAGGTGAAACAGAGTTTCGGTAGTGAAAAGACGAATCAGCTATGAATAAATGCAAAGCTATCGGAATGATGGAAACCTCAGTTGTAGGTTAGAAACAGAGTTGAGAGGGATTTGGGGGGGGACATTGCAGATTGGAGAGAGACAGCGACAGAGAGACATTTGCGAAAAAGTAAGCTTAGACGGACGATATGCACGCCATACTGCAGAACTGGGACGTAACTTTCACGTGAAGGCCCGTTGCTCTTAGACTTCGGACCCCAGAAAAGCCCACCTCCAGACAACAGACACCAGAAATGTCCCGGGAATTGGCGATATGTAAGTAAGTAGTTACTCGACTCATAAGCCAGCCATCCATGTGGCTAGTGGCCCCAGCGAGGGATGCACCTCTCTCTCTCTCTCTCTCCTTCTATCTAACTCAACCTCAACCTTCAACCTCAACCTCCTAGATAGACAGACAGACAGACAGACAGGCAGGCAGGCGAGTTGACCTCCGGGAAGCAGAAGCTCGGGAAACGCGGTGCGACCGATCGGCGGCGGATTCTGAATTTGACATAGAGCCCTCTCAGTCTATTTTTGGCGGGGGACACACGATCGGGCTCGGGACAGATGTCAATCACTACAGCAGGTAGTACGGTCCTGCTCCTGAGTCCTGCTCCTCCTGAGTCCTGCCAGGCTGCTGGGGCTAGTTGAACTCTTGCATGAGGTTGAAGGCCGGTTGAAAGTCAGTTTGGCTCGGACATTCCTTCGCCATTTGACGTGTACTTACATTACAGACTGTAGGCAGAATCTCGCATGACTCAACATGGTGGACCGATGGAAGTATCGATCGATGCACATACAACTCGGGTCGTTTTCTTCTTCTCGGAATCAGGACACTGCTTGACTGCAAGCAAGTGAACCATGGTCGAACCACTCAATTGTCGAACAAGTAGTTTGTACTACTACTTATACAGCGATAGTCCATGCAGCAAGTTAAGCAGCGTCTACTGTTTTCATACTCATCCAATCGTGGTGTAGGTTTCACCAAAATGATATCATCCAGCCCCCCCTCCAAGACCCCCTCCCCCCCCACACTCCAACTAGGCAGAGAGAGCCTTTGGTTTGGCCCTCTGCACTCTCATTTCGACGGTCAATTGCCACGACATAGTCAAGAGCGCCGCCGTGGCCGATTTCGACTGACTGATCTGCATTGTTTAGATCGCCGGCTATCTCATTGCTGGTAAGGAGAGTCCTCCAAGAAACGTGATAGGCCGTTCAGTCTCAAGCTTCGCCCTTTAGCTGATCTATTGACGGCACTCCTCACTGGCCTGAACCTTGACCCCTTGGAGCACCTTAGGTTTGCATGGCAAACACTATCATATGCGCGCTCCCCCATACGCTTGCATCCGCTTGCAGCCTGTGTACTACGACAGATTCAGGAGCCTGTGAATTGACTGCTGCATAGCCATAGCAAGCATCCTCGGCTCCTGGAGGGTCGTTCGATTTCGGTGGATCGGCATCATCTGATACTGTCGCCTAGCAGTCGCTCCTGTCCTGTCCTGTCCTTGAGCGCGATAATTTCTGTGTGCTCCAAGTCGAAGGTAATCCGTTTCATGGAGAAAGAAAAAGAAAGGGGAAGACGAGGAAGTGGCTGTTATTGGGACACCTCCAAACTCCGCTCTGCTAGGAACGGACTGCTGTCAGATACTTCGCACGGTAGATGCTGCGAAGTCCCCCAAACCGCGCAACACAATGTGCCGGCAGCATCTTGACTCTCCAGGAGTGGAGTCTCCCTCGGGAGGTACTCCAAGACGACCCCTATCCCAGGCGAGTAGCTTGAACCCTGTAACAGAACCTTTCCCCTGGGACGTGGGTGTCTTTGACGCTCACTGCCACCCCACAGACACCATGTCATCGGTGGCCACTATCCCGCATATGAAAGCACGGGGCTTAACGGTCATGTCCACGCGTTTGCAAGACCAAGACCTGGTTCTTCATGTGGCGCTCGAGCAAGGGGTCCAGAACAAAGATAGCTTATTCTCCCAGCCAGCCACCCACCAAAGGCGCTTCATACCCTCGTTCGGCTGGCACCCATGGTTCTCGTACCAGATTTACGATGACACCGTTCCAAATGGGAACTACGACGGGTCTCTGGAGAGCAAGGTTGCGCACTACGACAAGATACTTGTGCCTGCACCGTCCACCAAGGACCCGGCCTTCAGCATGGGCCTCCCGGACCCTTGGCCTCTCTCCCAATTCATCCGAGAGACTCGGGAGCGACTCGAGAAGTCCCCGTTCGCCCTAGTGGGGGAGGTCGGCCTAGATAAAGCTTTTCGGATCCCCGAGAGCTGGACCGCGACAGGTGATGAGACACAAAGAGATGAGAGCTTAACCCCCGGAGGACGGGAAGGCCGCCATCTGAGCCCACACCGTGTTTCTTTGGGCCATCAGTCATCCATCCTCAAAGCGCAGCTGAGGCTGGCAGGTGAACTGAACCGCGCGGCCAGTGTCCATGGCGTCCAGGTGCACGGCGCCCTCTACAACGTGCTGGCAGAGTGCTGGAAAGGACACGAGAGAAAGGTGCTGTCTAAGCGAGAGAAACGAAGGATAGCCGCGAATGCGGAGAACTTTGAGACGTCTGATGACGACGACGATGGCAAGCAGCAGCCACAGGAAGGAAAGCCGTTCCCGCCACGCATATGCCTGCACTCCTTTTCCGGGCCTGTAAACATGCTAAAACAGTATATCCACCCGTCAGTCCCCGCCGTCATCTTCTTCTCCTTTTCTGTGGCCGTCAATTGGGAGGATCCCGAAGAAGCCGGAGCCGGAGGAGGCCAAGGCCAAAAAGACAGGAACCAGAAGACGGCTGACGCCATCCGCGCCGTTCCCGACGATCGGATCCTCGTCGAGAGCGACTTGCACACTGCCGGGGACCGCATGGACCAGGCGCTTGAGGACGTCTGCCGGCTCGTGTGTGACATCAAGGGCTGGCCTCTTCGCCAAGGCGTGGAGAAATTGGCTAGGAACTGGCGGCACTTCGTCTTCGGCGACGAGTCGTGATAGCAATCCAGTAGCTGCCCGTTTCCACCACCTCCTTCATGTTCAGGTACTGAAATCATTGAGATTAGATGTATGCAAACAAGCGAAACGCTAGAATACTATTCAAGATATAAGTGTTCCAATGAGTTCGTATATATAGCTGGCCACAAGACCAGCCGGTCTCCCATGAACCATCAATCGCACACTGTCCTCACTACGTGATTGTGACAGATGACTTATTAAACCGCTGGGTAAAATCACAAACAACCAGCGCCGAACCCCCTCATGGCCAAGTAAAACACCCTATAAGTATGTACACAATAAATAAAGCCCCAATAAGCAGTTGGCTTAGCTACCTCTGGGCTTTCGGCCCAAGTACTTCGTCCAGGTGCGATTCGGTCACCGAGCTGTCACTCGGCGTATAAGCGGTACTGCCGCCGCCCGGCGTGTACAAGATGCCGTTGGGAACATGGCTGGCAGAGTCGATGCTCACGCGGCTCTGCCGCTCCTCGTACGCCGGCAGCTCCTCGTCTGCAGAGATGCCGTCGGAGAACGTGGACCGACGGCTCCGCGACGCGAAATAGGCAGGGCTGGGAGTGAACATTTGATGGCGATGGGCAGCGACGACGCCGCACCTTCGTGTCCGGCCCTCCTCGGCTGCCATTACCATGTCGCCTACGACATCGGCGACGCTGCGGAAGGAGGCCAGGTCCTGCTCCATCGTCGTCGACATGTCCGAGTCGGAGTCCGAGCTCCCCGAGACCGAGACGTCGTCATCACTATCCTGGACTTGGTGGTGGTGGCAAATATGATAATTCGTAGTGTTGTCATTATTATGGTTGCTGCTGCTGCTGCTAGTGTGGAGGCGACGCAAGATTGCCTTCTTCTCATCCTCGAGGCTGCGCCGTGCAAAGGTCTCCTTGAACCGACGCATAAGCTCACCGAACTTGGCCCTCATGGCGGCCTTGGTAGCGATACGATGCTCACGTGCAAGCGCCCTACGAGTGTGGTTATGATGGCGGCGCTCTTCCCGGTGAACGCTGCGTTGGGCTTGGGTTAATGTGCACAAGGGGTAGGTCATAAGGGAGAAGATCAGGCCGAGTATCACCACGACCGTAGGGACAATGATCACAACCCACTTGAAGGCAGAGAGGGGCCGTTGTTTCTCCTATTATGGCGAGTTAGCAAGGGCGGCCAGTGAACCATGTTCATAAATATTACCTGTAAGGATACAGTAGGCCGCGGCCGGTGGTGTTGGCCGCCTTGGCGGGACAGTTGGGACTGTTGCTCCCGAAGAGAACTGTCATCGCCAACACGAATAGATCCATCTACCGATTGGATCTGAGTCTTCCCACTACCATCTTGGTCCTGGAAACGATGGCCACGGAAATATGTGCTCAGCCTACCATGAGCCTTTTTCCATACGGAGGAGAAGACACACTTGAAGTTTTCACAGCCAGCGTGCTCCGATGCCTCTCGTGCATAACCGAATTCGTCTGATAAGAGTTTCTCCTTGAGCGAGATCTTTTCCTGCAGTCTAAGCAGTTGGAACTTCATCCGTGCAAGTTCAACAATTTCATCCTTCAACTTCGAGCCGTGGCTGTCCTCGTCGGGGGTGGGGATATTAATGACGGAATCGGCTCCATCGACATAAGTGACGGATATCGGAAATGATTGATGGAACAGCGCAGAGAAGCCAACATGTTCAATCGGCTTTCCATCGAGATTGACGACATTGAACTTCAACAGCTGCTCAGCGCGGTCACCAGATTCCACACAGTCGAATTGCCAGTTGCCCACTATCATCCGGCCGCTGTCGACGATGATGGGACCCGATCCGCGACCTGCTTCGTCTTGTGGAAGCAGGTCTCCATTCAGCGTAACATTTCCGTAGCCGCAAGGCTCAGACGACTCAAGCACGTCTAATTGCAAATGCTGAAGATTCCATGTTATTTAGTTTCAAGGTCCGATGACCCCGGCTAGTCATGGAAGTCATGGAAGTCATGAAAGAGCTGGGGGTGCGCGAGTGACTTACAGTGTCACCGAGAACATTGCCAGCATATTCACGGAGATCCAGTTGGATGACGGCAGCGGGCCCTGTATAACCAGAAACTATTTCTGGCCCAAGTTAGAATACCACTCGACGGAATTGGTGTTGTGGACTAATGCCAAGCAAACTCTTACCATCTGGGTGGCCTGCTATCGTGGCTGTTGCTAAGACCGGCAACAGTGACAGGGCCGTGGTGTGGAGATGGCCACGCATTGCGTGCTGTTCGATACCAATACTGACAAACACCAGGCTGCGACGGTGAGTCAAAGAATCAATCAGTCGCCCTGCCTAGAGCAAACAGAGCTGGCGTGGCAAGCGTACGAAGCATCCACAAATGCAAAAGGACCCGGAAGAAGAAGGAAAAGATGGTTTCAATCGATACGGGACATAGGTAAGTACCTACTTCATACACCTGAGCAGAAGACCTGAGGTCCCTAGCGGAAATGGAAATTCGGCTGCCTAATTCTCAAATGGCAGAGTGTGTCCAGCTGAACGGCTGGGGAAGGGAGGGGACCGTCACCACCACCCCATGCCCCGGGGGGGCATACGTGGACTCTTGAGCATCGCCACACTCTTAGCTTCCAGGAATGAAGTCCTGGATAAGACTTACTTACTTTAGGTATGGACATGTATTCAAGAAGTTCGGGGCGTTAGCAGTCACCTTTTTATTCATGTTGGCTTGCAGCCAGGTAGACCAAGCTGAGATGACTTCTTCGCAGCCTTCGCGAGGATACTATACCACTACGAGTCTCTTCTCATGATGCTAATAGATGATGTTGGTTGGTCTATTAGTACCTCCTGCCTGTAAGAAAGTCCAGGTGCCTCCATAAGTACCTAAGTCGGGAAGTATTATGTACTCAGGTCTGTGCTGCAGCTGGGCTGCCCCACGTTCGGAAGCTGTAGGTAATGTTAAGGCTAAGAAGGCGTGCATCACCAATAATAGCCTTGCCAAGATCATTCTGGTGACGATTGCTTGTCCATCAATCTCGGTGGGCATTCCCTTAACACTTCACTTATCGCTCGACCTCGACCACTCCTTTGCTATCGGCAGCTACGTCGGCGGTTGACGCAGACCCAACATGGTTAGTTGGTGTCGTCATCCCAGATCTACAATTTCTGCTAACTGACTTCTGTTCATTGCAGTTGCCCCTCGGTCTCTTAAACGCGGCGCAAGGCCACCCCATGCTGGTCGAGCTCAAGAACGGCGAAACACTCAACGGACATCTGGTGCAATGCGATACGTGGATGAATTTAACGCTGAAAGAGGTCATCCAAACGAGTCCGGTAAGCGCCAACAGCATGACCATGGAGGCTGGGTACCTGATGGGTTTCTTGTGCGTTTAGGAAGGTGACAAGTTCGTTCGATTGCCCGAGGTCTATGTCAAGGGCAACAACGTAAGTTCTCGCTGCGCCATTCTTCACATGCGTATTCTAGGTGCTGACAGCTGCTCCAGATCAAGTACCTGAGAGTCCCCGACGAAATCATCGACCTCGTCAAGGATCAACAACAAAACCAACAAGGAGGCTTCCGAGGAGGGCGTGGCGGTGGCCGGGGAGACCACGGCGGCAGGGGAGGCGATAGAGGAGGCCGCGGAGGCCGCGGTCAAGGCAGAGGCCGTGGAAGGGGCCGAGGTGCTTGAAGTACTGTCGCAGCTGGTATGAGAAACGCTACAAATTTGGATGCGAAATTGCCCGGGAACACGGGAAATTCGAATTCTCCAGTCTACAGCACCAAAGACATGTACTGAGCCATGGAGCTAAAGGCTCTGCCGAGTCTCTTAAGAAAAGAGAGCTGGCACTTCGATGCGCTACATGCAGGATGAGATACCCACCAGCGGCGCAAGGGGAAGCTTGTTGGCACTCTAGCAGATCCAGGTGCAGCCAGAGACCACTGGCCTTCCTGCTGGGCTCTGGAGGAGAAAAGAGCAGAAGGCATAGTTCAAGACAGGATAATCAAAACTCCCAATGGCAGACCAATAGTCTCTGCATGGCACGCGATCTTTCTAACACCTGTCGAGTAAGTCACGTGACTGCACAACTTCTCGAGAACCACCTCTCGGCTTTACAGTGGGTCCTCCGCTCGACCTATCATTTACTGCTGGAAATCTTCTGTACTTTCCGGTACGCAGAAGCACCGATCATTGTGGCCAGAGAGGCCAGAAAATGGTTTCAGCTTCCATGTTCGGGGAGCGCATTGTAACTGACGGGTTATGGCGCTGTCTGTGTCCTTCATTCGATGCGAAGGCTCTGTCCAAAGCTCTCCAACAGCCCTTCGTTCTTCCTAAAACAGCGCCGGTCTTGCTGCATCGCGCCCATCACGCCTATGCCAGCCCGGCATGCACGAGGAGTTTTAGCTCTGTAACTTCACCCATGAGCCGTACTGCGCAGGAAACTCTTGAACCGTTGCAGTATAAACCGGGGCGCCATCGAAGATGGGTTCAAGACGCTCTTGTCCGATTTCCCAACAGACACCAATGTGCCGCTCAAGATGCCTACGATCGCTACTTTCGTCGCTTGGCCAAACGCCTCCCCGAAATTCCCCCATCGTTACTTACGGGGAACCCTCCCCCGAATCGGAGCTCGATCTCATAGACACTTCGACTCTACTCATGGCACTTCAAGAGCTTCTGACGGCACAATGGCAATATCACACCATCGTCGCAATTGTAGAGCACCTTGTGGCCAAGCGCGGTATGAAACCAGATGCCTTTCTCTACGAGTGCCTCATAAAGGTCAACGCGGACCCAAAATATGGCTCCGCTCAGGTTGTCGGGAACCTTCTGAAGGAAATGGAGTCTGCAGGATGCATTCCGAGCTCTGCTGTGTACCATGGCGTGCTCGAAGTGCTTGCGGTACACCCAGACTATGTCTTGCGAACAAAGGTCCTCCGAGAGATGAAGCAGGCATGGATCGAGCCGACATTCCAAGGACGTGCTGCGGTTACAGTTGGTCTTCTGCGAGACGGACAATACGAACTGGCGTTAGAAAGGCTGGAAGAGCTCAACGCAGGCGATACGGCTGTTCCGCCGTGGCTGTACGATATCTTTGTGTACACATTTGCGGAGATGGGCATGCACAAGGAAGCGCTAATGATCGTACAAAATCGGCTTCGAAGTCCTGACTCGGATGTCACGGATAACGTCTGGTATGCTTTATTGGAAGCATTCAGTCGGGACTCATATTACGAAGGCGTGAGCTATATCTGGGGGCGTAAGGTGGCGCCCGCTATTCTAGCTCCTTCAGATGGAACCCTTCTCGACGTTCTGAACACTGCCTCGAGGAACGGCGATGCCAATTTGGCCGCAGGAGCCCTCGAGATCCTCTCGAATCGTGGGAAGAAGCTCGAGCTGCACCATTTTGAGCCACTGATGGAGATTCACGCTCGGGAGCATGACTTGAAGAAGGCCTTTCTTACCCTGGGTCTCATGGCCAAGGCGGGCTTGCAGCCCGACTCGTCCAGTACCCGAGAGATATATGCTGTATTGAGGGATTCCGCAGACAAAACGGACGAAGCCCTCGATATCCTGCTCGAATGTGGAATCAAAGATCAGATTCCAATGGCTGCGTTCAATGTTGTGCTTGAAGCAAGACTTCTGCATCGAGGCTTCAAGTCAGGCCTGGATACGTACCGAAGCGTCCGTCGGATATGTGCTTCACCACCGAATTTGACGACTTTCAAATTGTTACTCTCTCATTGCACGCTATTGAAATCCATGCAGTTCCTCTTAGCTGAGATGGAGGCATTCTCTGTTAAGCCAGACAGCTTTATCTGCAACCGGACGGTTTTCATCTGTACATTGAACCCCAAGTACGAACTGGCGTTCCGCTACCTTAATCTTGCCAAGAAAAACGCCATAGAGGGCGATCTACACGAATGGTGGATGGACCGCGTCACAGCACTCGCGCTTATCCGAAGGTGCATCATGGCGGAAGACAGTCGCGTTGAGGGGCTCATTGAGGCCTGTAAGGAGAAGGGTATGGACACAATCGAGTCAGATGTACGCGATCTTGTCCGCCGCGTACAACGGCACGTTCTAGAGGACGAGCAGCTTCAAAGGCAACCCATGAGTGCGGAAACTGCATTGCCAGCAACACCTGCGCTGGTGGCTCAGGGGTCGTCAAGCTGACGTTATCTGGCTCAGCAACCGTCAGATCTAGGTAGTAGATAGCAAACTCTGATCCAAGATAACTCGCCAATCCTGCCCACCCGTGCCCAAAAGTTGGATGGATTTCTAAGCTCAGCTCAAGGTTGTGTCTTGACAGAAAATGATGCAAGATGGCTGATCCAAAATGAAGGCCAATCATATGCTGCCATGCATGTATGGGTCAGGGTCAGGCTGGAGATATCGCTGATAAATCCGTTCAGTTGCCCATCAGCCCTGGGCTTGCTTACTTGCCTAGCTGTGCTTATCAGCAGGCCTTGCGGTATTCTACCTTGAGTCGTTGGCTCGAAGCGGTAAAAGCTTCAATTGGTAATGAGGCTGCTTACAAGAAATGAAGCCGCTAGGGACTCTATCTACTTACACACCCACTCTTGAGCATTCACCTGGCTGGGTTTTATCTTCGAGCTAGAGAGCACTTTTCTCTGCCTCCTTCCCGCAGATATGCGCGGCTGTTGGCTATCTCCGTAGCGAGACATTCTACTGCCATAATGTTTCGGTCAAGTTCCTTTTGAGCGATGATTGGAAATACAAGTCAGTCAAAATGGAACCAGGTCCTTCCGAGACTGGGCGTTGTATGGAGGATGGTGGGTTATATAAGTCCAGATACCCTCGGGCACAAATCATTCTGGATATCAGGCACAGCTATATATCTGTCTACAGGCACATCACTTGGACTGGATGCCCTCCGGTTGCCATTGTTGTTCACGCGCTATGTCACACATCATACGCGATGCCCCTGCTGGGCAGGTCCTCCGACTACTCACCGGAAACCGCATACTCAAGTATCCCGAAGAGGAGGCCGACTTCAAACTCCCCGACGCATGGACACAGCTACTCAACTCTGAAGACGGCGACACAGGATTGATCGAATCATCCGACAGCGTTCGAGAAACTTCGGCAATGAGCCCCGCCGATGGCGAAAAGAAGCAACAGAACAACGCAGGAGCGGATGCGACACCCTCCCAGGCGGCCCTGGCCCGGATGCGGAGCCGCCGCGAAGAGACCGTGCCCAACACCGAGGACCGGCTCGAGGCCGGCCAGCAGCACGAGCTTGGAAAGACGAAGTCGATCCCCATTGTGCCGCGCCGGACCAAGGACGGCGCGATCCTCGTCGACTGGTACTACACCGACGACGCGGCGAACCCGCAGAACTGGGGCTCCTTGCGCCGCGGGCTGGTGGCCCTCGTCATATGTGTGTACACCTTCGTCGTCTACACGTCCTCAGCCATCTTCACGACGTCCGAGGAGGGCGTCATCGAGGCCTTCGGCGTCACGCTGACCGAGGCCTCGCTCGGCCTGGCCTTATTCGTGTTGGGCTACGGTGTCGGCCCCCTGCTGTTCTCGCCCCTCAGCGAGCTGCCCAGCATCGGCCGAAATCCCGTCTACATCTGGACCATGTTTTTGTTCGTCATCGTCTCCATCCCCGCCGCGCTCGTGCAGAACTTCGCCGGGCTCATGGTCTTGCGGTTCCTGCAGGGCTTGTTCGGGTCGCCGTGCCTGGCGAACGGGGCCGCGTCGCTGGGTGATATGTACTCCATGATGGTCCTCCCGTATGCGCTGAGTGAGTGTCTCTCTAGTCCTTGAGTCCTTGTCCCCCGATAGTTTACACGGCAGTACGCTGACCATACATAACATAGTCGCCTGGGTATCTGCCGCCTACTGTGGACCGGCCCTGGGCCCCCTTCTCTCCGGCTTCTCGGTTCCCGTGAAGGGATGGCGGTGGTCTCTCCTCGAGATCCTGTGGGCGGCCGCCCCCGTCTTCGTCGTCATGTTCCTCTTCCTGCCCGAGACCTCGACGTCCAACCTGCTGCTCCGGCGCGCCCAGCGCCTCCGCGCGCGCACGGGCTCGCCGCGCTTCATGTCGCAGTCCGAGATCGATGAGCGCAACCTCGACCGGCGCGCCGTGCTCGTCGATGCCCTGATCAAGCCGCTCGAGATCACGATCAAGGACCCGGCCATCCTGTTCGTCCAGATCTACACCGCTATCATCTACGGTATCTATTACTCCTTCTTTGAGGTCTTCCCGCTCGTCTACCCGGTCTACTACGGTATGGACTACGGCCAGATCGGCCTGCTGTTCCTGTGCATCTTGGTGGCATGCCTGATAGGCGTCGTCGTCTACATCTCCTACTTGTACTTCTACATGGACCCGCGCATCCGCGCCCGGGGTTTCCCAGTCCAGGAGAGCCGTCTCGTGCCGGCCCTGATCGCCGCGTTCGGTCCCACCATTGGCCTGTTCATTTTCGCATGGACCGCGCGGCCCGACATCCCCTGGATCGCGCCCACAATTGGCATCACCATCTACGGCGCGACGGTCTTCGTCGTCATGCAGTGCGTTTTCGTCTACGTGCCCCTCAGCTACCCGCAGTACGCGGCCAGCCTGTTCGCGGGCAACGACTTCTTCCGGAGCGCCCTCGCGTTCGCCAGCATCCTCTTCGCCAAGCCCCTCTATAGCAACCTCGGCGTCGCGCGCGGCACTAGCTTGCTGGGTGGTCTGAGTACTATCGGTATTGTCGGGATCTGGGTGCTGTACTTTTTCGGGGCGCGGATGCGGAGCCTGAGCAAGTTTGCTGTCTCGGCTGAATAGAGGAGATAGATACAAGAACGAAAGACAGAGTGACAGAGTAGATACAGATAGATAGAGATATATACATACTCATAGGCCGTGTTATATAGAGGCCCGGGGAAAAGTGCACTGGTGTCGATGTAATGTCCACACCGAACCTGCATTTGGCGGCTGTTTAGAGAGGCACTTTAGCCGCGTAAGAATTATTACGAATATGGCAGCATACTATTTATAATCTATAGTAATAGTACAATAAGCCCAAGTATGGCTTCCATGTAATCTGGAGCAGTCGGTTCCAGGGTAACCGGTAGCGATGGGATAACTGGCTATCGACGATGTCCGACTCACAGCCCAAGTAATTCAATAAGTGAGGCTTACTATTCTGAGGTTGTTCGACTCATACAAACGACTGCTTGCTTGCAGGTATCCCCAGACTCCTCAAATATAGGTATGGATCAACGGGTGAATGTTGCAGGCGCTGTGCTTAGCCAGGCTACCATGGAGTGCTGGGTGATGCGTTCTCACGACATTCGATCTGATAGGACACAAAATAAGTCTCGCGTTTCAGGCTAAGTGCCAGATGAGTTCACCATGAAACCAACGCTTTCATAAGTGCAGTCATCGCTTCATCATCCCTTAAGAATCGTAACTACCTGCGGTGACCTACCTTATCACGTATCTCCAGCACTCTCCTACCAATACTTGAGCCTTTATGGCGAGTGAATTCCTTCAAACTATGCAACTCCCGCTTTGAGGCATTCTACTAATTGTACTGGATGAGCACCACGACGAGGTTTAACGTGATGTTGCGGGGCTCTTCCATCTGGAAGTTCTTTCCCTTGTAGCTCACGTGATGAGGCTCGGTAAAGTGTGCCAGCGGAGGAAAGATATCCAGAGGGCAGATCACGGGCAGGGCTTCGGAGAGAGAAAGAATCAAAGAAATGCACATACCCCCCAGTCGCAGAAACGGGGTGTAGGTCGTCAGCATGCCGTATAAGTTTGGAATTAGGTACAGTTCTTGTGTGGTGGTGGTGAGGTGAAAAATCGAGGTGAAGTCAGATTATACCCGAAGACTGCTATTATATGCCGAAGACTGTATCTATTTGATATAGAAGGGCTTACAGTTTACCGACCAACCATGCATTGCAAGATACCAAGAATCGGAGGAATGGCATATAGAAGACTAGGTGCTCTACCAGTTCTAGATATGTTGCTTTGCTATGTAAAAGGCAGGACCTGGTCTGGGATCAAAGTGGAGTTGAATCTGTACCTCATTGTCTAAAGCATCTTTGTGACACTTCTGGCATTTCTCTGATGCATGGATTACACGATGTGCCGGTTATACTCGAGGAGCATCAGTATTGATCTCAAACTCCGATAGAGCATCTAGATGATGACATTCTGGCAGATGTTGCTTGCCACGTGGAACTCACCTTTCTCCAAACTCATCATCTTATCAACTGTTCGAAAGGCATACCTACTTACATATAAACGTCTTCTTGAGAGGTGTAGGCTAGCTACTACCAGCTCCTCATCGCCTCAGGATCGGAAGAAGACATGCGCGTTCCAGGCTCTATAGAGAGCATAGGGGAAGACGTGAGAATAGTCGATAGGTTAGGAGGACATTGGAGATACGAGATCAGTTGAAGAGACACAGTTATTAGAGCCAGCCAGCTACCTGACCCGTCACGTTCCGGGCAGTGCCAAACAAGAATCTCATGAGAGATGCAGTCGGTGGTGTCGGCACAGCGGCAGTTCAATGATCCGAAGTACATGTAGGTGTGGCCCGTGTGTGGGAGAAAGTGTCGATTGGTGGGGTGGGGGTCTTTTTATTATTAGGGGGAAGTCCATGCCCCTTGCCGGACTGGTGAAAAAGCAATGACCACTAGTAAAGTAAGGTTAGTATTAGTAGCTGGAGCCTGGAGTTGGAGCCTGACTTTGGGGGAGGGAAGGGAAACAGGACCAACTCCACAAAGAGTCAATCAATCCCGATCGAGCAGCGGCCAACACGAAGGTTCGTACTAATACATACTTACTTACGTACCTAATAAGTAAGTAAGTAGTAGCACTGCACTCGTACTGTACACAAGCAAGTATGTATAAATCTCCGTTGGTGTCGAGGCCAGATCTTCGAAATGCTTCACCGGGCTGGGCTCCTATATGTTGGCAAGGAAATGGCTTTCTCATGCTTTCTGCCCTTTTCCTCACTCTCACTCTTTTTTTTTCTTTGGGCGGGTTGTTGGAACATGGGACCGACCCGAGACCCCTTCCCCGACTAGTAGCGCATCAGATCAGGGTGCTCTCCAATGCAATTTGACTTGCAATTAATTTGAGCCACTACGTACTGTAAGGTTAGAGGCATCGTTAATATGGGAAACTCCTGTCCACGTACAACGTACAAGTAGCACTGGCGACATGCACTGCAACCTAACCCGTACATGCCCACTGCACGCACTACAGACCGATACAGCAACGGAGAGGCCTCAGAACAAGGGAAATGATAACCTTGATGATCGACTGAAGTGACTGCTGGGCAGAACTGGGCTAGCTGCGGGCGACGGTTGCATTTGTTTCTGACTGCAGCTGTTTAGATTTCAACCTGCAGCAACGGCTTTACTAGCTCGGCACAGGTTTAATGATGCACTGGCCAAAGAGAGACACCTTGGGAGCTCAAGCCTCCCTTGATCACCATAAAAGGTGCTTGATCAAAATGGACATTAATCAAACCAATCGAAGAGCTGGATGTGTGTGCCTTTACCCCTGTCGCCTCGCTACTGTACTTACATACATGTAAATGATAAAATCCCCGTTTACTAATACCACTTTTACTTTGCTGTCAGATCCCTGCATCATTCACACACGCTGACTGGCCATGGTAGGTCCAACGTGTAAAGTACGTGGACGTAGTACGAGCAGCGTGTTTTATGTAGTGTATGCATAGACAAGCAGAGTCGGGCCCCGACAGCGCAGAATCCATGAAGGGAAGACGGACGGATGGCATCTGGCAGTAGCTTAGTTGTAGGTTAGTATACTCTCGTACATGCTCCAAATCTCTCGCTTGCAGGGGTGGCCCAAGAGGTGGGATTGCACAGGGAAGAGACCCTCTTTCTATTTTGCATCTACCCTCCACCCCTAGCCTAGCCTGGCCAACCAAGTGGGCGAGAGATGAAGCCCCTTTTGTTTCTTCGACCGTGCTACCATTCGAGAAGCTGGCCTAACAAGGCCAAGCCGGGAGGGAAAAAGCAAATGAGACAGAAACAGAGGAGAGAGCGAGCGTAGGAGAGAGAAAGAGAGAGAGGGAGGGAGAGGGAGAGAGGTTAGAGAGAGCAGAGCCCAACTGTCGTTAGATTTGATTGAGAAAGAAAAAGAAAAAGCGGCAGACACACACAAGACCAGAGACAACAAGACAGTGTGAGGAGACTGAAGAAAACCCAACGCCGCACTGTATTTGTACGACCCTCCGAACAGAACCACCTGTTGTCTCGACACAGGCCACACTAGCAAGCAATTGAATTCCTGCCCTGCACACCCAATCCAATAATCACCATCCCCCTTCCCATCCCCCAATCCATCAACTTCATAGGTTTGGAATTCGGGTGCTGCCATTCATTCAATCCCAGCCCAGCTTCTTCTCCTGCCTTTGTGTGTACCTGTATTATTCTAGATCCTCACCCGTTTAATTTTCTGTGCTCACTTTCGCTTCTGGAGTCCTCGCTACTTCCACCTGCACCTCACCCCCGAGTCTGCGACACCATTGACACGCGACTTCAGACAGACGGCAGTGAATACTTCGGCTTGTCTTTACTGCGACTTTGGGTACGTACGCGACCACCAGCTTCCTCTCCCCAGGCGGCGAGCACGAAGAGAAGGCCTTTGGATCCCGTTCTTGTGCATTGCTTCTGCATCTTCACTACTGCTGCGCGCATTACACCTACACAAAATAGTCGAGTCGCTCCGGCAGCACTGCGCACATCACCACTCGATTCAGGGGCTTGCTTGGGGAGGCTGGATGCCATCTGTCAACCACCACAGGCCGCCATCCATAGGCTTACCAGTTCTGCCGCTGCCGTTACTCATCAGTCGTCGGTGTTGTGCTTGTTGCTTGCTGCTGGCTGCTGCTTGATTTCCTGGTTGTTCAAGCTCTATTTCTTGGTTGTTCAAGCGCCTCCCACGTGTCGCTATGCCATCCTAGTGTGTTTATTGATTACTTGCTAACCTTCGGTTGCGCTCCCTAGACTTCGCGCCTGCCTCGACGAATCCTTATTTCCCCCTCTTCATCGGTATCAAACATCTTGAAACATTCGATATGGGTAAGCACTATCTTAAGTTTTGAAAATATGCAATGCCCGTCCGCGTTTCGGGCCCAACACGGGGAGCAACTGCTGCAAGCGACACAATCTGGATGCAATCACCTGGGGAGCCGGCCACGCCTGTGCGCGACTTCCTCGACCTCGACATTGTCCAATCTCGAGCGATATGACAATTCGACTCCTGGCCTGTTGGACGACTGACGTCTCATCTCGTCTTCCAACATACCACATCACATCAACACCCATCCACGCTCGTTTAACCAACATCACACTCCCTTTTTTTGGTTCGACCTATCTCTTCTTAGAGGTCTCTTCGCCTTTTTGGACTCCTTGGACTACTCGGCCATCGTTAGGAGCATCGGTTTCCTTTTCATCATCCACCAGAAGAAGTACAGACTTCTAGCACGTACAATATGACTGCTTTTTTCGCCCATCATGGGAAAGCCCGAGCACGGAGCGTCCAACTCGACAAATCAATTACCAAGGAAGCCATGCCAGCCCAAGCTGTCAAGGGCCGGGAGTCGAGTGGCACCCCTCCGATCCCGTCTGCCAGGTCCAGCAGCTATCCAGACAAGGAGAACCAAGCACCGGCTCCCTCCATGCGGCACATTCGCAGCATGCTGCACGTAGATGCTCCCACTTTAGGGCCTCTCAAGCCTGTTCTCAACTCCACGGATTATGCAGAACTTTATACCCACAGGATCTTGTCTCATGGTACTCCTCGACTCTGGCGTCTCTGGCAGCTTGCTCCCTGGAACTATTGACTTGTACCATCTGTGTTTTATACAAAGACTCGACGGGCTGACTTTGACTCCGAATAGCTTCGAACGGCACAGCTTCCCCGGCAGCTATGAGCTCGCCGCCGCCATCCGGTGAGAGCTGCTCTGACCATGCCCCGAAAGACTTTCTAGCTGACTTTGGTACACAGCGTCTGGCCCTCCGACTTCCGTAAATGATAGCAGAAACATTGTTCGAAGGAAGCTTACCGGCTACGTTGGTTTTGCCAACCTGCCCAACCAATGGCACCGCAAGAGCGTCCGTAAGGGATTCAACTTCAATGTGATGGTTGTTGGTAAGAAATTTGTCATGGTTCCCAATCGGTACAGATGTGATTGACCAATTTAACAGGTGAATCTGGCCTGGGCAAATCGACGCTCGTCAACACCCTGTTTAACACATCCCTCTACCCGCCTAGGGAGCGCAAGGGCCCCAGCCTGGACATCATTCCCAAGACCGTCCAGATCCAGTCCATCAGCGCTGATATCGAGGAAGCCGGCGTCCGTCTACGCCTGACTGTCGTCGACACACCTGGGTTCGGTGACTTTGTGAACAATGACGAATCGTGGAGACCTATTGTCGACAACATCGAGCAGCGATACGACGCTTACTTGGATGCCGAGAACAAGGTCAACCGGATGAACATTGTGGACAACCGTATTCATGCCTGCGTTTATTTCATCCAGCCCACTGGCCACGCTCTGAAGCCCCTGGACATTGAAGTTATGCGCCGCCTCCACACCAAGGTCAACCTGATTCCCGTCATCGCCAAGGCCGACACACTTACCGACGAGGAAATCGTCAGCTTCAAGGCGAGAGTATGTCATCTCCCTTTCCATTCGTCCATGTAACTACTAACAAGACTCCAGATTCTTGGCGACATCAAGCACCACGGCATCCAGATCTTCGAGGGTCCCCGATACGAGCTGGATGACGAGGAGACCATTGCCGAGAACAATGAGATCATGACCAAGGTTCCCTTCGCTGTTGTCGGTGCTACTAACGAGATCACGAACGCCGAGGGCCGCAAGGTCCGCGGTCGTCGGTACCCCTGGGGTGTCATCGAGGTGGACAACGAGGAGCACTGCGACTTCGTCAAGCTCCGTCAGATGTTGATCCGCACCCACATGGAGGAGCTCAAGGAGCACACCAACAACAACCTGTACGAGAACTACAGAACCGACAAGCTGACCGCCATGGGCGTTGCCCAAGATCCCAGCGTCTTCAAGGAGGTCAACCCGGCCGTCAAGCAAGAAGAGGAGCGCGCCCTGCACGAGCAGAAGCTCGCCAAGATGGAAGCCGAGATGAAGATGGTGTTCCAACAGAAGGTAGCCGAGAAGGAGAGCAAGTTGAAGCAGAGCGAAGAAGAGCTGTACGCTCGCCATCGCGAGATGAAGGAGCAGTTGGAGCGCCAACGGTTAGAACTCGAGGAGAAGAAGGCCCGAGTTGAGAGCGGCAGGCCCATCGAAAAGGAAGGCAAGCGCAAGGGTTTCTCTCTGCGTTAAGCCACACCTGGTCGCCCGCCCGCCGCCTGCCACGACTCGTCTGCGATTTCCTCTCTCTACGATTCATGCCATGTCCACCACAATACCAACCAGCCGCGGTTTCCTTGTTTTTTTCTTCGCTTCGTCTCTGTCTATTCACTCTCCTCTTTTAATCAACCACGCCTCTAATACACACATCTGTCTGAGAAGACTGCACCCGGCGGGAAATGGATCGTTGCCGGTTGAAAACTGCTTTCGTCGGGGAAGTCTTGAAAAGAAGAATTGGTTGCCGATGGGCGACCAACTGTTTTTTCCACCAAAGAAAAGGGATGGTGGCTCGTGTGGTTTTTGACTACCGTGCACAAGGGAATCGTCACATAATCGGTCTCTGGGGGGCCTCGACGAGTCGCATCTGCCTTTTTCCCACATCCCACTATTCCGCTACTATTATTGCATCGCCATCTACATGATCGATCCTACGATCCCGACGTCTTATGAGATTTGAAGGTGTAGAAATGATATTCGGCGAATAGGCACAAACGACATCATCTATTCTCTTGACGAACCAGACTGCGGCGTTTGGCTGCTGTCCATGTCCTTTCGCACTACTCTCAGGATTCCGTCCTTATCGACAATGATGCCCCGAGTCCCTCTGACCTCTCTCGTTAGGCATTTCGATGGCAGGTTGTCGGGTTGGGGTAAGGAGGGAGTCGGACTAAGGTGTTTCGTCTCGGAGGCGAGAGAGATATTGGTCAGGACACATTACTCCCTACTTAGATGGATGTACTCATAAGGGGAAGAGATCTCCATCCCGGGGAGACTGGTGCTTGCAAGTCTCGCTGGCTTGTATCGGCAGTCGGATGGAAAGTCTCTCGCCACCTCACACATGTGCCTTAAAGAAGGCTCACCCTGGTTTTCCTTACGTCGACAAACACTTTGACAGCCTTTCTTGTTTCCTTGATTCGTACTTGTAGCTTGATGTGTTTTTCTAGTCCAGATCGTCTGAAATAAAAAGGATGATTACTCTTGATTATTTCCCCCTCTCGAGATGTGTCGGTGAAATGTACCCCAACCTGACTTTTAGGCAGATAGTGACTGGAGTTCCGTGGTGTTTGTTCCGACTCCAGCTTCACAAGCGAGAGAGAATGAGCAGCTCGATACTATGCAGGTAGCTAAGTACTTAGGTAGGGCGTGCGCAACATCTGCACCTTCGGGTCATACCTGCACCCGATCTCCAATACTGATTGATGATGCTGTGCTCTGTCGCCCGCTGCCGGATGGACCACACGCTGGGGTCAGTCGGTCCGTTGTTTGTCTGGTCTGCGTGGTCGAGGCGGCTTTGGTTGCCGAACCTTGGAGCAAGCGAAGGGTTTGGCTCGTGTTTAAGCTCGCGGTTCAATAAGGTTACATGCGACACAAACCATGATAACCATGTGGCCGGCCGGTCGTGATGCTGGTAGCAGTAGTCATACATTTGCTGGTCTTAATAAAGTTACATGTCTGTCTATACACATGAGAAGGCTCTGCCGTTGCAGTGGCATATTTTGCTCTCCTCTGGATCCCCAGCCCTCAAAAGTAGCAGCGATATTGCCGTCGCGATGGCTAAGATTCGTAGTATACACCCGTCATCTCATCTCGTCTACTACTAGTTCCCCCAGCACATTCGTACATCCATCTGATCCACCTCCCTCCCAGAGTGTCGCCCTGCTTGCTTGATTATCGCCGGCGGAGATACCAGTTAAAGGCCAACTGGTTGACTCGGTACCCAAAGGGTGTCGGCACCTCGGCCCAGCCCGTTCTGGCGACCGGGTGTCGCAGGTATACGGCAGAGCACACGTTCTGGTTCACTTCGAGGTATCTGGGGATGAAGGCAAACGGGCTCATATAGTCGCGCGGCTTCCAGGGTGTGTGATAGGGCTTGGTCGGGTCGATGGGGTTCTCTTCCTCCTCCCTGATCAGACGCCGGAGAATCCTCTGCTCATCTGGGGACAGATCTTGAATGCTCCGGGGCTGCTCGTCGGTGGCCGCTGTTTCGGGCTTCTCTGCTGCGGTAGGCTCGGGGGCGGCGGCCGGCTCGGCAGACTTGTCGGACAGCTTGAGCTCCTTGGCCATGCGATCCAGCTCGTCGAGGATGTCGGAGGGCGTCGCGTCCGACCGGCTGGTCTTAGCGAGGAGCGGTCTGGCGCGCTTCAGGAATGAGCGGACTTTCTGTTTTCGGGAGGCGGTGGTCACGTTTTGGTTTTGGGTGAAGATATCCTTGGCTTTTTGCACGAGTGTCTGGATAGCCTGTCGCGTAGGCTTCATGTCGGCCTTTGGTGCCTCGGGCTTATCTGTTGTCTCGGGGTCCTGTTTGGGCATCTCCGAGGCCTCTGCACCATTGGATTCTTCCGCTGCTGGCTCAGCTGCTGCCGGCTCAGCTGCTGCCTCTGTGTCGTCTTGTGGGCCCTTGATGGCCTTTCTGGCATTGCTGCCGCCTTGCTTCTTGGGCCGTCCGGTTGCGAACAGCACTGAATCTGGATCGACCTGGAACATATCGCCAGGGTTGAGTTTGTAGGCTGGGTAGTGCATCTATTGGAACGGCGTGTTTTGTCAGTCTCTGCAGTCGAACTTTGCTCTCAGCCATCCGTTGGTGCTCACCACTTTGCCGTTGACCTTGACCTTTCCGTGCACCACGAACTGTCGTGCTTGACGGGTGCTACTGGCGAACATAGCCCTGAAGACGGCAATGTCTAAGCGGCGCTCCATGGGGGCGAAGGCCATGTTCATATAGGGCGTAATGGACTTGGTACTGATAACCTCTCGATTCCACTGGCTCTCGGTGTCCTTGCCAGAGCCCCTGCCAGCGGCCATCTCGGAACCGTCGTGCTCGGCCATGTATTTCGGGTCCATGTTGGCAACACTGAGTAACCGCCGGCTAAACATGCGCTCCCAATCTCGCTCCTTGATGTGCTCGCCATGGTAGGCTCGGAGCAGACCCTTGGCCCGCCATTTCTGCTGGAAGAAAGTCTCATAGTCGCCGACGCCGACCTTGGGATCTCTCTGTCGCCAGAAATTGTATAGGTTGTATTTGTTCCACGACTGGCGTAGTTTCTGTACAGATGAGAGATGCCCCAATTAGCATGTCCCGATTATAGAGAGATATAGAGAGAGAGAGAGAGAGGGAGAGAGGTCTGATGGATGGTGGGTGTTTCGCCTGTCGGGCGACAGAAGCTCGGGAACCATTGGGCGGGAATGGGTGGAATCGGAGAGCTTACCGGCCGTCTGAGGGCGTGCAGTCTCCTTTGCGCAGCTCTCGGCATTTTGGCTGCTGTTGAAGAGTCTCCCCAAAATTGAAAAGGCTTGATCTTCCCAGGAGCTCAAGTTTCTGGAGTGTTGCACGCGACAAGTCGGAATCGGAGCTGAGCCAAAAATTTCGAGACCCCTGTCACGTGGCACTTCCTAAAATGGCACTGTGCCCAAGACTGCATTTTACCCGGGAATTGCACAGTGTCTGCAGCATTGCTTTGTCAAGCTATCAAAGAGATTGTCCCATACCAAGACAAACGTGGAGGATTGTATAAAGCAAGGAAGGCTCCAGCAATGATGGATGGATTTCGGCTTACTTACCGCAGATAGGACACATTGGAACTATGTCTTTCTCCAAGTATCGTATCGATCAAATGGATCTAGACGACGTCGAGCATGTCGAACGCTACGAACCAGGCGGTTTTCATCCTCTCCTTATCGACCAAGTCGTCAATCAGCGATTCGTAGTTGTCCATAAATTAGGACACGGTGGTTTCGCAACTGTTTGGTTGTGTCGCGACCATCGCGAAGACCGTTGGTGCGCTCTGAAGATCATGGCGTCGTTGCCAGCATCCGAGCATGGAGGCGACCTGAAGGTAATGAAGCTATTTCGTGAACAGGGCGTTAGCAGGCAGGAAGCTGCTGCTCACTATGTCGTCCTCCCCGAAGAGCACTTTTGGATAGACGGCCCGAATGGTCGCCATCTCGCTCTGGTAACACCCCTTCTCGGCCCTTCTCTCTCCTACTGGCTAGAAGAAGAAGAAAGAACACCTGAGGCCATGGCTGGTTTCTGTCGTCAAATGGCCAAAGCTCTGCAGTTCCTTCACGATCAGGGTGTTTGCCATGGGGATTTCCACCTTGCCAACATCTTGTTGAAGATTCGCAATATCGACAGTATGACGGCTGAAGAAGTGTGCGACTTGCTCGGGGAGCCAGACCGTGTCGACATTGGCCTTACTTCTGGAGAAGAATCTAGCCCAAATGCATCAGAATACCTCGTGGAGCCTGTTTGGTGGGGGAGGCGATCAAGAAGGGCATCGTGATAGACGAGATTGCTATTGTTGACTTTGGCAAGGCATTCTTGGAAGGCCAGCCACCAACATTTGTAGGGATCCCGAGAAATTATGCAGCGCCCGAGGTTATCTACGACCAAACCCCCAGCGCTGCGAGCGATGTTTGGTCTCTAGGAGCGTCTATTATGCGAGTCTATGGGGGAGCTTTTTTTAAGCAACCGGTACTCGTAGCAACACAACTATTAGAAGACTATCTGGGGCCCTTGCCCTTGGAGTATCGTGAGGAATTCGAGAAGAAGCATCGGGCTTATCTGACGGACCTCTGCGAGGATGAAGACCTCAATGAGAGAAATCTGCTCAAGCAAGAGTTGCATTTCGATGATAAGCCCAAGACCGAGCCCTCGGCATGGGGATTGACCGAAGCCCAGCGTACGGATCCGTCTCATCCAGTTTCATACTCGTCCGTGTCAGAACTAAGGGCGAGGACGAAACAGGCTCTCCTCGAGGAGAGATATTCACACCCGTTCTCGCTACAACTCTCGTCGCCGAACTTCAGTTTCTTCAAAGGGCGGAACCCACAAAGTGATAAATTGGGTCATTGGTGCCTGACCCGTGATGAAGTCCTTTCCCTAACAGATCTGGCCCTTTATTATATTCCGCTACGACTGTCAGGAACGACCTACCGCTGCTCAGATTCTTGAGCACCCGTGCCTGAAGGAAGAAGTTGTTAAGGCTGATGATGAAAGCACCATGGGCTTAGGTTTCCCACAGTGTACAAAAGACCTCCTTTTCCCACCATCCTGGTGGTATTCTCGCTACTATTTAGTTTAAAGTCAGACTTCATTGCCATTGTCCGATATAGTTAATATTAAGTAGACTCTAAATAGGATGAAAGTCTTGATTGCACATTCACAGGGTGCACTGGAAAGTATCCATCAGTGTCCAACGGCTGTGAATAACGTCTAATATACTAACTCCTAACCCTTCTATAAATTCAAGGGCTGGTGTATATGCTCACAGTTAACCTTTTTATTAACTGGTTGGAAATTCTTATAACTAACTATCTTATTACACATGATTTACAAAGCCCTCAAAGCCACAGCTTATCAGTGCCTGTGTGTCTCTAGAGAAGGAAAATAGTCCTTTGTTGAAATATTCCAACCTGGGGAGAACGGGAACTGAAGGTAAAGGCCGAAGTCTTCGAGAAACATTCTACACAACAACTTTTAACGCAGATAAATCAAATGGCGACATGTTTGCTCAAGGATACAGCACCGCTAAGACTTGCCCCAAATTCGTTGTTTTTCAAAAGAAATACGATATATTTCTTGAAACAGCAGAAGACTCTTATAAATGATGGAGGCCTTGTCATGCCGAAAAGGGGTGCATCTTCTGGGACACCATATAAGCCATATCGACCACCTAACCATCTATACTAGAATATTACAGTCTCTAGTTCTACAGGGATGCTTTTGAAAACTAAAATAAAGCAAGAACAAAGATAATCCTATGCCCGTGGAAATTACAGTGGACTGGAAAAGGGCTTGTCCATTCGGAACAGTCTCTTGACTCCCTGCCAACACAATTATCAAAGATCCAAAAACCGGAGAGGAGAAAGTTTTAATCTGATATCTAGTAAGTCGAATAGACAGGCATTACTATACACCCCCTGTGTCTAGCCTAGCCCCCTAGGGCTGCAAAAGCATCTTTGTGAAAAATGACATAGAGCTCAAGGCTGCTATCATTTATGTGTGACCAGACAATTCTCTGCTTACCTCACATGATAACTTCTGATTGCGACAGAGGTGTAAATAACGCAGTCACTTCGTCCATGAAAACAATCGACTTGAATACATGCCATCTTTGACTGGACTAGAGGCGTACAGCTTGTATATATTACAGGGCACCAGCAGCTCTTCATTGTACTGATTTCTTTGTCCAGGTTCAGTGTATAGACAGAACATAGCTTCTGGTGGAAAGAAGTAACACATTATGTACAGTATGCTATCTCTGTCCTGCCTAGAAAACAAAGAGCCAGTCACTGGTAACAGCCCTTTCATAGTAAATAAATGTAGTTGGCTTAAAAGCATGCTCTGCGCTCTAGGAAAAAGCCAAACAATTATCAGCAACTCGCCTCACAGAAACTTTTCGACCAAACCAGTCAGCAGAACTCGTTGCGCAGTGTAATCAGACCGAACCCGAATTACATCATGTCACCATCAAGTCCTACCAAAGCCGGGGGTGTTCATGCGGAGAAGGTCTCTCCAGCTACCACAGGAGAGGGTGGTCAGAAAAAGATGCCAAAGTATCAGATATACGGCCCTCGCAAGTACGAGCTTGAGGACGTCGAGATGTACGAGCCTGGAGGTTTTCATCCTGTTCATATCGATGAAATTATCGGCCAACGGTTCAAAATTGTTCATAAGCTGGGGCAGGGCAGCTCTGCCACAGTCTGGCTCTGTCGCGACAATCAACGAAGCGTCTGGTGTGCTTTAAAGATCGTGGCATCAAGCCAGTCATCCAAAAACAACGGAGAGCTGTTAGCAAAAAGACTACTTCACGTAATTGGCGTCGTGGTTAAAAAAGCTATAAACCATCATATCGTACTGCCCGAGGAACACTTTTGGATCCAGGGTCCCAATGGCCGGCATCTTGCCTTAGTGCTCCCCCTTTTGGGCCCGGCGCTGACATCATGGCTCAAGTTCAACGAGCACAAGTTTGAGACCAAGAAGAAGTTCTGCCGCCAGATGATTGAAGCCGTGGCATTCCTCCAGATCCAAGGCATTTGCCATGGAGACATCAGAACTCAGAACATCCTGGTCAAGGTCCGCAATCTCGACCATCTGACTAGGGAGGAGATCATAGAGGTGCTAGGCGGCGAACCCTGTACCGACGCCATTGCGACTCTGTCCGGCGAGGACCATCGTCCACATGCCCCAGACTACGCGGTGGTGCCTGGAAATTGGCCGACTCAAGACAAAAACAAGATTGTCCTGGAAGAGATTGTGATCGCCAACTTTGGTGAAGTATTCGTGCCCGGTCGTGGCAAGAAATCCCGTGGAATTCCAAGAGCATTCGCTGCGCCCGAGGCCATCTTCACGTCCGAGCCTCGGTTACGCAGTGATATCTGGTCGCTGGGGGTCACAATCATGGGGGTTCTCGGTACTCAACCCTTTCCTAACGAGCTTCTTCACGTTACACGGGCACTAGAGGAGTATATAGGGCCCTTACCAGTGAAGTACCGGGCTGAGTTTGAAAGATTGCATAATGAGTTTCTGGTCGGCGAGTACAAGTACGAAAAGAGCAGGTGGCAAGATCATCCCCTCACGGAGAAGGTCTCGCCTGATGACACGTCCAAGCTTCAAGTCTTGACTCTAACCGAGTCGCAGAGGAACGACCCGTCTCACCCAGTAGCCTTCTCATCGGCAGCTGCGCTTGAAGATGAAAAGAGGGGGCTGCTCAAGAGCAGCGGCTATTCGCACCCTATATCGGTCATTCTTGGGTGTGAAAGAGAGGTCTTCTTCGAGGAGACAGATCCGAGATATGACCCGGCAATGATTGGTCGGTATAAGATGCCCCATGCTGAAGCTGAGCTTCTTACAGACTTAGCGCTGAAGATATTTCGGTACGACCCTTCTAAGCGCATAAGATTCGCCGAGATTCTGCGACATGAGTGCCTTCGTGGGATGGATGACAAAGATGTGGTTGAAACCACCCGTGGAGTGACTATGTTGCAACCGGCGCCAACTCCCGACTTGGCCTCTTGGGTGTCTCGTGAACTGCTATAAGTTCGTCACAAGGGTCTTATAATGCCCACAGACATCGACGACTAGGTGAAACAACGCCACGCAACGGACAGGAAAATATAAACATCTGCAGGCATACCGGTAAGGGGAAGAGACCCCCGGTGGTGGGGCTTGGCCTATCATGCAGACTCTCTCCCCCAGATGGATGACGCAGATTCGTTGCTTGTCTAAGTAAGTAGATAGAATCTGTTGGACAGGCTCTAGGACCTGCTGGCTTGAACGAAGGACCGAAGTCGGTCAGTATCTGGAAGCCGCTGCTTCTGCTTGTAGTTCTTGCCCCTCTCCGTGGTTCCTCGGTGGTGCTTCATCCAGGCAGAATCACCCAAGTATAGATAGACTCAGTCTGAATTCAAAAGAACAAAAATGAAAGAATGTGTTGGCTTGATTGTGCCTTCCTTTTGTGTGATTACGACAATAGTGGCTGAGTGATGAGCTGAAAGTGGCGCCAAGACCTTCCTTGTGCCACTTTCAGTTTGCTCTTTCAGCTCCAGCCCGATGCAGTTCCCTTAAGGCCACGCGCGATATAACCTTCCTCGTCTTTCCATCTATTTGGTAACTATAGTCCCAGTCGTGCGTGCTTGTGTGGCATTCGTTTCTCCCATGGTGTACAACGACTACGTCGCCAAGGAGGAGAGGGAAAGGCAAGCAAGGCTTCCCAGGAGTGAGTTTGCGCAACAGTTGAATGCATTGAAAGGTCGAGGTCGCGCGCTGTCCCATGGAGCTTCACTCAAGGACAAAAGTTCCGGCTTGCCCTCAGCTTTGGCCGACTCGCCTCCCGACGGCCGTCTACCGAGTCTTTCCCCGCTGTGTAGACGCTGCGCAAGCTGGAATTTGATACCGCAGCTACGCGAGGTCCCGGAAGCTCCCGAATTCCTCGGTGCCGATTATGGCGAGCATGATATCACTGTCGCGGTAGATCTTGATCATCTCCAGCAAACTCACCACTGTCCTCTGTGCCTCCTAGTTCTGGATAGTCTTGGCGAGATCATCCCGTCCACAAAAGATTCTGATCTCCCCGCTGGACAGAAATACCGAGTCCGGATCCGACGAAGCACTTTCGCTTACCTACGAGACCGAACGCTGGTAGAGAAGCAGAGAAGATGGGGTCCGTCATCCCTCACGTTTCTGAAGAGCGTCTCTCGATTCGATGCCGCGCTCTTCGTTGCTGATATGGAGAACACGGCGCTCGGCTATCCTCAACTGGCTCGGAGGAGTATCCAATGCTGTCCTGCTAAGCCAACGCCCATATCGGGCTTCTTGAACATGGACTTTTCTTCTCCAATGGCATATGACGACTTCATGCCTCCAATGGATGCCACATCTCTATGGGGGTTCGTCGACTTCTCCTCGGCGCAAACGACAATACCGGGTCTTGAACCAAAGCCAGGCTATGATAATCCTTCGGCCAGCAACTACGAGGGCTCAGAAAACCTGTTGGAGCCTCGCGCAGTAGTCGGAGAACACGTGCCCTGGTGGAGGCTACAGAAGTGGCTAGCATGCTGCCAGCAAGACCACGGACCCGACTGTGCCCCCGTGATGTTGCGCAGCAAAAGCTTCAGGCTGATCAACGTGCCAAGGCGCTGTCTTGAGGACGTGGAAGGGGATGCCGAGTACGCGGTATTGTCCTATGTCTGGGGCGACTACCCCCAAACCAAGCACACCAGGGTAACAGCCGAGCTTCTATACTTCCCTGGGGGACTGTCGGACCGCGAGACGGACATCCCACTCACCATCAGGGACGCACTGAACGTGTGCGAGAGGATGAAAATCCCCTACTTGTGGGTCGATGCGCTGTGCATTCGCCAGGACGACGCCGACGAAAGAGTCCGGCTTATTGGGATGATGGACCAAATCTACGGAGCTGCAGTGGTGACGCTGGTTGCTGCCGAAGGAACAAATAGCAATGCTGGTCTGCCCGGCGTGCGCATCGCAGAGAAAACAAGAATCAGCAAACACTCCGAAAGGAGGATCGGGAATTGGGTCCTCAGCACGACAGCCGAAGACCTGCTGTCTATTCAAAGGCACGCAACATGGTCAAGGCGGGGTTGGACGTTCCAGGAGAAGATCATGTCGAAGAGACTCCTCATATTCAGCCAGTCGCAGTGCTTCTTCTGGTGTAATACCGGACTCTATCAGGAGGACATACACCTCGAGGCAGACCCTGGCAGTCACGAGATTGAGCTCTGCATGTTCAAGACGGCGACCGACAAACACTTGGGCCGCACCGGCTCACCCCTGGACCCGTACCCCCTCCGCAACTACGATGAGGCCGTGTCAGCATACATCAGCCGGCGTCTGACCTACGAGCAAGACGCCCTGAGCGCGTTCTGCGGTATCGCCAACATGCTCGAGTCCACGCTCGGCAAGATGTTTTGGTATATGCCCGAGCGCGCCTTGGGAATGTGCATGAGCTGGCACTGGGTCGATGCGCGGGTCGCACTTGAGCAATTCCCGGACGCCTTTGTGGCGGAACCGTCGGACGCGGCTGAGAGCGAAAAAGACGACCCTAGTGAGGGGACCCCAGCAGCAGCAGCGCTGTTCCCATCGTGGTCATGGCTAAGCAGCATGAGTCGATGTCCTTTCAAAGTCGGGGCGTTCGTGCCGTTGAGAGGAGAGCACCACCCGCGCCTTACCTACCACAAGGTGGACGCGAAAGATGGTTCCCCGTGTAGGATCACCTCTGATGTCGTCTCGACGGAGGAATACCTATGCGATGCCTATTCTGCAGACGATGGGCCAATCCGGGCATCAGACAGGTTCCAAGACTACACAGAACATCATCCAACTGTCCCGCACGTTCGCATCACGGTGGGAGACAGTGCTCTTGAGGACGTTTCTCGGCCTGACGGGTACTGGGATCACACAAACCCGGACAAGTTGGTGGTATACCGCCGACAACCATGCCCGATGGATCAGCTTCTAGTCTTCTGGGCACCATCATACTCCTTTATTGTTGACCATGAGTCCATGAGCAAGTCCTTCCAGGGGTCGGTCTCGGCCACTGAAGCCTTCCTATACGTGTCTCCGGAGAGCCTTGTGCCTGGATATGGGACTTACCTAGTGCGAGCATCTGCTGGATCAAAACCGCTTGGGCAAGTAATCTTGCCGCAGAAGTGGCATGGTGACACAGCGAATATGCAGCAGTTTATCGTAGTGGCGGCGGATACCAAAAGGGCTGACCTCATGCTGATTAAATGGGACGCTGGACTTGCTAAGAGGGTACAGGTGATCCGTGGGGTTAGGCTATGTGATCTTGATCAAACACCATCGTCATTAGAGCTGATTGTGCTGTCTTGAGTGGAAAGAAGGGCCCAGGACCGCCATTTGGGTCGAGTTGAAGCATCGATATCAGATAGTAGCCACAACAAAAAGACGTGATATTTTCTCCCACGGTTTTCTAGTTTGCTGACTTGGAGCGTTTCAGCATAAGTTTTGGCTGATGTGACCGCGACGTTGAACCACTTTCATGAAACGAAACGCTGTTCGTTATAGTCTGGAACTTGCAGGATCTGAGAATGCTCTGCTTCTCGAGCTTTACGAGAGGACGGCAAGACTGGAAGGCTCCATAGAACTAAACAGGTCGGGTTTGGAAACACCGAGGTGATTTCTTGTGTGGCGATAGTGAACGATGAATACTTGCACATGCACGCAGCCTGACATGTCCAGACTTGGGTTGGGTTTTATAGTACAGTATTAGATATTACCGCTAACTACTATAATAGAAACAGATTACACTTCAGCTCACGACCAACCTACCTTCGGCCGCACACATACCGAGCACATAGTCGTACATTCTCAACTTGATCGTACAACAGCTAGCTAAAGCTGCAGAAAACAAGGATGCCTGCCGTAGGACGCCGCATCCTTCCCATCCATCTATAACAGCACCGTCATAACCGCCACCAAAACCAACACCCGTGGGGGTATCAGTAGCCCCTGACCAAGAAACCGTTTACGGTTGCTGGCCAATGAAAGGGGATATAAATTGGCAAGAAGCCAAAAGAGAGAGAGAGATCAAGATCCGAGCAGCGTCCTGGTCTCTGGCCTGAGCCTAGGATCATCACCGGGAACCTCTTCTCAATCTGGAGAGATTTACCCCATTGCCTGCCTCGCCAAAAACTGGCCAGAAGCTGGGGAGGCAAGTCAATGGGCTATTAATGGGGGCTGAGAGGAGGTACAATGATCAGAGCGGCATCATCGCCGTCGGTAACCCTGGCCGGGGCTACGACAGGATGACGGTCTGTGATCGAAACCTCTTTTTTCCTCTCACCCGTTCTAGAAGGTGAGTAAAGGAAACTGTCTGGCGAAAGGCCCTCCATCTCTGGCCGGATACAGGGGACTCATTTGTCAGCACATGTAGGGCTTCCAGTCACTCACCTGGGTTTTGTCGTCACCGATGAAGGTCCTCCGAACTGGGCTTTTCTTGGCTCTGGCCGGAGACAAGAGAGGGTAGCCAGGCAGAGACCTCTCTCATCGGTCTTGCTTAGTGTCGCACTACACACGAGAGTTACGCTGGCTGATAGCAGACTCAAAGTCGCCAGGCTCTCGTGGGTAGTCGTGAGAGTTACATGGCCTAATACATACCTGTCTATTTCTATCTCCCGGTACATGCGGAGGATTTGATAGAAAGGAGGCCAAGCTCTCTGATAAAAAGAAGAAAAGAGGGGTTGAGGAAAGCGAGTCTACCATAGGTGCTGCCGGCCTTTCTCCCTTTGGAAGAAAGTGCAACCTAGGTAGTTTAAATCCTCGCTACAGGGATGGCAGATTGTGCCGGTCTACCACGGATATGTCGGAGACACTGGTGGAGGACCATCCTCTGGTACTCCACGAGCGTGGTGTGTGAAAGGGGTATAGGGTCACGGGTTGAAGGGTTGTAGTGTTTAGTGAATGGACAGGGGTACAATAGACCCCCCCAGTGCGCCATCGAAACGAGGCGGCGGCGGCGGGGACATGATAAGCTTCCCCGGCGCTCCCCCCCTTTTTGCAACAGCGCACCAAACTAGATTGTTCGCTGCCTAAAAGTGCTCCGCCGTGGCGGTGCGCCGCCGCTTCGTCACTACCGCCTCTAGCGGAACCCCGCTCCTTACGTTGCGCAGGCGCGCATTATCCGCCTGGAGGATCTGAAGCCGGGTCTCACGATCCCTGAGCTGGGCCTCGCGGTCCCGGAGCTGCATCGCGCGGTCCCGGAGCTGGGACTCGAGGCCCAGCGAGCGGTGCACATAGACGTCGGCCTCGGCCATGAACTCGTCGCGCTCCTCGATGATTTTGCGGACGACGACGGGGACATCGGTGGCGCTCCCGAGGCCCTCGAACTCCTCGTGCGAGCCCACGAGCTCTTCGAAGGCCACCACCAGAGGCAGTATTCGGTTCTGCAGCTCGGCGTACCTTCTCTCCTCGTCGAGCCGGAGGCTCCGCTCCTTAGATGCCGCCGCTTTCCACGCTCGCTCGACCTTCAGGTCGCGGTCGACGGCCCTCGTGGCGACGGGCTCGCGTGCAGGAGGAGGACACGGAGGAGGCGTCGCCGGGATGACAAAGATGGCGGGACGCTGGCGCGTTCCAGACAAGACCTCGCCGGTGAGACCCTCTTTTATCACGCCATCATCAGAGGCGTCCTTGAAATAGTCCTTTATCTCGTTCTTGACGTCATTCCTACCCTTGTTCTTGACGTCTTCCTTGACTTTGAACCCGGCATTCGAGGACGCCTCGCTATAATCGTTGTATGCCCCGCCCGCGAAAGAGTCGGGATCGGGGAACTTGGTGAGCTCATCGGAAGTGAAAACGCGCCCGAAGCGTTTTCTTCTGAGGCTTGTAGTGCCTGCATGTTCGGTCTGTTCTGGAGGAGGAGCTACCGCAGGAGTATGATCTGGCCAGTCGGGGAGCTCCGTATAGTCAGAGACTAACACGCCAATGTGTCGGGGCATCCACTGGGGATTCACTCCGTCGGGCTCATCAATTACTGCCGTCGTCGAGAGCCGCGACAAACTTTCGCCACTATCCCGAAGAAGACGACGACGACGGCGCGTCTGCCTCTCTTCAACAATGAGGGGCATGTTGCTGTCAGCTGTCGTGGGCCTGTTCGACGACAGCGACTCCCCCTTCGTTCCTGATTCCCATGCCGAATACTCGGGAGCTCTGGCGTTTCAGCCCTAGCGATTGGCCGCATCCTCATGACTTCCCTGTTTACTTCATGAAGCATTTGCATCTCGGCCAACATGGGCTCATGCTTCCGGCGTTCAGCTTCTCGGACTCTACCTAGAAATGCCGGATCGGCCGGCATGGGCTGAGAGATAGAAGACTTGTCGAAGATCTGTCTCTTGGTCCCCTTCTCTTTTGAACTTCTGAAATTTGGCAACCACCTACTTTCACCACTGCGTGTCTTGGATATTGGTGGGGGATTCTCGTTCTCCCGCCTCCTTGTGATCCCCTGGCGCTCATGCTGGGCGACGGTTCCCAATGGTCGATCACGACCATCTCCGTAGCCGCCATGGTGGCTTAATCGATTCGCCCCCTGTGGACCGTCCAATGCTGTCCAGGGCCTCTCTTGAGGGCCGTCGAGTGCCAGCACTCGGTCTTCAGGATGTCTGTCTGATCTTCGGGGCGCACCAAACGGATTGGGCACGCCAGGAGTACGACTGGGGATTTGTTTCGCCATGGTTTTTCTTAACGAGGGTGTAAGTGTATACGTGGATTGCTTATGGGTGGAAAGGATGTTTGAGATTGAGTTCTAAATCATAATTGTCCGAGCAGGGTCGCCCAAACACCGAAGTTATATGCCCTTATTTTGACTGGATTGACAAAGAATTTGTTCCCTCGAATTCAGTCTTTGTCTGAAGTAACAAAGGGTATGCTCAGAGCTTTCCAAGGTACTTAAACCCTTTCAAGTCTGATCAAGAATATCACGAAACAACCGCCTTGGTATCTTGTGCCTTTGTTGCTTGCCCAATGAGATTTGCGGTGGTGATGGTCCATAAGGATCTGTCACTAACATGATATAGTTGGCGAATAACCGAGACCAATGTGTTACATAATTAATGCATGCTTTTTTCAAGGGCCTCCAACTTATCGCGGCGCGTTTCCCCTCTTCATATTGCCCGTGAGGGAAGCACTGTGAATGTTGCCCATGACAGATCTAGGGTTATAAATTGGATCCCTCCGGGGAATGGCGGATGCCACGGGGGGAGCCGGTCGCTGTATTGCTATAGTGAGGTCATTATTTGGTTTTTTGTAGTATAATAATGAAGTATTGGGAGATTACCTCGTGGTCTGGATGCAGTGCCATATTCAAGCAGGTTGCCACTTCCGAGGCCCACCTTCAATCCAGAACTCAGTCCCCCAGTTGTAAGTCTTCCATGGTGGTGAAAGTTGCCATGAAGCTCACTGAGCGGTGATCTGGCATTGGCTGTAGTCACTGGGGATCGTACTGAGCCTACAAGGCCATGTACGGCGGGCATTCCGATGCCGCTCGGCTCGCCAAGTCGTTGGCGGTGGGTAGAAGGGGTGACTGGAATATCGGCTATCGTAGTGTTTAGTAGTTGGTTGAGGATGGTGGTGCGTGTCACAGGATACCTTGCGCTCCAATGGTTCGCGGAAAAGCTGGACCGTGGCTGACCATGCCTTGTGAAGGATATAAACTACCTCCCATTCTGTTATTCGTATCTGACGGTTGGCGCCCAGGTCTGCCATATGGAACTCCTGGGTCTTGGTAGAAGGCACTCGCGTTCATATCGTTGTCGCCGTATGCGTGTACACCGCCGTCAATCGCAATGTCGGGATGGAAAGTCGAATCAATTGCGTCCTCGGCGGCATCCTGCATCTGACCCAGCATAGCCTTCCTTTTAAGTTTGTCGTAGAGCTCCTGAACCTGCAAGAGTTTACGATTCTTTTCTCTGTAGGCCTGTGCAAGTTCGGCGTTCTTTTCGCGTAGCGCTTTTTGCTCCTCATTCGAGCCTGGGACCCGGTGTTAGTAGACGAGATAACAATGCATAGTGTCAACAAAGCTTACTGTTGAGAACAGTGTGGAGCGAGGTGATTTGCGAATTTGCATCGTTGATGACCTTATCCAAGTGGACGGTGAGATTGGAATATTTGTCGGCCAAGGCCTTACCGAGGTATGCTTGGTATGACCTGTGCGAAGAAGCATACCGTCAGTCGTGTTGCACAGCAATGAGAGCACGGTACTGTACAAACACTTCTTGGGTTGTCTGATAGGCCCAAAAGCTTAAGGCCCGACTTGCGCACTCAACGATGACATTGGGGCTTAGACCGCTTAGTACGCTTGTCTTGTAATCCTCGCTCGGGCTGAGGTCGGCGATGACAGCGTCATCAGGATTCGGCAAAGGAGCTTGGCATGCTGGGCACATGTGTTGCTGTTGATGCCTGCCACCTGAACCGGGACCGGCAAGATTCGACTGAGCAGCACACTCAGTGCAGAAGATGTGGCTGTCGGAGGGTGACACTGGTTAGGCTGACAAGGTTGGCAATGGGCCACTGCTGTCTCTATTACTTACTCACCTGCAGGTGGTCACCAGGGCTCGGCCACTCAGCTCTTTGCGGCACTTGAGCGAGTTGCATCTTAATTTGTGTTCCATGACGGAAAAGAAGCAATGCTGGACAAGTTCCTGGACCCAACACGGATGAAAGTTTGATATGTCTGGTCTTCTTTGGGGTGAGCTTTTGAGGTGGAAGAAGTCCTGAAGATGATTGTGCCACCGAAGACTAGGAAATTCAAGGAGAGAGAGCTAATACCCAAATCAGAAAGAACGAGTTGAATCTGGAGTGTTGCGAAAGGCGCCTTCCGCATTGCCGTATTTGCACCTTCAATATGTGCTGATGACGGAATATGGAAACCCGAAAGACGTCAAGGCAATGCACCTCGATCGTAGTCTATTAGGATCTCTATATCTGTTATGACTCTATTTCTATTTAACCCATAGGGGTCAGATGGAGAATAAGAAGTATGTTTGCGGGCTCTATGCACAGTCCCATAGAGTAAGTAAGTAGTATCCTGGCCCCGGGAAACCCTGATTGTAGTGAAAGAAATTGTGTTAGACCGCTATGTTGATGTGCTATCGGCCACTTGTTGCTCTCGGTTCCTTTCCTAACTTCAGTGGCGCACCATCTTCAACAGCGGGATCCAGCCCATCCAATACACCGTGATGGTTGCTTTGATCGCCGCAACAAACCATAGACAAGGTCCGACCTGACCCGTTGCTTTGGAGATCCACCCTCCGCAGATAGCTCCCGCCAGCGTGAGGACGAAGGCGATGGCCCGGCGGTTGCGTTTGCCGTTCTTGCTCAGGCCCACCAAAAGATGTTCATCGCTCACCAGGTCGCACAGCAGACTCGTGATGACGACGGTAGGTACCTCGCTCACACCCAGGCCGCGGCTGTTGACGATCTGGCCCGCGGCTTGGAAGCTGAGCAGGGCAACGGCGGCGAGCTCGGTGAAGTTGACCTTGGTCAGATCCCCGCGGGCCGGGTACGTGCCGTCGATGATGCCGCCCTGGATTATGGACGCCGCTACGACGACGCAGGCGGTCTGGAGGAAGAACGAGAAGAGCAAGGTGCGTCGGAGACGGGGTCCGCCTATAAGTTTATGCAGTCTCGCGAAGGCGACGCAACCAAAGGCGAAGCAGCCAAGCGAGCAGAGAGAACGCGCCCAACCGTACGGCTTGTTGTTCTGACCGGATGTACCGAGTGCGATGAAGATTGTATTGCCTAAGGGTCAAGATTAGGACAAGGATGGCCGTACATTCCAGGAGAATATTTGGGTGACCTACCCGTCTGCATGGAGACGAAAGTGCCATATGCTGAGGACACTGTTAGCGCCACCATTTGCTCTTTGAGATGCAGTGCCCATCTCACCATTGTACAGAGTTCCATCTGTCAGCCCAGTAACGAAGCATAGGACTAATAGTGGTATGTAGCCTGCGCGAGTATCTACGGTGCTCGAGAAATGCGTGGATAGCTTCCCTTTTACGGCTGGAACTCGTTCTTGCTCAGAGCCAGAACCAGAGCCCAGCTGAGCCTCCTCGAGCTTCTCCGGATTCGACATCAGGTTGACTAGAGCTGTTGTTTCTTGTCGAGACAGCGGAGGATTTCCACTTCTTGGTTGAACCGTGAAGGAGTGCACGAGCACGTTCGATACAGAACGCTCAATTACCAGAGCACAGAGGTGTGAAAGGGTTCAGGTTTACCGCAACCCGCAAACACTCTTGGGGGAGGGGGTGAGGCCTCCCTTTTCTGCGCGTCTTGGCCGATTCAGCTGGCAGTTTGCGATCGGTTTGCCGCTTTGAGATTTCTCTGCGGACCTCGTATGTTGGCAGAAACAGTTCTGCTGCAGTTTGCGAGCCCAACTCGGTGTTGGTCCCGAGTCAGACGCCCCGCGGAGAGAAGGCCTCGGGAGAAGGAGAGTGGTGGAAACGGTGAAGACCTCACCCCCACAGCAAATGACAAAACCGCATCTGCTAACAAGTTTGCACCGCAGCTCGGCTTGCAGTACATACGCGCTAACGTTGCATTGCCAAGAACATGCGGAATGTCAGCAGGGGATAACAAGCCGGCACCGTGGCACGGGCATTTAAGCATATCCAGCTACATACATATGTATGAGCGACTTTTGATTGGCGACAGGAGGTATGCAAGAGGAGCGGTTGGTCAGTGCAGCGTCAGAATACCAAGGCTTGGCACATCCATCCGCGGTCTTGGCCAGCGCCGCTCCTGCATTACACCAAGCCTTGGCCCCATGTCTTATTCAACTCTTTGTCCGTGAGCATGGCCGCGCGACTCCCGACACTTCGGCGAAGAACTACGACATTCGGAAGTTGGGGGGCTAAGGAAATGCAGATGACCAGGTCTCGGCCAAGTCTCTCGGCGTCACCCACGCGGGCGCTTACAAGTTAGGGCCAGGGGGTGATATGTTGCGGCCGGGCGGACGCCACTAGAATCAAAGAGGCCGACTTGGGTGGTCTTGGCCGGCTCGGCATAGCAGATATAGTGGACCTATCATCGGCGGAAAAGGTCTATGCGATTCTATGCCATGGCTGACAGGTGCGGGAGGGTTGCAGATCCGCCACTCCCGAACCCGTTATCAACCAGTCAAAAGCCGCAATGAGCAGATGGTAAGCTCTGACACCCGGTGGGTAAATGGCAAAATCGCTTGTCCGTATTCGCAATACGGCCGTATCTTGCTATGAAATACGCTGCATGAATCAGAATCTTCTGGGCCTCCAAGCAAGCTTATGGCCAAGGCCCCATGACGTCGGGCTCACTGAAAACTCGGGAGCTATGGGTGTGGGAAAGGGTTTTCTTTCTACACACTCTCCGATATCTATAGTACTTGATCATGGAAAGCCGCCCCTTTGTAGGAACGAAGGATGTATTAGAACGAAGTAATTAAACCACCTCCAAGAAAAGGATCGAGGCAAGAGACGGGATTCTTTCTTCACATCGGTTCAACAGATAAGTACCTACTTACTTACATACGAAGATTGCAGGGGGTTAATGCCGGCTTACGCCACAGGATTGGGCCTTTGACCAACACGGCATGGTATGGTGTGGGCAAACAAAGCCAGAGTAAGCAACACCGACTTGGATGGAGTTCGTCCAATATTTGTGAAGCGGAACGGCCCGCTGCCAGTAGAAGTTATTAGCCTTCGTCGTATGGCTTGTAGCCTACTAGCAAATTTACGGTTTACCCGGGAACGTTGGGAGAGCTTCTTTCTCGTCTATTAACCGTACTTATTGATATTCCAAGAATTCATGATGCGGGCCAAGCATTCTCTCAGGGGGGTGGTGGGGGGGGGCTGTCATCCCCCTCGTTGCGGGTAAGATCGAGTAATGTGAGTGCATACTTTTTCCTTCCGCTCCGTCTCGGCATTGGCGTTGGCTCAACTTCCGCCAAGTCAAGATTAACCTGCACGGCGCCCAATCTGGCGTGCGTGATTTGTGCGCATACGCCCATGGTTGAGTCGTTGTAGATCTAGAAGAGGGCCTTCGACCTAAAAAGGGAACCGGTCTAAATGCCGAGAGGTAGCTGTCTCCCAGAAAGACCAGGCCAAGCCGTCGCATCAAGTTGCTTCCTAGTTGCCAAGGCGGGAGCTGAGAATACCTTCCATTAACAGTTATCCATATTTCATTGCTTACCGTTGTTGAGGTCTTATCATGGCGAGTGGTCTTGACTAATGTGCAGACAGACAAGCCTTCAATAGTCCCCAGGCTTGCTGGAAAAGAGCTTGTCATGACACTCGCCACGACAGGACTCGGCAAGCCTTCGTATAGTCGCTGGCGTTTACGAAAAGCGGTTCGGTGCTAGCACACTACGAATTCGATTCGACGATATTCTGACCAGACATCTCAGTCGGACTGACTGTTGACGAGACGCGCTTATCCGTACTCTCGAGATGGTTGACTGAGAGAAGGCCAGAAACTCCCCCCTGTGATGACTTACTCCGGCCCGTAATCCCATCCTCGTCCTGGCCAAATTTCAAGGAACAAGTGGACCCGGCGATGGGAAGGTGTAATGTGGCCATGATTACTTGCTTACTCTTCAGCGTCTGTATTACCTGAAACTGCACTGTCATGCCCACCTTCTCGGTTTCCCCTATCGTAGCACCTCGGGGGTAGTATGTGATCTTCTCAGCGAGGTGCAGGAAGGGCCTCCTTCCTCCACCGGGTTGGAGGTGTGTGTGTGGAATTTAAGTGATCACTACGGCTTTCATGGAATGGAACGTTGCCAGGCGATAGGAGATACCAACAATTCCGCCTTGGCTATTGGTTGTGGTGTGAACAACCATCTACTCAAAATCTTGGCATCAATAGACGTGGTCGAAGATATGTCTGACATAGTCTAAGCCCTTTTGTCTTGGGAGCTCGTTCGTGGTCGAATCAAATTCTATAAAGATCTCGGAGGACCCGGCCAGAACGAAACAGTCATCTCCTTCTATCACATCCACAAACTTCAGCGTCTTGTCCCAACCACAGCACACCATAGCCCAATTACCCCTTTTATCTTGTACAGAATGTCCCCTTCCGCTGTCGAAGTCGATCCTGTATCCAGGATGGAGACAGAAGTCGGAGTTCTGCTCAAGGCTGGCCCAGAAGTTGCACTCCACCACATTGCAGAGCCCGTGAAGCCCATCCCCGTAGCCAACTCCGTTGAAGTCGCGGAAGAAGAGAGCCTGGAGGTACAGCCCGTCCCTATCCAGCCCTCGGCAGCAGCCAGATCGGCCAACTGGCTCCAGCTCAACCACGTTATGGCCTCCGTCGACAAGCCCACTTCAGGGGCGACGAAGCTCCGGAAGATGATCTTTGAGACCAAGGAGCTCATTGTATGCCCCGGCGTCTATGATGGTCTTTCTGCTCGCACGGCCATCGAGCTTGGCTTTGACGCCATGTATATGGTCAGTGAACCAACTCGCAAGCTTCGGGCAGCTTTAATTAGACAACGTTACTAATACCGAGAGGGTAGACGGGCGCTGGTACTACCGCCTCACGCCTGGGCCAACCTGACCTTGCCATCGCCCAACTACACGAGATGCGCGAGAATGCTGAAATGATCGCCAATCTTGATCCCTTCGGCCCTCCGCTGATCGCGGACATGGATACTGGTTACGGAGGTACGTCGGCGACTTTCATCCCCAGACCCCAGACCCCAGACCCCAGACCCAACATTGCATACCCCGTTTACCCGTCACCCTTATTACCCAGCAACCTAGGAATGATCTCCCCCCCTCCCACACCATCCACGTGGCCGTATAAGTTCACCCCTCTGCCTCTAACACCACCCGTCTCTCTGTCTCTCTGTCTCTCTGCCTACCTGGAACCATCACACTAACTGGCCATGCCTGACGCAAAGGCCCCATCATGGCCGCACGCACGGTGGAGCAGTACATCCGCGCCGGGGTAGCCGGAGCGCACCTGGAGGACCAGGTGCTGACGAAGCGGTGCGGGCACCTGAGCGGCAAGAAGGTGGTGCCGCGCGGGGAGTACATCTCGCGGATCCGGGCGGCGCACGCGGCGCGCGGCGCGGCTGCAGTCGGACTTTGTGCTGATCGCGCGGACGGACGCGCTGCAGCAGCACGGCTACGACGAGTGCATCGCGCGGCTCCGCGCCGCGCGCGACGAGGGCGCCGACGTCGGCCTCCTCGAGGGCTTCGAGACCCGCGACCAGGCCCGGCGCGCCGTCCGCGACCTCGCCCCCTGGCCCCTGCTGCTCAACAGCGTCGAGAACGGCAAGAGCCCCACCATCACCGTCGACGAGGCCCGCGCCATGGGCTTCCGCGTCATCATCTTCAGCTTCGCCACCCTCGCCCCGGCCTACCTCGCCATCAAGGAGACGCTCCTGCGTCTGAAGACGCAGGGTATCGTGGGTACGCCCAAGAACGTCACGCCGGTTACGCTGTTCGAGGTGTGCGGTTTGAAGCATAGCAGTGAGTCTTTTGTCTACATCCACCCACTACTGCTTGGGCTCGTCGATCAAAGGTTACTGACTCCTATCTCTAGTGGCTGTTGATATGAACGCTGGAGGAGGTTCATTCAAGGGTGGAGTCTAGGCTGAATCCAAAGGTCAGCTTGGACTGTTGACTGGGGTGAAGAGAGTGGATGATGATGCTGGCATCGCTTGTTTTGAGTATTTCGTATGTTCTTCTCTATCACAATACCTTGCACGGCAGTCTTATCATGTGGAAAGGTAAGGCTTGTCTCGAATTCAATGAAATATAAGTAGCGATGAAAAACGTATACATTCGAAAGCCCCGTTTCAGAAACATGTATCATCCCAAGTGATATAACGACACTCGCACTGATCATTCTGTCATCAAAGCAGTACTATAAACAATTTCTTGTACACAGCCCATCGTCGTCGTCATCATCGTCATCATCATTTCCGGACTCAAATGCAAACCACCTAAAAACAACATTTACCGTAGAAAGAATCCCACACATTGAACACGCCAAGCTTCGTACTTGTTTACTCGTCAATAGGGGGAACACCTAGCAAGTTCATCCCATGCCCAAGCACCTGCCTGACGCTCTCATACAGCACCAGCTTCGCCTTCCGGCCCTCGGCCGTATCCTCCTTGGGAGCCGCACTGCTCGGGCCCGCCCCGTCTTCGCCGCCGGACCCATCATCGTCCTCGAGCTCCGCCGCCGACGCCTCCGCCAGCCGCGACAGGTACGAGAGCAGCCCGTGGGGCTCCAGCGTCTTGAACGTGGCCGCCGTGACGTCGGGGTACTGCGCCATCGTGCGCAGCAGGTCGATGCTCTCGTCCCTCTGCAGCGTCGCGTGGTCGGGGCATGCGTCTTCGCCGTCGCCGCCCGCTCCCCCGCCGCCCTCGGGCCCCCGGAGCGCGGCGATCGCCGAGGCGAGCTTCGCGTGCTCCCGCTGGAGCATCCGGCACGAGTCGCCCTCCTCGGCCGCCATCCGTTTCTTGTCGAAGGCGTAGCCGTGGGACCGCTTCCCGAACAGGTCCAAGGACAACAAACCGCCAACAGCGGCCGGATCGCCGCCGCCAGCCAGAACAGGCTCATCGTCATCATTAGCGGCGGCGTCGTCTTCCCCGCTGTCGTTTTCCTTTCCGTCCTCCTCAAGGGCGGCTTCAGCGGTCTGCATGATTTCCGCACACTGGTCGAGGATGTTGCCCAGCGACATTGTCTTCTTCAAGTGGGAAGCCATGCCCGTGATGTCGCCAAAACTGAGGTGCTGTAGTCTCTTGATGAGGTCCTCGCGGCCTAGAAGCTCCAGGGTCTTAAATATCTGCTGGAAGTGCGCGTTCTGCTTCGAGGCCACGACGTAGACCATCTTGTCGAACGCATGCGTCTTCTCGCGGTCCAGCACGGCGGCGAGATCCCGAAGGAAGTACGTGCTGGAGCCCGTGCGCTGTCGCAGGATGACGGTGCCCAGCCCTTTACTTCCGTGGTCTTCGAAGTTGATGATGTGCGATCCGTCGCTCTCCTGGAGAACACCGCTTGCGGTGAGGGTGGCCTCGATCTCGGCCATCGCCTCCTGTGTGGGTTGCGACTCGCCCGAGTATTCATCAAAGGTCACCCCGAGCCGGCTATAGGCAGGCACGAGATTTTCCAAGGCTATGTCGCGGAACTTCTTCCAGAACGACAGGGCATCCTCGTCCTTCTCCTCCAGCTTCTTGAAGAAGCCATCTCTCTGCGCGAAGATGCCCTGGCTCTCAATCTCGGCAGTGCTCTTATTCTCGCCCTTGGCCTGTCTGCTGGCATCCATTTCGGGCTGGAAGTCGGCCTTGATGTGGTTGAAGACATCCAGGATATGGTCGAGCGGGTCGGCTTCCAGCGCTTCCTCGGAACCATACCTCTCCCACCCCACCGCGAAGAGCGCCAGATCTTTGCCCCAGTCACCGAGGTAGTTCATCCTCATCACATCCCAACCCATGCACTCGTACATCCTGGCCACGAAAGCACCAATGATGGTGCTTCTTAGATGGCTTCCATTGAATTCTCCAGGGAGGTTGGGAGACGAAAACTCCACGATGATCCTCTTGCGCCCTCCATCTGGGTTCGATGGGTCACGAAGTCCCTGTGCGTGGTCTTCGCCATAGGTCGTACCCCTCTCACGTATATACGGCAGCATAAGCAGAGGAAGGGTCTTCTGGGAGAAGAAGAAGCGTAGCTGAACCCCATCTGGATACGGAACCGTGTACAGGGGCGAGGTGGGTAGCTAGAAATGCAAGATAATCCATTAGATCACAATTGTCACATCATTTGACCCAGTAACAAACGCAAAGCTCATCGGAACACGTACCCTTTGGACTAGCTCTTGAGCAAACTCCTTGATGTCTTTGACATCCTTCGGCTTCAATTTGGGCACGACAACCGCCAGGTCCGCCAAGGTCAGATCAGTTGCTGTCAAGATGGCCTCATAAGCGGCAGCCACATCGCACTCTAGTGTCGAGGCAATGAGACTGGCGAGGTGTAGCCGGTAGATGTCGATAGGCCTTGTCAGGGCATTGGCTGCGGGGACGTCCGGAAAGGGGGAATCCAGGCCGAGGCCTGCGAGCCGTCCTTCAAGGTCTGTAAGGCTGGTCATTATGACTGTGTCAATAGTTCCGACGATTCTATCTCTACTTCCGAAGATAGTGTTGCTTTCAAGGCATAGTTTGATCGAGGGAGGCTAGTCTCATGGAGTCCCCCCAGCCATTTTCAAAGTAAGGCATCTTTAGCAGAGCCTCACGACGATAAGTGAGGCAACTGTGCATGACGCCACTGTATCGTGGCGAATATAAATCAATGACAATCATTATCCGAACTTTGGGTAGCATTAACCCCATGGACGTTGGGTCTCCATGGCGATTGCACATGCATTTGGAGTGCCGGGTGATTGGTCCAGGTGTCTATTCGCCAACCAATGATCTGTCGACACGAGCTGATCACCTTAAAGCAGTCAGACTCTGAACAGGCGGATACATTGGTCCCTCAAGCTTCACTGGACGAGGGGCGACCGGTGAGCCGAGCTGTGCGATACACGCTCTTATCATTACAACCAATGCAATATCAACAGCCAGACACGAGGATGCCTAATAAGAGCAAGTACCTATCTACATACTGGTATCTCCGCACAGTATGTAGTTTCTGTTGTCTCTGATCGCCGATCCTCGGGCAGATAACCAAGGTTGCCTTGTCTACACCGAAACCGGCTTTCATGTTGCGGCCGTCGTCCTCCTTGCCTGCGTCGAAAAGGGGGCTTTGCGTCGAAATATGCCTGTGAATGCCTGCCCTCGCGAAGACTGATCCAAATATGGGTGATAGTGGTTGCATATATTCGGAGCGAGCGATAGAAAGATGCATTCTGACGTGGCGCGTTTCGACGAAGGCGTCGCTTCCTGCCGTGGCCATCGTAGTTAGGCATCGATGTTAGCGGGATTAGGTACTGCATCTTTACCGGTCTCTCGATCCAAAGCTGACATGGTAGATTTATGAAATACTGATTCTAAGTCTATACCGATATTCGAAAATTAGGTTTGTAATTATACGCTGCCCAATATCTCGACTTCGATGCAGGTAGACGTCAGGTACATAGGCTCCTTACACATCCTTGGTTGAAGTTTAGATGTTCTGAACAAGTCATGATTAGTCTCATTGGCAAATTCATATTGCCGAGAATATCAACGTGAGTCTCGGGATCGGTAGATAGCAGGAAATTAACACTGATGCTTTACTCTTTCTCTTATAATGGCGTTTTGAAGACTTTCCCTAGCCTTTTTCTATCTATGTGCCTCACTCGAAATCATCCATAGTGTATGAGACTTCCTATATAGACGGGGGAACAAGTGTATAAGTAGCGGGAGAATCTGAATAATATCAGATCTGAGCATACTGACTGGCCAAATGAGCCGTCTTGCATTAATGCCAACGGAGGTTTAAGTCTGACGTGACAACGGGTGAGCTCTTCTAGCTCCATTGTAAGTCCTTTCTGGGGATACGAGACCCAGTTCTTCTTCCCATGGTATCGATTGACGGACATGCCTATCTCTTCTAACCTCGCCGCCGATTGCTTGTCTGTTCGAATCAAAACTACTCCACGTATAACTACGCTCATCCCAACGGTTATCCGTCGTCGGTCCATGAGGTGGCGCCGTCTGTCGCCTTTCGAGTCTGGTATCTTGCCAGAGACGAGAAGCAGCTGGTGCCTGCCATGGGCCTGACGTCACTCTATCCCAGAACTTGTACCATGGATACTTGTCCCGTACTTTCTGGATCGTGGATCCCAAGATGATAATCGCTACTGTCGACAGCAGAAACCATACGAGCGTTGCCCCTTCAAATACGTTGGCTTGGAAGAGACTAGCGGCCAACGTCGGCGCTCCAAAGTATTGTATCTAATCAGTTATGTTAATGGAACATCTTCTTCGAGAGCCTTCTTCTAACACTTACATATGTGAAATTTGCTGTGATATTTGCTTGCTGCAGCACAGTCGCGGAATTTTCTGCGACGGACAAGTGAAGACCAAACTTATAAGGAAGTCAGACCGTATTCATGAATACCTTGATATCCTCGGGCTATTACTTACTTTCTGTTTGAATCGCTGGGCTCGGCGACATATATTGTTCAAATTGTCTTGCACGATATGCAGTTCGTTGAATGTCTGTCGGATTTCGTAGATAGGAGGCAGCAATAGCTTCGAGGGTTCCGGGCCTATTATTTCGGCGAGGTCGTACTGATCGAAATTGACGCATGCGCTGATCAGCTTGGACAAGGTGATCTGAAGCTGCTCGAGTACCAACAAGACTCCAATGACCCATTCATAGCTCTTAAGGACTGCTTTTTCATGCCCAGCGGTGTATGCTAGGCTCAGCTTTGCGGAAGGAGACCTGATATGTGGGTTTTTTGACTGGCAAGGTAAGCTAATGTTGTTTTTACAGCCGAAGCAGCAGCATTAACGTTACAATAGCTGATCTCAAACAGGATCCCTGGGGATTGGTCAAGGGGGCTATGGGGAATAGCTTACATAATTCGTGACTTCTAAGGAAATTCCATACAAGACAGAGTCCCACTCCCCTCTGGTTCTCTCTAGCCGATTCTTTAATACGACGAGAAAGTAGTGTCTAGGATCTAGCCCGCCTTGAGGACATGCAAAGTTGCCAATGTTCAAGGGGTCGAGATCCTTTTCTCCCTTATAGTACGGCAACATGTCTTCGTTGTCACCGCAGACCGACGCGTCATTATCTTCTCCACCTGGATAGAAGTATGTATCGGATAACGAGATTGCTGTCCAATGGGAGTTGTTGTAGCCTGTTACTACACAAGATGACTGGGCTTCATACAGGCAGTCGGCTGATGTGTCCTCTCCATCGTCGGTTTCCGATAACATTGGCCGTGCTAGAAACGACATGTCTTGTGTCTTCCTAAGAGAATTGCCATCAAAGGTTCTTCGTTCATCCTCCCGCCTGCTCCCAGCAGCACGATCGCCCCATACCCAGTATGGGAGGTGGAACTCCATGACGAAAACGTTTCTCTAAGGGCTGTTAATTTGCGCACACCACATATGGGAGCCATCAGGGTTATGTAGCTTACCGTTGAATGGAAATTTACCAACCCCTCAGCTTTGATGTGTCGCTTTAGAAACCCTCTAAGCACCAGAGTTTGGTTGATGGACGCCCTACATATGAGACTACTAATAGTCTGGGGACTAGGGTTGGTGATATGACTGGTAACATTAGCAGAGTGCTCGCAATCAAGAATCGACGAAATTCGCACATGCGTCTAATACAGGCGTCTGGTAAATTTTGATGCCCAAACCGCTGTCTCATAATTAGCTTGTAAGTCGCGGGGATAGTTCAGATTACATCACCTTCTTAGTGAGGTTCTCCAGAAACTCGACGTCTGTCATAACGCCACTGTACTCCCTGCTTCCCTGCTCCGGGTTGCTATCATCCATCCATACCGCAATCCGATCGAGAGATTCATAATGTCCAGTTCTGTGGTCAAGTACGGACTGATTGCTGCACAGAGGGTGAAATAGCCGAGGAAGGTACCATCTCTCAGACGAATGCCGAGGAATTGACAGGAACTCGTCGAGGGGATCAATGAGCGGCTCATTGAGGATGGCTTCTTTCCAATCAAGAAAAGGGGAATTCTCATCGGCGTTACACATGTCAGTTGACTCCCAATTGAATGGTGTGTCGGTACAGGGTAGCCTCGAAGTGCTGGTCATTGTCTGTGTGGCCGCACAGCCGAAAAAAAGGCACACCGCAAGGCTAACAGTGCAGCTGTTGATGATGGTGATAGTGATGTGGTAGTGTGATTCCACATAATCGAAAGTGCACAGTTTCCGAGCCGTGCAATCTCAACTTGCAGATGATACTTGCAGAAAAGGTGACATGACATGTCAGCCTGGGTGTAGCTGAAGATAGCGAGACATGCTGGTTTATATCTAGAACCAAGCACTTGAAAAGACGCCCTGCCAATTCAACCCCCTAGTTTCCCACCACCAATGTAAAATACTTCTTATTTGGGCACCGTGTCTGATTCGGTGGTCTCAATGTTGCACCTAATGTATATCTCTCCCACACACACACACGCATATATGTGTGTGTATCTTACCAATCATTGAATCTCCTCGAAGATCCCAATCCTATGCACTACGGCCCGATGCCAGGCTTTGAGATCACCTTGTCGCAAAAATTTCGTTGCGGCAGTTGCCTTATTCGCATAAGACATAGGCCTCAGTTAGTTATTATTCTCTGCAGATTCTGGTCGAATGAAACCGTTGAACAGGTTGGGGGAACAGACCTCCCTCTCGGAGAGCAACGAATGAAAGAAAGTTGCGTTGGAACCCAATCTGATGTGATAGACGCAGGACACATATGTTCTCGAAGATGACAGCAATGAATGATACAAGAACTCGGAAGTGTCGGGTTTAATTTGCGACTATGTGTGCATGATGCGCTATCTTTGCATGTGGCATCATGCTCCGACGCTGAATTCTTCGCCCAAGTTGTATGTCCGTCGTCCAAAGCAACCAGTGTCGATGGGACACGATCCCTAGCATAAGGTTAGAATAAGAATACCCAATGACACCGCTGCTTGATGCCAGGCGAACAAGTTCTATTGGCGCTGCACAGCTTATTAGCCTAGGCGTCCTGCTTCAAATCTAGAAGACGGGCGAAGCTTACTGCTTAGGGTGCACCAGTGCTTTTCACACCATCTCCAACCCACAATCCTCTGCACACCACGCGATATGATGGCAAAGACAGTGAGTATTGCAGGGGCGTCCGCTCTTCTTCACTGCGTTGACTTGACACTGTGAGCAACGCGGGGTAGCACAGCCTGGGCATGTTTCTTGGCGGATAGGTATGCCAGGCTGGTTGCAAACGCACTGTTATCAGGATGTTCCGATCAGCTAGAGGTAAGCAACCATGATTATCATTAGGATATGTAACGGTTTAGTGATTCAACCCACTCACACATGTCCATACGACAACAGTTTTCTTTTTTGGGCCAAGTTCTTTGAGGAGTGTTTCAGACAGTGTGTGGGGATATTGCCGGAAGCATTGGTCTCGCTGTTCATAATGTCGTCCCATTTTAGAGAATGCATTTCAGAGATTTTCGGTCTAGGAGATATCTTATTTAGTCACTTAAGTACTATGTGCGCTATTGCAATATGCATGAGAGCTTTCTTTTATAGGGTTTCTTGAGTGAGGTCTCTGGGAGTTTAACGATATCATTGGTGAGGTACCCCTGTAGGCGCATTTTGATTATGAGGATTCTGGGTTTAAAGGCATTGAATTCTGCAGAACTCTCGGGTGCGCACATCGCGGAATACCTCATAGCGCCATCATGATATTCTAAAACCCAGGGAGGCTTGAAACTCAGAAGGGTCGGTTTCGGGGAATTTAGGCCGTCTGCATATTCAAGGAAGCACGACATCTTCGTTCTCGGCTTCCAAGCCAGTCTTCTCTGGGCACAGTGGTGTCGACCAGGTCACCGATATCCTTTCTGGTAGCACAAGTGGTCCGCCAGCAGGAAGGTGATCTCGAAGACAACAGCTTCGGTATCGGCATCCACAGTTTGGTTGTCTGTAAAGAGGTAACCCTTCTCCTCGTCTGGGCGGGCGCCCATAGTTGGTGGCCGGGCCCCCGCAACCGAAGCGTTTAAAATACGATGAGAATGGTCTCCCCGTCGAACGTGTCGATGGCCCTCCACCACTCTAACTACCACTCGGGTAGCTTCAAACTGGTGTACATGAACCCCTCTGTTGACACGACGTTGCACTTGACGTGTTATTAGCTGATACCTTTTCCGAGATCTGCTCCGCGATCATCGACTTGCCGTTGTCTAGGCCCGAGGCTAGTGCGAAAGCTCGCTCGCTGCTTATACAGCTTCACAACGTGGTCCTTCGGCTGTTATGTAGCTTTATGTTGATGCATTACAACTGCAGATGATGTTTTTCGAGTCAAATGATTGGGTAAATGCTTGGCGAACGTTCCTCGCACTCATCATGGCACAGCACGCTTCAGTCGAGTTGTGTGTTCCTAATCTCGCTGACTCCCTCCACCCTCTTCCTTTCCTTTTTGTAGCAGCAGCTACTGTCCATATGCACATGGCGAAAGTCTTATCTACAGTGTTGAAGCCATTCAGCTGGCATAATATATGCCACGGCGTGACTTTGACATGATCACTCTTCCCGATTCAACGTCCCCAGAATACCTCCGGGAGTTGTGTAACAACAAGATATATCATAAGCTGGGCTAGTATGGTTCGTAGTTGCAGTACTTCTCTATACCCGCACCCAGGCTGGTTATCTAATCACTTATTGATAAGATCTATCGATAAGGGATAACGATCATCTTATTTAATCCCTTATCTGTTATCGATAGATCTTATCGATAGACGACTAAATACGATATTACAGGTAATTTAGCACCAGGCTAGATATGGCCAGACCTGGTCAGGTCAGGTCAGGCCAGGTCAGCTAACAGGGCCAGACGTACGCTGCTGCTGTACGTTAGTCACCATGGCCATACGAACGTTCAAGCCAGTCCAGCCGGGGCACTTGTTACAGGTAATCTGGCACCAGGCTAGATATGGCCAGACCTGGTCAAGCCAAGTCAGGTCCAGCCACATCAGCCATATGGCCAGCCGTATGGCCGGTCAGGTGACCTGCATCCTTCCTTATAAGGAGACTGCAACAGCTGAAGCAAAGAAAAGGGGTATAAAAGGGGTAATTAACACAGTATATTTTATACTTAGAAAATATCACCAGTTTCATCGATCAAAACAACTAGCCCACTAACCAACCAACCAAAGGCCTTTGGTTGGTTATAATCAACCAACCAACCAGCCAGATCTGGCTAACCAACCACCCAAGAGCCTTTGGTTCGGTTGGTTGGTTGGTTGACAGCCTTGATGTCCACCAGCCGAAATTCTGTCCCTCCTTGACCGTCACGCAGTATAATAGCAAGAACGGCCGCTTCTATTTATCGTTTCGACTCGGCAGTTGGAGCAACGAGGCGTACCGCAGTTTTCGCACGGGTCTAGGCGGATTGGCATGGCCACATGCCAACAAACGCACTGCCAGAGAGAAAGAGACTGGGTGAGTTAGTATGATTCATGAAGTGTGACCAACAGGGCCTGACCAGATCAGCGATTGAACCTACGCAAGTCCAGACCACAACTGTTTTCTTCTTGGGGCCATGGTCCTTGAACAGCCCCCTCCATTCGGTTTCTCGATCGGGCACACCACCTCTTTCCCCGCTTGAATCTCGGGGAGGGAACATAAATTCCCCCAGCCACCATTGCCACCTAACGTTATTCTATAAACACTCAATTGATGCCGACACGGCTCATAAGGACCGAAATGCCTTGGAAACCGAGGAGAGGGTGAATGTTGAATTATTGAAGAAGAGAAAATTCGACGTGATCCAACCCGTACGCAAGGGATTAATAGCCCTGAGTGAGCACATCGAGACTCGCCAATTGGCGAGTCTGTACTTACTTATATAGCTCGCAGGCAAGCTCTGTGTCTCACTCAGAGTCGATGGGTTGTGTATGCTAAGGTAAGAGAAGACCAGACCGTCGTGCTATCACGTCTCTCAGCCGGAAGTTCAGGGGGTGTACCTAGGGATGAGCTCCAAGTCTACGAATATAAGGTAACTAAGTTAATAGGGATCTCGCAATATCAGGATCTAAGGGGGGCAGGGTGTGCCTGGATCTTCCACCAAGTGAATGCCTAGTGTATAACAACATGGGCTCGGAACAGCGCCCAGTCTAGCTAGAGCCAGGTGTATCTCGAAGCACATCGTTGGCCTCTGAGAAGCTCGTGCCATGAAGGGTTAGGCGTGGCAACCAATTCACAATCAGTGTTACAGGTTAGGGCCCGTCCACAGTTCCAGCGTCTGGATTCATGGATCGCTTAAATCTAGCCTACGAAATGGACGCAGGGTCATATGCATATGACATGGCTGCATACTCAAGTAAATAACGGAAAAAGTCTTGCCTAAATTATCCAATGTGTTTTGTGCACATAATATAGGGAGAGACGTGAGTTCTGGCATGCCCACTCCCTAAGGAATAACTCAAGTGTCTGAGGCATATTAGATGTCAATCAAGGCTTAGCCAGAAGAAAACAGATTAGCAGCGAGAATCCCAGGTTGGCCAATCTTTTCCCAAGTTCAACGGGAAAGGGAGCTCACTCATCCAGTGTCGCAATGCGTTGCAGCAGACAATCTCAGAAGCTACCCCTAGAAGCGGCATGTCCGATTCCACGACATAAGAGTGCCTTCGAGAGCGGATAATGCATATCGAGATGTATCAGCAGTGAATTTGAAATGATTACTAGGCGTAGTACTTCGGTAAACCCTCGGCTAGGCTGCGAGGTGCTTGGTCCCAAGGAGAAGATGTCGATATTATCATTGTGCTGTAAACCAACCTTGCACGACCTGAAGGAATATTTGCCAGCTTAGTGGGAAGTAAGGTCCTGACGTATGGTCTGATTTATCTAGTTTAAAGCCAGGAACCCTTGAGTAGGATGTCTCTTGGGAAGTTGGTGGAGAATAGGAGTAAACACTTGCCCAAGACCGCGAGAGCCGCATACTGTAGAAGAAAGGGGGACTTTCCCTATTTCTTACAGGTATAACTAAAGCTTGTAACATAACTTGAATAAACCATTGCGCACACACTCATGAGTGAAACTGGTGATCACTTTTATTCTTGAATAATTAATCAGGCATTAGAGCCTGAGGGTATCTTGATAGTATGTCCGTGATGATAAGGAACCCCTTGGATGTGTGGACAGCCCACCCCAGCAAATAACAATGCCCGATTGACTATCTCGTATAAACCAATTTGAAGTATCTTGATTGTTTAGCTTTGAGTCGTAACGCCTGCGCATACATTGAGAGTTTAGTGACCAAGTCGTTGAGCAAGGCGGTTTTCAGCTGATAGATAGCATCTCAACCGTCTAATGAGGTGTATGAGGCATTTCTCTCTCGTTCTTTATTGGCATAATCAGAAGCTCCAATGGGTATTTTGGGAGTTGATGGCCGTGTTGGTTCTGGTTGCTTGCGTGACAGTTGAGCCGCCAAAGTCTATCGACTGTCACTCAACGTGGGTGCCCAAATTTTGGGGTACGAGATATGCTTTCTTTTTCTCCTTCTTTTTTCCTTTCATCCCGCAAGCTGAAATGCATCAATCGGTGATGCATCAATCGGCCCCGGACCAAAGGCCGAGCCGTGATCAGAGGCATCACATGCAGTATCAGCGCCAGGAGGCTTTGGAGGCCTGATTGCTTAGAAAAGTACAACCCTTAGGCATCCGATTTGGCAACCTTATTCTTGATCCCGCTCTAAAAATGTTGGATCACTGCGTACCCTGCCCTCGAACTTCCTCCACCACTCCTCGAACGCCTTGAGGGGTACTACTTCAACCTGGCCGGCTTGCCCGCTGAAACTTGCGAGGAAGTTGAAGGCGTTCTTGATGATCCTTTGCGCCAGCACCTGAGTCGTGGGTGGCTGAGCAGCACTCCCTCCGGCCTGGACCAAAGCCCCCGAGGTTGGGTTGGTTCCATCTGCCTTGGATAGCGATATCTGCTCGATGCGCTGCGCGACGCTCGCAGCATCTTCGACACTGACGCCGACCACGATGCCCTCTTGCCCGCCCGTGGCGCCGACCTTGTACACGGCGCTCTCCTTGCCGGGCCCCACGCCGCCTAGGAACCGGAAATTGGGCTGGCCCCCGCTGGCGAGTACTTCGGGGTTAGTGGCGAGGTAGATGGCGGCGGCAGTGTTCTCGGGTAGCGTTATGCCCGGGAGCAGGAAGACGGCCAAATGGGAGAAGGGTTTGGGATTTGTAGGTGTGGTAGAGGGGATGGCATATAGAAAAGAGGTGGAAGTCGGGGCCGAGGAGGGAACCGTTACAAGAGGGTGCCCCGCTGGTAGAAGACCGAACAGAGGTTGAGCTGGTCCCGCCATTATATAATCGCGACGTCAAAAAGGGGTAGCGTTGATAGGGGTTGTTGGGACCGGTATTATTGCATGGGCAAAAGCTGTCAAGGTTTTGCATCAATCAATTGTGCACTAGTTAACATATGGGCTCTGGATAGTTTCGTGTGGACAGACGCCAAGTATAACGTAGTATATGAGTTGAAGCTCCCTCAATGAACAACTCAAAGCTTTGCAGAATGCCAAATGAGCCGTTTGCGATCCCAATTCCAGACGAACCTGGCGATAGCTCGAATCTTCGACACAAAGAGAGAGAGAGTTCAGCCTCCAAGTTCTGATTGCATCATCAGACGTCAGGGCAGAAAGTTTTCCGATGCCCCGCCAGTGGCATGAACCCCACTAAACATGTGTGTACCTGGAATTGACCAGAAAGAGCATCTGGTTAAGGGTAGTACCTACTACGTACGTAGTAGAGTGAATGAATATAGGGGCATGCTAAGTAAGATCGGGCCAACGCGGCTTCCGCAGTATGGAAATAGACTGCGATTAACACCTCACTCATCTTCGCATCACCAATGTTTTCCGTTAGCGAACTCCGTGCTTTATAACAGTTCTCCTCGCGTTGCAAGACCCCCAACAATCTCAACATCTGCGAGGCGGCTAACTCCAGCCCCTCCAACCACTAAGCAAATAAATCCCCTTGTCAGTGGTTACACAACCATCGCCGCACCGCCCTGCAATATGGCACGATTCAGGAACGTGGACCTCATGAGACAGGCTGACGCGTGAGTCGATATCTAAGCCCACCGTCTGCTCAACAAGCCTATCTCACCGATTTCTTTGCAGCTTTCCATACCCTGGCGAGACCGAGACGCCCTTCAGCACGACGGTCGATACTACCAGCCTCATCACCCTTCTCCACCGCAACGCTGACGGCACCGACCAGACCATCGGCCTCCTCCTGCCGCAAGTCGTCGAAGCTCTCCTCGAAATCCCGGAATCGGTCCGCGGACCCGTTAATTACGATGCCCCCGCCCGGACCCTGCGCGCCTTTGAGCAGCCCACCGAACCCGAGCGGTCTGCCACCGTGGCGGCCGTGATGCAGCGCTGGCGCGAGCAGACGACCTTCGCGGTCCTGAGTGGCTGGCGTGACGAGCTGTGGCCCGTCTACGCCACTAGCGACCCGCAAGAGCCGGAGCTCTTGTACAACGTGGAGCGGTCGGGGGCGGGGCTCCTGGGCGTCATGCGGTACGGGGTGCACATGACGGGCTACGTGCGCTCTCCGCCTACGCCGTCAATGACAAGTAACGAGGAGGGCGATAAACGCAATAATAATGACAACCTCAAGATCTGGGTGCCACGGCGCGCCGTTGACAAGAGCACGTTTCCGTCCATGCTGGACAACACGGTGGCGGGCGGCCTGATGACAGGCGAGGACCCCTTCGAGTGCATGGTGCGCGAGGCGGACGAGGAGGCCAGCCTCCCCGAGGCGCTGATGCGGGAAAAATGCAAACCAACGGGCACGGTTACCTACATCTACATCACCGACGAGCGGGCGGGTGGTGAGAAGGGCCTCATCTATCCTGAGACTCAGTGGGTCTACGATATTGAGCTGCCCGAGGATATTGTGCCCACGCCAAAGGACGGCGAGGTGGCAGAGTTCTACCTATGGACAGTCGACGAGGTCCAACAGGCGCTGGCGCGAGGCGAGTTCAAGCCCAATTGCGCCCTGATCTTGCTGGATTTCTTCGTGCGGAAGGGAATCCTGACAAAGGAGAACGAGACGCATTATGACGAAATCGTGAGAAGGTTACACAGAGAAGTGCCGTTCCCAGGACCGCATCAAGTAGCATAGGAGAAACGAGAGAGGGGGAAAGATCGAGGAGAAACATGAGAGATGGCCGGCTAGAAGTTGCCGCGAGCCGATGTTATCCATGAAAAATATGTCTACGAAACGCCCCGAACGCCTTGATAGATGCATCTGCCTTACATAGTTTTAGCACGCCCTCTTTTTTGGACGCCATGATACCCCATCTCAATGCATCGCTCGTCATGAAACCAGTCAAATGCCCCACGGTTAGCACCCCACGAGGAGGACCCTTAAATTCATGTCTAGAGATGCGGCGTGAATTCCTTTCCAATCCGATTTAGCCAGATAGCATTATTTCTTGATCAACAGGTAGGTGTTCTCGACGCGCAGTGGCAGTAGCTTCTTGGAAGGGCCTTCGAGCATCATGAGCAAGCCGCCGTACGAGATGTATGCCTTACTGTAAAGGAGAACAGACGTATGGTCAGCAGCTTGTCGTCAACAGGTGATATCATCGGGGGGAGGCAGTGTGGAACAGCTGTGTACTCACAGGGTCTGGCCGTCGGCGCCGTCCTCGAACTTGTAGATCTTGCCGTGGCAGACGTAGTCGTAGAGGTCGGCGAGGGAGCTCTCGCCTTTCACGTCGCGCCACCCTTTCCCGTCGGACACGGTGTCGCGGGTGCCGTCGAGGCTGAGGCTCGTCGCCAGCACGACGGTCAGGCGGTCGCCGATGGCGACGGGGAACAGCTCGATGTTCACGTCGAGCGTCAACTGCGTCGCGTTGTCCTCGGTCGCCGCCGTGATCCGCGCCACCCGGTCGTACTTGGACTGGTCCCGCTCATAGATCTGGAAGTTGTCCTCGAAGAGCTGCGCGTCGCCGCCGCCGGTCGCCATGGCTGCTGGTGGTTGGTGGGTTGGTGTCGTGGTCGGGCTCGGTGGAGGAAAATGAGAAGTCCGAGTGCAGTTGCAGGCCGTAATCTGTAGGGGCGTGGGTTGACTGCGAGGGACTGACTGACTGGCTGGCTGACAAGGCGATGTGAGGCTGGAATGCTTAAGCTCGAAATTTTGATGCTCTCAGTTCCAGCGATTTCATGAAAGCGGGGCACTCAGTTTAGTGACAAGGGTCCATTTTTGGGGGTCGAGAGTATCAGCGTCAAGCTGGGAAAGACTGGCGACAGATTCTGAGATACAATCCAGAGAAGTTTGAGAGAAATATGAATTATTTGTTCGATTTATTTTGATATTTATTCTATACATTTCAAGTATGCATTGAAGTGTTTTGGCACGGTTACGTAGATTAATACCGTCTCCCAATGTTAATGGCCAGTCCCGCTTGGTGTGGAATAATAAATCTTCAAGGCGCACACATACTTCTTATCAACCGATGGTGGGCAACTAATAAACCCAGCAACCATCTGGAAGTATTAAAAACTACAACTTCTTAAGGCCTCTGAGACCAGTCACTGGAGAAATGTCTTTCCGCAAGCGGAACACGGTGATCAACACCTCTGCTTCAGGGCAGGGGTCACCGGCCAAGACAGAGAAGGTGACAATTCCAGGAGTCCGGCCGTCACCTCTTGATGGACGGCCGACAACCTCCACCGGAACCGCTTCCTTAGACACGTTACTAGCCGGCCATGCTGGCTTTCCGCTAGGAACGTCTCTCCTAATAGAAGAACATGGAACTACCGACTTTGCCAACGTTTTGCTGCGCTACTATGCAGCCGAAGGCCTCGTGCAGGGCCACCACGTCCATGTATTGGGTATGCATGAAGGTTGGAAGGCTGAGCTGCCTGGCGTCTCAACCGACACAACTTCATCCGGCAAGTCGGAAACGACAGCCGGCGACAAGATGAAGATTGCATGGAGATATGAGAGCCTAAGCTCTGCCGGAGCCCCTAGAGGTTTGACAACCCTTCATTAGGATCTGTCAGAGCTTCTGCTGACCATGTTCTCAGATAGACAAGGACCGCAGAAACATAGCGCTCCAGGCTCTGAGCCAGTATCAGCTTTCTGTCACTCCTTCGATCTCACGAAGAGACTGGCTCCAGGTGATGTGAAGGGTCAGGTTGGCTTTCATCCCTCAATGATGATGCCGAAACTACCTGCAAAGCCCACTGATATCACATCGTCGTTGAAACTCTTTATTAAAGACATTACAACCAAGATTGCCACTGCGCCGCAGTCCATGATGCATCGCGTCATTGTGCCCAGTCTTCTGTCCCCAACACTGTATCCAAGCTCTCTGTCCCGGCCCGAAGAAGCTCTACAGTTTCTGCATTCTCTACGAGCGTTGCTGAGGCAATACCCAGGGAGAGTTACGGCTATTGTCACACTTCCACTGACCCTGTATCCGCGAACCTCGGGGTTTGTCAGATGGATGGAGCTATTGTCGGACGGTGTTGTTGAACTCGTGCCTCTCCAGCTCAACGCTGTCCATGCGCCACCACCAGGCACAAAGTCGGACTCAAAGTCGGAAGAGCAGATGCAAGGCCTCTTGAGAGTCCACAGCCTTCCGATTTACCACGAGAAAGGCGGTGGCTCATCGGACGGCCATGCTCGGGATGACCTGTCCTTCAGTCTGAGCCGCTCAAGAGGGTTGATTATCAAGCCGTTCAGTCTTCCGCCTGCCGACGGCGATGAGCCAGAAAAGAAATCTGCAGATACAACCAAGCCAAACATGGAATTCTGAACAATGTTTGTTGTTGCACTTGGTCGTCTGCACGAAGCACCGGACAGTGCAAATCTGGGGGTTGTGGACACTGTGAGTGAACCCCACTACCAGCAGAAAAAAATGCATTCAAAAGTTCGCAATCTTTTTTCGAGCTTCCTCGATCTGACTCTTCCAGTTCAACAACCACAAGCAGCAAAAGTAAGTCATACCTCCAGATTTCTATGCATTTCACATCTCCTCTGACGTGATTACACCAAATAATATCTGTCAATCCCCTGAAAACATACATGTTGACAACCTTATTCAATCCTAAACAAATGACTGTCATACTTGACCATCCTCTCGTGTTTGATTCATCCCACCTCGAGAAGCTGATGCTAACCCAACCTCTTAGGGAGACTGCAGAACTGTGACAATGACCTCGAGCAATCCCCGTCCCACTGTCCGCATCTCAAAGGCAGCCAATCGCTACCTCGTCTTCGACATTGACGATGTCATGTACCTACGCCGTAACCACAATATTTGCTCCGTCTTTGTAGGAACCATGCCGCAGGCACCGCAACAGAGCGTATTCATGGGCTTGCCTATAGAATTGATGGCCGAAGAGGCTCAGGTGCTGGTTCAAAAAAATGTGGCATATGTCGTCGATGACTGTAGCTACCACCCTGCTCGTATCGCCGCGGCTGGACCTCACGACCGGCAATACCTCGACGCCGTCAAAGCTGTTGCCAGTGAGGCTCACCGTAGTATGCGTGAAGTCGCTGAAGCTCGGAAAGCTATGTATGCGAACAAGGGGTCCAGTAAAAAGGAGAAGAAAAACAAGAAATCGTCGGATACGCAAAGCTCTGAAGACGTGACCGTTGCTCGGGCTAATGCGGAAGCCGCAGCAACAAGCTTATTTGACACAAGTCCTGTGACCCGCAAAGCGCCAGAAGCCTGGCACGCAACACTGACCACCAGTGATGCGCTTCTCATCCCCTCTCCAGGCCAAGACGTCCCAATAGCAACCGTCGACGTACCAGCCTCGTATCCGCTGTACGCTCATCTACAGGACAAGGGCTACTTCATGATGCCGGGGCTTCGCTTCGGCTGCGACTACAATGTCTATCCCGGCGACCCTTTGCGATTCCACAGCCATTTCCAAGCTACAGGATTCCAATGGAATGAGGACATCAACCTGCTTGACCTTGTGACGGGCGGTCGGTTGGGTACGAATGTCAAGAAGAGTTTCCTGATCGGGGGCAAAGTTGAGAACCATGAACAACAAAATGACGAGACAGACTCGACCTCGGATGTACGGCCGTTCAGCATTGAATGGGCTGCGATGTGATAGAATCAATTTGGTTGCTGGTCACATGGTCAAGGATGAATAATATATCGAGAAAGATCGCTCGACTTGGTTCACTCATGATGGCCGTGGCTACTTCAGATCCCACATAAAGCGAGCAAGAAATTCCTTGAGTTCCCTCGAGCCCCACAGCTCTCGTCGTTGTTGATCTGTCGTCGTCTCAAGAGCTTCCATCACCATGAATCCTGTCTCCAACACGAAGTAGGGTAAGCAGGTGTTGGATCGTCAAGCCCTACAGCAGCACCACTGCCTCTGCCACTGCCAGGGACAGAAGAACTAAATCCGTGTTGTAACGCGTAGTACCTTCCCCAGGTGAAAGGCTTGTGGTTGTGTGCTGTGCAGCCGAAGACATAGGATAGCGTAGCAGTTATTCCCGTCCACCACTCCATCTGATAGCTGACGAAGCCCAAACCGATTCTGCCCTCATGGGTTCCCATGGCGGAAGACGGAAGAAGATGACCGTGATGAAAATGGTGGTGGACCAAAGGACACAATTTCAAGAGCAAAGAAGGCCACTACGATTGGAGGAGTGTTTTATAGCTACATAGAAAATATCACTTCTAGGAATAAGGTAAACGACTGTACGCATGAAGGAGTTATATATTATTAAAACGTCGTTGGATAGAGTTCACCTGGAGAGATATTTCCATGTAGGTACCACTGATGTTTTCCAGCTTCGGTGGATGAAGTCTCGCCCGACCTGCCACCAGACACATACCTACCTCCTACATAAGCTACATGTAGTTAAGACGAATCCCTTGGTATGCTGAGGCAATTATAGTAACGCAAATAAAGATCGTATACCTAAGGCAGTGAGTAGTAGCTGTCTGTGGCTCCAGATGCGTCTGTATCGGCTAGCTAGCAACAATTGTTTCCTGTTCCAGAGATGACTATCTTTAACTCATCTTCGAGATTTCAATATCAACCCGTTGTTAGCTGTTGCGTCGGCTGCAGCTATCCAATTTGCAGCTTTACCATCTCTAAGCACTCGAGCGACTATTGGAAATCTGAACAACCTTGAAAAACCAGGTCGTTACATATGAGCAAAGAGAAAAAAAGACAAGCGTGTGTGGGGCTTCTGTCATATCTGTCGTATAGTTTGTGATAACAAACGAATTATCACGTCAAGTAAGACAGGTGATCCTCAGATTACTGGTCGATTAGTGTAGGGGTTAGCACGTGGGATTTTGATCACATCAAAATCATTTCTTCCCGAGACGCGAGTTCGATTCTCGCATTGACCTGATATCTTTCTTTTTTCCTTTTGACTATCTTTTAGCTGTACCTACTAGAATCAAGAGACAAGGAGACTGGCTCTCATATCTTTTTTATTTATGGTTTCGTTGGATACATCTTTATATGTCCCGTTTTTCTGAATGGAGCTTGTGTAATCCCAACCAGTGTTTCTAATTACTTATAAGTAGCAATGCACATCTACGTTCTACGAGACAGGGGTATGTAAGTATATAAGTATGTAGGCAAGTTGTACATCTACAGTATCTGCAATATTAAATTGACAATAATAATCTCCGACTATAGAATGCATTGATAAGCTGATGTATTCCCGAGCTTCCACCAGTCAGTCATTCCATTCTACCCAGGAGAGCGCGGGGTAGTGGGGCTCCAAACTTCCAAGAGGATTCGCCGATAAGGCATCATACATACAGCTGAGCTCACTCTGTAGGCGAATCACGACATCTGTACCATTGACTTGCACCAGTTATTTACCCAGTTATCTCTCAGACCAAAGCACTTCTACCACTTCTATTCCTCCCTTTGTGCTTTGTCCCTTCTGTCCATGAAGCACCTGCGAGCTGCGATTCGAACAATTGACTGCTTGTCACGACCAAGGCTTTCCCGTACCCGACACCAAGCTTCGCTTATATCTCCTGGGTGGAGCTCCCCTCTCTTTCGCCGCACCATGTCTTCTGCCGTAGCGAAGCGCCTCGAAGGCAAGACCATAGTTATTACCGGCGCCTCCTCTGGCATCGGTCGGAGCACCGCCTTCGAGTTTGCCCGCACAGCACCCAAGGACCTCAAGCTCATCCTCACAGCGCGACGGATCGACACTTTGAAGCAGATCGCGGCCGATATCGCAAAGGAGGTCGGTGATGGCGTCAAGGTCTTGCCGGTACAATTGGACGTCAGCAAACCCGAGGAGATTCGGGGCTTCGTTGAGGGTCTTCCAGCGGAGTTCAAGGAGATCGACGTGCTTGTAAACAATGCGTAAGTGGCCCTACACATGACTTCGCCCATTCATGCATGGGGAATTTGAGATGTGCGCGATACTCAAGAGACCCCTCCAGCTGACTCTTCATATACAGTGGTCTGGTCAAGGGCGTCGCGAAGGGCCCCCGAAATCGCCGAGGAGGACCTGAACGTCATGTTCAGCACCAACGTAACTGGGCTCATCAATATGACACAAGCCATTCTTCCCACCTTTTTGAAGCGGCCGAACGGCGGCGCCGGCGATATCATCAACATTGGCAGTATTGCGGGGCGGGAACCTTACATGGGCGGCAGCATCTACTGCGCGACCAAAGCCGCCGTCCGCAGCTTCACGGATAGCTTGCGGAAAGAGCTCGTTGCTACTAGAGTTAGAGTCATGGAGATCGACCCTGGCCAAGTGGAAACGGTGAGTCGGCGCAGTCCTTCCTGCCATTGAATGAGATGAAGCTGATTTATTCGCAGGAGTTTTCCGTGGTTCGGTTTTACGGTGACAAGGCCAAGGCAGATGCTGTCTATGCGTGAGTAATACCAGCACTGTTGCCCATCAATATCTAAGTGCTAATCCACTGCAGTGGGTGCGAACCTCTTACGCCAGACGATATTGCCGAGGTGGTTGTCTTCGTCGCTGGTAGGAGGGAGAACGTGGTGGTGGCGGATACTCTCATCTTCCCGAGCCACCAGGCTGCTGCAACCGTCATGCATAAGAAATCAACATAGACATGATGCGTTTGATATGTAGAAGCATGTGGCCGACTGTTTCTCATGAAAGCTTAGGACACTTGATATTGGCCAGGTTCTTGCTTGTTGCAAGGAACTCCTCTCTTCGTTTGCCCCCACAAGTAGACTAACCACAGAACAGAGTTCTGTTAAACGATGAAACCAGTGACAATAATATCGGTATATCAATATGTTCTTCTTTCAAGGCAAGTACTGATCCATATATCGTACGACTCTCATCTTAGATCACAGTTGGGGTATCTATAATGCCGCCGTGTTTTTCCTGGCGATTTGCCACTGGGGCATATGGATGGACCAGTAGTTGCACCAAGACCTGCCGTCCAGAAAGCCCTCAATGCTCTCCTGCTCTCCTTGCTTCCAGCTTACTGTACATACGATATATGGTACGTACGATCAGACAACGTATTACCGACCATGTAATCTAGCTGATGACTTGGACAAATATGACAACATCTTCCACGGAGGAAAGGAAACCGAGGAATGGAGCGATTGGTTATGTATAGAAACCGAATGTTCATTGTCAGATTATGGCGTGTTGTCGGGTCATCGAAGATGTAACAATCTAGGTGGACACTCCGTAGAGGAAGCGGCAAATGGGTCGTGGGGCGTTAAATGTCTGGGCATTACGCTTTTAACACATGACTTGAGTGGCCTCTTTTTTCACTTGACTTACTCGCTCCAAGGACATCGTGAACGTTGTGGGGGCAATCTCTGACATCCCTACCCTACTTATGTTACTTACTAGTAATACTCCGCATCTTTGCTGCTCCAGCCTCCACTGTCCAGATGGCATGAAAGCTTATTTTTGGGTTTACTCTACTAGTACTGGGACGGATGGAGCCTATTCGCGCGACACTACCATTTGATGGCCGTCGAAACTGAGTGCTCGTATACATATCTACTTACTACTCAGTTGATGGGGTGTCGAAGAAATACGCCTTGATCTGAAACGAGTCGGCCGTGATCCAGCTCCTCAGTCAGGTGATGAGATTTCAGCCGAAGTAGAGAAGGGGCATATGCGAATAAGAGCAGGGTGTTTAGAAGTAGCCATCAATGTGAAGCCATTCACGAAAGCAGCTTGAGAAGAGTCTTGCATGTTAAAATGCGAAGAGAGGTATTGATATTCCCGTAATTACTTCCGCAAAAGATATGCGGTAGCGGTATCATGCACAAATGCTGCAATGCCTGGGTATGCCCACCGAGTATGCCGCTGACCAAACCCTTTCAATGAACACCTCATCCCATGATACCGTTTTGTTGAACCGAACGCCCAAGTGCCCCCAAAATGCCCATTCCCAATAATAAAATACAAAGCAATGTATGCTGATGAACCCGCTACCTAATAGAAACTCCGAATGATGATTATTGCGAAGTCCCCAGGAGCAGTCGTAAATTTCGTTTCACATGTTCTTTTTTGTGGGGGGAGCAAGTCTACTCGTAGAAGCGCTCGAACCATTCGTACTCGAGCAGCTCGGCGGGCGCGGGCCACCAGGCCATGAGGGGCCCCTCGAGCTCGGCGACGTGCTGCTCGGCGGCGACGGTCTTGGTCCTCTTGGCCGCCCGCTGCTGCTTCTGCTTCTGCTCCTCCTCGGCCGCCCGCTGGCTCTCGACCACCCAGTCGTACTCGAGCGGGTCGATGGGCGCCGGCCACCACGACATCAGCGGCCCGTCCACGGAGCGCACGTGGTGGTCTGCCGGGACGTCGATGCGGACCTTCTTGGGCGTGGCGGCGGCGCCCGCCCGCTGGGGGGAGGTGCTCGTGGCCCCGGGCGCCTGGGGGATGGGCATCGGGGGGAGGGGGAGGCATCCCGCTGGCGGCCCAGGAACACGGGGAACTCGAAGTCGTCCTCGCCGACCGACGTGGCGCCGCGGTGTTTGCGCTGGTACGTCGGCGGCGAGCGCGGGATCTCGAGCTCCTCCTCGCTCTCCGAGGGGATGTCGCTCAGGACGGCGTCCTCTTCTTCCTCTCCCTCGTAGACCGGGGTGTGGGCGCCCGACGAGGGGTTGGAGAGGGGCTCAGGTCGTCCTCGTGCAGAGGCTCGACGACGTGGTTGATGATGATCTTGCTGCTCTCGGCATGGTGGTGGTTGCCGTCGAGGTAGAGGAAGTCCAGCAGGTCGTCGTCGTTGGCGACGGCGACGAGGGACGAGATACCCTTCTGGGTGGTGTAGTCGTCTTGTTGGTGTCTAAGCGTGGATCTGAGGGCCATGGCTTATATAGTGGTTGTGGTGTGGATGTATGTGTACTGGTAGTACTCGTTGCTATTCTTGATATCTTTGGGAGGTTGAGATCTGGAGATGGAGAACGAGATCCTGAACAACATACGGGTTCTGTTGACATGGCTATATAGGTGTTAGACGGATCGGGCATCTGAGAAGGCCAGACGAAGATTTCGCCAAAGCAGTCACACTGTGGCCTGATCTGTCTGTTGTTACACTGCAAGAAAATTGACTGATCCAGGGGGCCCTGTGACGCTCTCCCTTCCCCGAGTCTTTCTCGACTTGGCATTATTTGGACCAAGTAATGGTTACAGCTGGGGATCGTAAAACGGCCTGAGTTTAGCAGCTAGAATTTCTTCCGCTTGAGAGGTGCTGGGCGCTTTCCGACCGACAGCTCATTCAGGCCTGGAATCAGGCGCAGGAATCAGGTCGACATCGTATGACCGGAATGCGCCGGGGTGGATAACAATCAATGCTCCTAAATCCCGACTTCACCCGGCTCCAATTTCCTCCTGCCCAGCCTTGTCGTTCCCTCCAATCGAGTGGTCTCGAACAAGCCAAACGTCAGGCGTATGCATGCATGCCGGGGTAGCAAGTCAGCGCTCAGAGCCGCCTCCCGCCGCCTCCCGCCTCATCTTTCCACGGGAAACTAGAACAGTCCGACCCGTTTCACAACTGGGTTTGTTACCCAGTGCCCAGCCAATGCTCCTAGTGAGAGGTGTAAAAAGTGTAGGATGGCATTTGGCCATGGACGACATCGAACGACTGGAATAATGACTGGGTCGCCAAGCTGTAGGTCGAGACATAAGAGTACATATTAGAAAGCTTGCCTCACATTGCCACGTACCCCGGATAGATCGCACAATCAGTTGTCTCTTTTCAAATCGTAATATTATATTAACTGCACGGAATGCGTGATGGTCTACTCTCATGGGCTCCTCCCGCCGCATGAGTTTCTATGCTCTTACACATTTTCATATAATCAAGAATGCAGGTTGACGCTTGGCTGGTACACGATAACGCTATTATCGACTTGTTAGCATCGAGCGCCCAGACATACAACAGGTTACGACTGTGACGGGATGTAGGTTGGTTCAGCAAACCAGTTTACTCATTCACGAGAGCCGGCCCCCAACAGTCGCGCCCCAAGACGGGACAACGACCATTGGGAGCACTGGAGCCGGATTATGTCTGTAGACAACTCCACAACCCATCATCAACCCCGAAAGGAGTCTCCGGTACGGAAGAACGGCTTGGCTCGTCGTGAGATAGTTGAATGGATAAACAGTTTTCATCATGATAGGTGGGCGAGGACAGATAGAGGAGGTGTGCTTACCGGATCATTGACAAGCAGACTTTGCCAAATATTCGTATCATGAGCCTAAATATCCTGAAATGGTCAGCAACCAGTACAGCAAAGTAAGGCTGATACGTCAAGTAAAAACAATGTTGTTTTGAAATCAGAGAGTAGACATTTGGTATTGGGGTATCTTCATTCTTGTTCAGAAGCAGAACTGAAAAATAAAGTCTCATCATTGACAATGGGGGAGCGAGTATTTAATGTAGGAGGGTGGAACATACAGTATGCGGTAGCATCAGTCGGATGAAAGAGTCGAATCGTTGCCAACAGCTTCATGATAACCTATAATTGCTGATTGCAGGTTAGCTTGCCAGGTCAAGAATATCATGATAGTTGAGAAGGCTAGGCATTGCTTCAGATGGTAGTGCATGTTTGTTCAGGAGCGCTCATCAGGATCGCGAAGAACTGTGGTATGGAGTTCATCAATAGCAGATGGGGGAGGGGGTTGACATTGGGGGGGTGATGATGAGGAACTTACTCAGTAATTATAAGCTGGTAGCAATGATAGAATGCATGCCCTGCAGATTCGGCTCTTTCCTGACAATCCATCAATCCAGGACCTCACTCAGCCCGGCTTCCAGAGACACGACTAGCCCAGCCAGGACCTGGTCCCAAAGATAATGCTGGTCGATCATGTCAGCCTGAGCATTTCCTGTGACCTTCATATTCTTTGAAGCACATTCAAATGGTCGAATGGCAGTCAAGCTGGCGCTGACTGGGCAATTCTCGTTCTCTGGTCGAGGGGAGAGGAAAGGTAGGAAAGGAAAGTTATGAGGGATCAAAGGAAAACAAAAATTTCTGCAGTCAGAAAAATTTCAAGAAGTAGTCAATGGGAGAGATAGTGGGGTCCGTGCATAAGCTGGCTCAATTGACAGAATTCCGTGGTGGGGCAAGCAGCTGCAGGTCGCGTATTAGTACTCCGTCCTCGTAAGTCCACTTGTGACGGAATGGAATGTGGATTGAATTTTTGGTTTCCGGCGATGCGATGCTTCAGAGTTCAAACTTGATTTGATGCAACAGCCATAGCCATGGCCGACCGAAGACGAATAAATGGCCCAGTCGGCGCTACGACGCCCCCGATATTTGACGAGCCTGCTCAACCACCTGCTGTCACGCCTCGCGATGCCATCCGGAAGATTTGTAAGTCGAGGGGTGTTGATTTGGCTGCAGCTTCATGGGAAGGGCTGCTGTTGGTTTATTGAGAAGCACGTGGCTGACCAAACCATACAGTCTTGAAGACAGGCATTACACCTTCAGCCTCCGGATCCGCCTATCTAGAGCTCGAGAACCCTAATCCGAAGAGACCTGGGAATACCAGCTTGAAGCTGTCCTGCACAGTCCATGGCCCCAGGGCACTCCCAAGATCTGCGCCCTTTTCACCCCACATCATTCTTACTACACATGTCAAATACGCACCATTTGCAACGAGGCAAAGACGCGGTTACCTTCGAGACTCGAGCGAGAGGGATCTTGGCGTACACCTAGAGACTGCTCTCCGAGGAGCCATCATCGCCGATCGGTGGCCTAAAAGTGGTGTCGATATCATCGTTACCGTCGTTGAGGGTGACCAGGATAGGGATTCCCCTGAGAGCCAAAAGAATGATGAGGGCTGGGACATGATGAACGTACTCAGCGGTTGCATTACTGTTGCTTCTGCTGCGATTGCAGATGCCGGCATAGACTGTGTTGACACTGTTGCTGGCGGAGTGGCAGCCCTCGTCTGCAAGGACGATGAGACTGCTCCCACCATCGTCATGGACCCCATCGTTGCAGAGCATGGCAGTATTCTTGCTGCTTGCTGCGTTGCCTATCTGCCGACCAGAGACGAGATCACAAACATGTGGTTCAAAGGCCGGTTGCCTGGAGCTGACATGATGCTCTACAACAAACTCATGGAGAAGAGTTTGGTGGCTTGCCGGTGTGCCAATCGCGTCATTGTCCAGGAATTAAACGAGACCGTCAGGAAAGGCCAAGCCGTTCCCTGAGTTCGAGGATTCTGATCGTGTAGCATACCAGGCCCTTGATCGTGTCGCCGAGAGACAAAATGAGCAGCCGCTCTTCGGGCGGTCGCCTTGCACGGACGTACCAAACTGTCTCGGAACGGCATAATCTGGCAATCCAGATAACATCAGCCCGATGTTGATTGCCCATTGTATAATGAATGCTGTCACTCGTGGCCGATACCCAAGGCAAATGGCCACTACTGTCATCCAGGGAGGAAAACAGTCGAAGAAAAGACTTTGGATGGTACAATACCCCATACCCCCAAATAGGGAATGTAGACTCTGTTGAGTCGAAATTGCGCTGCTGTGCAAGATGAAATACTTGATATATTGCAATATATTGAGCAGATTGGATGCCACTCCTTCATTGTAGCTATTGTAACCAACTCTGTACTACAGCTTGCTTACTTAGCTTTGGAGGCAAGATATGCTTCAATGCATGCCAATTTCTACCACGTGCTCAGTGTGAAGGACCTAAGTTCAACTTTCTCATCACCTAGGGAATCATTATGTCAACTGTAGAGCTCCTTCACATGTCGGTGCTCTGTCTGGGGCAGAGTTAAGCCGACCATATATCAAGGAATCAAACAAGGAATAATTACCTACTTAAGTACGCAATGAACATAGCAAGTGAAACATGCAAGCAAAGCTGATAGTTGCTGCCTGATGCAGTGGTGATTGATACAGTGAGTAAAGTAGAGTAAACACTTCTTACTTGCATATGATACATGGGGAAGCTCGTGACTTAAACGGAGCTCGGGCCGGTGAAGGCTAATGGTACTGGACATGTACCTGTATCGGCGTAATCAGCCCACTAGTAGCTTTCAGTGCTCCTCCCTCCCTGGGCCAGAACCCGGGCCATGACCTGTTATGAGGTATAGAACAACGCAATCTTTCCTCACCATGAAGAAGTAAATGCAACTTATCAGCCTCCATACTCGTTGATAGTGAGCAGGCAGCCAGGACTGACAGAGTCCGTCTCTCATTACCAGGTGCGCAACATTTGGGCGACAATGCATGTCCCATACCTGTCGCGACCTGCATAGCATTCCTGCAATTCCAAACGCGTGATCCCTACTTTCATCTCCATCGGCCACTTCGGCACATGTCAGACAAGTGCCCAACGACTTGATTCGCAACACTGCCCAGCCAGCCAGCCAGCCAGCCAGCCAGCATGGCCTCCCCAGGCGCCGCTGTGCCATCGCCCACGGCTTTTGACAACTCGAGCGCCTGGATGTGGTCCAACTTTACCTTGTGGACAGCACAGCAACTGAACATTACACGTTATGCCCCGTCGTTCGAAGACCTGCTGCTAGCCGGACCTCGCATGCTCACTAAGCTCGGTTCTATCATCTCTTTCCATGACGCTGACCCCGGAGTCGACGGCGGTCGCGCGGCTTTCGGTCGACAAATGATTCCTGATGCGACAATAGCCGCCAATTACTTGCATGGTGCCACCGAGACCATCCAGGCCATGGCCTCGTCCACATTACACGAAGCGACTGCCGCCGCTGCATCCGCCGCCGGTGCTGTTATGGATGAGGAAATGCATCAGGATCCCGCGGCTTTTGCCTCACGATTTAGTGCTGAGAGTACCAAGGGACTGGGAAGCATCATCAGCTACATGACGAGCAAATGGGCGCTCTGCTGCGTTGCCATGGCTATCATCCTCAACCGAACTCACATATTCGCAGCCTCCCGACGGCGACTGCGCCTGCATTGGCCGGTCCGTTTACTGCTCCGACTCTTGCCCATCGTCCTATTCCTCTACCAAGCGAAAGGCCTCCTACAGTCGATACATTGTCAGACCTCCCCCGACTTTGCCGAAATGCGTTGGGGTAATAGTAGCAAGAGTTCAGACCTCATGTTCGCATATGCTGGAGGCTATCTTCACAAGGTCAGCTCTACGCTCCTGCTCGGTGCGGCCGACATAGACTCGTGCCGGGCTATCAATATGGTCCCCAAGGAAGAGTCCGTCTACCCAGCGGAGCTGCAGGGGTCATTGCCACTGCTATGGCCGCTCTTTGGCACTCTCTGCCTTAGTCACTTCGTGGAAACGATATCGTGCGCCGTCCAAGGGAGAGCGGTTGCTGTTGAGACGGGCATGACCCTCTTTGAGCATTCGCTGGCATTTGCAGAAGCTGATGCTGCAATCAGCAACCAATTAGGCTGGGGTCTCTTCTCCGGTGCAACTTCTTCAAACGTCACGTTCCAGCAAAGTTCTGGTCCGAACATTGCGATCTCCAGATCAATGATTATGAGACGAGTCAACACTGCCCCTGAAGTGCTGTTTGTGGCTTTCTTGTCCTCCATGGGTCATATCACAAGTCATATTCTGGGCGTCTTCAATCTCCAGGGCAAGTTTCGTCTCATCAGTACCGGATTCTGGTGAGTCCCCCTTCTTTTTGTCGTGCATTCGACTGTGGTTTATGCTTATAACTCACCTCGTCTTGCGCCAATACCTCTCACTCCTCCCTATGGATGGTCTCTTGTAGAGATGTAAACTAACACCGATCTGCAGGGCCCTCTCCTTTATGACAAGTATTGTAATAGAGGTCTACCGCTTCTCCTTTGATGATCCCGCGAGCATGGGGCTCTTCAGGTTTCCTACAGTCTGTATTATCGGCTTTATCCCTCACGTATTGGTGTTCGCGGGAATATTGATGTGCTCCGGCATATACGCTCTAGCTCTTACTCTCTCGGCCCTCGCGCCTCCAGCTGGAACAGACGGCTCAGAGCGTGTATCTTTCCGCCAGCGGGTGGTGAATGCTCACAATAACATGCAAGCCAACATCTCCTTCTCGGACATCCGTATCTCCTGGGAGATGGACTTCTATACCGCTCTTCTCCGGACTGGTTTCAGTATCATTACAATGGCCAGCGAAGCAGTCTATCTAAACGAAGACCGAGGGGTAAGCTTGAAGCAGCACACGTGGTTAGAAGAACAAAGGTTCAGGGAACTAGAAAAGTTCCGGATGCAGTGGACTGGCCCAAATATGGGCGACACACCCTATGACTTGGGAGGGACGATCAGCCTTGTCCCCGTGAAAGAAACTGAAGTCGGAGCGTCAAGTGGCTATGCAAGAGAAAGAGCAGCGCAGAAGTTGCCCAAGTCCAAAGTAGGAGACAAGCGAGCAAGGGACGGTGTCGGTGCAGCAGAGCGTAGTTCACGGTGGCTGCTGGCATTGGAATTCCTCGTGAATATTTGGCGCTTAGTCTTGCGCTGGATGGCATTGATTGCACTCAAGGCGCTGGCTCGTGTTGGGATCACAGCCCAACCTGGCCTTTTGGTCTGGCTAACACGCCTCCACAATATAGGGAGCAAGGAAGAGGGACAGCCTGGGGGTGCGAGAGCGCATGCCCGTGCTAGCGGTCGAAGCGGAACTTCGGCCCTTCGTAATGACGAGCGAGTCGATGTTGAAGCAGCAATCCGCCGGCGACTGAAGATGGCCCCAGAGACGGCCAACATCCCGGAAAAGGATATAGACAAGCATCTATACAGTTCGTGGACGTACGGTGAACTCTGGGGCTCGGCAGATACGAGTGGCGATTGGGAGCCGGCAGAGGATGCCGACGACTGGGACACCACTAGCATGCTTTACAGCGTCGCTGGAAGTGACGTGAGCCATGACGACGACCGGGATCCTTGGGAAGACGAAGATGGTGACCTTGATGATGGTCAGCGCACACCGACGCAGATATCGCCCTTTCTCTCTCGCGAGTCGACACCGTTCGACCAGCCCCTCCCGCCGGACCAATTGGCTCGGCTGCTACACCCCCAATCTCCCGAGGATCGGCAGGAGGCACATACTCTCGCTGCGCACTTAAGCAGCGACCGAATCATGACGCGCTCGCAATACGCCCGCCAGCAAGCCTCGGCACGCACTCGCCTACTGACGTCTAGTTCTGGGGCGCACCGAACGAACCAGAAGCTCACACCTGACGAGGAAGCCGAGCTACTCGAGCAGCTCATCATCTCGCGGCGCTCACAGGGGTCATCATCCCCGGAAGCAGGCCAGCAACCACAGCTTGACCAGGGCCTCGAGAACACGGGCTCGTGGGCCGGACTGGGCGACAACGGCCCGCAGTGTGTTGTCTGCCACAGCTCACCGCGCACTGTCATCGTCTGGCCTTGCCGCTGTCTCAGTCTGTGCGACGACTGCCGCGTCTCGTTAGCTATGAACAACTTTGACAAGTGCGTCTGCTGCCGGCGGGACGTTATCAGTTTCTCTAGGATCTACGTGCCTTAAGAGACTGAACCCAGTGAATGAGCAGGAAAGGGGCTTTTTCGTTTGATATTCGAGCCAGCCGCCACCGTCATCTGCTTCTGTCTTTGTACCTATTGTTTGGCGTTATGAGGAAGGGACGCGGATCTTGCACATACTTGAATACTCTTGATTCTTGTGTTTTAATCATGTTGCAGACACATGTCGTACCATTGGCATGGAATGGTCCGAAGTCTGGATTTGAGAATGACTCGTTAGAATCATTTCCGCTAGGATAATTTCTAGCTCATTCCAGGACGAGTGCAGGATCGAATTCATGTGATCCCTTTTTTGATGAGTTGTTCTGGCTCTCCTGGGTGGCACTGCCTGGAAGGACATAGCCCCGTTGATTGCCCACCATTCCGGTGGTGCTGCCGCTCACCAAGTCCGCAGAATAATGGGTGTGACCAAAGACCTAGGTCTTGCTTGACTTCGGTCCAGTCCCCCATGTTCCAACAGAGCTGTCGCCGAGGCCGAGGTCTAGGCATTATCAGAGTGCTTTAGATGGGAAGTGCCGTTCACACACGGGGCATAATGAGTCGGAACGATAAGTTGTCGCTTGCCATTCCCAATTGATGCCTCGAGGTGTTCAACCTCCTGGCGAAGCCAAAGGGAGACCCTTCCTGTGTGACTCGGTATGCTTCTCGACACTCCAGTCCTGTATCTTTGAGATTGTCGAGCCTAGTTTAGAGGATGGCAAAAGTGTCCTCAGGAATTACCGACTATAGAGTACATCCTAGAATAGTGGCGACGACTTCGGGTTATCCCAACGGGCTCTGGAGCAGTAGGAATTTTCTGACAAGACATGGCAGACTCCGAGTTCAGACTGTAGAACTCGTGGTTTCCCAAAACCATGAATATCTTCTCATAACGACAAGTTCACAACTCAAGGAACTTCAGCTATCCATCATAGTCGGTCAACCTGACTATGTCGCCACGAAGGACAGATCGACTACTCTGAAGATACTTCTCCAGAACGAAGGCTCCCGGCCTACTCCGGACCAGACCAAGAGACTATGCATTTGTCTAATCATAATGACAACGCACCCGGACCCCTGGCCAAGTTGAGCAGCCGACTTAATGCAATTCAGCCAAGTATAGAGCATCTACAAGCAACCTACTCGCCTGATTAGAGGCTCTGGCTTAGACTCCCACCCTGGCCAACGATCTCCACTCCCAAATCATCCGGCCACACAGGCTGGTCAACGCCATTTGTCCGCGTGCCAATGTCGAACCCAGGTTTCAACTCGCCGTTGGGGTAGCGAAGGACGGGCGCCACAATGCGCATATCCTTGTCGATCGACTTGACGCGGTACTGCGTGAAGAACTCGGGCCGCAGCAGCTTGTTGCCGCTGTTCTGAAAGACCGTGGCTAGGGTTCGTGGGACATGATACTGCATCCGGTGGTAGTGTCGAAAGACGGGAGAGCCGTTGCACTTCCAAAGATCGGCCCAGACAGCCGGCGGGTAGGTGCCGCAACTGTTTACTAGCCATTGGGAGTAGTAATTAAGGGCGATCTGCACCATAGTTGGTTAGAAATCGTCGTACAAGGCTTTACGATTTACGTTGGGTGGGAATCAGAATGCTTGCCTTGACAGTGTAAGAACCTCCTTCCTCGGCACGTCTCAGTAAGGCCGTGATAATCCCGACGACACCCACAAAGCCAGTGCTATTCAGCAGATCAGTATGACTGCAGATGGACTCATGAAGCGACGGCCTATCCAAAGCCTTACCAGTAATCCGAGTTCGGGAAGACGGGTGTCACCGGTTCATCGTTGCCCATCGCCCGGCCGAACTCGTACGAGACACCGCAGCACTAACGACACACACGCATCAGTGACACGCCGACCCGCGCGCCAGAGCTAGCAAAAGCTCACCGCGTCACTAATCTGCTGCCACCCCGACCTCTCCATCCAGGGGCCCTGCCACCCGTAGCAGTCCTCGCCGCAGTACACGATGCCGCGCCCGCGCTCGCGGACCATGCGCAGGACCAGGCACGCGCTCCACTTGCCGTGGCCCCGGTCCGGGTGCAGGGCGGCCATGTCGGCCAGGTGCGGGGCCGTGACGCGCATGACGCGCGTCAGGTCCACGACCTTGAGGCCCGCGAGCGGCCGGTGCGCGGCGCGTCCCGGGTCCGGGCTCGGCCACCAGGTGGACGGCTGGTTCGGGTCCGGGTGGCGCTCCGTCTCGAAGAGGCCCGTCTCCGCGTTCGCCCTGCCGTGGTCGCTGGCTCTGTACTCGTCGGCGGTCCAGCAGATGGTGCCCGCCTGGCGGTGGGCGTCGGCCAAGGCTTGGATCTCGGCGGCGGTGTACTTGGCTATGGCATCTTGGAGGATAGGCCAATAGTCTTCCATCTTGGTGACAGGTTGGCTCTGGGGTAGACCCAGGGCTTCCAGCACCATATGGCACGGTTTTTAGCGTGACTGCCCGGCCGGGTAAGATGTGTGCGGCTTCAGGGGCATCTTGGAGTAGGCATGCATGCAGCACAGCTTTGCAGCGTGGGGACAATATTTCACGTACTGATGCCCGGATTCATTGATCCTACAAACAGAGTTTAGTATTCAGGGGAAAGAAATAAGCGCCAATGTCTTCGTGATTGACACACCGTGCAGATGGAAATATCGATCGTCTTTAGTTTTGTATATGTTCGTAACCGCTCCACGATAAGGGGTGCTCATGTCATGTTTATCCCAGTTCGGGAAGTACTCCGCCATACGTTTCTGTCCGCTTGGTGTTGCGAAAGACCCAATAGTGAGGTTGTCACCGTCGGGATCTAGAGCCCACAAAAGCGTGGATATGATGAACAGCTGAGCGTGGTCACTAAATGAAATCTTTATTAGTCCTGTAAACCAAACCCATCCAGGGTAAAGTGTAGCATGTTGATATCACACGTACGTGTTGATGACGACCTCGGCGGGCTTCTCCACGCCATATTTCCTCTGGAGGAGCACGTTGATGACGGTGGCTTCGTAGGCCTTGAGGGCGGCGATGCTCTCGGCGAACCGCCAGTTGATGGGCAGACTCGGCTCATTACTGCCTTCGAACCGGATTCCCTTTGATGCTTCGACGGCACCGGCTGGTAGGTTCTTCTGGATCAAGGGATTGCTCAAGACCCCTGTTCGGAAAATAGAGCCCGCTTCTTCCGGTACGGAATAGCGTACTGCGGCTCCTGATGCCATGGAGAGGAGAGACTCTGTTACCAATCCATATTTGGATGAACCCCGCTGTTGGAGAGAAGCAAAACACTGAAATACACGGACAACAAATCGTCTATAAGCGGGGGAAGTGGAAGAGATATACGTAAGTATCTCGTCAGCTGGCGGCAGACGGAGCTGTCGGTATTAGTAGATAGCGTCGTTATAGTGAGCGGCTCTCTAGTTACAACTTACCGAGGCTCAGCCGGCCGAGGTGCCGACGAATAAGCGGACGGAGATTGGAGACGCTCTCCGGGCTGACTCACCAGTATTCGGTTTAATACCAGAGCCATTCTGTAGGTACTCTGTACTCGGCGGAGTGGACTCCGTTCTTCATACGTCAGAGGTCAGAGAGGTCGGGGTTGGGCATCCAACCAACAAACCGTCTTCTGGATGGCAGTTGGTCTCAACCCTTTTCCCATATCAACAGTTGACTGGCTGGTTCTTTAGTCTGAGAAAACGTTAGCTCCCGCCACCAATTTCGCTCAACCCCTGCCTTTCCCAAGGGATGGATGAGGTTGTCCAATTTGGATGAGACATTCGGGTCCGCAAGAGAGGCCTCAGCCCTGCGGTAACACCGGATACCAAAGCGAAACAGTCCCTGCATATACCCAAACATTCCATACAGAATCTGGGCTCTGTCTGACCTCTGAGTCCCCGCTCAGATTGGGGTGTTCTTGGTGGTTTGCGCGTGCAATAGATAAGCCTGTCCCGATCGCCCCCCCCCCCGCGAACAAAGCGTCGTGTGTTACATGAAGACACATGCGCGTCCGTCCGTTTTTGTCCAAGTGCAGCCAACTGCCTGTCACATTATGATCACTCTTATCCGAAGCAAGGCACATTACTTGACAAATCAATGTGATCATCAAAATGACCTAGACCCAGCCCTTGACTGGCCGCGTACGGTGATTTGGGGGAAGAGAAGGGAGCAAAGTCGACGCTATTCTTATTGGTGGCTTGCTGGGCCGCTTGGCTGTTGGCTATGTCGTTGGTTCTGTGACGTTGTAGAACTGGAAGTTGCTGCCGCCACATTGGGGAAGCTTAAAAGAGAAGCCAAGAAGCTCTAACATGCCAGGGGAACTTGTCAAAATTCGAGATGGCTTGTCCCTTGCATTAAAGCCAGAGCCTAGTGGAACTAGTGACTATAGGATCTGCCAAGATCCTTACTTGAGAGCCGCCATGTGGCACCCCTTGCATCGTTATCTAGGGCCTAAAAGCACGCATCTCCCTGCCTATATACTAGGGTCCTTATAGTAGAAAGGACGACTTCTTCGAAACTTGCGGCGCCATCGCCAAGGCAATAGGTGGCGTCCGGTATTCCTATTCAGGCACTCGGGCTTACAAAGGGTGAGCCTGACAAATCCAATACCTATCATGTAGGCCTAAAATGTAGGATCACTGATCAAGTGACAGTTGAGAGGGGTGACGCACGGAGATGGAAAAGTTGCGGGGGATGATGAGACCTGTCTGAATGAGTCGTCGTCTCCTTTCAGGCTATCAGTTCACCGGCTTGGTTTTGGCCACCTTTTCCCTGACCAAGCTTGAACTATAAAAGCGTGCCCGAGAAGACATTCCCCAGTACTCTCTGTCTTAACGGGCCCAAGAAGTTCATGCCCACTTCGAAACAGCCCCAGAGTTATCTTCAAGCAAAGATGTTCTCTACTACCTTTACTGAGCTGTTTCTCGCACACTGCCGTCGCCTAGCCAACAGTTCGGATACCGATACCATCCCCATTAGCAGCTACGACCTCTCGGTAGCTGACGTGGTTGCCGTGTCCCGATACATAGCTCAGGTCGAGCTCAGCTCCGAAGCGACCGAAGCCATCGGGCGTTGCAGCGATGTGGTTCTCGACAAGCTGCGACAAGGACATGTTATCTACGGCGTGAACACCGGATTCGGCGGTAGCGCTGATGAACGGACTGCTGATACATTGGGACTCCAGCAAACCTTGTTCAGCATGCAGATGTGCGGCGTCTTGTCGATCGGGGATGGTGTCATTCACTCTGGAGATGAGACCCCACCGATCACCGAGACCAGCAACGAGGCCAACAACGAGACCAGCAGCCCGACCAGCAGCGAGACCAGCAATGACACCAGAAGTGATATTAGTGGTGGGATCAGGGGCCTGGTCAGTGAAACGGCCAGTGATGTCCCTGTTTCCAACGGAAATGGCATCTCCTATCAGAACGGTGCACTGCATGGGAATGGCAATAAGAAATTGGTCAGCCGCCGACATACCCTGCCTGATGGAAAAAGCCCCTTCTGCGAAGCCAGAACCTCTACAATCCTCCAGGCACCGTCGCGTCCCAATGGAACTGCAGCGCATAGTAGTAAAGCAACTGGCGAAATCGCTTGTGAGCCAAAGCGACGAACGCCGCGTATCATTTTGCCGCTCGAAAATCCGATGGCGGCGACGTGCATGCCGGAGTCATGGGCCCGGGCGGCTATGCTGGTCCGACTCAACTCGCTAGCCGGAGGCGCGTCGGGGATCCGCGTGGCATTGGCCGATTCCCTGGTGAAGCTCCTGAACAAGGACGTTGTGCCCTGCATCCCGCTGCGAGGCTCCATCTCGGCCTCTGGGGATCTGAGCCCTCTCAGCTATGTCGGAGCCGTGATGCAAGGCAAGCCGTCAGCCATGGCCTTCTCGGGATCCCGCACGAGCACGAGCGAGAGCGATGAGCGAAAGCCGACCCGCGCCGACGTGGCCTTGACGAACGCGTCCATTGCTCCCATCACCATTGGCCCGAAGGAGGGCCTCGCCATCGTCAACGGAACCGCCGTCTCTGCTGGGGTGGCCGCCCTGGCCTTGCACGAGTCCATGAACCTTGCCGCGCTCTGCCAGGTCCTCACAGCGATGAGCGTCGAGGCCTTGACTGGGAGCATCGACTCGTTCCATCCCTTCATCGCAAACGTGCGTCCCCATCCCGGACAGGTCGACAGCGCGCGGAACATCTACTTCTTCCTGTCCGGCTCCCAGCTGGCGACGTCTCACCTGACCCAGAGCGCGGGCGAGCTGGCGCAGGATCGCTACTCGATCCGCACCGCGTCGCAGTGGATCGGGCCCGTGCTCGAGAACCTCCAGCTGGCCTTCTCGCAGATCACCATCGAGCTCAACAGCGTGACGGACAACCCGCTGATCGACACGTCGGTGCCGGGCGGGGCGATCCACCACGGCGGCAACTTCCAGGCGCGCGCCGTGACGTCGGCGGTCGAGAAGCTGCGGCCGGACCTCCAGGGGCTGGGGCGGATGCTGTTCGCGCAGTGCACGGAGCTCATCGGGCCGGCGACGTCGCGGGGGCTGCCGCCGAACCTGTGCGCGCCGGGCGACGGGCCGGCGCGGTCGTTCCTCTTCAAGGGCGTCGACATCGCCATGGCGGCGCTGGCCGGCGAGCTCGGCTTCCTGGCCAACCCCGTCGGCACCCACGTCATGACGGCCGAGATGGGCAACCAGAGCCTCAACAGCATGGCGCTCGTCAGCGCCCGCTACACGCTGGCCGCCGCCGACGTGCTGGCGCAGATGGCCGCCGCCCACCTCGTCGCGCTCTGCCAGGCGCTGGACCTGCGGGCGCTGGCACGGGGTGGCGGCGGCGGCGGCGGCAGGGCGGACACGCCGGCGCTGCTCGGGAGCGCGGCGAGGCGGCTGTACGGCTTTGTCCGGGACGAGCTGCGGGTTCCGTTCTTGGACGAGGCGCACGTGCTGGCTGCCGTCGAGGACCTCGCGGCGGGAGACGGGGCGACGTCGCCCAGTGTGGGAATGTACATCACCAGGGTCTACGAGGCGATGAAATCCGGCAAGCTGTATCAGGTTGTCAACGAGTGTCTCTCAGAGGTGAAGTAGGGCGGACAGAGGCTTCCAGCCGGTCACTCATTTAGTCATCCATTTCCTTTCAATGTAGTAGTCAAGGTAAACTATGTACGCTGGTAATTAAGTTGGCGAGGAGGCAGATATCAGACGCAGCAGAGCAATCTCAAGGAATCTAATTGATTTTAATAAAATGTTTATGAGACTCAACAATACCCGGCCCATATTCAGGTTTAGATTGAGAAGATATAATATACGCTGCCACGGGCATGGTCGCTGGCACGCTTTTTGAATTCCTGGGGAAATGGTAGACGTTTTGAATGTTTAACGGTTGAAAGAGACTGCCGGCTCTCCTTCTGTCGTGTTTTCCTTCTTTTCTTTCCGTCATCAAGAGCCTAACCAACAAATTCTGTATCCAGAAGCTTGATCTCGGCTCAGACAGACGTTCTCGATTCGGGCATCAAGGGTATTCGAATTCTATACCATAGGCTTGTTCGTTACCTCGTCGCCAACTACTAGGGTTACGTGTAAGCACATAAAGAGGTCGTCCTGAGGTTACTAGATAGATTATAGTTGGAGTCACTTTGATGGGCCGCCCTTCTCTACCTGCAGACATGGTTGATCTACGCAGACTTGACATAGACATAGCACCACGCTGTCGAGGGCAAGGCGGTCATGTGCCAATGGGGTTTCCATTCATTGACCCGCGGGATCCATGCCAAGACCCGGCCCAGTTCGGGTTTCGTCATCTCCTTCCTAGAAATACACAACTATCGTACATGTCCAAGCAGAGACCAATGCTTCTTCCCTCAGCCGCCCGCAAGCTCCGGCTCCGTTCGTAATCAATCGTATGCTCTATGGGTATCTCTTTCTCGAACTCTAATGCGTCGTCCGCGCCACGCAAATGCAAAACAAGCCGGAGCCTTTTCTTCTTCTTCTTCCTTTACCGCCAAATGGAAATGCCAATCCTCGGAACCGGAGGGGGAAAAGAAAACAAGAACAGTGATCGTATCCGGTCATCATCACGCCGATGCAGACCGACTCGCTCCTCCCTTGGCCTTCTTGAGCTCGGCCTCCATGCGGCTGATCTCCTTCTCGTTGCTCTCTTTCTGCTGCGCGTAGTACTTCTCCGTGTCGGCCTCCCACTGCCGGAAGGCGCTGCTGGTGGTGCGGGCGTCCCAGTCGCCGTCGTCGGGCAGCCCGTCGACGAACTCCGGCGCCTGCAGGAAGCCCCGCGCGTCGGCCTCGACCAGGGCCTCGAAGATCTTGGCGCCCGCCGCCGCCGCTCTGGCTTCTCCTCCTCTGCCTTCACCCCCGGCCCCACCGCCGTCCTTCGTGGCGCTGCTGCTGCTGCTGCTGCTGCTCGGCGGCGTCGCGTCGGGTCCGTGCAGGTCCGCCAGGACCACGGGCTGGCCCTCCTTGGCGTAGATGCTCGCGAGCCGCCGCATCTGGTCGTTGATGTGCGCGACGTCCTCGCCGACGCCGTTCTGCTCGCCGCGGTCCCGCGGCGGCGGCGGCAGCGTGGTCAGGACCACGGTCGAGCGGTGCGAGGCGTCGAGCAGGTAGCGGACCAAGGCGTCGAGGCGCACGTAGAAGCGCGGGACGTCGAGGTGGCGCGACGCGTCCTCGGCGCCGGCGCTGACGATGTACAGGTTCGGCTTCGCGCCGGGCACGACCTTGGCCGCGATCTCGCGCAGGGCGTCGACGGTGGGCGGCTTGGCGGGCGACGCGGCCACGACCTCGTTGTCCATCATGTTGCCGCGCTTGGCGTCGCCGACGTAGTTGACCTTGTTGCCGATGGCCGTCAGCTTCTCCCGCAGGAACTGCCGGTAGCCGTTGTCGCTGGCCTCGCCCTCGCCCGCGTTGTCGAGCGCCGCCGGGGAGCCCATGGCCATGATGCGGAGCGGGATGGCCCGGCTGAGCGGAAGGTCGTACCCGGGACGCTTGTAGCCCTGGTACGAGACATAGGGGCGCGGAGAAGCCACGGGAGGATGCGGCTTGGGCTCCGGGGCCTTCGGGGGTTCCTTCGGGGTTTCCTTCGGGGCTGCCTTCGGGGTTGCCTCCGGCTGTGGGTCCACGGGTTTCGGTTTCTCTGGTGCCGGCTCCTGAGGCTTAGGCACCTGCTCCTCGGGAACTGGAGGCGGAGGAGGAGGAGGGGGCTTTTCGACAGCAGCAGGGACATCCGGTTGAGAAGGAGCAGGAGGAGGAGGAGGCGGAGGAGGAGGAGGCGGAGGAGGCGGAGGCGGAGGCCGGGCCGGGTGAGGTCTGGTGCCGGGGGCTCCGGCAGGGTTGGCACCGCTCACAGACAGGTGAGTCATGTCGACATTGCCGATGCCTGAGAACATCAACACTGGATAACTTCGAGTCAGTTCATCATCCGATGGCGGTTAGCGGGAGTGAAGACTTACTGAGTAGGAATGACGACAAGAAGAAGAACACAAAGAACCGGCGCCGGGCAACGATCATGTCCAGCAGAGGCATCGAGAGGAACTTCTCCAAGAGGCCGGCCATCTTGAACTTGAATGTAGCCATACGGGTACTAGTCATGGAATGCCGGAGTGACGGATGGTGAATTCCAAGACGTGTGTGGGTGTGAGTTTGCGGGCGGGTGTGCTAGTTGGATACAAGGCTGATGGTAGTGTAACTGGCGGGTGCCATCTATCAAAGCTGAAGCTGGTTGCGTTACCAGTAATTACAAAAGCTGAGTTATGCGCAGTAAACAAGAAGGGAAGGGGAGGGGGGAAACACGACAGGTTTTGGCTTTGGCACTTTCCAAACAATCACCCCCCCAAAAGACAGGCAATAAGGAATGTTTGGTTTGACGGCGAGACGCTCAAAGACAGCAGTTTCTCTCTTCGCTTTCTTGCAGGCACGCATACCACATAGACTCAGTTACTTGAGAATGCTGGGCTTGGCAATGACGGTGGCAGCACCCGCCAGTGCCGTGTTAGCCGTGCCAAGCCTTATATTACTTGAAGCCAAGATAGGCTTATGGGCCGGATCTCGCTACGACATGTTAAAAAGCTGACGCGGCCTCCCGAAACATGGGGTGGTTTTTCTGCTGCGTTTGTTCTCCCTGGCCCCCTTTTTTATCTCCGAGCCGTCCTTGGGGCTACGTAGGGCAAGGATGTATGGCCTTTGGTAGTTGAGGTGGCTGAGATAAGCAACCCCTTACATCCTGAAGTAGTGAGTCGGTCCATTTCTCCAGAGTGGGCACTATCCGGACTCCGAACTAGGCTGATTGGAAATACATGCATGTCTCAGCACAGCACCGGAATGCGGAATCCATCGACTGTCCCAAAGAATCCAAGAAGGTAGCATGTATATAAAACTGACTGTCTCCCTCCCTCATGTCGCCAACTGACCTCGGGATTGCAGGGGTTGGGTTGGCTGATCAATCCACTCAATAACAGACGGTGCGCAAACATTTCCACAGTCTGCAGCCGATCTTGGCCCGCCGGCAAATCTAAGTAGGGCAAGTAAGTAGACAACCCCTTTCGAAACAGAACCCATGATGCATCTCGAATCGGTATCGTTTCCATGCTGCCAACATCAACAGATTGAAGTTAGAGGGAGAGCCCAACTTTGGCTAATTTTCAGCACCATCCTCTCCTCGACGAGTCAGCTACCATCTAGACCTACGAGACTGACTCATACATTATTATTACCCAGTGAAGATACAGCATCCGACGCTTGCTTTACGCCGACTACAGCCAAACCGGAGCAACAAGCAACTGAAAAGGCCGAGCCTGGGCTGACTCGAGACTCTGCTTCATCTTCTCGACCGCCGGCACCCGCCGATCTGCCTCGAACCGTCTAATGATATCCTCCGTCAACCCCTCCACACCGTGCTGCTCAATTCCGGTCCAGCTTTCGTCAAGTCGAGAGTAGCCTGGGCCGCGGCATCTCCCCATCGAACCCTGCCAGCTAGTTCTGGTTAACTTAGACGCCGTCGATTTATCCGCACGCGGTACCCTTGAGCCCGCGCCGCTGTCTTCGCATCGCGCTCGAACACCTGGAATGGGATGTTGAGCTTCTTGAGACCTTGGGCGAGACAGAGACCTGAGATACCCCGCCCAACGATGAGGACTGCATCACAAGGAGCTTGATGGCATGTTGCTAAGTGTTGGGTAAGTAGGTATTCTCCGGGAAATGCTAACCAAGGCTTTCGTGCTCGACGTGGTGGTCGGGAATCCGAACTGGGTGTGCCGCCGTCGGCCATCTCAAGTCCCGGTCTGCGATGTGAAAAGGAGATCCACCGCGCTACTGTACGCAATTGGAATTGTGGATATTTGCCGGGCCACGAAGCAGTTGTACGGCCCCGACGAGATGCACGTTCGTGTGTGGGGGTTTCGGGTCTTGCCTGAGACTCGGGCCCGCAGTGCTGACCTCCAATGGGGCCTCATCAGTCCCATACCTGGTAAGGTGTGTAACAAAGCACCAGGTCGGGTGGGATCAATGACGGCCGAATCTCGTGACTGAAATCCGAGGCCGCACTGAACTAGCATGGATGAAGACCAAGATTGCATAACTATACCTATTGTGGGGTCCATGTATCATGAACAGGGACAGGGAGGCTGATGGCGCCAAGCTACATTTTTATTCCCCCCTCCCTCAGCCTCAGGGACTTCGTTCGATCTTGGCCTCCTCGGGATTCGAGATTCTCTAATAAGCTGCCCAAAGACCTCGTCTCCTCGCTCTCCGATCTTTCGCTCCATCGGTTTTAGCTCCGAACCATGGCGGCGCTACGCCCGGAATCCGCTGGCGACTCTCCACCGTCGCGCGCGGCAGACTATCTTGCTCAGGACCGGTTCCACCGGCGCTTCGTCCTGCCTGCCACGGCAGACCATGGCGAGCTGCAAGTCAATCACGTCGACAAGTCAGTTACGTCGACGCTGGACGCACGCCGAATCAGGGCGACGCGGGCACTGAGTGTCTGACGGTTCTATTCATTCCAGGAATGCTAGCATCGCGCTACCTCAGTGTCTGCATGCATCCTATCGCAGAAAAGCTGGGTGTTCGGCTTCTGATTGTGGATAGGTAGGACTTTCTCACTGTGCGCTTCCTCGATACAGGTGGGCGAAGCTAATGGGCATGTCTCCCTCCAGGCCCGGCATGGGCCATTCAACTGATGTACCGCTTGAGCAGCGTGTCACTGTCTGGATTGAAGTGGTGCCTCGCCTTCTGGCGCATTTACAGATCAAGCATGTTGCGTTGGCATCTCACAGCGCAGGCACGATTTACCTTCTCAACACTGTTGTTTGCTGTCGTGATATCCTTCACCCGAACAGACCACTGGTTACTTTAGTAGGTATGGCTCTCATTCCATCCATGAATTCCATAAGACGGTGAGACACACGAAATAATCCGGTGACAGCACCATGGGTCGATCCGGCCCATTCTCAGGTCACCACTATGCAGGTGGCGCAGAAGCTGCCCGCCAGCGTATTTGGCATCTGGCACCACATACCCAAGATTGTATCGGCGGGTAGTACGGCGTTCAGCAGAATCTCCAATTTCCTGCCGTCCAGCAGCGGGATCAACGCTGCGGAAACGCTGCCGCTGGAGAGAAATCGCCAGAGGATAGAGAGAGACTACGGGCTGCCCCTGGAGCTACAGAAGGAGCTGCAAACTCTGACACTCAGGTCCATGCTCGGCGAGAGCATCGTCGGTGCAGATGGCGAGGCACTATGCTGCCTCCGAAAAGGGCCTGCTGGGCTCTGGGGCGAATGCGACGACTATGCGCTCTTTGTCAGGAGGCTGGCCGAGCTTGAGAGAAGCAGGCGTGCAGGCGAGGGCGGTGGCCATGGAGCAGAGCTGAGAGTCAGCGCTTACTTTGCCGAGAGCGATGTCATGATCGGCAAAAGAGGCCAGAGCTACGTCGAGGACTGCTGGAAAGGCAGCAGAGGAGACGAGCTCGAGGACGTGCTGAAGTTCACGGCTGAGACGGTCAGCGAGACAGATCACGACAGTGTGGTGCAGTCCGTCGAGGTTTTGGAGAAGATATTCCTCAGTGCTGGTGGTGCCGCGCCGGCGAGCCAGTAAGACGGAGTTATCCCCTTGACTGCAAAGGCAAGGAAGAATTAGAGTAGCGTAGATTTCTTTTCATCTATAGAACTGAGTGCACACCCCGGTGAAGCGCATGTATGCGCTAGGACGCTCCTCTCTTAGATCTAAGCGCAGCTATAGCGACCAAATATAAATAATCCCCGGCGAGGGTGACTTGTACCGGTTTGGCTGGTTGTAGGCATCAAAGCTTGAGCAGGCAATGCGACTAATAAAAGACCAGATGGTTGAAAAGTAAAGCGTCAGCACATTGTGATCACACACTTTCTAAAGCGGTGCTCCACCCCCGGTGTCCGAGTCTTCTCCCTCGCTGGACTCGACTCCGTCGCCATCTCCACCGGAAGGAGACGCAGTCTCACTCGGAAAGGCGGAATCATCTGCCTCGCTTTCTGACGAGCCAGGGTCACTCTCATCGCCTACAAAGTCGTCAGCGTGGCGAAATAGCCTAGGGGTCTTCTCAGGTGACATGCCTATTGCGAAGGTGGCGAGTCGCGACTCCAGGTAGCCCACCTCGGCCCTACTATGAGCGTCGAAGGGGACCGATGGGGTGATCCCGGTCGTGGAGTCAGCATGCCACCGCGGCGCCATTCCTTTCTGCTGGATCTGATCAAGGACCTCATCTCTGAGCGCATGCATCATGGTGACCATGATTTTGCACTGTTCCCGAAACCTAGCATCTTTGACTCCGTCGGTGAGCAGCGGAGGCCCCCATTTCGGCCATATCTTCAGATGGGAGCGTAGTTCGAACGGCTTGGCCGGGTGCGCTTTGAAGTACAAGTAGCAGCAAAGACAGGCAGGCTTGCTGCATCCGACAATCCGGTTGCCACCGAGGAACTGAAGCTTATTTGTTTCGAAGTGGTTCAGCACCTGAACCTCGGCGTGCACACAAGGTTGAAACCCTGGCCGGTTGTATTCGTCCAGAATTCTTTGGAGGATGCCCATCTTCTGATCCATCATCAGCAAGCTCTCTTCGTACCCCTTCTGGCGAGGGTCTTTGCTGGGAAGCATCCGCTTCAATATCCCTGGCAGAGTCGTCAACTCGTCCGGCTTAGGAGGTGGGACACTAGGCACCGGGCTGATACATGATACCCGGGATGCGCCGTCCGCGAACAGATACTCGAGACAGGAGGCATCTTCGATGACTTGGCGGACCGCGCGTATATGATAGGCTAGACGCCCGAGATTGTGTCTTAAGCTTTGGTAAAGCTCCGCGTGAGGCTGGTGGACGCCACGTCGCTCTTGACCTCGTAAAGCGATTTCTTTCATGGGGCCCGAGTTTCTCTGATCATATGCGAGGATGCAGAGGTCCATGCCACGTTTCTCCAGAAACGTTTTGGTCCAGGAGCCCAACTCGGTATCTGTGACTTTTAGTATACTTTGTTCTTGGATATTATGCTAAGGTAATTAAGTAGGGAACAAACTAGACGAGGATCCTGTAAACAGCCATTTTTCGTTGCACTTCTTGATGGAGCGAAATAAGTTTTGCTTCTCTTTGTTAATTCTAGCAGCGGAGAAGCTTGTGCATCTGCGAATCAGTTCGATGGTTCCCTCTTCCCTTTCATCTTCGGGTCGCAAGATGAGAGCGTGAACGTCCCGTATTATGTTCTCGAGCATGTTCTTCATGGTAGAGAGCTTCTCGCCATTATTACAGGCCAACCAGAAGGTATAGAAAGCTGCGCCATCTTCCACTCCAATGGAGGCACTCGTAGCTCCGCCCTTTTCATAATCAAGTAGGTAAGATAGGCTGTTGAGGAGCCTGATGCATATGGCCACGGGGTCATCAATATGGTGCGATATCGTGGTGTGCTTGCCCCTGGTTGGTCCAAAAGCAATCAGGGTAAAAAGCTGCTCGAAGAATCGACTGATCAACCTTTCATAACGATCTAAACGAGGAGGAGCCATAGCTTCCTGGCCTACAGCTTTGCTCCAGGAAACTATCGTGCAAGGAGTATAGGACTGAAGTGGCGCTGTCTATCTCGTGAGGGTATAGTACAAATACATACACACAGAGAGATGGTTGTTTAGTTGGACCAAGATGCGAAAATATCCCACCATAACCACAAACATAAGTAACGTCTCGATGCATAGGAAGCCGACCAATCATAAGTGGTGGGCCTTTTTTTCTCGACGCCCGACCTTGGGAGGAGACATGACTGCAGCCCAAGAACACAGTCTGCCTTGCCAATTTACTTTCGGTCAACGGCCCAACAGCGATTGGCACTCGGCGGCATGCAACACGCTCAATGTCGAGAAACGAGCTGCATCTTTGTTTTATCGACCTTCTCCGACCCCCAATAAGATAGCTTCGCACAACCGGCACCTGATGTCGCTCGATGCAAATTGCTATCAGTGCTGCACAAGGCCGTCCGGATTCTCACCAATTGATGCCAATATCGCCAAGCTCAGTCCCTTGGCATATCATTCATTGCGTCATCTTACCGTCCATATCGACATGGTCGTTGGCGAGGTTGAAACTGCAAGGCAGACTGGCGGATCCAAGATGGCACTCGAGGCATCTTCCCTCTCCGGGGAAGATCGATGGTCTCGTCTATAAAGGGGGGACACTTCGAGGATATCTCCACAAAGAAAAGAAGGCCTGTACCATCAAACTCTCTGTTTAAACACACAATCTATCGCCAAGTTATTCTACCAGCCAATACGGTTTTTGCTCCACGAAATGTCGGGCCAGAATCCCCGATATTCTTCCCCAAGTCCGGACTACTCCGACTCCGAAGACTGGCGTGCAGGCCCCGGGAGCGACGATAGCGCGCCTCCCCACCAGTTTTATCCTTCCGCAGCCCCAGGTTACGAATTTGATGGGTGCGTGAATCCACAATGGCTCAGCATCAACGATAATATGAGCAGCACCACCCCCATTTCGGCACAATCTGGTTCTAGCTTGTCTCTATAGTGGAAGCCTCCAGATCCGCCACCCCTGAATACCCCCGATCCAACCGATCCAACCGATCCATTGCACTCTTCTACCATTCACTGCAACACTGCATCTCAACAGCAGCTTTATCCAGGCGCAGGCGTCTCAGATGACCGAGAGGTTATACCAGGCCATCCTGATTGTGACTATGACTTTGAAAATAGGTTGTTTCTGGAACACACCGAGTTACTCGTCCCCGTGGCAGATGTCGTGGAAGGGCATGATAAGTGTTACCGATGTCCTTTTGGCGATTGCGGCAAACCCAAACCCACGTCCAGGGATCTCAGGTCAGTGGCCAACGTACGGAAAGGCACTGGCCGTTGCTAAGTCTCTGCTTAGGAAACACTACAAAAACCATGTGAAACCCGTCTACTGCCCATTCAAGTGGTGCCGCGATGGGCCCAGAACGAAGGGGTGGACTGCCGAGCAGCGCGACATGCGTCGCCATGTTTGGATAGCCCATACGAAGTGGGCAGAACGCACTGGTATCAAGAAGGTCGAAGAGAAATGCAGGAAATGTGGTCGAATGAAAAGGATCGATCGTTTGAAGAACCACGAGTCTCACTGTTCTGGAAGATGACGAGAGTCTCGATAGGGTCAATTGGATTTCCTTACTTCTGTTTCTACAATAGTATACCTACACTAGATGTGACTAACATCTTATTCACTGACCGTGTCAATTTTTACCTTACAATGCAGGCTCGTTAGTAATCAGCCCCCATGTATTAGTCGTATGAGCAAAGGTATTTAACTGCAACATGGATCCGTTCTGACAGTAGCAAGGCATGTTAAGGTAGCTCGGGCTATGGGGCCGGCAATGATACCACCATGTTTCTTTCTTCGCTATGGTACCTTTTCGTACGCCATATGGTCACCGATTGCCGTGGCTCTGCATCTAAGAAGAACACTTCAAAGAAAAACCGCTACATGTGATGTCTCACGCAGAATGGTTAGCCAAGCCCCCAACATACTCGGGACCCCATTGAGTAAGGTCGATATCGGCATGATTCGTATCCCTGAATCCGGCATCCCGGTAGAACTGAACGGCCGAAGACACGGAGCAGAGAAATAGGGGCACGCCCTCGGTAGCTGCTCCTTTTATCAAGAATCTTGAAAATTGTTGATAGTGTTACTATGACCGCGGATCAGAGCTATTTATTCTATAGAGGAGAAGATAACGCGGCAACATACCGGGATAGTCGGCGCTCCATATAATCTGGCTCACTTCAGGATTTGACGCCAATACAGGCCTGGTGGCGGAGGCCTCTTGCGGGCCAATATGAGGTTGGCCATGGTCTCGCCCGACTTGGTAGCGATTCTGGACATATCATTTGAGGTAGTTCGCGCGTAGAGAGCGCAAGATGCAGGCCATGAATAGAATACAGTACTAGGTTTAACTTGGATAGCAGGTCGCCTAGGTCCCAAGGCGGGAATAGACGTGGAGAAATCTAGATTCACATGGTGTAATGCTCTGGTGTTCTATTGGGTCCAATATGATAAACATGGTTGTGTCTTTTCTGTAAAGCACTCATTCATGATTGGAAACTCACTCAATCCCACGCGTTGGTATCGGATTGGCTGAAAGGAAGCTCGGCAGAATGGCCTAGATTGCTAGCTGAATAAATCGTGGACTTAGCACAGCGGACTCAGCCGACATGTACTACTTAGATATAGCGAGTGCGAGTGCGAACGTACTATCCAACCAATGAGAGCGAGGCAGCTCGGCGGCTTTGCTTCAGGAGCTCAAAGACCAATCATCATCGCTTCGCTTAAGTTAGCTTGCTAAAAGTTCGGGTGCGAACGACGGTCCTCGTGATGGGATGGCGCATGGCGTAAGCAGGCAAGATGCTGGGGAGATAATAATTCCCCTTGGGGCTGTGTCAGCAAATAGCCATGGGGCTGACGTATTATATCGATTGAAGCGCGACTTGGCCACTTTATAACCGGCAATGACTATGACGCCTTCTTTTTTCTTCTTCTTCTTTTCTTTAAGTTCGTAGTCCCTTTGGTAGTTTGCTTAGGTTTGCGTCCTTTGTTTCTACTAGGTAACCTCGACATAGCCTTGGTATCTATCGAACAGGTCTCCAGGAGAGGCTAATAACTACCTTCGCGCACTCAACAACGAGATTTTCCCAAGAGCACTTCTCCTCTACGTTACATTGAGGGTCACAGCCTACGACCGGCCATCATCCCGACAGTTTCTGCAAACGCAGACCGAGGATACAACACTTGGTACCCTTGGTCGACTTGACTCGCTCCAGGGCACGATAAGCTCCAAACGAAACGGACCCAACCCTTTACTCCCTTTTCTCCCCATTTCTAACCTCGCCGTCGAGGAATCTCAGTTTGCAACATGTCCGGAGGACTACCCCCTGGAGTTGTTGTCTTTGGTCCTGAAGCCACCTGTACTCTCGATACATGTCCTATCGAGTGGAGTGTCTACCAGTATCAGCCATCTGTTCCCGCCAACGCCACCTTCATAGCACTTTTCGCCCTCGCTGGCCTCGTCCATGCCTATCTCGGGCTCAGATGGCGGACCTGGTGGTTCATGGGCTGCATGGTGATTTGCTCCGTCAATGGCTGCATCGGCTACGCAGGTCGTATCTGGATGCACTACGAACCCTTTAGCTTTGTTCCCTTCATGATGCAGATGAGTAGGTCCATATGGATCTAGGATTCGTCCTATCGGTTAACCCCTGTCCACTGCTAATCCTCTGAGCTAGTCTGCATCACCACGGGCCCTGTGTACTACTGTGCAGCCGTCTACGTGACTCTAGGACAGACGTGAGTCTTTCCACTCTCTCTCTCTTATTCCAAGTGATATACAAAGTGCATGGCTAATTAGTCAAAACATCCAATAATGTTGGCCCTCCATGTGTAGCATGAACCTTGGTTGACTGACTGATCATTTTTCATTGCAGCATCAACTACTTCTCTCCCAATCTGAGCCGCCTAAAACCAATCTTTTTCTATTTCGGCTTCATCACCTGCGACATCATCTCCCTGGCCCTTCAGGCCGCCGGAGGTGCCATGTCGAGCTCTTCCAGCGGCGACAGCGAAGTCGGCGTCAATATTGCCCTGGCCGGCCTGGCCTTCCAAGTCGCCACCATCTTGGCCTTCTTCTGTTTCCTCGCCGATTTTATCTTGCGCTATTTCAGCTCCCCTCAGGGGCGGAGCGCCGCGTCTGTCATCGGCGTACGGCTCAAGGTCTTCTTCGGCTTCATGTTCTTCGCCATGATGCTCACTGTCGCGCGAAGCGTCTACCGCGTAGTCGAGCTGCGGGACGGTTACAGTGGCGAGCTTATCAAAGACGAGCCCGTGTTCATCGCTCTCGAGGGAGTGTAAGTTCTACATGGCAATGCTTGCAAGCAGGATATTCTGCTGACTCTTGTCTAGTTTTGTTGTATCGGCCTTCTGGGCTCTCACTCTGGGCCATCCAGGATTGGTTTTTAAACCGAGTACCAAAGAGCGCATCCAGGGTTCCTTCTCGGATAGCGCTGGCGTCGATAACGTTGAGCTTCATCAGTGATGAAACGGACTTGAAACCATGTCCTATGGTACTACTGGATTTTAATAGAAACCAGGCGAGCGGATCAAATTCTCGATACTGAACGATGTCGTAAAAAGCCAGGGCTAGATAATCCTGAATCTGACCCCGAATCAATTCAAACTTGGTCTTTACCCCATCGTCAAGTTGTTATCGTGCTGCGCTGAATAACTTTCATTATAATTCTCATTTTCTTCAAGACAGGAATGAGTGGTATAAGCTCTGAACTGGCGTTATCTTCTACGAGTTAAATTGATATCTGTGATATCTAATTGGCTTAGTTATTCTGTGGTATTCTTGGCTGGGTTATATGATGACGGCTTCATTATCTCTACGTTATACCACGTCGAACTGGATTTCTCCACTTCCATTTCAGACTTTGGACCTGAGCAATCTGCTGCTTTGAGACAAAAAGTGGCAATTCCGACGCTGATTCGCTACTTGTATAGTAGGTAGTATCTAGTTGAACCTCGAGGGTAGTCACCAACTCATGAAGAAGGTGCCCGAGCGTAGTAAATGGACCACTGTAGCAAAAGAGAAGAATATACCCTATACTACTAGCTGTCCAGTGGTTGGCATCGTGCTACAAGAGCAGGTCTTGAAGGATGATATGAAAGGGAGAGGGAAGCCTGGCGTCATGTGACTGAAACCGTGAGAGAAAGTCCCAACTGAAGCCGACTTGAAGCCCGGATACCTCCAAGGAATGTATAAGTATATTCCGTAAGCGAAGCCTATCCTCCAATGAGCCAAGCAAATCAGGGCGCCAAGCCGGAAAAAACGCCCAACGTCCAGTGCTGACCACCATCATCTCGCCACCAAAGTCTTCCCTCCTTTCTTGCCTCGTGTTTTTCTTTGTTGTGCTGTTGCTCCTCGACTTCTTCGCGTAACCACTGCGCTCTATCCCATCATGCACTTTCCCTCCCGTTCGGGCTGGCTCCTCGCGGCCTTCTTGAGTGGCGTGGTCAGCCAAAGCTCGGAGGGCATGGAAGTGGACCTGGTTTTCCCGCGCAACGAGACGTATGTGCCCACGCCGGTTTCCCAAGTCGTCTTCGCTTTCCAGAACTCTGGCCTCGCGACCTTTCTCAGCCCGCGGATTTCATTGCAGATATGGCACTGGCCTGCTATGAACGAGACCCTAGGGTCCCGGCGCTGGGACATGGGATGGGCGAACTTCTCCAGCGCCGATCCCTACTTTGAATACCGACCATACACCCGTTTCAACAACACCGAAGGTGTTTGGAAGCTGACCTGGTCCGTGGGCTGTCCAGTTGCTCTAGAAACGCCCGCTTCTACCCTGGTCCCCATGTCACCCACAACTTGACAACGAACAGTACCATCTTCAGCACCAAGAATGCCACACAAGAGGTAGATCTTGTTGCTGCTACGGAGAGCGAGGACTGCCCTGGGGATGCAGGAGTTGTCATCAGCATGAACGGCAGTACCGATGCTCCCCTCAGCGGCAACGATGACTGGTTTGGTGGTGATACGTGTGCAGTCATGGCATCCACCACTCCCAACCCGGATCCTTGTCGGTTCAAAATTGATTCTGCCGCTGCGTCGAGCATTTCTGCCTCCTTGACGGAGCAGTTGTGTAGGGGCATAATTTCACCTGGTGGAGTAAGCTGTCCAGACGATGACGAGAGTAGCGCACAGCGACGGGCTGCTGGAGGCATGGCGTGCCTCGCAGCTGTGTTCGGAACGTTAGGCTACATTCTAATGTAAATACAGAGTAACGTATAGTTTCCCTCGTTTTTAGATGCTCACACGGATGCTCACACGCCACCGACTCATCCTGGTACAACGGCTGCTAGCGTGCTTAATTACTATATTTAACCCAACACACGGCTCAGACGCGAATTTAACCAATAGGGGCAGAGCAACTGCATCACAAGCCACAACTGGGCATCGCGGGGGTCGCAACCCCCCTTGTCATAGTCGGGACCGAGCCTTCGTTTAGTGGCTTATGCCAAGCACCAATCTTCTTCATTCTTGGCAGCTTCATGATGCTGGGTGTGTGGCTAAATACGGGCTGTGCAGGCATGGTTACCTCTTACTTTGATGTCTTAAATACCTGTGGCGAGACATATTTCTGAGATTCCACATTGATGGCGATTTAGGAGAATGCCACGACACAATGCCGGATCTAGCCCCCCAGAAAGAAGCAGAGAGCCAAAAGCTCCAACCGACAAGCCATGAGCACGAGGCGACATGGCCACCTGTCAAGTCGCGCCTGGGAGTTGGTCGAGAATGGGGCCTGGAAATATCCTCACTGGTCGCCGCCACCGCGTTCGTGGCAGCCATGGTGGGACTGGTCGTTGCCCAGGACAAGAAACCCCAGGATCAATGGAGCGCACCAGTCACGCTCAATGCTTTCGTTTCGGTACTGTCGGTCGCAGCCAAGGGGTGTCTGCTATTCAGTGTGTGCGAGGCCTTGGGCCAGTGGAAATGGGTCCTCTTCGCAGAGGACAGGCGTCCCCTCATCGACTTCGAACGAGTCGACCGAGCCAGCCGCGGACCCCTCGGGAGTGCAAACGTTCTTATACAGCTCTGGTCTAGAGCGTGAGTGTCACCTCTCTTTCTTCTCGGTTACCTGGCTTGACACTATCTGCACAAGCTAAGTACCCAGATTAGAGCTGACTTTTTTGCAGCCATATTGTCCACCTCGGTGCCGTCGTCACACTGCTTGCCATAGCTCTGGATCCCTTCACACAGCAGGTCATTAACACCCGGGATGAGGTTGTGTTCTCTGATCTCCCTCGATACTACTATGGTTCCAAAGACGGCTATGTGGCTTACAAAAGCCAATACTTTGGGGGAGACGTCAAAGATATCCCGGGTGCGCAGTCACAGCTCCCTAATGGTGATCACACGACCCAGTATACATCGTCTATCACCGTGGCCATGGAGTCGGCCATCCTGTACGGTCTGGACCAGGAGATATCCGCAATACATAACCAGACAAAGTATCGCTGTCCCACTGCAGATTGTCATTGGTCACCATACAACTCGCTCGCCGTGTGTAGTGAGTGCAACGCTATTCCTTCCTCTGACATGGCTCCGATCCAAGGCAATGTGACAAAGCTGCTTCAGACGTATCAAGGCCTGTACGAGCCTAGTACGGGGGCGAAGTATAATGCAAGCGGATGGCGCCTCGCAAACGGGCAGTTCTTCGCCAATATAGAAGAAGGTCTGATCCATGAAATGCTTGAAATGAGTGCCAAGAGCACAGGGGACCCGAACAAGACGCTCACTCTGCGGCACCGGGAGAACCTCCTATGGGCAGTCAGCATCATGCACTTCAATGATACCTCGTTCACTGCGCAACCAACATGGCCCGGCGCCGTGGTGGCCTCCGAAGAGTGCGGACTGTACTGGTGTGTCAACCAGTACAGATCGAGTGTTGTCAACAATACCTACAGCGAATCGGTGGAGGAAATCTCGGCACCGAGAGACGGCGCAGCTTGGGATCTCGGAGGTTCATGGCCGGACGAGAGCCTCGAATATCACGATTCCGTCATCTTCAACAACCCAACCAGGTCTGGGGTCCCGGGCGAGCTCCGGCTTTGTCCTGGCAGCAGCAACAAAACAGAGGACTGCTTCCAGACAGACGCCAACACAGTCTGGAGCGTCAACAACCACTTCCGCAAGCTCTTCACAGCCAACGTCACGGTAAACAACGCCTCGGCGGGCCTGGGGCCGGGCCTGCTGGAGAACCAGGCACACATATTCGGAGGCGTCATGGAGCCGGACGAGTTCAAGGGTCTCTGGAACTGGCCGAAGCCGGACCTGGGAAAGACGTTCCAGGCCCTCGCGTACAGCATGTCGAACGAGATACGAGGCGACGGTATTGAGCACGGGCACGAGCAGTACGTCACCATGTCGGTCGGGCACGTCACTGCGGTCTACGACATGCGGTGGATGTGGATGTCACTCCACTGCGCCACGCTGCTCCTCGGCGCCGTTTTCCTGTCCCTCACCATCGTCCGCACGGGCAAGACGGCGGCGCCCGTGCTCAAGAGCCACTCCCTCGCGATCCTGGCGAGGGGATCCCACCTCGCCGGAGCGGCGGCGGCGGGCGCGGGAGGGAGTGGGAAGGAGATGGACAGCTGGGCCCGAGCAAACAAGGCCAAGATCGGGCGCGACTAATTACGACGGCCCCCACCCCCCCCGGCGGCGACGCCCGTCACGACCAAGTAGAGATGTTTATGCAAAGGGGCAGCGTCTCCACTTGCTCCTCTTCCCGTGCCGGGTGAGGCAAATTAGCGCATGGAATTAATTATACTTTGGTGACCCTGGCAGCAGCCCTGACTGTGGGGTTGCGTCAAAGATCGCCGTGGCCTGCCTTGGAATGTTGAGATCAAACCACGGATGTCGGCATAATTAGTTTGGGAAAATCCTCAACTGTCACATTCGTCGATCTGCGCTCCTGGGAGCTGCCGTGGAACTCATCACATCTCACATCTCACACTCTTGGGTTCACAAAGGGACTAGGATGTGGTTTTGCTCATCTTTCCATCTTGAGTGATATCTTACTGTACAAGTACCCGTGCGCACACCGTTTTGTGGGCAGACAGAGGCAGGCAGACACGTCTGTCTAGCTGCTTCGTGCGCTGCCAAAGGAGTGATAATAGTACATCGCCGTGGGAATGCTTCCCGAGTCCACCGTCGCATCTTCGGCCAGTCATGGGGGTCTTTTCCGCAGTATCCCAGCTCGAGCCTGCGAGACCGTCCTCAAGACCCCGCCTTTGACTAAAAATTACACTTCCTAGTGCCAAACAGGGGCCGCTTAGGCCTTGCAGGTGAGATCCGCCGTCTTGGAGTCGAACGTGCAGCGGCTGTCAGAGACGAAAGCCAGCTATCAGGGGGCGCGTTAGCTCAGTCTTCACCTCCCACCGTAGGACGGACTGCATGGTTTGACTTACGTTGATGAGGCCACCGTCGCCGCGGGTGAACAGAGCGTTGTTGGCAGTCATGTAGAAACAATCGTAGCTATTTTTGGTTCCCCCTCGTTAGTAATCATGAATCCACAAAGAGAGATGCCCGATCGGGGCCCGGGGAGAAAGAAACGTACTCGGTGTTCAGGGGTCCGAGGGTCATCTTGGCCGAGGTCAGGCCGTCCATGCCCTTGGGGTCCTTGAGGTCGTAGGCCGCGTTGTAGCAGATGGCGGCGGCGAACTTCTTGGGGTCGGGGTTCTTGGCCCACATGGCGTCGGCGGTCTTGCGGGTGAAGGACTCGCGCGCGCTGTTGAAGTTGGTGATGTCCTTGATGAGGCTGGCCGAGGCCTGGATGGCCTGGGTCGTGAGCTCCGTGAGGGCCGCCGTGCCCACCGTCGTCAGGATCGCCAACAGGACCGCCCGCTTCTGCACCGGGCTGGCCGCCTCCTCCTGTGTCTGCACCTCGCGCTGCTCGAGCACGGCCGGGGTGTAGGTGCCCGTGGGCGTGGCCGAGGTCAGCGAGGCGGTGGCGCTCAGGATGGCGAGGATGTTGACGGCGGAGAAACGCATTTTGGCGGTGGGTGGAGGGAAAAGTGGTGGAGAGAAGGGTGGTGGGAGAAGTGAATCAAGTAAGGTGAACGGGATACCGGCTCGAGGCGATGAGTTGAAGAGAACTGTTTGGTAGAAAGAAGAGGAAGTCGGTGAATCGAAGGCGAGTGGCTGAAGATGAAGATGGTGGTGAGGAAAAGGAAAACGGAAAACTTTGACGGATTCAAGATCCTTCTTTATAGCAATTGGTTTGGGGAATTCGGTCCTTCACAAGGCGGCCTATCTCGCGATGTGCATCTCGATATAGTATCGCGCCATTCTGATCTACATGCATAGCCCGCGCGATAAAGCATGACTCGAAATGAAGTGTCGGTATGGGGTATAGGGTCCCTCGCTCTGGGTCCGTCAGAAATGGAACCAGCCAGCCGGAGCGAGATGCAACCCAGGATGGACAGGCAGCCCAAGCTATCAAACAAGCATGATTATTCTTAGTAGAAGGGTATGTCGTGCCTAGCATCATACATCCCTGTCCGCGAAATTGATCCGAACACGCCAAGGATTATGCGTTGGGCGGGCCGACCCCACGGTCGAGCCCTTCCTATAGAGCTCCCACCAATCAGGGGCAACTATAACCTGGGTATCCATGAATTAGAGTTCAGCCCTCAAACTCTCAGGGGGCCATTCAGCCTCATAGCGTGGGTGTCTTATCCGTACTGCTAGTATCTTTGGGCGCCCCCCTTCCCCCCCTATGAGCCAGGCTTAACATGTCATTTTATCTCCCTTGGCGCACACCCTGAATACTACTTTACGTAGGGCTCGGCGGGTCTTCAGGGCCGCCCTCTGCCCCTCCTATACTAATACTGTACTCGTAGCCAGAACGAGGAGGTCGTTCCGGTGAACAGGAATAGCTCATGGGGTCAAATGCGGCTGTGTGTCTAGAGGCGCAGCCTGCCTTCCCTTCCCCAAAGCGCGCCTGTCAACTTTCCATTGCTGGCCAGGCAATGCATGTCAGTTTCCGCCCTATGGCGATCTAAGAAACTTACTTTTTGATGAAAGGGGCCCGCGAAATGAATCGAAACAAAGACTCATGCGAAAGCCAAGTTCATCCCAACGGTCTTCACACTCATTGGCTCACCTTATTTAGCCCAGCCCTTGTTCTCGTGGGATATATTTTTAGTTCCAAATTTGTTGCCGATCTACCCGTAGGGAATCTCTGCATGGGCTTACAACTTGTACGGCAATGCGACCGAAAGATTGAGCAGGGTAGGGTTTAGTCTTACTCCGCGAGATTGTAACATGTCTCCCCCCGCTACGCCGCTACTTTTCATAGTCTGGGGGCACGTGGTGTAAAACACCTTATTTTCTCGTGATTATTAGGGAGAGCCTGGGCTTTTGGGGATGACTGAGACGGCATCGATGACTGCCGGACGTTTACCAGGCCCCACGCCGCCCCTTCACCGCGTTTTATGTCATTGTCACGAGCCTGTAGGAACCTTCTCTTTCTCCACGTTAAACACGACCATACACTGAAGATAGGATGACAGGCTATAGAGCGAAAGAGACTTGCCTCGGGCCATGAAACAATATTTCCCTCTTGATATTGCCCAAAAGACGTCTTGATGCTACTTGGTGCCTGGTGTGCGCTTGACTCGGATCATAGCGCCAGACGGAGGGAAGACCGCTTCCGCGATCCAGTAGTTCGGCGGGCGCTTCCCTTCGTACTCAGGAGGGAACTCGATGTCGTAGTTCTGCAGGAGATAGGCCATCATCATCTTGAGCTCGAAGTCCACCAGGAAGCGTCCCGGGCAGGCGTGCTTGCCATGGCCGAACGGCAGATGTTGCGGTCCTGTAGACGCAAAGCTCAGGTTACTCAGGCCCGGCTTGCCGTCAGCGCCGGCGGCGACTTCCCGGGCCCGTGAGAATCGGAACGGGTCAAACTTGCGAGGTTCGTCTAGAAACTCGGCATCGCGATGTGCCGGGTGGGATAGCATGGAGAGTAGCGTTCCCTTGGGCAGTTTGATGCCATCTTCAGTCACCACATCGTCGACCATGACCTTGCGGAATATGAAACGGTTGCCAAACGAGTCCAAGCGCAACGTTTCGCGAGCCAAACTGTCGGTTCTCGTCAGCCTTGCCACCTTGGCCTTGGTCCAACGTTGGCTATCTTCGCCGATAACGCCGGAAAACTCGTCACGGAGCACCGAAATTGTGTTGAACTCAGCATCGGAGCCCAGAACATTGAGAATTAGGTTGGCCGCCTGGAAGCTGGTGTTGTGTATACTCCCAAAGTTGGCAACGATGAGGCGACGGCTCATGACATCAAAATCAAGCATGTCATCAACTCGCTCCCTCTGGGCAAATCGCATCATCATCTGAAAGAAGTCCTGTGGCTCTGAGTGATGAGGATCCTCGGGATCATGCTCGAGTGTTTGCAGTCTCTCCAGGTATGTTGGTTTGAAATGCTTTTTGATCCTTTCTATGCAGGGTTTCAGTATCCAGGGACTGACCAAGCCGACGAGAGAACGCAATGGCATAGGTATTCCACCGGCTACTCCGGCATTCATGATTAGACCATCACCGATCCTGATAGTGTCCATCAAGTATTGTTCGTCACGGCCTTGAATCAACGTCAGCAGAAAACCCACAGATTCAGACAGATAGTAGGGTCGAGCTGACAAAGAGGCATTCCAACAGTGAAACGACTGGCGGCTTGTGCGACCACCAATCGCACGGTAGCAAGGAGGTCAAGCTCCTTCCAGTTGTTTTCGTCAGTGCCAAACCGCATGTCGAAGGCGTATTTCAACTCCTGGTTCATTTCCCCGCAGATCCGCTCAAGGACTAGATTCATACTTGACCTTACCACGAGGCCTGTCCAGGCATCAGCAGCATACTTGTCGTCCCCCAAGCTATATCCGAACTGGTCAATCTCAACTATGGCTTGCGCGGGACTGAGAGAAGTCTCAGGTTGGGCCAAGACCCATTTCATGGCGCTCTGAGGCAGAATGGTTTCATTGCGGAAACCAAAGCCAGGGATAAGCACAGTCTTGCCCCTTTTCGAGAACTATTCGTGGTCAGATAGGGTTTACCGAGAATGTATTACCGACCATCTGGTTCTTGATACCCACATTCTCGTAAGCATCTTGGAAGAGGCTCTGGCAATCTGTCATATATCTCCACCTAGTACGCCAGCTGAAGTATGTCTGCCCTGGAGGCTCGCCTACCAAGGGCAAGTTTGAGGGATATTTGATCGAGTAGAAGGCGAAGTGTAGAACAAGACCGGCACCGATCATGGCGAAAAGGACCGCAATAATCGCAGTGATTGGGTGCATCCCAAGCAGAAAGCCCGTGATAGAGGCCATGATTGTGGCAGAGTCGAGTTGGCTGGTAAATCGTTTCTCAGGAACGCTCAAGCAGGAAAAGATATCTAAAGTAGGCGACGGGAGACCTAGGCAAGAGGGTAGGCAAATACAATCTCATACAACTTGCAATGCGGCTGTTGGTGTGGCTTCGTGGAAGTCTAGATTTGCATTTCCGTCGGGCCATGGATTAGTTATGTTGGCAATGGTGGCTGCCCGCCCTTGTCAATTTACTTATTAGAGGTGCTTTCCTACGTGTGAGCTTGATGCAAGGGGCCGTCCCTCAACCCAATTGGATAATTGACGTTATTAATGTTGTTGATACATTTGTTCCGGTAGCTGCAACTGTGCCATTGGCTCGACAGAACAGAAGGCGTCGATGTCGAGGACGAGAAGTCGCCCAATCCAATCATCTCAACATATATGAGATATTCATGATCTGATGCCGTAGCCTGGCTAAGTAAGTACCCAACCTAGCCTGGCTGCCCGTTGGGTTCGATGAACTGGGAAAGTGCTACTGCCACTGTTCTTGCTCACAGCATAAATGAAGCTGGTAGCCATTGCTTTGTGCAAATAATGATGCAGGCGCATATAAAGGCATGCATAAATGCATAATATGCACTGAGTGCCTAAATGGCTGGCTAAGATGGATAAAAGCTACTTGTACTGACGTACTTTATGCATGTACCTGACCAAATGGAAGGGAAGCTTTCAGTGGGCCCAAACACGGTCAGGTCAAGATCGAATGAAAGACAAGCAGTCTGACAGCTGTTGAGGTCTGTCCGTGGCCGTCCATGGCCGTCCATGGCCGTCCATGGCTGTCCCTGTCTGTCGCTCCCTGTCTGCATGCAGGCATGCACCGGAAGAAAGAGAGACGGTTGGGGTAGGTGGTGATGCGAGGCTGTAGTGAACTAACCTTAGCCTAGCTGCATGGCATGGCCGCCGCCGCAGGGAACGGTACAGCCAATTGATCACATCATCCGCAACATATTGGATTACCATCATCATCTTCTTCGCTTCCATGACCACCGCGACAACAATCCCAACGGGAGTCCTCGGCCTGAAGCTATTCGCCCTTAATTTAGTAACGACCTAAGCTAACGTAACCAGCGCCCGGATCAGTCCGCCTTCTGGTCCGCCCAATAATAGCGGGGTCGCGTTGGTGCAATTGGAGCGCGTCGACCATTCCGATTAATCTTAGACTAAGTACTTCCTTACTCGACCCCAGATCAGTGTCAGCTGCTTCCAGCAATTTGATCTTTCAGCAACAACAAAGACCCCCAGCAAATCTACCAATCTGCACAGGAACAATCCTCCCCCAAACCCTACCGCCTTCACCGCACAAATCAACGCGTTTGCCGGCACGTCAAACCCAGCTTCCGATACTCGTAACAACTCGACCTCGACCCCAGCATAGACTGACCGCCACGGAGAACAACGCTGGCTCCGTCGGCCAAGGCATTGGCGGAATTGTCCTCGAATCCCAGCTCACAACCCTGCCCCCGAAGTCCGCCATGGAAGTAATGTGATTCCACTCAGTTTGACTGCAGTTATTGCCTGACGACAACGCGGGTTGGGGGATCCTACAGCGTCTCGAGGGAGTAGTGGTTGGGACAGCAGGGACATACCGCATTTTCTTGAATGGTCCAGCCCTTGACGGTCAACAAGCTACATCGCTATCTACCTGCGGCACCATGCCAACTGTCCAGGTTTCTCCCGACGCGTCTGAATTGCTACAGGATGTAGCCAATAGACTTGCCAAATCCAAGAAGGTTGTTGTCATTACGGGCGCCGGCATCAGCACCAACTCGGGCATTCCTGTAAGATGAACACCCAACCATTGGGGGAGCGGAAAGATGTACTAATATCACCTCAGGACTTTCGCTCCGAGCATGGCCTCTACTCTTTGATCCAAACCCAGTTCGAAAAGGCCTCCATGTCCACATCCGAAAGAGACAATAACTCCACAGACAGTGAAGACACAGAACGACCGACCAAGCGAAGGAAAGTTGAGACAGCAGCAGCAGTAGAAGTCTATGGGCAGACAGCAAGAACCAAGAAGCAGCATGACCACATAGACTCGGCCCAGACGCTTCCTGGCAATCAGGGCTCTGGTCAACAAGGGGAGTTGACGGTCGCGTCTTGTGCCACCGTAACAGGAACGCAAATCCCTGATGCCCAACCGGTTACTACGGACAACTCGACATCGCATAGATCGACACGATCCCGGTCTTCCATGATACGAGGTCCGTCTTTGCCAAGGCACTCCACCACTTCATCGACTCAGTCTGGTGCCGAAGATTCTACCTTCTCCCCGCCTGAGATATCTGCAGCCTCTTCTCAGACTGATGAAATCGTCGTCTGCTCTGAGTCAATAGACCCGGATGCGATTCATGTTGCCTCTACACCCAAGCGGATATCCCAGGAGGGTCCCATGAGCTCTTCGCCCCTATCTTCTCCCCCAGCCGTCTTTTCCGACCCTTTCGAATCCACCCAGTCTCCAGATAGCAGTTCACCAAGCGAGTCGGAAAGCTCTGACGAGTCTGATTCGGAGGGTACACAGTCTTCTGCAAGTTTGTTTGCTTCGCAGGCCTCCACGTCCAACTTACGGAACATGAAGGGCCGGGATTTGTTCGACTCCAACATCTGGTCCGACCCAGTAAAAACCTCCGTCTTCTACAGGTTTGCCACCACTTTAAGACAGAAGGTCAAGGATGTCCAGCCAACGAGCACACATCACTTTATTGCACAACTACGAGACAACGGAAAACTTGCAAGGGTTTACACACAAAATATTGACGAAATCGAGAAGAAGATAGGGCTGTCAACAGATCTTCGGAACGGCGCGGGCAATAAGAGGAGAAAGCCGACGAAGCAGACCGCAGCCAACGAACAAGACAAAGAAAACACAGAAACTCCAGATCAGCCAAATGGTGAGGACGATCCTGGCGGAAAGGATGCAAGCCAGTCCTCCCAACAGCTGGATGAAGATGACCAGAACAAGTCCAAGTCTAGTGCTGGTGTGGCCAAGGGCGTCGAATGCGTGTTCCTCCACGGATCACTTCACGCACTGCGATGCTTCGTGTGCGGTCGCCTCTGTGACTGGGACGAAGATGGCCGCGAAACGCGCACCCTGATGGGGGAGCAGCCAGAGTGTCCGCACTGTGCTGGTGCCACGGCAGCGCGTCAAGAGAGAGGCAAGCGAGCATTAGGTGTGGGCAAGCTGAGGCCAGATATTGTCCTATACGGGGAAGAGCACCCAAGCTCTGACCTGATCTCGCCGATCGTGCAATATGACCTCTCGGCCGGACCGGATCTTCTGCTCATTCTGGGCACGAGTCTCCGCGTACATGGTCTCAAGGTGATGGTGAAGGAGTTCGCCAGATCGGTGCACACCAAGGGGGGCAAAGTTGTTTTCATCAACTTTACCAAGCCATCAGAGAGTACCTGGGGCGATGTAATTGACTACTGGGTTGAGTGGGACTGCGACGCGTGGGTGGAAGATTTGCGACTCCGTAGGCCCACGCTCTGGATGTCGCCCGAGGCTGCCCTGGACTATGAGAAACAGAAACGCGAGGACCTCGCAGTCGAAAAGGAGAGGAAGAGAGAAAGTCTGGCAGCCGAGAAAGCCGCGGAGAAGGAGAAAAAGCGCGAAAGCTTGGCCGCGGAGAAGGAAAAGAGAAGGGAATCCTTGGCAGCAGAGAAAGAAAAGAAGCGTGAGTCTCTGGCAGCGGAGAAGGAAAAGAAACGCGAATCTCTCGCTGCGGAAAGGGAGAAGAGGCGCGAGGCAACAGCACACCGGAGGCGCGAAATCGAGGAAAGGCGCGAGAATTCTATAAAGAGGCGGCGCGAGACCATACAGATCACGAACCATATGGATGAGAACGCGGAATCACGTCAGCTTGGATTTGAGCCCAAGAACCCGCAATATGGGAGAAACGACTACGGGTGTGGTGCTTACGCTATGCACACGATCGCCGAGGCATTTTTCAAGATACGCGGCGAGCCGTTTGACTTCTTTGGTTACACACCGCCTAAGCCGCAAGCTTCTTCACCTGGCCATCTGGTTCAACCCAAACCCAAGCGGCCGAGAAAGTCTGCCCCAGCAGCCTTCTTTGCAGCACCCAGTGAAGAGCCGGATGAAGAAGACACCCGGCGGGCAAAGCCTCCCAAGAAGTCGCATCTGGAAAGACGGCTCCACGAAATGCCCCAACTTTCGCGTTGGAGCCCAAGTCCGTTGCCAGCACCATCGTATCCAAACTCGAGCAAGGCACAATATCGCAAGGCCGCGTGGGAACTTCGTAATTCATCCACTCCACCCCCGCAGAGGATGTCCGAGCTCTATAGCGCATATGGATCCTACAAGGACTACCAGAAGCAGTGGACTCGCAAGCTTCCTCCAAGCACTCACGACGACAAAGAAGCCTCCATGGGCAGCGAAGGACCTCGGCCTGTATTGCCAGATCCAGTCAAGCTGGAGGAGTTGTCTGAAGACACGCCAGCAACGATAGGCGCAGCCGTCAAGACCAATCCGCGCATTCGCAGGCCCAAGTTAATCGATGGCGAGCCAGTCAAGATACTTGGAGCGACACGACCTCGGACACGAGCGGCCGCCCAAACACCGGAAATGCAGACTGAACAGGAGGATGTCATACTGCCAAAATTGCCGCCGATGCTCAACCTAAAGGGCGGGGCGGGCCCGGTCCTCGAGACAATGGAGCCCGTGCCAGACGTGTCGCCTTTGAAGACGCTGTCGCCTAACCAACGATATTTTGGTCTCGATCACTGGCACCACCCCCTTCGGGTCAGCAATCCACTCGTGCATTGGCAGACGGCATCCCGCGCGTCGCCTGAGCGAGACTTGCTACCAAGTCCATCAGATCAGCTCCGAGAGGAGACCGAAGCCGCTGCTACGTCAACAGACAACTTCACAGGATATGTGACGCCGTTCTCGGACCTGTCCGAGGCTTAAGTCTATGATGTATGGAAAAGCCTCGATGCGTGTAACATATTATAGCACTGAATTCGAATGTTTGATGGAAACAGTCCAAAGACTAGATTGGACAAGGGGGTGGGAGCGGTGGTCTGATTGTACAGCATCTCAACATTACATTTCGATACCCTTTGCATGATATAATCTTGCGAGCAGGATGGATACAGGCGTTGTAGGTGGGAATTGCCAGCTGACTTTCACAGTGGCGAGCGGCTACCTCATTAGTAGAGGCAGTCAATCGGCGTCGAGGCGGTTTCTAATGAAATTTCACTTCCCATGGCTCAAAACTTGGCTTCGCGTAAATCGACGCATGACCCTAGATGATGTTCTCGCCTAGCTAATTCTGCCCCTTACTGAAGAGAAGGTGGTGCTCTTTTGATTTCGGGAGCCTTGCTTCATCGTACTGTCAGCTTTAATTTCCGATAAGCCCACCGCGACATCTTGACGCTGGGCTCATCAAACATCTTGGTCCCCAGCTCGGCCGCATACAGGAATACCGGCATACTTAGCGCCACGCAGACAAGAAACTCGGGTTCGAGGCCGTAGTAGTAAGGCTGTTGTACATCCACAGCACTGGGGCCATGACGAGGAAACGGCCACCAGCGCGCATCGCGCCACCGGTTCATGAGGTGCCCGAACTTGACCACCTCGGCGTCGGCCAGTGGACCGCGCTTCACACCGGTTAGGTAGAAGAGGCGCTCGGACACGACGCTGATCATGGGGCCGTGGACCAGATAGAGGGCGAAGGAGTGTTTACCGAGATCTGTAAATAGTCACGCAAGTAAATAAGTATTCACAGGGTAGATGGTCGCCAGAAATGTCGTTAAGAGATGACAAGTACTTTAGCTTACACTGAGAAAAGCGCGTCTCGAACAACGACCTCGCCCAGTCCAGCTCCTTGACCGACACGAACAGCAGCCACGCCGCCCAGAACAGCCAGAACCACCGGTGCACGCTCTCGAGCTCGTCGGGCGCCGTGTAGGGCGCCGGGATCAGCCGGCCCAGCGTCCTCCAGCCGCGGCACGCGCCCAGCAGGCCCTCGACCTTGAGCAAGTCGGACGAGGGCTGGCTGCCGAGATACAGGCCCGCCGCGAGCATGGCGTGCAGGAGCAGCGACCTGACGCGGGGTCTCCGCCGTATGCAGCCGAGCAGGCCGTCCCAGGGAAGACGGAGGAGGAGGCGGCGGCGGCGCTGCTGCTGCTGCTGCTGCTGGCTGCCGGCGCTGCCGGGCTTCCCGTCCGTCTCCAGGGCCCTGGCCGCCGACGCCAGCACGTCCATCTCGACCGTCAGCATGCCCGCGAAGAAGGCCGCGTACCAGCCCCCCGCGGCGCCCGCGGCGAGGTAGGCGGTCATGGCCGCCGTGGCCATGACTCGCGGGCGCGGCGATGGCGCGCCTGGGCCGCAAGAGGAGGAGGAGGAGGAGGAGGGAGAGTATCCCCACAGGAACAGCCACACGAGGACGAAGTAGGACCCGCGCACCTCGACGGGGATGGTCCACGAGTGGATGTTGTAGTAGGTGTAGAGCACCCGGTTGCGGAAGAAGTAGCCGAACTTGAGCAGGTCGTGCGCCCAGCTCCACAGCTCCGCGCCCAGGCTGGCCTGCCGCTCCGGCCAGGGCGTCGCGATCCCGAGCGCGTGCCACGACGTCGCGAAGAAGAGCGTGCTCCAGACCACGGGCAGGAAGAGGCGGAGGGGCCGGCGGAACATGGCGGAGTGCAGGGCGTCGACGAAGGCGGCAGCTGCGGCCTTGTGGCCCCCCTGTCAGGCGGCTGCGGGTGCAGTGCTGTTGGTGGTGGTGGTAGCGATGTGGGCAGCAGCAAGGTGACAGGCCGCTTGGCCAGGACGTAGCCGGAGATTACGAAGAAGATCATGACGGCGAAGTGGCCCCCGGACCAGAAGAGCCGCAGCACCGGCACCGCGGCCGGGGTCGCGTTGCGCAGCGACGCGTGGCTCGAGTCGGGCGACGCCGCGATCAGGGCCCCGTAGCACAGCTCGATGCGCGGGTGCGTGTACACGCTCATATGCGCCAGGCAGACGCTGAAGGCGGCCCAGCCGCGGAGGCCGTCCAGCCAGGCCGTGCTGGGGTCATGGCGAGAGGAGGAGGCGCCAGCGCTGCTGCTGCTGCTGCTGTGGCCGGTGTGTCGTCGGCGCGGTCGTTGCAGGATCTCGGGTCGGAAGAAATCTAGGACCAGGCAGAGCAGGCGCCACGGCGAGGCCTCGGTCAGCGCTCGTCGGGTTCGCGCGATGTTGGAGTAGGCGCTGTCGTCGTCTTCGCCGTCTTTCACGGCACGGGTGCCCGGGTAGCCGAGGCCTGGGGGCACGTCGCGGGGCTGCATTGTGTGCACTGGTCATGCTTCACCCTTGAGAAATCTTCCTATATCCTGGCTCCTACAACCCATGCAATGACTCCAGGCGTGTTGGCCGGAATGTAAGAAGGAAACTAAGTCAGAGGACTTCATTAGCGGGTGTCATCTGGCGATTGCGCCAGGTCCGCCCGTTCCTCCTAGGGGCTCGGGAATAGGGAGGGTATCGGTCGCTTAGGTACCCTCTAGTCTCTACAGGATATGGACATGACGATAGATAGAGTTGCTGGGCAAGGTTGGGTTTCTCTCGGGTTGTTTCATCGCTGAAAGACTCGAGTTTATCATCTGTGTGTTGGTCACAGACATCGGATGGTACGTACTACCGCATCTCCCCCCCTCCCTTCTGCCCCTTTTACTCGCATGCACTCAATGGGACTTGATATTGCTCAAGCCTCAACCTGTCTGAGAGCCTACTCCGATATCCCTATAATCCTGAAGTATCCTATGGTATCTTTTAAGTTACATGAATTTTCTACTGTTACACATCTCAGTTGATCTGATTGGCTCAGCTCAGCCGTACCTCTCCCTTCGATCCAAAGCCATGCCAGCCAATTCTTCTCTCTTTTCCCAGCCATAGTTAACCAATTTTCTCTTCGTCGTCAGAGTCTTCTTCCTTCTCTGGATCTCTGAAAGGCTTATTTGGGGGCTGGAGGGCGTTGATAAAGTGTTGGAAAGCCGGCGTGGGATTCTGCGTTACATACGCCAAGTCGCTGGTCGTCATGTTCCGGTCTGCATAGGGGTACGGGAACGGCATCGCCCCGACCATCGCCGAGGCGTTGATCGGCGCGAATGGATTCCCGGGCACTGGGAACTGCAGGCGCCCGTATACCGAGGTGGGCGGTGGTAACAGGTTGACCTGGCTGGCGAAATTGCCCTGGAACTTCGACGGCGCGTTCCCCAGGGCATTCTGCACGGTGCTGTATTGGGCGAAGGCCTTCGCCGAAGAAGAGGCCTTCGGCCTCATCGTATGCCGCGGTGTTGCCGAGCCTACGTTCTTGGCCGGGTTCCACGGCTGCCCGAAGACGAAGGCGTTGTTGCCTCGTTTCGGCAGGCGGATCTTACTTGCGGACCCTGTATTCAGTTTGCCAATATGGCCGTGGATGTGATGGAGCGTATCAGTCACCGCGCTCTGCTTGCCGGGGTTCTTGAAGGAGAAGATAGTATTGGACTTAGTCGAGCCGATGGAATCCAGGGGCTGGCCCAGCGTGTCTTTACCTGCCCTTTGCAGCCGCTGCTGGAGCTGGGCGATCTTTTCCCGCGCCGCCGGCGACGACGTATCGAAGTTCGCCGGGCGCGCCATCTGGCCCATCCAGACCTCGAGCTTGCGGTACATCTCGTCCAGAGCGCTGCGGATCCTGTGGTCTACGACGGTGTACTCCTTCATGGCCAGCTTGCGCAGCCGGATGGCGCGCTTCTCGTACAGGGCCGTCGGCACCGTCTGCAAGGCTTCGCGCAGGGTCTTGGCCTTGTCGTCGTCGATGTTCCACTCGCCCAGGACCAGGTGGCTGAGGTGCTCGAGCCTCGTCGCGTCAAGCTTTAGCCACGCGCCCCAGCTGCCGATGCGGTCCGTCTCGTTGGCCAGCAAAGCACACATATGCAGACCCTGCAGCGTATTATGGACTTCTTCTATGACTTCCTTGTACTCGATCATTCGGTTGACCAACGCGATCAGCGGGTCCGCGTCGGCGTCCGGCTTGTAGACGAACTTTCGCTGGCCCTTGCGCACCGTGAGGAACTCGTACACTATCCGCTCCATGACGCGTAGCTCATCCTGCGCCATCCGATGCAGGGCCTCTATCTCGGTAAAATAGCGTCCCCCGTCCTTCGTGAGCTCGATAAATTCCCTTTCCATGATCGTCTGCCATTGTTCAAGGTTGGGATAGGGGGGTGATTCAGCCGACAGCCACACCTGATAGAGCGCCTCGGTAGGCCTACTGACCGCCAGCCACTTCTCCTTGACCGCTTCGGTGATCTCGTCCAGTCTCTCTTTAATCTCCACCCAGACCCCATCGGCGTATTGCCAGGTCTGGACGTCGTGGAGCCATCGGTTCCGCAGGCTGTGGTACCCGCGGACCTCCCAGACCATCTGGTTGCAGTACTCGGCCAAGATGGGAAGGCCGAAGCGGCGGAGCGCCCGGATGATAACGCGGAAGAACCGCCAGTTGTCCGCCCCGAATATGTTCATCATGGCCCTCTCGGGCTGCCAGGTCGGCATCATCAGGCAGAGGTTTTGCCTCTCGGGCGGGAGCCTCTTGAAGGCCGCGAAGCCGTGCCGGGGCCAGTCCACCTGCCAGAACTTGTCGGTGAAGAACTTGGCGTAGTAGTCTATGGGGACGGGCCGGTAGTAGTCCTCGACGGGGTAGTAGCCCAGAAGCGCCGCGCTGCTGGTGCCGTAGTTCGAGGCCGGGTGGCGCTCCGAGATGACGGCCAGCGGCAAGCTGTTGACGTGCTTGGAGATGCGGAACGATCTGCCCCCGCCGCTGACCGCGACGACGCTGTCGCCCCAGAACTCCTTCTCGAAGGCCCAGCCCACCTCGCACTGGAGGTCGTTCCGCCACCAGGCCTCGCCGCGGCCGCACTCAATGTCCGTCGCCGTGCTCCACCAGTTATGCAGTATATTGCTGAACTCCACCGTCTGCCCCGGGGCGTACAACGAATACTCCCGCAGGCACATGACATCGGTGGCGTAGACTGTTGCGTGCTGTATACCGTGAGAAAAAGGATGGGCTAGTTTGGCTTCAAAACAGCGGCATGGGGTGAACGGGAGAGGCAGGACAGACGGAGAGAAGCAGAAAGGGGGACAAGATCAATAACAGAATTCTCCCAGCACTTACCATGAGCTCGTGAAGTAAAGTCGTTGCGATGAGGTAGCTTGTGCACAGCTTCTCGCTGCTACTGTATTGGGGAATAAGCAACGGCCACACGAGCTCAGCCGCTATGGTGACGTGGATCCGTGTTTTTTCGCCCGCCACGTTCAAGCTCGTGCGGCCATAAGTGAACCAAGGGGAACTCTTGCCGTTTTCGTCGAGGTAGCCCGCATCGAGGCCGATGCTGATGTGATTCTCCAGTAGCCGGGTGATGTGGGAGGCGAAGTCGAAGCCGGCCTCGGCCAGGTATTCGATCTCATTCCAGCGCTTATCTCGGTCCTCGTCGTAGCCGGCGTCACCGGGCTGCTTGATCTCGTCCTGCCGGATGATCTTGGGCAAGAAGGGCGTCGTCTGGTCCTCGGGGTCCCTCGGGTCCAGCCGCGGGTCGATCTTGCGCCGCGTCCGCAGGTCTTTCAGGCTCCGCCAGAACGGCGGGTTCGTGTGAAGAATCCGCGTCGCGAGCTGCAACGCGGGCTGTATAGCGGCCCAGATCATGGGATTGCGGTGCTACACAATGACAAACAGTGGTCAGATTCCAGGTTCTGGGAAACCGGGAGATGCGGGGGACAAGACAACTTACCACATCATACTCTTCTCGTTTCCCCCCAAAAGTCGTATACAAGACGTGGATATTCAAGCATTGCCCCTTTGTAGAGAGTGTCTTCCCACTTTTCCTTTTTTATGAGGCTAATTCAATATGTATCAGCATATGCAAACTTGAAAAGTAACCCTAGATCAGAAAGGTTGAGTGTGGCGCTCGACTTACGGATGGAGCGGGATTTCGGGCAAGGTGTACTTCTCGTCGTTAGACATGGTGAAGATGTTGTTCCGGTACATCTCGTCCGAGGTCATGTCGTAGAAGAGGATGCGCTGGTAGTCCTCGTCGTCGAGCACGTCGTCGATGAGGCTGCGGTAGATGTCGCGCACGGTCTCGGGCAGCGTCTCGATGTAGCGCTCGAACGGCATGCCCATGCGCACGGCGCCGGCGCGGATGTCATCCTGGCTCGGGATGCCCACGCTCATCCGGTACGCCTCCATGACCTCGGGCGCGATGCCGGGCCCCCGGTAGGCCGTCTGGCCCTGGTTCACGAGCCGGCGCGTCTCGTCGAGGCAGCGCGCGCGCGTCGGCGCGTCCATGGTCCGCGCCACCACCTCGTCGTCGATGCCGGCGCTGTAGTCGCGCGTGCGCGAGAAGGTGGGGCTCGTCCGGCTGCGCCCGTCGGTCCGGTCGGCGGGGACCCCCCCAGCGCCGCGCGTAGGGCGTCGGGTTGCGCAGGGCGTCCTCGGCCCGCAGCGCCGGCCGCAGCGTCTGCAGCACGTCGCGCTGGAACCGCGGCCGCTTCTTGTCCGTCCCGTAGACCCGCTCCCACGCCGGGTCCCACGCCGGGTCCGACCACTCCGGTATGTACACGACGAAGTCCCAGGACCCGTCGCCCGGCTGCTTCGGCGGCGGCGCGTGGTTCACGACCGGCGGCCGGTGCGTGTGCGAGAGCGCGCTGCCGACGCCCTTGGGTGGCCGCTGCTCGGGCTCCAGCGTGCTGGGGATCTGCGTCGGCTGGTTGACGTAGTGCACGGGCCCCGAGGCGCCCTTGGGGGCATCCATGTCGTCCGTGTCGTCCATGGCGTACCCCTCGTCGTCGGATTCCACAAAGTTGATGGCGCCATCCTCTTCGTCGATGGGCACCTGTGTGTCGCGCTCGAACATGGCGGACATAAACGGCAGCCAGTCCCAGCCGGGGACCGGTGGCACCTTGTTATGGTTGATGAAACTCTTCGCCCTCGCCTCGGCCATTTGCTCCAGGGTGGGGTCTTGGGGCTGTTCTATGATCGGGGGCGGATGGCGATGGCTGGGCGGACCTGGCGACGGGCTTGATGAATCGCTGAAGCCTAGCGTCTTGACGCCTAGTCCGTCGTCGCTGATGGAGCCGTCGTCGCTGCTGTTGTCCGTGTTATCGATGTAGTTATGCGACTCGGTCGCCTTGTAGTCCTGGTCCAACGGCGGCGATCCCGCGTCTTTATTCTTGGAACCTTCTGGTGGCGGCGACCGGAACGGATAAGGGAATGCCGGCCGAGTAGATGCGTTTTCTCCCAGAGTAGGAAGGGGCGTACGTTTAGGCGGAGACGCGAGCGGAGCCGGTATAGACGAAGAGTCGGCATTTTGGCCTGGGCTCTGGCCAGGAGGTGGGAATGGGCTTTTGGTGGGTTGCCGATGGCTTCTAACCTGGGACTTTGTATTCCTCGGGCCCCTGGTATTCATGATGGGAAGAAGGAGGTGAGGCTTTGCCTCTGATCTATAGAGAGGGAGTAGGCAGAGAACTGTGTATGGCAGTTAGAAGTTTGTATTGGTGGTGGATTATGCTACGCTGAATGCTAGAACAGTTGCTGTTGCCCGCTGAGTCAGGGGTAATGGGGTATGGTTAAATCTAGGAGAAAGAGAGTCCCCCATGAGCAACAACACTCAACGCGGGATCGGCATCGCATCGAAGTGATCAACTGTGGCATTTCCTGATCACTTTGTTCTGAAGAGCTACGATTCATTGCTGCTTCCGGGATCGAAGGCGGCATAGTCCATTGTCTGGATTGGCGTACTCATGTCAAAGAGTTGTCCGCATGCAACTCACAACCCATTCAGAGAATCCATTGTTCTAACCTCTGGATGCTACTATTTCACTTACAAAACTCACAATACCTACTTAGCCAACATGGCCATGAAACGTGTTTTCGAACCTCGGAGCAAACCGAACAACCGATTGCATGCTATAACCGTCTACATACCACGGATTGACTAATTGATTGGCCATCCAAACACACTCGAGACACTCTCAATACTTCCTCGTGGAAGAATGGGGTTGAAAAAGGCGGTGATGTTTTCGGATAAGCGCCGGTCAGAACCAGTGCTTGAACAGTCCTGGGATCTGGGGGATAGAAATCCGGGGGTGGGTCCGTGATTTCGATACAATTGATCCAGTCGATGCGATGATCAGGATGGCTGTATGGCCGTGAGCCTTGCCTGTAATGTAAGCCTGTGAGCGGAAAGGCTTGGAGTGAAGATGCTACATGTTTGGTGGCGGCTGTTAGATCAGTCCAGCCCAAGGTCTAGCTAGCGGTCTAGCCTAGTTCGCGGTCCTCCAAACCAGTGACGAACATCTTTCGTGGTCTGCCCTACACTGGTCGCTCATAGAGTTATAGAGTTATAGCACTTGGCTGCAGCTTCGAAGACAATGGGAAGAACGGAGGTCCCGAGAGCCAATACTTTGTGGAACTACCCGGCCCAGTAACAAACATACTTTTAAGCTCCGAGTCGAGATGTCGGGCATGCAGATCCGAAGAGAAACACACACGAGTTGCTTTTGTGGGACAAGTTTAAGCAAGTAACAACAACCTGTTCTTTTGGATTACCAACCTGCTCCAGCTCGTATAAGTACGTGAGATGCAATGCAATAGAGGCTTGATTCCTACTCGATAGGGCTGAGTAAAGCTTGAAGTAGTTACTCCATGTCCGGGGAAAAAAGGAACAAATAAAGCACGAAAGCTTGATCCCCAAGCTGAAACAGGCTGGCTCTGTGCGCTGCTGGTACGATAGTCGTTATCAACAAAAGTTGAGGCAGCTGGGCAGCACAAATGGGAAGAGGCAATTAAAGTCCATCCATCCCAGACTGCCAAAATGCCATGTGCATGAACGGCTCGCTCTCACCGCCCTCTGCTTCCAGGCGGCGAAATCTCATCAGACTTTTAGCCCCCCTCATCATCCAGGCGATAAAACGATAAGCACGAATCGCAAAGGCCAATCAAAACCCGTATAACCTGGGACATTTTGGGCAACATCGGTGGTGGGATGTACCCCTGCAAATCCTTTTTTTTTCTTGCCCCCCCTCTGTCCCTCTGTCCCTCTCACTTTCTCACAGGGCAACGTGCACCCCGCCTTGCTGTGCTGCTCTCTCACTATCCAGTGGCGCCCAAAAAAAGATCCCCCTCTGCTCCACATTAAGACCCACATCTCAGACAGAGACCCCTCCATTGGACTCAGTTGATTCCCCCTCCAAAGTTCTGGTCGCTGCCCTGTTGCCCCTCGCCCGCAGTATGAACGAAGAGGGAGAGGGAAAAAAAAATTATTATTTTCTGGGCCAGTCGGGTCAAAATCCAACGCCAGCACTAGGAAGAGCTGCCATTATTCTGACACAGTCTACTAGATAAAAGGTGTCCTGCCCTGTCACCCTCCCTCAGACTTGCTTCTGACTTTTTTCCCTCCTCCCCACAACCTCTCTTCTTTTCCTCCTTCACCTCTCCTCTCCTTTTTTTCTCACCGAACATTGGAAGAAGTCTGAGCCTCCAACTCAGCATTTCTTTCCCAGATACCCCCGCGTGGTGTATAGAAGAAGAAAAAGTACAACAGCGAGTGACCAAATCGCCATCATAGAACAGGTCTGATTCTCCGTCAGTATCTGTGGGCTTTGATCACTCTTTCCGTCATCTTTTTGACATCTTGATTCTTTCGGTACCGATCTAGACGGTTATCTTGGGTCCCATAGACGATCCGGCGCTTCGTTTTAGACAAAACCACCTCCCTAATTTTCCGACCACATCCTTCACAATGTCGGCCAAGGAGAACTCGCAATCCCTCAAGGTCTTGGACGATCTCATGTCCAAGCTCACCATCTCCAAGGACGCTGCTGCGACCAAGGAGGCCACCAACGCTCTGGCTAGCTTCATCAACGGTCGCATCGAGGACCAGGACGCACCTGAGAAGTGAGTACACCCCTCCACCCCTCCATCAAATGCATTTTGTGCGTTTCCCCCGGCCCTCCCCGCCACCTTGCACATACCCAATCTATCTACTGCAGCTGTTCCCATCAGACAGCGCAAATAGCCATTTCTCGATTCTTGCTCTACCTACATTGGCCAGCTAGACTGCCATGGAGAACGGGATGATTTGGCCTATCCCACATTTTGTGGATCCGCTCAATCACCCCTCTTCTTGCAGAGAGAAAAATCGAGAAGTGCGCCTTTGCAGCTGAAGCAAGCAGCACATGCAAAATTCGCATTGAACTGTTTGCAGCGTTGAAAATAGTACATTTGACTCCATGTCATCCAAGCTCTCTACTAACCTCCACGTGTCTACAGGACTGTTGAGGCCCTGAAGAAGCACCTCTCCAACAAGAAAGATGCCGCCCTCCGTGAGAAGGCTGCCCTGGCTATCCAGGACATCGCCCAGCATTCCGAGGTTGGCACCAACGTCGAGCCTTACCTCGTCGTCCTTCTGCCTGCCGTTCTTTTCGCCATTGGTGACAAGATCACTGGCGTCAAGAATGCCGCCACCGCTGCTGCCATGGCCATCATGGAGGCCATCACCCCCAACGCCGTCAAGGCCGTCCTTCCTCACATCATGAACTCCATCTTGACTGCCCAGAAGTGGCCCGAGAAGATGACCGCTCTCGACTGCATCGACACCCTTGTCCGCGTTGCCCCCGCTCAGCTGGCCTACCGTGTCCCCGAACTGATCCCCGTCGTTTCCGAGTCCATGTGGGACACCAAGAAGGAGGTCAAGGAGCGCGCCTACAAGACTATGGAGAAGATCTGCGAGTTGATCGTCAACAGAGATATCGAGCGCTTCATTCCTGAGCTTATCAAGTGTATTGCCAAGCCCGAGAATGTCCCCGAGACTGTTCACTTGCTCGGTGCCACCACTTTCGTCACCGAGGTCCGTGAGCCTACTCTCGCTCTCATGGTCCCTCTTTTGGATCGTGGTCTGGCCGAGCGTGATACCGCCATCAAGCGAAAGGCTGCCGTCATTGTCGACAACATGTGCAAGCTCGTCGACGACCCTCAGATCGTTGCTCCTTTCTTGCCCAAGATGATGCCTGGTCTGCAGAAGAACTACGAGAACTTGGCTGATCCCGAGGCTCGTGAGAAGACCAAGCAAGCCCTCGATACTATTACCCGTGTCGGTGACGTCAAGAACGGTGTCATTCCCGAGGTCAGCCGCGCTGGTGATATCTCCACCGTCCTCGGCCACCTCAAGGCCATTATTCCCAGCAAGCACTCCAAGACCGCTGAGAAGCTTGCTCCTGTCATGGAGTACATCTCCGCCATTGGTGGCCAGCTTATCGACGAGAAGGAGACCGACTCCGCCGTCTGGGCCAGTGCTGTTAAGCCTTTCGTCGTCGTCGTCGTTGGCGATGCCGACGCTGAGGGTGTCGTTGAGACTCTCCGCAAGCGTGCCTCGCCTGGTATGGAGGGTGTTGATGAGGTCGAGGCTGATGCCGATGATGATGGCGAGGATCTCTGCGACTGCACCTTCTCTCTTGCCTACGGTGCCAAGATTCTTCTCAACCAGACCCACCTTCGCCTGAAGCGTGGTCGCCGCTACGGTCTTTGCGGTCCCAACGGTTCTGGAAAGTCGACACTGATGCGTGCCATCAACAACGAGCAGGTCGAGGGTTTCCCCAAGCAGAGTGAAGTCAAGACTGCCTTCATCGAGCACGATCTGGACTCTGCTGATACTGAAATGACCGTCATTGACTGGACCATGAAGAAGCTTGCTGAGGCCAACGTTACCACGACTCTCGAGGATGTCAGGAAGCAGCTTGACGAGTTCGGCTTCAACCCTGCCATGGTTGACGGCGGTATCACTGCTCTGTCTGGTGGTTGGAGAATGAAGCTGGCCCTGTGCCGTGCTGTCTTCGAGGCCCCCGATATTCTGCTGCTCGACGAGCCTACCAACCATTTGGATGTGAAGAACGTCAAGTGGCTGGAGGATTACCTGATCAACTCTCCTTGCACTTCTATCATCGTCTCCCACGACAGCAGCTTCCTCGACAACGTCACTCAGTACATCATCCACTACGAGCGCTTCAAGCTCCGGCGTTACAGAGGTAACCTGAAGGACTTCGTCAAGCAGAACCCTCACGCCAAGTCCTACTACGAGCTTGGAGAATCTGAGATGGAGTTCAGCTTCCCCGAACCCGGTTTCCTCGAGGGTGTCAAGACCAAGGCCAAGGCCATTCTCCGTGCTACCAAGATGAGCTTCCAGTACCCCGGAACCCCCAAGCCTCAAATCAGCGATATCACTTTCCAGTGCTCTCTCGGTTCCCGTATCGCTGTCATCGGTCCCAACGGTGCTGGCAAGTCGACCCTGATCAACGTGCTCACTGGTGAGCTTATCCCTACTGCTGGTGAGATCTACCAGCACGAGAACATCCGTATCGCCTACATCAAGCAACACGCTTTCGCCCATATCGATAACCACTTGTCCAGCACTCCTTCGGAGTACATCCAGTGGCGATTCCAGACTGGTGAGGATCGTGAGACCATGGACCGTGCCAACAAGATCATCACCGATGAGGACGAGCAGGCGATGAACAAGATCTTCAAGGTCGAGGGTACTCAGCGACGTGTCATCGGCATCTCCAGCCGCAGAAAGTTCAAGAACAGTTACGAGTACGAGTGTTCGTTCGCTCTGGGTGAGAACATCGGCATGAAGAACGAGCGATGGGTGCCTATGATGTCTGCTGACAACGCGTGGTTGCCCCGTTCCGAGCTGCTGGCCTCGCATCAGAAGATGGTTGCCGATGTCGATATGAAGGAGGCTCTTGCCTCTGGTCAATTCCGACCTCTGGTCCGAAAGGAGATTGAGGCTCACTGTGCCAACTTCGGCCTCGACGCCGAGCTTGTGTCTCACTCGCGTATGCGTGGTCTGTCCGGAGGCCAGCGTGTCAAGGTCGTCTTGGCTGCTTGCTCTTGGCAGCGACCTCACTTGATCGTTCTTGACGAGCCTACCAACTACCTTGACCGTGACTCTCTCGGTGCGCTGTCCAAGGCCCTGAAGAAGTTCGAGGGTGGTGTCATTATCATTACTCACTCGGCCGAGTTCACCAAGGACTTGACTGAGGAAGTTTGGGCTGTCATGGACGGCAAGATGACTCCTTCCGGCCACAACTGGGTTCAGGGACAGGGAAGCGGTGCTCGCCTGGACAAGAAGGAAGATGATGAGGAGGAGAAGTTCGATGCCATGGGCAACAAGATCGTCACGACCAAGAAGAAGGCGAAGCTGACCAGCTCCGAGGCACGAAAGAAGAAGAAGGAGCGTATGGCTCGCCGCAAGCGTGGTGAGGAGGTCTTCTCTGACGAGGATGACTTGTAATCGCCCTCGGTTTTTGCGATGCCACCCCTTTACGACTCTTCACGCATAATCAACACCACGTATGAACATGGTTACGTCCTTTCTTTTGTCCTTTTTTCTTGCGATGAGCAGAAAAGTTTGGGTTGCATGGTTTACGGCATTACTGTTTCGAGCGTCACTGGTTGAAAGAAGACAACCGGGACAGGCGCACCCTGACGGCTGCCAGAGTCGATAAGGAGAGGGTGCCTGGATTGGAGGACCAGGCATCATCATCTTCCAGAATTCTGGCTGCGAGGATACCACTAGATAGAGAGTGCAATTCCGTTAATAGACCTTTGTTAAAACCAAACCATGGGATGGTTGCCATCTTTGCCAGTATTTGAGAGCCACACTGTTGGTTTCTGCCGCGTTGATTAGCCTAACATCAACGTATAAAGCAACTCGCCTATGGCCTTGAACCTCGCTGGCGCTGGCAAGGTTGCCAATACCACAAGTCAGCCTATCTTGTATGCGTAGCGATGTTGGTGTTTTTTCAGCTATCTGGCAGGGCTATCAAGTATGGCTCAACACAGCAGGCACAGTTTGTGTATGGATTCCTCATGATTATACGCGCGCATGTTGTCGTCGCCGAGCCTGTCTGTGGTCTAGCACAAGCATGAAGAAAGGGTTGGCTTGGGCCGAGTTGTTTTGTGTGCTTGAAGCTCGACGATATCGCTTTCAGTGAGGCCTAAACACTTAAGAGGCTCATAATTTTACAGGACTCCAGCCCAGCTGCGTCGTGTGGTTACAGGCTTTCCCCCTTACCGCCGTGTGTTATGAAGAGTGGGAGAGACAGAGCCAGTAGTAATATTACAACTTCCGGTTAGAGGATAGCCTTTCTTTTCCACAACTTGTACTCATCCATGGCTGCCATTGGCCTCATGTGGCACTTTCCATACAAGCAAAATCTCTAGAGTAATGTCGCCACAAGGTTGCCTCGAGGTCTAATGTATCTAACCGAACTTCAGAAAAGCCAAAAGCGTCTCTTCTTTGGCCATTTAAGTCACCATTAGCATGATATGCCCAGGTCACAACTCGACTGTGAGACTTTAGTCTTGGTACTATCAACCTCCGTTCGTCAGGAACATCGAGGGACCATATGTCAACACTGGGGACTGCGTAAGAACCAATCTATCGAGGATCTTCGATGGTTACACTGTCCTTTCGACGGTCTGTTCACTCGAAAGGGGTTTGTTGGGTTGAAAGGGAGAAAAGCGGCGTAGATAGGGCATTCCCTTCGAATCCGTTGGTGACTCCCCAACCAGTGGGGGAAAGTAAACTTGGTTGATGGGTTTTCCTTGACTGGGTTTAGAGGCTAGGAAAGGGTGTAGTGGTCTTCTTTTCTATCTGAGTGCCTGGGAAATATAGATCAGACTCGAGGGGATAGGTCAGTTAGCCAAGACAACGAGGCTGCTTATTCTCAACTTGTGGACCAGGCTGCCAGGATATCCTTACATTATATGTTTGATGAAATGCAAGTAAGGAACTTGCAGCCAGCTTATCAGTCGGGGAGTAGATCCGGGGTTTTGAGGCTGCAAGGGATAGGCTGAGAATAGATGACTGTAGCCATATATCAAACAAGAGACCTATTAGTCAGCTCTTTGTACTTGCAGAACTTTTGGCGTGTACGAGCCTTACCTATACCTTGTGTGGTTCCCCTATCGTGATAAAAGGTTATCTCAGTTTGGGCAGGATGAACCTACCGCAAGACCTGAAGTTCTGAGCTATGTCCATGGCTGTGTAGCAAGGAGCTAGCATAGTATTCACATCAGCCGATGCGAGATCCCCGATGGAGGGAGCCATTGCCGGCTCAGTTTACTATGGGCTGGTGCTACTAGGGCCACATGGTGTGGTCGAGATCTATTATCGGGTAACCCCTGACATCGGGAACGATCTTGGCTGCCGTAGCACCAAACGGGCTCAAAACAATTGGCAGATCGAAGGCTTTGCATCAGATCCTGCACCCATGGTACATACTGCGGCCCGGTGGTGGTCATTCTCACTTTAGAACCACTCCGATCACTGCAACCGATGAGCCCCTGGCTTGCTTGATGTGGCTAGGTGCTCTAGTATCTTGTTTAGAGAGGGGTTGGCTAGAAAACCCTTTCTCCTCCCTTACTTGACGTGATCTTAATCAATCCTTTTCGGGGAAAACATGCAGGCCTTGCTTGACGTCGTGTTACCGATATGTAGACAGCCGAATGAAAAGACGCTTCGATGTTTCACGGAAAGTGACATGATAGTGCACTATCAAACACAGAGGCCATTAACCTTAGGGGTAGCTTAGGCAGGGAGAACTTAAGTAAGTACTACGGATTTCCGACAAATATTTCCTGCCAAACCATCACCAGACCTCGACGAATAGCTGTCCTAAGAACAAATACGTGACCGAGCTCAGACTGTGGACATTTCACAGCCTTCGAACCCATCTCGCTATGGATGACTATCTGGACACAACTCCTATAGGTAAACCGCCACCAGGCATAACTCCGAACTTCGACGACCCGGAGTCAAGATCCTACCAGCTGGTCATCGTCATTGCCATTCTCTCGGCGCTTGTTCTCCTGTTCAGCGCATCCCGAACGTACACCCGCCTCAAGATAACTCGTTCGTTTGGCATGGATGACTGTGAGTGAGCCATTTCGAAACCTTCTCCGCCTAATACGACGGCCAGTACTTACTGTTGGTAGGGTTTTGCATCGCAGCGACGGTAAGAAACCCCAACCCCTCGAGCTGCCCGGAGCGTAATGGGGGAGCAAAGCGGCGATTGCTGACTTGACGGTCCCTTAGGTGGCCACACTTGGCTATGCCGGGGTCATACTCAAGCGTAAGTTCTCAAAGTTGACGAGGGACCAAGCCGACGTCGCTTACCATCACTCAAAGTCTGCCATAAGCCGGGAGGCGGCATAGTAGGCATCCATTCATGGGATGTTTCCCTACGCAAGTATCTGTTCTATATGAAGGTAAGCCTTATAATTTCGACCATCACATTTCCTTTTCCTGCGTCGGTTCTAATACAATCCTTCCTATTATCTAGCTCTCAATCGTAGACATGGTCTTTCATCGCCTCAGCAATACCCTGACCAAAGTGGCACTCCTGGTTTTCTACCTGCGCCTGTTCAGTCATGTACGCCAGGTCAGGATCATGGTCTGGGTCGGTTTAGTCACAGTGGTCATATTCTGCATTGCTTATATGATCATCGAGATAGTGGCAAGTGTACCGTGGCGGAGTGATCAAGATGGCTGGCTGGACGAGAATTTCACGAAGCGAATCGGCAGCATCGCCCCAAACTTACTACTTTCTGGTTCTTACTTCAGTGTTTTCACCGACTTTTACATCTTGTTCATTCCACTGAGTCAGGTCAAAAACCTCCATCTCCGTCAGAAAAAGAAGTTCGGAGTTATGTTCATCTTCTTGACCGGCCTACTGTGAGTACGAACCCTGCCGCGGAGATCCACAGCTGACGCGCCTCTGCAGGGCCTGTGGTGCCGGTATAGCGAATGTAATTATCCAGTATGATACTGGAGTCCTTGACTTCGCTGATTTCTCCTGGACTGTCGTACTGGTATACATCACATGGTAAGTGATATTGCTGTGTTTTCAACGCGTCGGAATGGGTTATTCGGGATAGAATAAGTGAAGAGTAGCTAACCACCGGTGCCTCAGTTATATCGAAGTCAGTATGGGTCTTGTATGCTTATCGATGCCAGTCGTGCTCGCTCTGTTTGTGAGCCGCATCACCGACCTCGGAAGGAGCTTGAGCTCGTGGGTTCGACGTTCGCGTGAGCACCTCGGTCCGGCCGAGGGCGCCCCGAGCTTGACCGCCGACGGCAGCCGTGCGGCAGCGCCGGAGCTGCCACAGCATATGCCGAGCTCATCAGCAGGGCTTCCCGGACTGCGTAAGTTCATTCGCAATTTCAACCGCTCTCGCGCTCGGGATTCCGAGCTCGGCGGCACCACTACTACCGCCATGCCAACCTTCAACGACTTGACTTCGGCTGACTTGAGCTACCACGTCCACTTGAAGACTCTGCAGCCCAGCCAGAGTACAAGTAGCAGCAGCAAGAGTGAGAAGCTCAGATGCCAGCATTGAAGAAGTCATAAGGCGCGGGGTTAGGTAGAGTTGGTGTTATGGCAGCGAAGGAAGGTGGACGGATTGAGGCAGGGGTCACGGATGGACATACAAGAGGGAAAGGCCGGTATGGCTCTATAGATTTGTGGACGAAGCCGGGGAAGAGCACATCTTGGAGTAGCACCTTATGAAAACCAGGGAGACCAAACGGGATGTTCACATTATCATACCCTCGTTGATAGCATAATACTCCTCATCGAAGTATACGTGATGTACCCTCCAAAGCTTGGATCCATCCGCGTCGTATAGTCTTTCGAAAGCCCTATCATAGACAAGGGATATATGAATCGTTGCCTTCCTCTATGGTGACGTCAAGTTAGGGTTAGACTTCAACCAGTCAAGGGCCCGCGAGTATGATGCTTGCGCTTGTCCCATGTAGCCGCAAGCTTAATCGGACGACGATCTCAATTATAGGCACGGATTTGGTAATCACAGAAAGTGACAAGCAGCAAGGCAAAGCCACCATAACAACATTCTAGACTTCCGGAGCCCCTAGAAAACGTATCCGCGACCTTCAGTACCTTCGTCTTGAGCTTAGTCTCGCACTGGCAACTACAGACTCACAGCCCCGTTAGATGAGATAAATATTGACAAACACCGGGACCGGTCAACCTACTTTCTCACAGTCTTGTTGGTTTCCATCCGCGGCCTTCTTCCGTCTCAGAAACGCGTACCGGGTCGCTATGCCCCAAGTGCCCACCACCACCGTGGTCAGCGCCAGGGAGATGACGATGAAGACCCACAGGTAGCGCGACACGACCGCGTCCCCGGGCCCGGCGTCCCACGAGAACAGATCCGTGGAGAATATCGACTGGCACCACCCCCGGTCAGCATTGGTTTTGGCCGCAGTAGTTATTCCCACGTGCCCGGCGCGGATGGGGATATGCCTTACCGCCATGGTAGATATCGGCAGGAACACCATTGTCAGCAGCGCGATGAATTTCATCTGCGAGCTGTCGTCCTGCATGGACTGCGAGATCTCCTTGTTGGTCGTCGATAGGTGCGTGTTGACTCTATTGAAAGTAATGTTGAGCTGGTTGTCCTGCTGCGCAAAGTGGTTCCAGAGCTGGAGAGAGAGTGTGTGAGAGGTTAGTTTATGGAATCCGTGAAGCCTTTATGGGTGTATCGTGCTACTCGCCGTCTGCATTGTCAGAGACATGTTGTCGATGGTCACGTTACAGCTGTCGATCTTGTCGTCGAGGGTGTCGCACATCTCTTCGAGCCGAGCCTTGATTCGACGATCGGCGCGCCTGAGTAGCTCCTGCTCTTGATGTCCTGCGACCTCCTCTACTTCCAAACTTTTACCCTCTTTCCTCGTCTTCACTTCAGTTCTTTCAGCAAACACTGCCGTCTCGTCGTTCATCTTTTGGAGTTGCCGCTTCAGGGCATTAATCTCATTTCCTAGCTCCCGGCTCCTATAGCATTTCTTCAGGTAGCTGGTCATCTGGTTTCTCCCCATGTCGAGATCCAGGGGCCGAATCTCGGTTGAGTTGAGAGCAAAGTCGTCGGTGAGTTGGTCGACGCACTCCTCTAGCCTCGCTCGCTCCAACTCGAAGAATATTCCGGCCATGATCATTGGGTGGGAGTGCTCACGGCTTATCCGTTTCAGTTTGGTTATCATTTGCTGCTGCTTCTTCTCCGTACAGCCGAACACAATGCCTAGAGATAGCCGCTGTTCCATGTGGAATGTGCATGATAAAGCCATTTCTTCATTCGATGATGAGGTCGTGCGTGCTGTTGTGCCTATGTATCTCGTACTGTTGACACACCCTTCCAAGGACCTGGAAAAGGGGTATATGAAGCTTACCAATCCGAGTATGCCCGGACTCGTTGTCTTTCACAGATTGGGTTGAGAAGTAAACCTTCTCTCTCATTATGGTGCGGGTGATGCATGGTTGAAGGCGGAACTTCCGGACCGACTCTGAAAAGGTGCTGCGTGAGACTGGCAGTGACATCAGAGACGCGAAGCCATCGTCCCCGAATAACTGCTGGACTTTGTTGTATATACTAGGCAGCAAAAGTCGGTAAGCAAGTCCTTGTTTCAGGATAATGGCTGACTTCGTTACATGATGCAGAATCCCGACTGCTGCCCAAGGTCGATCTAGTATTTTGCGCTATTAGTGAGTGCTAGGGAGACACGTATGTGGTAGTTGACTTGCCCTATCGAACCACAGCTTCCAATCACCCTGAGAGCTCAAGGTTTCCACTTTGAAGTCATTCTAAATAAAAATCAGAATATATTCGGACGTCCTTGGCTGGGATGCACTGACTTCGCTGCTCCCTAGCCTCGACACAACTGTAGCCGTTGCTGCGAAATCAAGTTCACCCGTATCATAGGTGAATTGCGAGAAATCATGGCTCGTCCACTGACTGTCAGTGCGTTCCCAATCCATCCTGGTAAGCGTGGAGATTCGAGTGGAAATCCGTGATGCCCCTGGGATGTGGCTATTTGATCGTTTCCCTGAGCGCCATTGCAAAAAGTAAGTACTTACGATATGCAGTGCTGAGCATAGCCACTCGGCGCCAGGGTTCCATCAACCCCGATTGGCCCCTTTGATTTCTCAGACATGCCGCCCTGCCGCTTATGCGATTCTAGCCCGCAGTGGCTGGTCGGGCGAGGTGCATGGGATCTGCATGTGGCCGCGAAAACTTCTGACGTGGCCTGCTGCCCATCCTTTCTCAGCTGCGCCCCCCCCAATGTTCAAGGCGGATTTCCCACCTCGGCTTCGCTCAAGGTGCACCATCACGGAGAGACAGTGCGGCAGTTACAATGACCTCCCTTCCCCAGTACAGCGCTCAGCCCGCGGCCGCCCCTAGACTATACGAGCATGTCCTGCGAAAGAAATATCGGAGTCCCATGAAATTGAAGCAGTCTCTGGATGCCATGTTTGGAGCAGGGACCTACCAAGTTCAGGTGTGTGGCCAAGTTGCGATAGCACGCCTGGCAACTAAGTACTCACCTCGTGAATAACCAGTTGCGAAAGGAAAGATGGATAGTCTGCTTGCCAATACCCATGACGTCGGTCAGTCTAAACGTCGCCTCTTCCAGCCAAAAGCCTGCTGACATAGACCAGGCTCAGTTGCAGATGTTGGACCGCGATGTTTATCAGCATTATGAAGCGTGAGAATCAGAAACAGGTTAATAGAGGGAACTATTGGGGCTTTCTCACGATTTATGATTCAAAATAGCATGTGCATTGGGTATAGAGGAAATCATAACGCTAATAACCTCAGACAAGGATACTATCAGGTCGCGACGCATACAAAACCGACGAACCCACTGTTTGAATCCTTTGAGACCTTCATGTGCGTGTCCTTTCCGTTGCTTATTTATGAACCGAATCCTTCCAGTAGCTTGTGTCGCTGCGGCAAGATTCTCGAAGTTCCCATAGCCTCTTCACTACTCGGCCTGACTCGAACCGCTTCTTCGGGTTCGGATCCAGCATATGCCGCTCGACGAGATCGAGAAAGTCTAGGATGAATTGGGTGCAGTTTCGATGGTCTCGTAGCCGCTGGATCCAGCCTTTGACTTGTGGCTTGATGACAGAGACTTTCTTGCCGGCTACCTCCTCAATCTTAAAGAAGGTATCAAGCTTGAACTCGGGAACATGCGGATCCTGTTCCGACCTCGCATCCACAAAGGCCTCGCTTGCTGAATGGAAGCCTTCGACGAACCAAGTAGCGAACTCCAAGAAGGCGCAACCCAATGAGAATATGTCGGAGACACGAGAAATCTTACTGCCTGGCATGTCAAATTCGGGCGCTCGGTAGGTTTCTGTCCGTGCCATGCCGTTCGGATCCTGTGCCGACCGCGATATCTTAGAATGAAGACGGGCTAGACCGAAATCGTTCCTACAACAGTAACCCCAGTCAGTCTCGTCATGTTATACTGTACACAGGGATCCCACGTGATTTCTAGGAGTAGTAGAACATGGGGAACATACAATACTAGTTTGCTTTGTTGGGCAAACCATAGGATGTTTTCCGCCTTAATGTCTCCATGTCGGCCATAGAGTTCCTGTTGCCCTTTCTCGATATCAGGGAACTTTGGAAGTTGGTTTTTGCGCTCGTTGTGGAAGGTTTGCAGTGCTCTGGCCAGTCGATAGCACTGCTCGGACATCCAACTGGAAAGGTTGGCTCGGCGATCAACTGCATCGTTGAACTTCCAAAAGTCCCAAAGAGTCCCATCAGCCCATGGAAACAGGAGATAGTATTGAGTACTGTGTTTATGATGGTTCTGTATCTCGAAACTAGCCAGAAGTTCGACAAGATGTTCATTGTCATCTGCAATGAAGGCAAGAAGTGAGGCGAGCTCGCTGCTGAAAGTGGCTTCGTCTGATGCGTTCAGCTTCTTCAGAGCAAAGACCTTGTACTTTTCGCTATCCTGGAGTTCAATGTCAGTTATGCCGAGTTAAGCCTTCCTCGGCCCCTCTTGAGCCAACGTGCAAGTTGATCTATGCAAGTAGGCTTCAGGAGTTCTGGGGAATAGGGGGAAGACTTACCTGTGTCCCAAAATCATAGTGTTCAGAGTGGAATTCCACTCGCGTAACCGTACTGAACCCACCCTCATGCGTCCCCTGCGATTCAGATGGTTTTGTCCTGTTCACTTCGCGACTCCGACTCGTCGAGCCTCCTGACTCCTGCACAGCACTCGTCATGATGGGCAGTATGTCATCATCGTTGAATATATAATGGTGATGCAGTTCTTGTGTGAATGTACCTCGCTTGGGTTTCTTGAAGTATGGTGCGTTGAGACGGTATGCCCACCTGTGGAACTCGGCGCGGTGTTGGTTGGCTATATTGCCCAAGAACGTGTGTTCGGTTCCGCATTTCGTGCTTTGGCATTGCAATGCATTCTTATAGTTGTTCCCCTCGTATAACGGCGGTAGGCAATCGTCACTAACGCCCTGATATACCAAATCCACAAAGTTGTCGACCGCCCCGCAGCAGATGAGAGCCGCCAGGAGCTTTACACTCGGCCTCCTATGCACACCACCATGCACCCCGCCGTGAAAGGCTGCGTGCACGAAAGTGTCCAGCTCGTGGCGGTTGAAGGGCCGGAGACCAGCAACAATGGCCCGTACACGTTCAGGGGTAATAATGGTGCGGAACCGTTGGCGTGGTAAGAAAATAATTGTAGCACCACCCCATTGAGGGTCTTCGGCCGATTCGTTCAGCTCGGATACCACTTGATGGGCAATATCCTTCCAGTTTTGAATCCTATAGCTTGTGCCACTGGTTCGGGTCCGGCTAGGCATTGGTACGTCTTCGTCAAAGAACTCATTGCCTCGGTCCAGGCATTGCCGAACCCTGGGGTCTTTGATCCCTAGCTTACTCCTACTAATGATGGCCGGGCTCATCGTAAAAGATCAGGCTGGCTGTTTGTGTTTTGTCGTGAGTCACGTAGAGCTGCAGCTCCTGACAGGGAGGGGGATGGGGGGATCAGCGATGGTAGAAGAGGTGAATGAGGCGAGAGTAAAAAGAAGAGTAATAATAAGTAGGAGACAAATCGCATGTGCGAGATCAGTTACATCTTCACCTCTCTCCAAAATTTCCGTGGTGTCCAGAGCCGGCAATGGGCGGGCTCTTTATGCGCGCCATTTCAGCCTGCTTCAATCTCAAGCCGCATTCTCCAATGGTGTCTTGAGTGGCATTTGATCCCTGGAAATGATATCAAGTCCACATGAAGGCTACAGGAAGGCTCTGAGGCTGGGATGCGAACAGGCTGCGCCTGGCCACCTCCCGATCATCGTGTCTTCCAATCACCACGTCTTACCCCGCATCTTCACACCACTCGCTCAGACGCAGCATCTCAGCGAACACTCGGAAGCCGATAACCATGAGCATTCATCATCTACTCGATCATCATCTAGAGTTTCCATGACGGCTCAATCGCTTGGAAGGCCATGAATGGGCCTAGGGAATCGCCGTCCAAACTCTCATGGTACGGCTGACCGTAGATGTTTTGGCGCTCGGGAATGGGCTAATAGCCAATTAACTCATCGCACTTAATCTTATGCCGCTTTCTAAAGATGGCAGTGAAGGAGGTGTGGTGGTGGTGGTGGTGGTGGTGTGAAAATTGCAAATAGGCTGATATAAGACAATATTGAAGACAGAGGAAGGCGAGTGGGAGATTGCTGATTCAGGCAGGCAGGTGCGGGCCATTCACGGGCTGACTGATTCTCCCGGCAACAGTTTGCGATCTTGGTGGAAGGGACGAGAATACACCAGAAAATACGCCTAACGCCATGGCCCACGCCACCTTCATGCAACCCGCCCGATCCGAGTTTGCCCAGCAGGTGCAATATCCGCCCCCAACGCAGTAATACTGCCCAGAGGTACTTAAGTACGGGTGAGGCCGCCTGACATGGTCACACCGCCTAAGCCAGCCAGGGCAACACGGCGTCGTAAAGTACGCCACAGACTTATGTAAAGTAATTAGCTACGCACTGGCGCTAATAATAAAACCCCGGCTGGATAATTTCAGTTACATACTTAGTAGGTATCAAATTACAGCTTGGCCTGCTGTCAGTCGCCTTGCCCGTCAATATATTCAAGACCTGAGGCGAATTGCTAATATGGATTCTCTTCTATAAAGTAGGAGGCCCATTGCACTTCTGTACAGGTCATTCTCTTTACCCATTGCACTTCTGTGCCGGTCTTTCTCTTTACCCATTGCATACTTTTTGTCTCTTAATACTTCTGCTACCACCGAAAAAGGCAATACCTGTTCTTAATACCGGCAGCGGAGGCCATGCCCTTCCTTACGGCTCACATGGACAATATCAAGCTCATTGCAATCGAAACTGGAGGAGTCAAGGCTTCCGTATCGACACGCCAGGTCTCTAGTAAAGTGTTGATGCAGGAGCTCAACCGACGGTATCCCGGGAAATACTCTATACAGGTGAAGAACTTGATGGTTTTGCGATTTCCATTGAACCTGTAACTGATGGAACATAGCTCAGGAGAGACAGGTTTGAAGTCACTTTACCAGACGCCGAGATGGTACGTTCTTTCCCGCAGCTTTCAGATGCATGATGCATCCAAGGGTTAACATGCACCTGTATGCGGACTTTGGCATAGCAACATCTCTGAACCCCACAGCCACCTTTTCATTGTGAACATTCATTGATATTAGTTTAAAGGGGGATTTTGGGAGATGAAGAGTTTTTCTCAGTTTGCCACACTTACTGGTACCGACCACCTGACACCCGCAGGCGGAGCATGTGATACGCAAAAACAAACGTTGCTGGAACTGATTGGTCAGTGGCAATCCAAGCAAACAAGAAGCAATCGTGTGCTGGCATGAATCTTCCAATGATTTACCTATAACCGGGGAGGGGGGCTGGTGCACTGGCACTCACCGTGAGTTACAACAGACGGTAGTGGAACATAAGTCTTTATTGGCCAGAAAAGAGCCAAGTCTCCTGGATTCTCTGTGAATTCTCAGGCCAAGAATTGATAAGCTGAAAGCCAAGTTTTGATCCCACCTCGGAAGTGACACATTCCAAATATCCTAGCTTGACATGTCATCGTATCTCTGGCTCAGTCATATGTACGCACCACCATCGATGCGTTATTCGGCCCGTTCCAGAGTCCCTCTCTTGCCACAGGCTTGTTAGGAATCACTAAGAAAGTGTCAGAAAAGATGCAGTATACAGTATTGGGCTTTGCTAGCGATGGGCATTCCGGATGGCCAATCCTTCCTATTGCCACAGTGCTTCTAAGAGCAAGTTTCGCCCCCTGTCCAATATTACACTTTGATGCTGGACGGTCATCAGAAGTCGACCTACCCCTATTCAAGTACTACGGGATCAGAAAGGGGTAGGGCGTAAATCTTACCTGCCTCCCCAGTCCCACCACTCAATTTCAATTTTCGGCTCTGGCGAATTTGAATCGGAACCGATGGTCGATCCGGGCATCTTTCTGGAAATCAAAGTAAACCGCTGCTGAAACGCGTTTCATGTACCATGGCAGACTCGGCGACCGGGAGGGTTATGAAGTCGCGGTGTCGGTCGACGTCCACCAGCCACAGTGGGCTCTCAACATCTACGCACCGGCGTGCCAATATTCATCGATGCCGAGCGGATATATCTAGAGAAGGGTTAGTCCGCAAGGGCAAAGCTGTACGGCCTAGGAGATAAATGCTATCGACCAAGCAAAGACACTCCGTTGGATATTTGCAGATACACCAAAACTTGAAACCAGGCTGTCTCGGCTGTTCCAACGTGACAAATCATGGTAAAAGTATATGAAAGCTAGATATAACTCAGGGATACTTGTTTGAACAAGGCCGCACAGATCCTCCGGCAGGTCGACAGATACGCCATCTATGAGCAATGTGACCAAAGAGATATGCTGGACTACGTAGTATAGGTATCTACCTAGATCTAACGGACACCTTTATCCTATGTCGGATAGTAGGTATTCCAAGACACCAAAACTCCCCTTTCCACTCGCCACAGCGTGATCAAACCAAGCACCCCTGTTGTTGGTGGGGGACATTCGAGTTGGCTAAGAACTGTATGAATGTTTCCATGGTGTTTGTTTGAATCTAGCGAGGTTATGCCAAAGACCCAATCGAAGTCATTACCTATCGAGGTAATCATTCAGGGACCAGCTACCAGTCATTCCAGTGTGATGTGGCAGAAAGATCACGTGTCATTCGGTAAGCTGGGACACCCAGTCCCTTACGTGGTGCACATCCTGCACCTTAGCTTGAGAAGACGTCATAGAATCTTCGAATGGCCGCTCAGGACAGGGAGACAACGATAGCCTGGATCATGGCCTGCAGGATTTTTGGAACCGTTCTCTGCCCTATGAAAGCACCTCTCCTAGGTTTAGTGTCGATGGGATTCAACAGGTCAATGAGCCAAGACCGGCTCTAACCCGACACATCTCTGCATTCTCTAACCCCTCCCACACAATCCAGACTCTGGATTCCAGAGTCTTCCGCATCATCCCGCTGTATCAAAATGGCCGCCTAATACATCTGGCTATAATCCAAGCTTCACTCACTTCGACCTTCTGCAATTGCAGTCAGTGATGGCATCTCAGCAGGGCCATCATCTGCCATGGCAACCTGTTACTCCTACTCAGTTTTACGATGGCGGCCAGTTCCGGCGCTTTAACAAATGCTCCAGTTCCGTATGCACCTACAGAGCTCCTCGAAGTTCCGTCTCAGATGGCACTATCTAGATTCAATGAAGTCTTCCCACCCCCTCATGATCCCGAGCACATCTCCGCAGGTTGCTCGGTGACGGACTCCAACGTTGTCCTAGGAGAGACCGGGAGGACTTACCACGGCTACAAGGACGGTGCTTATGACTTGCCCAACGATGCAGTATGGAGCTCAGCCCGTGGCCCCCGATTTGGACAATGACTAATCTTCCGCAGAAAGAGCAAGACCGCCTAGACCTCCAGCACACCATGTTCACCCTCGCTCTGGACGGGCGCCTTGCACTTGCGCCTATGCAGAACACGCCGAAGCATGTGATCGATGTCGCCACTGGCACAGGGATTTGGGCCAGTTCTTTTGGTACGTAGAGGCAGAATGCTGACCCCGAGATCGCGCACGGAGCTGAACTCCGATGTGCCCGCAGCGGAACAGAACCCGTCGTCCTTGGTTATCGGCACGGATCTCAGCAAGATACAGCCGGACCCAGAGGCTATGGGCATCGGGAACTGTGAGTTCATCAGGGACGATGCCGAGGAAGAGTGGTTGGTGAGGGTGTCTAACTTACTGGACGTCATCCTGATGGGGCGTACCGCTAATAGATATCCTACAGGAACGGGGTGCCAAAGATACTTCAGCTTGATCCAAAAGGCTCTGGAGCAGAGGGGGAGATATCCGAACGTGGTGCCATACTACAAAGGATGGCTCGAAGAAGAAGGGCGTACGTTTATCCCCTCTTGCCCCGTGCATTCCCCTTGAGCTGACACCAATGTGGATAGTTGTTGATATCAAGGAATTGACATTCGACCTCCCTGCTAATGGCTGGTCCGATGACCCAAGGCTCAAGCGCATCGGCGATTATTTACTTCTAGACTTCCACGATAACTGCCATGGAGGTGGGCTCAGGCTGTTCCGCATTCTCGGCATGAGTACAGAGGAGATCGACGAGGTGGTTTCGCAGTTCAAAAAGGACTCTCGTGACCATAGCAACCATGTCTTCTACAGGTTGTAAGTCAAAGACTGGTTGAAATCCTGAGGGAATACGGAGGTAAACTAACGATCTCTACTTATAGCCACGTTGTTTACGGACGGAAGCCCGACGGGGGAGGAACCAACATTTCGAAACAGGAATAAGCTGTCTAGGTGAGAGCAGGAAACATTTCTGGAAATCCCTTTTTCTCGTCATGCAGCTTCAAGGGAGCAACAAAAACCAACAAATGGCTAGCGTTAAAGTCCTCTCTGGAATGGTCTCTTGAATCCAGTTTTAGCACGTAATCTCAAGCGTTTTCTTTGAAGCCGGAAGATATAGATAAAGTGCCATTTCAATATTCCACGGCGCGCTTGAAGCCCAGCTAGACAGACCTGCACTCTAATACAAGTTCCCCAGAGCTCATTTTGGCAGAATTAATGTCGAATCGGTCTGTTTCTGCCTCTTGGCGGGTGGTTCTTTTGTCTTGCCCTCGTCTGGTTCTGGCAGGAAAGGCTCGCGAGCTATGGGTTGTTGGTCTTTTATCCGAGTCAGGATCTTGTCTCGTTTCAAGCGCTTCCAGAACTCTGAGAAGATAACCGTCACGATGGTCAGGCCGGCAGAAGTCACGATCCAGCTCCACAGAGCCATGGGCGACCATTTGTGAGTTTGGCCCGGTTCCAGGTCCTGGAACTTAACTATGTCTGTGCTGAATACCGCCTATAGTCCCTTCAGTTAGTATACAACCTTTCGCGAGACAGGAAGTCGGGTCCTTACAGAAACCACAGTTATTGGTAGGTAGAACAGGGCTATGGTCTGGAAGAGACCCATGACGACAGCTTCTTCATGGCTTCGCTTAGTGAGATCAAGCATCACCAGGTTCGTCTGATTCTGCAGAAACTTGGTCATCTGAGAGATAGCGTTATTAGCCTGACACCAGCTCCAAACCATAAGGGCAAATGTGAAGACCTACCACACTCTCCCGGCTTCTGGCTAGAGAGGCAAGTGCCCGCGCGCGAAATGCCAAACTCTCCATTTCAAATCTGCGCTCATTGATCTCAGAACGGAAGCTTTTAACAGCGTCGTTGCTTGGATCAAGTCGAGAAAGAAGTCTTTCGTCCCGCGAGAAATTCTGTTCATAGAAGTTGGAAAGAGAATCCAGTACGCGAATATTATCCTCAAGACGCAATATGCAGGCGTCTGTGTTGTCGATCAAGGTGTACAACCGCTGGATGTCCATCTCATTGACCCGGAGAGCCACAATGAGGTATTTGTGTGACTGTCAGTATGAAGGATCAGCTCTTGTGACGACTTGAAAGTTACAGACAGTCTGGCGCGCTTCAAGACTTACGAGTCTCATTATGGTTTCATCAACATATTGGATGTAGGACGAGCATTCCCCCACGGCCCAGTCAATCAGCCTGATGTGGATATCGAGAGACCTTCTGAAGCCATCCACGCAAGGATTTGGCTCAGGCAACCCCGACTTCAGGCAACTAGACAGGTAGTCGTGCCACAACGGACTTTTCTCCACGGTTTCGCCAAGCTTGTTGGGCGACGGGATGAGCGGTGAAGTGATGATCCAGAGAGAAGCGCCAGTCTCTGTATCGAACTGATGATGAATGGCTGCCTGAGGTCTGAGCCAATAGTAGTGAGCTTCGGGATTCGCGTCATATTTACGCAGCTTCGGGTCGTTCATGAGTCGGACTTCATCGAGTAAGTTCCGCTGTATCGTTTCTAGGCTATAAGACAGCTTGATATGCATTCCGCTTCTGCCAAGCTTCTCTGAGGCGAACTGTGGCTTCTCCAGGCTTGCCTCGGACCTGAATCCACCAAAGCCCAGAGATCCGGTCAACGAACCGAAGGAGGCGATGAAGCTGAGGTAGGAGGGAGATACTTGATGGTATGTCATCAGGCGCATGAACATGGATCGGGTTACGTTGAGGCGTCGACTGCTAGGATTTGGTGACTCCAGCAAGCTAGGGGAGTCAGTCCCCGCCGAACAAGATCGATGGCAGCCCAGTAATACTTACATGACACGGCACCTGGGGTCGGGCTTCAGCCAACTCGAGTCCTCCGGAAGCGGTGGAGCATGCACATTCTCCCCTAAAACTTCCCGGAGGTTCTCCTCGCTTGTACAATTGACAGCATCCGGTTCTTTGGAGGATGTCAACAATGATACACCCACTAGCATCAGTCTTTCAAACATTAGAGATAACTCACTCGTGCCATAGGCGGTGAAGTCGCGAATAGGAAGGAATATGGCGCTCTCATCACCTTCACTTATAAACAGGTTTGCTTCATTGCTGTCCAACTGGAACCTGTGGTAGTTGGATCGCCGCCGGTGCTTATCATACAGAAGCGTTCCAGGGTATTCGTCGGCTGTCCTGCAACTCGCAAGAAAGCGATTGGTATCACTGATGTCAGGCGAATGACCTAAACTCATGATAAAATTTAAAAAATTCTCGAAAGGAAGAAGCGTCGAGGAGAATGTTGGAAAAAATGCGCTTCTTCTTACAATTTCGAGGAGGGACTTTGATTCTCCGAACGATGAGAGAGCCACAGGGGATGGCCCTTTCGGCGCCTAGATGCGTGAAGCCGGACATGCATGCAGCGCTTATCACACAGCGTTTGGAGTCCCTGTAAGTATACGCTGATTGGCGGTGGAAAACAGGGTATAGGTTCCACTAAGCCAGGGGCAGTTGTGCACATGTTATTCATACATTAGATATACATAAGTAATTAATGAAATGTACAAGAGTATCTAAAACGTAGATCCGGACTTAGTGTCCGACGTGCCCCGGATAACTATATTCCAACATCGCCGCGAATAGTAGCAAATGACCACAAGCCTCACAATGCCTTCGCCAGCTGCCCTAACCATCTACCTCTTCGGCGCCACAGCCCTGCTGGCCGGCGTCGCCGGCCTGCTCGACCCCGCCGCGCTGGCTTCCGGCCTGTCGCTGCCGGCCGACGGCTCCTGCGCGCCCGCGAGCCGCGGCAACTCGCTCGCCGCCATCGCCATGGGCCTCTACTACGGCCTCGCCGCCTACCAGGAGAACGCCGCCTTCTTCGCCCTCACCGTGCCCATGCGCCTGCTCACCACCTTCGTCTTCCGGCGCCAGGGCTGGCACGCCGCCGCCGCCTGGGAGGGCGCCGGCGCCGTCCTGACGGCCCTGGCTCTCCTGCTGCGCCGCGAGACCAGGGCTCATACGGCCTCGTAGTTTTTTACGTCTGCCCGTGGCACTCGGCTGTCGCCTACCTCGGGCGACGACGCTTTTGGGCCGGGGATGGATGTGATGTAATTACTGCCTCTGGTTCGGGAGATGGGGTGAGGAGGTTGCATGGAATGGCGGAATCGTTGTACCTGTGGTTTCATACGATCTGGTTTCTGCTAAGTTTGAAGCTCCGATGTAACCTTCGATTCTTTTCTCCGATTTTGGTAACCAGTTCCTATACCTGGAGGCTAACGGCTTTTCGCGACTTTTATTCATGTGGGATGGTGATGTTGGCTGCCATTTTGTACGACACAACTTCAAATGAGGTTTCTCGAAGTTGTCCCTTCAAGTCAACCATGACGTTGGTGTTGCATTGTTCAGTACCCTTCTCCGAAACTTCCTCTTTTTCTTGGAATGTCTTTCTGTGATCGAGGCGAATCAACACTTGACGCTGTTGGCAGCTTGTCTTCGTGCAAGTCGTCTATGAGATCAGTGATACTAGTCTCTTCATTTTGAAGGACATACTCTTTGAGTCATATCAATCCCGCGGCCTTGCATTCAGATATGCCATGTTGATCATCCTTGCCTGCCTGAAAGAGTTACGCAGGGGTAGCTAGCTTGGATGTAAGCTCAAATGATATTCTGTACCTCTTGGGCAGACTAGAGGGCCACCAGAGGCTCTGACAGCGTGCCTATGACGGGTGCAGAGATGGAGAACGAGCAGTAGTGTCACATATGCGACACTCAGACTTTACTGGATGCTTTAACAACTGGCCGTTGGTTCAACGGGCTGGGACCAATAACTTTGGGATTCGCCGCATATTCCCCTTGAGGCGTCGGTCGATCGCCTTGTAACTTCGTCGTATGTTGCCCTCCGCCCGCCAGACCAGCCCGGGCCAAGTTCATCGAGCGAGTAGTCCTGCCGCATCATCCCCGTGCAGCAATTTGATTTCTCGTCTACTTTGCCAAGACATTTTCCGTAGTGGAATCTTCGTTGTCTTTGTGCATTGTCGCCGATGGCCTGTTATGTAACCTTTGGAATATTCTGGTCCTCAGCCTCCTATCGTACTTCTAGTGGGCAGCGTAAAGAATGCAGGCCCCAGTTGGCCAGAAGCAGAACTCCCTGGATCCTAAGGACACAATGTCAGTCAGAAAATAGATAGCGCACAGGTGATGACGGTTTTGGCTGACCTAGTGATGCTGTCCCAGAAGGAGGTTCAACAAGATCATGGAACGAAGAGGCTGACTATCTCGAGGCTATTGAAACCAAGTGCCGTGTAGTCAACGCCTAACTACTTTTTACCTCTTCTGCTCCAACCCCTGCTGACTCTTTCAGCCACACAACATATATCTCAGACGCTGCGCCCCCCTCTTTGGCCTAGTGATGACTTTGTACGCTGGTTACGTTTTCGAGGATCTTCTGGCCCCCAACGCGCACAATGGATCTTCGGGTGGCATGATCGAACCACCATGACTCTATTATCAGGCGTTTTGCTTGGACAATTCTATGGTCGATCACATTTACACGCTTCGGGGCCGGTGTGCCTCCTGAGCCTGGAAGCGAAAGAAGGGCGCGGATGGGTTGAGCACCTGTGTCCTACGGTTTGGCCGCCTCGTGGTTTTCATAGTCCAACTAACAGGAAAAACGGCGAAACGGAGGGCAAACTTCTCAACAAAGCTGTTCTTTGTACGTTGTTAGAGAGGCAGAACGTGCCACCATACATGACATTGTACAAGCATGGCTGCATTATGCCACAACCCTTTTTGATTGACTCTACGGCATTCCCATTTAATGCTAGTTTTACATGTGTACATCATCCATTTGAGATTGTATTGTCATCATATTAGTCTACCACTTGCTATTTATAGTCCGCTGCTCTTTATCAATGACTGCCACACGGCTGCCATATCTACAGCATTACATCAAGCCTAGAAGGGCCGCAATCAGGTTTGTAAGTCCTTTAGTTAAACCATGTACATTGTTTTATGTTGCATCCTACGTACTTGTAAGTAAGTAGTTATTTTAGTATCCTCATGTATCGATGCTTGCACATAGCCCACAATGACTCTGAAAGGCAATTGCCGCATGCCACCCCCTTAATATTAACCACTGTTTTATCATATTATAATATCATTGTTAGTGAGTTTGAGTCGGAAGTGGCGATGCTGCCCAAAGTTAACATACTCATGTTTAGTTTGTTACTGTAACCCTACTCGCATCAGCCAGTGTAGAGTCATGTGACAAATGTTGAGATGGATAGTCACTTGCATGAAATCAGTTTGATACCAGTCACCGAGAGATACAAAAGGCGCTCAGCTTATTAGGAAATATTCATGGGGTATATAAGGGGTGATGCAAAGAGCTCTTCTATTAGGGTCAAGTTCTACACCTCTGCTATAAGGCAGTGGGATAGCAGGTCTCTTCTTCTTGTCCATTGTGATTGTGGCAAGAAGAGCACACCGAGATTGGTTTTACCCAGGTCAAGACTGCCCTTTCCACATCAGGCACGAACGAGGACAACTCATGGCCAACTTCGCGACTTTGAGGAAAACGATATACTACATAGAACACGCTATAGTTACAACTATGTCCAACCTCCTACAAGAAGTCATTAGAAATGTCTTGACTGGGATCAAGCCACGGTAGACAGGGGCCGACCTCAAGTTCCCGAAATGCCGTCACCTTACTCTTGGTACATCGCCGCAGACGTGAAGATGCAAGGTGCCTCCCGGCCGACCATGCGCCTCTGTTTCGCCTTCCATAATCGCGGTGCTAATAACATCACCTAGTTGTCATCTTTGCACATCTCCACTTCATCTTCAATTTCGTTGGAAGGGTGTTTCTTCACTTGTTATGAATTATATTAGCCATCTATAAAGCCCCTGAATCGTTGCTCTTGCTCGTCAAGGAACGACTCGGCCCAGAGAGGGTGGACTTAATAACACATAGGCAATACTCTTTAACACCGATGTACATCATTATATCTTCGGCACTACTGAGGTCATCCATGCCAGGCAGTGAGGTTAGGCTTTTAGACAACGGCATTCAGCTATATAGCCTCCAAGGCCCATCTGCTTGCCCCGGAACGCCTGGACAGGGCGACATGTGGTTTTCCCCAGACTAGGACTGTATATTCCGTATCATTACGGGTTGACCAGGAATTTTCTATAATATATAACCTGGGTTTTCTTCTTCTTTTGAAATGCCCACCACTGGGGCTCCTGACCCTGAAGCTATTTCGATTACAAGGATAATTTAGTGTCTGACTGGATATCGAAACACTTGCAAGTTACTATTCGATCACCAGTCTTATAACATTTTATTAACTTAATCTCAGAGGCACTCTCAGCCTATTAAATAACCTGGCCTATGCACACAGAACCAAGCATGGCCATAATCACGGCAGCAAAGGAGTATTGCTTAGTACACTCGTTATGCAATCTATATCTTGACTGGATTACACACCCCAAAGGGACAGATGAATATTATCCTCATATAGAGCATTAAGATATTATTGTCACCCCAGTCCTATATTGTTTCTTTTTCCCCAGTTCTAGCATCTATAATCATCATTGCATTGTTCTGCATATGTGTAAGTGCAGTGGCGGGAGGTGTTGACCTCAGTTCAAGTGAAATAGGGAACAATAGCAGTATCGGCGACAGTGAATATATCGTGAGCTCCACGTGTATTTTCAATACTAGAGTGATCCTTTGCGACTCTTATAAAGCTACCATCTTCTGACTCCGTTGAAATTTCTTTTCTTAACCCATTTGACAATTCTCAGAGGTTTTCAAATCTTAATATGATCTAGATTATTCACATCTACTTCAACAAGATCACTGTCTATAAGGCAATACTATCACCAATAGTATATTGCAAGCCTTATCACCTGTTCAATGATCCTGTCATAATGGCACAATGCCGGGTTAGTACAAATCTTTACCCCATACACACTTTGAGATGAAAGTGCGCTTACAATCATGCATGCAGGCTGTTATCGACTCGGCGGGCTGCGCCAGACCCACGACGGGCTGCCGGGCTTATTTCTGTGAGAACCACGCACTCCAACATAAGACGTCGAGTTGGAATGGAATCACATTAGCTCCGATGCGCTGTCCGGTTCCGACGATGCACACAGCAAACGGGAAGGCCTCCGGTTGCTATCTATCCTCCTCGTGGCAAGAGAGGCACGCCCCGACTGGTTCTACAATGGGGACCACGACCCTGGCCACACGTATTACAAACTGCAACTCTGTTCGAAACGTGCCATGGTACGAAAGGGGACATATTACATGGAATACGCAATAGTTACGAAAATTTCCGATCCTCTCATTCGAGAGGTGATTAGAAACAGCGTTAAACGTATCCCAGTCCCCGAATCACCAAATGCGCCAGTCGGAGAAATCTGCACAGCCATCGAGGAAAGCAACTCGGAGGGGCAAAGCAGTCCAGACTGGGAAGAAGGTGATTAAGCCCTAATCTCATTGGTTATTGGAACCGCTATCTAACTGACAGTTCAGCAGCTAAGAAGAGGAAGAAGTTCTTGGTTGATCTCCTGGGAGAGCTCCAGACTATTGAGCTGCTCGATATCAACAACGCTAGTATCAGTCTATTGGTATCACAAAGGTTCCAATACGACCCTTATATTTATCACAGAGACTGGTCAAAAGTGGTTTGGTAGAGCACGTATACAGGTCTACATGGACTCTCTTCTTCTCTTCTTTCCCTTGCACTATATCACACAAGCAGCATCACACATGCTCTGCTTTGCTAGAGAATACAAACCTCATTCAGCCTATTCCAGCTAGTTGCGCATTTGTGTCTGCTGTGTATTAGTGACACGGTTGTTGCTAGTGACAACCAGAGCAAAACTGCGTGATATAGAATAATTACAGGGAAAGATGATGGATGGCTGGTAACATGATTAGTTTTACATTGCTATTTACAGACTCATCAACCTACTTATTCGGTGCTTGATCGTAGTGAAACAAGTGGTAGTCCACTGTACTTTAGACAGCTTTGATAGCCAGATTACACAGAAGAAATTAGACGACACTCCAAGGAGAGACCCGGCCCTCAATAGAGTTGTGTTGCCATGCCAATGGCAAGGCTCGCGAGCAGGTATAGGCTAATGTCGGAGGGGTTTCTCCAGAGCTTTTGGCGGATATCACTGACATGTCCTTACTGATTCTGGCCATGATGACCGCCGATTCTGTTAATTTTTTGGTACCATCTTCATGCAAGCCGTCGAGCCTAATGATGGCGACTTCATCGTTGGCTCGGCGGGTTGCGTTATTGAAGCTCTGCTCCGTTTGGCCACGTGCTTCGGCCGCCTAGTTGAGACCCAGTGCTGAGTATGGAATTGGTGGCACCAAGAAGGGGTCAGCGGTTCGGTATCAAATCCATTCCTGTTGTGCCAACAGATAGCTCGGGAATTACGCCAGCGGAGACGTAATTACAATATTGGTCTTGACTTACCAGGTAGAAAGAAGTCGTCCGCTCACCAGCCTGCTATCCATTGGTTACACCAAAAGGCTTGATGCATTGCGGAAGATCAATGTTCAAACCAAGACTTGGATTGCTGCCAAGTGTCGTTGGGTGCTGCTCTGTCGAATGCGCGACCTGGGCCCTGGCACGTTCAGGAGAGACGATTGGTGAGGGGCAACAGGATGGTTCGCGGCATACATTCCCCGGCTATGAGATGAAACATGACATTTGTGGGATGGCCACTCCCCCCTCTGACATGGCACCTCATAATGGCCTATGTTCACGAACAGGAGACAGCATGTTGATGGGGTTATGCGCCACAGTGGCTCACAGCGGGGGTGGGAGGTGGCTGAAGACATCACAAGACACGGCGGCATGGCATGTGATTGAATGTGCTGCTGCTGCTGGGGTGTTGCCAGCAATTTTCAGGGGGCGGACAAGGGTTATTTCGTCGTAGGGCGGCTGCATAAGTGTCGGTGGGGGCGGGATGTTTACGTGGAGCAATAAGACCATGGATAACCTCAGATCAGCGTATCAGAGGAAACCACAACAGCTCGATCCACCGATCCAGACCGCTCTCTCTCTGCCAACAGACTGAGTCAACTGTAGCACCCCCTGACAATAGCATGATGACCGTAGCACGCCTGGCCCAACCTATGAAAACGCCATGCTTTTTCGCCATGTTGTTTTCGTCCGCACTTGATCTCTCCTCACATCACCAAAACAAATCGAGACGAGACGAGACGAAACGCCACAAGCCTAGATCACTTAGCTGTAGATAGAGGCTAGTGGCCGATTACCAACATGCCCAAAGACCGTCGCAAGCAGCAGGTCAATGTGGATGTTGTGAGCAAAGGCGCTCCTCCCGACGCCTTGCCGAGCTCAAAGTCCCAGCAACGTCTGGAGCTGACCAGCTTGAAACGCATCATCAAGGAGGATCGGGCAGACAAGGCTCGCGCCATCATCGCCGTGGTGAACCCGTCCCAGGTGCCCGACCTCGAGCGCAAGCTTCAGAGTTCCAAATGGAAGTTCTGGCATGGTAAGTACTGTGCCATCAGTCACCCGGCGCTACAATCTCGGAAATGCTGACAAGCCGCCATCAGGGAAAAATACCGTCAGGGTAGCGACTCCGCGGTCGCTCCAGACCACCATCGATCTGGTGCAATCGGACAAGAGCGGCCCTCGGCATCTTACTATCCTCGTGGGCCAGGATCTTGCCACGCTCGACTTCAAAGTCGGGTCTATGATGCGCAGTCTGAGCATCTTCAGGCATGAGGACAGCAGTCTGGGACCGCCCGCGGGGACCCTGCTCATCTCGGGCGCATCGACATACGCCAAGACGCGGCTGGATCAGTGGCAGGCCAAGAAACACCAGAGCCACGCCGTCTACCTGGGCCGAGGCGTCGGGATCCGCATCGAGAGCGAGGTGTTGAATGACGCCGCCTATAACAACAACGGTCTGTCGCCGACATCGTCGTATTCCTCGGACCAAGAGCTCCAGGCGAGCTACCAGGACCAGACCGTCAGCAGGAAGCTGGTGCCGGGCGGCGGCTGGGGCGACGCGTACACGCTGACGCTGTCGAACGCGGAGAAGGGCGAGATCTACGAGCTGTTCAACAGCCTGCACGCCACCCAGGACGGCGGGGAGCTGGCGCAACAACAGCGCCCCTGGTGGGAGCGCTGGCAGGGCCCCATCGGCCACATCATCGGGATCCTGACGGGCAACAAGTCGGCGCAGTCGATGCGCGCCACCGCGGGGGGGCGTCTTCGTCGAGTACCACTTCGGCGCGGCGGCCCTGAGCATCGGCGCGGCCGGCCTGCCGCAAGCCATCACGCTGGCGGCGGGCCCGGCGTCGCTCCTGGGCTTGGGCGCGGCGGCGGCGGTGTATTTCATCCCGTGGGAGGCCGTCTTCAAGTGGCTTTGGGGGGTCATCCGGAAGATGTTCCAGAGCTTCCTGGCCGTGTGGGAAAGGCTGATGCGGTGGATCGCGTCGAAACTGAACGGGTCTTCGGAGGGGAAGAGCGGCAAGACCAGCAGCGATGGGATCCCCATGCCGCCGATCGAGTTCGGATAAACAGCCTTCCATCTGGCATGGCGGCGTGTCATTAGGGTTCTGTTGTGTGGAACGGGAAGTGCTGGCATAAGGTGTTGGTGTGCTCAGGGTTTTGCCGTTTAACCATCAGACTGATAGATTGTATTATCTTTCCTTCTTCCTTTCATTTGTCCAAGACAATCGATTGCATCAAATAGACAGATCTGGGTAGTGTTTCCTCAACCGACTTGCTACGTCCTTTACTTGGGCTGCCCCTGCCACATGCCCAGTGAATGAATGAATCTACGACTGCCTTCCCCGCCAGTTTTCTAAAAGCCACTGTGCCCCACCACCTTTCCAGGCCTCTCTGATAAGGCTAGTAAGTAAATCACTGGACCAGAGATCATCATCTACCAACAACAAATCATGCCTCATGTATACACACACACACACACACATACACACCCCTCTTTATGCTCCGTAACACGTGACGGATTGGTGAGCCAACAAGAGCCTCGTTCTCTCACTAAGCTCCTCTGATCTTCATCGAGAATCTCCGCCATTCGAGAGGAATGACGATAGCACACTCTGCAGGGTAACACAGGCCTGGCTGGAGCTTTACCCCCCTTCTCGACCACTCGGGGGCGGTGAAGCAAGGTAGGCCGCAGGGACTAGAGAGGAAGGAGATTGCCCGCATGTACACACTCTAGGCGAGAGGTCAGGAAATTGCTCGACATGGAGGATGTGCTCGAAGCAGAAGGTCTGATGGCTGCCAATGTCATTGCCGCACAGCCTGCATCCCAGCCTCCGGCCGCGACAACTAAATCCTCCCTCCCAAGCACCACCAGCAGCAATAACCCCGGCAATAACGGCAGCAGCGTCGCCGACAGCGACGAAGTAGCGACACCGAACGACGCTTTCCAGCCACCTCCACCTCCAGCCCCAGAGCCCGTCTTCCCCTTGCTGCAGAATAACACGAGCCAAGAGACTCTTTCGCAGACTGCGCCGGCCCAGAAGCGAAACACCGGCAATGCGGCACAGGACGACACGGACGAGGAACCAGCTGTGGCCGAACCCTTCGTGCGCACGCGCAGCCCGGACGACACGGCGCCCCGACAAGACACTCCTGCCGAGGAGCACGCGGGCCGGTCGCTGACGCGCCTGCTCTACAGGATGCACAAGTTCACCTTGTACGAGACGGCGAGCCGGTACTACATTGTGGGTGGTGACGTGACGGAGAAGCGGTACCGCATCCTGAAGGTCGACCGGAACACGCACGAACCCGACTCGGAGCTCACCATCACCGACGACAAGATCATCTACAGCCAGAAGGAGATGAACGCCCTCCTCGACACCATCGACGACGGCAACAAGGGGACCGGCGGTATCAAGCAGCGCTGCACCACCTGGGGCCTGCTGGGCTTCATCAAGTTCACGGGCCCCTACTACATGCTGCTCATCACCAAGAAGAGCACCGTGGCCATGATCGGCGGCCACTACGTCTACCAGGTCGACGGGACCGAGCTTATTCCCCTGACGCCGGCCAAGTTCAAGCCCGACGTGCGCAATACGGAGGAGCCTCGCTTCTTGGGCATCCTCAACAACCTCGACCTCACGAGGTCCTTCTACTACAGCTATTCCTACGACATCACGCGGACGCTGCAGCACAACATCACCCGCGAACGTACCGCGCTGGTGAATGGGTTGCCGGGAACTGTCTGCGAGGACTTCAACTCCATGTTTGTGTGGAACAGCCACCTGCTGCAGCCCGTGACGGAAGCACTGCATGACCCCTTCGACTGGTGCCGGCCCATCATCCATGGATACATCGACCAGGCTGCTCTGTCCATCTACGGCCGCAGTGCCTACATCACTATCATTGCGCGGCGGTCACGGTATTTCGCGGGCGCTCGCTTCCTCAAGCGCGGCGCCAACGACCTGGGCTACGTCGCCAACGACGTCGAGACCGAACAGATCGTCTCCGAGTCCCTCACCACCTCCTTCCACTCGCCGGGACCCAAGCTGTTCGCGTCTCCCCAGTTCACATCGTACGTGCAGCATCGAGGCAGCATTCCCCTCTACTGGACGCAGGACAACATCGGCGTGACGCCCAAACCGCCCATCGAGCTCAATCTCGTCGACCCTTTCTACACCGCGGCCGCCCAGCACTTCAACAACCTCTTCGAGCGCTACGGATCCCCCATCTACGTCCTCAACCTCGTCAAGGCCCGCGAGCGCACACCGCGCGAGAGCAAGCTGCTGGACGAATATACGAACTGCATCACCTACCTAAACCAATTTCTGCCCGACGACCACAAGATCATTTACAAGGCGTGGGACATGAGTCGGGCAGCCAAGAGCCGTGATCAAGACGTCATCGGCACCCTGGAGAGCATCGCCGAGTCGGTCGTGACAACGACAGGCTTCTTCCAGAACGGCGACGGCGATATTTCGCCCACGCTCGTGCAGAATGGCGTGGCGCGCACCAACTGCATCGACTGTCTCGACCGGACCAACGCCGCGCAGTTCGTGATTGGGAAGCGGGCACTCGGCCACCAGCTCCACGCGCTGGGGATCCTCGCGGACACGAGCATCGACTACGACACGGACGCCGTCAACCTGTTCACGCACATGTACCACGATCACGGCGACACCATCGCGGTGCAGTATGGCGGCTCCCAGCTCGTCAACACCATGGAGACGTACCGCAAGATCAACCAGTGGACCTCGCACAGCCGCGACATGATCGAGAGCTTCAAGCGGTACTATAACAACTCGTTCATGGACAGTCAACGCCAGGAGGCCTACAACCTGTTTCTGGGCAACTACATATTCGCCCTGGGCCAGCCCATGCTCTGGGACCTCTCCACCGACTACTATCTGCACCACTCGGACCCCCGCGCCTGGTCCGAGAGTGTCCATCACGACTACATCCGCTGGTTCACCCCACGCTTCCTCGAGCGCCGCGCCCTGCCGCCATACGTGCCGCCGCCGCCGCCGCCGCCCTCGGCCGACGGAGATAATAAGAAGACGAAGACGAAGACGAAGACGAAGAAGAAGAAGAAGAAGAAGAAGAAGAAGAAGAAGCTGCCTGCTTCTTTCTACGACGACTACTGGCTTGAGTACTACCGACCGTCGACACTGTCGTCTTTCCTCAAGATGTTCCCTTACAAAATGAACAGCACCATCAAATATATCCCCTTCAAGTCCACCCAAGAAGGACGCTACGATCTCAGCCCCTTCCGAGTACGCATCGATGGAGGCGGGGGAGGTGGGATCGGGGACTCTCTCCATAATCAACCACAGCAACAACAACAACATAATAATACGGATAATCAGCAATCAGGTCAAGATGGGAAGAAGAACTCGTCCATGACCAAGAAGGAGGTGACGATTGTGGATCCACAGGAACGCATACGCCGTGGCGGTGGTAGCGGCGACCAGGACATAGACGAGATGGAGTCCGTCGTTAGTGGGAAGACGGGCACTAGTAAAGGCATATCTATTCAGCGCTGGCTACAACCCAACACGACGTCCGACAAGGGGCCCGCCACCGTCCCTCATGGCATCATGAAGGAAACCAGACAGAGAAACTTCTACAACAATCGTGGCAGCAACTTCAGTAACGGTGGAGGTGTAGGCCGGACCCTGGACGCGGCAGCCACGGCCATGGGTGGTCGTAAGCAGACCCCCGCCGAGAAGTCGGCCCAGGCCCAGCTCATCTTCGCCAAGGTGGTGCACCAGTCGCTGCACCCGTCCGTCAACGCCCAGGACATGGACGATTACGCCCGGTACATGTCGCACGCCCAGTCGCCTCCCCTGGTGGTGTCGTCCAACGAGGCGCCCGCCGACGTCGACGCGTCCGAGTACCGCGAATACCTCAACGGCAGCTGGCAGGTGGACGGCCTGTCGGCGTCCTGGGCGAACAGCAACACGGCGGCAGCCAACCCCGCGTTCGCTGTCGATGGTACTACTATTGCGTCGTCTGTGGTGCCCACCTCGAAAGAGGAAGACTTGGCGGCGTACTGGGACCTCCTGCGTGTGGGCGACAACCCGCTCACAGTGACGGAGGAGGACTTGCCCAAGAAGCGGTACAAGGCCTATCGGAAGTGGCTGCGTGGCAAGAGTCTTTTCAAGCAGCAGCCCCTGCCCAGCGAGAGCGGCATGGGCCTCAAAGCGCAGTCTCAGCAGTTCGTCGACTGATTGATTCCATGTACTTGGTTCAGCGAAGTGTCATGGCTAGCGGACCCGAACAAGTGCGCGAGCAAGGGCTCCTTCTTGATGAGGGTGGACACAAGGTCGAGCATAGTATCGTTCGGTTGGTCTTGTTGCGAGTTGTTGCGGATGATCGAGGACAGCATGGCAGCTGCTTTGGCCAGCTGCGCTTCGAGCTGCTCCTTGGTTGGCGATGTCTCGTCCAAGGTCGGCCATGTGTCCTCGTCGGCAATATTTAGCCAACAAACTGTGAGGATCCGGATGATTTCGGTCTGATAACTGGATATACGGGGCCAACAGCAGCGCAGAATGGCCTGGAGGAGCTGGATGGCGGCCAGTAGAGATTGGGGGTGCTTGGTCCCAAAGGCGTCGGTCATGATTTCGGATATCATTGGGACGATGTCCTGTGTTTGTATACAAGACCTTTTGTCAGCGTGTATATGTCTTTAGATCTCCACCCGCCTCCCCTGTATGGTTGATCAATCACGAATCGGCGTTCTTATATTTTCACGGGGTAACGGCGTTTACATGGACCAAAGAAAGGAAAGGAAGGGGAAGCAGGAACACACCTTCAGATATTTCACACTCAATATACCCATCCCGTTTACAGCGTAGCTCAATTTCTCGCAGAATACAACTGTAAGCTGTATGTGATTCTTCGCGTGGAAGTAGCCCGTCAAGATACCCTCGCGGATGATGCGGTCGAGCAATCTCCTCTGCGCATCCGTCAGCCCCGCCGGAGCCGGATCTGTAGTCGTAGCCGTCGCCGTCGCCGTCGCCGGCGCCAGGCCCGCGAGCTGGAACAGGGCCGGGTACGCCGCGTCGAGGACGAGGCGGGACTCGGCCACGGGCGTGACGTTGGGGAGGGAGTGGACGGCGGGGAAGACGGCGTCGGCGAAGACCGAGGTGAGGCCGACGCGGTCCAGGAGGCCCGGCGGGCAGCCCGACCAGAAGGCGCCCAAGACGCCCAGGGCGCGGACCTTGAGCGCCGTCGCGGGCTCGTCCAGCAGCGTCAGCACGACGGGCGTGAACAGGTGCCACGTCTTCGCTAGCAGCGGCGCGGCCGCCTCCTCGCCCGGGGCTTGCTGGGTGGCCGGGCTAGTACCGCTACTACTGCTGGTGGTGGTGGTGGTGGTAATGGCAGCGGCGGTGTGGACGGCCCATTCGAAGGCCGTCACGGCGTACACGTGCGTGTACTTCCACGGCTTGGCGGCCCGGTCCTCGAGCACCGACGAGGGCAGCTCCTCGACGAAGGCGGCCCGGCGGCCCGAGGCGGTGACGGTGGCGGGGCGCGACTTGGAGAAGAGCGGGCGCAGGTGCTGCGTCAGGAGCGCGTCCGTGACGAACTCGGCCGCGCCGGAATCCCCGGGTGGGGGTCCTGGAGATGGGGAGAGCTGGGATTGCAGAAGATGGCGCGCCATGGCGGCGGAGGCGGCGCTCGTCCAGGGGTCATGGGGGTTGGTGTAGGCTACCGCCGAGAGAAGGGCCGGGGGTGGAGAGTGCAAGTGTGGCGATCGGCGAGGGTGCGGAGGATATTCAGCCCGAGTTCCCCCTTGAATAGAAACTGGTCCTGGGCTGCCGAGGCTCGATCTTTGGTGGTCAAGGTCAGCCTGCTGCTTATTATTGAGAGGTCATGAGGAAAAGGGCGACATATATACCGTCGTCGTCGTCGTCATCGGATGCCGGCAAAACCGGGAGGATGATGCGGCCGACATAATCACTTATCTCTGATAGCGGTGAGGATATGTCCTCGGCCTCATCTTCGAACCCATCCTGGCGGCTTTCAAGACAGGCTTGAATGACACGGAGAGACCTGAGGCTGTCCTGTGACGGAGGTGAGAGATCATTCGTTGATAGGGTGAAGCTGCAGATGCATCATGGATTGATTCTCACTGACCGAAGTGGAGGACAGTCTGTCCAAATCTGCCGCGATGTCTTGAAGTTTCATACCGGAAGGGACGTCTAGAACAAGGCAAGCCAAGTCAGCATGGCTAGTTCTCTGTAACGCCAATACTCACTCAGATAGGGGGTCGTCTACTCACACTCTGCAAGCTCCGGACAAGGGCGGGATGGTGGTGGCCCAGTCGCATCGCAGCGCTCGACGGCCTCCAAAACCGGCTCCAGCATTGTTTCAAACCAAGCAAATAAATGCCACTAGATTCTTCTCTGGATCCCACGGAAGCAGTGATGTGGAAACTCGGCAATTGTATAGAAAGGATTCAAGTGCTTTATTACTGGTGCTCCAAGAAATGAAAGTAAGTGTGTAGGAGGCAGCCCAAGTTGATGATTTATTACTTTACTTGTTGGTGAGTTACTAATAACGACATTTCCAAGTGGGGCTCCACAAATGCCCCAAGCGAGTACCGGCATCTGCATTTTCACCATTTTTGCCATGTCCAGCAAACAATGCTCCTGGATGGCGATAACATTCATGGGCTCTGTATACTTGAAATACTTGGGGGTAGGCTACGGTCTTCTACACTTATGGCTGGGTCCCTTTCAAGTCTCATGAGGCTAGATTTGAACAAGGTAAGCATTCAACCGGCGTCAGGATCGGATCCGGGTAGTCGAAAATTCAGCGTCTTTCTTGTTAATCATAGTCTATGGGTATCGTCCAACTGCTTTTCCGCTCTACCTCCACGACCGGGGCCTCGATCACGTGGAACATTACGCTATCGGGATACCAAGCTCCTCCTTCTTACTCCGTACCTCCTCGACAGCACCTGCTGCGTCTGTCGCCAAGGGGTTTCGCAGCTGCCACGCCACACAGACATCAAGGGCCTGTGTCATCCATTTGCCCGGCCTCACGCCCAGAGCCTTGGCAAGCTGTGTCCCGTCAATGAGCCGCTTGAGGGTTGGCGCCTCCATCACATCCAGCTCTTGCAGGTGGTCTAGAAACAGCTGCCATCCAGCCAGAAAGTCGTCTTCTTTGCTTGTTTTCCTCGTCGTGCTGTCTAGAACCTGCGCCGCTTCCACCAGAAGCGCCGAGAGTACTTGCAGTCTCCACTGGCCTCCCCGGGCCTCCCAGTGCCGGATGGCCATCCCAAATCTGTCTCGTTCCTGGATAAATGGCGCCTTTTCGCAGACAGCCTGTTTCAAAGTCATTATGTTGGCCCTGTGCCTTTCAGCGGCCGTGATCACTTCGCATAACTTGTTTGGTGCCTTAATTCCCTCCCTTGCGGCCAGCGTGGCATAAGGAGGTGGCTGCTTGCCGACTGTGGGAGCTGTCTGGCTGAACGGTGCCCACGGTACAATGGCTGCCAGGACCCAACTAAAGTAGGCCGCCTCGTTCGTATGGACCAGCACATCATAGATGGAACCCGGTGTTCGGTCTTGCTTGAGTCGACCCAGGCACTCGTACACTGTTCGCCAGTTGGATATATCAGGCTGCGGTACATCGCTCTTGCCCGGGTCAGTAAATACGGTATGGTAAAGTCCAAGTGTGTTGATGCGTTCCAGCGCGTCTTCGGGGTAGTCGCCTGCCGAAATGAGTTAGAATTAAGTATGCTACACCATCAAAGCGGGCTGGTACCTTTCAGCATCTTCTCCACTTCCACACCAACCCTTTCGCGGCTGATTTTGAGACGGAGAGCCTGCAAAACCCTGCTATTGCCCATTACCTGCTCGGCATCGGGGTCGATGGTGAACTGTAGCCGGCTGGCAAATCTAATCAGTCGCAACACTCGGAGAGGGTCGTCCATGAAGGTCTGGAGGGGCTCGAGCGGGGTTTTGATCAGTTTGCTTCGCATATGCGCAAGACCACCAGTGAAATCCTCGACTTTGCCCGTATTGAGGTTGTAAAACAGGGCATTCACTGTTGCATCTCGACGCAGTGCATCCTCCTCGGCAGTGCCAAACTCCACCTGGGGATTTCGACTATCTTCCGTATAGGTCTCCTTGCGTAGGTTGACGAAGTCTACATCGAAGCCGAAGAGCCTGATGGTGGCAGTCTCAAGATGCTTGGACTTTTCTGGGTTCGCAGCAATCTTGTGCAGGTTGCCGATATCTGTGGGAGTCACGCCGTGCTTTTGCGCCATTTCGGGGATCTTGCAGAGCGACAGGATCTCGGCGCTGAAATGAGCACCGGACATGACATTGATAGCGGTATCAATATCGTGTGACTGGATACCCAAGAGCTTGTCTCGCACCCAGCCCCCAGCCCAGCGCAGGACAACAGGCTCACTTCCTGCGCGGGTCTCGTCGACATGGCGAGCCACTTCGAGAAGAAGAGACTTCAGCCTCTGTTCTTGGGGCGTCAGCTGAATGGTTGTGGTTGCAGTCGGTTCTGACATTTTCCGCATCTGAGGTGGGCGGCTAGCGATGTGGTCCTTTTCTGAAGCGTCTGATTTTCTTTTTGCCATCAGGGCATCAGAGAAGGGACGGCAAAGAAAGTAGGAGTAGCGTGGAGCAGAAAAGGACAGGGAAAACGACTGGATGAATCCGTATGGTAACAAGGAAGGCCTCATCGGCTTTTCTCGATGACTCAGATCATCGGAATCAGGCAAATTGCGATTGCGACGAAAACCGGAACTCCCTGATCTCTCACCCTTCAGCGAACGAAAGGACAATAATTGGATTCAGAATGTATCATCAAATTGAAGGCCTCCAAACAGCATACAATCAATCATGTGCGTTGTCTTGAAACAGGTCTTTCCGCTACACGCATTTCTATTCTTTGGCTGGGTTGAGGCGCCGCCGGCCATCGCAAGCTCAATCAATTCCACAATGCGCAGGCACACAGGCGGCAGCTGGCGCAAGCTGTCTAGAGATGAAGTGAAGTCATTGCCAACTGTCAGTAGCCCAGGTCCCGCCTGGAGAAAAAAGAACCAAGAAAAAGATGGGAAAAAGGGCTGCCCCGCCCGCCCCCCACTTGCGCTCTACCCTGTTAAATAAGCTTGAAGCCACCAAGGTTGGGATCTAAGGTTAAATACACCACGCACTTGCACAGATGCCACTCGTGTTTGGGAGTTGGGACAGAGTCGTTGAAGCTCCTCTATTGCATTGCTGGATGTTTGGGAGTGGTCTCGTGGTCGAGACTAGCCAACCGCATCTGTTCTCTCGACTTCTCGAGCAGGGTCCATCCAAAGGGCAGTGCATGTTTCGACAGCCAGCATGAAGCTGAAGCTATCAACTCAACTATAACCTACCTCATGGGTAGCAGCAGCCGGGTAGGGTGAGAACATAAGGTTGGCCGATTAAGTTGTTGGTCCTGTCCTGTTCAAGTAGGTACCATGTCCCGTGTCTGTTTCGTGTTTATCCGATCAGAGTAACCCTGTCAAACTGTCAGAGAAGGGGGCTGGGAGGGGATCACGAGGGAAACAAACATGTCGGGCAATCTTATCGCGTCGGGTTGCATTTCGCAGCAGCGGTTTCGAACAAGGAAATCGTCTGTTTGATACATTTCGTATCATTCACTTTCTCGGGGCTGGTTTGCTGGCTACTACACTAACTCTCTGCTCGCAGTGGCATCCTAACTCGCTCACGGGCAGCCAAGACCCGGAAGAGTATCGGCAACAGCGGCCATGAAACCTGCCAAGCCGACTAAAACCAATTCTTCCCGGCCGCACATCCTCAGCGCCCATTTCACTCGCTGGGAATTGGGAATTGCCAGGTGTCAAGCCCATGGTGAGGATCGCTTGTCCATCCCCCACCAGCCCTGCTCGATTCTTCTGTTTGGCCAATCGCAGCTAGAAGCCGCAGGAAACATCGCCGAACCTTACCACCAGGCAAACACGCCCTTTAGCTTTAGACTTCCCTCCCCTGAGCTTCTGCCCCGAGGAACGGTGGAACCCCAGAGAAGATCAAACGAAACTTAGGTGACATCCTGTGGCGTCTGCTAACGTGCCTTCGGTTCAGCTACGAACGGTGACACTCTCTTTCGTGCCCCATCACCCATACTCCCCCTTGCAGGAAATAACCTCCAAGAACCTCTTACCTGTGCTTGCTTGCATGCAGTGAGGTTGTGGCGTACCCACTGCCCCCCCTTCTGACGGGTGATTGTGGGAAAGCTTGTCAGCCGCGAGTATACACAGTCCGCTGTCTGAGATGCGATTGGCTGTTCAACCAGCTGAGAAGCCGCATTCCGGCTACTACCCAGGCCCCAAAGATGGCACCTCGATATCGCTGCTGAGCCTCACAGCGACATGTCCCCGCTATCAATGCAATGTCCAGCGGCCCGGCCTGGATATGGCCTATTCATACTCTCATCACAGTGTCCTGGCCCGCTTTGTTAGGTCGTTTTCTCTCGTCGATGGACTGGCCGCGCTTGGACATGCTCCATCCCATGCGCGGCTAGAATGTTCATCGCCGGGGTGACTGTGCCTCTGGAACCATTCTCACCGTCATCCGATGTCTTCAACTCCTTTGCATGAACAGGAGAGCTAGGTTTCTCTTTCGCCTCCTGGCCTCGTCTTGGGCGCCGGCTGGAAGCTAGAGTGTTAGACATGGTCGGAGACCTGTTTTGGCGTGATCATACTAGGGGTTGTTGTTGTTGTGCAAGCCTCCTTGCTTGTCGTAGAACGAACGAGGCCCGTGAGCGGCCTCGAGAAACGGGACTGGCCTGCCGGGATACTGTCATCTTGAGAGACCTCATCTAATCAAGATGTGTATAAGAAGGGCGTCTGCCCCAGCTGTAGATATGTCTTTTTCCCCTTCCATCATCATCATCAGCATCTCTTCGACCATCCAGCTTCTTTCAGCTTCACACTCTTCTTCCTTCCTTCCTTCTTCCTCTATTCTCTAATTCTTTTCCTGCCGGCCAGGTCTTTTTTGCTTGCGACTTAATTCCGCTTTCTTCTACTACTTTTCCCAACCAAATCACCATGTCTTCATTCAAGGCCGTCGTCGCCCTCGGGCTCATGACCACCGCTCAGCTCGTGGCTGGCCACGGTGCCATCATCAAGGCCGTTGGCAACGCTGGTGGCTCTGGCAGTAAGTGCACCCAGTTCGAAGAAAGGTTTCATCTATATCTGGTATTCGATCATGAAAGCTCACATTCAATCTTCTTCTTCCGTGTTTAGTGGCTCTCGGTGTCCAGTCCGACACTCCTCGTGACGGAACCCGCCGCAACCCCTTCCAGCAGGACTCGACCCGCTTCAAGGGCGACTCCAAGGAGACAGTGGGCCAGACCGTGGGTGGTGGCGAGAACGACCTCGAGGCCGGCACCAAGGCCATCATGGCCGAGACGGGCGAGCAGCTGCCCCAGATCACCGCGGGCGGCGAGCTTGAGATGACTCTGCACCAGGTCAACGCCGACGGTGGCGGTCCCTACACCTGCATGATCAACGAGGACGGCACTGCCGCCAAGTGGACCGACATCCAGGTCACCCAGACCCCGCCTGGCGAGAACTCGCGCAACCGTGACGGCGCCGAGACCGACTTCCCCCTCAAGGCCGCCATCCCCGCTGATGCCTCCTGCACCGGCACCGTGGCTGGCCAGGAGAACGTCTGCCTCGTGCGCTGCCAGAACGCCGCTCGTGCCGGCCCCTTTGGTGGTGTCGTCCCCGCTCAGAGTAAGTCTTATCAATCTACAGTCACCACGAGCTCCACCTCGTCGTCATCATGGCAGTCGATCGTGTTACTAATTCTACTGCTGCACAGTGGCCAACACTACCACGCCCGCGGCGGCTCGACGGGCTCTCGCCCGGGCCATCAAGCGCGACATCGACGAGCTCAAGTCGATGCAGAAGCGTGCCCGCACCTACTCTCCCGAGGACCTCGAGGGTCTGTACGACGAGGAGGACGAGGACGAGGAGTAAGAGGCCAGCGAACGACATGGGAAAGAGGACGAATAATACCCTCCACATCCGGAAAAGATGATGGTACAAGAGTGATGATCTGAAGCTAGCAATTGTGGAGGGGAAGAGGGAATAATTCGCACGTATACGTACGGGTAAAACCGTCTATACCTTGTAAATAGCCAACGGTTCTCTGATCTGGCGGTTGGATGACCTCGATGGTGTACCAGACCGTTGGGTCGAGAACATAATACAATCCTTCATTGCTGATTTTTAATTTCATCTATCCAGCCTCTCACTTCACTCTCTTATCGCAGTATTCACTGTAGTAAATTGGACAGAAGATTAGGAGACCACCCAATGTGCGGGGGAAGCGGGGGATAGTGCATTATGACGCAGAGTCGAAGAAAAGGAGCATTAAAGGAGAGATGGATAAAATAGATGAAGGAGAAAGATCTCCTCATTCCAACTAACTCAGCCACCGACGTTTTTCCTCATCAGGTGCCGGGCTACCTCCCTTGGCATGCCTCATGGCGCAGACTTCCCCTGCCATTGGACTGATACATACAACTCATGCAGATCAGGACTGGGGAGAGGAGAGAAGGGGGGCAGAGGCGGGGGAGGCAGGACAACGTGGGAAACGAACGACATGTCCCGATGTTGCGCATCCCATCAATCCTCGATAGCCAAATGCACGCTGCTGCAGGAAGGGTCACGACAGAGGAAATCCCGGCAACGGAAAGCGAATGGTGGGTAATATTTCATGCTGCGATGCACACGCAGGAAGCCCATCTCCGCCATCGAGCTCGGAATCGCCTCTCTTTCGTGGCTTCCAAGGTAGGTATCTACCTACATTACAAACACAGCTTGATAAACACTCGAAGGGGCGGCTGAGTAATTAATTGATTAACTGCCCCTCTCTCTCTCTCTCTCCCTCTCCCCCCCTCCATCTGCACTGCGGGTGCGGGTGGAAGGGCTTCCCTCCCCGGCAATTGATAAGAGGTGGTTGGCAAGTCGCAACTCTCCTCTGTTTCACTATTGGATACATCAGAATGACACATCATCGCACTTGTTTAGGCCATGGCTGGATGTAAGCCTGTAGCTGTAAGTTTGTATTGACTAGCTGTATGTAGTTCTGGCTGTAGCTCCGCAGCTTTGCCATCGGATCGCCATAGTCACGATCTCAGTCATCAGCCTCAGCGAATGCCTCTCTTTCTGCCCAGGCCTTTGGAGAGGAAGGAGATCTGGGGGCTGCTCGAGGGACGGATCGAGACCAACAAAAGAGGAGAAACGGTTGAGACGGGACGGTGATGGCTGGCGAATGGTGGTGATCATGTGGTACAGGTACAGGTACAAATTACAATAGGTGTATATCACAACAAGCGAGACTTGGCGAGTACATGTAGTAGACCAGCAGACCAGCACCCTTAAGCTTCTTAGTGAGACGTCATCCAGTCAATAGACCGCCGCTCCATGCCTAGATCCAACCTTATATCATAGACCTTGACCCCAGGACGAGCATCCGCGCTTTGTTACCCCAGAATCTATCTATCTCTCTTTGTCTTTTTCACCCACAACCTTATCCATACTTCTTTCAACCACCTGACCTACATATATATCTTCAAGAAGACTGGAAGACGCTTCTCCCTGCTCTCCTAGAACATCACACGAATCGATATCGCAATGGCCACCATGGAAGCTCAGAACGGTTAGCCCCAGCCTCACCACCACCATGTCCATCGATAGCTTGCTGACTTGTTACCGACTTGTACCTCTAGGCTCCTACCGCCCGATGGAGGGCGAAACCACCCACACCCACACCCACACCGCAGAGGACGTCGCGCTGGAGCAGGAGCAAGAACACTCCAACGGCGGCGTCCACTTCACCGACAGCTTCGCCCACAACGGCGCGGGGCACCCCGCAGCCCACCCGGAGGCGGGTCACCACGAAGACGGGCCGCGCCGCGAGCGCAAGGGCTCCAAGGACTACTCGCAGACGGACGAATGGGGTAAGTCTTGGCTTCCCTCCGTGCCACCCATGGATACATATATGTATATGTATGTGTGTGTATTATAAATGCGGCCGTACCACTAACACACGGCACCACCCCGCTTCCCAGACGCGTCCAAGACGGTGCCCTCGCGGTTCCAGCAGCGCAAGGGCTCCATCTTCGCGACGCCGTCGTCGCGCGACGGCCACGTGCAGAAGAACCTGGACAACGACGCCGAGTTCCACAAGCAGCACTCGAAGCGCTTCAGCTTCTCCAAGGTCAAGGACAAGGCCTCGGACCTGGTCGGCGCCGGCGCCGGCGGCGACCACGGCGGCGAGTCGCGGCGGCGCCGCAGCAGCGCGGGGCTCTCGAGCTCGGGGTAAAGTAAGCCCTGCGCGCGCCGGGTGTCCATCTTGTTCTCCTCCCCCTTTTCATCCGTGGCGGAGACGAGAGAACCCCAGATCCATGATGTGCATACGATGTTCAATCAGACGTGGTAATGATGAGATACACGGGGCTAAGGCACGGAAACGGGGGATGTTAGCGATCTTGAATTATTCTTCTACTGCTTATTCCTTCCTATCAGAACTGCGGTTCACCCACCCGCCAGGCAGATTGGTGCAGGTCTATTGCCGATTCTTAAGAGTGGTCTGTGGAAGGAATCCTGTATCAACGGCCAATTCTTGTATTCTTGATTTTCTTCATCACTCTTCACGATACCAAATTTGAAACCCAAACACAGACGGACAGTCAGCCTCGATTAGAAGAAAGACTGGCTCAACTTTTATCACGAGTACATCCAATGTGTATGTATTCTGTACCTAAGTATGTCAAATACATATTATCAAAAAAAAAAAAAAAAATTTGTAACTTATAACTAACTACATATATACAGTACATATAGCTGAATAGATAGTGACGGAGATCGACATCACCCCTCCTGAGAGTTTGACTGACGCCTTGGACACCCTTTCGAACTTGCCGACTCTCCCAAGTCGTCCCCCCTTTCGTCACACAGAGCCCGCGACCTGACACCAAAGGTTGCGCGCGCAAGGCAGCCTGGAAGAAGAACACCGAGCAGTGAACCATGACAAGAAACCGCCAGACCTAATATCAACAGGCCAGAATCCGTAGCTGACAAATACAAATCCTGGAAACAGCGATACTCAAAAGCATTTAGCCCCAACGCGATAGTAGGCGTAGATAAGAATTGTGGTAGCCGTATGGGCGACAGAGAAATCCTAATAAGAGCGAAGCCACCCTCGTTCGTTGATCCTGTTTTTGTGGCATATAGACAACGAAAAGAAAAGCCGCGTAAATCAAGTTGCAATGTTGGGACTTGCTGGCGCCTGCCTTGCCTCTTCGCCCCTTTCCCTACTGCTTGCATTCCATAACCGGGTTGCGAAAACTACATACACGAGTTATAAAATGAAACGCCGACTACTAGCATCGTACGTGATCTCAAGGAGAGCAGGGTCAGTCGTCTTCATCATCCATGCCATCAATATCAATAGCATCTGGGTTGACAGGTGCGGCCGCCGGTGCATCTTCTGCCGCAGCCAGCGTTCCCTGGATGCCCGTGCTGGACGCCACAAAGCCGACGGGGGCCCGGGCTTGGCGCTCCAGCTGCTCCATCGCATCGGCCACCTCGGGGTCCCCCTCTCCATTGGTGGCCCCGTTCGTCTTGCCCACCTGTTGCTGGCGCGCAATGGCTTGCGAGGCGATGAAGTTGACGTCGGTGTTGTATTGCGCCTGGACCGAGCGCTTGATGCGCAACATCTCGCGATACGTGTCCTCGTTTCCATGTTGCACCTCGAATTGCTCCCACTTGGTCCAGAAGGCCGGGTTCGTGCGCGGGTCGCAGAATTGGGACGCGTGACCGTAGATAGCACGGGCCCTGTCGATCTCTCCAAGCCGCTTCTCCATGTCGGCAAACTTGAGACACATGTCTCGGGCCTCCTCGTCAGGCAGGGCGGCGATGGCGCGCTCGTAAATGCCTCGCGTAGAGGGCAACCCGAAATTGGAGGCGGATTTGGTGATGTAGAAGTTGAACATGTCGGCGCGGTCCTCATCCGACACAGCCTGAGTGGCGCGGTCGTAGATGCGCATGGCGTGGCGAGCAAGTCCGCGCTCCTCCTCCAAGTTACCATACATGAGGTAAAGTACCTTGGCGAACTTGGGCGGGCAGTCCTCGACGGCCTGTTCAAAGAGATCGCGCAGGCGCTCGATACCAATCTTGCGGTCGACGGCCTTGGTGAGGTAGAGGTTCCATAGCTCGAATGCCACCGGATAGCTGAACAGGTCAAGGCCGCGTTCGAAGATCTTGAAAGATTCTTCGTAGTATTGGTGCTCCTCCAGCAGGTTGGCGTAGTTGACGACGGTTTGCGGCGTCGCGATACGGAGCTCGAAAATGCGCTCGTACACCTTCTTGGTTTCCTCAAGCCCACCCACACTCTCGACCAAGTCGACGTAGAAGCTCCAGAGTTTCCAGCTCTTGTGCACCCTTTGTTGAGGGGATAGCGTCTCGTCAAAGTAGTCTACCGTCGACCGCTTCGGGGCTTGAACAGCCTTGGCCATGATCCGCACGGCTTCGTCGAAGTTCTCGTTGCGCAGCTCCATCTCCGCCCACTCAATCCACATTTCCGCCAGTTCGGCAACCGATTTGAATGGAACTTTGACGGCCTTTTCCATGATAATCCGTGCATTTCTGATATCGCCCCCTTTCTCGTAAAATTTGGCATAGTTTGCCCACAACTGGTGGAAAGGCCCAACGGCCTTCTTGGGCTGGATAGCCGCGATGGCATCGGTGTAGGTCTGGACGACCTCGTTCTGATTGTCGCCCCACAAGGCGACTCGCTTTTCCCACTCAGATACCATGTTCGGATTCTGTCGCAGGAGGACGTCGTTCAGCAGGAAAGGACGGCGATCCATGAGCTGCTCAAAGCGCATCATGCGGATGTCCAAGTCGAAGTCGGCGTCGTCGTCTTGCGCACCCTCTTCCGTTCGTTTGGACGCCATTTCCATCAGAGCACCGATTACGGACTCCTCGAACTCGGCATACGTATCGAAGATAAGAGTGAAGTCGCGCACGGTCATGACAGTCGTGATTCCCTCTTCAAACACGTCCCGTGCTCTCTCGAAGCTTCCCCTCCTCACCCAATAGGTCGCCAAACCGCACCACAGCTTGCCCCTCTGGTCCGCAAATCTGTCGATACCGCTTCGGATGATGCGCTCCACGTCGATGCCGGTTTCGTAGCCAGTCTCGACGTCGTTGGCATGTTCGACAAGCAAATCCACCATCTCGCTCCATAGTTCGTAGTGGCCCTTCCCCTGCTTGCTGTTGAAGCGGGGGTTGTTCAATATGCTGATGTACTGTTTGACAGCCTCGGTGTAGAGCCCAACTTGGATCAACAGCTCGATGAAGTCTTCGGCATCCTCGGGGTGAACCTGCATGTAGCGACGCCATATCTTCACGCCTGTGTCCCCTGCGGCCGAATTCGCAAACGGCCTGTAGAGAGCCCATATCCTATTGTGTTGCGTAATGGGCAGTGCCCGAAGCGCTCGATCGAAGACGTGTCGCGTGAGGGTTACGAGGGGTTGCTGCAGTAGGAACTTGAGATACATTTCCCATATCCGGGGCATCTTATTGAGGAGAATCAGGGCCCGCTCAAACAGCGCATTAACCTTGCGGAACTCGGCAGCATACATGGCAGCATTCAGCTTGGCCACATGTTTCGTTCGAAATCGAAGATACTGTGTTTGGTGTCAGTGGCTTTGCACGAGGCAGTATGGGATAGGGCAGACGAGGGGAGTTTGACGAACCAGCTTCCAGAGTTTGTAGGATCGCGGGAGCTGAATACAGGCGCGTTCCATGGCGAAGGCTTGCTCGTGAACGGTGCCATGCTGTAGCTTGAACTCGATGTAAGCCAGCCATGGTTTAGTACTGCCGAGGTCTCGAAGGATGTCCTGTTCGTACACGGCATCTTCGTCGCTCTGTGAGGCTATGTCAGCTCAGTCCGAAGCGGTTTGAAACGGCCGAAGGGGGGGGCTCGCGACGTACGACAAGGTGGAGGTCTGGCTGTCGAGTGACGGCTGTCGAACCATTGGGAACCCCCATGGGCGCCATCCTGGGCTGGAGTCTGTCTACCTAGCAACGTCGGCGTGCAGGCATGCGGGGGATGCAGATTTGGCTGTGGTGTGTGAAAGAGAGAAGGTGGATCAGAACATGTTGAGCATTTAATATGGTCGAGGATACAGAAAATATCCTGTCGGTAATTGCGTCGTCGTGCTTGGTTCGATTCGAAGCCTCTTCTCCTCCAGCCAGCAAATCTGTCAAATCTGTCCTTGTCCTGTCCTTAGTGGTCCAGTGTAGCGGCGGCAGTGTGTGGTCTGTGGTGTCCCCTCCTCCCTTTCAAGTCGCAAACCGAATCCGTTTGGAGTAAGTAAGCAACTTGGTGGAATGCAGCGCAAGCAATCAACATTGGGATGGGACGAGACGTATGTTCGTTCACTATTGTTTTTTTTTGTTTTTTTTTAACTTCGCAGAATGCTAGAACGTCTGGGTCGGCAAAAAGCGCTCCACCCACTATCTATTGACTCCACCATTAGGCGCTGAGAGCCTGGAGCCTGAGAGAGTACAACTAGTACAGGCTGAGGAGCCCCGAGCACGCCCTGGAACGGGCTGAGCTGTAAACCCATTAGGGGGCTCGACCTTCTGTAACCGCCAATTGATTGATTGATTGGTTGATTGATTGCCTTAGGTAATATCTGCAGCCATCCAAGCTCCCCCAAGCAGTTGTTGCATCACTGCACAGCCAAGTTGGCCGTTAGTGAATTGCGCGACTTCGACGACATCACGCACCCCATACAGCACAGCATCTTGGTGTAGTGAATGATCCCTCGCCCTCAACTACCTATTTTCTTACCTTAAAAAAATAACCTCGACCGTCTTCCAGTCAACCCACAGCTTCGTTGTTCTCGCTTCCATTGCCGAGGCCGTCGGCCCAACCCTCCCTCTGCCTCCTCCAAGTCCATCATCCAACAGCTAGCCCAACATGTCTGGAGCTGGGGTATGTGGTAGTCCATTCCACTCGACCCAAGTCGGTCGCGTTAATGCTTTTCTTAGGATCGCGAAGCTGTCTTCCCGACGAGACAGTCGTTGGGTCTCATGAAGTCGAAGCTCAAGGGAGCTGAGACCGGCCACAGCTTGCTGAAGCGAAAGAGTGAAGCCCTCACCAAGTAAGCCCAAGCCCGTGCCCATGTCCTAATTTCCGATCTTCAGCTGACCTCTTGCTGTGCAAAGACGCTTTCGAGGTAATGCCAATGCGACCCAACTCCATCTCCCTGCTTGCTCATAACCTTAACCGCAGAGATCACGAGACGAATCGACGAGGCCAAGCGCAAGATGGGCCGTGTCATGCAGGTCGCTGCTTTCTCCCTTGCCGAGGTCTCCTATGCGGTTGGAGGCGACATCGGATACCAGATTCAAGAGTCGGCTCGTCAAGCCCGGTTCCGCCTCCGAACGAAGCAGGAAAACGTCTCGGGTGTCCTGCTACCCGCTTTCGAGAGCTACCAAACCGAAGGAAACAATGACTTCGGCCTCACTGGTCTGGGTAAAGGTGGTCAGCAAGTCCAAAAATGTCGAGAGACGTATGCGCGTGCTGTCGAAACTCTAGTGGAGCTAGCCAGTCTGCAAACGGCCTTCGTCATCCTGGACGAAGTCATCAAGGTGGTGAACAGGAGAGGTAAGCAGGCTATAACCCATGGCAGTATCACTTTGCCCGGATGAAAATGCTAACTATGCCATAGTAAATGCCATGTACGGTTATCGTCTCTTCCACGGCTGTGACTATGATTACTGACTTAGCCACGCAGCGAGCATGTCATTATCCCCAGGACGGAAAATACCATCAAATGTAACAAGGCCCTCAAGCGACGCAAACCCCCATTGGTACTTCATCAACTGACATTGTGCCAGATATCAACTCGGAGCTCGACGAACTCGACCGAGAAGAATTCTACCGACTAAAGAAGGTTGCCAACAAGAAGCAGCGCGACACAGCTGCCGCCGACGCTGAGATGAAAGCCAAGAAGAACGCCGCGGATAAGGAGAATGTGCAATCAGGAGGCGGTCACGCCGCTGCGGATATCCTAGCGGAGAATGAGGATGACGATGTCATCTTCTAAAGCGGTGGCTTGGTTTCGCCGAGGAGATTGTTCTGTACGTAGAGGGCCGGAGGAATTGCATTGGTGAGTCGGGCCGGGCGAAGGTCAGTGTCTTGCCGTGTTCAACTGTGTCAAAGGTATACTTTAGGCGTCTAGTGAAATTGATATCCATGCCACGTGCCCCTATATGGCCTCCTATATGGGCCATCCTTGCCTCGATACGCGAGCGGCTAAATTGAGGCTGTACCTGGTATGAGCCTGTGGACTGCCGAGACAGTCATACTATCTTCGCTACGGCCCCCCTTTTAGCCGGACGCAGTATATCTCTCCAATACTGCCAGTGCATCGGTTGCGCGCCGTCTCATTTGGTCTTGGCCATGCAAACAGCATTGTGAAGGACATAAATTGTATCCATTCTGTGGCAGGTTCGTTCCAATGTATACACGCCGTCAACTTATCTACGCCGGAGCATTGAACCGGATTTAGGAAATGCTGAAGAGATATAGGGCTATGACGAAACCTACCATCCCATGACGAAGGCAAGGCAAGTATTATCACCGAGTGGCATGAACTGCGACTCAGCGTTCGCCGCCACACAGCTTGAGCGACTATGCCGGCCTGGACCTCTGGCATCCGACAACGCAAATGCGCTACCCATCAGTATACACCCCCGGATCCAAGCAAGGTTCTCATCTCTTGCGGTTCTACGGTACCGCACCAATGTGTCATGTGGCGGTACAGGGGCACTAACAGGCTGCCTGGCGACAAGATTGACCACGATAGTTCAACCATCGTCTTCAGGAGGCGTTGGTTGATATTACCCGACAGCTGGCTGCTGTTGTGCCCCGCCAATGGTGATTCTCATCTTGGTAAAAGCCCGAGGTATGGATACGGACTAGGTATCAATTCTCGCCAAACTCAAGTAAGTAAGCAGGGTCACCAATATATTGGCTGCTGTGCTACTTCCGGGGATCAGAAAGAGGGCAGCCAGTATAGGCAAGCGTCATCCTGCGACCCTCAACAATCGCCATGGTCAGCAGATGACATGACAGAGCTGAAGTGACAGACGGGATAGGCCATCCAAATGCCTCCCGTTGCTTCTTGGCCAGGCCCTATTCGGAGCATGTTCACCAGTGACGGGGCCCTAGGAGCAACACTTCTACATCGTGCTTCCTCTCCCTTGGGCTCCTGGTAGCCAATCGCAACGCCCTACTCGCATCCACTTTCCCAGCAAACCTCAGCCGACCAATAGCGTATCTCTGATCCGAACGGTTGGTTTCCTCTGTATGCATGGCTATCGCCCCCTTGCATATCCCCCTTACCGCAGGATCCTCTTAGAGATCGCTCCCGAGCAGGGCTTCCGCCAAAAGCTGCTTCATCTGTCTCCAACCAACGTAATTAATTACATACGCCGCGGTGAATCGGGAGCGGCCGCACGTCATGAATCCACCTTCCTTTTCCGTGGTCGAGACCCTATAGACAGGCAGCACTCACGCCTCGGTCAGTTGGTATTGCCTTTTCTTTTTATGGGCCACGTGCTTCCTTTGGCATGCTCGAGGGTGTGTAGTGTCTTACTGTTCATCTGATGTTAGCAGCGACCCCCGGCGTGCCAGCCCTTGGATCCCTCATGACTGCAGTTGTTCCTTCGACTAAGCTGAATGATGGCATACGTGACCATCCTCATTGGTTCCTGGGTCCTTTGGGCCCCTGGGCTGAACGGAGGTGTGTGGGTATGGGTGTGCGTGTGGTCAAGGCAGCAGGAGGAGGAATCAGCTCAGCCACACCGTCCCTTTGCTTTTTTAGGCCGTCAATGATACGAATGCAGTCCCACGTGAAATCCCGTATCCTACACATCTTACTCCCGGGAACGACTTAGCTAAGGCGTAGTCTGATACGGCTCGATAGTATATCCTCTAACCTCAGCTCGTGCTATCTATACCCTTTTGGAGAACGCCCTCCCTAAATATCATCCCTGCTGGCATCCATCTTTTCGGCTGCCACGGCCATGGGACGACTCGATAGCTGCGCCTCCACACCACCAATCCGACCAGCACGACAAGTTGGTGATCTTTTGCTCTCTCTCTCTCTCTCTCTATCACAAAGTGGGAATAAATTGGCTGAAGCTGCCTGCCTGGGCCTATCCCGATTGGCAGGAGCTCGCCTGATCGCCCTCCTTGCAAATCCACCTGTGCTTCATCTTACTTCGGTCAGTCCACTATTGCCCGATCCTTGCTCTCACCATCAGAGTCACCCAACGCCATGGGACGTCCCGCTGCGCCATTGGTGAGATGGGATAAAGGCCCCCAATTCAATAGACTCGTGCCACGGCTTCCTGTGATGAGATGGGAATATTGTCTCGAGGACGGATTTGGTTCTAGGCAAGGCACACAGCACCCAAGAGTCAAAGGGGCGGTCAGTCATGAGCTTGTTAGGTCGAGTCTAGGCCGGTCTTCGTGCGTGCGAATCCTGCGTATATAAACCCCTGAGACATGATGACTGCCCATAGTCATTAGTACAACGAGCCTCATCAGTGAGCACAGATCTTGAACTGCCCCTCGTGTTTATAGCTACACATCATGATGTCGTTCTTCCACTGCATGCTTTCTCTCTTCCTCGCCGTGACTTCCACGGTCACGGCTCTTCCTACAAGCAACGCGCCACGAAACGATGTACCCGTTCTGGGCGTTGGCCATGCGGCTCCTCCACCATTCGACCCAGCCGCCCCGACCCCTAAGATCCTCCGAGTATCCGAGGCCGAGCTCGCCGCCGCCATAGCTAACGTGACCTCGGGCCGCCGCGCCCCGGGACACTCGCCGCCCGGGGGGAGCCGCAGCGTTCCTCACCGACGCCCTTGTCCGGCCGCAGCGTCATCGGGGCCGACAACCGGGCCTACTGGCCCAGCACGGACTACCCCTATTCCGCCATGGGGCGGATCTACCGCTCGGACGGCATCGTCTGCACGGGGACCCTGGTCGGCCCGCGCCACGTCACCACGGCGAAGCACTGCCTCCCGCAGGACTCCTCGGTGAGCATCCAGTTCCAGCCCGCCTACAACGGGGGCGAGCAGTTCCCCAGCGCCTACGTCACCGTCGCTCTGCCCGCCGGCGCCGGCGCCTCTGATCAGGTAAGCAAGCAAACGCCCCCCACAAAGACGCCCTACCTGTGTTGCTCATGGATTAAATACACCATGGAGTATATAAGCCATAACCAGTTATCCACTGACTAACGGACACGTCCAGTGTAATTACAAAAACGACTGGGCCGTAGTGGTCCTCGACGCGCGCCTGGGCGACGCCCGGGGGTACCTGAGCTACGACGTGGTCGACACGTCCAAGACGGACCAGGCCATCTTCTACAGCTACGGCTACCCGTCGGACAAGTCGTCGGACGTGAGCAAGCCGTACCGCCAGGAGGCCATCACGGTGGCGCGGTCCGGGTCGTTCCAGTGCGACCAGTACGGGCCGCTCAGCACCAACGCCGACGCCAACGGGGGCCAGTCCGGCAGCCCGCTCTGGCTGCCGCCCGACGCCAACGGCGTCCGCGTCCAGTACGGCGTCATGTCCTCGAGCAGCGCCGCCGCCACCTTCTTCGCCGGCGGGGAGTCCTGGGCCGGGGCCATTCAGTACATGATGTCGGCCTATCCCTAGATAAAAGGGGCACCCCTGTGATATAGCCATGATGCGAAGACTTGAGTTTCGTACTGTTCCCGATCAACTGCAAACTATCTCTTTCATATATAATTGCGAATATCGAGTTGGGAGGTTTGGTTGCGTTTACGCTCAATAACGACAGTATGGTCCAACTACATAACCCAATTTACTATTGCTGATAATGATCAAACAATCCTAAGAAGGACCGCCAGCGGCATCCGAGGAATGCACTTGTCAATACAATACACCAACGGGAAACCCAGGAGATAATAGACCAGCCCACAGTAGCCATGCCCCAAGCCTCGCTGCTGGACGCAGCCAGTCTCTTGTGGACAACGAAGGGTGCTGACAGCCACGATTCCCCAGCAACGCCTCACATCGGTATAATAGACTGTTTGTCTAGCATTGTTAGGCTAGCGCTAGGTTGTCTAAACTCGCCTGGAGGCCCGTTAGGTCTTCCTGTGACCCCTGTATAGAGCTCAGCCGGGTGGCTATGGAGCGTGCCGCTCTCGTCATTGTTATCAGCCTGATGCCGGATTCTGGTTGGAATGAGTTCTGACGGCGCACGGTTTCGTTTAGTTGTCGGACTAATTCGTCTCTCGCAGGATGCCTGTAAGACTGAAAGATGAGGCAAAGCTTCACTAAAGGGAGAGCTCCACCGGAGTAGTCCGAGGAGCAGAGCTGCTCTAGGAAGAAGCTGATTTTATCTTGTCGTTGCCAGTTGTCTATATCCCGCAGTGAATGAGTTCGCCACATTTGAGGTTCCAACTCAATGAGCGTCTCAGGGATACACGGGATTGTCAAAGCAGCGCCCTCTGTGTTTAGGCTAGCGACATCATCTTTTGACTCTCTTGAGTTGGATATTAGTAGAAGACCGCCCTTTATGAGATACGAAGGATAACCAACCTCCTACTCTGTTCAGATATCTCTTCAGCCCAGTCTTGGTCAGCCCAGTCTTGGTCATTTCGCAAGAAGGCGCCCGGATCTTTGATCAGGCTAAAAGCCAGTGCAAAATGGTAGATCAGAAGCATTCGTGTAAATGGAGACAGCTGACGATAGCATACAGCTTTGGCGGGATGGAATGGTCGTACCGCAAGTATAGGCGTGTCCCCGAATTCAACAGTGTTGCACCGGGGCCAGGTACCGACCCCTCTTGACATGAACTCATGGGGGATTATCGAAGGGACCTCAGAGTTGCTAGACCAGCAACATAGCACAACTTTTGGCTTTTTGAGGTCAATGACATCCTCAACGAGCTTGTAACATTCTGAGATTGGGATGTGGCCCGGATTGGATGGCGAAAATGAGAAAGCATCAAGAACCGTTACTGTGTGTATGCTTCTCGCGCCATTTGAAGCAAAGCGGATGAGCTCGTCCACAGCTTTCAACGTAGCACAGTCCTGAACGAACTGGGTGAAATCAATGTCGTACTTCTGACTACGATGTGGCCGCTCCAGGATTATGATCAGGTCTGAAAGGCCTGAAGCCAGATTGCACGCCTGGCTGATTTCATCTTGTTGTAGTCCGTATTTTGCTCCCAACTTTTCGATGAGTTTGAGCGCCCTGCAGTCACCTTCTGATGGATAGCATACCGGTGGCTCTCTCACATGGTTGCGTATAATAAAGCCAGGAATTGGAATGTTCAGACAACTCATTTTTGCGGTACAGGAGACGTCAGTGGAACAAATTCTGAGAATAGAAAGTGAAGGACAAGTCCACTTGTATTTCTTCAGATAGGGGGAGAAGAAGAAGTGCCGTTAGCTTTCTTCTTATCCTCCAGCTAAGGCCTTTTGCTTTTACTTGTTTCTTCTCAACCGGAGCTTCAAAATCGGATTCGATGTCACGATATCCACGGATGCGGTTTGCGACTCTAACCAGGAGGAGTTAGTAGTACTCCTGAAAAAGTAACAGATCTATATTTGCCTGGATATTTCAGTCTCGTATTAGAGGTGTTAGTCAATACAGTTCCGTAGTATATATGATATCCCTCTTTTTGAATTCATCTCTTCAGTATTGCCCCGAGTAAAGAATTAGGTTATACGCATGGTTGAGCGTATGCTATGGGAGCCTCAATGTAACATTTCCTCGTTAGGGCAATTGAACCGATTGGATGAAACAGTGGTGTCACTGCGAAAGTCTTTTATGAAGACTTCACAAGGTGGAATGAGCCGAGAGTGTAGCACAGGAGCAGTATAATCAAATCCACTAGTCTGAAACAACTCCCGACTTTCCAGGGGGGCCCTAGTCGTTGAGGATCGCAACGATGACAGAAATATCCTCGTGTCGCACACGTACTCCAAGTAGAAGGGGCTGGCCACCAGCCGATCCACGATCTCCGTCAGATTTCGGACCTCCTCGACCACGTTGTGGATCTAGCCAGTCACCTTGTGTAGTCTTTCTCAAGACCGGTGCCCAGAGACAGTATTTGATCTGGTGTCATGTCGCGAGCTTACACCATGGCCACCACTATGAGGTCGTTATGAAGCACGGCGCCATCCAGCAGAACTTACTTAAGTTTGCCTTGTTCACAACCTTGGAGGTTTCTGTATACGTTGTACCATCCCTGCACTCGTTGGCCAGCTGATAGTCAAATCGATTTGCTTCTTGGGCCACTTAGATAACTCACTACTTATAGCATATTGCTTTTCTCTAGCCTACCGATAAGACAACTAGTCTGGGCCAAACAAGGTCCCGCAGCTGGGAGTGACGTGAAATAAATCTACAAACACCTCGTGAAAGAATGTGCGGTTACCCGGGTCATCCTCTGCATGAAGTCAGTAGATCTCGCGCCATGTCATGTGAAAGCGAGATCGCAATGGAGGTATAGCATACCATGCTTACCGAACCTTGCAGATCAAGAAGCCATGGCATGTAGAGACTCCTGGCGGCTTCATGAAAAGATCAAGTGTTACTTGGGGATTATTGGGGGCGATGGTTCGACTGGCCAGGACGCGGAGCGGATCAAACCAGTTGTCACCTTTACAGCTGATCTGCCTTTGTTTGATCGCGGTTGAGGCTTTCGGTGTTTACTGGTAAGTCTCGATAGCATGCCAAGACGTTGGCACTACAGAAGACCAAAGGGGATGAAGGAGTTTGGCCGTCGATCGTGCAGAGAGGGCAGTATCTAACATGGGCGTGGCATAGTCTAAGAACGGACCTGGATATAGGTAGAATTTCTCTTGTTATACTGCCTTCTCTGAATTAGCAGGCGCCTGGATGCGGCCGAGGATAGGGCCGCCGGTGCCATAGCGGTTGTTGGTACCGCAGCGGCGCTGGTGGTCATGTTGAGTCGCAGTATCAACAGGGGTATAGCACCCCAGCCACACTGGGGCGCTACCCTGGCCAGTTTTAGTCTATAGAGCTAGTCGCATATTTTCTTTTATACATATCGCACCACAAGATAGATCTCCTTTGTCTTAATCTTCTCTCTTTTAGCTAGCCCTCTAAACACTTTACTAGAGTATACACTGGCTTATGTCACCCCTGTTGCTCTCTGTCGCATGCGACATGTCAAGCCACCTGCGCCTGGAGGACCCCGAGTCTTGCGCTTGGTGGTTTAGGATAGGGAATATCCGGTATGCTGGAAGTGCCATCATAATTGGATTAATACCTGAATATATAGGGCAGATCCTACCAAAGCAGGCATATACGTCACTTATTAGGTTGTTACATTAGACTAGGCATATACTTCCTCTTCTTGGATTTGCCTTCTACCCACAGCTGAGTTTTTAGACCTTGGAAGGGAGAGTCACTGTAGGCATGTTGAGTGAGGAGACAAGAGCTGGCGCTGCTGACGGCGTTTTGACTGAGAATAGAAATATGGAGGTGCCGAGGAGATGCAGGTTAAATTAAATAACGAAAGTAAGCTTCACCGTCCCTGTTGGCCTTCGGTCATGATTGAAAGCAGCCCTCGCAGGGATATCGCAGGGATGAGGTGAATGTTTTGACCGCCTTGTGCAGTCCCAGAACCCCCAGACATGTTACACGCCGTCTTGAGCCGAGCAGTGATCAAGTCTCATTCGCTTCTCGGAATTGCCTGTTGAAAAGGATAGCGCCCGAAGTAAGGGGGAGGCTAAGATGTCCAATCGTATTTGTGATGACACAACTCATCCAAGTGACAAGAAATATGCGGCGAAACAGGGAAACGGCCCGAACAGACGCGATATCATGACAGGCTGTGGAATTCCAAGCTCGGAGATTATTCTACCTTTTCTCCGCCGGGCGCATGCTTGGTTATGGGGCTTATGCATAGAAATCTAACTGCATGCAAAACAATCTACGGCATGGCCGCATATTGCTGATATGATGTGATGGGCCGACTGCCTGCTTACGTCAGCCTTACGGTAATCCGTACTCAACGAGATACTTTGAATTCATTAGGTAAGTGCTTAGTTAGCTGCACAGAAGTCTACACCCATTATCATCGTGGCTCATGAGTTATCTGTGCTTCTGCACGAGATTGCGGTCCAGGATCCAGAGCGTGTGCTCTATTCCGTTGCGAAGTCGGATAACACGCACGACGGCTTTCAAGACATCAGCTACAAGACCACTGCTAATGTGGTTAATCACTGTGCCCACTGGCTCAAACAAACTCTTGAAACTGAAAAGAACCGCATCTTCTGTTATCTGGGACCCCTTGACTTGCGATCTCTTATTCTCGTTATGGCTGCCCCCTCGGCATCACCATCAAGGATCATCAGCTAACCACCGAATCCAAGGCATTCTCCATACGTCTGGATCCACCGGCATTCCTAAGCCTGTGCCTGTTACTTACGGCTCTTATGGTGGCATGAATAGAGGCGGAATGCCGCCGGAAGAGATCGGAGATGTCCTTTGCCAGAGAGTTAAGCTGACGACCCCCATGGGGTCTTGCGATACGCCGTTACTCCGTCATGAGATGCTCAATGACCCGCGGGACTGGGAGTATATTTCTCTGAGCCCCTTGAAGTTGGTGACCTGAAGGATGACACAGATCTATTTCAACCTGGGCTGGACAGTCTTCAAGTCATGCCCCTGCTCAACGCGATTAATGCTTTCATTGTCAAGTTGGAGCAGCCCGTGGACCTCCTCGAAAGAGAAGCTGTCTACTCCAACCCGACTGTACGGAATTTACTCGCAACAGTTTGTATTCGTGGATGCCATGTTGCATGGTTATTCGGCGGGGTAGCTTAACGTGTATTTGGACCCCCGTTAAGCTTGTTCTCGATGAGGTCCACGCGCAATACTCGGAGATGAGGGGGATCAGCGGCTACATACGGCTGTGGTCACATATTCAGTAGCTGAGCAGATATACTTACTCAGGTAGATGTATCTGGTCATTGCCAAGGCATCTTGAATGCCCCCTGTCTAGGTACGGTGCCATCGTGTGCCGAAAGGGGTCAGACTAGCGGGGGTAAGATAAGCAATCTGCATCCCGGATACCGGACAGCCAGACTTTCAACCTGCTTTTTTTTCTTGCACATCGGTTGTCTCGTGACGCGCCGCTGTCAACATCTAATACTGTCTGTCAGAAACGTCTGTAGGGCCATGCCTCAAACTCACTGCGACGACCGAGCCGACGTGATCGAGTCGGAAAGCACTCCTTTGATTACACCAGAAGCTCATCTTCACAATTCCTCGTCACAGCCTGTAGTACGGAAGCGTCTCGGAGTTGTCACTGCTTGCATCCTTTTGATCGTTCTTCTTGAATTGGGAGCCATTCTTGCGACGATCCCCCTCACGCAGGTCCTCGAAGAAAACATATGCCGCGCCTTCAACCCACATCTCCATCCACTAGCCCCCAAAGACCCGCGATGTAAAGAGAATGACGTGCAAACCGAGCTTTCCATCATTCGGGGGTGGCAGAGCACTCTGGACTACCTCCCCAGCCTGTTGACCGCCGTGCCGTACGGCTTTCTCGCCGATCGACGTGGCCGTGAGTTGGTACTCAGTCTCTCGCTGCTGGGCATCACCCTAGCGAGCGGCTTCTATGTTCTGATTTGTGCGTAGTAATAATCACCTCCACTCCCTCCAGAGTTCCCTCCAACAATAAGTTGCTGTAGCTGATGCGTACAACTAGGCGCGTTACCTGATGTTTTCCCTGCCCGTCTAACATGGGTCTCGGCTATCTTCACCTTCATCGGCGGCGGCCCTGCCGTTTTCAATGCCATGGTCTTCACCATCGCTGGCGACATCGTGACTGAAGAACAGAGGTAACGTCACCATCCATTCTCTCAAGTGCGGGCACGAGCCAGCCGGCTGATCCCATCTCGAGGTCCACCGCCTTCTCCTATCTCGCCGCCGCAGTGACCGGAGGCGAGCTCATCGCGAGTCCCATCGTTTATCTTCTCATGGAGAGGGACCTTTGACTGCCCATTTACCTCGGTATGAGCTGCTTAGTCATAGCAACAGCCATTCCCTTCTTCCTTCCCGAGACTTTGCCCAGACGGCCACAGACTCAGTCCCGAGAGGCTCAGCCGCCGGTACCATGGCTCCAGACAATATGGGGAGAGATGACAAAGCTGAGCCAGGCCATTCGGTGGCTTACATGGAAAAATTGGCACGTGGCGGTCCTTCTCTTCACTTTCCTCCTCACAACGCTCGGCCGTTTTGCACTGGAGATTCTATTACAGTATGTTACCAAAAGATACGGCTGGTCATGGTCACAAGTAAGAATCTACCCTCCACATGCCATATTTGCGTTGCTTCAAGAATGTCCTCTGCTGACAGGGTTAAAACTATCCAACTCAGGCGAGCCTCTTGCTAGCTATCCGGGCATTCTTCAACCTTGCCCTTCTTACCATCATCATCCCCGCGGCAAGCCATGTACTGGTTCACCGATGGTCCTATTCTGTCCAGGGCTCAAACCTGGCAATGGCGTGGGCCAGTGTCGTGCTGCTGGTGGTAGGCGCCTTCATGATTGGTCTAGCGGAGACCTCTATTGCCATGGTCTTTGGCCTGGGGGTCTTTGCACTCGGCGCAGGCTACAATTTTCTCATCCGCAGTCTCCTAGCATCCCTTGTTGACAAGCACTATGCCGGAATGCTATATACGGCAGTAAGTTTCTTCGAGACAGTCGGAATGCTGGTGGCGGGGCCGTTGCTCGCCATCTCGTTCCGTACCGGTCTGGACTGGGGCGGACCTTGGATTGGACTACCCTACATCGCCGCGGGATGTCTATTTACCACGGCGGCTGGTGCTGTTACTATCATGGGTCTTGCTGGGCTGAAGGCCAAGACAAATGACGGCGTGAGCGAGGAAGAGCCTCGCTAGCGACACTGTCAAGAGCTCTGCATATTACTTGCTACCTGCTCCGAGCTTTTGTAAAACCAATCATGTCTTTCAGGCTGTACTCGTACAAATACATATCATTGCGCCTCCAAGCCAAGCCCTGGCTCTTGACTGACAGCTACCACAAAAATGGTGCACCCTGCGGCTTTTGCCAGCATGCCACTGCGCCATCTGGGACAAAAAGTGGTTGGTTGATAAAGGTGGTAGTAGTAGAGGTCTGACCTTCCTAATATGTATGGACCCCTGTTTTCTTATCTTTCACCGAATTTCGCGAATCCGAATCAGACAATACGTGTTACACACATACCTTGTGCGTTCAATATTACCAATCGGAGCTTTCTCCGCCACCCGATGGTTTGGTACCTTTCCAAGTGGATAGGGGTTACTGTATCCTTACTCCACATGGATTTCGAATGAAGGCGTACTAGGTTTGTAGATAACAAGTAGGTATCCTGTAATATGAGATCCCACAAACCATGCGCCACCATATACTTATGTGAATCTATCTCCAATGCTCGTCCAGAACGATCATGTGATTAGTTGCCTCTTCGCCGACGGACCTGCTGGCAGCTTCTCCATTCCCAGCTGGATGGCGCCCAAGCCCGATCCAACTACCTCAGTCTCAAGAGCTGATGCGGGCATTTCAGCCGCGAGCGCTTTCGAGAGGCAGTCTCTAAAAACGGCATACCCAAGATCTTTCTCCTTATAGAGGTTAGCGGAATCGACAAACTTGGTCTGGATGCCGTCGGGGAGATTCTCAAGCGGGCGCATAGTAAGCGCTACGGATTTGATTCCTTGAGTAGACTTGACGACGTACGCGCAAGCCGTGATGATGGACTCGAACTCGGTCGGGACGATGCCATCGATGGCTAGGGCGCCGGCCGTGACTTTATCGCAAGGGCCGATACGATATCGTCTTTGATAGTAGGGATCTTGTAATAAGCTAGACGTAGGCCTTAGGCAGCGACATTGCGAGGTAGTCCTTATAGAAAAGCCCGATCAGGGAGGTGGACAAGGCGAAGGGCAGTACCGAAAGCCTGCTCAAAGCTCAGCGAGACCGGAATAGTCACTGCAATGTGATTCTCGGCCAGGTTGCACTTCGAGAGAGTGGATGAGTGGCCACAAAAGTTAAGCGTGATCGATTTAACCTCAACGAGAATACCCTTTAGCTTAGGCTTCGGGTAGGGTGCTTCCTCTACATCTTAGGGGCTTCTTTACTTTAGTTAGCCAGGGGTCGTGTGTTACGGCATAATGATAACGAAAGGAAGACTAAGGGGGAAGGGGGCTTGTTGATGGGATAGATGGCTTGGCGTTGGATTTATAGAGTGAAAGCTAAGGTGGAAACTGAAACTCAAGGTAGGTGCACGTTCATTGACTTGTGTAAAAATAGATGCGGTAACTTGATGCGCACTAGACTTCAGTGACGACAACGATCTTCTTCTCAGGTGGCGCTGATGTACCTTTTCATACGCCGGTTCCGAGATTCATCACGAAGCAAAGCCCCCATACGTGTTAGTACATAGTACTGTGTCCGATCGGACCGGAGATAAAGACTTCCACTTCATAATGACCGTTGACAGCACCACCCAACGCCCGTGGCTCATTGGTGTACCGGATTGTTACACCGCTTTACCTTGCCACTCGGCGTTTACTGTTCTTGCATACGTGATACCGTGTGACAGATACCACTAGGGAATTCTACATTCCGAGGCCTGTCCCACTGTTCTATGCCCGACATGAAAGCTTGACGTTTGGTATATTTCATATAGCCATGGAAGAACAATGTACTATTATCCTTCTAAAGACCATCCTAATCTAGGAGCTGGGCTAGATAGAGCCTGCACTTGTCCACCACAACTGTCCTGTCTCAATGGATACTCATAGAGAGGTACACTCAGTGTAATACACAAGCTGGGCTTGCATGTAGTTTGCTCAGCTGAGCTAACTGGGCAAAGTTGATTATACCTGAACTAAACAGAGCAATATCTAAGCAAAAGCGATGGTCGGCTAGGACTCAGGTGATCTTCGCCAAGGGGCCGATTAGTTCATCCTCGCCGGCATTAAACAATCAAAGCAATCACGAAGCCCAATAGCGACGATGCCAGCCTGGCTTCTTTCCCGCGAGCCCCATTCGACCAATCGTCTAGAAGATCTGGCACAGACGTCGTGGGAGTTACGACAGCAGTTGTTGTTGCCGTGTTTTGAGTCATTGACGTGGTCGTCGTAGCCATAGTTGAGTTGGAGTCCTGGCTTGAGCTGATAGGGAGGGTAGAGGATGCGGATGATGCTTCGGTTGTGACCGTTGCGCTCACTGAAGTGCTGATGTCGCTGTTTGTTGTTGTTGTTGCTGTTGCTATAAGGTGGTTAGATACGTAACTGAGGCACGACTTTACTTGGATCTAAATATAACAACGTGAGTCCACTCACCCTCATCTGGTTCGCAGACAATAGCGGATGGAAATAAAGCCAGGGCGGCAAGTGCCCAGCTCAAGTAGGGAGTGAGATGCATGGCGCGAACAAGGAGACGTGCCCACAAGCAGCGCGAACCCAGGTTGTTGGAATGGGAAAGGGTAGGTCAGTTCGAACCGTTTTAAAAGGGCCCATCATCAATCAATCCTTAGATGCAGCTAGGATGTCGAGAAAAGCTTGTCCTGTGCGCTGAGGGCTTCTGGGGGCTTCTGGCTGACGTACGCTTCCGGAACACGGCAGTGGTAACGACGACGCCCCCTGATCCAATCAGGAAAGGTCTTGGCGCTAAGACAGGGGTGGAACGGAAACTATTGAGTAGCACAGCAATGCGATATTTGCGTTGGTGCGCCGTGATGCTGTGCCGGATTCCCGCGTGTCCAAAGTTACGAGCATATCGGGCAATACAAGGTTGGAATACGGGGTGCGACTGATGCTAGAAACGTCGTGGCAGGGTCGGCGGTCAATCCAGGCCCCTGAGCCACGCGCTCACTGCTGCCAGCAAAAGCGTTACGTTGGTTACAAGCAGCACTCCAAGATATAGTTCCATGTAGAGGTACGCTTACTGCTTCACAAAGACAGCTCTGCTTCAGAGAGTGGTCGATTTTCGGGTTGCGACTCATGTAGCTCGGCAAAGAAGTGCGTTGCTGACACACGATACGGCATGACTCTTTGGGGGGATTTTGAGTGGAGACCAAACCTCGTGTTTACGTTATTGGCTTGGCTGAGGCGAGGCCTTCAGCCTCAATTTGTGAACTCCGCCTGAGCCACACAGCACAGCTTGATCTGAGATAAGCGTTCCTTGTTGTGGCTAACCATGCAGTTATGTAAGTAGTCATCATCATTTGTTCAATTGTTCCTGGGGTCCAGCTCATCAACACAGCGTCAAACGCGCTTGCATCGCCAGCAGATCCCATCTCAACCCCAGATTCCTCACTGTACACAGCTGCCAATGTCAGCTTCTCAGCTCTCGCGGCTTCTGCCGCTGCCTGACGAGGATATTGAGCAAGTTCTGACGTACGCCGCCACACTGTCCAAACCGGAGGCAGTGGAGCATTTCCGGAATCTGCTTGGTGATTCACCCGATGCTGTCGACTTCATCTCGTCTTTCAATTCAAGGCGCCAGGATCCAAAATCCACCCCTGCATCCCACCCTTCGTCTTCACGTTCCAATCTGGATGCCGTTCCCAAGGCTTCACGGAACAACAAGAAGAAGAAGGCGCCTCTCCACACTCCAGCCCCTCGCCAAGTCACCAACCTTGGCCCTGCACCAGGCACCGCATACAGCAAAAGGAATCTTGAAGATGATTATCGACCTGGTGCATCGAGCCGTGCTGCCTCACCGGCCAAACCACCACCCAAGTCGGCAACGCCGCCTCCGCCTCGGCCGCCCCCATCTGCTGCTGGTCACCTGATCTCGGATCTGCCCAAATCAAAGCCGAAATCAAACCCTGTCTCCCGATCATCTACCCCTGCACCCAAAACCAAGGTCAACATCTCGGGTGGCACGGCTATGCACGGTGCTTCTTCTGCCCTGTCTGATCTAGATGCCGCCATCAGAGCCCTGGAGTTGACGACGAATCCAACAAAGAGCGGCGACGATGCTTCGAGAAAATGCAACTGCGTGGCGGCTAGGCATCCTCTGCTTGCTGCTGCTCCTAACTGTCTGCATTGCGGCAAGGTCATCTGTGTTAAGGAAGGACTTGGGCCATGCACTTACTGTGGCACACCGCTGTTGAGCTCAACTGAGGTGCAGTCCATGATCAAAGAGTTGAAGGCCGAGCGTGGTCGGGAGAAGATGGCAGTCGATCGGGATGCCCACAGGAGGGCTGATGTATCCCGGACGCCAGCCCCGTTCACCAAGCCACGTGAGACCAATGAGGATCTATCTTCTGCCGAGACCAAGGCCCGGGAACATCGCGATCGCCTGCTTGCCTTCCAGAATCAAAACGCCCGTAGAACAACAGTCAGAGATGAAGCTGCTGATTTTGATGTGACTGGAGCCATGGCTGGTACCGGGGGGAGCATGTGGTCTTCTCCCGAGGAACGCGCGCGGGAACTGAAGCGACAACAAAAGGTCCTGCGAGAGATGGAGTGGAATGCTCGGCCAGAATATGAGAAGCGGCGTCAAGTGGTCAGTATCGACTTGGTAGGAGGCAAGGTGGTCCGGAAGATGGCCGCAGTTGCGCGACCAGCCAGCCCCATGGAGGAAGACACTGTTGATGTCGTCGAAGAAATTCCAGCGCCAACCTCCGTCAACAGCAATCACGTAGGCGGGGGTGGCGCGTTCAGCAAGAACCCGCTTCTCGGAGCATTGATCAAGCCAGTTTTCGAACCTGAAGGCAAAGGAAAGGGCATCGAACTTGAGGGGAGGAAGGATCGTAAGACGAAATGGAGAAGGGTGCAAGACAATCTGGAAGACAACTCCGAGGTGATTCTGAACGGCGGAGCCTACGGTACTCAGCCTGGTACGGGTCAGGCGATCACCGCTGGCGGCGACGAGCCAGATTGCGGATAAAACATGGTGCTTTGGAGAGAATTGCTCCATCGGTACCATTATCTTATCCCCCCGAAGCTCATAAAGCTGATGAAGTCGCGAATATGACAACGTTGATTGGATGGTACGTGCTATTTTTATGTACGTGATATCACTCTTACATGCGTTGGGCTGCGCCATCTACTACTACACTGTCAAAGTGGCAGTCTGTCTGACATCCCGACTGCTAGCACCGACACTGATGGTGAAGGCACCAGAAGGTACAACCCAGTTTTGCTGGGCTACGTCCCAGTAGCTAAGGTCTTTCCTCCTGAGCGCAAACGTGGCGGTGCCAGATGCGCCCGCCGCAAGTGGCAGCTTGTCAAATCCACGAAGCTGCTTTGGCGGGGCGGCTACCGAAGAAGGGTAACCCACGTAGAGCTGCGCGACTTCGGCGCCAGTCACGGAGCCCGAGTTGGTCACGTTCACAGTCACAGTCGCCACGGTTTCGAAGAGGTCGGCACGACCGCCAGAGACGATGGCACCCGTTGCCGGACCCGAGTTGGGGGCGCCATTAACAGCAATGCCGGAGTAGGTGAAGTTGGTGTAGGCTGAGCACACATCAGTCAAGTCAGCACATGGACCAAGAGAGATGACGGAGGGAGTGCATGGGGTTGGTCAAGACTTACATAAGCCAAAGCCAAACTCGTAACGCGGGACGATGTTGGCCTTGTCAAAGTGGCGGTAGTCGATGTAGAGGCCCTCGGCGAAGTTGTCATTGCTGCGGCTCACGCTGGTGCCGTAGTCCCCGGCCGTCTTGGCGATGGTGTAGGGCAGCTTGCCCGAGGGCGACGTGGCGCCGTACAGCACGTCGACGAGGGCGTTGCCGCTCTCCTGCGAGGGCAGACCAGCCCAAACGATGGCCTTCACGCTGGGTAGCGCCAGGATGGTTTCGAGCAGCACAGGGCCCACCGAGTGCACCACGACGATGACGTTCTCGTTAGCCTGCGCCACGGCCTGTACGAGCTGGTTGCCCGAGTGCCACGGGTCCAGGTTGTTGCGGTCCCCGACGTGGCCCTCGACCGTGATGTAGCCCTCGCCGCTGTCGGACGTGATGAAGACGATAGCGGCGTCGGCGCCCTGGGCGGCCGAGGCCGCCGAGGTGCTGTCCGAGGCTTGCAGGTTGATGGTGGTGCCGTCGCTCTGGGCTCGCGTGCGGATCGCGTCGGCGGGCGCCACGAAGTACGGGTAGTTGGCGGTGCCCGAGCCCCAGCCCATGCCCAGCGCGCCCGTGTTGCAGCCCCGGTCGACGCACGCGTTGATGCCCTGCGGGTTGTTGGCGGCGGCGGACCCAATGAGGGCCAGCCGCGACGGCTTCTTGAGAGGCAGGATACCCCCTTCGTTCTTGAGGAGCACGATACCGTCGCGCCCGATGGCCCGCACGTTGGTCTTGTGCGATGCCTGCACGTTGGCGTTGATGTTGATGGCCGGGTAGCCGCTGTCCTGCTTGGTCAGGTACCAGGCCCCCAGTACGCGGCGCACCATGTCGTCGACGCGCGACTGGGGCACGCGGCCGCTGCTGATGGCGCTCGCGAGCTTGGAGCCCCAGAGCACGGAGCCGCCGTTGTAGTCGGACCCCGGCATGGTCATGTCGAGGCCCGAGTTGGCGCTGAGCTCGGTGCTGTGCTGGGCGTTCCAGTCGGTCATGACGTAGCCCTGGAAGCCGAGCTCCTGCTTGAGGAGGCCGTTGAGGCTCTTGTCGTCCTCGCACGACCACGTCCCGTTCAGCTTGTTGTAGGCGCACATGACGGACGCCACGTTGGCGTGGACGGCGTCGGCGAACGGCCATAGGTACAGCTCGTGCATGGTCCGGTCGTCGACGTTGGAACTCATGGTGTCGCGGTTGAGCTCCTGCTCGTTGGCGATGTAGTGCTTCACGTTGGCCTGCACCCCGGCCGCCTGCATCCCCTCCACCGTCTCCGCCGTCGCGATCCCCGACAGGTACGGGTCCGCCGCGAACCCTTCCCAGTTGCGCCCGCCCTCGGCAATCTTGCCGAGCGGTCCCGCGACGGGGCCCAGCAAGACGTGCACGCCGCACCCTTTGGCCTCTTCGCCCATGAACTGGCCGCGCTCCCGGATCAGGGCGCGATCCCACGTCGACCCGGCCTGGATGCCCGGCGTGAAGGCGGTGACGCCGTTGCCGTAGCGTATACCCAGTGGAGAATCCTGCAGGCAGAGCTGGGGGTAGCCGATGGAGCCGATGGCGGCGGTGTTGCCTACGCAGGGCCCCTTGTTCCAGCCGCCGCCAGTGACGATGTTGATCTTGTCTTGGGAGGACAGCTTGGCCAGCGCCGAGTTGGCCTTGGTGTACGCCGTGGCCCAGTCAGCTGTCGATTGACTGGCAACTACCGAGGCGCCAGCCAGCCCTGCTGCGAGATCTTGATAACGCATCTTTCGTGCCTTGGGCAGGTTGGTGGTGTGTGTATTCCCAACAGCTTGAATGAGGATCGACCGAGGACAGGAGGAGTGCCTGGGGAAACGGGACCGGTCACTTCCAACCTAATCTCAACCAACTTATATTGTGACAAGAGGGGGCCACGTGGAAGGCTTCTTCCAGTGAGTGTACCTCGGAACTTGATGAGATCACTGGGGCGGCCCACTACTGCCAATGCAACCTGCGGCCACTGCAGTGGGAGATCGATCGCCAGACTACGATGCCTTGTACGGCAATTAACGGAAGACCATGGCTCGGAGGCGCACACCTGGCCCGGCATTTTGCCATCAGCAGATTAGATTGGCACTTGGCATAGCTCTTGTCCGTCTTGGGGCAACCAATACGCCGTCGGTAGCCCTGCCCGTTTGGGCTCGGCCCCCTAACTTGCTTTCCCATTACCTAACGAGACCTCAAGGCTAGGGTAGGACGACGGGTGTAATCCAGGGCGGATATTGAGAAAGAAACTTCTTATGTATGGCATTAACCGGCCCGCGTAGCCAATACCTTCCCATAAAGGGGTGGGGTGGGCCAATGGGAGGCCGGAGCAGTCGACTCCGAGGACATGCAGCCCCCGCTCCGGCGGCATCTTGGCTCTTGTCTGTCCCCATTTCTGGGGGAAAGACCCTGCACGTTTCCCCCAATGATGATTTGACCCCAGGATTTGTCCTCTCGCCTGGGCTGTTTGCGGATCATCAAGGTTTATATTATCCCGAATTTCAGCCATTTTCACCGACAACGGCATGCTTCGACTGGGGGTTAATAGTATAAAGGTTGCTTCTATTATTACTGCTCTAACGTGATAATTCATTTAGATGACAAAACGCGAGAAACCCCGACAGCGTGGGTTGCAAGCTAATCACTGGCCGCCGCGCCTGTGCTCACCCCCGGCAACTCGCTGGCAGGCCTCAAGTAAGGTGCGCCCGGCCCATTCAAAGTCATCCATCTCGAGGTAGACCTGTGCGCTCAACCTCGCCCACATGCGGCCGTTTCCTTGGAATAGGGGAATGAATGTGTTGTAGTCCCCCGTCAACTTCCCCGTGATCCACTGCATGACAGCAGGCGCCTCAGCTACGGATATAGCATTTGTGGCTTCCGCGCCGGAAGAAGAGCCGTCCGTGATCTGGATGGGCAATGCCACGTTCGTCATGCTGCACTGGCCCAGAGTGCCCGTGCTGTTTTCCAGGACTTCCGTCCCCAGTATCTCGGCCGTCCGCTTGCCGCCCTCGCGTGCCAGCGTCTGGATATAGCTCAAGATCTTCTCCTCGCCGCCCAGCACCTCCTGCCGCCACCGCAACGCGTCCGCGATGCATGCATAGGGCGACGAGTCGATGGTGCCCGTGAACTCGAAGTTATTGACGAACGGCGAGTTCTTGCCGGGCGGCAGCGGGTTAAAGCGTGGGGCGCCGCCGGTGGCGGTCTGCGTGGGCACGTAGCCGTGGGAGGTCGGGACCGAGGAGCGGATCAGGCCCTGGTTGCGCAGGGGCACGTAGAGGACGGCGCAGCCGCGCGGCACGAAGAGCCACTTGTGGCAGTTGGAGAAGAAAAAGTCCGGGTCCAGGACCCCCAGGTCCAGCGCGATCTGCCCCGCCCCCTGCGCGCCGTCGACGACGCTCAGGACGCCGTGCGCGCGGCACGCCCGCACCAGCGCCTCGAAGGGGAAGCGCACCCCCGGCAGGCTGGAGATGGTGTCGAAGACGCAGAGGCGCGGGCGCGTGCCCCGGGCGGCGCAGGCGGCGACGGCGGCCTCGAAGGCGGCGACGGCGGCGGCGTCCTCGAAGGGGTGCTCGAGGCGGATCTCGCGCGAGGCCACGCGGGCCGGCGGCGGCTGCGAGTCGACGACGTAGTCGATGGTCTTGGCGCAGCCGCCGTAGATGGTGCTGAAGTAGAGCATCTCGTCGCGGCCGTCGGGGTGCCAGGCCAGGCCCCGCAGGACCGTGTTGATGGCCACGGTCGCGTTGGGCACGAGGACCACCGTCTCGGTGGGCGCGCCCAGGAGCCCCGCCACCGCCGCGCGCGACGCGTCCAGCAGCCCCGGCAGCTCGTCGCGGATGAACGGGTCCGGCCGCGCCGTCGCCCGGTCTTGGTACTCGCGGAGTCGGGCCTGCACGGCGCTAGGCCAGGCTCCGAAGGAACCTGGTTTTTTTTCGATGTGAGGTTCAGAATGATGGATGAATTGGGATCATCTCGTCTGGTTGACTACTATTGGATTGCAAAACTGTGACTACTCACCGTGGTTCAAGTTCCGGTAGTTCGCATCGAAGAGGAACTCTTGGTGTAGACTTTGGCCGAATGCTGCGGGGCTCCCATCGGTGGGCTGAGGTGTCGTATCGGAAGACGCCATGGCGATCATCAATCAATCTCAGATGATCAAGCCTGTACTGGTCACCGAGATGCTTGCTTCTCCTTGTTTTACTTCCAGGGGCGATACTATACACGTATAAAGTAAGTATTTATTTCCCTAGTCATGTAGTCACCTGGGCCGCCATCGGCTGCTGATATCCAGTGACTCATGAGGTGATGATCAGGCAAAATGAAGGAGATTCATTCAAAGTGCGGGAGCAGATGAACCCCGCCAAGGCCGAACCGGAGCGGCAACTATGTGACGCAGACTTGTCAAAGCAAAGGCGTGTTGGATACGTCACACCGAGTAAGTACTTATCATGCATGTTCAATCTGCCTAATGCTGGTCTTTTTACTTCAATTGGAATAATCACTTAAAGCACGACGTGGCAAGGATCGCGCATTGGTAGTCAGCCAACAGATATTAACGCCATCCCACCCAGAGACACATCAACCGTACCGGACAGCCCCGCCGCTCCCCTCTCGGAACCAATCCTCGGTAGCTAGCGACTCCTCCGTCGAGGCATAGTTGACGATGGTGCTCTTCATGGTCGTGTACTCGTGCAGGGCGTCGACGCCGTTCTCGCTCCCGACGCCGCTCGCGGACTTGGCGCCGCCCCAGGGGCTGCTGGGGTCGTTGCGGTGGTGCGTGTTGACCCAGACGATGCCGGCGTCGATCTGCTCGGCGACGCGGAACCCCTGCGCCAGGTCCCGCGTCCACACCGAGGCGCCCAGCCCGAACTCGCTGGCGTTGGCCAGCGCCACCGCCTGCGCCTCCGTCTCGAACCCCACCACCGCGATCACCGGCCCGAACGCCTCCTCGCGCCAGATGCGCGTCCGCAGCAGGCTGTCGTCGTCGTCGTCGGCCGCCGAGCCCGCCCGCCCGGACACGAGCACCGTCGGCTCGAAGAAGTAGCCCTTGGCGAAGTCGGTGCCGTCGAGCGGGCTCGGGCCCGTCATGCGCCTGCCGCCCGTGAGCACCGCGGCGTTGCCGCTCGCGACGGCCTCGTCCACGAGGGCCGCGACGTGCTGCAGCTGCTTGGCCGAGATCAGGGGGCCCATCATCGACTCGGGGTTGCTCGGCGATCCCATGCGGCGGGCGATGGACTCGGTCTTGGCCCGGAGCTTGGCCAGCACCCGGTCGAGCACCGTGTTCTCGACGAGGATGCGCGTGCTCGCGATGCACGTCTGGCCGCTGGCCATGAAGGAGCCGAAGGCGATGCCGTTGACGGCGACGTCGAGGTCGGCGGCCGCGAAGACGACCAGCGGCGCCTTGCCCCCCAGCTCGGCCGTGAAGCGCGCGAGGTTGGCGCCGGCCAGGCCCCCGATGGCGCGGCCGGCGGCCGTGCCGCCCGTGACGTCGACCTTGCGGACGAGCGGGTGGGCGACGAGGGCGCGGCCGGTGGAGGCGCCGTAGCCGGGCAGGACGTTGAAGACGCCGTCGGGCAGGCCGGCGTCGCGGAGGACGCGGGCGAGGGCGAGGGTCGAGAGCGGGGTCAGCTCGCTCGGCTTGGCGACGACGCAGTTGCCGGCGGCGAGGGCCGGGGCCAGCTTCTTGACGGCGATGAGCAGCGGGTGGTTGAAGGGGGTGATCTGGGCCACGACGCCCAGCGGGCGCCGGTCCACCCAGTTGTGCAGCCGGCCCGTCGTCGGCAGCACCGCCCGCTCCTCGGTCCGCAGCAGCGCCGCGTAGTACTGGAACCACCGCACCAGCGACGGCACCTGCGCGCCCATCTCGCGCGCCGCCCGCCCCGTCTGCCGCACCTCGAGAGGCACCAGCCGCGGCAGCTCGCGCGTGAGGTGCGCCGCCGCCCGCTCCAGCACGTCGGCGCGGGCCTGGCGCGTGGCCCGCGACCACACGCCCGACTCGAAGACCCTTTGGGCTAGCTCGACGGTCTCGTCCACGTCCTGGGGGCTGGCCGCGTGGCACCTGCGCTTCCGGTGTGTCAGCGGCAGGCTTTCTCGATTCCGGCGAGCGAGGCCCTCGACGGGATGGTTTTGGTGACTCGACCTACTCTGCAAAGATCTCGCCCGTGGCTGGATCTTCAATGGGGATTCTTGTAGTCGGTCAGTGGCTGGGCTCCCCCAACATCCATCGAAGTTCGCCTGTCACATGAAAGCTTACAGTTCGGCACGGCCAGGTCGTTCTTGGCCATTCACCCACATGAGGTATGTTTGTGCCATGGTGGTCTCGTGCAGCTATACACTGTCGGTAAGTAGGTAAGTAAGTAGTGATGGTAAGGATAAGTGATATAATGGAAAAGACCTTGAAGCCATCAGGGCTTCGATAAACGACGTGAGTAATTAACGTATTGGGTTGAGAGCGGGGCCCTCGGCATTCACCGACGTCGTGCATCTCTCGGGCGTCCGTCACTCCGCTGGCCCGATAACCGTCGGTATTTCCGATAAGGGTGAGGGAAACAGCCAGTATAGTTTAACTATGGTATAACTAATTAGGTTATAATGAAATAGATCTTGTATATGTTACTGGGACGCCCTACCTGTCCAAGATGCGTGTTAAGTCAACAGCTAATATGTTCTTGGTAACTACTTAACGTAGTCCACAAGTGACTCGGCCATACAAGTGACCCGCCCACTTAGAACACCATTCAAGATTTTAAATGCGAATATCTTAATAATAACTTATTTAATTAACTAGTTCTTATCGCTATTCTCTTTATTAGATGTTTCTATAACCTCTTAACAAGTTCGCGCATTATAACCAGTCTTTCCGTAAGTACTATAACGCCGTTCGCGCGGTTAAGCCCTCCTTAATCGGACCCCTTCTTAACGAACTTTAACCTGTTCCTGCTCTACTACCTGGTTCTCGTCCAAGATTTCTTGACTTTCGTGATTAGTAAGTGATCCTCTAAGCCGTAAGCGCTTTTTTTTAGTCCTTTAGCGCTGACTTAGCTTTTCATTTGCTTTCCGAAGTGCTGTAACCTCATTTTCTATAATAGCAAATCAATATATAACCTTCTATGCCCCTTTTATAAAATACTTAATTCCGGTTAAAAGAGATATTAGGGAACTATTCTAATAGCGTATAATCCTGTTTTTTATATATTCAGACTGTAACTAAGCTTCGATTAGGTTATTTAGCGTCCTTGATTCCTAAACTAGAGGCAGACCCGAAGAGCTTCCCGGAGGGGTTAACGTATATAACTTAACATCCAGCTGTAAAATTATATAATCCGCATTGAAAAGAACGAATCCTGCTCCTCGGAAACCCCCTATAATATTTAATTCGGTCATAAAAGTAAAGAATGCTTTATAGAAGGCCAGGAAGAAGTCCTCTTTCGAAATATAGGTTATATACGCCTATATAAAATCCTTAATTGCCGACCCGTACGCCTTTTTTAATAAACTAAAACAGTTTACGTCGAAAGGCTAGAGTCTATATAACGAATAAAACGGTATATAAAGTATAACAATATTATTTTTTTTATAATGTAGTTCGAAATCGGTCGAGTAGTGATTTTCATGCTTATCCATAATCAGGAGACGATATGCACCCGAAGAACGTGCTTTTATAGCCTGATTAAAACGCTAAACCTAATTTAAGCTAATTTTATTTATAGTCCAGCCGTTATCTAAGACTGAAATAACCTAATCAGGCGGAAATGGACTGTTTTCGGTCTAAGACGAGAGGTAATATTTCCCCGTAATAATAATAAACGGCGTTATCGCCTAACTAAGGGAATTAACACTTTAAATAACTATAGACTATTCCCGGTTTCTTTATTACGCCTGTCTAGGTTTTACACTTCTTTCAGAACTCGTAACTACTATTTATAATAAGATCTAGCCTATTATAAACCCTGTTTCGTCGAAGTTATAGATATCTAACTTTTAGATTCCGTATTTCGCGATTATGTTCCGTATAAGGTCGAACTACTTTTTATACACGTCTAAATCTTCGCATTTAACTCTTTAATAATCGATTCGACGATTAAAACGCGTCCGAAGTTCTTTTCGTCGTTATACGAAGTTCGGAGCCTAGTTAATTCCGACGGGTAACGCGTCGCGGTCGCGTCGTAACCGGTTGGCTATATCTTTAATAGCTTATATCCGGGGAGGAAAACATCGCGTATTTAGTTCGAGTATGTATTTAATAATTAATAACTCTTTTAAATCTATAAGTTTTTGCGATTTAGATCGGGTTTCGGTTTTAACAGGTTTACCGCTTATTCTGTCGCGTAATGTCGATCGGGGATAGTTATAGATAAAAGCAGTGCGTCGAATACTTAGTTTTAAGTTTTTTTTAATAGTTTAAATAGCTAAGATAATCTGGGTTTCTTTTTAAGTAATAGCCATTTTTAATAGCGGGAGAATGTGTAAGTTAAATTAAGACGCGTTGGATACTATTCTAAGTGGGCGGGTCACTTGTGTGGCCGAGTCACTTGTGGACTACGTTACATATATTACATCAACGAATATATCGTTTTTGCTCACCGTCTGAGAACTCAACGGCGTCCAAATCCCTACCAATTATGTCCGCCACCGACTCGTATTCCATCTTCAACGCACCATATGTACAGCTCCCATCAGTCAGTCCTTCAACACCAGCACAGCACCAAATTCATTCCAGCCTGAGCATGCAACTCCTTCACCCGATCTTCTCGCTCCTGTTGCTACTGCTTGCCGCCTGGCTGGGGCGCAATGCCTTCAGTTGGGCGTGGTAGCTGATATCAACCGAGGCTAAGTCGTTGAAGGTGGACATGACAGCAGTGTTGGTTTGACTACGCTCAGAATTCTGAGTGCCGGAGCGATGTAGATTGCGGATGGTCCTAAGTATGCCGGCAAGGGGAGGTTTCGGCATCTGTTGGGACGGGGGCTCTGGTGCCGACTCGTTGCCGTCGCTCGGAGCCAGGCTCGAGGCAAGTTCTTCTGCGCCAAGTCGCTTCCTCTGGCGGAGGTTGAGCCAGGAGCTCAATAGCTGGCTGAAAGCTGTGACGGGGCCCACAAACAAGGTGAGCACGACCGGCATCGACAGACATACCACCCCTAGACTGATCTCACAAATGCTGTGATTCCAAGTATTAGCACTGTCTAATTTACTAATGCAACCAAAGCGACCGTCGGGCTCAACTGTCAACAAAGGCCTTCTCACCTTGCCATATATATGTAGATGCCGTGCCATGTTATGTCCCTGAACGTCAACTTGGTGTGATCGTAACGGAAGATCAGGTTTACCAGACCGGCACCAGTAGCGCTACAGAAAACCGTCAGCTGAAGTTTTACGAGGCTGTCTCTGTACTTGCAGTGTTCCTGTGAGGAAGATGAGGCTGATACCCCATTTGCGTTTGTATGATAGCCCGAGTTTGGGTACCTGGTGCAGGGGGATAAACAGCAAATAAAAGTCAGTGATGACACTGACATAGGCGGCTGCTGTGACAACGTTCTCGGGGTATACTTCATAACGTGCTAGGTACTTGGGGTCGAGGAAGCCGCCTTTCTCGCTTGGCAATGGAAGTCCGGTAGCTAGGAATGCGGCGACAGAGATGACACAGAAGGTGACCACCACTGCGATACCCCCCCATACCATGACCCTGATGTAGTCTTTGGAGCCGAACAGACGCAGATAAAAGGCAAAGAATGCCACTTTAACCATGGTATTGGCTACGCGGGCCAGAGCTGAGGCCACGACAGAGCCCTAGCCAGATGTATGAGATGAGCTGATCAGCCTTCCAGAAGTGATGAAGCTGATCTTACCTTCATCTGCCAGGCATATTTGGAAAGGGAGACGTCCCATAAGTGGATGCCGAGGGCGCCACCACCCGGTTTGTCGCAAACTGCAGCCGACTGTCAGCCATGGTTACTGAAATGGAGCCATCTTGCGGGACTTACGCATCATCACAACAAAGTTAAACGAGAGAGCAAGCACCTTGACACGTCTCAAGTCAGCTGCGGCGCCATATGTACTTATTTTGGGGGGTGGGGGGTGGAAAGGGCCCGGCATCTCTTACGGCGGCTGCGATACAAAGATCTAGAAAGCGGGAGTGTAAGAACAGATAACAGAGGTCAAGACAGAGCAGGGGATGAAGAAGACTTGCAGTCGTCGGCACCAAAAGCATGGGTTACCTTGAGGCGGGTGTAGATCCTGGCTCCAGTAAACAAGGTCATCAGCGCACTCATGACAGTAATCAGGAGGAGCAACTGGTAGGAATGGGATTCGGGATTGACAAAGTTGGACTGCTGGCCTGGAGGCGGTGCCCCTGCCGGCGTGGTGTCTAGATGGTGCTGATCCATAGCAGTTATGGCAAAGACAGGAAACGTCTTGGATCTGGAGGTGCCCCCACGGTACTTAAGCTTCCATTTGGGGATCGGCATCGTTCGCTGGGCGAGGAAGAGGGGAGAAGATCGACGCAAGTCGGCTAGCGGCCAGCCAAAAACTTCATGATGATGAGTGGGTTGGCCATCGACACACTTAGCAGAAAGGCTAGACTCTGGAAGGCCCCCAAGGCTAAGGACTGGTTCCCTAAACACAAAATACGCCACGTGGCGGTGGATGGGCGCCAAGGCCCATCAGAGAGTCATGAACTTCATCCTGTCAGCCCAAAGGACTCCCCTGCATGACAATGTAGATTCACAAGGCGAGGAACAAGCCCCAGGTTGGGGTTGTGGCATCTAAGTGATTGGTTGGTGCCTTTTTCATTCCTCCTCGACAACTCGAAATCCTCGGGTTTGTCATTAGGTCCTGGATGCCATAATGGACCATGGCATACTTACTTAGCCACCATCGTGGCTAACCTACATGTATTGATGCTCAACCACCAGCCTGACAACTTGATGTGAACCCCAGGTGAGCCCGAAGTGACGACTACAAGGTGAGTTGAATGTGAATTCAATGCAAATCAATAACAACTATGAGATGCATTCAATTCTGATGTGATCCACCTGCGTGAAAACTTGATCAACACTCTGCCCCCAGCCCATCGACGAGCAATAACAAGACTTCTCCTTCTTGTCTTTTTTTCTCATCCAGCTTCCACCAGGCCACAGGCTTCAGGAAGTGCTTCTATTCTTCACACCCTGCAGTCTCTCCAGACTGGTCATACATAACAAGAACGTTGGAGTTCGCACGCAAGCACCTCGATCATCCTTCATCCATCACCATATCGCCCTTCTTTCGTGCAAAGACCTATCTGATATCATCATCACAAACAATTCCCACCCGATAGCAAGAAACTTTTCTAACTCGCAGAAGGTGTGTACGCTCCTTCACATCTTGCTTTGTTCCTTACACAACAGGCTATTCAGCTTTTCAGTCTTTTTTCCTCTGCGTCATTATCCTGTCTGACCATTCTAACTACAGAAAAGTACGCAAAGTGTGGACAAAGAAGGCTTTGTTCGTCCCAGCAATTGCAGCTCATCATGGACCACCACCGCCAAGGATCAAAGAGACCCAAAGACGACATCATGGAGCCTGACAAAAAGGGCCACCAAGCCAAGGAGCCCCCTCGTAAGCGGCGCAAAGAAGATCCCGCAGAGACGTCCGCCTCCGAAGCTCCCGGACGCCACGACGGCGCCCCAGGCGGGCCTGATCCGACACGATACACCAGCGATGAGATTCATGCAAGGCTGAACGGGCCCCCCGCCTCACGCGCTCCCGGAAGCCAGGTACCCGCCGATCCTGCTCTCCCACAACCGGGCGGCGCCGGGGTTACGGCCCAAGCGGGGGAGAGCCGCGAATCCGACCAACCTTCCAATCGAAGCGGCCCCAAGGTCCGCGTGATCCGGTACGAAGAGCCTCGACAGGCAGTGGGCTTCCCGGGACGCTACCCCAGAAAGCCCCGCGCCCCGCGTGCTTCCAGAAGCGAGCGTGAGTCATCAAGCGTCAAGCCTGCTACAGCTGCTGCACCACCCTCGCCGCGAGCCGCCTCAATCTCCGCGTCCAGCGCAACGAGCGCAGCATCATCGTTTTCGCCCCATCCGTTCAATAGCGGCAGCATAGCAACCTCTGCCAGATCTGCCAGATCTGCCAAATCTGCCGCCCCATCTGCCGCCGATGACCTTGACAGTGAGGACGAGGGGACGGGGGGGCGTGTTATCGGATATTGGGAAAGACAGCCGACGCCCCCTCCTTTGGAGAAAAGACGGCGGGATGAGTCTATGGAGAACTTCCGCATTCGACAGAAGCACTACTACGATAAGTACCGCAACCACACCAAGAAACGCACGTCGATAAGTCTCGGGAAGAAGGCGCCACGTGCCAACGACAACGACATCGAAGGCGGCCGCCCGGAGAGAGACCGCACTAGCAGCAGCAGCAACAAGAAAGGTTCTTCGACTTCGGGCGTGGTTGGCTTCAACGTCCGCGCCATCAGCCTTCTCAATCGCAGCCACGATGCCAACTTCGGCATCGACTTCCCGACCGAGCTTCTGGACCTCGTGGAGACCCACGGGGCGCGCGCTGGGGAAGACTACGACGAGGACGAGGAAAACAACAAGATATACGACCCGTACCCTGTGTACGTGGTGGTGCTGGAGCAGAACCGCCGCATGAACTACTTCAGCGTCCTGGCCACGTCGCAGAAAATGGACGTGGCCAACCAGCTGGCCTTGTCCCTGTTCCGCCAGGAGGTCCCGCGCCTGTTGCCCGAGCTGCGCGACAGCAGCCCGCTGCCCCACGAACAACAGCCGCAGCAGCAGCAGCCGTCGCAGGCTGGCTCGAACGAGGATGCCCCGGCCATGGCGGCGGAGGAGGAGGAGAAGAAGAAGAAGAAGGAGAGGGAGAACTGGGCCAAGAAAGCTTGGTACAAGGCCACTGGAGATATCCGCGGTGATGCCCGTCTGGCATGGTACATGGACATCGAGGGCGATGGCAAGGGCTTGGTGACGCTAAGCGCTGCTCTGCCCGAAACGGATATCCAGATGACCATCAAAGTGCTGAAGCAAAGGATGGTTATTTGAAGTGAGATTCCATCTGGCTTCCTGCATATCTGGCACTCGGCGACTGCGTTAAAGAATCGGCGACTGCATATCGGCGACTGCATATCGGCGACTGTATTGAGAAATCGGCGACTGCATTGAGAAATCGGCGATGGGTAATAAACCAAAAGTTGGCAGTGGCGCATCATGAGATAATTAATGATGCGGGATATGAGGACTAGCAAGGCGTCTGACCAAGAGTCCCTTTCATCACATGGACTTCGAGGGCGCATAGTGTAATAATAGAGAAACGAACTTGATGAAACTCACCGCCATTCGATTAGGCCCTTGTGAAGAAAGATGCAGCGCAGTCTCTTGACTCACCTTATGCATGTCGGCCTTTACCTGGTTCTTTGTAGATACCCGACTCAGTTCTGCAGTAGCTTACCCTTAAACGTAAGCCCACCGGCCGGTGCCGCCTTTCTTCTTTCCTCCTTGCTGCGCGGCTGGGAGCTCTTCCGCGACCCCCGCACGTTCTCTAAGGGGCACAAGACCCTGATGGCCGTGTTCCCATACGGGAGCCTCCACTCGCAACGTCGAGGCGGGTGCACACCTCTAGTAGCCACCGTACACGCATCCGCGCTCCCGTTCTGCTGCCTCTTGGCCTCCTGGACACATTGACGCATCGCCTAGTAGCCCGTTTCTGTCGTCCTAGGTGTCAACTGCAACGAGGTCCATGTCACGTGTGGACGGGTTATCAGCTTGGTTGTCCTCACCCTCACCCTTTTCTACGACACCTTTCATCGCGTCAACATCAGCGGCAGCAGCATAAACCCGATACAGAGGCATCAGGGTGAAGGTACGGGGGTGGTATTGGGCCATGATGCGCAGCACCTCGATACTGGCATCTGATGTTGCTACCGTTAGCTAGGTGAAAGACGACGAATAGGGCCCGGGATAGATGCTCGGGCTTGCTATTCCACTTTTGCTGCATGGAGACGCGTTCGCGGTGCAGACTGGCCGGGTACCGTGGTCGTTTGATAGGTGTAATCACGGTCGCAATTTCTTCTGGCAAGGGGGGGCAGCTGCTCGATTTTTGGGATGCTTATCGCAGGTGGTGACTCGGTTGACGGGACTTCGGTAACGACTTCTGGGCTAGGGTCTTTGCAACAGGCGTTTCTTCTGGTTGTCCAGGTTCGGGGAGGGGAGTACTCGACGACTACGGTCAGTGGGTCCATCTCCGATCAGTCCGTCCTTGACACATCATAACTTCTGCTCCGATTTTGGCGGGGGACAGTAGGAGCATGTGAGATTCCAAGGTTTGAGGAATTGAGTGAAATGGAGAATAAGACCTGCCAAGGTGAAGGTTACAGAAACAAGGCAAGCGGTCCAGAAGACGATCCGAAGCTGGAGGGGCGTTGAGACCAGCACAATGAGGATAGATGACCATGGGGAGACGTGAGATGAGAACAGTAAAGGGGAAATGCGAGGTACTTTACTCGCCGTTCAAGCCACCGCACTGGCTTCTGTCAGCTCTGCTTCCACGTTTCTGCACGTTTCAAGTACTTCATGCGCAAAGAAGGCAAGAGTGCTCGTGATCAAGTACTTGACCTGATCGACCACTGACTGCCAGACAGAGACACACACCTTATTAGGCACATGCATTTTGTGGTTTTGTCCAGCCCCAGTACCAATCAAATCCAATGCAAAGACATTCCGGTGTTCCGGAGAGGTGGAAAGGTGCTTGAAGCATTGGCTGATCTGGCAAGTCGTCGCCAAGAGGCCGATAGATGTCCCCGTATAAAGAGAATTACGGCCCTTGCCAGGCCCTAACCTAGGCCGCTGACCCGTAGATCAGTGAGCAGTCCCGCTTGAATGGGCACAATGATGACAACCATAGTTGATGTAAGCACCGAAACCAGATATCGGTCTGCATGTACACATCATGCCATTACTATGCGAATCTCCTGTTTATGGGGGGTATGGTCGGTCAATCAAGTCGCCCAAGGCTATGAGCATGCTGTGAGCATCCGTATTGGTGGTGGATCGTGCATCTCGGAAAACCGCGGCTGAGCCTTGGACAGGGCTTGTTCCAGGTGTCTGATAAGAGTGCTCCGCCTTTGGGGTTGAACCTGGCTCGAACCTGGCTCGAACCTGGGTCCTATATGCACGTACTAAACGTTACTTACCCGTACGTACTACCACCTAGGCGCTCCGTATGTAGTGCGACGGTGCCCAGCAGCTCCGAAGTTGCGGCCCTGCGGATGCCATTTCCATCTTTGGCAAACCACAATTGATAAGTAAAGGGTTCACACCACTCTCACCATCACCACCACTACCACCACCAGCCCTCCATCGCTACTAGCAATGTAACACTTTTGGAACGCGTTAAAGTTAAAACTATTGTGCTCTGCAGAGGAAGCAGGTGCATCTCCGAAAGAAAGAGAGACGAGAAAAAAGGCGGTGGATATTGCCGTGAAGAGGAGAAGAAGCACCCTGTCTTGCACGACCCGGTTTGAAGTAGAGTCCCTAGTTCTAGGCCAGGCAGCCAATCACGAGAGTCTCTCTTGGAGTATAACAAGTGGAAGGGCGTCTGGGAATAGACTTGAGATGAAAAGGGCCTAGATCGGCTATCCGTAGTACTACTTAGTAGAAATGACTGCTTACTCGTCCGACTCGTGCGGCAGCGCCAACCCCAGCCGCCCCAGCAGGCCACGCCGGTTCTCGCATGCGCCCATCCCAATTAAAGTGCTTGGAAGGAAGCTAAGATTTGGGATTCAGGAAGGCATGACGTAATAATCCTTATGCGACTTGACTGGATTAGGCATGGCTTGGCGATTAAGTGTCCGTTTCGGCTGGTAGGCCCTCTGATAACCCAGGATTGGCCAGGGTTGCCCAGGACTACCCAGGACTACCCAGTTCTGCCTTCCCCACCTCCACCTTTGCACGACCCTCAAATCCCCCGATACTGGCCGCTTCTCCACAACGACTGCCAAGATCTCGGCTTAACCTGAAATTGGCCTATCTCCCCCCAATACGGCCTTGTCAGATTACGTTTCCTAATGACTCGAGTTGTCGACGTTGCATCCAAGAGTCCGGGGTCGACAGCTCTTTAACTAACCCCCCCTCCCATAACATGGAGGAGAGGGAAATATTTGTGGGTGTTCCTGTATCAAGTAGCTAATATATATTCTACCTCGCCTCTCCTCCCTCCCGCCCCCTTCTTCAATCGGCTTTGGGTCTTGTCATCTCCCATCCCCGTCACCGCTTCTCTTTTTCACCATGTCCGCCACCAAGGACGAGTACAGCAGCGCTGAGCAAGGTGGGGGAAATGGCCTCGCAACAACCCGCTCCGCCGGAGTCGGCAGTCTGCTCGAGGAGCACGACCAGCTCACGCGAGGTCTGAAGAGCCGACATATTCAATTCATGGCCTTGGGCGGAGCGTGAGTAGTACCATCGCCCTCCCAATTGATCGTGACTTGACTAACCACTTCATCTCGCAGCATTGGTACTGGTCTATTCGTTGGGTCTGGCGCCATTCTGGCTCTGGTCGGTCCTGCACCCCTATGGCTTGGCTATCTCAGCATGATGTTGGTCGTGTGGGTCGTCATGAACGATCTCGGTGAGCTGGCTACATACCTGCCTCTCAAGGGCATCTCGATCCCCTACTTCGTCAATCGCTTCGTCGAACCGTCTCTGGCCTTTGCCGCCGGCTGGAACTACTGGTACGCCTACGCCATCCTCGTCGCTGCCGAGGCTACCGCCGGCGCCATTCTCCTCGACTACTGGGACACCCCTGTGCCCATTGCTGTCTGGATCACCATTATTCTGATCGTCACTCTGATTCTCAACATCATCGCCGTCGAGATTTTCGGCGAGGCTGAGTTTTGGTTCGCCAGTATCAAGCTCATCACCATTGTCGGCCTGGTCATCCTGGGAATTGTGCTCATGTGTGGCGGAGGTCCGAGGCACGAGGCCCTGGGGTTCAAGTACTGGTATCCGGACTCGCCGGGGGCTTTCAACGAATACATGACGACGGGTTCCACCGGTCGCTTTCTGGCTTACTGGACCGCCTTTGTGCGCGCTGGGTTTGCTTTCATTACGAGCCCCGAGCTTATCGCCCTCGCAGCGGGAGAGACGGTGGCTCCGCGAAGGAATATCCCCAAGGCGGCCCGACGATTCATCTACCGTCTTGCCGTCTTCTACGGAGTGTCCAGCCTGGTCATTGGTTGCATCGTGCCCAGCACGGATCCGCGACTCCTGTCGCCCACCAGCGACGCCTCGGCCAGTCCATGGGTGATTGCCATTCAAAATGCCGGCATCGGTGGCTTGAACCACGTCATCAACTTCTCCATTCTGACCTCGGCCTGGTCTGCTGGAAATGCCTTCTTGTACTCGGGCAGCCGCATTCTCTACAGTCTGTCCCTGTCTAACCAGGCACCCAAATTCTTTGCGGTAACCACCAAAAAGGGCGTCCCTTACCGGGCTGTTCTGGGTACCTGGTTGATCGGCTGCCTGGCCTATCTCAATGTGAGCAACAATGGCGCAACCGTGTTTGCATGGTTTAGCAATATCTCGACCATCAGCGGGTTCATTGCCTGGATTGTGTGTCTCATCACGTACCTCCGGTTCCGAAAGGCCATGGAGTTCCGTGGCTTGTTGGCCAGCATGCCGTTCAAGACGCCATTTCAGCCATATGCGTCATACATTGTGCTGTTTGTCATTGCCCTCCTCACTCTGACCAACGGCTTCCAAGTCTTCTTCCCCAGTGAGTGGAGCGTGTCGGACTTCTTGGCCGCTTACATCACCATTCCCATCTTCCTCGTGCTGTATCTTGGACACAAGATCTGGCACCGAACACCGCTCGCTAGGAAGATCGAGGATATCGATGTACACACCGGAGTCAAGGAGATGGACGAGCTCGAAGCGATGGATGAGCCCCCGGTGGCGAACAACTGGTGGCAGAAGGTGTGGTTTTGGATTGCTTGATCTCGATAGAAGGTTGGATTTGGTCAGGTCGACTATAAAGTTGACTGCCCGTTGTAAACATGTATAAACCATCTTATATATCACGGTTTGGTTCAGTTGGCAACTAGATTCCATAGAAGAGAGCAATTGATACCCCAACATCACTTTGACTCTTGGTCGAGGGTATTATTTCCAATTAAGCGAGTTTTATCATTTGAAGAGAAACATCCTCATCCAGTCCTGTGAATATCAAATATCAGTGGTGGGGGTGGCCATGAACTGCCCCAAGAAACTGGTGCGCAATCCAATCAGATACTTGATTATGTACTCGGCTTGCTGTACATACTGGATGCAGGGCTACCCTTGCTGTTGCAAAACAGCCTGCATATAGATTGTACCTCTGGGCCTCTCAGATTAAATCCGATATGACCATCTCGATTCAGTAGGCATCATTGGTTTATCTAGGGTGACAGATCTGCGAAGAGCACGTCCCTGCGTGTCATGGAGCCCTTCCAGGGTCCGCCTGTGGAAAGAATGCGCCGAGGCAGCATGACGCCTAGGTGTTGGACAGCTCAGGCAAACAACCACTCAACGCTCCCAGGACATCCTTTGATGTTTCGGCAACCTGCATCATCGAGATGCTGCCCAAGGTTAGACGCTTTTCCAAAGTCCGGCAGAATAAGTACACGAGAAGACGAGGCGAGAAATCGATCATGAGGAGGGAGAACAGACGCCTTCGGATTTGACAGGCCATACACAGAGTAACCACACAACAGCCACGAATAGCTCACTGGTCGAGCCACATGATTGCAGCACCTTGCAAAGCTGATAAAGAAAGCCCGATGGGACATGGGTGTTTTGCAGTCCCCGAGTTTGCTGAATAGCCGAATCCCAAGAGGCTTGGACCCCCGCGCAACAGCAGGTGATGTTCTCGTGCCATGCGGTGCAGTTTGTTGCGCAGCTTTGTCCCGCGGGGGGAGGAAAGGGGAGGTTAGGCAAACCGTCATCGAGTGAATATAATGTGAGGCCTTGTGCAGTGCTCCAGGTGAGAAGGCCCGCCGTGGTTGCATAAGTAATTAGAGAGACATACATCGAAGAGTTAGCTATTAGGCAATAATTCATTCGCTTCCATTTACGCTAATAGAGTAAGAGAAAAGAGACCAGCTAGCCAGATACTATGGCATCATCACCGTGGCTATATTGGCCGCTGGCTGCTTCCGGCTGGGCATCCGTCCTGGCCCTCATCACTGTGACATGGCCCTACCTCTGTGGCATTCCGTCCTTCCCTACCCAAGACGGGGGATGGACCCTGACGGCGGAGAAGGCGTTTGTTGCCTTGTTTTACTTCCGCTACTGGAGATTTGTCGTACACTGCTGGGCCTATTGCTTTCTGTACAAGCCATCGCCACCGGCCGCGGACCATGCCACCTACGAGCCGTCGAGGGACGTGACCGTCATCATCCCCACCGTCGAGCCCGGCGACCCTACTTTCCGCCGCTGCCTCGCAGCCATCTGCGCCAACAGGCCGGCCCGCGTGCTCGTCGTCACCGTGGGCGAGGCGCTGCGCCAGGTCGCCGAGGACGCAGTGCTCCCGCTCCGCCACGCCTACGCGCACATCGACGTGCAGGTGCACCACCACCCCGTGGCCAACAAGCGGGCGCAGATCAGCTCCGTCATCGACCGCGCCGAGACGCCCCTCACCTTCCTCGTCGACAGCACCGCCATCTGGCCCGGCGGCTTCCTCCACGCCGCGCTGGCGCCCTTCGAGGACCCCGGCGTCGGCCTCGTCGGCACCTGGAAGCGCGTGGAGCGCCTCGGCCCCGGCCACGCCTGGTGGGCGCGCTGCTGGAACTTCCTGGGCGCCGTCTACCTCGAGAGGCACAACTTCGAGATCGCCGCGAGCAACGCCCTCGACGGCGGCGTCTTCATCGTGAGCGGGCGCACCTGCGGCATCCGCACGTCCATCCTCGCCGACGACGAGTTCCGACGCGGCTACGTCGACGAGCGCATCTCCCTTTCGATCCCGCTGCTGCCGCAGTCGCCGAAGTTCGTCATCGGTCCCATCGTCGCCGACGACGACAACTACATCGTCCGCTGGTGTGTGGACCACGACATCGGCATCAAGTTCCAGTCCGACATGGATGAAGGCGCGGATCATCATCATCATCATCATCACTACAACCACAACGACAAAAGCAACGAGGAAGAGGAGGAGGAGGAGGAGGAGGAGGAATTGGAGGCCTCGTCGGCATCATCGTCATCCTGCATCGTCGGGATCGCCAACCTGGGCTCGTATCCCCGCTTCCTCGACCAGTGCCTGCGGTGGGCGCGCACCACGTTCCGCTCCAACCCCCGTTCGCTTCTCAGCCTCCGCGCGTGGCGGCGACACCCGTGGAGCATGTACGGCGTCCAGCTGGCGACGGTGACCAACTTTGCGGTAGTCTTCGACGGGCTGCTGATCTACCTCTACCTGCATACGGCGTGGTGGGGAGCCAGCAGCAGCCGCGGACAGAAGCTAGGCGGGCTGGCCGGCTTGGTGGCCTGGATCCTGCTCACCAAGACGGTCAAGCTGATGCCCTGGCTCTGGCGCCACCCGACCGACGCGGTCTTCCTGCCGGCCTATTTCCTTTTTGCATATTACCACTCGTGGCTCAAGCTGCACGCCTTGCTGACGTTTTGGAACGTGGAATGGGCGGGGAGGGATCTCGAAGAGATCAATCGGCAGGCGCGAAAGGGGGAGGTGAGGTGAGGTGAGGTGAGGTGAGGTGAGGTGTCTAATAATAGGACGCGGTGGGTAATTGGCGCAACCCGGGGGGTGTTGGAAGGAAACCGGGAACAGTCAGTTATTCCAGATACTGTATTATAGACGACGTGCATGAGCGATGGATATGTAATGAGGACTGCATTGACTCTCGACCGTCAACACCAGGTGGCGGTAGATGGACGCTATGTGTATGTGCTAACATCTTCCTGAGCCCCTGAACCATGCGGAGTCCGGACTCTGGTATAAGAACCAAGGAGCGGCAGAAGGCAGGATAGCCACTGGGCAGGGCCGCAGGATATGCTGTCTGTCTTAAGGAATCTTGCTCTCTTGTAAAGTTTGATTATCCCAATTAGAATGGCATCAGTAAGCCCAACTGATGGTATTATTATTGCATGCCATGGGCCCAGGGGACTAAGGTAAGGGGCCGAGGTAAGGGGCTGAGGTAAGGGGTCGAGGTATAATAAGGGGCTGATATTAGAGGCTGAGATTATTCGAGGTTAGCGCCGTTCGGACATAAGCAAATGAATTGCCCGACTTTGAGCTCAAGCTCGGCCGATCTCGAGGGGGTTTCGCGCCTCCCAAACCAAGCCTGAGAACTCAGCTCACGAGGAGACTATATCATTCTCTTTTCACTATAGATCCTACAAGCTTTTGAAAACAGTGCAAATGGATGGCTCCGGGTATGTGAAATCCGATAAGCGGCGCCGTCGGCCGGCTCTGGCCTGCGTCGCTTGCAGGAAGTCCAAGGTCCGCTGCGATCGGAACATGCCCTGCGCCGCCTGCATCCGATCAAAGCATAAAACCTGCGTCTATTATGAGACGGGCCCGGCCGATTTCAACCCGAGGAACGCCGCTGTCACAGGGCCGGGCCCGACCTCGCCTGCTACCAGCTCCCAGGCGCCTTCAACAATAGACACCACCACTACCCAGGAGTCTCTTCCTTCCAACGACATCGACTCTCTTCGGCTACGGATAAAGAACCTGGAGCGGCAGTTGGAGGCTGCAAGTGTCCGCCCTCAGCCAAATGCCCCGTTCAATGCGTCCAAGATACACGACTCGGAGCCACCGGTAAAGACATTCCCCACGTACCTGACTGACGATATCCACACGATGAACAAGAGCGCCATGTCCAAGACGAGATACTTTGGTCAAAGCCATTGGATGAATCTTGTCACCTTCGTAAGTAGCAGCCTTTCTCCATATCCGCTCAGCATCCCACGTTTCCGTCATGAAACTAAATCATGCACACCTAGCTGAAACCCGTCATGGACCTGTTCAACGACCAACCGATTGAGGCCAAGTCCGAGATTGCCATGTTGCTGCACCAGAACAAGCTGTTGGGCAGGACCATCAAAGTTCAACGGATGCCCGAACTGACCTTCAAGTTCGGTCTCAATATCCCACCCCGCCATGTCGCCGACAAGCTTGTTGACGGGTACCTGCGGACCTTCGAAACTGTTTATCGCATCCTGCACGTCCCCTCCTTCAAGGCAGAGTACGAAAAGTACTGGACGTTGCGCGACTCCGTCAGCCAAGCCTTCGTGATTCAACTGCAGCTCGTCATGGCCGCCGGAGCGGGCGTCTATGATGACGTCCACTCCATGCGCAAGTCCGCGACCGGCTGGGTCTGCGAAGCACAATGCTGGCAAATGCTGCCGCCCCTGAAATCCAAGCTGACCAACATTGGAATTCAGAACATGCTGCTGCTCCACTTGGCCCGCGAGGTGGCCGGCGTCAGCGGCGACCTGACCTGGATCTCCATCGGCTCCGTGGTCCGGTCCGCCACCGCCATGGGACTCCATCGGGACCCCAAACGGCTGCCCAAGATGAGCCGCAAGGTCGCCGAGATACGGCGCAGGCTCTGGAACACCACACTCGAGCTGGCATTGCAGTCGAGCCTGAACGCTGGCGGCCCGCCCATGATCTCTCTAGATGAGTTCGACACAGGCCCACCGAGCGACTGCGACGACTGCGACCTAGAGGGCAGCGAGGGCGATAGTCAGCCTTGTGCTGATGCCGGAAATAGATTCACAGACACCACCGTCGCTTTGGCCCTGCGCAGGAGCTTCCCGATACGCCTGGCCATAGTGAGGCATCTCAATGAGATGAGCTCCCTGGGCAAGTACGAGGATACGCTCAAGCTGAACGCGCAACTCCAGACCGCGTACAAAGCAGCTACATCATCGTTGAATAGACCACATGATGGAGGTCGGCAACCTTCACAGTTCCAGAAGGGACTCATCAACTTCATCTTTCACCACTATTTCCTAGCACACCACCTTCCCTATCTTGGCCGGGCGTTTCGGGAGCCAGCCTTCGCCTTCTCGAGGAAGATGGTAATCGAGATGTCGTTGAAGCTATTCTCTGCTGTGTCGGACTCAGTATCTTACGGGTACTTGGTGACCAGTGATGCACCAGCGCCGCCGGGGGGTGGTATTCAGGGGGGAGGGCGGGAGCGGGAACCGATCGACCCACGATGACCTCTACCGCCTGGCCACCAACTCGGCGGGATTCTTCCGCAACGCGACCACAAAGGCCGCCATGATGTTCCCCCTCGAGCTGCTGTACCTGGCGTTGGAGAACGACGGGTTCGGCCTCATGACGCCGCGGCCGGACCTGCTGGCCGCGGTCCGCGACACCGCCCCCTGGGCCATGCGCCGCGTGCGCGCGGGCGAGACCAACACCAAGGGCTACGCCCTGTGCTGCGCCACCACCAGGTACCTCGAGGGTCTCCTCGCCGGCGCCGAGACGCGGGACCTTTACAAGCCGTGCATCGACGTGGCCGCCGAAGGGGCCCGCAAGTGCATGGACGTGCTCCGCGAGATTGCGGGCCTCGCTGACGGCGAGGGTGATGCCACGCAAGACCAACCGGGGGAGCGGGGCCTGCCTAGTCAGTATGACGTGGAGGGCATGGATATAGATTGGGATATGGATATATCATCGGTAAGTTGGGTACTGCTCACCCGCGCAACTCACTCTGACCAAGGCAAAGTTGATCTAACCTCGGCTTCTTCTCCGCAGAACACGTTGTTCGAATTCACCAGTATAGAGGCTGCCTTTCCCTCCCCTGGCGATCCGGACTTCGGCTTGTTCAGCTACGGGATGAATTCGACTATGTAGGCTGTACGACTGATCTAGTAGGCGGGACACCTGTAATTACTCATTCTCCTTTCGAGACGATGAAATGGCTCTGTACGAACACAGCTTCTCTCATTGTCGAAATCTCGAACCCTCCTTGCTCTATAGGCTATCACGAGTCAATAGGCCCACATGTATGATATTCTAACCTTGTTCCCTCTTATTAGTTACGCTATATCAGTACGTAAAGCATAGCCCAAACTTAAGCTCCAGCTAATTTATAGGCATCGGCTTATGTGACCTCCTATAAGTAGTGATACCGTTGCTATATGCATCATTCACGTGTGTCGTAAACTTCTCGACTGCGGTCTAATACAGATAGAGACCAATACAATGCCGAACCGTAGATAGTTGTAATTACAGATAGTTTAAGCGAAAAGGGAACCACCCGGCTTCTGTGTTCGAATATGAGCGAGAGCCGACTCCAAATGCTTTGCCCATCAGCAGCGCAGAGAAGTAGCTATTACTGCAAGAATTCCGTCATATTTCCATGCAAACTTGGCAGGCCGAGATAGTCGGACCACTACGTAACTGTTCTTACTATCTAAGGATCTATCGTCTCATGCTATTGTGGATTGGCTGAGTCCCAAGACAAAAGCCGACTGGTACAGCCAGTGCGCATTCGGTCGGCCTGTCCTGTTCACGACTAGGTAAGTCTTGCCCTCCCTCTGGAGTTTACAAGTAGACGGATGTACTGTCTCGTCGAAGGTCACTAAAGAGACTTTGAGTTACAAGTTCGCTGCGGCGGGCCCCCTCCAGGCGCAGCGAGCACAGAGCTTCTTCTTGTCTCTACGGACACACCACAGATGGGCTATGCCGAGGCGAGAAAGAAGGTAGGTTTGTGTGCTGTTGTCAAAAGCCCAAGTCGCGTGCTGTTTCACGCGGTACTACCCCCGGACTCCTCCAGGTACTTGGGGCTCCCTTTTCCCCCCCTTTGGTTCTCGCGTTGTGCACGAAGCTTGGCCTTGAGACATGCAGCAGCGGGATATTGGGCAAGCCGCGGGTTGCTTACGTCTATGTTCCCGCGAGCGCATCGAACGCGCCCTCCCCCCTGGAGGACAGCAGTGATGGATCGCAGGCGAAAGAAAGCATGAGTGGCCGAGAAGCGCCGAGAAGGAAGGAGTTTGTTTCGGTCACCAGACCTGTTCTGCATGCATCCTTGAGGGGCCGCATGTCCCGTGTCGTGGTCATTGGTAGAGGGCGCGAAAAGTATAATGTCAGTTGCCACGTTGTTCGCCTTCATCCCTGCCGGTGTGGACAGATACAGCCTCGCAAAACGTTGAGGAGACACTTTCGTAAGCCCGCCCTACTACCATTGCTGTGTCGAGGTCGTCTAGTTACTCGACTTGAGGTTTGAAGGGGTCGGTCTATCACTGCGTCAAGTACTTGAACAACAAGGGGGAAAGACATGCCAACCACATTCACGTAACGTGTCGCACCTCTTCGAGCAAAACAAGAAGGCGAAAGGAATTGCGACCATGTCTGGCGGCTTCGCAGCCGCCCAGCCCGCCCAGCCCGCTCAAGTTCGGTGTGATAGTAGAGTGACGTTTTCAGAGGGCAGTATTAGGGGGGCGTCTACATCGGGGCATTCATGACGCAGAGAAGCCATGCCCTTTTGTTGTGTCTCGGTAGTGCACAAACCACGTCTTTGGGGCTTCAGAGCGAGACAACAGCCATGCCATCTTGCACCGGGGAGCCAAACCCGGTTTCTGGGTCACTGATGACCGCCACTAGAGGGGGCGTGAGGGAGACGAGGAATCGCGTTGGCACGATCTCTGGGGATGATCTTGACACGTCGCTCATCTGAATCAACGCAGCCCTAGCACAGCTGTTCTTCTTCTGCTTGTTATTCCCTCGCACTAGACTTTCTGTACCCATGGTGAGTGACAGGGTGTCAGTCAGTAAGTCAGTCAGTCAAGAATGACTGAATCCAGCTGCAGTAGACTTCTTCCTTCCCCTCGCCACCGGGAGTCCTAGAGACTTTCCCAGCAGTAGGGGACAGCGGCCTGCTGGTCCCTGCCGTCGTCCCGTGCTGTCGCCCGGTGGGGAACCGACCGGGCCCCCCTTTTGGACACGTCGGCCGGTGGATCTGCAGGTTCGAAGTCAGTGAGCTGTCTGGAACAGAGAAGGATCCCCGAATGATCTGAACTGTAGTTTCTGAGCTGCTGTCAAGTCTCGTTCGTAGAAGGAGAGCGGGTCAGCACCATTGCACCCAGCCGCGCAGGTTCACAGGCCACGGGATAATGAGCCCAGTCCCGAGATTGACAACACGGCGGTGGCGGCTACCTCTTCTCTACTGCACTAGAGCCCTTGATCCCAATACAATAAAACTGGAAATTCTGTCCAAGCCATCGGTCTCATCTGGAAGGGTCTCAGGCTGTGTGCCAGTTGCCAGATCCGCATCCCAACATAAACAGACAGCTATGTCCAAACTCAGCAATAGTCGAGTGCATAAGACACACTGGAGCGTGCTAGATGATCATGACATCGCCAGATCAGAGACATATATCTAGTACGTGCACATGTAGATACCAATGAAAGTCCTGTATTCTAAAGGCCGAAAATGCGTCGGGCTGGGCATCTGGATCGTGGCGTTACGCTGCGTTCGGGCCTCTTAAACCAGGTGTTTTCTCAAAGGCTATTTGGTCCAGGCGGTCTGGGCGCTGGCGGGAGAGCAAGGCTAGAGCTAATGAGACACTTATATTACACGATCAGTCGCAGCTATATATCTTCCACCATCCTCTCCGAACCCGGGCAGGCCTGTCCGTCTGCCTGTCCGTCTACCTTGAACAACCTGAAAAAGGTGGACAGGACGAGGATCACTTCGCGTAGTCATGCTCAAGAACCCGAGGATGGCTGGTGGTAGGTCGGATTATAATTAAGATATAAGTTACATAGTCCATAATAGTACATGCCGCTCTAATAAACGGATTGAGAAACAACCAAGCATAAGCGGATGATTCCTGCCCATAGTCCAAGCCCATAACCTCCTGCCATTGCCCGTCTAATGTTCTAAGCCAGAGATGCAACCAAAATAAACTTTTTCGAGTCCCCAAGACGTAAGTAGTAAAGCCAGCTGGGCAGGATAGAGGGTATAATGCTAGCTACATCCACTTCCGACACGCTTCCACTTTGCACCGAGGTTTGGTATCCCGCACATCTCGTACTAAGATGCAGGTCCCCCAGCCGACGGAAGTGTGTCCCAAATCCAAGGAAATCCCATAGGAGAAGATAGATTGTCCATCAAATACAATACATTAGATTCCCCACATTCCTTGCTCTAACGAGGGAAGAAAGCAGGAAGAACTCGAATGACCAAGAGAGACGAGAGGAAGGAGAGAAGGGTTGGAAGGAGAGTGGTGATAAGCAAGCGATGTAAACAAACGATGAGTAAGAGCAGTCCCCGAAAATGTTGCCCCCGACCCCCTGTCGATGCAATAGCCCCCCATTGCCGTGACCCAAGTCTATCCCGAGTTTACCATGACTGAAACAAACAAGAAGACAAAAAGAGATAATAAATGCGGAGTGATGCAATAGATGGGGAGAAGTGCGAGGGCAAAAAGCCGCGTGAGATGCATGCAACCCTCCCAATCTAGGTGGGCTGTATGGCGAAATGGGCAGATGACACCATTCCTCCCGCTATGAGCAGGTGGCGACCTCAAGAGGACGATGAAAGCAAGAGTATGGCTCCGTCCCTATCTCGCACGGTTGGGAGAAATGGTGTGTGTATGTCTGCCTGTGTGCGCGCGCGCGTGTGTGTGTGTGGGTGTGAGGGTTGGCAGCTTGTCTGCATGAGTTCGTCGAATACGAACACCTGATTCCATCCCGTTATCTTTGGGGTAAAAGACCTTATGATTTGAGTGACATCTCGGTGAGCCCAGGGCAGTTCATAGGCCTCTTCGTATTGTATGCAGTCGCAAGCAAATCAACCATGACCCCATAATCGTCATGAGCCGGACCGTTGGCGGATCTAGTTCTCAGAACCGGGGAACTATTATTCGAAACCAGACGCTGTCGCCGCCAGTCCCATGCGGCACAAAGGGAACACCAGACCAGTAAGATAGCGGGCCCCAGAAGCGACCAAGGATTGGCAGTTGATGCCTGCTGCAGCATTAGATGTATGCAGGCTGCGGCGCGCATCCGATGTTGACGACCAGATTGTGCATATGCCAAGGTCTTGAAACGAGCTGCAGGCATCCAGAAGAATGCGCCTGACAACCAATCACGGGGTGCTCATGGCAGATCATGGTCAGGGATTCCGCCCAACCCTGTAACTTGACCAAAAGGGTAATAGAAAAGAAACAAACCCGCAGGGCCAGATCGACCGACGTTCAACCCCGCATGTGTAGTAGTAACGAGACAGGCTCTTTGTCTATGCGTCGGTCTATGAGGAGGGAGGCGGGTAACGATAGTCATGACGAGGATGACAAAGAACAAGGAAACAAAATGTGGCGATGAGAGACAAGAAGAAGAAGCGTTCGAGAGAGGGAGGGGGGCGAGAAACATGCCGCGCGCCGCCTCAAAGGTCCAAGATGGTTGTGATTTGCTGCAAGGTGGGGGGTGGGGGAAGGGTCTGGGTCTGAAGGTCGAAGAGTCCCGTTCTGATAGGACGAGGAAGATGGAGTAAGGCGAAGAGATCTGATTGGCTTAGACCAGCAACAGCTGACCTCAATCTAGGAAAGATGGCTCCCCCCTCCATAGACTGGTAGTAGAGACGAGGGAGGACGAGGACATGCAAAGGAGAGGGAAAATGCACAAAAGAGGTGACCGTATCGTAAAACAGCGCCACAAGACCCAGACACACCTTTGTCCCGGATGTGGTCTAGTCCGAACCTTGACTCCATCCCTTCAATATTGAAGTGTGTGTGTGTGTGGGTGGATGGGTGGGTGGTGTATGGTATGTCCGTCTGTGTATATGTGTATATGTGTAATGTGTGTAGTGTGTGTGTGTGGCGACGGGCTGGACGCGCCGTTGCGCACGACCCACAGGCAACTCAGTTGATCCATCACCCGCGATATTGACTCACACACACCCTCCGCTCTCTTCCAGGCAGCCAGTCACCTCGTCGAGTAAGCATGACCCCCCCCCTCAAGACCTGTCGTTGCTCTTGCCTTCACATTCTTCAACGAGTTTCAGGCATAGCTATGGTGGGCCCTGCGTGCATGTTTGCTATCAAGCGCGCTGGCCACCATCTGCGTACCCAGCAGTTCCGTATAGATGGCTCTGGTGGTGATGGTTGGCATAGGGGGTCGTATCCAAGTAACCATTTGTAACAGCCGGATCCCATCTCGTCTGCGGCTGTGGCGCCATGTCGTAGCTTGATGCTGTTGTCACAGAATGCCTTGTATCTGCACTGCCATATGAGGACAGGCTTGGCATGCGCATGCCGCCTGTCGCCGCCGGATGGGTCAAAGATTTCAGCGGCGGAGACTCAGGTGCCCGCGTCGGATACGGTGCCCAGCTTGTCGTGGCTCCTAGTCCGCCTTGTGTACGCGACTGTTCGTATTCTTCCAATGCTGAGCCATAAATATGATGACCTGGTCGGTGGTAGCCTCCTGCGTCCGGCCCTCTCTGCGTGTGAGGTGGCGGGTACAGCCCAGGGCTAGTGCTGTTGACAGGGGTAAGAAGCGAGGATCCCGCTCCTGGAGCCAAGGTTGATGATGGCGACGCCGACTGTATACGAGTTAGCAAATGGGGAAGAAGTAGCTGCGTGACCTCTTCGTTCTCGTGACTCACGTATTTAGAGATGATCTTCTTGAGAGCCTGTGCCAGAATCTTCCAGGGAAACACCTTGACGTCCTTCTCGATGTTGCGGGGCTTGGGGTTCGGGAAAGCCATGATGATCTTGAAGAACTCTTCGCTCTCCGCTTTGGCTTTGCTGACCGTCTGTGGGCGGAAACCTTCCAGGTTGCGGCGAATCCGGTTCTTCTCCTCCACTGTGAACTTGTTGGGCGCGGCCACAAGTTGCTCCAGCAAGTAGATAGTATCAACGCTGGTGACGAAGCACTCGTTCTTCTCCGCATAATAGATACAACTGATGCAAATACTGTTGGTAGGTCGCTCATTCACGCCCACGGGCTTGAATGTGGCCGTCAGTGTCGATCCCGATTGTGACTTCTTGAACATGACGATCCTCCTTCGGTTGTCCCACTCTTCCTTGTTCCAGCCAGTTGCCATCGAATCAAGATCCCCCGCAATCTTCAGAACGGCCTTGGTAGAGTACAAAGCGTACGGGTTGAACTGGCTGGAGCCTGGCGACCCCGAGGTTTGCAGTGTGCTGGTGCGGACGAGCTGCGGGGCGCCGGATGCTGGGGCCGGTAATGATGAGAGACTCGGGCGGGTTATCGTCGTGTGAGGGATGGGATGCAAGATTCCAGGACTGCGCACCGAAGAAAGCGATGAGCCGTACGACCATGATGTGGACGCCTTGATGGGCGGCGGTATGTGTCGAAATTCGTCCGCGTAAGACGTGCGATGATAAGTGCCAATCATGTTGTTATTGTTGGTGTTGTTGCTTACATAAGTCGGATCGTACGACGGCGGCGCAGCTTGCTGGTCGGCTGGAGGATAGCCATATGTATTTGTAGCAGCACCCGTAATATGTTCTGTGTTTTGTTGTTTTGGTGTATTCTCGCGTTGGTCTGGTGATTGCGTGGCTACTCGGCGCGTGACATCCACGCGTGGGCTCTCAGCAGACCCAATATCAATTTCGTGATAAGTAAACGTGCCGACGTCTATCAGGAGATTCCCCATCAAACTCCCTTCCGGCCCTTCAATCGACATAACCAAAGGCACGCTCGCCTGGTCGCATCTCGTGTCTTCAAACTGCGGTGCACTTGCGCTGACCACGAAGCTATATCCGCTGGTGTCATGCATGTCCTTTGCAGCGTGAGCCGAGCATTTGCAGTCACCAAACTCCAGGTAGAAGCGGTTGGCTATGGCTAGCAAGTCGTAGGGGGCCGAGATTCTGATGGTCACTCCTGACCCCGGAATACCAGAATTCGGCTCATAGGACAAGAGGCTGGGGACCGGTGCAGTTGGCATATACTGGCCTGACCCATTGGCCGCGAAGGCCATCTGATTGAGTTGGGCTGCCGCCGCATTTTGTGACTGGTGAGCCGCAAATGGTTGCACGGGGTATTGATACTGTGGATTCTGGTATGATCTTGTCGACTCGAATTCTAGTATCCCAAAGTATTGCACTTAGTCTCATGCCATGCCGAGCCACAACACCACAGCCGGGGGAGTCGAGGACGCGTTTGCGAGGAGGATGGAGAGGGTGCAAACATACCATGCATTTGGGGCGGTTGTGGTTTGGAATACGCCGCAGACATGGACAGGAGACCAGGCGGGGAGTCCCCACGAAGGCCTCCTCCGTTGGCTCTAGCCGCCTCCTCCTCGTACCTCAGAGTCACCGTCTCGGGAGACTCGACGTCAGAGTCGACTATTATTGGCCTCTCTGGGTGGAATTGAGGCTGTTGTTCTCGTCAGATCTCTTGCTGTTTCCCCGAAAGCACAAGTTGTTCTCGGCAAAGGGCATTGTATGTGCAACCCCTTCCGGATCTCGTTGACTCACCTCGAAAAGCTTATAGGGCTGGTAGGCAAACTTGACAGCAGACATTCAAACTGACTTTTTCGCTGATGGACGATATGTCAAAGTGAAAGGACGAAGGGGTCTGATCCAAGGGAGGATGGGATGAGAAGAGATGAAGAGAGACCTGTTTCGGGAACAATGTTGCAGAGTAAATGGCAAAGATTCCTGAGGGAGCGAGGTCTTGAAGGACGTCTCCCAGGACACCTGGGTGATTTCGTACTAAACTTTATTGGTGTTCGGCTGTCTCGAATTGCCGTGTGATTTCCTGGCCGAGTAAGTCGGCAATCTCAGAATTGCTTCTGCGGGAGGGCTGGAAGTGAAACAATGCGACCCCAATCTGGATAGATGGTGTCGCTTCCCAAGGGCTGGTGGGGGATATGGGACAGACTGTTGGGTGCTAGCTCTTGTTGTTGGTGACGATTTTTCGTCAACTGGGCGAGAGAATCTAGACAAAATCCAACAATGCTATACGTTCTCAGCCAGGCGATTAATAGGAATGGCTTCAACTCTGGCTTTTCTTTGATAGAGATCTCACGACCAAGAGTCGCATGGGTTCCTTCAACCCTTGGCAGCAGTAATTGGCTGGGCAAAGTGTTTGCAGACTAGCCTGAGTCTCGTCTCGGGAAGGTGAAGTATTCAAAACTCTTATTCCCCGCTCATCAGATCTCTTCCTGGATACACCTATACAAGACCCCGTCAGTCTGGGCCGTGCTTTTCTTTGAGGCAGCTGTGTCAGAATCTGCTGGGCCATAGAAACATTGTAATCTATGCCCTGCCCGAAGCGGTAACATAACGCAAGACGTGACAACTCACCTAAGTCTGTCGACCAACAAAGGGGGCTGTCTCCTGGTGCCCGATACAAGAATCATAGACCAAAACTTGATCAATTGGCTTCCGATTGGTTGTGGATACTGGGTGTTCGTTGGTGATGCAGGCAGCCTTTCACACCTGTTCGCATGGTTAGGGTAAGCAAAGAAGGAGCTGAGCTGCAATCACCAAACGCGGGCAGCCGGATGGTTCGCATGGAAAGCATGGTTCGCGTCGTAAATCACTGAACCACCATCCAAGCTTCACCAGGAAGAGGGAGAAAGAGAGCACTGACAATTTTGGCAAGTTGGTAAACGGGGAACCAGACTCTGCAAAGGTCGGGAAGGTGTCAGCAAACGCTCGCGACTCAAGATGTCAAGGAAGACTGAGACGTTTCCCCTATCAACTTGGAACAACTGGGAGGAAAATGGAATATCGAAGAGTAGGAGGGGTAGGGAAAAAGAGGAGACAAAAGGGGGACAGAAACATAGTCTTCGATGCGGTGTTGATCAGACTGAAGTAATAGATAGTCCTGTCTTCAAATGGGAATAATCCTGTGGTAGGTCGAGAGAGACCTCATCCATGCATTACACAGACATCTACTTTGTCATGTACCTTTTTCATTCCCTGGTTTGCTGGACACCGTCGTGTACAGTGTCTTTCCTTTTTGGCAGCTGGCTTGGGTGTGCTTTTCCTCTGCTAAGGGGCCCAATAGTAGGTCACAGGTAATATGCGGCTGCTTGTTACTTGCTGGCGGTCTCCTAGGGACGAGACACTCCTTCTTTGGGTGGGAACTATGTGTACGTGCAGTTCGAGGCTCGGGAAAAGCGAGTTTCCAATATTGCGGTAGTGAGAGAGATCGCTCTCTCCCAGTGGCGTATATGGTGGGGAACGATAGACGCAGGCAGGGATGGTGCACTATGAGCCGACGGCCGTTGAAATGCGATTTCGGGTGTCTTGGAGGACTTGTATACCAAATACAGGGGGCTTGACGTTACGGGCTTAATGACTGGGTATTAGGAGGTTGCCAGCTGGACGCGTGCTGGGAGCAAAGAAACCAGCCGCGGGAGGTTCATCCGAATACTCTCTCATAGGTGAATATGGATAACTTGGGATGTGGTCTGTCTAATGCGGGAAAAGTGTACACCACAGGACGACCGGGACGTCAAGACTACTTTGTAGCGAGACTGCATGAGATGCGTAGAGGGGGGTGTGTGTTAAGAATGTTCTTGTGTAAGTGCCGCTAAGCCGGTGCCTCCGCAACGACGCCCCACGGGGTGGCTGTAGTGCGAGAGAGCTGGGATGTACCGAGCTGTTGAGAGCATGTACTGGGAGAAGGCCACACGATGCTAAATCGCATGCTGCAAGCCAGTGCCACTAATACCGGTACTTCTTCTTGCTAGGCAAGAGGTCTGGGCGACCACAAGTCGGACGCTGGGTGGCAGAGCGAAGGTGTTTATACCTAACCCAGATTAAGTCAGTCTGCCATACCCATCAAGTCTCTCGAGGTATGACGGGCGGTATCCCAGGATCGGGGAATCAGCAGGCGTGTATCGGAAGATAGTTTTAATTGTGAGTTCGCAAAAGCGGGATCACCAGGTGACTGTGTAGACGCACTGGGTTGCCCATGGTCTGCGATCTTGCAGCAATGGTGGGTGCGAATTCAGGGTAAACATGCTTCTGTCATTGGCCAGGGTGAAAGAAGCTAGCCGGGGCAGCTATTGGGAGGATCTGCGATGCAGCTTGCAGCTCCTTGCAAAGGGGGGGGCCTTGTAGCGTGGGGCAGGACCAGGGTGGACATAGTGGATGATGAGACGATGGGATGGGAATGGGAATTAGGGTGCCCATGTATCCCCATCGTACCCGTGCTGGCCGGTTGTACCCTGAATACGTCCGAGTACCCAGCTGGGGAAACAAGTGGTAACGTAGTGCGTACGTGCGTGTGTGCGTGCGTATGTACACTGCAGCTTCTTGGAGCTTAGCTACTTTATGTACCTAAGTATGCTGCTTGCTCATCTCATCTCGAGAAGGGCTATCTGTGTGTGCATATCTACTTAGTACCTAACAACATACGAGCAGTCCCAACCGTGGGTCGAGATTCATCGTCATGGTCAGCCACGGATGAAGCCGCCATGGTACAACCCCAAGTTGTGAAATGGAAAAGGATTCTGGTAATTGAGCCAAGGACAACGCCGTGCAATCTTGTTGCCCCCGTCCGAGCTCGATGGCCTCTCCCCACTCGGGGCTGGCTAAAAAAAAAAACAGCTGCCTCGACGCCTCTTGTTCGCCCTTGGAATGCAAGTGATGGGTGGGCTATCGCCAAAATGGCAGAGCTAGAATCTGAGAAAAAGAAAAAAGAAAAGATGGCGCAGGCAGGAACGCCGAATGATAGCGGGGCGGCGCAGGCAGGTCAACAAGCGCAGTGGAAGAAGGAGAGACGGAGAAGGAGGCGGATTCCAAACTGACAAGTAGTGATTGGCCTGATCGCCTAGCAGCGATTCTTTGTTTTCCCCCAATGGCTGCTGGAGCTAATGAAGTTGGTCAGCCAGTTGACGACGTATGCACACCTTGGCTGGCGAAGTCTTTTTCTCGTCGTCGTGGCGTTAGGCGGTTTCCCTCGAGCCGGGTCCTTGTAGAGTGCAAAACTTGAAACAACAAGCAATGAAGAAGTCCTTAGGAGCGAAGTGCAATCTCGGCGTGACTGTGCATGCGTGAGCGGGCAAGGAAGGCCTGGTTAAGGTATGCTTCCAGGTTGCGTTAAGTACTCAAAGGTATCTAAGGTTCGGTCTCGTCAAGGATTCAGGTCGGGCAATCCAATATGTCCAACTTGTAATCGAAGACGAAGGGAAACGAAGCGGAAGACAGATATTGTTTACTACGAGCAGGTCCTTTGCCCCCCCAGAGCCAGACACTGGGTGATGGCAATAAATAAGGCAATTGCCTCTCTTAACTGGCCGCCTCGGACGCACAAAGTCCAACGCGCCCTCACTCTCGCTCTACACATGCTCCCAATACCCTGGCAGATCATCTTCAAATAGATGCGCATCTGGCACGGCGACCTCTGCAACTCCACAGGTCTTTGCATACGATGATGTGCTAAGGTATGACGGGGGCTAAGTAAGATACGCCACCCACCCACTAGGTTCCTGCCTGGTCTACTGTATCCTCTGTATGTATGTGATGATGTGGGCTTTGGTTTGGCTTTGGTTTGGCTTGGTTTGGCTTGGCTTGGCTTGTTTTGTTTTCAGGGCATCGTCGGCACACCTAGGCGTTCGTCACTACGAGCTAGGTGCTTCACCTCAGCCACATAGCATCATCACAGATTCCAGACATTCGATGCTATTGCATGATGATACTACAGCATGCCTGCAGGGTTTATTATTATTGACAGGCAAGGCAGGCGAGGCGAGGCAAGGGTTAGGTATCAGTCAGATCTGAGATTCGATCCGACCCCCAAATCCCCAATGCGGAGGGGGGGTTAATAACCGTAGCAGAGCGATCGGTCCTCGGAGACTTTTGTACGCCATTGACCACAAAACTCGCCTAACTCCTAGGGGTTAACCCTGCTGGAAATATCCACTAACGTCAACATGCCTGCCATCCTTTGTGAGTTTCTCCTAGCCTCAGCACCAGACGCGCACTAGTAGGTAATATTGCAAGGTTAGGTTGCGGCCCGTCGACATTGGATTCACGGAGACAACGACTGCAAACTAGTAGAAACTCAGGAAGGCATTGACTTTGGACACTGTAAAGGCTACTGTCGTTCTAATTTCGACTTCAAGCCCCCCCCCAGCATACTTACATGTTCTTGCGCTGATCGATTCTGGCCCCTGGGAGTAGATTAGGACTTTGTCTGCGGACGAGACAAGGAGATCTTCATTCCTTTCCACGCTTACTTACGCACTCGATCCTGTACCCTCCCGTCTGCTAGGCGCTTACCATGCTCCTTGCTGCTTGGGCCTGTCCTAACTTTGGGAATTCGGCGACAGCGAACGGCTGACTCCAGTCCGTGCAGGTCCCAGTCCTGGATGGAGAGAACCAGATAGATCACAGCCTCACGCACCCCCTGACGTCTCGAAAAGCGACCCTTGCACACATCCACCTTTCCATGTCGTCCACTGCCTTCTCTCTCTCGCCGTCGCGTGTCGTCGCACGGAATCCCCAAGCCCGGTCCCTACGGCCGTAGATGTTGTAGACCCAACCGAGAGAAGGTGAGGCGGCCAAATTATGTGCTCTTTTAATCTTGGCTCTTGTTGAGGTTGCTCGCGCATCGCAATCGATGATGCGATTGTGGGGAAAGACATGTAACAGGCAATATCGAAGTAGGTACCTAATACTCTGTCTGAGATACTCTATCTGAATCTCTATATACTTGAACTTGGGCAAGGCTTTGTATTGTTTCGACTGCAGAGAACAAGCGGCGCCAGCCAATGGGGGCCAGGTGGGCATCCTACGGCCTGCTTGTACTGCCTCTCTCCCCTCGGCTAAGAATAAGCTCATTGTCGACTGCTCAGCCGTGCGACCATGGACTGATATCCGTACGTCATGTAGGAATACGTGTACATAGCCGTATATCGTGCTGCATTTCCAGGGAACCAATTAACTACGTCTTCTTGTGCATGCAGATACATCCCGTCCGTCCATAGATCTGCCTACTTACTGTATAATGTCGTACGACAACTTGTCCAGTCTCCGATCCGTGTGCAGTCGTCAGGGGTCCCAGAGCCGCCAGCGCATTACTTACCGCGGCGAAACGCTTCTTTTCATCCGTCGTCGGCCCCGCCAATTGCATCGAAGTGTCAGAGCGCAGATCTGCAACGGCTCGTTCACCCATTCGAGGAGCGAGTTGCGACCGTAGCATCATCCACTGTGATCTGGCTGCTGAGGTCGGTCGGTGCAAGCGCCGCGACCGACAGCTCATCTTTTTCTCCCGCCTTACTCCTAGAGCCAAGATAAATTACATTAGCCAGTGAGGCCATTCACCACGGAGGGGAGGGCCAATGCATGAAGCAGCAGTAGTGTTGATGTATGCCGCAACTCACTCCATTTCTACTCGATTCCCCCCAAGCGGTCAGCAGCAGCAGCATTGTTGCTTGTTATAACGCGGCACACATATAGTCCGCCTCAGAATATGTAAGTAACTCAAGATGCGCGCCCCCAAGCTGCAACGGCCCGTGCGAGACACTCCCTCCTCTCTCGTCTGCGGGCCTGGCCTGGCCTGGCCACCCCCCCTTTGCCGCATCAGAAACTGTCGGCTTCGGCCATCATCCGCGCAGTCTCAACCCATCACTCGCGGCTGGGATACAAGACGGGGGGGTTGTTTGCCATCGAGCCTCCATCGTCGGCTCCAGCACTGCTGCAGCTACCGGATCTGCAGCTCCCGCCTGCGCACAACGACGCCGTTGATTATGGAGGAGCGAATGAAACGTAATCTCAACGTTCACAACGCTCACTAGTTTGGATGGGAATATCCAGAGAGCGAAGGGGAAAACCTCGTCTCCTGATTGAACGATCGAGTTACGCGCGACCATTTCATTTTTTACGGTGGTTGTTGGGATTCACTGGCCACCCCTCCCTCCCAAAAGCAACAAGTAGCACCAGCCACATAAACAGCTTGGCTTCGGATCAGGCCGAGAATGCCGCCGATCGATTGGCTTGTGCAGAGGCTGTTGTTATCCCTCTCTTTTTTTTTTCTTCTCTCTCGGTCAGTACTAGGTCTAGTAGTCTGCTATTATCATTCGTATTCGAAGCAAGAGGAGGCAAGACGGGAAGCACAGGAAGCGGGCAAGATCTCCCGATGTGTGTGTGCGCGCGCCGTTCTTGACCATCCACGAGAGCGAGAGAGAGGCAAAAAGAAAAGAGAAAAAAAAAAGCTGCAAGCAGCCGGTTTGGATGTCAGGTCTAGTGCAAGAATGAAGCTTTTTGCAAGGACATCCTGGGTATGGAAGGGAAAGATGCGAAGTGGCCTCCGGTGGACGTACTCCAATCCTAGAGAGTCCACCTCCGAGGCCTGGGAAAGAATAGCCTTCCATGGCGCGTGCCCAGGTTGCGCCCAACCACGTTGCAGAGTAGATATGCAGAGTCCATGCGATCGGATGCGTCGATGTCCGCCCCATTCCATTCTATGATGCGGTGTGATAATAGTAGGCTATACTCTGCGATCAGGCTATCTGTCTCCTTTGTTTCTCTCTTTCTCCATATCTCTGTCTCTCTCTTTCTTTCCCCTTTCCCCTTAATCTATTTACGCGAGCAGGCACCGGGGCCTAGATTGGTAACCAGAAACGAAAGACATCGCGTGCTTGCTTTCGAGATCATGCAAGTGGATATTAAAGCCTCGAGATCTCGCCGTCTGCCTTGAGACCGATCTGTCCTGGCACTTGGGTCGGCCGGCAGACCCCATGGACCACGTTGTGTGACTGGCACGACAGCTAGGCCATGGATAGATGCCGAGCACCTGTTTCTCCCTCTCGGTCGTATGGGAACAGCAAGTACGTAAGCCACCCGCAAGGGTGAACCCAGAATCCCGGTTGCGTTTTCGTAGGGCTTGGATAGCTGCATCCCCCCGGCTGCACTTATAAGCATAACCGAAGGACAACGTGTGAGATATGTTGCCTGCAGACATGCGTCGTTCCGTGTTTCTCCTTCCTTTCCAGTAGCAGCAGCAGCAGCAGCAGTAGCAGCAGCAGCAGCCTTGTAATTATGGGCTTGCCTCATAGTATGCCGGTCACTGCTGTTGTGCATAGACCCCTCCCGAGCGTTATTCCCTCCGTGATATAGAATACTCCTGCAATGAGCGACATGGGTTGGCCCTGCATGATTCAGTAGCTCGCCACGTATCTCCTTTCTGGGAACCACTATATCGACTAGATGCTATAGATAAGCGAGTGGCCTGCTCGCCTTTGGGGGGTTAGGCTTAGTCAGGCTGCCTCTTCCATTGCAGATTCTCGTACGCAAAGTGCTTACATACCTACTTACTTACAATAGGAGGCATGATTTTAAAACCTTCGTTTCCAACCAGATTGTAAGCATATTTGCCGTAGCCTAACCTCTTTAACGCCACTGTCTGCTTCTTTATTGGTTGTTGCTTCTTATTCTATACTGATATAACTCGATGTAGTATATGCGCACCCCTGCTAGGAAAATTCTTACTTGGTGGCCTACATATGCAATCTTGCCCTGGGATGCTGCTATACGCGGTGGGCTCTCGAGGTCGACTGCAGACAAGTACCAAAGAGCGGCATGCACTGGTTTTAGGTTTTGAATCACCTATAACCCTGTCCGAAGCGTATATCGTGTCTTCGTAGCCGCATTAGTGTACCGGCCTCAGATGGTCAACGCCTTTGCTAAGTATATATACGCTCAATACGGGCCGTGCACTTACTCTGTTACCTATATCCATGATATGTTCTCACTCTGGTTACGACAGAACGTGACCCTTTGGATATCCAGATAGGATATACGTACAATACAATCGCCTGTACCACAAAGCGCATTCCCAATCGAGTAGGTATCCGTGCTTGGGTACCTGATCTCGGTAGGTTCCTCGATCCTGCAGCAAGGCGCGTGTTGCCCAATCTCAGTCCACACAAAGCCTTTTTCTACGTCCGTAGCAGAAGATGCATGAGATGCTGTGCAACGATCAGACAAGCTTACAGGTCTGTACACCTTTGTAACAGCTTACCTACCCGGCTTTCGGACGGGGGAGAGAGATGGGGCCAGGAGGGGCAGAAAGAGAGGCCCATTTCATCAAATGCGTGCGCGTGTGTATGACCCAGTGGAACGGGGCATCATCGATGGCTTGTTTCAGGAGGTTACCTGGGCCCGGACCTTCCCCTTTGCAGGTTATGCTATCTCCGTTTGTCCACGCATAATTTGTTACTTAGCCTGGGTTTGGGGTTAGACGCAGGGAAGTGGTGTGCGACTCCTTGCATCCTGTGCTGGATTTCTGGTAGACGAGCCTAGTGCATGCAGATCACAAGAACCTTCGCTACCTATTCGAACCAGGACTTGAAACCCTAACTTGACAATGGTTGGACTATAGGTTCCCCCGAGTTGGGGCGGAATCACCGGAAGCCACATAAGAGTAATGTAGGCCGCCGCCGACGCAGCACCAGGCATGCATCCCACGTCGATGTACCCCAGCATAGGCGAAAGTGGCTCAGACGTTGGTTACGGGGTACGACATAGTACTTGTCAAGATACATCTAGCGAGAGATGGAGAGAGGCAAAGACTGAGCTGTGACCTACCTGTGCGCAGAATGGAGTGAGCAAGTACTTACGGACGGACGCAAGCTGCAAGTTCCGAAGGAAGGTGAAGTCCCAAGAATCGGGGCAAATTCCTTGCAGCGATTCGATGGCGATTGGCCGCTCAGTTGTTACCGAATCTATAGGAAATTAGGTTGCCGGGGTGGTAAAAGGGTCAGTGCAAGGACAGGCCAGAGCCAAGCCAGAGCCAGAGCCAGAGCAGAAGGCAGGGCCAACGGCCGCCATCGTACCCGATATCCAACGGATGCGGCTACCCGTCTGGACGCAACATGGTCGGGCGGTGGGGTCCAAAGCATCCCGTCTTGAAGAAGATACGAACAAAGGTTGCTTCCTTCTTCTCCCCCACAGACACTAGCTAGCGTTATATTCCTTTTTCTTTGGCTGTGGTCGGCATGTACCGTCAGTGCCTCGGTCAGTGCCTCGGTCATCGCTCTATTCCCCCCACCCAGTGGCGTGGGCCGGTATTTCAAGATGGGCTGATTTTGGGAAATTTGGACAGGGCGGTTTCAAGCAGTATTGTATTCCATTTATCTATCTCTCTCTCTCTTTCTGTCTCGTCAAGATCGAATCTGGAACCTGGCATTAGAAGCTCAGCCATGTCTTAGCATTCCGCGGCCACCGCACGTGGGTGTGCTGTGTGCTTGCTCGCTGAGCAACAACCGTGCTTTGTACGCAGCGATGATGCCTGCCACCCCCCTCCCTCTGGCGACAGGGCAATTGCAGGGCAACACGTATTGCGACTGTGTGCCACCGATGAATGCGATGAGGCAGGCAGCCAGTGGGAATCCAAAGAAGGGAGATGACTGACCCCCAAATCGAGCGAGAAGCGCGTTTCCAAAGCCATTATCAGGTACTTACCCCTGTGCAAGCACCCATGGCCGTGGGCTTTCTCCATCGCTGGATCTAGAACAAGTAGTGCCTGATCTTAAATGGCGCACCCGATATTCCTCTTTTTGCTTTCTTTCCAGATTACAACAAATCACAGGACATTACCAATCTGTACATACGGTGGCCCAACTCGATACAGAAAGAAAGGAAAAAAGAGATATGAAGAATGATGGAGAGGCTAGTGACCCCGGATGTCTTATGAGGTCCAGAGAGAGGTTTCACGATACGATGTGCAAGCCCACCCCCACTGACAGCAAATCGCATTGACTTGCATTGGAGGGAGACAAACTTCAATTGATTCACAATGATGGGAGGGAGATTCGCAGATCGGTGCATGAAAGATAACCTAGAGTGAGAAAGCAACGTTCGGATACGTCTCCGGGAGCGAGGGCAAGCAACCACTACCACCGCTATCGGGTCTGGCCCGGCTGGTGGAGAGGCGAGAAGAAGAAGTCTAAGAACAAGAGGGTGGCAGGGGGTGTGCACACGAACATTACAGCCCCCATTCACTACTTCCCTTACGGCTACACTCCACATGAACCGCTATTGGCGACATATCACTGGAGGGGGGCCGGCCTTGTTCGCTGATTCCAGGTAGTTCCATGCGCGCGGTTGATCCTTTTGGCAGCCACATCTCATTGCTTTTTTTTTTTTTTTTTTTTTCACACACACACACTCTCTCCTCCCCCTTCCAAAGCTCATAGCTCACGGACGGGGGTAGGAATTGTGTCCGGCAACCAACGAGTGTGGTCTACTTCACCGAGCCAGCACACCTGCCAGATAAAGGTGAAGGGAGGGGTGTGAACCGAGAGCTGAGAGGAAATAGATAAGCCTGTCTCGAGCCCGAGCCATCCTAAAGTGAGCAGGGAGGGTTAGGTACGGGAAAAAGAGAAGAAAACGGGGATACTAACGTAGCCACACCGTCGCGAGATCCCGGATCGCCTTCTTGGATGCTTCTCCACCATACCATGATGACTAGCATAATGTATTGATTGGAAACTCTAATGTCACCTATGGCGTGTTGGGATATCGTCAAGACTGTCTAGAAGGGGTAATGATTCATGGCCCGGGGCCCGTGTTATATAGTCCGGCTGATGACGATATCGTTCCCAGTCGCCCGCAATGAATCGCTCATCGTTGTATTAATGGTTCCCAGTATTGACCTCACAATTGTAAGACGTTGGCCCTAGGGAATATCAGCAACAAGCTTCGGGGACGTGAGTTAATACTGGCCCTGACAATCCACGTGGCAACCGCACATCCCAATATACGGTGGCGTCGAGGCCAGTGGGGTCATTCACACATAGCACATAACCGTCTTTCGCGGACTAGGCTAGTAAAAAACAAATATCCTGGTTGGGTGATGACGTGAGTATGAGCGTGATACGCGACACATCTCATTCGCCGATGAGATGGGAGCATGCATCTGGAGGCATCCATGGTGATAGTTCCCGAAATCTTGCAATCCGCCAAGCCGCTTCGACCGACCGGATAGCGAGCATACTAGCGAATACGTGCTGATGCTATTCCCGGTTTGGGCACCCTCCTTCCCCTTTCTCTACTTGTACATACTTGCATATGTCATTCAGCAGTAATAGGCAAACTCAAATACTATGCGGCAGCTCTCAGAGTACTGCCGCATCAATGTCCTATGCAGTTTTGGGTCGACTCTTAGTGATCGACACATTGTTACCGGGAATGGTCATATCCCTCCATTGCTTTGCGGGATGAGAAGAGCTATATCCCGGTGGTTTTCCCAGGAACCACATCGGTTTAGTGCCGCGCGTACTTGGAAGCAATGTTGGGTGGGGATAGAAGAATGCAGATCTTGAACTCCTGTCCACCTGCCGCAGTGGATTCTATCCCGCTGCTAAACATCTGTTGGTCGAAAGATTCTCATCAATGGACTTGACCCGTGAGGGGCGGTCTCATATACACCTTCCATCCTATATACCGTGATAGGGGATGGGAGATGTCCCAAGGTCTCAGGTGGATGTGATGGCAAGAGAGTTACTGGAAGTATAGTGCTCTTTCAAAAGCGTATCTGTTGAATTTGAATGATGGAAGGTCTTCTAGCCAGCAATCATTCATACGTATTGAAGTACAGAAGTTAGATGTGAATTCACCGCGCGCTTCGTAGAGATTTCAAAGGCAACATGCCAGAACGGCCAGTTGGTTCCCGCTTGGTCCAATGCATTTAGATCAAAGGTTTTATCTGATACATTTATCATGCTAATACTTTGTCAGGGGCATCTTCGGTCTTGATTCTCTATCTATAGTCTCCTCCACGTACTGTCAAGCTCCCAAAGAGCCTGGACCGGCAGATGCAGAATACCCTTTCATTGTGAAAGGCCACATTGTAAAAGACTTTGACCCTAGAGACTTGACATTATGGTATAGTCTATATACCAAGGATACCAAGCTTTCTTATATGAAGGCATATGTGACCCAAGGGAGCAAGGATGTCCCATTGCTGTGTTTTGATACGCTGAGAAAAATGGATCACGGGCAATAGCTCTCACTTATCATCGATACAACTGCTGTACACAGGGCTATTTGTCTCTCCTTGAACTTATTCTGACATTGATTTTCATACCGACCTCAAGACTGATGCTAGTCCTCGTACTTGCTCAGCACAGAGACTTGACACGAACAGCTTTGGAATTGTCGGTAATATCAGGGCCTTTCAGCCTATGCGAGCGACATACTAATCAACGTGGCACTCATATGGATTGGATCAAAACGGAATCAATATTTGATGATTCGTAAATATAATCGACGGAAAGACAGACATCTTGGTTGACTTTGCAATGTTACACACTTTGGGCAGGGGGCTTTTGGGTGCCTGCCTATCAATGAAGCAGCTCTCAAGGGTTCCCGGGAAAGGGAGGGTTGCATTCTTTCGGGAGGTCCTTGGCTTCCGATTCGCGATGCCCCTGCAAAGTGTCCAGCCCCAGTAGGAAGGACCCTGACCTCCTCGTCTTATCAGCAACCTGGGTGATATATTTGATAAGCGAAAGATCATGTGTGTCGCGTAAGCTTGGGCACGCGGTGAGGTGGATTTATGTCGCTAGCGAAAAGTGCCGCAATTCCATGCCCGATATTTACGATTCTTGCATCATACCTCGCTTGCTTATCGTTGTTTTCCCTTGATACTTACCTCTTATGCAGTGTGTAATGGAGCAAAGGCCCCAGCAAGTCGTCACTTGGAATGTGAGTGAGCCTCCTTCCTTGGCTGGCATGGTCTAGACACGCACTTGGTGGTCAGCCCTATCGCTAGTGAAATGTCCCCAGAAGCAGCTGCTGCCCCCTTGTAAGCCCCTACATCACACCTTCCGTAACGAGACCTCAATATTTGGTCCATAAGATGCTTCCTGCGCGGGAGCACCCCCCACGTCACACACCGGTGACATCCCATGCCTGATGCGAGCTTATTCCCGCTCCTCAGTGCGCTCGCTCGCCTTACATGCCTATCTCTGGACTGCGTTGGATAGCAATCCAGGATGAGTGTGACTAAGATACATTTTCCAATACCAGTATGGGTGGTCAGCCAAAATAAGTATTTGATGCACATAAATACAGGCAGTCGCCTACATGTTGCTTGAGGTAGATTCGGATCTGTCAGGAGTAAACACAGTTGCTCTCCGTCGTCATCTGGTGGCCAAGCCCCTGAAACTCTTCGCGGTTGACCAAACCATATTCAGAATGCATCCTTTTATCACCGTATGCATTGGTTTGCTCCCGTTTGCCTGGGCAAGCAGACTAGAAAAATCCTACATAGTGAAATTCGCTACGGAAAATGTGCCGACTGGTCGATTGGTCGATCATCACTCGCCCTTCCATAAGAGAGCTGCGGAGGCTGCCCTAGAGTACGAGGTCCGCCACACGTTCGACTCGACCGGCACGTTCACAGGCGTCTCTGTCAATGTAAAAAGTGAGGGGACACCGGCTGAGATCAGGGCCCGGCTCGAAGCCATACCAGGTGTTGCTTACGCTGAGCCGGTTGCTGATGCTTATATCCCCAGCCCGAATCTGGGAAACTACTCTGCGTTAGCAAGCGCTTCGCTCAGGGCATATGGCACAGAGCTAGAGCCGGAGACGCTGTCCAAGCCTATAACGCCCGGTGCGGGAGGCAATCTCGCCTCTGCTCTCCAAATGGGGGGTGTTGACAAGCTTCACGCTCTGGGAATTAAAGGGAAAGGCGTCAAGATTGGTATTATCGATACCGGTGTGGACTATAGAAACCCGGCGCTCGGTGCGGGTTACGGTCCCGGGCATAAGATCGTCGGTGGGTATTCTTGGAAGCTGGATGACGACAAGAGTCAGGAGAGCTCTGATCCGCTGGCTACCTGCTACAGCGGTGGCCATGGTACCCATGTTGCTGGTGCGCCCTCTTCAAGAACCGTCCACCTCCTTTCTTCCGCTGTTTTGGCAATCCCAGTTAACCTTAGCGCAGGTATCATCGGTATGGATCCATTAGGTCCCGAGCAAGGGTACAACATCACTGGTGTAGCCCCTGAGGCGGAGCTATATGCCTACAGGGTGTTTGGATGTTCGGCGACAGGTGGGAGTGACACAGTCATCGCAGCAGTTCTAAGAGCGCAGGCCGATGGCATGGACGTTATCAGCATGTCCATTAATTTCGGCCAGCAGTCTCCCTACGGGAACGACCCATTTGCCGAAGTAGCTGCGCAGCTCGACAAGGCAGGTATTGCTGTTGTCGTGGCCGCTGGAAACCCCAGTGGCTGGGGCAAGTACGGCTCGATGCTATACAATGCGGGTCAACCCAGCGAGTTGCCGAGTATTCTGAGCGTCGGTGCCATTGCCAACAAAGATTTCCCCCTCGTGTGGACCGCTACAGATTCCGGGGGGACAGAAATCCAGTATGCTTCCCTCTGGCCGGTGGAAGAACCTGAGGGACTGGACCTGTACATAATCGAGGACGGTTGCTGGAGGGACGTGTGGGAAGAAGCTATCCAAACGCTCGAGAGCCAGGGCAAGCTCAATACCACCGTCATAGGGTTCCAAGTTACGGATGATTGCCGGCCAACAGACGCCAGAGTCTGCTGCCAGACGTACACGCCGAAGTACATGATGGCAATCTACCAAGACACGTCTAACCCGTACTTCGTGGACTACGACGTGCCATCCGCTGGCTATTTCGAGACTGCTCACTTCATCGCCGTCAACGCGAACGGGAGTAAGACGTTGATGAGCAGCTACGAAGCCGCCGGGGGCTACGCCAACTATAAGCTCTTCTTCGATGACAACACCTTCTCCAGCCCCCCTCAGGCTGCCGGCGGCATGGTCGACTACTACTCGGCCATGGGACCCGCCTGGCTGGATTACACCCTGAAGCCGCAGCTCTCGGCGCCGGGCGGACATGCGCTCGCGACGTGGCCGCTGGGCCCCGGCGGGGGCTACACGATCCTGTCCGGCACCAGCATGGCCACGCCCTACGTCAGCGCGTCGTACGCGCTGGTCAAGTCGCAGTTCCCGGAGCTGTCGGTGGCGCAGATCACGGCGCTGCTCCAGGCCACGTCCAAGCCCGTGCGCTGGGCGTGGGACCCGGCCCTGCTCTCGGGCACCTTCCAGCAGGGCGCCGGGCTGGTCCACCCCTACGACGCCGTCACGGCGCGGACGCGCGTCAGCCCGGGCCAGCTGCTCATCTCGGACGTGACGCGCGACGTCTACGGCGTCGCCAGCCTGACCATCGCCAACCGCTCCCCCGCCCCGATGACCTACGCCCTGTCCCACGAGGGGGCCGCCTACGGCGACTACAGCCTCGACTACCTGGAGACGAACCAGCTGGCCCGCTACGGCTCGGCCTCGTTCCCGACGCCGACGGTCGAGGTGGCCGCAGGGGCCGCGACGGTCGTCCGCTTCACCATCGCGCCGCCGGCGGGCGCGGTGCCGTCCAAGATGCCCGTGTTCGGGGGGTACGTCAAGATCACGCCGGCCGCGGGGGCGGGGCTGAGCGTGCCGTACGCCGGCCCGCCGTACTCGCGGTTCAACAGCGACTACCTCTACCGCAACCCGGCGCTGCCGCTGCCGCGCATCACCTACAGCTTCCCCAACGGCACGTCGGCCACCAACGCGGACCTGCTGGCCGTCAACGCGTCGCTGGCCTACACGTCCAACCTGGCGCGGTCGCAGTGGACGCAGCGGTGGGCCGTGCACGTGCTGCCGGCGGACAGCGCGCTCGGGGCCGCCCACCGGCACGGCCCCGACGCGAAGGACACGCCCAAGGCGGGATACCGCATCTCGGCGACGGCGCCGAGATCCCGCGCGTTCGGGTTCCCGAGCTACGGCACCCTCGCCAACGTCACGCGGCTCGAGGACCCGGCCGACCGCGTCTTCCCCCAGGGCCGGGGGCTGGTGGTCACCGCGCTCGACGGCTCCGTGTACGCGCCGGGCCCCGGGGACTACCGCTGGCTCGTCGCTGTGCTGAGATGGGACGGGGATCCGGCCAGGCTGGAGGACTACGACACGTGGCTCGGGCCGGTGGTGAGGGTGGTGGACGGGCCGGTCTAATGGTGTATTCTTGTTTCTGTCTATCTCCTGTTCCGTTCGCAGTAGATATGGATGGTAGGAAGAGGATGGATATGCACACATCCCTCTGCAAACTGGGAACTCTCTCCAAGGTTCATCAAGAGACAGGTCACACCATGGAACGTGTTTATAGAGTTTTGTTTCCGAGACTTCTTAGAATATATCTCAGATGTGTTCTTGGCGCGAGAGTTGTGTGCGACCGAATCACCATGCATAAGAACGACTCAGAAGGAGGTCACTTGATGCTTGCGGAGGGCATAGTAGTAAACCCTGGATATCCATTCTGTGTCGAAGAAGGCCATGCTTTCTAGCGAACGATTATCAACTAGGGATGGATTTCCTTTAGTCTTCAATAAAAGAGCCCAAACTGAACAAGTAAGAGTGTGCGGGAATTGGTTCGCAGTGACGCAAAGCCGCCGCTGTAGGTCTCTCAAATACGTAGATCTGATCTGATGAACGAATGACCTTTGACGTCCATACAAACCACGAGAATCATATTTTCCTCATGCCATTTCCATACCGTAAACGAAACGAGGTGGAAGCCGACCTCGGGAAGAAACCAAAATGAAGTAGTAATGGCTTATGGTGCTTGGGGCAGGCGGTGAGGTTAGAGGGACTGAAATAGGCCGACTCGTGTCCATCGGATTGCGGGGGAAACGGACGTGTTAGTGAGCCACCCCACCATGAGTTTGACAAGCATGAGGAGCTTGGAAGGGCGTGCGAGAGGTATTAATAGATCTTGGTGTTTACTTGTTCTTGAAGTCAACTGCTTCTTTCCTCTATCACCCTGTCTCCTCTTCCCTCCTCACTCTAAGAAGCAGCAACAGAAACTCACAGTGGCGATGGCCCCAGCAGCTTGTACAGTGCGCCATGCGCGGCGCGAAGGTCTGACGGATTCTCATGCGTGTCGTGGTATGGTTGCAGACTAACTGACCACATGGATTGACCTAGACGTACCTGCCATCCTGGAATTGATCCGCGAACTGGCAGACTACGAGCACGAGATCGACTCCGTCGAGGCGACCGAGGCCACGCTTCTGTCCACCATAGCATTTGCCCCTGAAGGCGTCACCTCGACGTCGACAGCACCCAACACAGAACCTACCTCCCCCTCCCGACCTGCGCGCTGTCTAATCCTCCTGAACGAGGAGGGAAAGGCGGCGGGCATGGCATTGTACTTCTACAACTACAGTACGTGGCGGGCCAAGGCGGGCATCTACCTCGAGGATCTGTACGTCCGCGAGACGGAGCGGAAGAAGGGTTACGGCAAGCGGTTGCTTGTCGAACTAGCCAAGGAGGTGGAGGCGATGAAAGGTGGCCGGCTCGACTGGTCGGTCCTCAAGTGGAACGAGCCCAGCATCAAGTTCTACGAGTCCATAGGCGCTACGCCCATGAGCGAATGGGTGGGCATGCGGGTCGATCGAGAGGCTTTGACAAAGCTGGCGGGTTTGCTGGACTGAAACGGCCGTACCTCCCGTCTGTTCTGAAGTTCCAGGCTATAGATAAAATAAAAAGAGGTCGTGTTAGGATGCAGGATCAACCATTACCCTCGTGGGCATCTGTGTCTGTGCCTTGCGTGGGAACGCCTCGCTTGTCAACGCCCGAAAAGAATTGCAGTTCCGAAGTAGTCGCAGGTGATAGCTCACGACGTGCGCCACCGAGCGTGACCTGGAATCTCCCTTTGGCGTCCTTCTCCAGGATTGGAGATGTCTCCCATACGCGGCTGTATATACTCCGCCGAAGCCTTCTAGGTGTAAAGGATTTCAATCCTATAGATCTGCCTTGGCCGCGAGGGTCCTTATCGTGAGCACCAGACAGTGACTTGTAGGCGCGAGAGTTGCCACGTTCCACAGCTCGGGCGGGTTTCGTGGCATATGCCTCCCAATTCCATTCACGGGTAGTACTTGTCGAGGAGTTCCGGGTTGCGACTGGCGTAGTGGCGACCGTCCTTCTTGATGGAACATGAAACATGCTTGCGTCTGCTTGCCCAAGGCTCAGGTCCCGCAGCTGGTCCCATTCGCCTTGTGGCAACGGAGGCATCAGGTCGGCCAATATTCTTGCATAGTGTTTCTGCTCCTTTCGCTTGACCAGTTTCGGCTTGAATGGAAGACCCCATGCGTTCTCGGTGGGTAGGACTGAGGCGGGGTCGAACGTCTTGCGCATCTGTTTTGGCCAATTGGTATGGGAACTCCGAGCTTGAGCTGCTGCCACTGCCTTGATCTTGTCGACGTCCCAGTTATCTAGCCAGCCTTGAATATGGTCTTGGTTGGGTCGAGTCTGCTCCTTCGCTGTGCTGAATAGGGGGTTCTGTTCCAGGGCTGTAGAATCTACCGCGGGGTCCTTGGCCAAGGAGGAAGAAGCTAGTTGACGTCTTCTTTTCCCCAGCCTGCCCGAGGCCAGGAAGCAGAGATGGAGCATGCGGGCAATATGGCCAGCGTTGGCAGAGCGCAGGTAGCGTAAGGACCGGTGGGCTTCATGAATGTCGGGCCTGCGATCGTCGCGAAACTTTGCACGAATTCTCTCCGTCAGCCACGGGCGACACAGAGGCACGACGTAGGTGGCTTCGCGAAGAAGATGCCGATACAAGTGTATGGCGGAGTCGGGATGGGGTAACTGGGGCGGCATCGTGTCATGGGTTTAGGAGATTGGGAGGGAGGTTGCCATCAAAATGAGAATTACTTACTTCTACTCTCCGTCTCTCGGGGAGCCAAGGTGAGAACATCGGTACAACGATACAACGATACAACGGTACAACGGTACAAGAGCTTGCACTTTGGTCTAACCGGAGCCAGTTAGCTCGGGAAGCTTCACCTGCCGATGACCCCGCTCATCTCATGGTCTCGTCTCCCGGTGCACCAAATGAATTCTCTGACCTATTATATTACAGAGTAAAGTATTTAAAGTACAGAGTTCTGCTGACCAGAGCTTGAGCGCGCGTCTTGTTCGCGTACAGAGCCTGTTCCTCAACCCCCTCCCTTCCCCCAATTTCCGTGTCTCTCTCTACACGACAAGACACGTCCCCGTCACGGTCCCACGAAATTGACACGTCTTTTCCGCGTTCACCACTTTAATTGAATTCCTCCTTTTGGACCTAGGCCTGAATTCTCCAGCTCAAGGGTAACTCTGGCGACTGTTCATCCATATTCAACTGGGCCTGTGAGAATTGATTCGTTTTGCTTGGTCCATAGGCGGCGTCGTTGAGGTGGTGTTGTAATAGTCTTCCTAAGTGGACTTACTCTTTACCTATCCTCACCTCACCTCACCTCACCTCTCTCTCCTCTCGCTTATCACTCACACTGGCCTTGCGACAACCGACTCGGCTCCTCAACAAGTCTTTTATCTGCCTGCGTTATCCTACAATCCCATTCTTGCTTGAATCCAGCTGTGTCGGGCTCGATAATTCCTGCAAGACGTCAACTTTCGCACAAACCCCCATCCCCGGCGCAAGTGCATGTCGCTCACTCATCGGCTTCTTTCATGCACAAGAGAAGCAAGGATATAGGAAAAGCAACAGCGCTAGATTCCTGAACTGGAAGTCTTGTCTCTTTTGCACTGTCTATCCAGGAATTGCATTGAGCGCCGAGACATATACCTACCTACCTACCTACCTACTTAGCTAAGTAGGTTAAAGGAGAGACTTCCATGGTTGAATGAATGGCCTCGACTAGCATCAGCACCAATCCGACCACAATCCCCACTGGCGCTTCGACGACCCTGGCCTCGACTTCAGCAACCTCAACTTCCACCACTCACAATCGGAACCTCCCGGCGACCACCAATTCGTCAACCATTTTTGCCCAGGCGCCTTGTGCGCACTCCTCTGCTTCGGCATCCCAGCCGTTGGCAGCTTCTTCTAGTAGTAGTCTGAATGCTGCTGCTGCTGCTGCTGCACATCCTGCCGATCCCAAGATGTCACAATCTCAACCCTCGTCACAACATTCCTTCACCATGACCCAACCCACCTCTTCGCAGGTCTATCGCCACTTTTCAGATTCCCAATCACGACTGGCACACAGCAATAGTCAGCAACAGCCCAATGATGGCTTCAACATCTACTCGGTTAGTCTAGTCTTTACGCCATGTTCATTCTGTGGTTCGCACTAACATCTACTTTGCTTCCGATCTAGGCTGTGTATTCGGGTGTAGACGTATACGAGATGGAGGTCAATGGGATAGCGGTCATGCGTCGGAGAAACGACAGCTGGCTCAATGCGACGCAGATCCTCAAGGTAGCCGGTGTCGACAAGGGCAAGCGCACGAAGATCCTCGAGAAAGAGATCCAAACCGGTGAGCACGAAAAGGTTCAAGGCGGCTATGGAAAGTACCAAGGGACTTGGATCAAATTCGAGCGCGGTGTCGAAGTCTGTCGCCAATACGGAGTCGAGGAAATCCTGCGTCCTCTGCTGACGTATGACATGGGTCAAGACGGAGGTATTGCCGGCAGGGGTGACTTCAACACCCCGACCAAGGAGCAGGCCATGGCTGCGCAAAGAAAGCGCATGTATAACAACCAGAACAACATCCCAGATTCCCGGACCAACGGCCTGTCTGGTACCTTCTTCAAGAACATCTCGAGCTCGGCTTCCAACGCGGTCGCGGCTATCAGCAAGGCTCGCCTTGATTCGCCGGGCCCGAGGGGACGTCATGGCTCTGCGAGACCACCTAGTTTCAGTCACCAATCCTCGATGCAAAACGCCGACGACTTCCCTGTTAACTCGCAGCAGAGTTTTGCCTCTGACTTTGGCAATGTGGACTCGGCTTATTCCACCCAAAACACAAATATCTTTCAAGGCGGCGACGAGCCTGCCCGAAAGCGACAGAGGGTCATCACGCCGGCGGACAGCTTTGGTTATGCATCACAGTCCATGGAGATCTATGCCAATACGTTCCCGGGCTCCCCCACCGAGCCGAATGAGTCCTTCATCTACTCTGCCGCTGGAATCAATGTGCGTGCAACTGATGACGGCGTCCCTCTGCCACCCCTACCTTATGAGGTTTCGCCCGAGGCGGAGCAGAAGCGCAGTATGCTCATGGGCCTCTTTCTGGATGCAAGCATTAAGGATTTCTCCAAGCACGAGGCCTTGCAAACTCTCACTCCCCTTGATCTCGACGCCCCTATAGACTCGTCCAGCCACACTGCTCTTCATTGGGCGGCAACACTAGCGCGACTGCCCTTATTGAGGGCGCTTATCTCCGCCGGAGCAGACCCGTGTCGCGTGAATGCGGCTGGTGAGACGGCCCTTATGAGGGCTTGCGGTGTCACGAACAACTCGGACCAAGTCTCATTCCCTGACCTGCTTGATGTGCTCGGCAGCACAATCGAGATCAGAGATGGCAAGGGCCGGACACTATTGCACCACATAGCCGTGACAAGTGCAGTGAAAGGTCGGAGTCACTCAAGTCGATACTATCTCGAGAGCTTGTTGGAATGGGTTGTGCGGCAGGGCAGCGCACCGAGCAGCCAGGCCACTGCCAACGGCAACGGCACCGCGGGACCAAGGATAAACCTGGGCCGGTTCATGAGCGAGATTGTCAATGCCCAAGACAAGGCTGGCGACACGGCTTTGAATATTGCAGCCCGGATAGGAAACCGCAGCATCATATCACAGTTGCTTGAGGTTGGGGCAGATCCAGGCATTTCGAATAAAGCTGGACTGCGGCCGCAGGACTTTGGCGTCGGTGGTAATGCGGGTGAAGATGGTATCAATGGTGACCTTGTCGATACCAATGGTCTCGTCGCCAATAACCAAAAGAGCCGGGAGAGCAGTGACGATATCATCACCTGTAAGTGTTGCAAACTCATAAGGCTATGACAAGATACTGACATTTACAGCAATAACGCACCTTCTGAATGAGACGTCGTCGAGCTTTCAATCAGAGCTGAAGAAGAAGCAACTGGATCTGGATACGCTTCATTCTTCGCTCAGAACCACCTCGACGCAATTAAACGACGCAAAACGGACTCTGGAGTCTCTCCAAACCGCGGCAAAATCGCAGTCGCTCACGCGGCAGAAGATTTACAACCTTTCACGTGGCAGGGACGAGGAGCAAGCTCGCCTGCTTCGCTTAGAGCAGAGCCAGGGGCCCATGGATCCAAGCAGCAGCGCTTGGGAGACCGAGCTCGCGGCACAAACAGTAGATGTTTCGAGCCTCCCTAGCGCGGCCCTTTTACGCGCAAGAACACAAGCACTCCGGTTACGGGCAGAAATGACGCGCAAGGCTGTGGGCACGCTCAAAGGCAGAAGTAAAGACGTCGAGGTCAAATATCGGCGAGTGGTATCCCTCTGCTCTGGCGTACCTGAGCAGCAGGTTGATGAGGTCATCGACGGCTTGCTGCGGGCAGTCGAGAGTGAAAAGGATGGTCTCGAAATCGGACGTGTTCGTCGGTTCCTTGGAGGCGTGGATGGCGTAGTGGCCTGAGAATCTTCACCTTCTTGCATGCGACTTTTTTTTCTTCCTCTTTGGCTGCAATGAGAGGCGTTTGGGGGATGCATACAGACTTACGACTTCTGCAATGGATGGTTTGCGAGGATTTTGATTGACTTCTTTTCTAGTTTGGTGGCGGTGATTGGTTGTTGGCGATGGAAATCACCAGCTACACATGTTTTATCGGCGGAATACGTTATCATCTGCCTGTCGTTCTTTGCGGTATAGACGACAGACAAAGGAGACGGCAGAGTTGGGGTGGGAGTTGTGGATTTTCTGGCTGAGAACATGGGTGAGGGGATTCAGTCGAAAAAGAGAGATACCAAGATCCCCTTTTGATTATTAACTAGTATTACGACGGCGGCTTTGATTTGCCAGAGTGTATAGACCTTGTTTGTCTGAGTGAGTATATACATAGCTGAGGCATACATACCCCCACAACGAACGAATTGATGACAGGCGGTCAAACTGCGTGCATATTTCTCGTCTCATCTACTGTACAGTGCAAGACGTAGCATTTGCTTTCCGGGGACTGCCTGCTTTCACTCCGCGGGCGTTCGAAGACACACATTAACAAGTCCTATTGGGGGGGTATCTCAATTCCAAAACTACCGACCTCAAGCCCGACCCTACTCCTTATCCCGCGACCCCGACGGACAGAGGTGCATACATCGCTATATACAAAACGCATATCCATTTCTCAACTCCGTCTCTCATATTACAAGCCCGGAATGACTGGCATAGATGTCCAATCCCGACCTCTCGCTCTCTCGACCAGCCCATCCAAGAGCTTCCACGCCGACCTTCTGCTGTCCTCAGCGGGCGGCATGAACAGCTTGAGGCGGGCCTCGGATAACACAAAGCCCTCACAGGCGATGCGCAGGATGCGGACGCCGGGGTGGAACATGTTCAGAGCGAGGTGCCGGTCCAGGTAGAGGCCCAACGCTTCTATGAAGGGATCCTTCAATGCTGTCTCTGCTTCGCCACGTGGTCGTTGTCGCTGTTGCTGTTGCTGCTGGGCAGATTCTTCTTCTTCTTCTTCATCTTCCGCGCTCCGCCAGGCCCAGCCCTCGTCGTCTCTACCGCCGGCTAGCTTGCGTCGGCGCGACGGGGACATCGGCTTCTCGGTGCCGGCGCTGGGGGTTGTTCGCCGGCCTTCCGCTTTCCCTTCCTATCGTCGTATCTTGATGCCTTCTCGTCGCGATCCTTGGCGACCTGCTGCCGGCCGGCGCGGATGAAGCGGCGCACTTCTTCGGCGGGCACGATGATGTCTATCGCCTTGAGTCCCAGCGTCTTTGGAGAAGTATTACTACTAGTAATGTTGTTATTGCTGCTTTTCATCGCATCGGCTGCTTCTAGTGGGTTTTCTTGCTGATGCTGTCGCTGTTTCTGCGCTTCGGTAGTAAGAGACTCGTCGACAACATGGAAGCCCAGAGAGAGAACGACGTCTTTGACCAGCCCACGACCACGGCTGTTGTTGTTATTGTTGTTCCCGTCGTCGGCGCTCACGCCCAAGTCGGTGTGCCAGGCCTCCCAGCTCGACACCAGGGTTCGCGTGCCGAGGCGCAGGGGCCGGATGCGCACGTCGAAGGTGCGGGAGAGGAAGTCGTTGATGACGGTCCGCAGCGGTGCGGGCATGCGGAGGAGCAGGAGCGGCAGGTGCAGGAATTGCTTCTGGTCTGCGACGAGGTTGGTGTTCGCGCCATCATGGTGGGATGTTGACCACTGGGATGCCGCGGCCGCGGCCTCGGTGCCATCATGATCATCCCTGTAGAGCCGGGGCAGTAGACAGGCCGAGAAGGTACCGTTCTCGTACCGCAGGTCTACGCTCAGCGCCCGGGCGCCGGCGTCGCGGTCTTGGTCTTCCGCGTCCTCTTCGCTTTCAGACCGGCCCTCGTCGTCGTCCCCGTCCGCCTCGTCGTCGTCATCTCGGCTGCCCAGCTCGGCGCTCCCATGCCGCTGCTTCCGCCTACGGGAACCATGGCGACGACGTGGCAGCAGCTGGCGGAGGGGCACCCAGCGCCAGTCTACGCCCTCGAGCGCGCCGGCCCGGCCCAGCGTCGCGTCGTCGGACGTGAGCCCCACCTGCACGCCGCGCACGACGTCGCCGACGAGGGTGTCGCGGAGGCGCTTCGACAGGGTCCGCAGCCGGGCTCTGTCCAGCTTTTCGGGTCCGAGGTAGAGCGGCGACACGCGGTAGAGGGCGAAGGTGGTGTTGAAGAGGGTCGGGAGCGGGCTGTCATCGTCTTCGGCTTCGTCTTCCTCTCCAGAGGCAGGAGGGGGAGGGGGGGATGAAGCGATGGGATCGGGCGGAGGAGAAGGAGGGGGGACGCGTTTCCGTTTGGGCGGCATTGGGATCGAAGTTGGTTTGCAGTTCGGGGGTGTTGTTGAACGTGCTTTTGTTTTCTGGACTGAATTGACGACATGGACATGACGCAAGGATGTGTACTTAAGTTAAGTACTTAGTAAGTAAGTAGGTAAGTACTTAGTACGGATACTTAGGTACTTACAGCCAGAAGTTGCAGTACAGCGCCATAGTGGGGTCTCGCGTCCGTACATCATCATGGGTCTTGTCTTATTAATAAGATCAATAAATACATCTTCCCATCCTCCATCCTCCATCCAATCCATCCAATCCATCTAGATACTTACTGAATTACTTACTTACTTACAAACCATACACATCATTGTTTCCCAGCACCTGATGCTCAGGTAGGCACTTAGATGAGAATCATAACCTGCTGTTGCTTGCCAACACAATGAGTTCCCCAACACCCGAGCCACCACAACCAGTATTTCCCAAATTCTCCCAACTACCGCCCGAGATTCGTCATCACATCTTTTCTGCCGCCGTACCCAAGCCCGGCATCAACTTCTTCAATCTTCACACCTTTCCCAATGACCATCCCGGCGCCAACCGGAGCACTTCGCCTCCCTCCCTCTACCTGGACCTGCGCCGTATGGCCATAGAAGACAACGACGAGGACGTCGCCGAGTACGACCCTTCGACCTGGCAGGCTCGTCATGTCCTGCGCCAGTCCTGTCGCGAGGCGAGATTCGTGTGCGCCATCCCCGAGGACAAGCGGATCTCGCTGACTCTGACTGTCCCCAAGCGCGGCTTATTCGTCCGTGCCGGAGATGGGCTGCTCCGCTCCATGATGCCGCTAGAGGCCCCCCGCCCCGGTGACTCCGAGGCCGCCGTGCCTGAGACGGAGCCTGTCGTGCACCGCGTCGTGGACGTGCACGCCGACGAGTTGTTCGTGCTCTCTGTCGAGAACTGCAGCTTCAACCTGCCCTTTGAGGAGAGTCCAGCCCTCCGAGGCGAGGACGAGGATGACGACAACGACATGGGCTGGTCTTTTGACCCTGAATTCAGGCCGCGGGGACTGGGCCGCGGTAGTCGCTTTCTCGGCATCCCGGCCTCCAAGTTCTGCCTCAGCCTGGTGAGGTCCCCGAATGACAGCACCGTCTCGGCACTGCAAGAAGCCTACATGGCCATCTGGTGCGCCGTGACCGGCTGGGACCCGGTAGTGCCCCTGATTCAATCCCCTGAAGCCGTCAGGCTGCTTTCCGATGACTCCTTCCCTCCGATGGAAGCTCATGTCGCCGTGATTGACGAGATCTTCCAGGCCCAGGAATCGAGCCTGGCCGTGTTTGAGGACACATGTGACTTCGTTGGACGTCCAAAGCCGGCTCATAGGAGACGGAGACCCACGCTGGTGGCCTATCGAGACCGCTGGGACGACCGCTACACCGAGGTGGCCACACATGACGATGATTACTTCCCTATCGGGTCCATCATCTGTCTGACTCTCACGGCAAGGACTCTTATCAAATTAGGGCCCGAGAAGTCGAATGTTCGGGAGAGGTATATGAGGTCGGCTATACTTCAGTCCCCCAAGAGACCGAAATAGGGATTGCAGACAAGTCATCCTACGGTTGAGAGTTCACTATGAAGGCATGTCGGTATGGCAGCAATTTCACGAATCAACCAAAGAGGGCACACTTCTTTCAGCCTTGGGCTTTCTCTACCTTTGCTCTTTATACCAAACTGTAACTATAGCCAAAAAGCCACCTCACGCCCCGGCTCAAACTTTACAGTCTAGCAGGAATTAGCACTCAAATCTCCACCGCGGATCCGCATCGCCCTTCCAGTCCGAGAAGCCCTCCACCACTGGTGTGGCTGCATCGCTTGGCAGCTGCGCCGCGGCGTCATCTCTGCGCCTGTTCTCCCGCCTCAGGCGCCACCACAGGAGTGAGACGACGATGACGTTGGCGAGTAGGTAGGCCAGGGCGAAGGAGTGGCCTAGGATAAAACGGGGGCCGTCGTTGGATCGGTAGAGCTGCGTCCCCACGACGGCGCCGAGATTGCCGATGCTGATCTGCATGGCGTTGGCGACGGCGCGCTTGGTCTGGCCCGAGACGTTGATGGCGGGCCACGACAGCACCAGCGCCACGGCCGGGTAGATGCCGCCCGCGGCGAAGAAGGTGCCCAGGTACGAGACCCCGGGCCGCGCTCTGGGCTCCGTGTTGCCCAGCAGGATGCAGTACCCCACGGCCCCGAACAGCGAGGAAGCCCCGATGAACAGGGCGCGCTGGCCCAGGCGCTCCGAGAGCACCGCGATGGCCACCGTCGCGATGAAGGCGAAGGCGTACGGCGGCACGCTCAGGAGTTGGGCTTTGGCGGCTGTGTAGCCCAGGCTGGAAATGATGGTGGGCTGGGGTGGTGGACAAAGGTTAACCTAACCTAGACGGGGCCTGCCTTCATGAAGAGGGAGCGGCGGGGAGAGGAGGCGGGGAGAAAGAAGCAGAGAACTTACAAGGAATAGGGACAACGTGTACAGTGGAAGGCTCATGGTATGAAACCCAAGTCCGTACAGCCAGCAGTTCCCATCCTTCAGGGCGTCGACCACGGCAGACCAGCTGAAGCGCTCGTCGTGGGTCGCGTCGCTGTCGGCAGCGAGGCGCTGGTGGATGTAGGCCCGCTCGTCTTCGGTGAGGAATTTCGCCGTCTTCGGGTAGTTATGAATGAACCAGTACGCCGAGACGGCAACTATCACCGTAAGTATACCCTCCTGTTGTCAAAATTGGTTTGGTCAGTGTTAAACCCAGATCAGTGGAGGGCCGCCCGCCCGTCGGCTCCATCGTTGTGTAGTGGTGGTTGAGAGGAGAGAGAGAGACCCACGAGAATGAAGATCCAGCGCCATCCGTTCTCCCATACTATGCCGCCCATCCTTCCGATGCCCTACAGATGAGAAATTGATGTGAGTATATGTATAATTATCGCCTATGGTTGGTGGGAAGGAGGCAAGTGATGCCACATACGTAAGCCAGGGCGCCTCCGAAAGCGCCTGCTAGCGACGCGGCGCTGAAGAAGAGCGATATGCGATACTGGCGCTCCCGACGCTTGTACCTGATGATTCCCAACCAAGAAGTGCGGCCTGGTCAGCAGAGGGTTCCCCTCATAGTCGGGCGTCTTGTAGGTGAGTAGGGCAGGTGGCGTACGCACCACATGGAGAAGTAGTAGACGACGCCCGGGAAGAGACCCGACTCGGTCACGCCAAGGAAGACCCTCGCGACGAAGAAGCCCGGCATGTCCTGCACGATGCCCAGCAGCGTCGCCACGACGCCCCAGGCGATGGTCAGGGTCGGGAGCCATACCCGCGGGCTCGTCCGCTTGAGGATGATGTTGCAGGGGATCTGTTTGCCGTTATTGTTATCGACCAGCTCACGCGCTCTTTTCCTTTTCCTTTTTCTTCTTTCATGAAATTAAAAAAAGACAAGGTTCTCGACCAGAGGAACAGATAGACATCGTCAACAGTAAATTCATGGGAACGAGAGCCCGTACCTCGAATATCACATAGGCGACGAAATACAAGGTTAAACCCGTCAGGTACTGGTTTCCGGCTATATTTGCAGGAGAGCAGGGCAATGGGAGTCAGTCTCGAGGACGCTCCTATCGAAGAGGAGGGATGAGCAAGGAAAACATACACATATGGAGGTCGTCCAGCATGCCCTCGATACGGGCATTGCCCACTGATCACGATTCGTTAGTGTCCATTTCTTCTCTTTCCCCCTCCCTTCCTCCACCCAATTGGGTAGAGCCAGCTCGAGGTTTCTTGGCCTACCATTGCTCCTGTCAAGAAACGAGAGGAGATACAAGACTCCGACGGCGGGCAAGAGGTGGTAGTCGAGCTTCCGCAGCAGCTTCTTCTCGTTGACGGGAGTCGTGCCCGCGACTTTGGCATCCGAGTCGGCCGGAGCATCTACGTCAAGGTCTTTTCTCTCTGAGTCGGCCATCTTTGTTGTCCCCCTCACGAAGTAGTCGGCCCGGCTAGATTTCGCGGAAGGCAAGCTGATAGTTACACGAAATCGATGGCATGCAGCGTTGAGCCACGGGCGTCGAAAGTCTAATCTAATTTATACGACATGCACCAAGCCCATCATAATGAAGTCAGCAGCCATGCGAGTGCTCCAATTCATGATGAAACCCAAACCCTGAGTGTCGACCGTACCTTGGCGGTAGAGATTGGAATTCGGGTGCTCTGATTGGTTCATCTGTCGAGCACGCCTTATCACCAACGATTCGCGACATGTTTCCATCCCCGCTAATCTGGTAACGAGCGATGACGCGATCTGCTCCTCCAGCCCGAGTATGAGTTTCGGATATGCCGGCTTAAGTTACCAAGTGCAGAGCTTCCGATGTGGGAGAGTAGCTGTGCCTCGATATCAGCACGCCATCCGAGTATGGCATCGTAATTTCCCGAGAGGGGGAATCGAACGAAGCTCACTCTCGTTGATCCCTTAGGTTGTTGGCAATGTCGATTGCTAGGTCTAGTTCTATATCCAGGTCTGGCTAATGTTACAGACTTTTTGCCTCCTCCGGGGGCGGTACAGGGAACGCAGCAGGGAATTCCGTCGTCGAATTCTTTCTCGAGCACGCCATCAAGATGAGAACCCCGCACTCTTAATCCAGCTTGGCTATCCGGCGGAAAGCCGAGTTCTCCAGTATAGGGAACTCCCCGACCATCTGCACGCCCTGCCCCTCCCCGCGCAGCGCCTCGGCGTGCCGCCCCATGGCCAGCTCGGCGAGGAAGCGGCCGAGCGGCTCCGTGGGGCTGTGGAACCGGGGCGCCAGGTGGCGGATGGCGGGTAACAGCACGGGGCCCAGCAGGCGCAGCGACAGCGGGCCCTGCGGCAGGTACGGCTGGATGGCCTCGTGGGCGCCGGCGTCGACGCCCGACGGGCGCACCGAGAGGGCGCGGAGCCGCGGCGCGTCGCGCCCGAGGAGCGCCGCCAGCGCCAGCTCCGTCTCCCCCTTGACCCGGCCGAAGAGCGCCGTGAACCGGCCGGGCGTCGTCGTCGCGCCGTCCCCGGAGACGTAGACGAAGCGGAAGGGCTCGGCGGCGGCGGGCGCCAGGTCCCGGAACGCCCTGGCGGCGGCGACGGCGAAGGTCTTGGTGATCCGGACGTATTCCCTGCGCGCCGTTTCGCGTTAGTCGGGGGGGTGCGGACGATGGATGGCAGTGCCGCACGCATACTGACTCTTTCCCGACTTGGGTCTGGCTTATGCCCAGGGCCCAGACGCAGCCCACGGCCCCGTCCAGCTGCGAGAGGACCGCCGGGTCGTACTTCTCGAAGTCGGTGTTGATGATCACGTTGATGCGCGGGTCCTTGGCGGCCTCGGCCATGGCTACGGGCCGACGGCTGAGGATGCTGATCTTGGTGATTTCCCTCATCTTGATCATGGCGTCTAAGACGCCAGAGCCGACCAGGCCCGTGGCCCCCGTGAGAATGAGATGCATGACTTGTAATGTTGAGATCTAGAATGGTGGAATAATTGGAGAAACAAACAGTACCGGTAAGAGATTGACACTCATTCTTGCTTATCTTATATAAACAAATATTTAGCCCCTTTTAGGCAGCGGGCGCAGTCGTGGTTTTCTGTCAGCGCCTCTCATTATCGCGGAGATGCTGCCAAATTCCACTTATGCCCGGCGACTGTACCTTAACGCCGCCGGCGCCATGCACTACGGCTGACGGAATTAAATTATTTATTATCGTGGCTTTATCCTGCACGTGGGCTGACTGGGCTGAAATAACAAGATGTACTCGTACTAGCAGCAATCCAAGTACGAAAGTGCGTTTGCTTATTTATATTCAGCTATCATTTCATGCATTTAACCCTCTTCTCGAAAAGACGAATGCATGCGCGTATGAAACTCCACGAGTCAAAGACAGTGCTAACAAAGCAGCATTCAGAGCTTGGTCGTGGCCCAGGCCGCGGCTTCCGGGATGTACTTTTCGAAGTAGCCGAGGTGGGCTTCCACGTTGTTGCCATTGGCGCAAGCCGGGTCGCCGTCGTCGCACCAAGACCGCAGCTCGTCCGCGAAGGCGTTGAGAGCCGAGAGCCCGGATCCGGTACGGGGCCACATCTAAAAGAAAAATCAGTCACCCGCTTCCTAAGGGGAAGGGGTATGACCTGGGTGCTGGCTTGGCTCACTTACTCCTTGTGCTGCCGACGGGGCGCTGCCTACGTTGTAGGACTGGTTGGCCGTGTGGCGGACGTCGCCGAAGAGGAGCGCCGCGGCGACTAGAGAGATCTCCCGTCAGTTCCAAACCCTGTCCGCCCGTGCGCCACGGGCGGCCGCGGAAGGGGTGCCTTACTCTGGTTCCCGGGCGACGTCGCCGGCGACAGCGGCGCCGTGGTGGCCTGAGTGCAGTCCTGGAAGCGGCCGCCGCCGCCGCCGAGGATGTCGCCGACGACGTGGGCGCCCTGGGAGTAGCCGGCGAGGACGAGGCGGGCGGCGGGGCAGCGCTGCGCGTAGGCCGCGATCTGCGCGAGCCCGCCGGCCACCCCCGCCCCCGCCGACGCGCAGTAGTCCGCGAACGTCGCCGGGTACGCGATGTCCTCGTACCCGCAGGCCGCCGGCGCCAGCCCGTCGCAGATGGCCGTCGCCAGCGCCCCCTGCCGCCCCGGGTACGGCTCCTCCGAGCCCCGCGCGAGGAACACGTGCACCGACTCGCACGCCGTCTGGCGCTCCTCGACGGCGGCGGGGGCGGCGGTGGCTGCCTGTGCGAGGGCCGTCGCGGCGAGGAGGTTCTTGACCAACATTATGAGGGGCTTTGCCGAGGATGCAGGAACCGATTAAGGTCAAGTCACTGTTCTGAATTTGGGGAGGTACTGGATATTCGTGTCTTGGGAGGTGAGTAGCGAGGAGTAATTCGTCCCAGGCGACAAGCCCTTCCCTCCATCTTATATGCAAGCAGGAAAGTATGTGGGCTAGCCCTCTCTCTCCTTCTTCTAACCAACAAGGGGCAGGTGACAGGCAGGTGAGTGCATTGCCGAACACGATATATCTCCACCGAGACGGCCAAAGCGATTACCGAAACTGTCCTAGTCATGATAACAGCCCCGGACTAAGCCCCGGATTCTGTCAGCCAAGAGGGCGGGGGAGTCAGGAGGGATGCGATGTGGTTATGGGGAGAGCATGCTTATTACGCCGCAAGTACGGCCGAATCGTTTACTCCGAGAATCATCGACCGGACCTGCTTTCCGTTTCTGGTCGTCACGCCCGGGAGCGCCTGGGGACGCGAGCCAAGCAATGACACCTGCCGTTCGCGGAGCACGTGGCCGCGCTCAATGTATCCCCGGCGGCTATTCTTGCGGTTTAGCATTGGAACGTGCAGTGGAGGCGGCCGAGTAGACGGCCGCAAAAGCATGTGCAGTAAACCCATTTCACCGCGGCAGCCGTGCCGGGGCGAGGACTACGTTGTTGGCATCGAAGCACTGCCGCTTTTCATGACAACCCCCACTTCCCCGCGCACCTCGGCAGTGCGTTTTGATAAGCATAGTCCGTCACCTGTGGCAGGTAGGAAGACCTGCTCCTGAAATTAACATGTGTGAATGAGATTCTTGCCTCATATTGTGGGAAACTCCCATGTCCTCCATGTCCCGGTGGCAACTTCTAAATAATCACAAAATCACGCAAGCCTTGGTCGACATATCAATGGGAATAGCCACGATTCATAGCATAAGGCATACCTCAGGGGTGTATATGAACTTTGACTATATTTTTGCTTTGAAAAGAAGAGCTGCGTTCGTTATGATGGGTATCTCTAGTGCCCTCAATGCTTTTTTACTAAATTCTATCATCTACATTCATTAAACACGTAGGCAGTCGAATCAGCTCTACTTTATACCCGCTCCACCGCGACAGCCGCGGCCGTCTTCTCATCCTGCGAAGAAGTATCGGCCGCAGCCGCCGCAGGGAGGGCAGTGACGACCTCCTTGACGCGCATGATGTGGCGGCCGTGGCGCAGCCAGTGGACGGCGACGTAGCCGAGGACGTAGACGAAGCCGCAGAGGGGCACGAGGTAGGAGATGCGGGTGCCGAACCGGTCGGCGACGGCGCCCTGGACCGGGGTGAAGACGGCGCCGCCGCTGACGCCCATGACGAGGATCCCCGCGGCGCGCGGCGTGTGGCGGCCGAGGTTGGCCGTGCCCAGCGCGAAGAGGGTGGGGTACATGGGGGCCTCGAAGAAGAAGAGGGCGATGAGCACGCCGACGCCGGCGGCGCCGCCGCGCGCGCTGGCCACGTAGGCGTTCATGGCGATGGCGGCGCCGGCGTAGAGCAGGAGCAGGAAGTCGGCCGCGAAGACGGTGGCCAGGGCCGTGGCGGCGAAGCGGCCGACGGTGAAGGCGATGAGGGCGTACGAGAGCATGTTGGAGCCCTGGCTGTCGCTGAAGCCGCCCGCCTCGGACGCGTAGTTGATGAAGAAGGAGGCGATGCTGACCTGGGCCCCGACGTAGCAGAACTGGGCGACGAAGGCGAACATCATGTTGTACTGCCTGTAGAGGGGGCCCGCGCCCACCTCGTCGAGCGCCGCGTCGTCGGCCGCCGTCGGCCCGGCCCGGGCCTCCCTGCCGACCTCGGGCAGCCGGGCGAAGAAGAAGAGGACGGCGACGGCGGCGCCCGCGCAGGCGACGGCGAGGTAGACGAACTGGACGTTGGTCAGGCTCGTGGCGTTCTCGCCCTCGAAGAAGAACTTGGAGGCGATGAGCGGGCCGATGAAGGACGCCACGCCGTTCCAGCTCTGGCAGAACTGCAGGCGCGCGCTGGCGCTCGCCGGGCTGCCGATGACGACGGCGTACGAGTTGGCCGACGTCTCGAGCGTGGCGAGGCCGCAGGCGATGACGAAGGTGCAGGCGACGAAGCCGCCGAACGCGGCCGTGGGGCTCTCCGGCTTGGAGAAGTGCGCCGTGGGCCAGAACATGATGGCGCCGAGAGAGTAGAGGGTGAGGCCCATCAAGATGGTTGTCTTGTAGCCCCACCGCCTCATGACCTCGGCGGCGACTGGAGAGAAGCTGGGAGACTTGGTTAGCGTCGTGCTGGTGTAGATCGGGAGCGACGTAGAGTGAGTGATACTTACAGAAGGTAGCCGCCGCCGAAGTAGACAACCTGCAGCCCTGTCGACTCCAGCTTTGAAATACCCAGGACTGACTGGAAGTGTTTGTTCAAAACCTGGGATCGTGGTTAGCCATTGTGTGACTGCGGGTCCCCTTTCAAGTGTGTCTCACATCAAGCAGACCATAGCTGAAACCCCATAGGAAAAACAGCGAGATAACAAGCGACAGCGGGAATATCAGTGCTTTGCCTTTTAGGTACCCGCCAGTGACCTGGGCAGGCGCGGCTGTTAGGCCTCCTCCAGCCATTCTGGATGAAGCGGGGATTGAGATGAAGGGTTCCTGACGGTTGACCGGCTCTGAGATACGGGGGGCCTCAGGAGACTGACACCAATGGCTGAGTAGGCTCGGATGGTGCGTGATGGGAAGAGGTGAGCTTGAGGAGGACTTCTGGCGCCTTATATGGTGATCTCGCGCCCTCTTCGAGTTCCAGAGACGGTCCAGTGGCTTTTCCCTGTTCTAACCCCTGATGAAGTTGGGGTATCGCGTTTCTCAACACGCAGAGTCTGGCCGAACCCCAGACCCCAGACCCCAGACTCCATCATCCTGGGGAAGTGAAGTAGACCAAGGGTAGGCTCACTCCCCGGTACTCCACAGTCAAGCATTTTCTAGAGGTCGCCGTCAACTCGCTTCAGCTTCTCTAGATGGGTTAGGGTTAGCTCAGCTGGATTGTCGCCATGATGGTGCGGAAACCAAACTTGGCGTCAGTCCTGGGCGTGTGCTTGGCGAGACCAGCAGGGCGCATCTCACCGAGAAAGGCCCCGAGTCGACGCAGGCATCTGGTCAGCGATGGTTTCAATTGTGCAGCGTCATGCTCGGCGTTGGACGGTCTTGGAGGAGCTAGTTGGTCACGGGAAACAAAGTATCGCGACCAAGAGCTGGGCCGGACCGGCTGCTGAGCTATACTGCAACGGGAAATACCCTAGAATCACCATGGAATTTCTCGAAGACGAGGGCTCGTGACCTATAGAAATCGACTATGAGAATAGGCCTGTGAGAATGGTAAAATGCCGGGGCTAGCGGCGTTGACCGGCGCCATCGTCTACTAGACTGGTAGACTGTAGTCACCCCCCTCCAGATCCAGGGCTCTGGAAGGTGAGAACGGCCGACTGTTATAGTTTGCCCAGCCCTTGGCGTCGGGGGCTATTCCCAAACGCTCCCCACAATATGGCCGAGGCGGGTAATTGCTGGCCAGGCGTCTCCAGCCAGTTGAAATAGTCTGTCAGTCTCGAGATATTCGGTGCCGAGGATTCTTGATCAAGTTTCCAGATTCCAAGGAGCAGGATTATTGATACGTGGGAAAACAGTGCATGGTATTTGACCTGCAAGTTTCGGGCAACCCGTCTATGGAAATTCCGTGCTATATTGCTACTGCTCGCTACCGAGCTCGACGGCGTCTGCACCGGAAAGCAGACGCAGTCAACTGGATAGAGACTCTGGCTGAATGCAGGTCGTTAATGTAGAGCGTAGTGCAATGTAACCGAACTCTGACGTATCACGTGATGGTTTCCCTACTGTCTCTCTCCGTCAAATCGTGGGGATTGTTGGAGACAGACGGTGATGGGAAAGAGAGAGCGCACGTGTACGTTAGTAGGAGCATTGCGTGCGGGGAAATCAGAAATGCGAATGAAAGTGGATGGAATCGATGGGACTGGCCACGGTAGTAGCAGGGGGGAGAAGGCCTACTAGTCAGTCTCTGCTCAGTCTAATGAGCTGGACTAATTAATTCCCAGGGACCAGGGAGGCCATCGATTCCTGTGCCTGTACGGAGTACTCGTGGAAGGCTGGAATGCAATAGACCCCAAACCCCCAAGGCCGCATAGTCTGGGGAATCCTCTCTCTTCTCCATGAGAGTGAATGGTCTTCTGAATGGTCCATCCGGCGATTGAGGGTTGAGCGAGTGCTTAGAAAAGTGTGTACATCCTTCATACGCCTGCACCATTGAAGATCCCGGTACCAGCAAATCCTCCCCCCCTCTCCCCGACCCGCCGCTCCCCATGGCTTCGCATAGTCTGGCATTGGCGTCATGACAGAAATTGCGCCTTCCACCTCCGGCTCCGATGGCCAGGCCGAGGAACGCCTAGCCGCTTGCTTCAATTGCAAACGTTCCAAGCTGAAGTGTGTACGACACGGCGGCTCGGCCACTTGCACTAGATGTCGACAGCGAAGAATCGACTGCGCCGCCCCCGCCTACCATGTAGGGAGACACAAAGGAGTCAAGAAGTATGTTCGGTCCCCCTTTCTTGCCCTCCTCCTGTCCCGAGTTGCTTTTTGAGTGGGGACTCCCCCGAACTTCCCCGGTCTGCTGTCATCTTCCCTACTTTCTACCACTATGTATCGTGCTATGTCTGTCTGTTGCATCTTGTCTTCCGCTCGGCTGTGCTGACCGAGAGGCCCTACTTTCTCTTGTCCAGTAAGCATTCCGGCCTCGAAAAGGCAGTCTATCAGATTGAACAGGCTTTGCGGAGGTCGAGCACCGGCTCCGACCAGATTCAAAATGCTGAGCAGGCGACAGAGCTGCGCTATTTGCTAGACCGCAGCCGTGAGCTTCTCGGAAACCGTGCTCCTGCCGGTCCCCAGCCCAATCAGCAACCGCAGCCGCCGCCTGCTACTGAGCAGGATCTTGGCCCCTCTCCCCATCAAAGCACCTCTTCCCTGGAGACTCCCAGGTCGCACACCGATCAAGGCTCCACTCGCAAGGTCGAGGACGACCAGCTCAATCTAGACGACGCCGAGAACCCCTTGCAGCTCCTGGCCAGAACTTCGGAGCTGCTTTCCTCCATCACCGTTCAGCCTCCAGGTCCTGGCCCAAGCCGGTTTCCTCCCGGGGCCAATGCCAGCCGTGCCGTATCTAGCGACAACGACATACAAGGGTTCTTCGGTCGCTTTCAGGCGCGGCTTGACGTTGGTGATGACCTGGATCCCATTGATCTCGGCCTCTTGACTCTAGCAGAGGCCGAGGCGCTCTTCGCCTAGTAAGCCGTCTCTGTCACCTTTGGCCCTGCCCAGGTGTGCATGCTGACACATCCGCAGTTTCTATGAAAAGCTGGCGCATACGAGATGGGGCATCGACCCTGTCATACATACTGTCGACTTTGTTCGAAGTCGCTCAGCTTTCTTGCTCACATCCATAGCCGCTGCATCGGCCCTCTTCTCTCCATCATTGGAGGCGTTATACAAGAGACTCTCCAATCACCGCCAGAAGCTGGCCGGGCTGATCATGGCCAAGCGGTACAAGTCCGTCGAGATCATCTTGGCCTTCATGGTCAACATCCCATGGATCTCGGCCGGCGAGCATTGGGCGGACGACGAGACGTCTACGTATATTTCCATGGCTCTGACCGTGGCCCTCGACTTGTCGCTGAACAAGATCATTCTACGAGAGACCTCCGACATCAACATGCCGGATACGATTGCATCGTCAGACTGCATATCGGCCAGAAGAGCCCTGACGATCGATGGATTTTCCGATGTCGACCCGGACTCATTGACGGGGAGGAGACTTCTCAGGCGGCGCGAGCGCACATGGCTGTCACTATATGTTCTCGAGCGTGGGTAAGTTGGACCCGATGGGCGACCCGTGTTCAAATGGTTAATGGGGCGGCATAGTATCTGTCTTGCTCGAGGCAGGGATCCGATTCTTCCCATGTCGCCTCTCATCATGACATGCGACCAATGGCACCTCTCCGAGCTAGCCGACCGATGGGATGGCTCGATAGTGTCTGTCGCGGTTCTGCGACGAGACCTGGTAGGCAACCGACCCGGGGCGGGCCAAGCGTGGACGTTGGGGTTGGCCATCTGCAATGCATTGTACTGACTTGAGACGCTCAGACAAACCTGATCTCTCGCGTACGCAGTATATGCGACGCCCACGACGGCAGCGACGAGAACAATTTCGATTCTGCCATCGTAGAGAGGTGAGGACAGGATACAACCCAGTCATCATTGAATACCACAACTGATCCGCTGCCAGGCTGAAAAACGAAATCACGCTGTTCTTTGACAGATGGTACCAAACGTGGCCATTCCAGATTGGAGACAGAGAGCGTAAGTCGATATCAACCTGTGTGGGTGTGTGTCCACGCACGCACACTGGCGGCCATTCGTTGACACCCATGACGGCATACAGAAGCGGGCTTACCACCCTACGTGGAGATTCTGGCGTCGCACACGCGGCTCTCCATGTACAGCAGCGTCATCAACCACGGCACGGCACCGGCGGCGGCGCGGCAGTTCTTCCGGGCGGCGGGGCTCTCGGCGGCGCTCAACGTGCTGCGGGTGGCGGTGCAGGGCGAGGGCCAGCTGAAGACGATGCCGAACAACACGGCCATCATGATCTCGTTCGCGGCGTGCTTCGCGCTGCGCGTCGGCAGCGCCGTGGCGGCGGCGGACGGGCGCGGCGGCGGGCGCGGGAGCGGCGGCGGCGGGCGGGGGCGCGACTCGAGCCTCGCGCCCAGCATCCGCACGCTCATCGCCGAGACCACGGCGGCCCTCGAGCGCATCGGCTCGACCCCCGTCCAGCGCCGCGGCCTCTCGTGCCTCTTCGCGCGCCAGCTCCAGCACATCCTCAAGCTCGCGGCCCGGAACCCGGCCGACGGCGCCGCCCGGATCCCCCCGAGGCGCCCTCGGCCTCGGCCTCGGCCTCGGCATCGGCATCAGCGGCGGCGGCGGCGAGGGATGCGGATGTGCTGCGGGCGAGCATGACCGACTTGGGCAGCGGTGGCGGTGCGCCGATGGCGGCCAACGCAGCGGGAGGACCGGTCATGGAGTTGGCGGCGGGGTCCAGCATGGGTCCGGATTATCTCATGTTCTCGACCATGTCGAATAACGAGCTGGATGAGGTGATTATCAACACGGATGTGGGCATGGAGACTCTCTGGGACGACTTTCAGTTTCATAACTCTGATTTGGATTGGATGGATTGGAAAACTTTCGCATAGCTTCTGCTTCGAGCGAACGGCCTAGGCCCCAGGAAGGAGGAGGGAGGAGGGGGGCGCCTTCAACACCCGGCCAATAGGATCTTAGTCGAGACGCTGCTGTCTGTTATACGAGCCGCGTCCGATATATACTTACACACAAGAGAAATACAATGTTTCACACTAAGGTTCCAATTAATATGCGAGTCTACGTTCTGGAACGTGTCTAAGCCTGTGCATCTGAGTGTGTCCCTTTGACGGCCTCAGCTTCCAGGTAACCGGAACGTTGCAGAACAGCAGGGGGTTCTAGACCAGAATAGCTGAATGACTAGCACCGCTTGGCTTTAGTGGCTGAAGTTAACACTGATAGCAAGATCGAGGGGTTGAACTTGTATAATCGGTTCAGTGCCTTCTCGGATATTGACATCTCTCACACTCACCGCCTTAAGTTTGATTGGTCATTTCAGCAGCCTCACCATTGCAGGCAGAGGCTCCCATGCGGCCATGCCACCACCTAACTCCTCCAACGAAGACCCTGGGTGCTGCTACGGAAAGCCGGCAATATGCATCCTCCTTCTCAGTACAGAGTACTCGCATTACCACCTACCTAGCTCTGTCTAGCTCAAGCCACCCCCGCAATGGAATACGATAGGCAAGGTATTGTTAGCTTCGGCAAGCAATAAATAAATAGAGAGGAGGAGGGACAGGACAGGCCCGCCCTGGTCAGCTCAACTCTAGGCGACCCAGCCAAGCTCTTTTGCCCAGAAGCTAAGGTTGAAGGAAGAAACCGCATAATAAACCCTCGATTAAATCAGCACAACCAGAAACACCACGACCATGTCTTCGACCATTGGGCATGATGCCGACAAGCCCCACATCGACGAGGACGAGAAGCGCGACCTGAGTGCTGGCTCCGTCGACGTGGATGATCACGACCTGACGCGCAGGGTCCTGTGGAAGCTGGACACAAGGTTGGTTTCCTCGGGACACTGTCATGTGTCTTCTTGTCCCTACGTCTCACTGACCCGAAACCACAGAATCCTTCCCATCCTCGCCGCCCTGTTCCTGTGCTCGTTTCTCGACCGGACCAATGTCGGCAATGCCAGACTGTGAGTTCGTCCTTGGTTATTTTGATGTGTCGCAGCCATGCACTCACACTGGACATACCCTAGTTACCATCTCGAGGACGACACGCACATGTCGGATCACCAGTACGACCAGGGCCTGGCCGTCTTCTATGCCACTTACGTCGTGAGGTTCGTGTGGACACTCGTCGAACGTGTATACGTGTCGCAGTGACAGTGCGCTAATGCAACCGACCGTGGTACAACAGCGAGATACCCAGCAACTTGATTATGAAGCGCATAAGCCCCCAGAGATGGCTGCCTTTCTTGACGTTCTCGTAAGTATACAGAGCAATGCCTATATCAGTCATAGACATGGCTTTGTAAAACGGTTTGGGGTGAAGTCCTGCTGACCAGTCTCGTCGCAGATGGGGGATTGTGGCCATGTGTTTGGGCTTCGTACAGAGCTTTGCCGGTTTTGTTGCCGTGCGCGCCATCTTGGGGCTGACGGAGGGTGGTTTGCTCCCCGGCATGGTGAGAGACGACCCATCCCTCTCCCAATCCTCATCACGTCGAAGGTGGTTTTCACTTACACCCCGCTCGCGCGCGACCTTGCAAACTTAGATTCTATACCTGTCCGGGATTTACAAAAGGGGCGAGCTCGCACTACGCATCGGCTTGTTCTACACGGCAGCGTCCCTTTCCGGTGCCTTTGGAGGTCCGTCTATCACAGAACATCATCACGAGCCTGGAGAAAATAGAAACTCGCTGACCTCATATAGGCCTACTTGCGCGTGGGATCTCTGAAATTGGCGCCCGGGGCGGCTTGAGCTCATGGCGTTGGATCTTCGTTATTGAAGGGCTTCTTGTACGCCGACATCCTCACACTCCGTATCTCTTACGCATATATCGCCAGATTTGCTTACATGTCCCCGAAGACCGCCATCGTCGCCATTGTGGTTTACTTCATCCTCCCCAATGGCCTCGCCGATGCCAAATTTCTTACCCCCGAAGAGAGGGAGTTCGCCATGCGTCGCGTGCACGGCTCGGGCCATGGCGATAGCCTCTACGAAAGGTGACATACTCGTCGCAGCGCTCAAACGACGAAATCACTTGGCTGACATGGATTCCCGTTTCTAGGGAGGCCAACGAGCGATTCTCCTGGTCGGAGGTCCGGCGTGGTGTATTCAGCTTCTTGACGTGGAGTACAGCCGTTGCGTACTTTGGCATTCTGGCCGGGCTGTACTCCTTTGGGCTTTTCGTAAGGATATTCTCATACGTATCGCGTGCACCCGCACCCCTGACACATGACTTCCTACTTCTTAGCTACCGACTATCATCGCTGCGCTCGGGTATACGGCCAACCAAGCTCAGCTCTGGTCCGTCATACCCTATGCTGTAGCTGCTGTCGTCACTGGTGAGTACCTTCGGGGCCCCCCCATGAACGGTCGCCCAATTCGCATGTGTTTAACTCCCGAGTTAGTCATCGTCGCCTTCCTATCGGACAGATTGCGCATGCGAGGCACCATCATGCTATTCACGCTCCCCATCGCCATGGCTGGATATGCGGCCATAGCAAACACCACCAACCCGAGCGTAAAGTACGGCATGACGTTCCTCATGGCAACTGGCCTCTACTCCAGCGTCCCGCCCGTGCTCGGCTGGCTGTCGAACAATTCGGCAGGTCACTACAAACGGGCCACGACCAGTGCCCTGCAGCTGGGTAAGTGCAGGCCTTCTGTGGCCTCTATATCCAATACTGATGTCGTACCGCAGCCATCGCCAACTCGGGCGGTTTCGTGACTGTATTTGTCTACCCTAAGAGCCAGGGACCACAGTACCACCAAGGTCACACCATCATCTTAGGACTACTCGTCGCCGGATGGTTCTTGTAAGCCAAACTCTCCCCGTCTCGGCTCAAAAGACCCCTGGGCTAATTCTTGTGCGTTCAGCATCCTCGCTAGTGTTCTCTACTGCTGGAAGGTCAACAAGGACAAGGCGCTTGGCAAATATGACCAGTTCATTGGGTCTGGCGATGACAGGGACCCGTCGTTCAAGTTGGTCATGTAGAGAGGCAACAAGCAAGTAGATAGATGAATATCATAGAACGATGGGGCCAAGACAGAAGAAGCCAGTCAAAATGCAGCGCCCTTGTGATCCGGAATTGCACAATCCCGTCTTCCGTCCCGCCTCGGCCTAGGCTAGAAACCCACTAAAGCCCACTAAAGTCCACTGAAGCCCACTAAAGTCCACTGAAGTCCACTGAAGTCCACTGAAGCTCCCCCCTCCCCCACTAACGAGATGCCCGGAATGTAGTCCACCCGCTAAAGTCGGACGTTGAACAACAACCGAATCCCTCGGTTACTTTACGGACAGACAGCATCGTCACAAGAGCCTCTCTATGTAAAAGGCATGTGGCTCAGCTCCGAGACCACGCAATGACGTCGCGACAACTCGAGTTCACCATAAATCGTTGCGGGAATACCAGCCAGGGCGGAACGTAGCAGTCAGAGACAGCCGATTTTGCCCCAAAATGTCCAAACTGTCGGATGCCGTCAAGGCGCTCATCAATGCCTCCCACGCGGCGCCGGCCATGACCAAGGCTTCGGCCCAGGTCCAGCCGGCCTTGAGGAGATTCGCAGACAATGCGCAAAAGAAGCAAGTCGGGCTTCCGTCGTGGGTCACGATCTCGGTAAGCAACCCATTGACTGATGCATTCGAAGGCGCATGCCAGTGCTAACTAACGCCTACATGGCCAGACAGCAGTGAGCGCGACCATGAACTGCCCCGACGCCATGACAGCCATCTTCGACCTCGCCAACGAGAAGACCGACGCGACGGCGGCGCCCAAGAGCCACAGCCGCTGGGGCCCGACGCAGAACGCCGAGCTGATCCGCGAGGTCGGCCTCAAGTGCATCTCCTTCAACGGCATCCCGCGCTCCATCAACTGCCTCGGCGCCTTCTACGGCAGCCTGCCCGCCGACGTGGCGGCGTCGCTGCTGGCCCGCCGGCCCACGCGCGGCCTCACGCCCGCCAACGTCGAGGCGCGCCAGCGCGCCGGGCTCGCCCTCTGGGACTCGGTCTACGCCGGCTTCGAGCGCACGCTGCTGGACAAGCTGGCGCGCAGCCACCCGGACCTGCCCGTGCACATCCTCGACGGGCACTACGCGAACCTGCTGTCGAACCCGCCGCGGGAGGAAGAAGAACAAGTGCCGCCGCCGGGGCCCCGCGGGGACGGCGCGGTCGCGGTCGGCCGCGTCCTCACGAGCCTGGTGGCCGTCGCGTGCCTGCGCGCGCAGACGGGCGTCGGGCCGCAGGTCGTGTCGCACGTCTTCGGCCTGCGCAAGGCGTACGCGCGCGGCGACGCCGGCGCCGCGGGCGAGGACGCGGTTGAGGGCGGCGAGTGGCTCGCCAGCGACGAGGGCAACATCTGGCTGCTGGAGCATGTGGACCGGCTCGTCGAGGCCATCGGGGGCGGCGGCCGGACGGGGACGACGTTTGCGCCTGGCATCAAGGCCAAGTTATAGTATTACTATATAGATAGGTCTTACCTACCTACTTAAGCATGTATATGAGAAAGAAAGCCATATGCCATTGCAATAAAGTAGAATTCTTGTCTATGAATACATCTAGTGTAATAATAGATTGGCCAGACGCTTACTGCACATGAATAACGAGACAGTCCTGGTGTCTAGTGAGTAAGTATTCAGTTGGACACAAGATTCGACCATCTCGCCAAAATTGAAATTCCCAGAAAGAAAAGGAAAGGGGAAAACAAGCATCAGGTATGTATCAATCGGCTTCAAGAGCTGGAATCATGCTACTCCATGAGTACCCATGTATACATCGCTGTATAATCGACTTACTATGTAAGCAATCATTAAACGGCACCACGAGCTTCAGTATATACATAGAAATCGTGGTGGTGCAGTTCATCCGGCGTGGCTCGGCAATAAACGTAGAACAGTTCAGCCATTCGTTCCCCATCGCTCCCCCCTCAGAACGTGCCCAGATCCCTCGCCACCTCGAACTCGGCATCCGTGTGCTTGCGCACCGTGTCCACGTCGACGCCCTCGGCGACCTCGGTGAGCGTGAGCACGCCCCGGGCGCGGTCGACCTCGAAGACGGCCAGGTCGGTGATGACGGTGCTGACGACGCCCTTGCCGGTGAGGGGCAGGGCGCAGTCGCGGACGATCTTGGGGCGGCCGCGCTTGTCGACGTGCTCGGTCGCGACGACGATCTTGGTGCGGTCGGGGTTCGAGACGAGGTCCATGGCGCCGCCCATGCCCTTGAACACCTTGCCGGGGATCATGTAGTTGGCGAGGTCGCCGGCGGCCGAGACCTCGAAGGCGCCGAGGATGGACACGTCGACGTGCCCGCCGCGGATCATGCCGAACGACTCGGCCGAGTCGAACGTCGCCGCCCCCGCCGCCAGCGTCGTCGTCTCCTTGCCCGCGTTCACCAGGTCCGCGTCCGCCTCCGCCTCGCGCGCCGGGTACGGCCCCATCCCCAGGATGCCGTTCTCCGACTGCAGCCAGACCCGCACGCCCGCCGGCACGTGCGACGCCGCCAGCGTCGGGATGCCCACGCCGAGGTTGACGTAGTAGCCGTCCCGCAGCTCCCGGGCCGCGCGCCGGGCGATGCGGTTGCGCGAGTCGAGCGGCTTCCCCGATGATGATGACGGCGTCGGCGCTGCCGCGCTCTCGTCGCGGGGCGCCGCGATCTTGAGGTTCTCAAAGTGCTTGGGCGCCGTGGCCGGCACGATGCGGTCGATGTAGATGCCCGGCAGGTCCACGCTGTCGGGGTCGATGGAGCCGATGGGCACGATGTTCTCGGCCTCGACGATGGCGATCTTGGCCGCCTTGGCCATGAGCCCGGCGTACGTCTTCGTTGTGTACCTACGGCGGCCGGCCGCTGTTAGGGCATCATCGTCGGGGACTTGCTGGGGCTGGTATATCCCGTTGGGTTGAGGCTTACTTGAACACGCAGTTACCTGCTTCATCGACCTTCCACGCGCGCAGGATAGCCACATCGCCGGAGAGCGCCGTCTCCATGATGTACGACCTCCCGTTGAATATCCTCGTCTCCTTGGGCTTGCCCATCTCTAGCACGGCTTCGGGCGTGAAGCGTGTGGGGATATCTCCAGTCTCGATAAACGTACCTGCATAAATTGTCAGTCATCCATCCATCCATACCTGAGGGCGCTAATCGACGAAGAGAAGGTCAAACAGTCCAACTGCAACTTACGACCGCCAGTCGCCGTATAGAAAGCCGGGATGCCCGCGCCGGCCGCGCGCAGCTTCTCGGCCAGCGTCCCCTGCGGACACAGCTCCAGAGCAATCTCGCCCGAGAGGTACTGGCGCTCCAGTTCCTTGTTGGCGCCCAGGTACGACAGCATCATGCGCTTGATCCGCCCGTTATTAGTGAGCAGGGCCAGGCCCTTGTCGTCGGCGCCGGCGTTGTTCGACACGGCCGTGAGGTCCCGCAGGCCCTTCTTATGTATTGCTTGTATGAGTGTTTCTTTTTGTGATAAGATAGCGGAGCGAATAATTAGCATCTGGCTTTTCTTGCCATTGTATCCTCCCTCTCCAGGCCTTCTTCCTTTTTTCCCTCCCCAGGGAGTAGAACTCTCGGAGGCGAGCACTTACCGGCTACGCCACAAAGGCCAAATCCAGCACTTAATAAGACGAATCCATCTTGGAGATCTGCGATGGCCTCATCGGCCGACTTAAAGACCTTGGAGCCTCCTCGCCTATTCTTGGCTGGTCCAGGCTGCTGATCTGTCGAGTAGAGTCTCCTCCATTTCTGAAGCAGGGGCGTATACTGCCTTGCGCTCGGGGTGGCCCCGCGATAGCAGCCGAACTGGAGCGAGGCGCGCAGGAATACTTTCGCCGTCTGTGGTCGCACCATCATTGCTGCTGGCTTCTTCTCCCCCTCAATGAGAGAATTGCCTCGTCTTCCTTGTAACTACTCTCTCCCTCCCAACGTGTGGTGCGCAGTTCATCAAGGCAGGAGGAAGAAGGAGAAGAAGAAGTAGAAACTCGAAGTATGAAAAGACAGCGATCTATTCAGTCACGATAGAGTGAATGGGTAAGTGAGTGAGTGTCGTTTGCTTGCTTGCTTGCTTGTATATACGTCATTGTCTATCCTCGGTATAATGGCAGTGGTACTACTATTCGGACATTTTTTAACAGCCGGCTGGTCCGAGCATACACTTTATGTAACGGCCACTGACACAGCCGCCTCACTTGCTAGTCATTTGTTATTCCCGTGAATATAGATCGACATGCATATCCGCAACCAGCATCTAGGTTGGAGACCTATCAACTATCATGACACTCGCTGTCAACCTTTCTCATCATGGTAATCTCATTCTACTTACTCCCTATCCAAGAAACCCAAATGTGATGAGGCTATTTTGTAAAACCAAGACCAGCAAGGGTGCCGTGTTCGTAGTGCACCAATATCTGCTATCTGACGGCGGCAAAAACACAAATGCGTCGCTCCAAACTCATGATAACATCTATCATCTCCCGTACGTGAAATCGAATCAAAACAAATGAGATGGCCCGCTGTGGCACGGGCCAGGCGTGACCCTATCGTATGAACGCAGACTCCCTTCCCCAATCGATATCATTAGCCCAACAGACGCATGCATACTCAACTCAACTCAACTCAGCTCAGCTTCTGCCTTGACGCCCAACACTCTCGACTCTAATGCCGAGCTTGCTGAGCCCCTTGCTGTCAATGATGCCCTTGCCATCAAACACCCACTTGGGGCTCTTCATGTGGTACGAAATCTTGTTCCAGTCGAGCTTCTCCTTGGGCTTGTACTCGTCCGAGTTACCCGCCGTGGAGTAGCCGCTGTTGACCAGACCGCAGTCGGGGCAGTCCTCGGCGCATGGCGGCTCCGCGTTGTAGCGCTGCAACGGGTCGCCGTCGCCCAGGCTTGATACGGGCGCCGCCCGGAGCAGGTATTTATGTAGAGACAAGATCTCCGACTCCGTCGGGTCTAGACGCTCGAAAGGTCGGGGGTCGAGGGCCTTGATAGACTTGAACCGCGGCCGGATCGTCGCGTTGCTCGGCATGGACGGCAAAGCCGGAGTGACGGTATTCCGGAACTCGTCGAATTCCGTAGTGACCAAGACGGCGTTGCTTGCCGCGCAGGCCTCGTACGCGTTGCTGTACACCACGATGGGTCCTCCGTCTTCCTTCAGAGCCGCCTGACCCTTGAGGAGCGTGCGGATCTCATCACGTACCACTACCGCGTTACAGCAGGGGTCGAAAATGGCAATCTCTAAAGGAGCTTCTTCGAGGAGCGTCTTGATGATCTCCAGCGCTGGCGACTCGCGCGTGTCCGAGGTATTGGCCTTGAATGCGTAGCCCAAGAGTGTGATCTTCTTGCCGACCAGCGTGTTGTTCAGGCACTTGATAACGCGCCGGCTGAACCGATCTCGCTGGTATTCATTCATTTTCACAACCTGGCGCCAGTACTCGCCGACCTCGTCAAGTCCGAGAGACTCGGCCAAGTAGACCAGACTGAGGATATCCTTCTTGAAGCAGCTCCCGCCGAAACCAATGCCGGCTTTGAGAAACTTGTCTCCAATTCGGGGATCGTACCCGATCGAGAGCGCGATCTCGTCCACATCGGCTCCCGTCTTCTCACAGATAGCCGATATGGAGTTGATCGAACTGATACGCTGTGCCAGCATGGAGTTGGCGACAAGCTTGGACAGCTCCGAAGACCAGACGTTCGTGGTAACAATGCGGGACCGTGGGACCCAGGCGGCATAGACGCTTGCCAGAGCGTCGGCCGCTCGTCGCCCGGACGCCGTCATGGAAGAGCCAATCAGAACGCGATCAGGTTGCATCAGATCCTTCATGGCCGTACCAGCAGCCAAAAACTCTGGGTTGGAGAGAATCTCGAAGTGGACCCCTGGTCGATGGACCGACATCTTTTTAATGTAGCGTAAGCGAGATGCTCATCAGCGTGAGAGCAGGAACGCGGAATTACTCACAGTCTCTTGGACGAGTTGAGCTGTCCTACACGGGACAGTCGACTTCTCGACAATGATGGCGCCTGGACGAGCGTGTTGCGCTACTACGCCCGTGACGGCTTCGAAGGCCGTCATATCAGTCGCGCTGCCAGCGCCGGCTCCGCGTGACTTTGTCGGAGTGTTTACGGCGACGAGGACAATGTCGGCTTCGCCGATAGACTTGGCCACTTCTGTGGAAAAGAAGAGATTCGGCTGCCTCGCGGGCACGACGGTGATTCCCGCCCGGTGCGCTTCGCATTGGCTTTCGCATTCCGAAGAGGATGCTGTGTCATCTGAGCCCATCTCGGAGGAGTCTAGCTTGTCCGCCTCGTTGTTGAAGGCGCATTCCTTGGAACCATCGCGGGCAATGCGGACAATATCGCCTAAGCCTGGTTCATAGATGGGAAGATGCTTCGAGTTCCACCTCCGGATTCTTTGTACATCTCGATCTACAACAGTGACCCGTATATGAGGGTTTTGATATGCTATCACCGCGGCAGTAGGTCCACCTAAAGAGTCGTGGTCGACCATCAGCATCATATCGACGAAGCGACCAGGCAGATTGCCCGTCTAGTCATGTCTTGGTTCGGAACAGCCACTTACCGACATAGCCGGCGCCGACGCAGCATATGTTGCGCACCATTGGCGCCCTAGACTCTAGCTGTGTTGAGGACAGCGACATGTTGTTCGCGCGAGCCGCCAGAGAAGTGTACTCGATATCTAACGGGCCATCTGCCGCCGCGCGTAGGATGGGACTGAAGGATAGACTGCCTTCTGGTGTTGTGGGAGCGGTTGAAGCGGCATTCTCCAAGTAGGCGACCTCATCCGTGTCCCCTAGGGACGGTGTTACCGCCTGCATTTCGAGAGGGACTCTTGAGAGGGGCTCCAATGCGATTGTTATGACACGGTGGTGAGGATGACTCTACGTGACCGAGGGACACGCGGCAGAGTGGTGTATAAGTACGACCAGACACCAAGATGTTTTCTTTTTCTGGGAGTGGTCGTGTGAGCAAGGCGTATTCTGTGTTACGATAGGCACGAGGCTTCAAGTCAAGTCGCAAGGCGTCTATCAGCTGTGGGGGTATATGGGTGACGCGCGAGGCTTCACAGCTGACGTCGTGGGACTGTTGATGATCGCACGGGGAAATGTCGCGGGGGGGAAGAAACAAGCAAACATACTCTGTGAGACTGATTTCGAAGGGCTCGCGACCTTTTGGGCATGCGAGTGGCGAAAGGGGAAGTGTGCGTGTGCCGGTGCCGGAATATCAGGCGGGAAGGAGGAAAGAAAGCTTCGACGACTGGACATGCAATGCAGGTGTAAGTCGCAAGATAGGGCAAGACGGATGGCAAAGTGCTCGTGCCGCAGATGATAAAAACCCGCCGGTTAGAAAAGTCACTGTGCCACCCTCGATTGTGTCTAGACAAGATGCAACGGCAAAGGATCAGTCGGTGCCACTCCTAGACGATAGCCAATACATAACGGCCATGGCAACGTGTGTGCAGCTTGATTTGATGGAGGGGCAGAGATAGATAAATGCCCACCGCCGACCCTTGCTTGGCACCACACACTCCAAGCTGACCTGCAGGCGCACTGGAATGGAGCACGAGAGAGCAGGTACATGGGGGTCTAGCCAGAAGGTCTAGCTTTGGAGTGGGCGCTTCCGATGGAACCAGCCCATCTGCTGCTATCTCCGTCCAGGTGTGCTTCGCAGGTACGAGAATGTTAGTAGACAAGATTATGTGTGTATGTAAAGTAGGTACTTACTCAAATATGCACCAGAGCTAGCTAGCTGTCTCACCAGCTCGAGTACCTACTTCTTCAGGATGTACTTCTGGTGGTCTAATCCCTCGAGTCTTCTCCGGGGGAGGGAGGGGCGCGTACGACGACGCCTCCAAGGCGGCCAATTTCGTGGATTCGGGAAATGAAGGGAAGATCGGAGGAACGTCTCGCTCCTCGGGATAGGCAACGAATGCATGGCTGACCACGGTTCGTGTTGCGAGCCGCTAGCTTACTTGTTTGCGCACAGTAGTCGATGGGGCGAAGCGACGCTGAAGTCCATGACATGATGACCAAAATGGAACGATGGCATGAACAAGGCATGGTCAGTTGCCGAGTGCGGAATGCTCATGTGCTTGCATGGCTCTCAGTGGTTGGTTCTTCGCCAAGGCAAGGCAAGCCTCGAGATAGAGAGAGAAAGAGAGCAACAGGGCAGGTACCTACATAAGGGCAAAGGCAGGATACAAAGGATACGACATAAGAGAGTTCCACCCAACCGGCTCGCCCACGATATACACGGGGGTGCAACAAGCGATGCTCATTCGTCGGGGCCCAAGTCGATCTTGTGAGCAGATCATGGGTAATAATGGGGTTTATCGTCAAATGTCTTATTTTTACAGTAGTTACCTAAGTATGTAAAGTACTTAAGTAAGTAGGTTAGGTTAGGTTAGGTGCCAGGCCAAAGAGCCAGCCCCCCAGCCCCCCAGCCTCCAATGCCCCTCCCCCTCCCCCCTCCCCCAAAGCTGCCCTTACAAAATTACGTGTACTTTTTTTGGTCCCTGGCTGCATCGAGTACATGAGGGCTCAGCTGGCTTATCTATTGGCTGGCACACTGCATTGTGCATCCAGCCCGGAATCTCATTGGATGTGATCGACATGATAAGCAAAGTGACTGCTATCCTTATCTATTAGGTGACTTAGTAAGGAGTTGTTGTTGTTGTTGATGTGATGCGGAATCCCATCCAACCGTCCTCTGATGCGACATGCCGTTTCTGTCCTACAAAAGGTTAGAAAGAAGTATCTAAGTAAGTAGGTTAGGTTCTGAGTTTAGTATAGGTAGATAGTCCCGACACACACCATCATCACCCATTTAGATGCCATGCTGCAGGGCACATGTGACCCTCTGGTTGTTGAGCATGGACTCGAGAGGCTCAGGTGGGCGAACAACGGGAAAACGTGCGACAACAGATTGGTCGACAGCGATTCCGCACGCTGTCCCACTGAATAGACTCATCCCCCCACTAACAGACGTGCTGCCCTCCGCCCTCCGCTTTATCTCTCAGGCTACCTGGTTAGCAGTGAGCAGTAGCAGCATCGTGTGTCTACCGCTCTATACCGCCTCGACTGCTTCAAGGTCTTGAGTAATAAACCGACCTGGGACCACTACTTGCGGCATATGGCATATGAAAAATCTTCCGGGTGATCATCCACGAGATACCCGCACACACCTGATTCATTCTCCTGCCAATCATACCCAAGCCATGGTACCGATGTTGAAGCTCTTCTATGCGAACAACGACCAGCTGTGAACAGAACTAGTCGGGGTTTCTTATTTATGGACCCTGGTACACCTGAAGTTCTTGCCTATCATTACACAGATATCCTGCATCAGCCTCGAATATCGACAAATTGCGTAGGGCAAGGTCTCGATAGTGAAGCGCAGGTCGGGCCTGGCTTCTGCAGTCTCAACCATGTCTTCAACCAGCTCGCCCCATGATCTCAGCACCTTCCCCGCCGGCTTGAAGGGCCGGCGCATACTTCTGTGCGTGGAATCGTTCGGCCCCATAAACGGCGTCAGTCGCACGAACCTGAACTTGGTCAACCATCTGCGCTCCCACGGCGCCCTGGTGGCCGTGGTGGCGCCCGACAACCACACCAAGGTGAACACTTTCCAGGCCATCGACAATCTGGACCCAAGCTCCCTCAAAAGCCAGGAGATACGGCTGACGGGATACCCCGTGCCCTTCAACCCGGAGCTCTCCATAGTCTACCCCGTCAGGCTGCTGAAGCTCTATGAGCGGACCTTCGGCGGCCCCCCGACCTGATCTATCTCGGAAGCCCGGCGTCGCTCGGCTTTCAGCTCATGCTGCAGCTGCGCCAGCAGCCAAACGAGGCCCAAGTGCCCGTCATCTGCAATTTCCAGACCGACCTCGCGGGCTACTGCGAGATCCTGTTCCCCCAGCCCCTGGGCGCCATTGCCAGCTGGACCTTCTCCAAGGTGCAGGGCTACCTGTTCCAGCACGCCTCCGTCAAGACGCTCTTCTACCCCAGCACTTTCGTCAAGAGGTACCTCGAGAAGGCCGCCGGCGTCCAGGGCAGCAAGCTGGAGGTCTTGCGGCGCGGCGTCAACACCGAAGGCTTCAACCCCTCGAAGCGCAGCGAGGCGCTCAGGAAGACCTGGGCGCCCAACGGCGAGGTCATCCTCTTCACCTGCGCGCGCCTGGCCGGCGAGAAGGGCTTCGGGTTCCTGGCCGACGCGGCCCTCGAGCTGGACAGGCGGGGCATGGACTTCAAGCTGGTGGTGGTGGGCGGCAACCGCAACGCCGTGGTAGAGCAGGAGGTCAAGGACTACTTCCGACCCCTCATGTCGGGGGGCAAGAACAAGGTCGTCTTCACGGGCTTCAAGGTCGGCGAGGAGCTCATGGCGGCCTACGCCTCGGCGGATCTGTTCCTGCACTGCTCCGTCACCGAGACGTTCGGCCTCGTCGTCCTCGAGGCCATGGCCAGCGGCGTGCCGGTCGTCGCGCGCGACGAGGGCGGGCCGTCCGACATCATCGAGCACGGCACCGCGGGCTACCTGGTGCCGCCGAGCGACCTGGACGGGTTCGTCGAGAAGGTGCTGCGGCTGGGCACGGACGGCCCGCTCCGCGCGCAGTTCGGCCGCGCGGCCCGCGAGCACGCCTGCGAGGCCACCTGGGAGAAGATCAACAACAAGGTGGCGTGGAAGATGGCCGACGCCATCGAGGCGCGCGAGGGCGAGCAGGCCGGCTACCAGCTCGCCGCGGCCGACATGATGAGCGCGGCGCAGAAGCGGGCGCCGCCGCTCTACGCCTGGCTGCTCATGAGCGCGGCCCTGCGCCGGCTGATGGCGGCGTGCATCGTCGACGTCAAGCTCATCTGGGGCCTCTTCATCATCGTGGGGTTCTGGGCCGGCGTCAGCGTCTACCTGGTCTTCATCAAGATGGCGCACTTCGTCCAAGACCGGGCTCCGGGGGTCTACTCCACGGTCAAGTCTGTTCTGCGGAGATGAAGATGAGCCACGCGGCGGTTGGCGTTTGGGACGGATGCTTGCTTGACTTGGTTTTATTTATTCGTGTTCTTTTTCTTCTTCTTCTTTTTCCCAGGGGGTGCATAGGGAGTCGCTTTGGATTTTTGTTCCCGCTCTGTGGCATTTCCTCGTTAGAGAAAGGGCGGCCTCACGACGAAGAGATTGATTATGAGTTATGGCTTGTCAAGGTGGGGGAAGGACAACAGCTACCTACATTGTTTTGGGCATCACATTTGGACGGCGATACGTGTTACTGCATTCTTACATGATACCAGGAACTGCTTATGAGTACCTAATCGGCACCTGCAACATTACTTACACAAATACAACTTTTACAAGATTACTTGCAGGCATCACGCCATCAAGGTCATAAAATTGCATGGCGACTTTTAAGGAAGTCGTCATTCGTATCTAGTTGGGATGGTTTCGCTTCCTTTTGACGCGCAATCCCTCTTCATGCGGAATCCGAACCAGGGATATATCGAGGGTCAGGAGTTGGATGCGAACTGTATCAGAAGCGTGTCCATGTTCACTGTCGCGATCAAGGAGCATGGCCAGTTACCCCGGTATATCCGGATATATGCGGTACGTGGCATCCCGAGGGCACGTCGGCGCTTACGTCGTCGGCTTTTTGGTGTCAGTGCTTCTCACGCAGTACGACAGATAGGATGTTCGGGGTTTTATCGTGGCTACCCAGGCCAAGCTATTTTCCCCGCCGAATGATAACATGGCAGCCGCATGCCGCATGCATGGCATGAACATCAGATCGAACAGATGCAGTTTATTTAGACTATCCGAACCCATTGGCATGATAAAAAAGACTTCGGTTTCAGTCTTGGCGAAACGACAAGATCGAATCAAAGTTTGTTGGCAGCAGAGGAAAATGAAGAAAAAGCGCCGCCTAGCCGGGAAGGCGGCTACGCTTAGACGAACACAGGGGGGACACGATGTGGGGTTGGGGGGGCTGTTGAAGAAGAAGAAGACTGGAAAGAATCCACGTATGTAAGAAAGAGCAAGTCAAAGCTATTGTACTTCGAATGCGACGCAGCCGCAGAACTGAACCGATTGGGCGAGAAGCAGAAGACGATGCAGAAGCATGTGAGGCACAGGGCGCTTCAACCCCCGGACTGCGACCGAGACTCCTTCTAACTTCTTTGGACCGCCTGCGACGACATCTGTTACATCGCCTGCACGATGCGACAAGTGGCTACCTACCAGACCAGTGGCGCACCCTCTCGAGCATGGCCGACCCTTCGATTCTTTGCCTTGACGGCTACTGAGTGAGTGGGTGAATTGCTTGCCGATTGATGTCGATGGTCTCTGTCTTGTGGCTCTAACGTTGTAAAGGGTGTTTTGTCTAGGGTCCTGATCTTTCTAACCAACAGTCCCATCTCTAAAACTTCTTCTCTTCCACAACAATACGCCAACATACGAGTGTCGCAGCGGTTGTGGTACCTGTTCCTATTCCTGCGTAGCACAGGCCGAGTATCGTGGTCTGCATCTCCACCGGTAGACCAGGGTATCTGGCACGGCACACGAGACACGAATCTGGTGCCTTGGCTCAGTGGATCTTGGGCGTCTTGTCTGTGGGAGTCTCGACTCCTCTCTTTCTTCACCGATCCTTCGATCTGCGCCTTGTCCCAAAGCCTCAGTTCGAAACCAAACAGTATCGTCCCTCTATCTAGTGGGCAGGTCCCTTTTCTTCTATCCCCCTCCCTTTCGGTTTTTGACGACGACGACCCGACGACAACGGTTCGAAACCTCCTCGCCGCCGCTCCGACCCGATCCAAACACGCTCTTTCGCTCTACTTTCGATTTTCGTAACCGCCGGCCGGCTAAAATTCCAACTCGCGCTTTCTACCTTATTGCTTTTTGAGGACTTTCGATATAATACACTCTAAACTACTACAGGCCAAGATGACCAAGATGCTTTGGGCAACGGCCTTGGCGACTTGGATGTTCGCCGCTGGTGCGCATGCTGGCTCTGATACAATGGGGGAGATGGCACCAGTCGAGGCCAGAATGGCAGGCGCAGGCGTTCCTCTGCCGGTATTGGAAGAGAGACAGGCCTCCAACCTCAACTTGAACCCATCCAACGCGACCAACAGCACCTTCGACATGCAGCAGTGGAACACGGACACCTCGAGGCTCTGCCAGGACGCGCTGGCCCAGCTCGGCACTGCCTCCAATCCCTCGGGAACGGCCGTCTGCTACAATCTGCCGACGCTGGACACCAATACCGGCGCTTTCATGGCGGATTTGAGACTCTTCCAAATCTCGCAGGCCACGGGTGAATTCTCCGGTATCCCGGCCGAGAGAATCCAGGTGGGATTGCAATATCACGGTGCCTCGGTCTCGCCGCTCCAGTCGTCGAATGTCAGCGCCCGTTCGCTCGACGTTCCCCACCTCGAGGGTAGAGCCAATACCATCGCTGCTCTGCAGAAGTATCTGTTTGTTGGGCAGATTGACCAAGCGCGAATGGCGGAGCCCATGACCATGTGAGTTCTTAGAAGAAAGAAGCAACCTCCGGACATGAAGGATTATTCCATACTGATGGCGTGAATTAGGGGCGTGTTGGAAGCCTTGGTCTTGCCGCAGGTGACGCTCAGCGCCGTCAGCGCCAGCGGCGCATCTGTAAACACCAACGTCTCGTCCAACGAGGCTGCATTCGTCAACGGCGTCTTCTCCAACGAAGTCATCATGTCGGACATTGCCCGTGCTCAGCTGGCCGTGAACGACATTGTCGCTGGCCTGCATAATGGCACTGTGGCATTCGTCCTGCCTGGTGTCGAACTACTCATCTTCCCCGTTGGTCTCATTATCACTTCGATTTGGTTGGTGGTGGGCGTCGCCGCTTACGGGTTCGGGACCTTTGAACGAATCAACTACCGCCACACTTTCCGGACGAGGAAGATGCGAGAAGGCAAGGGCGCCCAGTCAACCTTCTAAGTCCTGGTGGAGGCAATAATCAAGCAGCTGCTCACGAAGCTATGTATACCTAAGTACAAGTTTTGACCGGGCATGGCGAGCTCACTATGCTTCAACCTAGTTCTTATCCCCTCTAGCTATTGGGTGGCAATAGATGTGTTCCTTCTAATCAAACCGTACATAGAAGAAGTTATCTAGAAAATCTGTATCATATTAAATCGTCAATTGGGAATGGGACTTGTGGATCAGGCATCCCCAATGGTACGAAATTGAATAAAGAATGCCCTTGACGTGCCTGATGCTGACAGATATATTTTCTTCCTTCTTTCCTGTCGAGATCAGCACTCCCGAACACTGGAAATTCATGCATCGAATCAATGGTCCGCCGTCCACTGGTGCCAGCGTATCTGAAACGCATCCCACCCCTTCCCTGCTTGGCCTCGTCCTTTATTTAGGTCGTCATGCAGTGGTGCTTCTCTAGCGCGGGGATATGACCAAACACTAAGGTTAATATACGACGCGGGATGGGCATAAAATACAACAGTGCCCGAGTCCTTTGGCAATATGATCACCATTACGCAATCCTCGATTCGTTCTTTTATATCCTTCTGCGTCCAAGGACCAACAGCATCCACCCACGTCGCTTTCCTCCCACCCCCAATACACGCCGGCTTGGCCTAGGGCCGTTTTACATATGCAAGCCGGCCTCGCGCATAAGAAACAATCCTCGAACGTGGATGGGGCCTTGCCTTTTTGGCGTTTCGGACAAGGCTCATCCCTAGCCTGATGGATGGAAAGCTGCCCGAGAGGTCACCCAGGCGCAATGTATTGTCATGTAGGATGCTTGCTGGCTGGCTGGCTGGCTGGCTGGCATAGGATAGGGCCAGCATCTCCATCTGCACGGATTGCTGGAACGCGACGACTGGATGGGAAATCTCATCTTTGATGACTTCCCTGTCCCGAAGCACGTCATACTACACCACGCTCATATCCTCGACTCAAGCGAGCCTCATGTAACCTCCCTACCTGTCCAATGATGCAAGGTTGGCCCATGATATAGTTATCGTGAGGCAACTATAGACTGCCCGGGCTTGGCCCGGAGCCGACCTATGTCTCTTTTGTACGTGTCATGGAAGGAAAGGCTCGCTTGGCTTCCTCGATTCTGCGACCACTAGTAAGTAGTTGTAAAGATCGCATGAACACAAATCCGGATGCACCATCGCGCCTCCTGCCAGCTATGTTACTTCAAGGTGAGAAGGGCCACATTCTCCTTTTTCTTCTCCTTCTTCTGCAACTCAATCCGAAGGACACTCGTTCGGGGGATCATACAGAGGTATAACTACGTGTATCTTGTACGTTTCACCCACTTTTGGTTTCAGTCTGGACTTCTTGCTAGCCATAGCTAGTCGTCAGAGCCGAGGCAGGTAACTTTGTCGACCTTCTCTTCTTCCATTTCCTTATTATACCTCTGTATTTTTATCAAAACACGGTTGCACAAGCTGCACAGTTCCCCGGCCTCGAAGACGAGGCATATTTACCCAAGATGGACGTCGCGTCCCTAGTACAGCAGATGCACGACAACCTGTCCGAGATCCACAAGACGGTCGCATCGTTGTCTTCGCTCGAGGAGCACGACGCCCGCCTCGACGAGCTGGAGCGGAAGCGCGACTCGATCCTGGAGTCCCTGCGCGCCGCCTACGAGGCCGAAAGGCACGAGCTCGACAGCAAGCGCCAGTCCGAGAGCGACAGGATCGCCGAGACGCGGCGGCGCGAAGACGAGGAGCGCGAGCGGAGGCGCCGCCAGGAAGACGAGGAGCTCCAGGCGAGCCGGTCCACCGAAGATGGCGAGCGACAGCGGAAGCTCGACGGCGACATGGACGCCGCCGAGGACGAGACGGAAATGGAGATGGACGCCATTGAGGAGGAGGCGCGGAAGAAGATCGAGGCTGGCGAGAAGCAGCTCCGCGACCTTGAGGAAAAGCGACGAGTGAGTATTTACGTGTACAGTTTCCTTGTTGTGGTGATGTACGGCGACTTTGAGGAGAGAGCAACTGTTGCTGACCCGCGAAACTACCCTCCCTCCCTAGGAAATCAATCGCATGATCGATGAGAAGCTAAAGACGCCGCTGCCACCGATACCCACGCGCAAGAGGGTGCGGCGGAATAGGGCTGTCAACGGCCCAGGGCCCGACGGCCCCGGTCCAAGCAGTACGCGAGCCCTCAATGCGGCCGCCTCTGTAGAACCTCTGAATAACAGTGAAAAGGTTCCTGAGGCTGACGCCGCGTCACCTCCGAAAGCTGCGTCGTCCCTGGACGAAGCTGTAGCTTCGATGGCGGTGGAGGAGCCCGAAAGCAAGGGGGCCGAGGATGTCTCTCGCTCTGTAGAGTCTCCAGAACAACAGCAAGAAGAAGCCCAGCAGGCAGAAGAAGCTGCTGCTACTAAAGACTCCAGTGCAGATTTCACTGCACTTCAACTGCCTGGTGAAGAATTGAAGTCACCCCAGCACACACAGTCCGAACCAGTCCAAGCAGATGAGTCGAGGACTGTAGATTCAAAGGAATTGGACACCACCCCTGCCGAAGAAATTCAGTCAGATGAGTCCCAAACCAGAGATGTACAAGCCACCGAGGTGCAACCTGAGGAGGCACCCTTAGAGCGAAGTCAACCAACAGAGCCGCCAAAAGATGAAACGCCAGAGGAGGAGCCTGAATTGGAAATCCCAGAACTCATGGCCCATTTGAAACAAGCAGCAGTCAAGTCTCCTGAAGAAGAAGAGGAGGTCGTTGTTGCAGCGACGTCAGCTTCCAAGCCGCAGCAGCCGGATTCATCTGCACATGATGATGATGCGGGGCGGATTATACCGGATGAGCTCGTCGTCAAGGCTCTGAGCGAATTACCCGAAGAAGAAGACCCAAACCCAGCAGACACCCAAGACGATACCCCCAAGACTCGGCAAGTTCAGGATAATCTCCAAGCCAAGGCCGACGAGACTAGCGAGGCTGCTCTTGAAGACCACCATGACGCCCAGGATGACGAGGCTTCCGTGACTGGAAGCAGCGCGCCGACCTCAGATCGCCACACCCTGGACGCCCAACACCCCACAAAGGACCAAAAAGACATCGATCAAAGTGATGCCCATCACGATACTTCTCCCGCGGAGGCGACTGCGAGCGAGGGAATTACGACCAAGGATGACCTCGCCAAGAGTGGGGAGGATGCTCCCACTGCAGACGAGCCGAAACCCACAAAGGCTGAGCATGCACATGAGCCTGAGTTGAGCAGCGACGACATTAGGGGCGAGAAAGCAGGGAAAGATGATGCCTCGGATATGCATGATGACTCGGAAGAATTTCCCATGAGAGGAACTGATTCCGAAGTATCATCGTCAGAATTTGCCGTCAAAGGAGTCAATGCTGCACAAGTCTCGCATAACCCAACCGAAGACCATCAAGTTCTAGCCGAGGACCATGACGAAGACAGCCGCAGTGACGTTGCTGACGTTGCCTCTCCGCACGAGCCAACTCTTGCTCCAATACCAGAGGAGCTTCACGATGAACCTACCGAAGAGGCAGCGGAACTGCACGCGGAATCACCAAGTCACCAGGAACTGGACATGGCCAGACCCCTTACGAGGCGTGGGGTCATACCAGACTCCCCCACTGAGGAAGACGCCCCTGGTGTTGAGCTTACGCCGGCACCAAAGATCTTGTCTTCAGACAAAGACTCCTCCCGACCGCCCTCGCCCTCCGGCAGCGATTCGCATGAGAACAGCAGCAGCCACACGGGAGAAGAGACCTCGACGCAAAGCGACGAGCTGAACTCTGTTCGTGATGATGGCCATGACGTCACCTACGCAGAAGCAGCACCGGATCTAGCAAAGGCTGAAGAGGCTAGGGCCGAGGCCGAGGCCGAGGCTGAATCAAGTGAAGAGGAAGTGCTACTAGAGAAGGAAGCGGAAGCTTTCGTCAAGAAGATACTCGATGATGATGGTTATCCCATCAACGCTACTAAGAATGGGGAGACGGCAGCGGTGACAGACAAAGCCGTGGAAGGCCCTATTCTAGCACGCTCCTCCTCAGAGAGTGCTGATGGTCAAGATGCTATTGAGATCAAGTCAAGAGTAGCAGCGTCCGCTGTCGACCCTGAACCACCAGCCCTTCACCATGACGACGATCATGAAGAAGAAGTCAAGGAGAAACACATGGACGCAGCAGAGGATGAAGACTCTCATTATGAAAAGCCCGCTGCCCACTTCGCTTCCCTGAGCGATGGTGTTGATTCTGAAGCTGCCAAGGCCAAGAAAACTGCCCATGAAGGTTTGGAAGAGCCCGCGCCGGCAGTTGCTGTTTCTGGTCTTCCCACAACACCGGTGTCACATCAGGAGGAACTGCCTCCTCTGACCGGCACCGAAAAGGATGAACCGCCGATGAAAGAACCCGCGGTGGATGAACTTGCTACAGCCAAGGCTGCTGCATCTGAACCTATGGTGCATGCCACTTCCTTAGTTCAGGACAAACAACAAGATGAATCTTGGTCACCGATGGGTGATGATCATCTCGATCCAAAGCAGGCGCATGTCACTTCCGGGGATGGCAGTCGCGAATTGCAACCTCATGGCGAAGCAACCCCAGACCTCAGATCTGACGACGAAGAGGAGGTAGACAGTCCCGTACCGCGCGATCTGGATGCGAAGAAAAGAGAATCATCTGATGAGAAGTCTCTTGACTACGAGACTGAGATCCTGAGGTCTCATGACCATTCTACAGAGGCTACTCCTGCAGAGGCTGCTCCTATCAAGGATACACCTGCCTATGTTGCTTCAGCTGCAGATGCTGCTTCCCCAGTTGTAGAGGCACCATTTCTTGACCAAGAGAAATCTCTCAATACGCAACAAGGCCTCGGGAACTCGGACCGAGCCACCTCAATTGCTGACGAAAAGACTCCGGAGCCGGACAGCGGCGTGCAAAATGACGACAGCGAATTTACTCTGAGTGATGCTCAGTCCACCGGCCAGGAAGAGGACAAGCTTCCTGCGAGCAAGGATATCACACCTAGTCTTAATGAAGAGTCGCACAGCTCCACTGCCCCAGAGCCGGAGCAACTGCAGTCGACGGTGTACTCGGACATGGAACAGCCCATTCATCCGAAAGAAGGGCCCTCTATTTACGTAGACGCCGTTCCCGACAAAAGCTCAATGCCAGCTACTGTACCGGAAGTGAGCCGGGAAACGCCAGCATCGCAACACGTTGATGGAGATGGGGCAGCTATTCCAGCTGACAAGACCGACTCGCCCGCTGTTGTGACTCGTGATGACCTGTCCGCTGCAGACGAGCCATCAAACATCAAGAATCCCAGCGAGGTCTCCGTAGGCCAGCCGGAGCTTGCAGCACCGGGAAATGGTCAGGCCGCCGCGGCGGAGACTCGGCAAACCGAGCCCGAGACTGTGGATGAGCAAGTAGACCACTCGATTCCCAAGAGCGACGACCTAGAGCCGAGTGCAGCTGACAAGGACGTCGCTCAAAAGAAAGATGAAGACGTTTCCAAGAAAGCATCACATGAAGCTAAGGAGCTGGCAAAGGAAGAGGCTCTTGAGGAGGTTGCCGCAGCTCCTGAGCCGAAGCCTGCCAAGGAAGCATCGGCCTCGCCAGAGATTCCTCAGATGCTTGCTGCTGCCGAAGTCGCACACGACCATGTCGATGATGTTGTTGTTGATGATGATGATGGAAGTGAACATGTTGGTAACGATACCAATCCAGCCCTGAACCATGTGGATGGCTCTGACCATCCCCTAGGGCCCGAACTCGGACAGGAAGGGGCAGAGACCGTCGAGGCCCATCCGGTTGCATCTGAAGAGCAGCCATCAAAGCGAGACGCCGGCCATGACCATGGAGTGGAGCAAGACGAGAAATCGCATGCACATCCATCTGAAGAAGGGGGCAGCAGCGTAGATGCCGCGAGCCAAAACCCTCCCGCGGCATCGATTGACAGTCAGCTCGCCACACCGCATGGAGAGGCTTCGAAAGAGAAAGACATGATGGAACAAGATGATGACTTGCAAGGGACTCACCCTGCTGGCGCAGATGGTTCGGACAGCTCCTCCAAGCCGCCCAACGAGCCGAGCGCAGCGCCAGCAGAGACAGAACCAGCTGCCCTCAGCCCTGCCCTTGATCATGATAGCCATCTGTCTGTCAATCCGCCACCGCGACAAGCCTCCCGCTCGCCCCTACCTGTGGAAAACGATACCATGCATGGCCACGAAGACTTGTTCGACGACGACGACGCCTCTCCCTTCGCCGAAGAGCATGATGATGCGGGGCATGACCAAAAGCAGAACTCCCTACCACAGGCCAAGGCTGATGACACCAAACCATTGACTATTGTGCACTCTACTGGGGAGCATGACGGAGGCCCGCCCACAGCTCTCCTGAGTCCTGGAGAGGGGCCGAACAACAACCCCCAGAGCCTTGACAAGGAACTTGGGGATCTCTACAATGAAAGTGACGACGACGAAGATGGGCATGATGGGTATGAAGACGCCCTAGCAACCCCCACCGTTGCCCAATTTGGTACCCAGCTTAGCCAACAAGGGGCTGCGAGTGACCAGAGTAAAGATGCTATTAATCAGTACCACCCCGGCTTGATGGACCAGCTGAGGACCCCCAATCTCGCGCCTGTCTCGCAAGCAACCACAGCCGACGTGAGGCCCATCGCTCTGCACCCGCCGCAAATTGCACCCAGCACGCCCAATGGGGGCCTAGCCGACAGCTACCACGCGCCCACCAATAGCAGCCCATCTCCACCCCGGCAGCAGGCCGTGTCTACGCCCACACCTGACGACCAGCCGAGCCAGTATGACCATGACTACGACCATGAATACGACGACGACGACGACGACGACGACGACGCCGCTTTCGCGATGCCGCGGGACGTGACCAACGTGCCCTGGCACGCGCGCAACGACTCGGTGCCGCAGTCGATGCGCAGCTTCAGCACGCTGGACTCGGTCGCCTCGTCGCCCGTGCACTCGGCGCTGCTGGCCGACCGGCACGAGCCCGTGATCCGGGACTCGTGGCCGTCGATGATGCCGGGCGGCGGTAGGGCCCGCGGCATCTCGCAGCTCACGGAATCCAGCGCGGGCGGCGGCGGCGCCGGCGTGCACGAGGAGTTCGACCCCTTCCGATACGACGGCGGCAAGGCACCCCCTGCGCCCCCAGCTGGGCCGTGGCGGGCGGCGGCGGCGGCGGAGGGGGTGGCGGTGACGACGACGAGGATCATAACGTGATGCCCACCCCGCCGGCCACGACGCGCCACGAGCCCGAGACGCCCCCGCCGTCGTCGACGCGGAACTCGACCGTGGGCGGCGCCGCGAGCTCGCCCATGTTCGCCAAGCTGCGGAGCATGTTCGAGCCCGCGCTGGGGGCCAGAGCCCCCGGCCCTGTCGGCGGCGGGGAGCGCCAGCCCGACGGCGGCGCGCTCGAGGTCGTCGACGGGCTTCCTCCCGCCGGCCCCGCGGGACCGGAGCTCGTCGCTGCGCAAGTCGCTCAACGCGGCCGACCTGCTCGGCGGCGGCGGCGGCAGCAGCTACGAGTCGGTGCCGCAGGAGGACGAGGAGGGCGAGAGGGCGCACGAGCGCAGCTCGCTGCTCGGCGACGACCGGGATGCCAAGATGAGCAGCGTCGGCGGCGGACATTGACCACGCTCGGAGACAGCCGAGGCTGGGAAAGATGGCCACGGTCGTCATCATCATCATACATATTTATTAACACCACCCGAGGAGCAGCACAATGACGACGACAAGAAACATCATGATGCCAGGGATCGCAATCACGCCAAGGTGAGGCGGAGTCACTACGCACTGAACGAGGCGCTGGGCATGGGGACCACAGGACTAGAACCCGACGGCGGCGACTTCTTCGGTGGAAGCAAAGGAGCAACAGGGAAGCAGCAGCAGCAAGAGGTGCAGCGGCCCAAGACGCCCAACCCGACCAAGGAGGTGGTCCGCGGCGACCTGCGCCTGGCCTGGCTGTTCGTCGAGGGCTGGCGCCAGCGGCTGCGCACGGCCGAGGACGTCGTGGAGCGGCACCGCCGGGAGTGGGCGCGGGACGACTACGAGATGCGCCTCGCTCGTGCCCCGCCCCTCCCCGGCGGCGGCGACGACACCGTCCGCGACAGGCACAGGCTCTCGTGCGGCACCATGCGGTCTATCCTGGTGCTGCGGGACGCGGCCGGCCGGAGGGTGAAGAAGGACAGGGCGCGGAAGCGCAAGTCGGTGCATTGGGCTTTATGACTACACGGCAGTGGTTTATATTATCATGGCCGTTGTTATCGGCGCTGCTCTATTTATTCTAGTAATGATATCACTGTTGAGACTTTTTCAAAAACAATCAACCCCTGATGGGAGTGCACATCGTGTCATCCCTTTTTAGTTTTGCTTGACCGAGCGAGTACGAGTGAGTAGCGATGAAACACGTAGAAAGAGTAGTATATAAAAAAGATCACAGTCGACCTAAGCCGCACACGACTACTACCCAAACAAAAAGACGAGAAGGAAAAAAAAGGCTCAGGGGTAAATGCACTCATGCGGCCGCCGCACCAACAACTCCATGATGCCCTCCAACTCGTCCAGCAGCTCCGTGGCGACGCCGATCCACTCGCGGAACGTGACGATCTCGAACATGAGCTCGTCGCCCTTGACGAAGGCCTGGATCTTCCACTCGCGCAGCGGCTCGTAGTGCGGGTAAACCGTCTCCAGCCGGCAGGGCACGCCGCCCATCTCCATGGTCTCGACGTGGTAGACGTCCTGGTGGACGACCGAGTCGAACCAGTACTCGTCGCCTTCTCCTCCTCGGCCCGCCGCCGTGGGCCAGTCGGTGCACAGCGCCACCATCTCGCGGAGTCCCATGCCCTCGTGCGACGCGCCCGCGATGTGCTGGTGCTGGACGTAGCGGAGGAGGTCGAGCCCCGTCCAGGGGGCCGTGCCGGGAGCGGCGCCCCCGAACTGTACGCGCACGGGGACGTACTGCCACGTGGGGCCCATGACGGCGTCGGCGCCGCCGGGCAGGTCGGCGTGGCGGCCGCTGACGACCTCGCCGAAGACGACGTCGCGGGCGCCCAGGCGGCGCGCCAGACACAGCGCCCACGCCGCCGTCGGCAGCGTCGCCACCGTGATGTCGCGCTGCCGCGCCGCGATGCTGACGGTGCGCGTCACGGCGTCGGGCACCCCGGCGCCCGTGAGCGGGATATTGTCGGGCCGCAGCACGGACAGGCCCGGGGATCCCTTGAGGAGCTCCCTCCAGTAAGGGATGCTCTGCGGGATCGCCTTCTCGACGGTGTGGTACACGAACGCGGAGAATGGCACGGTTGCGCCATTGGTCGCGCGGCCGTCGTAGAGCGCGTTGAGCTCCCGCAGCAGGCTGACGAGGCAGATCTCGTCGTACTGGGAGTGGGAGATGCGGAGGATGAGGCACGTGGACTTCTGGTTGCTGCTGCTGCTGTGCTCGCCTCCGTCTTTCTGTTGTACGATCATGAATTTGACGAAAGCGGAGCCGAGCGGCATCTCGTTCTGGATGTCGCGGTCGCACAGCTCCTTCGTGAACGAAGCCATGTCACCACCATCGAAGTCGTAATACTCGACCTCGGAGACCAGCGACTCGAGGACCACGCCCAGACATTTGCCCTCGGCTTCTACAAATACCGTCCGCAAGATCTCGTTGCGGCTGATGAGTTCTTGGCAGCTCTCGATCAAGCGGCTCTTTTCAATTTGGCCCTCCATGTGCAAGAGTTCATAGCGGGCCGAGTATCGCGGCAGTTTGACCGTACCATTGACGGCCACGTGCTGAAGAGGCCTCGTAGGATATACATCTTTGATCACCCACTCAGGGTTTGCAAGGAGAGGCTGGATCGACTCAGCGACAAACTTCGAGGGGTCGGCCTTCTTTAAGAGAGACAGGGGCTTTATCGGCTGCTCTTGGCTGCTTTTAGCACTGGCCTTGGTCTCTTTCAGGGCGCCAGACATATCGTAGAGCGTGCGGTACTTGAAGACGTCGGCAACGGTTAACTCAAAGCCTTCTGCCCTGGCTTCGGAGACGAGCTTCATCGCCCCGATGGAATCCCCTCCCAACAAGAAGAAGCTGTCTTCGAGGCCAATCTCTTCCTCGGGAACCCCTAGGATGCGACTCCATGCCTTGCTTAGCTTGCGTTGTTTCGCGGACGATGCCGACACCCTCGTCGTACGCACAGCAGAAGGCTGTACTTTGCTTCCAGCTGCGCCGGTGCGCTCGACCAGCTCAAGCGAGCCGTCTGGCTTGAATTTGGCTAGCCTGTGAGTTCGATAATACGTTTGCTTTGTCTCGGTGGTAATCCACGGCGGGACCTCGATCGCTTCAAAAGGCGTGGTTTCTGCAGAACCCACAACGAGCTCTCCAATCGCTCCTTGAGGCACCAGGCGATTAGGACACATAGGGTTGGCAAGCCATACTTCGGAAGCCTGCACCTCCGAGAACGGCGAGAGCTGCCTGAGACTGTCGACGCTCGCTTGGCTCAATCGCCGAAGTTCGCCAATCTCCCCCTCATCAGTGACCCCTATCTCGGCTACGCGCTTATTGGGGTTGTCGCAGAACTGCTGGACCAGGTAACCAAACTGCACCAGCATCCGCTGCATCTGTTCGCTCTTCACCGTCTGCGAGTCGAAACTCGCCATGATGAGGAAGCCCTTGGGGTCGAGCGAACAGACGAGCATGAGCGCGTAGGTATTGAACTTCAGGGCTTCCTGGGCCGCCTCCTCGTCGCTCGCGGGGACGAAAGCATTGGCAGGCTCTGCGTCCTTGTTTGATTGAGCAGATGCATTGGCGTCGTCGGCATCGGCGCTTGGATGCAAGACTAGTCCCGTTCGCAGCTCGCATGCCTCTCTGGCATCGGGGCTCAGGCGGCGGATGTGCTGTAGGCCGAAGTGCTCGTGCGGGATCCCTTGCACCGAGTCCTGGTGGATGCGCTGCAGATACTCAGACACCGTCGTCTCGCGATCGACCGATACGCGGACCGGTATCGTCGCGATCATGGGGCCCTCGATCTGCTCGACCCCCGCGATTGGGGCGTTCCTACCCGTGAGGGTCTCGCCGAACACCACGTCGTTAGACGCGGTGTAAGAAGCCACCAATAGAGCCCACGCGCCGCGAATGGCCGTGGCGATAGTTGTACCACTCAGTCGGCTCTCGACTTCGACGTAGTGTTCGAGCAGAGAATCGGCCTTTTGCTGGTAACCCTGGTACGGCAGAGGTGGAAACTGCTCGCCACCCGCGCCATCGAGGTGCTGCCTCCAGTAGGCTTCGGACTCCTGGCGACTGTTATCGAATAGAAATTTAATGAAGTTGTTGAAGCTTGCCGGGCGCTCGACCTTCATGCCCTGGTAGGCTTTGTTGACACGTTCGACAATCAGTGGCATGGCCCAGCCATCGTACAGCGCATGGTGCATGGTGAGAACGAAATACGTCTTGCCGCCTTCTTTTTCGTCTGCGACAATCGCATATCTTACCAGAGGCTTGCCTAGTTGTATGGGCTCATTCCTGTCCTTGGCCAAGTAGTCGCTCAAGGTGCATCCGCTGTTTACCGGACACGAGAACTTCTCCCGCACTACAACTTGCATGAGACCTTGGCCCGAAATCTGTACAATCCTGGTTCGTAGAATTGGACAATCGGTCGCGGCCGTCTCAAAAGCTCCTGCTAGGCGTTGCGCCGACGCCAGATCTTGCATCTCGACAACGCGCTGGGCAACATAGGCCTCGCTGACCTTGGCGGACAAGGCCATGAGACCTTCTTGGAGCGGAGAGCAAGGATAGACGTCCTGGACATCGTCAGGGCTGATACCGCACACTGCGGAAGTCTCGCCTCTCGCGACATCGGATGTCCACGCATCAGGAAGCAAAGAGAACGGCGGGACGGCTAAATCTTCTTCTGTATCGCACAGCTTCGCAACGGCAGCCATCTCCGACAGTACAGGCTTTCCGAAGATGTCGGCGACGGAAATCGCGATGCGTTCTTTTCGAGCTGATGCCACCAGCTTCATGGCCCGCAGGGAGTTGCCACCGAGACTGAAGAAGTTGTCGGCAGCTCCGATGTCTACGTCCGGTCCTAGGACGTCACCCCACAAGCGCGCCAGTTGCTTTTCCATCTCGGTGCTGGGAGCCTGCCTGGGAACGACCGCCGCAGCAAAAGCCGATATGTCTCTTCTGCTCATGGAGGCTCCCAGCTCACGAAGTCGCTTGCGATCCGTCTTGGCCGAAACTAACAAGGGCATAGTCTGCAATGGCAGATAAGCGGCCGGTACCATGTAGATTGGCAAGTATTCGGAGAGGCGTTGGTTCATGTCGGCGAGGCACTTCTGCACATCTGAATTGAACGATCCCAGAAGGTCATCTGTCGCAGGGACCAGCCCGGCCTTGTCTGAGACGAAAGCTACCAACGTCGGCTCTCCCGTCGAACCTCCCGGCTTGATGACCTCGGCAGCAACACGCGTGCCCGCTGGCAGCTGATCGCGCATATGATGTTCAATCTCTGCCAGCTCGATTCTCTGTCCTCGGAGCTTGACTTGCTGGTCGCCTCGGCCAACGAAGATGATGGATCCATCCACATCGTATTTGACCAAGTCCCCCGTCTTGTACAGGCGGCCGCTCCGACCGGGGAAGGCCCCTTCACATCCGTCGGAGAGAAACTTGGGGTCGTTGATGAAGACAGATGACGTTTTCTCCATGTCGCCGATGTACCCGGGACCGACGATGGGCCCCTCAATCAAAAGCTCGCCTACGGCACCAACTGGCATAAGTTGGTGGTGATCTTCTGGATCAACTATCCAAGTGGACCCGCCTACGCCCTTTCCAATGGTCACCTGCTCTTTCCCATCTCGGCCGACCTGGTTGTTGATGGTGCAGCCGACTGTGCACTCCGAGGGTCCATAGGCGTTGACCACCGTCGTGCTCTTGCTCCACCGGGCACCATCTCCATTGGAAATGGCCTCGCCGCCGAGGCCCAGGACCTCAAGCGAGGGGATGACGTCGGGGTCCAAGACACGGGCGACGGACGGCGTCATGTGGGCCATGTTGACCTGCATCTTACGGATGGCACCGCTCAGGTCATTGACGCGGTCGGCCTCGGAGGGGATGCAGAGGCAGCCGCCGTTGGCCAATGTGCAGAGCATGCAGTCGATGCAGACGTCGAACGCATATGATGCGAAATCGAGCACGCGCGAGTGGGGGCGGTACCCCACCAAGTCGGCTCGGGGTACGGCGCCGCTCGTGTAGTTCTCGTGCGTCACGAGAACTCCCTTGGGCTTTCCTGTAGATCCCGACGTGAACTGTATGTATAGATTCGTGGCTGGCTCTACCACGGGTAGCGTTGCCGCCGCCGACTCGTAGGAATCGAATTCCTGGGCAGAGACCACGACGTGTTTGGCCTGGGGCGCAATACGGCGTCCGAGGTCTTTCTGGGACGCCGAAGTGAGAATATGGGCAGCGCTTGTCTGCTCCACGATCTGACGCAGCCTCCCTTCGGGCTGGCTTGGATCGGTCAGAGCGAAGGTTCCACCGGCTTTCATGATGGCAAGGACCCCAATGACTGTCCATCTCGACTTCTCAAAACACAGCGGGACATTCACGCCTGGGCCGACGCCAATGGAGACAAGGTGACGGGCCAGACGGGTTGACAGCTGATCAACCTCGGCGTAGGTGAAGTCGCCGTCCCACGAGTTGACTGCGGGACGTTCGGGGTCTCGCTGTGCCTGCTCAGTTATGGTGTCCTGCATGCAGGTGTTGAGAGTCGGTGGCACAGGTGTGTTCCATTGCCAGATCTTGACGAGGTCTTCATATGAGGGGCTGGATTGTTTTTCTTGGTCAGGTTTGTCGGATCTAGAAGGCACCTCGGCCCCTAGAGAATCAGATGCTGTGTGCATCGGGGTATCATAAACGTAGTTAGTGTCAAGGAAGCAGTCAGGAATAATAAATACAGTGGAAAGAGACGACGAGTAAGAAGAACGAACATTGATTGATTCAGTGATGATGCTTGCCGTCGCTTGGCCTCCCCACTTCACGAAGCAGCCATGAGGGTTTCAAACGGCCGATACAGGCAGGCCATGACGACGAAAGCGACCCCATCTGCTGGATGCGCCATTTGGCATGATGAACGTCTATTGGATCTCGGTGTGTCGCCCAAGGGACGACGACCCCACCATGGGCGGATCTGATAACTTAAAAGAAGGATCTGATAAAAATTTGGCGAGGAGGCTAGGCCTGGTTTGGATTGGCAGCGCGTCCTTCCATCTCCATTTCGGCTTTGCATCGGACCTGCCACTTTCTCTATTACTTCTAATTAATTAGTTCACGATGTAGTCAATAGCCATCCGATCCACCGACACGCTGCCTTCGCCTCCCGTAATATTCACTCTGTTGTTTGGCGCAAACCTCGCACAGCACTCTTTCGGCCCTGGCCCGTCTGCGCCCGCATATCCCACACAACCCCTGCCCTCGGACCTTGGCGTACCGCTCGTTTTTAGCAGCCTCCTCCGCTTTGCGCCCTCGACACTTTTCGCATTTTGCCTTCCCCTTTATGGCCTGCACCTTGCGACACAGGCAGCACAGCCCTTGCGCCCTCGCCGCCGCGTAGCGTTCGCGTTGTCGTCTTCGAACACGCTCATCAGTAGTAGCCATGGTACTCGTGATGAATTACCTGCCCCTTTCCCACTTCTTTCCAGTCTCTTTATATATCTACAAACCATCTTGAGAATAGGCCAACTACCAACCACCTGCTCTCGGTCACTAATCCTTGGATCTCCAGGCTATTTAAAAGGGACACTAGACCCCAGGTAGCGCACAAAGAGCAACGACAAAGACATTGTGCCCTGAAAGGCGCCTTGACTTGGTTTGTTTTGTTTTGGCTAGACGGGCTGCCAATTCCCGTGGGTAAATCGGCATTGGTGTTTACGCTGCATAAGTAGGAATCGACGATAACCCCTTCGCATGGTCCGCATATTCAGCACAAGACGACCACCATTCCGAGTAGAAAGGCACAAACGTAAGTATGATAAGGAGGCTGGGCATTGGATGATATGCCCAAGTTTCTAGGCTAGCGATGTAGGACATAAATTATGGCGTGGAGAAAAGGAGGCAATCATTTGGGTGATTGATCTGGCCTGCAATAGGATGGGCATCTCCACAGCACATGGCTCGACAACGCGACAACTCTTGAGAAGTCTGTTTCTGCTTGCAGCGGGAATGGGAGACAGAGCTCAGGCTTCTCGTTCGACCACAATGTGCTTTGATAGGCCTGAGATGGGGGCTTAATCCCTTTCAGCTTAGGGAAACAAACTTTACCTTGTGTCCCTTTGTTGATCACGGGGCTAAAACAAACGCGAGACAGTTATTACGTCGCCTCTTTATATTTTCAAATTATTTAGTCGTATAATCGGTTTACTCAAGTTTTGCTGTTGTTATATCCTGTCACTAGGAATGCGGAGCACATCTTCATATCTACTTTTGTGATTTAATTATGGTCTGGAATGAATTACTATTTTTGTGTATCGTAATACCTTTATTAACTATCTACGCTACCAGTCTCCTGTCCAGGGAGTAGTGATATGCATTGCCAAGAGGGGCGATATACCTTATTAGTAGCATGGATATGCTAAGAGTGATGATAAACATTGCTAGTTGCATAGCGGCTCAGTCAGATAAATCTATCTGTATGACCGGCCCAATAGGTATCGCATAGAAACACTTCCGCGATCCAGCGCGGCCCTGATACATGTGCGGCCTGCTCGCCCATAAAAGGGGAGTCAACGGTCTTCTCATCCATTCTCCGGGGGGCTTCCTCTGTGATGCTTTTAGTTTCCTAACGGATTCTCACAAACCACAGGGCCAATCCACTTGAAGACCTGGTCCGAGGTATACCCGTACTTTCCAAGGCGCACCAAAAGGCGAATGGTGTACCTGTTGCCGATGTTGTCCACATGGTAACACTGCAGCGCCGACTCGAACTCGAACCGATTGAACGAGTGGGTCACTTGACCCGCCTGTGTTCCCTGGTAGCCGGACGGCCGGTTGAAATGCTCCATGAGGCGCTCCACCTTGCCGCGCAGGCCGAGCGGGACCCTCGTGGTCATCAGCAACGGAGGCGCGCTCGGGACCGGCATCGGCGGGGACAGGGGGTTGAGGAGCGACTGGGTGGGCCACTGCCAGAGGGCCACCATGCTCGTCGCAAAGACCCTGGTCTCGGGCGTGACAAGAAAGATGTCGTGCTGGAGGCTGACACGGACGACGCCGCGTCGCTTCCCGTCGGCGCGTCGACCCGCGTTGTCCACACTGGCCCCCACGTTGAAGTTGGTAAGAGCCCCATAGAACGGCACGACCGGGATCTTCACATCGTACAGTCGAGTAGCGACTTGGCGGGATTCCTGGGTGGCGCTGAAGACACCAGAAGGGCGATGCAGCTTAGTGTTCATCACAATGATACGCTTGGTATCTTGAGCCAGAGGAAAGATCCGATTATTGTGGTCACCCTTGACGGCTTCCTTCCAAATCAGCAGCCGCAACTCCGGAGGGAGTGAGAGGAACTGAGGGAAGTCAGTGGGTGGCGCTACAAGCGCCATCTTGCAAGGGGCTACAATTGATCGATCAATTTCCGAGTGATAAAGGAGGATACTAACCTAGCTTTCTTGGCGGTAAGTGAGCTTGACTTGTTGTGTCGGTTGCTTACCGGGGTAGAAGGCGGGTATGGTAAAAATATAAATTAAAATCTGAGAAAGGGGGAGGGGGGATCTTTTATAGGCTACGGAATGGTGTGACAACGCAGTTGTTTCTGAACCTGCATTTTGTTGCTGAACTTGCTGGTTGTTATAGCTGAAGAACGGCCAGGTTGTGTATATTAGAACTAAATTATATTTCCTTTGTTTGGGTGTCTTGAGGGTGGGCAGGGGTGGACAGATTATCAACTGTGTCAGCAACCACTCTATAATCTTTGGAGTAGTGCTATGGCATTTACTCATGATAAATACACGCAATACAGCTCAATGTCCGTCTCGAATGCCCTACTTCTAGAAAATGGATCCATTGCTTCGTTTCTGCAACTTACGTCTCTAATGGTCTTGCCACTCCTATCCTCTTGAAAAACCTACAGCCTTTACTTATCCACTTCAACTTGTTCAGTACATTTCAGTGCTTTAGTGTCTCCGAGAATAGAAATCATCACAAACAGTTCCCTAAGAAGGGTGCGTTGACACGAGCAGGAGTTGCAGGTGTCGTGATGGTGGCTGTGAAATCGGAGCACAGGGATGAGCTTGTTGCATTCTGGAGACACTGCTCAAGTATCATACATAACTTCTTCTTCTTTGCTCTCGAAATTTCTTTAATAGTCCAGCAAGGTATTTGCCATCGACCATTATTACATGTTCTATCACATGCTTAATCTAAGAAGCCTTTCAGTATTCTCTCCCAGAAACTAGACTCCCAATACCAAGCTGCGCCAGACTGCTAGGGTACTTCTATCGCCACGTAGGGCCGTTGCAACACCCCCAATGGAAAGACACCAATGTAGTATTCTATGCCTATACAGCATTGTCTCGAGATGTTTCGACCCTGTCGTGCAATAACCTCATCCTGTGAGAAACTCTACTTGCAGGCAACCCCAACGAGTTGAATTGCACATATGCGGAAAACAGGGAACATTCCGATGAAGCTTCAAGTGATGAGAAGAATCCGTATAAATCCCCACAAAGCCTAGAGCCATGTAGCTGGCTATCTTGTTGCACTCCGTAGACTTTTGATCTTCCTTGATATACTTACCAGTCCAGGACACTCTAAGTATCAAGAACCGCATATTCTGGTTCTGTTTAGTTGATGGTTGCCCTTCGAATAATGCTCTAGGAAGGAGAACAGCCGTGTAAAGGCTGTCAAGCGTGTTAGACACGTCAGGATTGTGAGATTGTAAAAACTACTGCACAACAAAGCGTATCCCGCACGGTCTATACGTCCTAGGTCATATTATACAACACTATTGTTTCAGCCCCCTTCAGAGATGCCGACAATACTCTCTCCACCGGGTGTACGAGCGCGGGGTTGGCTTGACTGCCTTTTTAGTCACTAAGCAATCTGTAGCTGTTCCTCGTCCATGATGTCTTTGCAATCGTATGCCAAACAGAGAAGAACACCACTTGATTACTCAAATATAGGGGGGAGGTCACATTAGACTTTCCGTGTCCACAATGCTCAGAGCTCGGACTAACGCCCGGGCTTCACGGTGTCAGCCCGAAACTAAGTAATTATCAAAGGAGAATGATTCGTGACTGCCCAGCAGCGCGCACGGCCTGAAGTAACCCGCTAATATGGAGCAGAGCGGCTGTGACCGCGGGTTCAGAGCTTGCGCCGTAGGCGGCATTGTTGGCGACGGTGGAGATACCTTCAGGGGCATGCCGGTCCAGACCGTCGACTTAGCAACATGCAGATTTGGCTATTCGAGAACATATACAGTAAGAAGGGCAAACTGTGAGTTCATAAGGCGGGAAGGACAATGCACTGGACTGTCATTGGCACCGGGATCGGACAAGAAGTTTGACGCGCAGTCCCGTTCCACACCGCCGAGGAATCAAGGCCCAGAAGACGATCAACCGTGAATGGGGAAGATTATCAGGTCCACTCGATTTTGTCTTTTGTCTCGGCTATTGTCCCAGGCTTGAGCGGAGCCAATCTAATTCTTTCACGGCATGTTCCTCTTGTGGTGGCAAGAACGGTGGCAATACTTTACATCTGGGATAAAAATAGAAACACAAGGCCTTGACCACTTGGTTCATGCCAGTGGAGGCGGCAACCCCATCAGACACTCTATCCGATACAGAGACAAAAGCGTGGATCACACGTCTTGCGACGCCGGAAAAGGTTGATTTGATTAAGTACTTGTCTTCTCATCTGGGCTCTATTTACATCAAGATCTAACTACCGCCACCAAGCCTACGAGCGAGCCGAGCCTTTGACGCCCCGTGAGGGCGTGGTTACACAACCGGCTTCGTCCATCTCATCTGTACAGGGCTCGAAAGGCGGCGGAGTAATTACGCAGTACGAAAACGAAGGGAAAAGGCCCCGACTCCGGCGTTTGCATGCGAACCCCAAATCTAAAGTTATTACAGCTGACCGCCCGCCCCCAACAATAGGAATTCCCTCTAGCTGCCGATCTTGAAGCCGCCGGGCAGGAGCTTCTGGAAGACGCGCTCGGGGTCGTACTTGCGCGAGACGTCGAGGAGGCGCGCGGCGTTGGCGGCGCCGTAGCCGGCGTAGATGTCCTGGAAGCCGGCGGCGTCGCCCATGTAGTTGAAGGCGTCGAAGAGGCCGGCGGCGCGCGTGGCGTCGTTGATGGCGCGCGTCGTCTTCTCGGCCCAGGCGCGCACGGCGTCGTCGTAGTCGCTGCCGATCCACTCGACCACCTCGGCCCAGGCCAGGTAGGCGCCCTTGCCCGCCGGGTCCAGGCCCAGCGCGTTGCCGCCCGGGTTCGCCGCCGCCGACCCCGCCGCCCACAGCGCCGTGAGGGGCTGCCAGTCGATGCTCACGAGGCTCAGGTTCGCCGCCGGCACCTGCGCGTACAGCTCCGGCAGCGCCGCGAAGAAGACGTCGTTGGTGATCTTGACGCCCTGCAGCAGGGAGTCGTGGTCCTTGCCCACCGTCGTGCCCGCGATGAACAGGTCGTTGATGTGGTCGACCACGAGCCCGCCGTTCTCGTCGGAGAAGTCGGCCAGCGTCTTGAAGTCGCACGTGTTGGACACGGCGGGGATGGCGAGGAACTTCTTGAAGCACTCGGGGTTGGAGACGGTGGGGCTGTCGTAGAAGAGGATGACGGCGGCCACGGTGGTGTTGGGGGACGCGGCAACCGTCATGGGCACAGCGTGGGACTTGGGGTCCGTGTTGGTCAGTGCGAAGTCGGCGATGGCCTGCATGTGAGGGTTAGCTATGCGGTCGCCTCCCACCAAACTGCTTCATCGCTGCAGGTCTACTTACCTCGAAGAACTCGTCCAGGTGCTCGCCGGAAACGGTGTAGGTACCGGCCCAGACCTTGGTCGAGGCAAAGGTGCGCAGCTTGAACTGGGTCACGATGCCGAAGTTGCTGCTGCCGCCCTTGAGGGCCCAGAAGAGGTCGGGGTTCTCAGTCGCCGTGGCATTGGCGACGGAGCCATCGGCCAAGACAATCTGGTATTCCAGCACGTTGTCCGCAGCCCAGCCGTGCTGGTTGCCGTGGAAGTTGACGCCGCCGGCCAGGAGGAGACCGGGGACGCCGACAGGAGAGAGGCGACCGCCAGCGACGGCCAGGTCATGGGGCTGCAGGAAGCTGTAGACGTCGCCCCAACGGTAAGCAGGGCCGACGCTCAGCACGCTCTTGTCCTCGTTGAGCTCCAGGGTGGTCAGGTTGGACATGACCATCAACACACCATTGTCAATGTTGTTGGCGCCCTGCACGCATGTTAGCTGACCTTCTTTCTCCTCCCTCGCACTGGATCGCGGGACAGCTGTCGCAACGTACCGGAACGCCCATGTGACCGCCACCGCGCACGGCGAAGGGGCTCTGGGTGGTGCGGCTCGCAAGCACGCCGCAGGACACATCCATAGGGTTAGCCGGGCGGTAGACGCAGGCCGGGCTCATCAGCTCGGTGTTGGACCAGAAGTTCTGGGCCTCGTACTCGTAGACGGCATCGCCAGGGTAGAAGGTCTTGTCAGGGAAGGCGAGCTTCAGCGCCGCGCAGCTCGTGGCATTCTTGAAGAGGTCAGACACAGAAGCCGGGCAGACTCCCTTGTAGCAGGCCGCCGGAGCAGAGCGAGCTGGGAGCGGAGGCGCGGCGGCGGCATGGGCGCAGGAGCTACCCAGGGCCAACGTCGTGAGGACGGACGGCAGCAGGTTTGAGCCGAGCATTTTGGGGGGGAGAAAAGAGTGGCAGCGCAGACGAGGCTTCTCTGAATGCGCGATGGTAAGGAACGAATATGCAACCAGGAAGAAACTGGTCGGTAGCGATAGTTATGCTCAACGCTCAAAGGGTAGGATTGGTGGCACGTGGAAGAGACGGCGGAAGGAACCCAATCCTTTAAAGGCAGCTCTTGATGCAGCTTGTCTCTACTGGGCCTCATTGCGACAAGACTGCGATCTAGTGACGACTAGTGGCCCCTTCTGGCTTCTGGATTGGCCTCAGGAAATGAACGAATGGGGCTGGGCGGGCTTGAATCCCTACTCCGTGCTGGAGAACAGATCCGCCCCCTCCCCCCCCAAGATGGATTTGTCGAGCCATCCCCGTCGTCCGCACTAATTAACCGGCAGCATATCTGATGTTAAAAGAACATTTATCGCATTGCGGTCAGATAACCGAGATTGGATGAAGAATAGGATGTGTTCGGCCGGAAGTACGGTATGAGTCGCTGGGGGCCACCCTATCTTCGTTCTTTCAAAATAGCCTCCTCTGACTTCTTGCGGCGACGCAAAAAGTCTCAATGGAACCAAACAAAGCCCTCCGGTGGTATGCTTGAGTGGGACTAGGAGGTCTCCATTCCCAGCGGCATCGTACCATTTGGCATTCGCAAGATGGTCTGAAAGCATACCATAGACAGTCGGCCGGAGACACAGCGAGGCATGTGCAGTCGGATACGACGGCTGGACTGGTGATTGTCGTGAGCTGTGCCCCCTCTACACTCCGCCTCGTGCTCCCAAACTCAATCGATACATGACAGAAGTTGTGGACTGGAATGAGACTCGATAGTGGCATCGATGTCACTCTCACTACAGCGAGGTAGTGTAGAAGACGACACCAGCGCCGTCGGGCAGGTGAAGAAGAGGCAGGCGCATGAATCGGTCGGGCGGGTGACGCTACGACAGATCCTACGATCTGGAAGGATCTCGGTCAATGTAACCTGATGGAATTTGACGAGGTTTTCAGGGATGGGTCATGGACCCATGACTAGCGTAGCGTCCATGCTACCTAGAATCGTCGGAGCACAGAGATTCTGTTCCGTGATCCACTGCCGGCTCGCTTCTTTCAGAACGGGACACGATGAAGAGACAGTCAGGCCGCTTCGGGTGTGACTCGATAGAATCTGCGTGGTAGCAGGAGGTGGTACTACAAGACGTCCATGTTTCACCTCCTGGTGTCGTTCGTGGGGGACCGTCGGATTGGGTTAGCCCTACCGTCGTACACAGCTGTGCCGCAGTCCTGGCGATAATAGTCAACCAGAGAGAGCGTTTGATCTACCGGCCGGCCTCAGGACTGTCCTCCCCCCAAAAGGAATGGATGAGAAACTGCGAAGAACTGCCGAGTTCTCCTCGTAAGGATCTCGGGAAAATACTGACATGCTAAGCCCTAGGTTCGCTGCTGTTTGACTCGGGTTTGGAGCAGGGTAGGCGACAGGGAATCGGCCAGGAAAATCTTGCAAGGAACACGGGGCGGGAACGGGGGAAGGGCCATTCTCAGGCGATCAGCCCCTGGCACGTATACGTAGAAGTAGTAAATAATCCCCTAATTTGGGGGTTGAAATCCTGGTATGAATTAGTCATGATATCCGGCTTCCTAAGTCGGCTGAGTGGAACCTATTTCATCATACTCCTCCGTACAATCCTGATCCTCACTAACAGATCTAGCCGTTGTTTATTTAGTGCGAATCGCGGACATTTGCCGGCTCTCTGCCGTTCTCTGCACGCAGTACTTTACTACTCACGTAATATGCCACCTGCTAATATAGGTAGTTGCCCGGCCAGGGATCATGTTTGATATCTGGGGTAGCAGTCCTAGGAGTAGTCTCGGCCATTTTCTGTTTCTGGTTTTGCCTACAGTAGATACCCAGGCTCGTTCTTGATCGTGACAACCGCCAGTCAGTGGCTTTGCTTTGCTGTCTGGGTGCAGTCGTGAACGTGGTCATCAGAGGTTCGGGTGCCGACCGACGCATGTCAGAGATATCCCTGAAGGGGAAAAGCTGGGATAAAAAGTCTTGTCCAGCGCAGTGACCGTACTTAATGTCAAGGGCCTTTACAATTAATAGCCTATGATCGCCCCCTCGGTCGTAGTATCCGAAGGTGATGATCATCAGGACATCCAAGCTCTTGCCAAGATCGATATCGGCTGGATATCTAAGTAAGTATACATAGCTTGCGTCGAATCCAGACTTTTGGGGGTGTTTTCTTCTTCTCATTCTCTTAGCTACATATAATTATAATGAGGCGGCCGTGTATCAGGGCAACCAAACAAACCGTCCCGGCCTTGGGCTTGAGACGAGTCGCTACGAGCTTCAAAACATCGGGTAAACGCTTTCAGGCCTCAGGATCTGCGCTAAGCCCCCCCCATTGCAATGCACAGAAACAGGGCTATCGCTGGAGAGCTCCTTATCTTGATTTCGATGACATATGCTTAGTCCCCACAGGTAATGCCGACTATTAATTCTTGGTGAACCTTAAGCGTCGCAATTTAACCACAGCCAGTGGATCCTCCAGTCCCAAACCCTAGACGGGCCTATACGAGTAGGGTATACGACTAGGGTATAGGGTACACGCCGGAGCCGTGCAAGCCGCTCACATCATCAGGTACACGTAGACACGCAACGAGGGGACGCTTCCTGGTCTTCTACATACTGCGTAAGAAGTAGGTTAAGTACTATACCCACAACGGCATACCCCACCGGCTTCTTTATGCGAAGACTGTAGCTAATGGCTTCCTCTCTACCCTTGCGGTCATTATCAGAACGTATCGTTAGGGATTTAGCGAATATGTTACCACTGCAATCCCAACCGACCGAGGAAGATCCTCTATCGGCGCAACTGTATCCTGTTACTACGCCGGTCATGCATAATTATGGGATCAAGGGGTTGGTGATACTACCAGACAATACTCGACCTATTTCGCAACGCCTTCGTGGCTACTTCTCACCATCCGCCAGAAAGGTCCCGCCTGCACACCTGACAGGCCCCGTCCTACAACTACATTCTGACTGGGATCCCTGCCGCCAGCATGCGCCATATCCAGCTATAATTTCCCAGCAGTGACCGAAACCCATTCCCCACCGCCGCTTCCGAGCATATAATAATGCATTGATTCTCCTCGGATCGGCAACCCTGAGGAATTGGGGCTTTCACATCGTGGAACTCGAGCTCACTGCCTGTCGATCAAGGGGGTTCGCAAAGACGGAAAAAAAAAAGGTGGACTGCGTTACCCGACAGCCGTACGTTACAAGTGCACTCTTATTGCCTCATGCAACGAACGGACGAGGCGATAAAGCATCAAGGTCCCTCCTCCCCATATCCCATATATCCCAGCAACGACCGCCCCGCCCCTCTCCCACCCCCCCAAGGCGGAGAACGAAGGAAAGAAAGAGGAAGCCAAGCATCGGGATACAGTCTATCTCGTTGGCGATAACCCTCCTTCTCCATCCACGACGACCATGTCTGTGTACCAGGGTGTCATGTACGCGGCCGCGCCGCCGCCGGGGGTCACCCCGAACCCGGACGAGCCGCCCGAGGCGAGCTCGCTCATCATCGTTACCGGCGTCTTCTTACCGCTGGCGGTTGTCTCCATGGCGATCCGCATGTATACGAGAGCCTCCATTGTCAGGAAGGTGGCGTTTGATGACTGTGAGTAGAGACCTGGCTCCCTTCACCTACTAATCACCCGCTCGAGGTGTGGTGGCTAACTCGGACCTCGTCTGAACCAGATCTCATGCTTGTCGCCACCGTGTTTAGCATCGTCATGTGCATATTAGTGCTCCAAAGTAAGTTTCTATGGATCGCCATGTTTCCTGGATCCGGCCAGAGGCTAATTACCCCGTCTTGTTCCGCAGTGTTGAACTGGGGACTGGGCAAGCACATGTGGAACGTCCCGATGAGCGACCTGTACCCGCGCTGGATGCTCAACAACGTCATCGCGGCGATCCTGTTCTGCGCGGCGACGGGCCTCGCCAAGGGCTCGATCCTGCTCTTCTACCTGCGCATCTTCCCGAGCCGGCCGATGCGCCTGGCCATCTGGGCCGTCTTCGTCTTCACCATCGGCTTCTCGGCCGCCTCGGTCCTCGTCAACGTCTTCAGCTGCAACCCCATCTCGGGCTCCTGGCGCCTCGAGGAGGCCGCGACCGCCGTCTGCATCAACCGGCCCGCCTTCTACTTCGCCCAGGCCGGCCTCGGCATCGCCGCCGACATCGCCACCGTGCTGCTGCCGCTGCCCATGCTGAAGTCGCTCCACCTGCCGCTGAAGCAGAAGATCGGCATCAGCTTTGTGCTGACCATGGGCGCCTTCGTCTGCGTCGTCAGCATCATCCGGCTGCAGTCTCTGTACACTCTCCTCTCGGATGCCGACCTGACCGGTAAGTTTTTGCCGCCTCTTTTTTTCTTTTTCTTTTTTTTTTCTTCTCCTACGCAAACGGCTGCTGACTATAGACCCTTTCCTTCCCCTTGGTAGTGAACACGGTCAACGCCCTGATGTGGGTCATCCTCGAGCTCAACCTCTCCATCGTGGGCGGCTCCATCCCGGCGCTCAAGCCCTTTGCGCAGCGCCACTGCCCCATCCTGCTCGGCACCACCCGCGGGGCCACCACGGGCGGGCTGTCCAGCCCTTACTACCTGCACAGCAAGTCCAGCCGGGCCGGCAAGAAGTCGGCGACCCGGACGCAGGACAGCGGGTACCCCACCAGCGACCATTTCCGAAGCCGCGCCAGCGCACGCCACGATGACGAGACGGGCTCCGAGGAGTGCATCGTGGGGCCGGATCAGATCACCAAGACGGTCGAGTACGGGTACGTGGTCGAGCCGCTGCGCTCGGGCGACATGGAGTTGGGCATGGCCGTTTCCAAATGAAGAAAGGGTTGGGATTATTAATAGCGCAGGAGTCTGGGGGATACTAGTCCGTCAGCTCAGGCCGGGGTGATGATTTATGGTAGTATTGATTCTACGTCTTCGGTACGCTGCCGGCGTTACTAGGGCTGTTTTGCGTAATTCTATGTGAGCTGATTTGCAATGCATTTTGCTTTACTGTGTGCCACATCAACCCCTGATATCGCCAAGAAGATCGACAAAAGCCATAAGCTTGTCTCAGTGCTATGTCATCTTATAAGATAATTAGGCACTCACGCATCATCCTTCCAAGTGCCAATTCGAGTTCGCGCTGTACTTACTTTACTGCCCCATCGGCAAGTTCGTAAATACTTAATTACTTGTCAGTGTCGGAGAAGAAGCAGGGATTGAGGTTGACCAGATCGTTCAATCCAGGGCCTATGACATGCATGGAGCCTTGCCATAATTAACGGCTTCAGATGCCTCCCTGGGGTAATTAGCTAGTCCAGCTTGTCCATTATTACGAGCTGGCATAGTAAGTGAAGGGAGGGGAGTGTATTTCTGCATGTTGAATGGGTGGGGGTGCTAGCTGGCTGTCATTGGGCGATGGAGAAGAAGAAGGGGGGCGCAAGACACAATAATACTAGGTCTATACCTTGTCGTATTTTGTGCAGCTTAAATTACACCTTATAGACTATGCGTAACTACCACGTATTTTAGGTTTGCAATCTCTTCCCGGGCCCCAGAGAGAGATCAAGTGATTTATGAAACCTCCCGCTCTCATTGGCTTTGCCCACGTGTGCAGCTAATATCGCTCTGCCATAACCTTGAGGCCAGATTGACAACCAACAACCCGACCCTCCGACTATCATACTATTTCAGCCTCTGCAAATTTCAATATTAAGTTTGCGCTGTATTCCGATTGTCCAGACCATAATTACAACAATTATCAAGTAGTTTGGCCTTGAGGTTTCTGGAACTGTATCCTGAAACAGGTTGGCATCTCCATCAGATGATACACACGGGGGTCGTTTTGTCTCATTTTTGACCAATCATTTGAACCAACGCACCTAAGGCTCTCAGAGTATGTTGTTTCAAGTGGCCTTCTGGCATGGGAATGGAAGAGCCCAAGTCTTGAGTCTTTCGTTTCCTTGGTTCAAATTCCGATGCAGTATTGCTTATAACGAACCGGGCTTCTCTTCTATCTAAATACTTCAGCTTGGCTAAAGACAACAGAGGGCCGGCTACAAAGTTATGCCCCTTGTCGCTCCGCTCATCAATACAGTTTGCCTGCGCTCAAGAGCAATGGTCAACATCCCTAAGCAGTGTCTAAATTATAGCATGCAATGAGATGTGACGCTGACCCGAACTATGGTAGCAACTCAGTTTTGTGTCATGTACTTGAGCGTTACATATCATAATAGCTCAATTTATTTGCCATAGGAGGAAACCCTGGTGCTGTCATTTGAGGAGGTTGATATTCGTTTCTGTACTTAAGATATAGCGGAAAAAGAAGAAGAAAAGTAACGTTAAGAGACCTGATATTTATTCCCCCACCCCCCTGACTTGACTGACATATTAGCTCATAACCCAAGACTTCTAGGAGACCTCATGATCATCGTATATCCTTCCAAAGCCCTGTCTAAGATATATCGACACGGCTGCTGTCTTACCAAGCAAGCCAACCCTCACCCGCTCAGGGACTCGTTATCCTCTCCAGCCGGACCTCGAGGCCGTGGGCGTGCAAAAGCAGCGACGGGCTGTGGAGCTTGGGCGGCGTCTCGACGGCCACGAAGCGGTGCTGGCGCAAGATCTCGAAGAGGATGATCTTCATCTCGAGGTAGGCGAGGCGGCGGCCGATGCAGATGCGCGGGCCGTGGGAGAAGGCCGGGAAGGCGTACGGCGACCTCTGGGCCGCCGTCAGCCGGCCCCACCGCTCGGGCCGCACCTCGTCCGCGTCGTCGCCCCAGACCCGCGGGTTCGTCATGGGCATCACGAACGCCGCGTCCACCATGGTCCCCTTGGGCACGTGCACGCCGTCGAGGACCACGTCTTCGGCGGCCTCGCGGTGGATCGTCGTAGCTACAACGCGGTGCCGAGACAGGTACCCCTTAGCAAGCAGGCGCTGGAGGAGGGGGGTAATGGGGGTAGCCGAGGAAGAAGAGTGATCTTACCAGGACAGTATATGCGCAAGATGTCTTTGACGAAACCGTGCAAGTATGGCAGCGTATCGATGTCTGTGTAGTCTGGGGTCGGTACCCGGGCGGCTAAGTCGAGAATCTCTGCCTGGAGCTTCTCTTGGATGTCGTGATGGCTGGCCAAGGTATACGCGCTCCACGCTATCATGTTGGCCGTGGTGTCAACACCACCAGCCATCAATTGCAATATCTTTATTGGGCAGCTTAGGATCAGTCGCACGGAAATAGCGTCGAAAAGGCTTTTGAGGGGTTTTAAATGTATTACTTACGTGTCCGAGGAAGTGATTCTCCTTGAGTCCCTCGGCTGGGCCGCCCGGCAAGCTCTCCTCCACAAGAAATGTCATCATGTCGCGCGAGTTCTGCTTCTCGTAGCTCCCTGCATCCCAAGCTGTCTTCACCTCTTCTTTGCGTTTGCGGATGAGGGACAGCAGCGTGCTGTTTATCCAGCTCGCGCCGTGCAGGTATCGCCGGTTAGCCTGCAAGGGCAGCCAGCGGATGGGCACGAAGGCGCCTATGAAGGTCAAGAGATTCCCAAAGGTGGACTGCCCAAATAGGGTCATGTAAGCCTCATGGAACGAGTAGTATTCGGTCTGCGTGTCCGTGGTTGGCTCCTCCGATTTGCCTTGCTGGTATGTGGAAGCTGTGCTGGCTAGGTGGTTCAGCTCAACGCCTAGGGTGATCTTCCCCATGATATCGAGGGTGAATTTCGAAAACGTGTCAGTGACGGGGATGATGCCCGTCTTCCCATCGTCGTTGGCTGCTATCGCGCTATCGAACAACAGACTGACATCTCTCGCCTTTTCCCACACTACTGGTTCAAGCTTCTTCGTACTGGGTGCCGAGAGGGTCCCCGACAGCATCTTCCGATGAGTCCGGTGCTGCTTCCTGATCAGCTTGGTTTCCAAGACAAGTAAATGAGATGGATGATTCAACCTCGTCGCCCTCCATCACTATGAGTCCCTCCCCTACGATTTCATGGGTAACTCGTTGCCACCAGTCGGGTTTGATGAAAGAATAACAGTTGGTCTGCAGGAGATCCTTGAACGAATTCAGGCTGTTGACCACCAGCACCTCCCTGTTGAAGAGACCCAGGTATCTGATAACTGGTGCATCGGGCCACTGCTTCATCCACTCGACATAAGGGCCCGTTGGCGATTCTGATTGAATAAATTTGAGGCTTTGGCCGAAGAGAAAGTGGTTATCCTTTTTGGACTTGTAAGTCATTATGCCGAACCGACTGTTCCTACGGACATGTATGTATGTAGGTGGCTTACCTTGGGGCCCGGCAGGTGTCGGAACGGGGAGAAGTACCTGTGGTAGAGGAACACACGATAGAACTTCAGCGGTAGGTACTGCACAAGAAACAGAACGACCAAGTTCGAGGCCAGCTGCGAGCTCTCGATTTTTGTCTTCATCAAGCTGTTGACCAACAGCACCTGGACTAGAGAGAAGGCCGCACATGTGAGAAGCTCCATGGCAGCGGCTTGTAATGACCAATGAGTAGTAGGTTTCAAATGGACGATACCTTTTCGGAGGAGAGAGACTAAAATTCTCCTGTAAGGGTTTTTATTTCTGCCAACCCACAGCCAGCTAATCCGAGGCGCTCACTAATCGGTCTTATTCAGGGAAGGATTCCGCGAAGGATTCTGGCCAAGACCCCCCCTGTCCCCATCCAGTTATAATACGATGGGGCTAAGAAGAAAGTGCTTACCTCGAACCAAAACCAAGCTGTCACGCACCAACGGCAACCCTCTCGTTGATCTTATGCGCACATCATGCACCTCTGAACAAATCCAGCCAGCTCGCTTACACCCCTGTCCGTCTTCGAAGCAGGCAATCGAGGGCGGGAGCGGGGCGATGACTACTACCCCTCGGATGTGTGCCAAGGCAAATCATGTGCCCATATCCGAAGATGGAAATCGGTGAGAATATTGTGGGCTATGTAGGACTATGACGACTGAATGTAGATAAGAGTTAATAATCAATATGCTGCACTGTCACTGCCCCAGTTCCTAATTCGTCGGATTCCGGTGTCGACTCAAAGGTATACACAAAAACATACTTACGATATCCTGTGCCATGGAGGGGCGAAAGTGAAAAGCAAAGACTAACCTCAGTAACATATAAGACGGCTCATAGGCGTTAACATTCCCTTCCAAGTACGACATCGTCTTCCTCACTGTGGTATAGTAATCGATGGCCAACACGATTCCACCCAAAATGGAGTCTCAGAAAAGCGCAATGGAGGGTTTACGGAAGCGAGGTATCACCGAAAACGCCACTATATGGCGGCATATTACAGACCTCCGACAGCAGTGCGAAGAATCAGCGTCAAAGTCTCATACAAGCCACCCCTGCACGACCGAAGGGCCAGCCCACCCCCTCCATTGCTGATGATCAATATTGATAACGCCAAACCTTTCAAAGTATCTTCCGCCAAAGGCCGTTCCTCGGCTGGCCACCTCCCGTATGACCAGCACGTGATAGCACCGCTCAGGGTGCGACGTCCCGAGGATGATCCCGCTCAGCCTGCTTTGCCGGACCGTCTCAAGCTCCGAGTCGAACTGGGTGAGGTGCAGCCGGTTTGCCTCTCTCATCTCGTAGTCGTGGTCGAGATAGATACCTTCCTGGATTTTGTCGCAGGCCTGACTCGGGTTGCCGACCCGGAATGGAATGCTGTATAACACGGCTGTGAATAGGAGCTCCCTGGGCAGCCCGTGGTCTTTACTGTTAGGGCGCCAGCTATCCACGGCACACAGCTTGAGCTTGGGCTTCTTCTTGCCCTTCGGGACGTTTGCCGCGGCGGCAGGAGGAGGGGCAGAGGGCGCAGCCAGCAGTGGGAACTCGAATTTTGCGACCGCCTCGGCCGACTCGGTAAACGACTTCAGGTTGGTTGTGGCCGGTAGCCAGTGCACACGCCCCTCCCAGCCGGCCCAGCTCCAAGACGGGAACGCGGCCCGCCTCGCCGTGGGGGTCTGGCGCGCGCCGTGGGTCCAGAGGAGCCCGTACTTGAACTTGAAGGCGTGCCCCTCGCGCCCCTGGAGGTACATGACGTCCTGGCGGGGGATGAAAGGCAGGCCGTACAGGTGGTAGATGGCGTGAGACTCGTACATGAACCTGTCCAGTACGCTGCCTACCGCCTGCAGGGAGTCGGCGGCGTAGGACAGCCTGCGCTGGGAAAACTCGGTGACGTGGTATTCGTATGCGTGCAGGGCGAAGACCTTGCTCAGAGATTCGAGATCGACCCTTTCTGGTGGTGCAGTACCGGTCAGCCTCCATCCCCCGGGAAGCTTGCGGAAGTATGCGTCTCGGATGACTGTATTGTTCCCTATTAGGTCGCCGGATTCGTTGCCGCCGAAGAAGGGACCGGAAGGGCAAACCAGCGATTCCTGCCGCTGCCGCGCCTTGCACTGGTCGCGGCATTCGAAATAGACCTGCTGGTCTGAGAAGACGAGCCGCCTCCGAGAGTAGAAGTGTTCTTGATAGGTCCAGCCACGGGTTTGATACGTCGACTTCTCCAAAGCCCGGGCCGGATTAATAGCCACAGATACGTAGTGATGATTGCCGATGCTGAAGTGTGTCTGGGCATCGCGCGGCCGGCGGCCAACGCCAGGGAGGCCGTGATCGGCGTTGGTCCCGGCCGCTGCCACGATGGTCAACTCGGCATTCTTGTATACAACGTCCATGTTTGCGATCTGTTCGTGTCGGATGGAGGCGAGTGGGGATATGCAGAGGCAGTCGACCCATAAGTGACGGTATCCGAGATGCAGGGTCACGGTAATCGCATCTTCTATCACATCTGCACAGCGCGAGGACAGCTCAAAGGGCAGCTGGTCCATCTGAGGCCGCGAAGCCAATTTGACTTGACCCCAAACATAGCTCAAGGCAACATAACGCTGTTGTCTTTTGCTAGAGACTTTGAATACCTTCCGATCAATGCAGTCCAGCAGATAGAACGGGATCTTCTGAAACCGTTTCTGCTCCTTGATGAAGCTAGCCAGCTTGCAGCCCTTGTGGCACTCTCGTAGCCAGCCACGGAGCAGGCTGTAGTCAAAAGTCGCCGGGTCTATGAGACGGCCATAGAACGCATCCGACGTCAGGGACTGAATGTTAAGCCAGTGATCAGGACGCAGATGGGCGGGCAGATAGCCTAGATTTCGTGGAGTTAGCGAGTCCCCCGTTTCTATTGGCTGAACTGATAAGAGGTCGATGGTTCTCGTGTTTCTCCTGTAGCTGTAGCCGACGGACATGGCTTGCCGCTCCTTCAGGTCAGTAGTAGACACTGAATAGCAGCTGCCTCCCTTGTACAAGTCATATTCCAATAAGAAACCCATCCGAGAGCTCTTCTGGAACGCGTCTTCGATAGGTATGGTTGTATACCGGCCCGGAGCAGAGGTCAAGGTCCAAATCCACCCATAATGGCGGCGATCATCATCGTAAAACTCCTCCTTGGGGACACGCTGCTCTGGGTATGGGCTAGTATTGCCTGCGAGGAAAAGTCTGGTTTCGGAATCGAGGGCCGCCCATGACGCTGATCGAGGCCGAGGAGCGTCTGGCACCACGGCGAAGAGCGCAATATCTTCGCGATCATATCCGACGGGGAACTCAGCAGAGATAGTATCCAACGCACGCTCGTAGTGTAGCCTCGCTGCGGAGAAAGCATGTAAATGATATTGGTAATTCGTCGAAGCCCACCACCGCATGCTCCGGAAAGCTCGGCACATGGTGCATTCTGTCGAAGGGCTATCCTCCGAGAAGAGAGCTTCGAGTGTGTCGCATGGCTGGTACAGATTGATGTGACTAAGACTTGCCACAACAACGCTGTACTCGCGATCCTTTCTCTCTCCAAGGGATACTGAGGCCATCTTTTTGAGGTACAAGTTCTTGCACTCCTTGCATACTCCATCGAACCCAAATCCTGGTGAAGTTATATGTGGCTTCTCTGTGGGGGGGATCTTGGACTTTGTGCCCCCCTTGAGCATCATCGTAACTCCGTGGATTGGTTGTAGTGCTGCCCCTGAGCGAGGAAGTAGGGTTCGACTCGGCCGAGCTTTTGCTTTGACATTTCTTTGATTTGGATCGCTTCGTCATGCCTGATAGTCTCAATCGCCCGAAATGACGAAATGGCCTTTTAAATCAACGCTGCTATTGTGAGAGGCCTGTCGTTCGTATGGTCATACAAGAAGATTTCCCCAAAGACGGCCTTCTCGTGTGGTGTAAGCTTGTTGACGAAAAGCAATTGAGGCAGTACAGCACGGGGCTCAGGTTCGCGACGTTGCGATGGGCTCATCGCTAAGGAGAAGATGATGGGAGAGCCTAGCTCAGCTCAGCTGAAACCCAGCGGCTGAGTCTCAGCCACCACGGTCACACCGAAGCCTGACAACAGACAGGCATCGCTGGCCCCCTTGGCTCTGTCCTGCTAGAGAAGCCGTTGATTGGTGGTTGAGATAAAATCCCATCGATTACAGAAGAAATATTCGGGCGACGGCGGAGCTGGAAAGTATAGTGCTTGATAGGAGTGCTCGGGATTGGGCTGTCTTGAACTCAGGTGTCAAGCTTTCCAATCCTGTGCCCCTCCTCACATACTTGTCGCTTATTTCCGTGTTCCATGTGTCTGCCCGTAGTCGATCAGCCAAGATCAAACGGCCACCTCTGCTATCGTGTTGCTGCCTGTTTCACGGAAGCCTCGTTCTCAAGCCATGAATACCAGTCAGTTTACAACCTCCGACCCCGTAGCTAGGGACTCCGGAGTAGATACGGCGTAATGCGGGATGATATTCCCTGCAGCCGGTACGTCGAACTGATATCACCCGTACTTCAATTTCTAGAAAGAAGGTGGGATGTGGCACACAAAACGTCTAGTTTTCGAATGGCTTGGCCTAGACCATATGCATTTGATTGGAGCAGGTAAGCCTTCCCTCTTCAGACGTTCTTGGTTAGTAATGCCCCCTCCTTGTTGTTTCCTCGCTTTGAAGCCAATGCATCCTCATCGCATGCACCCTGCAGAAGCGCATACGACTATAAGCTCCAGCGTTGTTAATCTGGTACTTTAGTCATAGAACCCCTCCCCACTACCAACAGTGATGGCGGGTATCTCCGGCAACACCAGTAGGCGGGAGCGGTTTAGCCGTTTTGCCAGACCGGCCGACGACCGACGTGGATGGGGATGTGTGGGTGGTGGATGGGATATGATGACGTGCTAAGCTACCCCAATAGCAACATACCCTCCTTCCCCTCGTTAAACTGCGCATCGATCTCGACAGCACAGCAATGATAATCCGATAGGTTGCCAGGGCTGTCGAAGTCGTAATGGTCGTGGGTTGTAGCATCATCATGATTAAATCCTGTGGCTCTCCTAGTCCGTCGGCATCGCCACCCGCTCCATTGGCGATGTGATGAGGGTGCACTGGGAATGAACCGGGGCAGGATACCACCATGGGGGTTCATCACGGTAATTAGTAGCATGTGTGATTATGCTTCTAGATTGCGTGATGCACACCATACATGCACCATGCAGGTTGTCCAGGCGGGGGAAGCTGCCACACCCGGCATCAAAAGTATTGATAAAAGACGATCTGCTGTCCCTGGTGTTTCTTATGTTAAGATAGAACGCAACGCAAAGGCCAGCTTCCTCATAGGCACGGTAAATTTCCAAAACATCATCATGGCACCATCAGTTACCTCAACCATAACCGTGGCAGAGCCCGCCTCTGTCCCCAAGAGCCTCAAAACACCCCAGCACTTCGGCCCCTACAAGGAGCTGCAGCCGCCCAAATACAACAAGGACGTCGAAGAGGGAAAGGCGGGAAAGCCAGGTGCCACGGTAAGCAGTCTCTGAAGTATCGCCCCTAAAGCCGTGACATCTAGACTAGAGGCTCATGTCCAATGGCTACGACCAGTACCCTCACTACTTGCCCACATGGGACACCGAGACCAAATACCCGCCCCTCGAGCCGTTCGAGCACTACGAGCACGGCAAGGATGCCGATACCGCATATCCTGACCTGCTGCCCGCCGGCGTCACGGTGACCGACCTCACGCCATCTGCCGGCACTGAACTCCGCGGTATCCAGCTCAGCAGTCTCACTCCTGCCGGAAAAGACCAGCTCGCGCGATTCGTCGCCGAGCGCAAAGTCGTCGCCTTCCGCGGCCAGGACTTCAAGGACTTGCCCATTCAAGACGCGCTTGACTATGGCGCATACTTCGGAAGGCACCACATCCACCCCGCGTCTGGCGCCCCCAAGGGATACCCAGAGATCCACCTCGTGCACCGTGGCGAGGGCGACGACAGTGCGAAGACGTTCTTCGAGTCACGGACGAGTTCGGTGGCCTGGCACTCCGATATCTCGTACGAGGAGCAGCCGCCGGGAACGACATTTCTGTACATTTTCGACAAGCCGGAGACAGGTGGCGACACTCTGTTTGCCAATACCGTCGAGGCATATAACAGACTAAGCCCGCTATTCAAGGAGCGTCTGCATGGCCTGCAGGCGACACACTCTGGATTCGAGCAGGCCACCGCGTCACGTGTACGAGGCGGCCTCGTCCGCAGGGAGCCTGTCGCCAACGTACACCCCGTCGTGAGAACGCACCCGGCGACGGGCGAGAAGGCGATATATGTCAATCCCCAATGTAAGTTGTGAGAAACTGACTCAGATCAATCAGCCTCGGATGCTAATCGGCTTGGCAGTTACGCGAGATATCGTTGGGTTGAAGAAAGAAGAGTCGGACGCTATCTTGAATTTCCTGTATAGCCATCTTGCCTGGGGAGCAGACTTTCATGTGCGCGTCAAGTGGGAAGAGGGTACAGTGATCGTCTGGGATAACCGAGTCACCCAGCATTCGGCTCTGGTGGACTGGGAGAACAAGCAGCGAAGGCACTTGGCACGCATCACGCCCCAGGCCGAGAAGCCATACGAGACCCCTTATCAAGGCTGAAATCACAAGAAGCCTGGGATGAAGTCTTTCGATGATGATGATGTGCTTTTAGTGCCTTCCTGTGTGGTTTTGGCCCTTTTGCGGTCGCGGGTGTTGCGCTGTGTGATTCTGCTTTTAATACCAAAGAGGTCATCGTCGGAATCGTCATCCGATAGTTTACTTGATTTTCCAGTGATGGTCGGCGGAGTCACACGTGAACCTGCCGTAGGTGATGATAACTTCTTCCTAACAGTAGATGGCCCTTGCATGCTTGTAGTTGGGATGGGATAATGCGTTTGCGGTCCATTGTTATGGCGATCGCTACTGACTGACGATTTTCTTCTGGTTAGATTCAACATGCTAGGTAGCCGGCGCGACACATCTAGGTCGTCACTATCATCGTCGTCCACATCCATGATTGAAGCCACACGACGTGTGGGAGATGACGATAGCAGAGATGGCCGACGCGATGATTCTGCGATCGGACTGGATCTTGCGGCGAACCCTGCTACGGCACGTGTTCCCGCGGAAATAGAAGCAATCCTGTCCAAGCGTGGCGCTTGCTTCCGAGGGCTAGCCATCAGTGTGTACAGCGAAGTTCCTTTGAGCGCACTGGTTTGAGTAATATCGTCGTCAGAGTTGGAGTCATCTTGCCTCGCCGCACCCTTGCGAAGCGCGGCAGTTTGATTACCAAGTAAATCGGCTCGCTCTTGCTTCTGCTCGACGATTCGCGACATGCCTCCCACAACGGGACGCGAGATTCGACTGATGACTGCCGCGTTCTGAGATTTGGCTACATCCTTCAACCTCTGGTACTCGGCAGCGTGTAGGTGTGCTGTGAACTGCCGAGCTGTAGCGAGGAGCTCATCCTCGACCATGTGATAGCGATCATCGTTGTCCAGGCCTTCGATCATGAAGCTACATATGCAGCATTAGCGGCCAGTATTCACCATGTTGCGAGTTATATGCCTACCCCTCTTGCAGTGGCTCGGGTGGCGGCGAGGTGGAACCGGAGCGGTCTGGGCGCGGTTAGCAAATCGTTATTGAAACAGGTAGGAAGCGAGGTCCAACAGACGGGCTCTTGAGTGTCTGTTCTTCTTCCTCGAAGCAGCAGAAGCTACTGGCGAAGACTTGGCCTCTGGGTCTATATCAGTCTGTATTGGTCGGGTGGGCGTATCGCTCGAGCGAGTTGCGGCAGTGGACGAAGACGCCGCAGCAGCCCCAGTGCGCTTCCAGGGCAGAACACGCGGCATGATGACCTATGATTTCAAACCCGGTTGTTTTGAGTAAATTATGATGCTGCAGGAAAGAGAAGCCATGATGAAATCGTGCGACAAAAAGGATGCTTGAAATGTAGCCAAAAGAAAAAGCGCTTTCGCTCGAGGCATGGGCTTTACTGGTGTTTGTTGTACGTTGGATAAGGTTTAGCAGTGCTTGCTCACTTTACCTTAGCCGGATTTTCACCGGAGCAAGATCAAAGGCTCAGTACGCGACGCGCCTCAGTTGAAGAACCCTTCGTAGTCCGTCCATCATTTTCGCCGAACCAAGAGCAAGTACTCTTTGGAGATGCCTGGCATGTCCTGGTGATGATTTATCGAAAATGATGGCAAAAACTGGTATTTACTCGGTTTTGTGTCACCGACTACCTCCCACTGCCGGGCCGGGGATTCATCCATGATTCATTTATTTACACGTGGACAACAAGGGGCGTACCGATGTTTACTAGACAGTCACGTCTATTGATCTTCCCGGGAACATATCTCATGAGCCACGTAACTTTCGATCCTGCCATCCATGGACACAAACGAACATCTCCCAGATCTGCTTGCGTCGGAGCTGAGCTCACTGAGTGGCTACTGCGTCTCTCGAACCACCTTGTCCATTGCCTTCGCGAAGTAATCAACATTTCGCGTGTTTAGACCCGCCATGCTGATGCGGCCGTTCTTGGTCATGTAGACGTGCGCATCTTCTCTTATCTTCATCACCTGCGCCTCTGTCAGGCCAGTGAAACTGAACATGCCGATCTGGTCCGTGATGTGGTTCCATGTGCCAGGGGTGCCGAGCTCCTCCAGCTTAGCCCGCAGCGACTTGCGCATGTCGATGATGCGACCGCTCATGGTTCGCAGGTTCTCCTCCCACTCGGCGAAGAGTTTCGGGTCATTCATCACGGTGCTGGCGATGCGTGCACCGTAGAGGGGCGGGTTGGAGATCTCAGAGCGCTGCAGGATGGCGAGCTGCGACGCTATGCGGTTGATGGTGGACTCGGCATCGGGCGCGGGGCCCGTCACGGCGTGGAAGCATCCGGCTCGCTCGCCGTACAGACCGAAGTTCTTGGCAAAACTCTGAGCAATCACCAACTCGAAACCCTGCTCTACAAAGTAACGGACGGCAGAGTTGTCTTTCATCAGGTCGCCCGAGGCGAAGCCCTGGTAGGCGCAGTCGAAGAAGGGGAAATGGTTCTTGGACTGCATGATCTGGGCAATCTCCTTCCACTGCTCAAAGGTCGGGTCGACGCCCGTGGGGTTGTGGGCGCAGGCGTGGAGGAGAATGACGGACCGATCGGGAGCGCCGAGGATGGCCGACTTCATGCCCTCGAAGTCCAAGCCCTTGGTCTCCTTGGAGAAGTAGGGGTAGGTAGCGATGGGCAGGTTGACGTTGCCGAAGATCTGGTTGTGGTTGGCCCACGTCGGGTTGGAAATGTACACCTTCTTGGTGCCAGTGTAGAATCGGGCGAGGAAGAGGGCTCCCAGATGCACGGCACCTGTGCCGGATATGGTCTGTATGGATGTGACTCGCTTCTCTTTGATGGCGGGCGAATCGGCGCCGCCAAGGATCAGCTCGGCCGCCTTGCTCGTGAAAGACTGGAGTCCGGCAATCGGTGCATATTCGTGGTTCAAGTCGGGGTCGTTGCGAAGGATCTCATCTGCCTATTTGCGCAGTAATGCAGTTAGTTACCGTGGACGCTCCCAAGGTCGACAATGACGTAGATGAAAACATGACCCGACAGAACATACCTTCTTCACCACTGGAAGAACCCAAGGCTTTGCATTGTTGTCGCGGTAGGCTCCGATACCCTGGAGAATGTCAGCGAGAACCAACAATTGTGGCGCAAGGCCGCGAGCGCGCCAGACGTGGCAAGACTCACAAGGTCAACTTTGTCGGGGCTCTGATCGGCCTTGAAAGCTCGCATCAGACCGAAGAGAGGGTCCTCGGGAGCTTGAGGGACGACCTCGGGGGTAAAACTGGTTGCGGACGGCGGCGACATCTGTTTGGCTATGCTGTGCACTCGGCGGACTGAATTGGCGTGGTAAGAAGGGTCAAACTTGTTGCTTGGGTTGTTGGGCATGTTGGAAAGACGGCAGGAGCGAAAGCCAGATATAGCTCCCTCCCCACTGACGACTAACAAGTTAACCTACTAAGAATAACGATGCAGCAGGGACCGGCGAAGGGGGCGGGCTGGAGGAGTACGAGGATTGGATTCAGGTGGTTTCGATAGGCTGAGCGCGGGGCCCGTAGGTCTCAGACGCAGGGGTTCAGTGTGTTCACTGCAACTCTCCGCCGTGGGGTAACTGGCTAAGGAGGGGCAGGAGAATGGCTATGACTGTCAGACTGGAGTTTGTCCGTCTGGGCGTGGGTGGGTTGTTTGGTTCATGAGGCAATTATCGTCAAGGAAGTGTGTGAGAAAGACTATTGATAGATGTTCAAACAACTACCAAGATAAACCCCCCAAACCATGAAGTGAGAGGCTCGCATAGACTTTAAACGATCTGCCATCCCGTCAGATCTAATTGATACCCTGCATACCCGGTCGACCTTGTCGGCTCTAAGCTCTAGGCTCTAGGCTCTAGGCTCTAGGCCACTGGTTTTCTTGCCATGACACGCTGATAATAGACATATGTAGCTCCATCATGTGGTGGGTTTTGGGCCAAGTCGCCTATGATCTCACCCCAGGCGCCGAGGTACTACACGTACTTCCCATTACCCCGAGATCAGCACATCAGCTCACTCACGACTAAGAGTTACGTTAAAAAGTCGGCATCTTCGGTTGCTGGCTCTGTTGGCTGTGCTGGCTCTTGTTATTTCTTCTGTCACACTGTGATTCTTTGGTTAGATTTCCAAGTTGGTTAAGTAGTTACTTATACATATTCATTACTGTGCTATAACTAATCGCTTTTGGCTGATTAAATCACTCAATTTGTCTGTAATTGTCAACAGGTCCCGCGACCGGAGCGAACGTTGAAGCGCACCAATCCTCTAGCATTGAGGCTAACCGCGCCCGTACTCAACCGATCTGGGCCATTGACATGTGATGATCTGACCGACCCATTCAACACCTACTATCCAGCCATCAGTAGCTTCGTGTTCAGGCATGTGACGATATGGGGATCTGTGAGTATTGGTGTCTTATTTAGGTACGATGCCGCCCGCTTATATTATCAGGTCCCAGAAGACGAGAAACGAACAGAGTCCACAGGTTGTGTAGAACATATACTTGGCCATGCTCGGCCGTTGCGTCGCCTTCTTCAGCTGCGTGTTTCCCCTTCCAACATTTTCCGCCGTGTTGAAGGAATCTGTCACCAATTGATCAATATGGGCAGATTGCGTGGCCAGGTTGTTGACCAGTTGTGTTTGCAGCTCCGAGATCTCTATTAAGGACTTTTCGGCCGTCCTGTGCGTGTATGGGTTAGCGTCATGATTGATATAGGTCAACTTTGGGGTTAGGTGTATTCTGTACACACCTGACTTGGTCCAGCGTGCTTTCGTAATGCTTCAGCATATCATGATTCTCCTGCTCGAACATCTGGATCTGTTCAGGGGTCAAGTCTTGCGCCATGTCGTAGGACGGTTGCTGCTCCGGTGCCAGAGATTGGGACTGCGTCTTCCTCTCTCGGGCCGGACTTCCGGGCTCTGGCACAACTCCGAGGTTCGCCATAGTCGACCCCGGGGCCTTTGCGAGTACGCTGCGGTTCTTCTCCATCTCCCGATGCAGTCGCACTTCCATCATATCTTGTTGCGTCTTGACACACTCTTGTAGCCGTTGTCGCAGTGTCCAGAGCACGCTTTCGCGGTGCGTGTTCAGCGTGTTGGCCTTGTCCTCAGCAGTGGCATGCTCCGCAGTCTTGTTGGTCTTTCCACCGCCGGCTGCCCAAGATCCCAGTGCTCCCAAGCCCCTCGCAAACTTCTTGGCAATTAGGCCAGCTTCCATCTCCCGACGGGCATGCTCGGCCTCAGAAAGTTCGCGGATCTTGGCATTCAGCTGACGTAGCATGGACTTGGAATTTGCATCGATCTCCTCGCGCTCGCGATCGGTGAGTGGTCGGGATTGTCGTTCATGTTGGGCGGAACGGATGAGCGTTCGTCGAGGAGGCACGGTGGAGAGGTAAGACTGGCGAATGCCGCGCAAATCGGTATGCAGTGATGTGATCGCTTGGTTGAGCTTGTAGGCCTCCTTGAGAAACTCGTCGAGGTTGTCTACACTGAAGGCACGCTTGGTTGGCGCAGCTTCGCGCTGCGACAGCAAGCTGTCGAAGAGCGGCGTTATGTCAGTCATTGTGGTATGGTGGGAAAGATTGGCATCACATCATAACATGATTAGCCATAGACTGTAGCAATTACAGCACGCTATGCTTGCGCGGTGCTGCATGGATGATGTTGGTCAGAACATGGCCAAATCTACTTTACAGCTCCCCCCTACCTTAACCTAACAACGAAGCCACGATGCAGCTTGGGCCGTGGCGTAGGGAACTAACTCTGACGTTGCTAGGTTACTGAGCCACAGGACTGTTAAATTGTGGCTACAGACATGGAGCGCCACGGCCGCCCAACTAACCAATAGAAGCGATCCTTCGTCCTGTCTTGGTCAAACCATAACTTCAAGTGATTTACATTTATGCCCCTGGCTGACTGAAGGATGTCATCTGGTCTATCCCAGGCGCAACCTAATGTACCTGCGAGCCTCACCGGTTCTTTTTCTTTCAAAAAACAAAGAGTGACGCTCAATAAGAAGCCAGGCAGCAGGCGTAATGAAAAGTTCTTCAGAACCGAGACTAACCTTTAGGTACTTAGCAGTAAACCCGGGTACCCGCCAGGGTGGGTGTCCGTCTACGGGAATAACCAATCTGTGTGAGGAACCTTCACTTTGATCTTCCTGTTATCAAGCCTGTCGAGATCCGAAATCGCCCCCCCCCCACCGTGGCCATCTTTTATTATCTGCATCGTTGTCCGTCCGCCGGTTGTTCACTATTCCATACACCATGGAACCCAATTTCCTATCCTCTGGCCCATATTCTCCATGGATGCCGACTTGAAACTTCACCAGAGCCAGCCCACGGCCCAGCCGTCTTCTAACCATGATGAGCGCTTGTCGGTTCGGACTCCTCCGAGCGTTATCCGTCCTGAGTTTGCCTCGTCGAGGATTTCCCAAGATTCGAGTCCCAGCCTAGATGGCGTCGTCCACGACGATACGGACCAGGCCGAGCAAGGCTTGGAGGTGGTGTCGAGAGTGTCTAGTGGACCAGCTTACACCGTCTTCTCTACCAAGATGATTTACTGGATCGTTGCCATGAACTGCATCTCGGCCTTCATCTCCCCGACTACCGCCAACATCTACTTTCCAGCCCTCCCATCCATAGCAGAGGACTTGGGTGTCTCTGTGGGCCAGGCTAACCTGTCGCTTACCACCTATATGATCTTCCAGGCCCTGGCACCAACCGTCTTCGGGGACCTCGCTGATGCCGCCGGAAGGCGACCTGCCTTTATCATCGCCATGCTCATCTATCTGGCCGCCAACATTGGGTTAGCCCTGCAAAGGAACTACGCCGCTCTGCTAGTGCTGCGCATGATGCAGAGTGGTGGCAGCAGTGGCACCATTGCTCTGGTGTACGGTGTTGTTGCAGACATATCAACGAGTTCCGAACGGGGTCGCTATATGGGCATTGTTGGCGCCGGGATTACCGTCGGCCCATCCCTCGGCCCTGTCATTGGTGGTCTGCTGACCCAATATCTTGGATGGCCCTCCGTCTTCTGGTTCTGCGTCATTGTATCTGTGCTGTTTTTGGTCCCCTACACACTGGCGGTCCCTGAAACTGGGAGAAAGATTGTGGGGAACGGTTCGATTCCCCCTCAGGGGTGGAATATGACCTTGATCGATTATGTCCGATTTCGGCGACTACCAGCTACAAGGGAATCAAGGTCCCAGGCGAAAAGGAAGTTTCCCATCCCCAACCCTTTCAACACCCTTCGCGTCTTGGGCAACAAGGATATGGCCTTGGTGCTTGTCTACAATGCCTTGATCTATGTGGGCTTTATGACTTGTACGGCGACCCTATCTACCCAGTTCGCGGCCATCTATCATTTCAACAACATCCAGCTCGGTCTATGCTATCTCCCGGTCGGAGCCGCTTGCATGACAGCTTCTGTGACGCAGGGGTTCATCCTTGACTGGAATTATCGCCGGACTGCCAAGAAGCTGGGCTTCAAAATCGATCGAAAGCGCGGCGACAACCTCAAGGATTTCCCCATCGAACGAGTGCGCATCCAGCTCATCTTCCCACTTATCATTGTCGGTGCAGTGGTATACATAGCGTATGGCTGGGTACTCCAAGCCGAACTCCATGTTGCCGTACCGCTTGTTCTAACTTTCTTCATCGGCCTCTGCGTGACTGGAAGCTTCCAGATCATCAACACGCTGATCGTGGATCTGTACCCAGAAGCACCGGCAACAGCAACCGCCGCCAATAACTTTGTGCGTTGTCTTTTCGGTGCTGTTTCGACGGCCATCATCGAGACCCTGATCTCGGCATGGGGACGAGGCTGGGCGTTTACCTTCCTTGCTTTGCTCTTCTTGTTGCCGAGTCCCGTTCTGTGGATCATTCAGAAGAATGGGCCAAAATGGCGAGAAGAGCGTAGAGTGAGGTCACTAGCAAGGGCTGAGCGGAAAGAACTGAAAGAGGCGGAAAAGAATAAGCAGAGTGGAGGAGATGTATCTCAAGGTCATGGCTTAAAAGCATAGTAGATCATGAGTTGTTGTGAGCGTGTTACCCCTTGCCCCTTTAGAAATCTGGCCGTATAGAATGTCACATACCCACCAAGAGGCGTTGAATTCATAAGTGGCCATGGAATCCATGGTATACTTGGCAGTAGCTAGAATAACCGTAAGTATAAACCTTTACGTATACCGGAGATGGAGTTGCTCTAGCTATTTCAATAATGCCTACGGAAAGGCCTCTTTCTTCGGTCAAAAAACAAAAGAAAAGCTAGGTTGAAGGAGACTCATAATCCAGAGTATAACAGAGTGATATACACGAGATCTTTCAGTCTCAGTCAACCGTGTTAACCAAACCTCATCATGGCAATCTTCATATAGAGTTCAGGTAACGCTCTGCTCGTTATTTTCACTTCCTACAATCATCATATTCACTGTATAGACTTGAAAAGTGTTGAAGTTGAGTGGTGGGAACCATGCCCCTATCACTGGGTGTTCTTCCCTGTGCCCCAAGTCTAAAAGGAGCCAATTATGGTTGATAAACTGCTAACCTTAGGACCAGAACAACTTGGATCAAAAACCCACGACCTATCAACCTGCCGGGCTCGTTTAGGAATTTGTTGACGGGCCCCCGCGTGACTGGTCGTATATGACCCCAGTGGAAACAGGCGCGGATGACGTGTATACTTGCATGGCCATCAACTCCCCATTCCAATAGGGAACTCCCAAGTTATCAGCAATCGAGACGCTCCACACTGTGGCAAATACCAGGGAAACGCCCGAGGTAAAGACCCAACATCTCGTGTGACCCAAGTACTGATATAGGGATCAGGGTCCTATAGCAGATGCAAATGCCGCCACGTCCTTGAATCACGCACCATCTCCCGTATTACCTGCTTGGTGAACGCTCCATGGAGACAACGAGTTTCCGAAGAAGGCATGGTATCAGATGCAGCACCGTTGCTACTACGGACGCCGAGTGCGGGGAAAGCTGGTCCAACAACCAAACCCCCCCCTGTCCAAGTTGATCTGCCGGATAGGCCCCTCCCTTGCTCCTAATGCGGATACTCGATAGTAATCAACCGCAGAACTTGCTCCTTACCTGACCGGGGGGTTGTTGGCCGCCAGTACTGTATGCAACTTCGATCAAACATGAACCAAGCAAACCTAAACCTCGTATGTGTGTATGTGTGTATGTGACCAAATGCTGAACTGGGGGCATCGGGATTTTAAAGGGCGCCGCGCTTCTTGCTGGCAAGACTGCGGCCCATGTGCCGCCGTCCTTGTTTTACTAGAAGGGAGTGTCTTTAGCTAATAAAGAGTATTGCTTAGACAGCCAAGACCTCAGACCAGTTTTTCCAATTCATCTCATTTCTGCTTTTTGGATAGGGTACAGCTGAGTGCAGTATCCATCGCCTGGATTTGATCAATTCGTAGAGCTACTGGTTTGTTCTTTATCACGCCATGGCGGTCGCGGCTCAGGCAAACCATGAGGTCAGCGCCCGGGTTCACATCAAGTCCCTCGTGGCCATGACTGTCGTGTCATTGAGCTCGTTCCAATATGGCATTGATTTCGGTGTGATTGGTGGTCTGCAGGCCATGGTGGGCTTCCTTCAGGTGTGTTGCACAAGCTATTTCGGCCATGTCATCCTCATTGCGCCCATTCCGTTTCATACTGCTATATCTCGCTCTTCCAGCTTGCTTGGACTGGCTAACGCCGACTGTGTTTGATCGGGGGCGTACCAGGTCTTCGGCCAGCCCCCCTCGGCAACGCTGCCCAAATGGAACATATCATCGGAGCGCCAGCAGCTCATCTCCTCGCTCATGGTGCTGGGCGCCTTCGTCTCGTCCTCGTCGGCCGGCTTCACCTCGCGGTGGGTGGGCCGCAGGCTGTCGCTCTGGATCGCCTGCGTGCTCGTCTTCGTGTCCACGGCCATCATGCAGGTCACCGTCGACATCGGCGGCCTCTACGCCGGGCGGCTCCTCCTGGGCCTGGCGAATGGCCTGCTCATGACCCACGCGCAGCTTTATATCCAGGTGAGAAGCTGCCCTTGTTGGGAACTTATTTCCGGGGCCATGTACGGTGGGCGGGCGTCGACGTATTAGTGGTCTAACCTCTGCGCGTAGGAAATTGTGCCTGCGAGGTTCAGAGGCCTGGGCATCTCGGCTTTCACCCTTTGGGTGTCGCTAGGTAAGCCTTCGACCAATACTGCGCGCCACAACTATTCTGGAGTCCTTGCATGCTAACCAAGCGCTCAACTCGCAGGTAGCTTTGTCGGCAACCTCGTCGACTACGGCACCGCCAACATGCCGAACCGGAACTCGTACATCATCCCCCTGGGGACGGTCCACATCGTCCCCGGCCTCCTGTTCTTCGCGCTCTTCTTCCTGCCCGAGAGCCCGCGCTGGCTCGCCGCCCGCGGCCAGGTCGCGCACGCCGAGAAGAGCCTCACGTGGCTCCGCCCCGGGCCTGCGCACTGGTCCGTGGCTGAAGAGATCGCCGAGATGGAGGCGGCCCTCGCCGCCGAGGCGCAGCTCCAGTCCAGCATCGGGTTCCTCGACCTGTTCCGCAACCCCATCGACCGCCGGCGCACCATCATCGCCGTGCTCGGTTTGTCGACGCAGGCGGCTTCTGGCGCCATGTTCCTCATCTGTGAGCACGCTTCCCTCTCTTTTCTCTCTCTCTCTTTCCGATTCAATTTATTCCAACTACCGTAGCCTACCGTGGGCTAGCTGGAATCTGACTGGAGGGGACCACAGCGTACGGGACGTACTTCTTCTCCATGGCCGACGTCGGCGACGCCTTCACCAACTCGTGCATCCTGACGGGCGTCGGGGTCGCGGGGCTCCTGCTGAGCAACCTGGTCATCACGCGGTGGGGGTACCGCCGCCCCATGATGATGGCCGGGCTCGCGCTGTGCGGCCTCGCGCAGCTCATCATCGCCGTCGTGTACACGGTCGAGCCGGGCACCGAGAAGACGGGCAAGGTCATCGTGGGCGTCTCGGTCGTCTACATCGTCGCATACAACGGAATGATCTCGCCCTACGCATGGCTGTCCGGCGGCGAGCTGCCGTCCCAGCGGCTGCGCTCATACACATTTGGCTTGGCTACTGCTATTGGTTTCTTCGGCGCTGTAAGTGACTGGCAGTATTTATTCACTCTCTCCCCATTCATTGGGTGAAGATACAACCCCACTGACTCCCAATGGTTGCCGGCAGTGGCTCACGACATTCACGGCACCTTACTTCATCAACCCAGACTCGCTCAACTGGGGCCCTAAGTACGGCTACATCTGGGCACCTTCTTGCTTCATCACCGTGGTCTGGGTCTACTTTTACCTTCCTGAGGCCAAGGATCGGACCCTTGAGCAGATTGATGAGATGGTATGTTCAACCTCCCAGCAATCTACCTTGATATTCCATTCAGGGGGGTAAGAAGGGGGGGTTATTATACCTACTAACAAACCTTCTGAACAGTTCGAAGCACGCGTCCCGGCGAGGAAGTTCCGCGGTTACCAGTGCACTGGCTCACATGCCGCTCTCGAGAAGAAGGAGGAAGAAATACCATCTGTGATCCACGAAGAGGATGGGGCGTCTTCTACCACTAAGCAGCACGTCGCTGCCGAGGCTAAGGTTTAGGAGAGGTGTTTCTTTATAAGGCCTGATGGGACGGAAAAAGTTCAAGCCAGAGTTATATGTGAAATTAGAAGCACATCAACTTGCAGCATAGCTAAAGTCTACATAGTCTGTTGAATTTGATTATCAAGCAGAGCACAACTCCCAGCTGCTATATGACAGGAGGGCTCACCATTAATTCCCCTTCTCCCTTTATTTTTCGCCACATAGAAAAACGAAATGAGCTATTCAGGATTGAAACATATCACGATTACCGTGCTTTAAGCTTACAGGCAAGAAATATCAGAAAGTGGAAGTCGCAAGCAAAGTCCCTTATAGTGCTTGAAATGCTCTATATACAGCATGATTCATTGCTTTCTTTAAATGCATCCTCTGACACACCCATCACAAAACCCAAACCGGATAAGACCCCCCGGCAAAATCCATCAATCAAGAAGCTGCCGCCCTCACTTGCTTGGCCACCTCTTTGTACACCTCCTCGGCATGCTTCTCGGCGTCGTGGTCGAAGATCCAGGCGAGGCGCGGGAACTGGATGAGGGTGGGGTCGTCCTTGACCTTGTCCCAGTCGGTCTTGTGCCACATGTCGCGGGTGCTCTCGCCCGTCTTCTGGGCCTCGCGGACGCGGTCGTAGCGGATGCGCTCGTGGGCGCGCACGGCGGTGGGGACCGCGTCATTGCCGTCGAGGTGCCCGCCCCGGGCGCAGAGCCGCAGGCACGTCGCGATGGTCACGCCGTCCTCGACGGCCTGCGCCGCGCCCTGCGCGCTCGTCGGCAGGAACGGGTGCGCCGCGTCGCCCAGCAGCAGGATGCGCGCGCCGGGGCTGGCCCACGTCGGCAGCGGGTCGCGGTACACGAGCTTCCAGTCGACGAGCCGCGCCGCCGGCGTCTTGCTCACGATGCGCCGGCACAGCGGGTCCCAGCCCCGGAGCGCCTCGAGCACCTCGGGCAGCTTGCCCGGGAACGACCACGACTCGTCGATGTCGTGCGCGTCCGCGTGCGTCAGCACCCAGCAGCAGTCGGCCCCGTTCTTGATGGTGCTGAACAGCAGGTGCATGTCCGGCCCGATCCAGCCGTTGAACGTGTCGCCGTTGTTGCAGAACTGCGCCGTCTCCGGGTCTGCGAGCATCTCCTCGTTGGTGAACCTACCAGGGGCGGCGCCTATGGTCAGCAGGTGAAAAGGGGGAACACCCGACGGAGGGCACACGGTTAACCTACCAGGCGCGCCATACGGCGTATCCGCTGCTCTTGGGCTTGTCTTCGTATCCCAGCACGGATTTGCGCGCCTTGGACCGGACGCCGTCGGCAGCTAGCACGACGTCTCCCGCAACCTGCGAGGTGGCTCAGCCACACAAGTCTCCCAATGTTTCTCACGGCTGTTCGATCACTTACCTTCTCGCCGCTCTCAAGGATAATGCCCGCCCGCCCTTCCTCCTCAAAGTACGTCCTGATCTTGTGCCCCAGGTGTATAGGGATGCCGAGCTCGACGGTCGCGTGCTCGTAGACGACGGCGTGCAGCTCGCCGCGGTGGCCGTTGAAGTTGGGCGCCGTGTGGTCAGGCTCGGGCGTCTTCTGGTTGATGACGATCTCGCCCGTGTCGTACTTGTGGATGTTGAAGCCGTAGGCGCGCAGGTCGATGCTGAAGGCGCGCATGCGGTCCGCGACCTCGCCGGGGCCCGAGACCCCCCATCGGTGGAAGATGCGCCCCGCGTTGGGCCCGAACGAGATGATGTCGCCCAGCGCCTTGAGCTCATCGAACTGCTCGTAGATCTCAACGTCGTGCCCGTTGCGGTGACATTCTATCGCGGCGCCCAGACCGCCGAACCCTTTTATTGGACACCCAAACTGTGAGCCTCTACTGTACTGTTTTTCTTTTTCTTTTCTTCTCGTTTCTTTTCAATTATTTTCAAGGAGATGAACAATGTCCTTACCCGCTCCCACTATGATCACCTTGATGCCCGTCTTCGGCCGCTGGACTGAGCCATTCGCTGTGCCATTGTCTGTCATTATGGAGTAATTACAATAGGAGAAAGATGCCCCATGCCCTCTGTTGCTTCGTACTCTCGTCTGAAAAGCTATCGTCACAGTGATAGGTGCCGCCCTGGAGCACAGCGCTTGTCAGTCAAAGAGGGAGGGTACATCTGGCATCGTGCCTCTCCAACAAGTGCATACATGCTAACCTAATGTTCGACTAATGATATGCAGCTGATGCTATGCTCCCTCACGAGTGCGAAGAGTGACATGCAGGGATGGGTAGGGTGGGTGGGGTTCAAGAGGGGGCAGAAGAGGGGGATTCTTAACCCGAGTCCCCGACTCCTTGTCTCCTCCTCCGGGATTGAGAATACCACTGTATGATTGGCGGGACGAGATTTAGCCTATGCGGCTGTCCGGAGTTCGATGCTCGTTCCCTGCTACTAGCCGAACGATCGGATTGGTAGAACGTGAACATGTCGGCACGCTGGAACAGGGCAGGCGAATCACCCGGCAGTTGTGACCCATGAGAGGTAAACAAATAGGTCGGTCTTAGAAGAATGACCGGGCGATGGGCCGCGTGTATGCTGCTATGTTTGATGGCGCCAGCGGCGGGAAGCACCCAGCAGAAACAAGCACAGCTAGTCTTGTTCGCAGTCGTTGTGCACTCGCCTTGCGTCATCGATATCAAAGCTGTTTGAAGGGAATACACACACGAAGCGTTACTGTGCTCGGAAATACCTACACACCTTGTGCATCCATATACTCTCTGCGCCAATGGCATCGAATCCAGCATGGGGAGAGAAGACTCCTGGGTCCGAGGTAGCCGAGACATTTGCGGACCAGATCCGAGGTCGTAATGGTATAAGAAACACACCCATAATTAATGACACGATGATTTGAAGCTGAACTAACACGTCGCTGAATAGTGGTCATCACCGGTGTCGCCCCGGGTGGCATTGGGCAGATGACAGCGAGCATCATCGCAGCGCAGGGTCCTGCTCATCTGATCCTCGCATCGAGAACCAAAGAGAAGCTGGAGCAGGTGGCATCCGAGCTCCGGGGCGCGTACCCGGAGGTCGACGTGCAGATCGTCGTGCTGGATCTCGCCTCGCAAGAGGCGATCCGCAAGGCCGCCGCGGAGATGGGCAAGCTCATCCCGAAGCTGGATCTCCTCATCAACAACGCAGGCACCAGCACCGGGACGCGGAAGCTCACGGCCGAGGGCATCGAGCTGCAGTTCGGCGCCAACCACATCGGGCACTTCCTCTTCACGAAGCAGCTGATGCCGCTGCTGGAGGCGGCGTCCCGCGACGCCCCCTCGGGGGCGACGCGCATCGTCAACCTTTCTAGCATGGGCCATCGCTGCTCCCCGGTGCGCTTTCATGATATCAACGTCGAGGGCAAAGACGTGCCCGACGAGGAGAAGTACCCGTCGGCCATACCCCCTCTATTTAGCCGAGCAAACGACGACGGCTACATCCCCATGGTCGCCTACGGGCAAAGCAAGACGGCCAATATCCTCTTTACTGTGGCCCTACAGCAGCGATTGAAGTCGCGAGGCATTGCGTCATTTGCAGTCCATCCAGGAAGTGAGTCTTTGAACGCGGTGGAAGATCGCTAGGCAAGACGCCAGCTTGCTAACCTTGTCAAGTGATCAAAACCCATTTGGGCCGTGACCTTGACTCTGAACTGGGAGAGGCAATCTCCAAGACAGCGGCTTATTGCAAAACGCCAGACGAAGGGTCAGCCACGACACTTGTCGCAGCCCTAGATCCAGCATTGAACGGTAAGCGGTCCTTACAGCCTTGTCCTCGGCAAAGTGCCATTTGCTTACTAATACATTGTAGCCTCCAATGAGCCATACCTATCCGATTGTCAGATTGCCGAGCCAATGGCCTGGGCGAGGAATGCGGATTACGCAGAGAAGCTTTGGAAGTTGAGTGAAGAATTGATAGGAGAGAAGTTTGATTTGTAGAATGCACAAGACACCAAAGAATCATCGCGAGTGGGTCATTGCGCTCTTCGGAAAAGTGACTCAGGCAGGCCACTCTGAGAACATCACAACTGGTGTAAAAACACTCTCTCAGATACGCAGGTTGCATAAGATACTTTGATTACTTGGGGGACTATCCATTTGTCGCAGTGATGTTGCCTGCAGGTTGAAGCGCCGACCTGCTATTGACATTGCACGTTATGGGTGCAGCCACCAAGGTAACCGGCTAATCGAGACTCTCGATTTGAATTACCAAAGATTACTTTCAACACATAGCACAGCTGGGAAAACCCACCCAGTGGGATGGATGAGTTGGTAATGAAACTGCAAGAGAAGAAGAAGAAAAAGGGCAAAAGAAATGGCTGGACTAGCATCTCTTGGTTTCGATCCAAGGACCTCCGGGTTATGAGCCCGGCGCGCTTCCCCCTGCGCCAAGATGCTTTCATTGTCAGCCAGGATGGTCAGATGATGAGAAGGTTCTTATTGATCCTTATGTCGCTGGAGGCTTATTGATGGAAGCATAGAAAGGGCGGCTGCAGTTTTGCTTTCTATGTCTCTAAACACAGTCCGAGTCTAGATTCATACTTTGGTTATTATTAATCTATCCATCCCCTGCAGCGTCGCAAGCGGGTTACTCGGGATAGATCCGATGCAGATCGAGCACCCTCCCACCCCAGTTTCCATAGTGGGCAGACAATACAGCCAGATGGCCAAGGACGGCACATCATCTCCAAGGACAGGGCCAGGCCAAGGCGGAGTGGCCAGGCCCAATGAGCTCTGAAAGTGGTGGCGTGCGGTTCGGGGAGCCCGGCTAAATGTCTGCAATCTGGCAGTTCTCTCATCTTCCGGACAGATCGTTGCCCTTCTAGTAAGGCGTAAACAAGGTTTAGCGGATAACCCATATTGAAGTGCCGCATTAGAATCCAGATGGTTGCCAGTCGTGTGCTGCGCCCTCTATCGCAACAGGACTAGGTCTTGACGGGATCACTATAGAGTCTTCTGGAAGGCAATATATCTATCTGGCCTCGGTACGTCTCGTGTGCGAACACTCAACCGTTTCTCGTGCCCCTTCACTCCGTCCGGCTCCTGAAGATGAGGCTCGTCTACATCCTTCTGGCTTTCAGCGGTGTGTGCTCTGGAGCAGCGGTGGTGGAACGACACCTACTAGCCCAAGTAAAAGAGCTACCGCGAGGATGGGAGTTTGAGAGGAAAGCAGATGCCGAGGATAGCATGACATTATCCATCCATCTGCACCAACCGCAAATGGACGCGCTGAGGGCGCGACTTGACATCATCAGCAACCCGGCACACCCTGACTATGGATTGCATCTTACCCGCGAGGAGCTCGAAAGATACCGCTCACCAGATACCGACGCAGTAGGCTCTGTTACTAGGTGGCTGGAGGCCAATGGGGTAGACAATCCAAGAGTCAGGGGATCGTCCATCGACTTCGCCGCCCCCGTATCGGTGATTAATGCACTCTTGAGCACCGACGTGTCCGAGTATTCATTTGAGGGATCCATGACGAGCTTGAGATCCATGTCTCACTCGATTCCCTCGCATCTGACCGATTACATAGACCTCGTTCACCCAATATCGCATTTCACACCGCCCGTCCAGAAACGGCCCAGTCCTCAGGACGTCGCGCACACCCCAGAGGTCCGCAACCGAGAGGACCAGGCGTGCCCGTCCTCGGTGACACCCGGCTGCCTGCGCCAGCTCTTCGGGCTCCCCGCCGTGCCCACGGGGTCCCAGGGCGCCTCCCTCGCGCGGATCGGCATCGCCGGCTTCCTGGACCAGTACGTCCACTACGCCGACACGGGCGTCTTCTTCCAGAAGCACGCGCCCTACGTCGTCGCCGACAGCAAGAACACCAGCTTCGACGTGGTCCTCGTGAACGGGGGCCAGAACCCGCAGCTGCCCTCGAGCGCCGCGGGCAGCGAGGCGAGCCTGGACGTCGAGTACGCGGCGGCGCTGGGCTGGCCGGCGCGCGTGACGTACTTCTCGACGGGCGGGCGGGGGGTCAAGCTGGACGACAAGGGCGCGCCGTCGGACCGCAGCGACAACGAGCCGTACCTCGAGCTCCTGGAGCACCTGCTGGACCTCCCCGACGCGTCGCCGTCGCTCCCGCACGTCCTGAGCGTCTCGTACGCCGACGACGAGCAGTCGGTGCCCCGGGCCTACGCGCAGCGCGTGTGCGACCAGTTCGCGCAGCTGGCGGCGCGCGGGACCACGGTGGTGGCGGCGACGGGGGACGGCGGGGCGCGCGGGACGGGGCAGGCGGCGCAGTGCGCGAGCAACGACGGGCAGGGGCGGGCCATGTTCATCCCGACGTTCCCGGCGAGCTGCCCGTACGTGACGGCGGTGGGGTCGACGCTGGCGGCGGGCCCGCCGTTCGCGGCCGCCTCGTTCAGCGCCGGCGGCTTCAGCAACTACTTCGCGGCGCCCGCGTGGCAGCGCCCCGACGCCGCCGCCTACATCGCCGCCCTCGCCGGCGCCCACGCCCGCTTCTACAACGCCTCGGGCCGCGCCGCCCCCGACCTCAGCACCATCGGCGTCAACTACCTCATCCAGTGGGCCGGCCTGCAGACCAGCGTCCTCGGCACCAGCGCGAGCACGCCCGTCATCGCGGGCCTCGTCGCCCTCGTCGACGACGCCCGGCTCCGGGCCGGGAAGCCCAGCCTGGGCTGGCTGAACCCGGCGCTGTACACGGGCGCCGGGGTGCGCGCGGCGCTGGACGACGTCGTCGGGGGCACTAGTCGCCAGTGCGTGTACCAGGGCGACGTCGAGTACGGCTACGAGGCGACGAAAGGGTACGACTGTGTCACGGGGCTCGGGTCCATAGGGGGCTTCGATCGGCTGTACCAAGCTCTGTATGCGGTTGAGGAGGGTAAGCCGTACGTAGCGAACCCCAGCTAAGACATATCGTGACAGTTTTAATATACAGCCAAAGTGATAAAACATGATTGCGCTTGAGGATTCAGTGGCCCGAACAAGTCTTGGAAGCCGCTTGCTCTCTTCTCCGGAAAGCCAACTACCCAAAGCATCATCATCGTGCCCGCTTCATCTACGCCTATGCAGACAAGCTGACGCAACCGGCAGAGCTGTCCTCCTCGAAAATGCCACCGAAGATGATGCCCTCGTTGATGCCAGCCTCCTGGATACCAGTCTTGGTGATGTCACTGCCGCCGCCCAGGCCCTTCTTCAGGACACCGAAGTGGTACTGTCCCTGACCGCTGTTGTCGTTGGCGACGGCCTTGGTCTGGGCCGTGAGCGCAGCGGCGCCCTGCGAGTAGAAAACCTGGGTTGTCCTGATGGAGCATCACTGTTAGCACCGTTGCAGCGCGGCCACTCCTGACTTGGACTCACTTCTTGTTGAAGTCATTGGTGACGGCAAAGTTGTGGAAGACGCCCTCGGTGAAGGGGGTGCTGAAGAGGGTCTGCACGGGGTCGGCGTTGACGTTGCCGAACAGCTGCAGGGTATCCGGGTTGGGGGTGGCGTTGCTGCCCAGGATGGTGCCGGTCTTGAGCACGAACTGGTTGGTGCTGAAGGCGTTGTCCTCGAGGAAAACGAGCTGGTACTCGTGGGTCAGGTTGAGCGGCTTGGCGGCGTCCTTCATCACGCTGAAGTGCAGCGTCTTGACCCCCGACGTCGACGGGTCCGTGCCGTTGTTGCTGGCGATCAGCAGCTCGGCGCGCCGGAACCCGGTCTGCACGTTGGTGGCGCTGGGCGCGAAGATGGACTTGTCACTGTAGTCGGGCCTGGTTAGTGCTCTCGTTGTCGTCTCGGGTAACAAGCTGGACTACTAGATGTGGGTGAGCAGGTGGGGAGACAAACTTGATCGTCACTTCCAAGGGGAGCGTGTTGGTGTCAAACTATATCCCTGTTAGTACCACGGACTCATCCATGATGAGACTTAGACGGGCGACTGACCATGGATCCATTGACGGCGGGCATCTGAATAACGTCGCTGAACTTCAGGCCCTTGCCCAGGACATTAGAAGGGTTGAAGATGCCGTTGGCGGCGTCGAACTCGGCGGTAGCGAACCCCGACGGCACACGGCCGTCAAACTGGAGCGTGCATTTCTGCGATGCGCCGATCGTGGCAAGCGATGCCAGGGTAGCGAGAAACAAGGACTGAGCGAACATGTTGAAGTGGGAAAGAAAAGAGTGGACTATTACGGGTACCAGCACCGAAAAGAGAAAGAAAGAAGGCTATGTAGGTGGAGATGGATAAAGAGTGGCAGAGAAAGAGAGCTTGGTGGGAAATCCTAGACTGCAGCAAAAGATTGGATGACGCAGGAACTATATGCACAACGGTTAGCGGCCGTGACTACTCCTACTGTCCGTGGTATTCGTCTCATGTTGAGAATACCCTCTGGTGGATGGGCTGGGCTTCAGTCCAGACCTCCAAGTAAAACAAAGACTCGGGATCCTCCACTGGTGCATTAGGTTTGGACCGTGGTTTCATGCAATGTTCTCGAACAGTAGAGCCCCTTTTAGACCCCTGTTTGACTCCAGCACCACCCCGGCCAAAGGGGTCGCGGAAGATCAAACCGACATCCACAGTTGAGTCTCACCAAGTCTCGAACCGGCATAGGCCGCAATTTGGACCTGTCGTTGCCACATTAGCATAAAAACTCTATTTTGACAGGCTCCCCCTCGGTATTTATTCCGTCGCGCTTCATTGTCCGTCGTCGACGACAGATTCATCTTCTGCCCTATGAGTGGCGGTATATATTTCGGCCGAGAGACTATTGATTACCACGATCGCAGGCCACGGAGGACCTGTATAGTTCCTGTATAGTTCTAGCTCGCCCCCCCCCAGAGTATATCCCGCACTACCGATGGTGTCCTCATCTGACTTCATCCCCGCCTGAATATTTTGGACCTTTGCGGAACGAGATACGATAGAGGACCCGAAAAGCTGCTAATCGGCCGTCTGCACTTCTAAGCCATCTAGTTACCTAGCAAGACCGAAGGAATCACAACGAGCAGGGCATGATTATCAAGCCTAGCGTCGATAAGCCGCAAGATCGGGTGGAGTTTTGGCCAGTCGACTCGAGTCAAGGGGGGGCTGTTGGGAACACCCTTAGTCACTTGAAATAGATTATGCCAAGCAGGGGCAATTTATTACAACTTTATCAAGTGGACTTGCCAGGAGGACTGTTCGTGGCCATCTTCCCAATGTTGCGCCCTTCACCTTCTCCAAGCGAGTTATGGGTTCCCCCAGCGTGCCTCGAAGTGTGCCGGATGAGGCAACAACTCGGATATCGTGAGTCCGCTATTTCCCAGCACGGAGGATCTGATCGACGAGATGCCAGGATGTGCCCCTCAAATTACGGCGAGTTCCGGGGTGATGGCGATGGGGCCAACTTAGCGCTCGTTCGTTGCTAAGTAAAGTAGGCCCGCCACGTTTTAATTCTTGAGAATGCTACCTTCTGGCTTTACTTGGAACGCCAAGGTCCGTGTCAACAGGTTGGCGACCAGAGATGCTAGCTAGCTGGGTGTGTCTTTCGTCTCGCGTGCCCTCCAAGTTGCCGCCTGCCTCTGCGGGTGGGTCATCTCCCCGCCTCGGGCCCGAGGGCTACTTTTTCTAGCTCGATGCGCTGGTCGATATTCACTTACTAAGTAGAGACCCGAGAAACCGGTTGCCCGCATCGTAGTACGTCTCCGAGATGCAGAGTGGGGGGCATGGTTGTGTGTGGTTATTGCACGTAGACCACATCTGAAACCGAGGTTGTCGGCTTGAACGCATCAGGTGGCAGAAATGCAAGAGTCCGGAAAGTTTCTACGAGGAGCACGACTCCGGCCAGGAGATAGATCTGACCAAACATGAAACCTTGGCAGAAGGTGAGGATCGGCCTGCGCGGCGCATTAACTGCTTTCAGCTTCGAGCTTCGAGATGATAAACGCCCAGTTGATAGGACAGACCAGGAACGCAACCGCCGCCAACTCAAGATGTGAGAGAATTGGTCTGTGATATTACCGCACAAACATCGGCCTTGCTTTTACCTTCAATTTCTCTTTGAGTAATGCTTTTAACCAAAAACTGGCTGTCTTACATGGGTTACAACACACTTTCTTCTCCCCGGATCGCTCTGCATGGTCAGCAGAGGTTTCACGTTGGTTTGGGTTCGTATGTCGCGTGCAATAGAGAGCAACAGGGGTGACATAAGCTTATATATAATTAGAGCCTAGTAGGAGGAACCAATGTGCTGTCTAAAGGACGGAAGATCTATACCACGGAGATGCCGTCTAAGGCGCTATATATATTAAGTAGACAAAGGAAGTTTGTGACTAATAAGCACTGCAGCACCGTAGCACCTCGGCCCCGCTGGGTCGCTATACCTCTGTCGTTACTGCGACATCGTATAAGCCTCAACATGCTCCCACACTCCAATAGAGGATCGAGGGGCTTGGTTGAGTTTTCTGGTCTGAGCATGGCTGTTGTAATAGGACTCGGAGAGAGTCTTTTAATGGGTGATGTCTGTCTATCCAGGCGGGGACGTAGGATATTTGATGTGAGGATTTATTGTTGTATTATAACAGCGAGGGACTTTGATGGATTATTAGATATTGTCCGACTTCTAGGTTAGAAACTTATCCAACTCCTCCAAGGTCGATTGCAGGGCAACTCCTAGCGAATCTTTACTCAGGTGGACCTTCTCCACGTCGGGGCCGTACTCGACATTCTCCACATCCGACTGGAGGGATAACCAACAGGCTAATAGCAGTCCCTCCACCACCCAAGCCCTCCGCTCCTCCATGTCCAGGAAAGGGTGATCATGGGAACCCAAGTGGCACTCCTGCTTTTCGAACGCCGCTGTGTACCTGTCCATCCAGCTGTTATAGGCCTTGTTCCACGCGTCTCCGTACCGCTCCTTGAGCTCCTCTTCATCCACCAATAAGCTGTCTTGCGGGTTCCCTGGCCAAGCTGGCTCATACCAGACAAAGCCTGCGCCATACTCGGGAAACACCCGGTATCTGTAGCCCGGCTGTTTGTGTTCTGGGTCTAATCCCGGCTTCTCGGCCGTGGTTTGGTGAAGGGTGAGTGATTTGTCTGAATCTATGACAAGCACGAGACCGTAGCTTGTCTCCAGTGTGACCTTGCTGATGTCGCTGAGAGTACTAGTGATTTGAAGGAGGACTTGAGTAGCATTGAGGGCAGACATCTTAGTTAAAGAATGATAGATACTATCCGTGGCTGAACAAAGTGAGATTATCTTCGATTTAAGTATTCCCTAAGCCACAGATCTCACACCCCCTTATATTATGCATGAGCTGGCAACCCCACACACACTCACTCACTCCCCTTGGGCGGCTAATCAGCAACTCTTGACAAGACGTGATTGGTTATGCCAGGTACGCATGACAATAGTTAATAATCAGAACTAGCTTTTCGACTGAATGATTGGGTTTTAAGCGCTTTCCAGGTCAGATTCTATTTCCAGCAGCGCTTGCACTCTCTTAGCTACTCTCCAAAGCATCCACCTCCAAAGGCTGACGTTAAGGGTTGCCGCAAGCGCGACCAGTCTATCAACGCGTTCGCGGCGAACGGCCACAAGATCACTAGGAATGATGTGGTACATGCCTGGCCTGTCCATCCCCACGGAACAAGCGAGTTCCCAGCTCCATCCGGCAAGACTCGACCAGGCCATATGTGGGTAGAAAAAGGAAGTGAGGAGGCCGGGCTCCGCCATGTCAGCCACCGTCATGGTAAAGTCTACGAAAATATTGGAATACCCCCAGATAAACATAGCGAACGGCTTCCTCAGTACATGGAGGCTTCGACAACTGTTGGTGACAATGCATTCGTGGTGGGCATGAATCCTGTCAGCGAGAAGAGTGTTAAGCGGAGGGCAGGGGGTCCGCAGGAGGTAAGCGACAGGACCATGAAAAACCTCTACTCTTATCCCTCCGATGTCCCTGAGAGTCGCAGCACACATGCAGGCCAGGCCGCTCAGCCATATCGAAGCCAGCCACTTGGAAAGGCTGGTACATGGTTGTGACAGCGTCGGAGTTGGAGAACGGGGCAAGCTAAGCTGGACTGTGCACCTATTTTTCAAGCCACGTATTGTTCGTTAGCCGTCTAGACCTGCTTTTCTCCTTCTTGTCTGTGACTATAGTTCTGATCTGATTCGCTGGACTTGATTACTTCTGTTGTTGCGTGTCTCTGGACATCTATGCAGTAAATTTGGGTACAAACCATATAGAGGGGACTTCGTGGACGCGCGATCTTATATATAAAGTACTTAAGTATGTAAGACAGCGCTTTCTCGACTACAAATGGAGGACTACGCGTATTGGAAATTCTATCCAGAAGGCCCAAAAGCCGGGCCGCTACACAAGAATCCATGCTTAGCAGAAAAGAGCTAGTTCTCGATAGCTATGGTGCCTCCGGTTCTGGGCTGGATACTACTCGCCTGCGAGGCAGACCAAACTTGCGCGTCCTTATTCTTCTTCTACCACGGCTAGTCGAGACCAGTCTGCAACAAAGCAAGCATATATATCGTCTGTTGGATGGCTGCATGCGGTTATAACTAATATAATGTAAAGAGTTGTCCACATCGAGTTTCCAAGGGGAGTGCATGGTGTGGTCAAGTATTTCGTCTTCAAGACCCCCTTTGGTCGTCCCACATTGTCACCAGCAAGTGGTGCCGCTTCGGATGTCATTCGAGGTGGTAGCGAAAGGTTCGATAATCTATTCCTCGTCATTAAACAAAGCCTGCCCCATGAGATGGATCTCCTCGCTGAAACCCGGGCTGGGATAGAGGCCGCAGACGAGCAAGGCGACGGTTTAGATCGGGTTGCAAGCTGCTTTAGGAAGATCTGTTGCCCTGGGATTCAAAAGTCTCTTGCGGAACAGCTAATTCGTGGCGTTTGAGTATAAAGGAATTCGCGATTCCGAGGAACTGACTTCAACAAGTGTCAAGGGGAATGTTTATACTCAGCTCCGTAACCCCGGCATTTGCCCACTTTGTGATGTGAATCTACCCCCGAAGGACAGCAAAGTAAATATGCTTAGAACACACGGCAATAACGGGCAGGTGACATTTGGGGAGTTTGGATCGGGCCCGTCTGAGGCTGCGGTTGGTGTTCACGTAGATACGGTTTCGCAATATACTACCAAGCATTTCCGGCCACTGGCTTTTATGCCTTATGGCTACCTCAAAGATGAAACTGTACCTGCGGGATTTAGGACCTCTGCCAACTCCGCTTTTGAAAGCATAGCGTCGACGATCTGAGTGATTTCGATCGCCAAAGCAGGATCGTCAAAGACTCATTGGTAAGCCAGAAGCCGGATGTGACTTTTATATCGGACCTCCACTCTACACACGTGGTGCATCTGATAGTCAACAAGGATATTACCTAGCAGGATATAGTACATGGAGGGATATATGCTCTTGGGAATGTAATTAACGGCCCAACTACGGGGTGGGACGGCCGGTGAAGTGGATATCTTGTTCAGTGCCAAGCTCTTGGCTTCAGGTACGGTTGATCTCAGGGGCCGTTATACCTTCTTTGGTCAAGGGCCCGGACAGTCAATTGGCACGAGCCTTTAATATATATGAAATGGCCAAGAGTGGATCGCGTCGTATTCGGGGTTCTAATAGAACCATTGCTTCCTTCGACGCTGCGGCCTTCATGCTTTGAGCCTCTGACAGTAACTATAGGTGCATGACTCGGTGGCAACGTAACTGTGTGGTATTGCCAAGATAGACATGACTCACAGAGATACCCCTGATCAAAACAAATCTCGCTGACACAATAAAAAGGTAAAACGGCTGAAGCTTTCTCTGCGTAGTCATGTCCTCATCAGAGACATCCTCATTCCATCTCCGTGCTGTGTGTCCTGAGAAACGTCGCCCGCCATGGTAGCTCTCAAGACAGTTGTGTTGGCGTCCGCGTCGTTCGCCGCGGCTCAATTCACGCCCACCTCGTCGAACCCGGAGTTGGCCAACTTCTCGGTCATCACCAACGATTTCTCGGCCGTTGTTGGGCCGACACCCTCAATCGAGCTCATCTACAATGCGACGGAAAGTCTCTTTCACGAGGGGGGCATCTACCTCAATGGTACCCTGTACGTCAGCTCGAACCGGATCAAGGTGGCGTCTGATCCGGCAACGGACAACCAGACCATCCTGCTGCATGCCGTGACCAATGTCATGTCTAGCGACCTGTCCACCATAGCGCTGGAGCCCATCTCTACGTCGCAGATAGTGCTGCCCAACGGCGGCACGCTCTACGGATCCTCGGGGCTCCTCTTCACGTCGCAGGGCTCCAAGACGCAGAGCGGCGGCCTCTTCACCATCCCGGACCCGCTGGGCAACCCCAACGCCTCCGAGCCGCTCGTGACGGACTTCTACGGGCGGCCCTTCAACTCGCCCAACGACGTGGCCGTCCACGCGCGCGACGGCGGCGCCGTCTGGTTCACGGACCCGGACTACGGGCACCTGCAGGGCCTCCGCGCGGCGCCGGCGCTGCCCAACCAGGTGTACCGGTTCGACCCGGCGAGCAACAGCACGCGGGCCGTGGCCGACGGCTTCGCGCGGCCCAACGGCCTCGCCTTCGACGCCGCGGGCCGCACGCTGTACGTGACGGACACGGGCGCGTCCGAGGCGGCCGGCGGCGCCGGCCCCGCCACCATCTACGCCTTCGACGTCGCCGACGGGCCCTTCCTCGCCAACCGCCGCGTCTTCGCCTACGCGCCCCGCGGCATCCCCGACGGCCTGCGCGTCGACGCCCGCGGCAACGTCTGGAGCGGCGTCGGCTCCGGCCTCGCCGTCTGGAACCCCGCCGGCACGCTGATCGGCCAGGTCCTGGTCGAGGGCGGCGCGGCCAATTTCGGCTTCGCGCCCAACGGGACCGTCTTCGTGCTCAACGAGTCGAAGCTGTGGCGGGTCAAACTCACTGGGGACTCGTTATTCTAGATCGGATGTCATGGCCGATGGTCCAGCCGGTGAGCTCAGATGAGGGAATGGTCTAATGTGTCGCAAAATGTGTAGTGAAGCACTTTTATTATAGGCAATCTGCCATTATTAATACAGTCTGAAGACTATTGAGACTGAAAACTTGACGTATGGGGAAATCCCGTATTAGAATTACAAGGCTGTTGATACGAATAGGATCGTTGTATGAGTTGCATTCGTTCGGCAGTGGCCCATCATCAGAGCCAAGGTAGATGATGATTATCTGTTTTCTTCAGTCATAGCCAGTAAGGATGTCCATTATCTACGAACAGCGGACAACCGAATTAGTGTTACGGATACTGGTGTAACATCACCTGGTTCATAGTGCAGTGGTGTTACTAGTGTGGGAAACCAATTTGCTCATTGATATCTGTGCCTGTTCATTGTGCCATGGGCTGTTTCATCGTCAAACCAGTCTCCTGATCTTCGCCTATTGATGCTTCAGGCCATTCTCTCAGTCATCTTGGCCATCAGGGCAAGACTGAACTCGGGTTGGGTCTGCAGCGTCGGCAGAAATTCCGGGCACTTTGCCAAATATTCCACAATGCAGGCACAGTAGTGAACGACCATTGTACGTAGTTTATCTCCGGGGCGCGTGTTGTCAAAAATAAAATCAACCAGTTCCAATATATCCCCCATGCGGCTCTGGTAGAGCGTAAACTCCCGTAGGGTCGTATAAAGCTTGTGCATCGACAGCCCTCCCAGTCGGGCGATGCCGTACTTGTCGGCCAGTATGTAGAGTTTGGCGTGGCAGGAGAATACTTTGGTATACTCCTCGCATGCCTTTTGTTGAGTCTCGGCGCGAATATGGTCGAGCACAATACCCAATCATCCCTTTTGCAAAAGTCCTTGATCATGGCACAACCTTTGCTCTTGGTATTGCACTTTAAACAAACCACGTCCGTAGTAGGTTTGCCACAGTAGCTACACACGTCGGCCGTATAGTACTGACTGCACTTGCTACATGGGTGATTGGTTTGGTAGGTTCTGATTCTTTGATCTGGATGCGAAGGACAAGCAAACCGAGCAAATGACTCTAGCTTACTCCCAAAGCTATAAAGTGCTTTCTCGGGCTGCTTTCTAGAGTTAGAGGTCGAAGACTGCGGAATAGACGACTCGTCAGGTAGAATTTCTGGTGCTGCGGGCTCGTAGTCATCCGTGTAGGCCCATTGAATGAACCGGACGAAGGTCTGATCATCAACATCATCCCAGATTAATACGCGGTTCCCTTGTGGCTCTTTCACCCCACCATCGATCAAGGCTCGAAGGGCTTCAGAAAGTCGGGAGATTGCGTCGGCATGAACAGTAAATTCCGACGCGTTTGGCCCAATAACGAAGGTGATGGGGCGGGAGCGAAGAAATCTTATTCTACTGCGTCAGCTAATGGATCAATAATAGTGAATAGTGCCATGCGCTGACGACCTCGGTACAACTAACACCACTGCCGAGAATAGCAATAGAATAGCCCTATTGGTGACACCGTGAAGGACATGGCGCACACAGTATTACTTTATTATAGCTTCGTAGGTAGGGTTATTCAGGCAGAACCTACACATCGAATTGTGATGCCATTTCTATATCGTCTGCGTTAGATGTGTTAGAGGCGCAGTCCGAAGCTTGGTGTTTCTCTCTTGTTGCTCTCTTTGTCACAGCCAGGATCGGTTAGAAGGCAAGGCTTCTGGTTATAGATAACCTGTAAGTGGGATTCAAGTCTCAGGATAGAAAGAGAAGGCTTGCACAGGCTAGTCCTGTCCAAGCCTTGAGATATACTTATATAAATTATGAGTATCGGGTTCATCAGACCTGCCCCGCTCCCGAGGCCCGAAACTGTCTGTCTTTAGAGCTTCCGTCTTTACTATTCGATTTAAGAAGCCCGCTGCTTTAAGGGAGCTTATCACAAAGCCAGGCTGACTAACCTCTTATTTAGAAGACATAAGGCTTGTATAAAGTGGTAAAACAGGCTTAGCGTCTACATAATAATTTAAACAACTAGAGGGTTGGCTGATCTATATGTATATGCACGGTAAAATGTGAAATGACCCCTAAGTAAGCCGAAAACTAGGCATGCGGATCAGGCCAAGCAAACCGGAGCCGAGCCTAAGCCCCCCTCTCCAAGTAGCGTTTCGCAATCGTCGGCATGCTGCCAGGCCGACGCTCCGTAAGCCGTGAGTTTGCAAGGGCTAAGGTCTGAGTAGCCGCCTTTGCTTCAATCTGCGCAATCTCATCTTTCTACCGGAGCTTCCGGGGCAGCTAGACGCCGAGAAATCTGGCTGAGGCTACCTCTCTCGCTCTTCTTCTAGTTAAACTCTACCCCAGCGCACGCGCCCAGCGGCTACAGGTTTGCCCAGAGCTCTCTAGATTCCGGCAGTTGGTTACGTTTTCAGAGCCGACGGCGAGAAGGTTCGTATCGTCAGCAGATCTGACGATAATGATGACTTGTTCATGAGCCCCTAGCTCCTCGTAGAGGGTGGCAATATGTAGAAGATGATCTGCGATAATGGTAGGCCTTATAGTAGTACTATGTAGTACGTCAGGCAGGAGTAGGACCTTCCCGCGACGTCTCGCCGCCAAAACGAAAACGGAAGGGCCCCTTCGTAAAGAAGCTTCCGACAGAACATCCGACGCTAGCACCAACGAATACTAGGCCATGAGAGTCGAGAGTAATATGTAGCACCTCAGAAACTTCGAAAGCTGGCACTAGACACCACCTTTATGCAAATACTTCCAAGTACTGGAACCATAGCCCTCACCGGCGACGTCCAGGCGTGGTAATTACTCAGGGGCTCCGTATATAGCACACCAGCCACTGTGGGTGCTACCCTAGCCACTGTCTATATATATAGCACCGTAGACCGGTTCTCTTTAGTCTTAATCTTATTTCCTTTAGTTAGCAATTTACATCTTCTATGACTCTCTATACTAGCTTACCGCCACCCCTGTTGCTCTCTGTTGCATACGATAGTAGTTACCCCGTATTACGCATCTCTCTCGGAAGCGCTATCATCTCCGCACAGCAGAGCCAGGGATATTCGGGGTTGACTAGCAGTCATGATATAGTAGCACCTGTAAGCCCGTCTGTCCAAGTCGCACAGAGCATGACGGGTGGAATCTACGTCTAGTCGTCTGGTCGTTCTCAAGTACTCACAGTATAGCATGGGGCCCACGACACCCATATCTCTAATGCCGCCCTTCTGTTCCGTAAATACCCGTGTCTTTAGAGCGACTTAGTTCAAGTCCTTGAACTGCACCTCTTTGTGGGATGGCCGTAATGGCCGGGCGATCGCGTGCCGAGGCGGTTCGCATACACACACATAGAGTGGCCCTGGACTTTATCATGCTGCTCTGGATGATCATCTGCAGCGTGGGGTACTGGGACAGCGAGGCCGCCTGGAAAAGCAACCACTTGTCACCTCTCCGCTATGAATACCGCTTCGTTGGGCCAGTAGAGAGCCGTGTAAGCTGTTTCTACTCATCAACTACGAGATCCTTGGGGCGGCAAGCCCCGACTGGGATCACTGGCTTCTTGCGATTGCCGAACCAGAGGCCGTCGCGCAGACTGTGAAGATACGGTCTCGCGGGTGGACTACGGAAGGCCAAGCTGCTGGCGAGCAATCGGAGCGGGTGTGCTGAGATGTTCGGCATCTAAATAAACTTACGCTCCAGGTACAAGAGAGTGAGTTTTTGATACCTGACTTGAAAGAGATGCGGTCTTTCGTCTTCGAGGTGGCATGTCATGTCTTGTGCTAATTGTCATGAATAAAGGAATTGGCTCCAGGTAAACTCTACTGAAAATTGGCATCAGTCGGAAGCTGCGTGCTTTAAAGAAAGAATCAAGAATGGGAAGCTCACGGTCGACACCGGCAATCACTTGTGTTTATTCCACTGAGGGGAGTCAAGTGGAATGTGCGACACCCGGGATTCTCTAACATGCACATCGTCACCGAGAGTTCCCAGTCATGGCTTCGATCTGCTGTTAACTCTCATTTCTTTTGGTCAACCTTTACGCACCATAGCCCAGCATGTTTATTTCCGCATCACAGCTCAATCACATGCATGACGCCTCTGGTCACCTGCGCAAATACGACCTGATTTCAACCAGAAAAGGCGTCAGTGTCATTGCCAATACCGACATCCCCAGGAGCACCATCATCATCGAGGAGAAGCCTCTCTTCACCCTCCGTGATGAGGTAACAAAAGGCAAGCATAAGTGGCAAATCGTGGTGAACAACTTGTACAGGAACCTCGGCCCGGAGCATCGATGCCTCTACGATTCATTGGATTACGCACCGGAGTCTCTGGATCTGCAAGAGCAGACCGAGGTCTTCCTCTCCGACTCGATGTGCCGGACACTCATGCGCTTCCGCACCAACCGCATCGAGCTGGGACTCGGCAGCAGGGATACGGGCATCTTCCCAACCTGCTCGCGGCTGAACCACTCGTGCGTCCCGACCGCCCAGTTCCTGTGGAGCGAGAGGGAGACGATGGTCATCGCGGCGGTCCGACACATCAACCCGGGCGAAGAGATCACGATACCCTACACCGAGCTGATGACGACGGCCGCGCGGCGCGCCAAGGACCTGGAGCGCTACGGGTTCGAGTGCGACTGCGCGGCGTGCGAAGGGCCGGACGTGAAAACGCACGATATGCGCCGACAGGCCCTCCTGCACCTCGAGGATCAGCTGGACACGTACGATCTAGAAACAAACGAGATGGAACCACGAGTGGCCCTGGGACTGGCACTGGCTTTTGCACATTTGCTGAAAAGTACGAGCATGACTGGTGCGATCCTGGACGAGGCGTAAGTGCACACAGACTGATTGACGGCATGTCCGGGTTCTCCGCCCATGTATGCTGACTATGCCTGCCCTACATTCTAGATACTACCGCTGCGCCGACTATGCGAAGTTGGCAGGGAACACGGAAATGTCCAAGAAATATGCCGAGAAGGCAAGTAGAGGCGTGGGTCGTGACGGCGATGTGAGAATGACAGATTCGTCACCTTGAAAACGAACTGGCAGGGAAAAGGCAGCGTCAGGATACACACGGGGAGCTCATTCCAGGACGGCTGGACTTGCATTGAGAGCGTATCGAAGTCGAGACTCTTGGGCTTCATAGCGTTTTCTGTAGTACTTCGAGAACTTTACGTCGATAAGATGACACATGCAGACTTTAACTTGCTACCTCTACTTCAACTTCTTACGTGATCACCTCCTCTCTCACACCCCTGCGGCTGGGCATGGATGCTGACAGTGGGTCTGGAGGTGATCTTTTGAACTTAATCAGACTCCAACCGAAGAATCAAGGAAACTCCCTGTTCACTCACCAAGCCGTCCTCAAGAAGCTGAAATATAATGCAGGCCCTCAAGTCTCTCCCCTTCCTCCCCCCACCACCACCATCGAGCAGAACCCCGCCGTCGACGACACCGCGTTTCGCTATGAGCCCCACGTCCTGTGCCCCGCCTGCCGGGAGCTGCTGACGCTGGCCCTGGAGCTGCAGTGCCGACGCGGGGCCCAGCTGTCCGAGTACATCCGGACGGCGTACGACTTCGGCCAGCTGTGCGGGTCCGCGCAGCTGGGCTGCCACGTGTGCGCCCTGCTCGAGGCCGCGGTGTGGATGCACCCGCGCGACGTCCGCGAGCGCGCCGCCCGCCTGCGCGGCTGGGCCGTCGCCTTCGTCCTCCTGCCCGTCACCGACCCCGACCCCGACGCCCTGCTCACCGTCACCATCGAATGCGCCGGCGCCGGCGCCGGGAGCCTGCGTGGGTACAGCCTGCCCGTCTTCGCGAACCGACGACCCGCCCCGGCCCCTGTTCCCGCCGCGGGGCCGAGCCTGGGCCGGAGCACGGGGGATGAGGAGACCTTCGCCGTGGCGGAGGCCTGGCTGCACAAGTGCCGCGAGGAACACGCGCTGTGTGCGGAGAACGACGACGAGGCCCGAGTCGTGCGGCCCAGGCGCTTGCTCCATCTCCATGATGCCACCGTCAGTCTCGTGGACTCCGCCGCCGCCGCCGGCCAGGACTATGTCTCGTTGAGCCACTGCTGGGGCCGCCAGACGCATGTGCCCCGCTTGCTGAAAGCGACAGAAGCCGAGCTCCGGGCAGGCGTCGGGCTGTCGTACCTACCCCGGACTTTTCAGCATGCCGTCTTCATCACGAGAAAACTGGGGTATCGGTTTCTTTGGATCGATTCGCTGTGCATTATCCAGGACTCAGATGAGGACTGGAGAGACCAGGCGAAGATCATGGCGCTTGTCTATACCAACTCTGTGCTCACCATTGCGGCATTGAAATCTTCCGGCAGCAACGAAGGGTGCTTCACTGACGACCGCAACCCGCTCCGCCTCAGGCCTTACGTCTCGGACGAACTGGGTGTATCCGTCTCGTCTTGGAACCCTGAGAGGCTGTGGGAGGTAGAAGTGAATACGTCGGGCCATGGCGCCTCGCCACTCCACTCGAGAGCCTGGGTCCTCCAGGAGCGATACTCGTCTCCGCGCACCCTGCTGTATGGCGCCAACGGTATTTATTGGGAGTGTCGTTGTGCGCAAGCCTCCGAGTCCCACTACGGCAACGTGGCGTGGGACAGTGAATCGAATAAGAAGACATGGCTACAGCGCTTGGAGGTCGGAAGCAATGATGCCCAGCACAAAACAAGTTGGGACCCAGAAGAAAAGCCAACTGCAGTGTCATGGAAGGATCACTGGATCGGCCTGTTGAAGGCATATTCGAGTTGCGAGCTCACCATGAAAACGGATAAGATCATCGCCATCACCGGCCTCATCTCGGAGATCGAACGGCGATCCAAAGCCCGACCGCGGTGTATTTTGGGGCTTTGGGATTATGACCTTCCGGGCATGGCGCTGTGGTACCGGTCAAGGGACGACAGTAACTCACCTACCGATGTCGTCGGTAGGCTCGACAACAACATGCCCACCTGGTCTTGGGCATCGGTGGAGGGTCGGTGTTCTTACCTGTTCTCGCTGGGCGAGATCGAGTGGCAAGCTGCCGTCAGCATCGACGAAACTGCGGGCCCGACGGTTCCTGCGACCATGAGTTTCAAGACTTGGCGCAGGAGAGTTGTCCTGGACGAGGACGATGCGATCATCCTAGATCCGGGTGATCCGAAGACAGGTCAGAAGGGCTGGGGTGGCGACCTGGACGAGACATATGCATGGTTCCCAGACAGCGAAATCCCCGGCCCGGAAATGGCCCTGTTTGTGGTGCCCATCCAGTGCGTCTGCATATCAAGGGGATTGCGGGTCGCAAGGTGTCTTGTGCTGACGCCCGGCATGACAGATGGGGAGTTCACGAGGGTGGGTGTCGTGCTTATGCGGTACAGCGATGAGAGATATAACCCATTCAAGTCCAGGGATACAGAAGCCCAAGAGATGGTCACATTGAGATGAAATGATGAGACGACCGTGAGGCTCTTTCCAGGTTAGGCATTCCCATTTGGTGATACCATACACACCACAACCCTATCCCTCACATGATATGATCACAAATTCAGCCTGAACAGGGCTTCGAATGCCGGTAGTTGTCAGTCATGAGTGATAGAACGGACCGTGAAGCTGGAAATTGATGAATATTTCTCTGGCGTTGAGCAACCCTGGCACTGGATTGGAAGTCAAGTTCATACACGAGGGGGTGCACGGCTGACGTCAAGCATTTTCGCAACCGTGACGTCTCAGAACATTTAAAGTTGACCTGGAAACAAGCATTTCCCACAGCTTCGGGCTGACTCAGAGCCCACATGAGTGCAGATCACGGCAGATTCTTCGAGTCAGCAACCGGCATTGGCGTGAATACCCCAGATTTTGGCGAATAGTGCGAAACGTTATCTTCGTCTGAAGCCAACGAGCCGGTGCTTCGGTGTAAGAGACAAACGAAGCTTAACGCCCGAACAAGGGACATTAGACTTTGCAGTGGGACGCTATTACACCGTCCTTGGCGCCGCCATGGCCGCATTTCTTACCATCTACCGTCTAGCCAAACATATCCTATACCGCCCTCGGCGAGTATCTCGACCTCGTGAGCAGAGAGATCGAGGCGGTGCGGACGGGTCAGCCGGCCCGTCAGTCCAAGGGTGCCATGGGCCGCCCAGACCACCGAGTACATCAACGTCCTCTTTGACCAACGGGGCTCGTCGATGAGGCCGGCTCTCAGCTGGCGGGATTTAAAGCGGAGCGCCGCATCCCGGGACTACCTCAGACCGCGAGATCGGCCGGCTACTGTCCAATGCGGAGGTGCGGTTCTGGAGGATCCTGGAGAATGAAGACGCGCTATCTGCAGGTGATGATGGCGAGGGGTACGACTCGTGCGCCATGGATCTCATCCTCGGTCGCAGCCTATTAGCGGAGCAGAAGGCGGGCCAGCCACTGCCGGATCCGGCCAAAATTGACTGCAGCGGTTCGTGAAGTTCATAACCAATAACCCAGAAGCCCAGACAAAGCTGCGTAAGGCCGTCGAGGGAGCCTTTGGCAGTAACAGTAGCAGTAGTGATCTGCCCGAGTGTGCAGATATTCTGAGCACGGAAGTCCCCTAACTCGACGCCGTGATAGAGGAGATATGGTCAGGCTATGGGTACCCACCCATAAACCCACGGTTACCCAAGCTACCCATGGGTAGTTTTGGGTCGTTGGCATTACCCATGGGTTACCCATGGGTAGGCAAAAAGAATAAGCGTACCCATGGGTACCCATAGGTAATGCCAAGCTACCCAAAGCCTACCCACGGAATCTTTGGAAATAATTATGAAATAATCGCCTATTAAAATGCTTTTTTAAAAAAAAAAGCATTACCCATGGGTACCCAAAGCCTAACTATAGGGGGAGATCCGATCCGGACGCCGGAAGATACGGAGAACATGCTCTGCTACGAAAATGTCGGGGGCCCTATCAAGGCTCATTAAAGTCGCTCGCAAACCACACACACCACTAACCTGAGACCGGTGTCGAACGACAAGTGTTTACTTGTAGGTGGCGGTTACTTGATAGATACTTGCCAAGTTACCTCTTTTACCCAGCTGCGAGATGCGAGAAGGGAGTTCCCTAAGACGAGCACCTATAGCCCTGATGGTCATGTCCCAGGCTTTTCGGAGATCATCACAGCAGTGCCTGTCGTCAGGTTGAGGGCCGCAGTCCACAGCAGTATTTTACATTAATTATATTCCATGGATTCATTCCTTATAACCGAGACTCATGGCTACCTAGGACTGAACAGGGCTAGGTCATAAAACGGACATAATAGTCTCGCTTACGTGCTTCGACCGTAACGAGAGCATTATTATTGATATGCCATTGAATTCTATTATCCTAGGTAAATGCAGACTGTAATGAAAGGCCTGTTACTTCATCCTTGCCTCGCATGATTATTATCCCACAGATAGTTGGCAAGGCATGCGATTCGCAGAATACGAGCCCGGTACTACGACCTTTTCCGTCCCCAATGATCTTTGCGGGACTATTACCACCCCAGAAACATGCCCAGATGATCTGCGACCCGGCCATGAGCAAAATTCAAGCCTAATCATCGATAGGCAGAATGTTTCGCAGTCCCTCCTTCGATTGCTCTATAGCAGGTTGGTTGGTGATTAGTCTAGACATCTTCTTGTAGGAGATAGTCATCCAAGGGGCCAGAACTCACCTTCTAAGTAACTCTTGACTTGGTCATAATTCTTACACACTAGAATGTGGAGAAATCACTCTCTGTTAGCATGCTTGCTCTGGCCTTCATCATAAGCACTTATGCATTGGTGGAGGGGACCTTACCGTGGTACCCATTGAAAGCATTCTCGAGGGTCACGGGCCCCGGGCTGCCATTCTCGTCCCGGGGTTCGATGGCAACGTCTCCTGCACACATGGCGGCCTGGCGCATGTAGTCGACGCAGTGCAGGAAGTGGGCCTCGTAATCCGAGGGGATGCCGATGTCGGTGGAGTTGGACAGGACGCTGGAGAAGATCTTGCCCATGATGTACTGCTCATGGTGTCGTTGTCCGTCAGCTATGTTGCCCAGGGCAGATGTGCTTTTCTTTCTGGGGTGGGGGGACTGCATACCACACAGTGTATTTGATGGGTTACCGAGGTGGTGTTATACACTTTGCCATCCTCCTCAAACTTCGAGGCTGTAATTTTTGGTAGTCATGTACATGTCAGTGACCCTATTACAATAATCTGGTTGAAAAGGGGGACGCGGTTTTCTCACCTGGCACGATCGACTCCCACTTGGCTTGAGTCTTGGGCATGAGAAACTCCGTCGCCGTCAGAGGCGTAAACTCCGGGTCAGCCTTCCATTTCTGGATGTCGATCGAGACTATCATTTCCCTTCTATATTAGCTAAGCTCCCCTGCGCGCGGTTGCGACCGCTATAACATGAGGAGAAGGAGAAGAACGCACAGGTTGGGCCTGCACTCTTATAATCACCCCCGACTTGTATCTGGGAAGAGGTGCCTGTGGACTGTCCAGCGCTGGCGTAATGCAGAAGAAAGAGTATTCCGACCGTGTTGACCATCAAGAGGACCATGTTGACGAGCCACGAGAAGGACTGAAGCGTTGTCATGCACGTGCGTCTTTCGGACCATTTTGCGCCTTGCACTGTTGCGGCTCGATTCCATTCGTACTTTTCGTGGTCATCCGTCGAGGCCGCCGACAGCAACTCTTCGCGGTCTGCCATGCTTGCAGCGGGAGAGCTGTTGTGTAATGCTTGGCGAGGGTAAGCAGCTGGGTTGGTAGCGATGCAGAGCTCAACTCGGCCCCGTCTAGGATGTCGTTTCGAGATAAGTCAATGTTTGGCAATTCACGGTCATATGATGGGCTCGATTTAAAAAGCAGTAAATGGCGACGTTTTCCTCTTTATATATAGGATGACGTCTCCTCTGTATCCCCAAACATGTTTCAAAGCATAGCCTGAGACAGGTTGGTGGAGTCTGGGCACGCCCTACCCCTGGCCTGCGATTCCACGGTAAAAGCGCATGTTACTAATATGTTGCAGTCAACGTTCGCTACTACCGTCGCGCGGCTAATCAAATGATGACTAGTTTATGTCGTTGCGAAAGCGTATCACTTCAAGTCCCACCTCAGGAATGAGCTGAATTTGTTGTGATAAAGCCAGAGCAGTGTGATGGGAGACGTTAGATGCCGAATTGCCTTGTGAGATGCCTTGCCACTTGGGCAGCTCAGTTGGAGGGCTGGGCCAGACTGCTATTGGTAGGTCGTCAGTCGCACTGCATATGAACTTGCATGCGAGTTGATACATAACAATTAGGGGCTGTGCTGTTTCCCACCCTGTCAAAAAGGGCTCCAGCCATATTATAATCATTGGGCGTCCCACCTAATTAATAACTGGAGTGAGGGGAAAGAAGGTTGCCTGCTGTATTGCTATCTCAACTCCCGACTCTACTTACGCATTTTCTGTTCCTAGTCTCGCACTCCTGGACGCTTGCGCATCGGTATACTGACTAAAGCTATGGCCGAAGTGCTAGGCGCGGTGGCTTCCGGCATAAGCATTGCCCAGTTCGCCGGCGGCATCGTCAAAACAGGCCTCCGCATCAAGAGCCTCCTAGAAGAAGTAAAAGACGTCCCGGAGGACTTGCAGCGCCACCTGGGTCAGATTCAGATCCTAGCCCCTCTGCTCGCCGAGATTGACCAGGGCCCTTCTATCAGCAATAGCGCACTGCGCGCTGCTGCGGAACAGTGCCGGCAAGCCGCGTCCGAAATGGCTGCGATGGCGACCGACTTGTCACATCGGGTGGAGTCCTCAAAGGGGTTCAACCGGCGGTTTCGCTCCCTTCAAGTTGTCTTGCAGAAAAGTACTCTCTCGCGACATGAGAAGCGGGTGCAGGCGACTATGCAGATGCTCATGTTGGCATTGCAACTAACCAGCCTCTGCAGACAGAACGAGCTCATGTGAGAACTACCAAGGAGGGTTAAGATCTCTTATTTGTTTAGATTGCTGATCCAGGCACAGCCAACTACAATTGTCTCAGCCCACTACCATTGCGGCCGAGATAGTTAGCAGTATCGACATTGCCAGGAGAGCAGAGGATCTGTCGAAGACAAATGTGCAGGCCTGCGTGGAAGACGGTGTTACCCGTAAAAGACACCACGAGACCAGACTTATAGGACGGGCTTTACCCAAGCGGCCTGGTTCCTTCCGCCCGATTGCCACCTTCGGCATGGAGTGGCTGACGGGCTCCATCGATTTCGAGACCGCTGACGATGCCACGACGGTTAATAATCCATGGTATCGAGTCAGAGTCCGGCTCCCCCAGTGGCTCTCAGAAAGAGCACTTGACTCATTGCTGTGCAAGGATGCACAAAGCTGGAACCACATCCTCACGCCATACCGTGTGCACCAGATGGAATCGGCCATAGGTTCGCAACTACAAGAAATCTTGGATCAAGATGATGTCCAGGGACTGGACAGACTTCTTCAAAGTGGAGTGATTGCCATCCGCGACCAGTTCATTGAGATGCAGATAGTCCCTGCATTTATAGCAAGAAGGCAAGGATCAAGAGGGCAGGAAGTAAAAGCGACTTCGCAAAGCTGCCTGTTCTCAGTGAGCTCTGCTTATGTTTACCCCGTCATTTGGTAGAAAACTAACCATAACAGGTCGCAATCGGGACTGAAGCCTGGAGGATTGGTCATTACTTGGAAGATAAGGGGGTGGTACCGCCAGGTGTCCCGACTATCCAAACACGGAAGTGGAATAATGACAGTGTCGATGCATACCACCGTCGAGTATTATTGGAAAAGCTCGAGATGAAATCACTAATCATGGAGTTATTGGGTTCTTTCAATGGCAGTCTCAATGAGTTCCAGGGTTTGAGAAGATTGGTCTGGCCCGACTCCGAGTTTTTCCACGAATCTTTGACAAGCACAAGAATCTCTACTGCTGGACACATACTCAGCAGCGTAATGTTGGGAGAATCTGACGCATCTCTACAGAGTCAGAAGATACGGTATACGCTCTCTCGCACAGGAAAAATGTGCTCCAATGTTATGCCGGGCCGCTTGCTTGCTGGTCTGGTCGGCCAAGTTGAGAGGGCGATGGCACTGGCAACACTTAATGGAAACGCTTCAGATCGCGGCATCTGGGCTGAGCTGTGGGTTGAACTCACGAGAGCTGATCTAACTAGGAAGATTATTGAGGACATACCAAGTCAAAACACCGGAGTTACACAAAAGGCACCACGGCACTCTTGGCTCGGTGCCCTGCTGAGCAGTGCCATGGGAGGGTTATATGTCAGTTATTATGGTCGCCTAGGGGCAAGATATCACCAGTACCGCACTTATCACATTTACAGACGAGTTGATGCAAGAATGAATGAGGCGATCAGAGAGCATCTTCGACTGCTGCAGACCTGCGGAGTCAACTTGACATCAATGGCAGAAAGTGAAATACCACTATGGGAGCATTTTGTCGAATGCTTGGAATTGAAAGAATACCCATTTTTCGAGCTACCAGGTTTGGCTTTGCACTACATTGGCATCACGCATGGCCCGAACCCGGAGGATTGGAGATTTTGGACAGCGGATAACACGGAGTCATTCGCAGGAGACTTCTGGGAGCTCGTGGAGCCAAGGCCTTTATGGATGCCCGGAGGCTGGGTTGAGGAAGAAGATATGATTTGATATGTTATTAGATAGCCGGGGGTCCGCGTCTGCTGGAGCACGCCATTGCTGATTACGATTTCCTGATAGCGAATTGCTTGATTGATGACTAATGTCGCTTGAAACCCCCGAACAATGCCTGGATCTGCGGGCGCATCGAAGCCCGAGCATGTCTTGCAACACCTTTTCATCTCAGTACTATCCGTATATACTATGCTATAGAAAAGACATACAGCAGTAAAAGCGCCGACCTTGGTTATCCGTCCTTCACTTAATAGGTACACACAATGGGGGACTTGGAATCCCAGCAGCAGCAGGCCGGAAACACCGAGCGCACCCCGCTTCTCGAGCAGCAGCACCAAGCGCAATCGGCACCACACCCAACTGAAACTGGAACAGAGACAGGAGAAGAAGCCCGAGATGAGCTGAATGAACCGAATGAACCGAGTCACGACGACGAGCACGAAGCCGCCGCGCTTCTTGAGCCGCAACCCCAACAGTCGCCACGGCAGCGCACCAAGGCCTGGTGGTTCTGGAGGATACTATGGGCGGTGCTCGCAGCCCTCGTGCTCGCCGTCTTCATCAAGGGCTGGGTGGACGCTAAAGACGTCGATTTCGACCTGGGCCATGCCCTAAAGCGCGCTCTGGGCGGCGGCCTGAGCGGTGCCGCCGCTATGGTTTTACAGGTGCTGCTACTGATGGTTAGTGCAAGCCACCGCTTAAGTTTTAAAGTGCTGACGCGCTTCCACCGTGGCAGCCGATCCGGACCATCATGAACTACCAGTACCGCCACGGCACCGGACTGCGCACCGCCACGAAGACGCTCTACCGTCAAGGCCGCATCCCCCGGTACTACCAGGGCATCGGCGCTGCCCTTGTCCAAGGTCCCGTCGCCCGGTTCGGCGACACGGCTGCCAACGCGGGCATCCTAGCTTTGATGCAATCCAACGGATATCTGAGCAAGCTGCCGTCACCCGTCAAGACCATCTTCGTCTCGCTTTGGTAAGCAAGCCTTCCTGCTCCATCACTGACTTTGGTTATTTCATTTTAGCCATCTGTTGTTGATCGCTTCTTCTATTTCTACAGTGCTGCTGCGTTCCGGATGATCTTGACGCCCATCGACACCCTCAAGACCACTCTGCAGGCCCAGGGCGCTCGCGGGACGTCGTTACTTCGCCAGAGAGTCAAGACGAATGGCGTGGGCAGTCTCTGGTGGGGAGCCTTTGCCACTGCCGCGGCGACCTTCGTCGGCAATTACCCTTGGTTCGCGACGGTAAGCACTTACTTACCTCTCAACCCATCTTGGCTGGACAGTCATGTAGTCTGAGAGGCAAGACGTTTCTGACACTTTTGCTTTGCCAAAAAAGTACAACCTCCTTTCCGAATTGCTCGAGGAGCCGCCCCGCCACCCCTTGATCGTGTGGCTGCTCCGCCTAGCCTTCATCGGCTTCTGCGCCTCCATCATCTCGGACACGGTGTCCAATTCGCTCCGCGTCGTCAAGACGTACCGCCAGGTCAACGACACCAAGGTCTCGTACTCGGAAGCTGCCAGGCTCGTCGTCCTCCAGGATGGCATCTCTGGGCTCTTTGGCCGCGGCTTGAAGACTAGGATATTGGCAAATGGCCTGCAGGGCGTTTTGTTCACCATCCTGTGGAAGTTGTTCTTGGATCTGTAAGTTTCTCGCCGTTCCGTCGTCTTCTTTTATCCGGAGATCAGTACGCAAGTGGGTGAATAACGCTAAATATTCATTCTTCGCAGCTGGGAGAAAGAGACAAGCTCGTAGGACAACAATCCAGCGTTGCCTCCTATTGTATCCTCGCTTTGGTGGGAGTAATAGAGGGAAGCTGAGTGTTTCCGTCTCGGGTTCCGAGCTGAGCTGAGCTGAGCTGATGGAATCTGTTAAGAAGCCAGGGCAATGAGGAGACTGGTTGCCAGTATATACAAGGACGCGGCAACACAGTCTCTTGATTCTATACTGTCATATTGGAAGAACTGGGGGATAGAGGGACCGTGGAGTGCAATCGCGGATGTTGTGTTGAGTGAGATGCTTGAGTTAGCCATAAACCACACAAGTTTCGAGGAGTGCTTGCTATCATGGTCCCGGGGAATAAGGCAGATCCTGGAGACGGTTCTAGGGCACGTATATAGACAGTGATGAGGTTAAGGATAGGTACAAAGTATAGAGCCCTAGGATCTAGTCCAGTTCTTACAGAAAGAGGCTCGATACCGTGGCCATCTCACTATTAGAATACATGCGACTACGAAATAAAAACGTTGTTTAGCTCTGTCAGATATTTGTAAAATTGTTCTCGTGTGCAGCATCTCCACCCATTCCCAAGGATTGAAAGGAAGCCATCCGAAATAAGGGGCTCAAGTCTTGGCCCCATGTACAAGCACTGGGTTTTCAGCATCCTACCTCGGTCAAGATTAGAACTAGTAACTTCCGCGATGGAAATTGGAAACATACCAGGGCTTCGAAAGGTCCCCCATCTCTACCGCCACAACCTGCATATAGCGACCCAGTTCGGGGAGGGCTTACTCTCCGTCAGATTCGACGGCCTTGACGTCAGCCCAGGTAACAACGCCGGCGGGCTCAACCTCTCGGCCCTCGACCGCCTTGACGTCGGCCCAGGTGACGACACCAGCGGGCTCAACCTCTCGGCCCTCGACAGCTTTGACGTCGGCCCAGGTGACAACGCCGGCGGGCTCAACATCACGGCCCTCGACAGCTTTGACGTCAGCCCAAGTAACAACGCCGGCGGGCTCGACATCCCGTCCCTCGACGGCCTTGACATCAGCCCAGGTAACGACGCCAGCGGGTTCAACATCCCTAGGCATGCTGGGAGTGGGAATGGCAAGAGCCGAGGCGACGAAGAAAAGGGTCCAAGACAGCTTCATGATGAAGAGGAAGATAAGGGTAGGTGGTATATCTTTATTGAAGAGACGATCTGAAACAAATTGGACGAGCAAGTATCAGTATAAGTAAGTATTCAAAAGCCCTGGGATATTAATGGGTTCAAATCGCCTTTTGGTAGGGGCTTGGCCATGTAGTAGTTATATACCTGTGGAAAGGGAGAGACGCTACATTTGGGTGACATGTACTATCCACACAGCGACCAAAAGTCAACAGAGTATGATCATGCAACGCCTTGCACGTTCCGAAACATCTTTGCAGTGAGAACCTAGCCATTCCACTTCATTATCCTACCGGATACCCTTAGAGATCATCTCCACCCTTCCGAGAGGGAGTATAGTCATCTCGGTCGACAGCCATCACCCCCTCGTGTTTTCCGTCGCTTACGATGGCCTGCGGGTGTTACGTTGCAGAGACAGCCTTGACCGAATCCTTCGGAGCCACGATATGTCGTGTATATTGGAGTACAAGAAGGGTACATCAAGCCAAAGCCCCTTGATGTATCTTCGGCACTGGGGCCCAGCGAGAGGTCTGGGCGCACTTACACCTACGCGTGTCCGTATAGGCATCTGGCGACTGTCACCGCGCCTTCGCCCGCAATGCTTCCATGCCGGATCCTTGCCAGCGGCTCGGGGTGCTTATTGGCTTCCTGGCCTTGTATCGGCACGAGTGCTGCTGCCAGGGTATAGGTGGCATCAGGTGCTCTGGTGATCAGTGGCGAGAATAAGAAGTGGCGGTATTAGGCTATTGGGGGCCTGGCTATAGCATGTAGCACTCTCACTTGAGCGGCACAATAACGCGCTAATCTCGTGGAATGGTAACTGGTCGGGCGAGGAGGATGTCACTTGTTGCGTTTCCAGTCTGTGCTTGTATAGAACGACAGACAACCTCAATGCAAATGCAGCCCCAGCCGCCATGGGAGGTAGGTGATTGGATGGCGCCAGTAGATACCGTCAGCTCTAATGCACGTCCCGCTGAAGGCGCTGTCTAAGGTCTTACATGCCCCCGCACGTAGGAAAGGACAATGCAGCTGGGCCAATATCCGCCTATATTCGCAGGATCATGCATGAGTCAGCGCCAGCATATATCCTCTATAAAGGCATATTTAGTTATGCGCTCTTTACCCTCCCTTCGATGTAAGAATCCCCCCTTTGATACATATTCAGGCGTGCAAGTGACATGCGAAGCAGCAACCTTCATGCTCTATGACAACTTTCAGGTGCTAAGTTCGACCGGCCTGAGTGCATAGAGAAACGATCAAACTTGGAGAATTGGTCATCACGCGCACTGCCGGTTACTGAAAGCCGTAATACAAAATGACGACTGGGTATCTACAGTAAGGTGTTCATCTATGTCTGGCGCACTTACAAGTCGCTGACACAGTGTTCAGGATCAGAGAAACCGACCCAGAGGCGACAGGGGACCAAGAACTCGGGGATATGTTGCTGGATCAGAAGGAGCAGTCCGTCCGTTCCAGAGTCTGCGGCGGACAGCGGCTCTCGGCCTGGGTGATGGCCAAGGACCTTGTCTTGGCGGCACTCGCCATACCTGGAATCCTCTTCATAATGCAGCACTTTGCCGCCCGGCCGACGGCACACACGGCCCCCGCCGCGCTGTCGCCGCCGCCCGGGCCGGGGGGCTGCAACTGCGGCGACAGCATCGCCGAGGCCGTGTCGCGGCAGTGCCGGTTCGACGCCCTGGCCATGGCCTGGCTCCCGCCGCACTGCCGGGACGACGAGCTGACGGCCGAGTTCGAGCGCGCCGGCGACGGGCCCGGGGGGGTCCTGGGCCTACTACCGCGACGCGGCTCACGGCGAGGCCATCGGCGTGGCCGAGCTCGCGCGCGAGGGCGCCGGCCACGCCGCCTTCCGCGTGTACATGAGCATGGAGTGGCACCGCGCCCACTGCCTCTACTACTGGGTCAAGGAGCATCGCTTCCGCCGGAACGGGAAGGCGATGGAGAAGCGGAGCGACAACGAGGACCACATCAGGCACTGCGGGACTATCTTCGCGGGCGGGCTTGGCAACGGCACCACGGCGCTGGTGTCCTTTAATGCTGATGAGCATCAGACTTGAGTGGGACAGTATACAGGCTATTTCTGTATGACTACATCTAATTATAGAGAGTACTGCAATTCACAATTTCAACACCCCGTTGTAAACTCATCACAAATGAGCTCCAAATTCTGATCACGAGGATCATCGGATTGATTCTAAGGCTGTCTGTGAATCTTCTTCCCCTGCATCATCCTATACCATCCAAACCTGCCATGGTCTACCCCCTTGATCCATGGACACGTCACGTACTTGGTGTATACCGTCTTGTCCGCACGCGCCCTATCTAGTATCATCATCTCGCAGTGGTTCGTTCGATGAGTATCCGCCGTGTAGCCGTCCAGTACCTCCCCCGCGATGGCCGCACGCTGGACCTTTCTCCAGTTATACATACAATGAACGAGCTGAAACCGGTAGCCGACCTCGAGCTCCTCCCACTCCCCGGCCAAGACCTCCTCGGTTGACAATGCCGCTGCCGCCGAGGCATTCTGGGCCGACGACCACGCATCGTGGCGCAGGAACTCGGCGGCCAGTGCGGCGTCATGGCAGCGCCACGGCACCCAGCCCATGAGGACTATGTCGAAGACGCAGCCCAGGCGCCTGGCCTCGTCTGGTGACTGTCCGCATTCTTCCGGGCTGTTCGACGGCTTGCTGGCTGGGATCGTGCAATCAGATCCGTGGATTCGTGACACCGCGATGAGGATGAATACCGTCAGTGCTGATACGGATATGACAGCAGCAATGATTCGGTCGTAAGAGCGTATGCAGTCTCTGAGGGTTTCGGCTTCATTTGTGTTGCGCTCGTCTGCTGATGCGCTGCTGTGGTTGAATCTATCGGACTCCAACAATTCAACGGTTTCATATTTGTTTGCATTTTCATCCATGGTGATTCTTTAGCCTAGCCTATCAGCAATGCATATGAGACAGCTGATTGACAGAAGACAGGCGGCAGGCATCAATGTTACTGTTTCGAATCAAGAACCAGCATGGACTGCAGAATATCGCGATGTCCTTACTTGAATATTCTTTTAGCAAGGTTAACGACTAATGCAATATTCTCTAAACGAATCTATCAGTAACTCTAATTAATGCAAGTTGTAATGGATAGTCTAGACTATTCGTCAGGGGTATTCACATTCAGCGGAGTTGCACCAATGATATACCCGACCTTAATCTGCAGAGACGGGTGGTGCCTAATACAATACACCGCTCTTGATGCTCGCTTATTAGATGGACCTTCTCCATGCGCCAACTTGCGTCTATCAAAATCTTGTCACACATGGCCGCACTTGGCCAGCCGATGCAACCTAACTTAAGGCTGACATACATGAACCGGAACATGCGGAGAGGAGGGCCCGGGTGTCGTGTTGCCATTGGCTCTCCATCGCAGGTATCTTGCCTTCCATTCAGATCCATCGTGATGTGTCCGTCGGTGTGATCAGCCAGTTGTTTCGAAGATAAGGGGACACTGAAGCACAAAAAGCAATCAAGCGGGAGACATTTGTCATACCCCGCTCAGTGGCGTGCGCCTTGTGCATCATGGATAATCAAATCCAACACCAGTCGTGGTTAAGTCAAGCTTCGTATCTGCAAAGATGACCGCGTATATGCAGTGAGGGGCGGGGGGCAGTTTCAGGGAATGCCTCTTTCCAGAACCCAGGTCGAAAATGATCAGGTCGAGAAAGTAGTCGAGCAACTGAACCGATGTCGGAACCATCTTTGATGCTTCTTCGGCGTGGACTTCGATTCAATGTATGTGACCTGGCCCTTCTGCTATAGCCTGCAGACTGAACTCCCCATCTCGCCAGATCTTTGCTACCCACACACGTTGCCCCAACTCACGCAGCTTGATAGTCTCGAGAATGCAGTCTGTTCGCCTACTCCAGCCCGACTATGAGCCTGTGAAGACTGAAGACGACAAGTGTCCTCAGTATTCTGATGGTCTCAAAGATGGCGAGCCTGTGGCAGAAGATGCGCATTATGTGGCTTTGCGAGAGCACATGGCCTCGAGGCTGCGAAGACTCAAGTTAATCGTGACTGTTCTCGCCTCTCTATTGATCTTTGTCTGTCTGTTCTGGCTGGGGACGGAGTTGAGAGCGGAGCGAACATCAGAAGCCGCATTTGAGATCTATTGTAAGTGGGCTTATTAGATTCTCTCTCGGTTCCCGGAGTGATGGGCTAATAATATCAGCCTCGACCACCGGCAAGAAGATATCTCAGTACTCTATCCCAGCCCCCCAGTTCTACTCGCCAGCTCAGGAGGCTACGGTGTGGAAGCCTATGGTGTTTCATAACAATTTCCACGAAGACCGTACGCCGTGGCAGGGTCCTCCGAATGATGAGGTTGACAAAGCTTGGGACTCAATTTACAAAGGTCGGAGACTCTCTAGAGACTTAAACCGGTTCCCCAACGATTTTAACGCATTTCTTAGGGATTGGAATTATCAAAATCCCTAAACAGGATGCGGACAAGCTCCCTAATCAGACATTACCAATACCAGGCGAGGAGGACGGCTACATAGTTGGATTGGAAGTATACCATCAACTCCATTGCCTTGTAAGTCACAGTCCCCTCTAATTCGCAAGACTGAATCTGACTCTCAGCTGGTAGGACTTCGTCCGGCGGGCTCTCTATCCAGACAGGTACGGCGGTGATAGGAGTATGGATGACTGGCATAAGGATGAATTCTGGATTCACGTCGGTGAGTAGTTGCACCCCTTGGTTATCTGAATGGCAACAACCCCGTGGGTTCTCCAATGATTAGCTGACCTATTCGACTCGCGTGTATCCTGGTACAGATCATTGCATAGACAACCTCCGCCAAACCATCATGTGCTACTCGGATATCAGTGTTATTCCGTGGAAAGTGAATGATCGGGTACACAAAGAGTTCCCCGATGCTCACACCACACACATGTGTCGGGATTTCGACGCACTGACCGAGTGGATGCTTCATCCGGATCGTCATTTCCCCCAGGAGAAGTATCAGCTCCGTCTCGAGGCTCTGCATGCCGGCGCTCTACACTAATAGTTTGTAATCTGTCGGTTCCGAGTCCATCGATGTCATGAATGACCCCGTTTGTGCTGGTTATGTGTTTTATATTAGTCCTAACCCTAGGGTGAACTGTCATTCTATCTCCCCATATGTTAGTTGGGGTTCTCATGAGGAGTCGGACTGGTTGGAAACGGTACGGTGTCTAAACTCCTGCACATAGTCACTATAATGAATACAAATATGTGCCCTATTCTTTCCAATACCTTCTTATAAGTTACAGCTTTTATATGATAAACATTTTAAACTTTTTTGTTAAACGACGTAACGCTCTTCAAACCGAATACAGCTTCTGAGGCTTATATTCCCCGTGATTCTATCTTGCCCAGGCCTCCTCTATTATCAAGCCCGATGACCTTGACAATTTGTACCAAGGGATTGCAACATGAATTTCGCAATCACAGTTGAATGGAGACTTAAAAGCATATGACAATATATCGCACAAAAAGCAGGTAGGACATATTCAGCTTCTTGCATTGACTGCCTAATTACTACTGGGAAAGACTATCTACAGATTTCAATGCCAACAGTGATCATGCGCGTAGCCTCCATCAATCTTCGAAATACGGTTTGATGGCCCTGGGACCGCCGTCAAACCGGTCGACCATCCATTTCTGGAGGGGCTCAAAGTGCCTGCATGTGTGAGGCACGTCGGAATCAACGTAGTTCCTGCCGATTCCCTTATAGAACTTCGTGGGTATTGGGGTCATGTCGCCAGAACACATGATGTACTGTCTTAATTGCTCAATGCAGTGGTCTTGGTGCAGATCGTATTCCACTGTCTGCTGTTCCGCGCACGACTTTCCCGCATGTTTCTTATCATAGAAACAGGGGTTCAGGGCCTTTCGGATTTGGTTCTATCAAAGCAATTAGAGAAGATTTCCTTTTGAATCCCGCTCGTAGCTTTCGGAAACTACTTACAAGGCAGTGTAGAGTGTGAAACATGTCAAATCTGCATGAAAGGATATGTCAATGTTAATATGCTACCCTTCGGAACAAACCCGAGGGAAAGGCATATTACGATCTCGCACTTACCCTGCAACGTATCCCCCTCGTTGATGATCCCAATAATCATCAATGTCCTCACCCCATGTGGTGACAGCTTCCTCCTTCGTGATTAGTACATACCGCCCTAAGATGAAAACCTATCAGCTTGGCGAGAAAGAGGCGTTCGGGAGGTCTTACCCCAAGTTAGGTTGTCCCAGTTCCAATCGATCTCCTCGTGCAGTATGGGGTTGCCGACGTACAAGATCGGGTCGGGGTTCGGAACCCACATGTCGCCATTGTCGTGAAATGCCCCCGCGCCATTGAAGCGACGGGGTGAAGCAGATATGTGCTCACGGCTGCTCACTGGTCGTGTGGAACGAATGCTCAGTCCTCTCCTCTCTGCCTCTCATCGTTCGGATACTTACCGAAATCTGTAGCAAACCCATGATGGAATGAACCTGTGTTCATGTCCGCTTGCTGGCCATCAACCAACATGCCCAAGAAAATACACAGCGTGGCGAGAATAAATACAAGAGCCCAGGCGGCAATGGCATGATATCGCCGCCATATAGGAAGTCTATCGATGGGTGAGGACTGTGCCTCAACGCCGCCATCTTCTGACGTCGACAACGGCGCATACTTGGGCATCGCACCTTTCATCTCGACACTGCGACTGAAGGGCAAGCATGTACGATGTGTGAATAAACTGAAGTGCTAAAGACATACATAGCCAGGTAGACTAGAGAATGGCTGCTATGGGGGAGTATCATTGAGCTCACTGCCACCGCCAATACATGTTCGGGTTGAAGATGACGGGTCCGATCTCGGCCTATGCGGTCTCAATATCGCTTCGGTGGCGTGGAAACAAGAGTTAACGTTACCCAGCCGGGAGAGCGGATCTCGAACGCCATCTGGACCCCTGTCTGGTCAGTAAAAAGACAATGCAGGACTAGGGCTAGCACCGTCAGCCAATGGGGTGGTCAGCAATATTTAGACATACCTACTTAAGTAAACAAGCATTATTAAGTCGGCTACTTACGCCCAGGACCTCCTGTACTTCTTATCTGTGAAACACCATGTACCTCTTCGAACTGTCTGAACGCGCTACCAGGCCTTTCTCGCCATCCCGCGATGCGATGTGCAGTGAACTTCCTTTTTGGGGAGTATAGGATGGATTCCTCGTATGACCCCGGCGGAAAGACTGAAATATCCCTTGACACCATCATTTACCCCCGGCTTATGCGGCATTGGTGTAATACCAATCACTGATCCCAGTGACCGTTGTAAGAATGGACCTGTGTGCTCAACTTCTCCTTTGATAGCGACCATGGCCCATCCACTCGAAGGGTCTTCCCCTGCCTCCCCCGTCTCAACCGGTTCTTTGAATCTCCTCTCTCTTTTCTCACAATTCCGCAACTGGCACATACCTTACTGCACCTAGCACAGACATACCAGTACATGACGGTTGCGTGAATTATAACAAGATGGCCAAGGAGTCTATGGATAATTCTGTCCTCGACAGCGATGACGAGGCTATCCTCGCCCTCCTCTCGAACCAGCGGACGAGCCCCAGCAACAAGAAAGCGCTCCACCGCCGGCTTCTCCGGGCCGGGCCGAAGCTGCTCGCTTGGGCCGTCGCGGGCCTCTGCGCCGCCTCCATCGTCTACACGGCGGCGACCGTGTCCAAGATGGCGGGCGCGGCGGGCCCCGTCGGCTACGGCGACTGCGGCGCGGCCGAGACGGTCGAGGAGGCGCGGGCCAGGGGCTGCGTCTTCGACCCCATGGGCTGGATCTGGACGCGGCCCGAGTGCTACGACGCCGAGCTCGTCGCCGACTTCATGAACCGCACCCACTACACGTGGCACACCGACTACAAGCTCGAGCCGGACACGCAGGTCCCTCTCGACGTCGTCTTCCGCGGCGACCACCCCAAGCTGTTCACGCAGAGGGACTATCACGCCATCCATTGCACGGTAAGTCGAACAAGCCCCCGCGCGTCTCTGACGGAAAAGCAACGGGCCTGCTCTGCTGGCTAGTCCAGACACGGTTTCGCCTCGAGCGGGCTGACGAAGTTTGCCCTGCAGTACATGTGGAAGAAGATGCACAAGGCCATCGCGGCGAGGAAGCCCCTGGACAGTTACCTGCTGGATTGGCACCACACCAACCACTGCGAGAAGATTCTGCTCCATGAAGAGGATGTCCAGTGCACGGAGGACATGATCTGCCCTACTTGGGTCAGGGCTACCTGGACTTCTTGTACGAGACCATAAGGGGCGTTATTTACTATGGTGAAAGTGTATTAGCCATTTATTCTTGGATTAGTAGTCTACGGTAGTAGTTGGTTGTTAACCGGGTTGTTTCTTCGGCAAGCATTGTGAGTGCAGGATCAAGGGTCCAGATCAAGCGAATACATCCACGACCCATCATTATGAGTTTGATCCTAGAGGCCTCCATTAGTCATGAATCTTTATTTCGGTACAGTACTCAGTCACCCACCCAGTAGAACTTCCCTGGTTCTTGTAACCCAGGCCGAGAACAGAAACTTAACGCATAGTGACGATGATAGTCAGTAAAAGCCCAATGAAGCAGAAGAATATGAATACAGGCCAACGCGAGGACTAGGGGGTAGATAGGCAACTCGGCCCGGTGGTCTATCTTCCGCATAAATTATCCTCTCACCTTTATCATCTTACATAAGATATGTACTTTCCCCACTCGACTTTTCCTAGAAATATTCCCGTTCGGCTCTGCATTTTGTGCATCTTCACCTCCATACCTTGAAATCTTGGCTTTGATGAGTGTCGGCGTATACTAACATATTGGTGCACTATGGATAGGACAACCAGACACTACTATGGCAACTGCCATTGCGGCCGCTATCGCTTCAAATTGTCCTTATCCTCGGAAGTCAAAGCTGCCGTCTCATGTACGTGTGGCGTTTGCACCAAGAAAGCCTACTTGTGGTTGTCGCCGCCTGAAGGAAGCTTCCGTGTCATGAGGGATGATGGCCAATTGACAGAATACGATTCCGGTGGCCTGCTTGACAAGGTAAATATACATACTTTATCTACACTTTATCCAATGTCATAATCTGACAAGATGAAGCCGTATTAATAAGCTGACAACATATATATCTAGTTCTGTGGTCACTGTGGCACGGGTGTAGTGGGCGAACATCGCGTGGGACCATTACGGGGCACGTTCCTGGTGAATGTGCGAGCTATCCAGGGGGTAAACCCCTATGAAATTGAGTACGAGACCCCCTTTCAAGGTAGATACAATCTGCCCGAAATAATGCTCAAAACCTATAGGCCTGCTATTACCACTCTCCATACCCAAGATGTCCAACAACCTGCAGAGTCGAACAACACAGGACCGAAACACACCTTCTCCTGCCATTGTGGAAGCGTCAAGACCACGCTCCTAGTTCCGCTCAAGGAGCAAGAAGTGAAGGAGGATAATTGTGGCAGATGCGTGAGGGTGAGTGGGGTGAACTGCTTCAACCAAAACTACTTTGCCTTCTGACCAACCTCACAGACTGCCTACATCGGAGTGTATCCAACCAAAAGCCAAGTCAGCATTCCGACAAGCAGCTGGGAGAACAGCTTCGCGTATGCTGGGAGGTATGGCGGGGGCTCTCACCACTGCAAGACGTGCGGGGTCCTCGTCTTCGATGAGGTGGCGGGACCTCCTATCTCGGTCTTTGACGACGTGGCTCCGGAGAGAAGAGAGTACGTGCTCGGCGTCTACCACAGGAACATGAACCTGCAGCCACTCAACGTTAGGTGCGTCGAAGAGTTCGATATAGGGTCGTTGGATATCCAGAGATCAGATGAGGGCACTGAAGGCTACACGCTTGACTCGTGAAAGATGTATCGGAGACGCCCAAGTTCATTGGGTGCCTTTTCTTTTCTTTTGAGTATAATGCATCTACTTCAGATATAGCTTGAGGTGTGTCCTTGGTAAGCTTTAGCATAAATACTTACTAATGCGGACGAGCATCCCCCGCGGTAAGATCACTATTCTTCCACCTTTGGTTATTCTTGTCTTGACCCTAAGGACTAAAGACACCACCCAAAGTCAGACCGCGTTTGCTAATCTGTAAGTAAAATTATTAAGTCCAAGAACGATGTTAGCAATAGCCGTAAAGAATAATCGAAGCTACACGAAGTGCGAACTATCTTCTACATCTCCAGGAACATCAAAACTTACATCAAGACTCCCAATGTCGATGGATAGGCCAGGCAGTCTGAAACCATTAACCCGTTGTTTTAGCCGAGTAGTAGCATTTGTAAAAAGAAAAAAAGAAATGGAAAAAAAAGAAATGGAAAAAAAACATACAACACCAGGGATTCGCTGCTCGTCACCGACGCAACTACTAATCCGGCTGTCACCTGCTTATATATGGGAGAGCGGACGGGATCCCTAGTTATCAGGTGCATATGGTCGTATGTGCTAGATCTTCTCTTTAAACACTATTATGTATAGAGACAAAAAGACAAATAAGGGACTGTTTCCGAGTTCAAGCATGCGACTGGCTTATGAAGCGACGACTACGTTGAAGTACCCAACTATAAGAATAAGTGAATTGTGGAGCACACTCAATCATGAACCAGCCTCTCTTCGCTGCAAATTGTACAGGAATTGAATAAGTCAGCAACCGAATCAGGTCCTGGATCAGATTGTGTCCAAAATCATGATTCATTCCACCACAGTAAACTACGGGAGGCATGAGAGAACCGAATTGACCTGGAACAGCATTGGGTATCAGCACGAGAGAGGCTGTCCAACTTATGCAGCAGGCATTCGAGCATGTCGTGCTCCAGAGTGTTTTGGATTGGATTTCACCTTTGAATTTCCTTGCAGTTCAAAAAGTGTCAGGTGGTGTGGGAATAGAACCAAGGCGGTCGGGTACAACGGTATATCAGGTGCCAGAAAGGCCTTTTTCGCCTCCGCCGTCTTTCGGAAGCGGCCTAGTCGTAAGGTCTTGATCGGGACATCTTCTCACGAATTGGAGGCCTAGGGCCAGATATCCATCGTCGTCGGCGAGCTATATGAGCTTCGCGATAGTGAGCAAAAGGCTGAGCTGCCTTGGGGGTCTCTACACCGAACTCCATAGATTTTGACGGCTTCACGCCTGGTTGAAACCATCGAGGCATGGTTTAAGAACTCTGCGGATACCGATGGCTATAACTCTTTCCCACATTGTACTGTGATAATTGCAAAGAGCGTTGCAGCATTGGAGATTCATCGCAGTATAATTATCATACAGTGATTGAGATCGTTGTAATTGTCAAATATGAAGAGAAAGGGAAAGATGTATTGTCAAGAATGAAGCCAAATATCGCAGAGCCGACCAAGAATATGTACGACAGACTCAGGGTGGAGGGAGGGCAACACGGAGCATTCGAACTCGCTATTGTTGGGCACTCTAAAAGAGGAGGGACTTGAAATCGAAAGCAGACGCTGACTACGAGACAGCTTTTCATGTACAGGAGATGAGGATTAATAATATTTTGCCGGGAGTTCTGACGTTCGAGGACAACAAGCAAGTCACCCCTACGACTTCATCGAAGCCAGGAGAAGGGGGAGGAGGCAAAAAGGAATGGTCCTGCTGGATAGAGAAGATCTGCAACTACGATGGCAAAGATGAGGCAGGAGATTGTAACAGCAATGACCAAGAAGTAGGCTGTGGAAGGCCGTACTGCAATGACAGACCGAGGAATAAGGTGCGTGGGTGTAATTTCTCTGTTTCTGGTGTTAACAATGCCGCTGTTTTTGTGTCGAGTAAGTAAGTATACACACGGGATAACTATCTCTGATGCACCGCTACCCGTGGCTCACGGTCCGGGCCGTAGCAACGAGAGCCGCTGAGTGTGTCGTTGACAGAAAGGGGGTCAAGTGATACAATATCAAATCCAAATTATGCCCAGGCCATTATGTTTCTTTCTTTCTTCCATATTTCCCTGCCACCGCTGAATAAGCTAGCTGTGGGTGGGCCGAATTAGGGGCTCATACTGGACTTCTAACGTCAGGACGGGTGACCGTGCGGGCTAGAAACCGGAGGCGCTAAACTCTATGGCAACGTTAGCCAAGCCGAATAGATGAAATTCTAGGAGACTAGTACTGATCAGGCAATAAGCCAGATTAGTATGGCTTTACATCAGTTCAAGGCTTGATTCCTTTGTGCAGCTGGTTGGCTGTGGCTTTTCCCCCTGAGATTTACATCTCCCCTGAAGCATATGAGCTATTGATAGTCTCGGCTGGACACAAGGTCTGGCTCCCCAGCTAGCCGAGACAAGGGCCGAGCCAGCCTATCATGGCATTTACCTTGTGTCCGCGGCTCTTCTGGACTATTGCCGGCCCAGCTCCTCTTCTGACGTTCAGCGCAAGCGCCGAAAGTGGACTTGGTGGAGTTGAGGAGGTTTGGAGTACATGTGCGCTTACTTTGGATTTTTGGAGCTGGGTCGCCTATTGGAGCCTTTCGCAGGGCGTTAATTTAGGGCTGCATGTAGTGAATGTGCGGCTATGGGCCTGTTTAAACGCTGTGGGGACAGAGAGCCTTGATTGGCTTAATACAACGAGAGCTGGACCATCGCCAACATCTCGCAAGATGAACAAAACGGCGACTTGAAAGCCTCCAAGGGCCAATGGAATCATGCCAAGGCTAGTTGCTTAGAATTGAAGGAGGTCCAACGGCTTACAGTGATGGCTTTCGAAGTATTCTCGCATTCGGCCTTCCTGGAGCTGCCGCAAGAAACGAGAGCCTATCAGTTACTTGAGGGCTGCGGACTGGCCCCTCGCTTCCTCGCCCATATCCATGAGAAGGAGCGAATTCCAATAAAGTGGGGCGTGGCACGATTACACCTTTGCCGTAACCTGACCCGACGCTGACAGGGCACAGTGACCACCGAGTTTGTCTGGAGCATAGAACCAGAGTTCTTTTACACATACACGTATATCGCTGCTTTACGACCCTTGCTTCCATGGGTTGGTTCTTCGCGAGCGGCAAGCAGTTTGACCCCCCCCCACTGGCCGGGGTTCAGCTTTGGGTCGCATTCTTCCAGGCTCCAGCTCTGGATCGCATTCCTCCAGGCTCCAGCCTTGATCTTGCTTGTTTTCCCACATATTCACCCCGAAGCAAACATCTGATGGCCTTTAATAGTTCTCGCCATACGGAATACCATGGCCACCTACGTCTGCTAATTCCCAACACTAGTGCAAGATAGCCAGCGACGCCCCCAACGAGGAGGCAACCGAGAACATGCCACCGACGAAGAAACGCCCTCTCGACAACTTCCTCGGAGACGATCAAGACGATCCAGACGACGAAAGACCGACTAAGCGTCCACATAGCTCGGAGAGGCTGTCTAGTCGTGTCACGGTCTGGCTGGATCAACTCCCCGCCGAAGATACCGATTCAAGCTGCTTTGACCCGGAAATTAGACAAGACAGCCCCTCCGAATGCGCCCCTAGCGTTCTTCCTCCGTCTTTCGAGAGCCGCACACCTAGCAGGAGCATCCCAAGCTCCGACTCGAGTTGCATGGCCGAAGAGCCATATGGCACCTTGAATTTATCGCTCAACAACATAAGTTACTTCCATGGCGACGAGCCTCTGCCGGAACGCATTTCTACTATATGCGACACCATTAAGGGACGTCGTGCATCGCCTGAGCCCACCCCGGATGCCACTCGTTCCAAGCTACTTCTCCTCCGAAGGTACCAGCAATACGGCGCGAATGAAACTGAACTTAGACATTGGCTCACCAGTTGCGTGTTTCCTAGTATGGATGACACTTTTCAGTACAGTTTGCGGTTGAGATATGACGTCGGCTTCACAAGGGCATCTTTGCCACATCACTTTATAAGGGAGCCTTGGCACAATGTTTCTACTGGCCACATCCCAAGGCCACGACCAGCTTTAACCTATTGCTACGATTCCTACTCAGATAGCAACTGGGGAAAGGGATATAAGGGGCCCTTTTCGAACGCCAGGAGGCTGCGCGGCATAGTGAAGCATTGGAGGGTAGTAAACAAGAATGAATGGGTAAATGCCAGCTTCCCCTTTTTCATGGCAGAGATCGTCGCAGTCAATCCTGATGAGTACGCCGAAATTGGCAAAATGCATACCGCCACTAAGAAGTGTATGGCTGCCTCCGCTAGCTGTGTCAAGCTCGTGGGTAAGCTGAACGACCTCTTGCGGCAGCACCCTAACCCTCCTTTTGTGAATGAGGCAACTTTTAGTGCTGCTATGGATCATGGAGAGGCTGAACTCTACGTCTCATGGAAGAGTGGCGATGGGTCTAAATATTACACACGGGAAATCGCCAATTTCTACCTGCGAAGGCCAGAGGAGTATCTTCGATTCCGCAGTTGCATTCGGAACATAGTCGATTGGGGCAAAGGGCCACGTCTCCGGGAGATCCAGAACGCATTCGACTTCTTAGTCGCAGAAGGCCAGAAAACGACGGCCTCCCCCGAGGCCGAACAAATCCCAGCCCTGGCAGATACCCGCTCTGAAGCCTCTGGCGATTATTCCCAGCCGGCCAATGATTGGTCTCCGTCCGAGGCCGAACAATTCTCTGAAGCTTCTGGGGACTATTCCCAGCCGGCCAATAATTGGTCTCCGTTCGAGGCCGAACAGTTCTCTGAAGCCTCTGGGGATCATTCCCAGCCGTCTAATAATTGGTCTCCGTCCGCGGCCTCGGGTTCGAGAAGTTGTGAACCGGTCCATTGTGAGTGGTCGCCGCTCGCCGGCTCAGACCCAGGAGCAGGCTCAGATGTAGGTTCTAGCTCCAAGGGTAGTTCAGATACAAGTCAAACCCCCGAGGAGCCAGCATTATAGATGTTCTGGGCTGCAGGTCTATTCCGGAAGCCATCTGTTAGTATTGAAGTCGGTCGGATCGTGTTGTCGGGCATACGCTGCCAAGACCACCGAGGCAATCAGTGTGAGGAATCGGTCTTCAGTTGTGGCATAGAGAGGTCCCACTGTCTCCGGAAAATGGATGGAAGCCTCAGGGACACCTGTGCGACTGTTGATTCTATAAATTACTACGCAGTCGAATGATCTCTTGTCTTCCGTTGACTTCATACTAGTTGCTTGGTATCCTCTCTGCGCGCCCGTATTCTCCTGTCCATGGGAACTGAATCTAGTGACACTAACCTCGTGTTCATGCTGTTCGTTACCGAGATAGATCGGCGGGACCCTGCAGATGTCGGAAAAGACGAGACTTGAGGCTGCCGACCCCAAAGTTAGCGCGCGGCAAGTGTCTACCCCACAATTAGGCCTGGATTTAGGTCTAAATTTAGGCCTCGATTTAGGCAGGCTTGGAAGTTGGGCGCATTCCTCGGTCGCAACATGAACTTCTCAATCTCGGTCAGTCCTGACAAATTCCATCCTGCTCTCTTCTCCGCAACGACTGGTTGAATCCGTGATGCAGCCCGACCTGGCCTGCAGATAATGTCAGTCACAAACCATCCCGTGCATACCAGAGTCATACAACAACCACTTAACCCCTCCTGGCCACGACCGATTGACCCGTTTCATTTATCGCCGCCGCCCGCGCCCGCGCCCGCGCCCGCGAACGAGAGCCTATCCCAACCCACCAACACTTCAACGGATATCTGTACAAAATGGACGGTAGCCCTCGCGTTGAGGAGGCATCCGGCAAGATGCACACAAAGAAGAAGCGTTCTCTCGATACTTTCCTCCAAGATACAGACCGAGCCGGCCGCGAGACACCATCCAAGCGCCCTTATAATTGCTCAGAGAGCCTGTCCAGCCGCGTCACGGATTGGCTGAGCCAACTCCCCCTGAAATCCCCCCGAAGGCTTCGACACAGAGATGCCCCCCCTAACTCGAAGGGGAAGGGCAAGAGACAGAGCGACGCCAGCGTCGTAGGAGGACTAGATACCCCGTCCCAATCCGGCCGTGGTTCTGGGGATGGTGTAAGCCGCCCCCCCACCACAGTCCTGAGCGACGCCTCAGCAACAACTGGGCGACTGGTCACACGGCCAACTTATCGAAGCGAGAACCTGGAAGATAACAACATTATCTTTCTCCCTGATGACGAGCCTATGCCGAAACATGTCTCTGATCTATGCAACGACATGCGGAAACCCCGTTCGTCGCCCGAGCCGACCCGCGAGGAAGCATTGAGCAAGATGACGATGCTCAAAAGCATGCAACACGATGGTTGCGGTGAAGGGAACGTTCAAGAATGGTTTACGCGGAATGCGTTTCCAACTTCCGATGATATTTGCAGAGACGGGTTGGGACTCAGTGCCAACACTGCCTTCCTAACAAACTGTTTTCCAAACAGGAATGGTATCGAAAAAGTCTCGAAACCAACTCCAGACTTAGTTTACGGATATTCCAGAAATAAGTGGACGCCCTTTTCCGAAGGCCAGAGACTGGCTGGCAGCTCGATGAATCCCCGTTTAGGAAGCACCAACAATGAACTTGCGTTCCCCTTTTTCCTCATTGAATTCAAAGGATACGGGCCAGCCAACGGCAATTTGTGGGTTGCCACAAATCAGTGCCTAGGTGGTTCCGCCGCCTGTGTCGAGGCTGTCGATAGGCTGAATTCTCTCCTGCAACAGTATCCCAACGCTCGTACGGTAGACCAGAAGTCTTTCAGTATTGGTATGAGTCAAAGCTTTGCTGAGCTCTACGTCTCATGGAAGAGCGATGAGCTTAAATATTATATGCAGGAGACGGCCTCTTTCAATATCAAAAAGCCCGAAGAATTCATCGAATTTCAACGCTACGTGAAGAACATACTCGACTGGGGCAAGGGGCCACGTCTGCGGGAGATTCAGGAAGCGCTTGACTTCCTACTCGAGGAAGATCGCAAGATAGCTTCTGCTCGAGCCAAGCAGAGACCTGCACCATCAGTTAGTGGCTCTGCTTCCTCCAAGCGTCCGCAAACTGCGCTTGCCTCGGCGGGCTCAGGGCCTAGCACCAGCCGAACCACTCCCAATAGTAGCTCCCGTCCAGTGGCCCGGGATTCGGATGACATACAGACGCCGGTTGATGGCCGTTCCACGGGATCGAAGAGCTACCAATCAGGCTCATATGCTCGCGGGGGTTCTCGCTCCGGCTCCGGCTCCGGCTCCGGCTCCGGAGGTGGCCAAGGCAGGAGTGCCAGGTAGCAAGTTTTTTTCATGATGTACATGATACCCACGATATTATCAAGTTTCGAGTCTGGATTACGTTGGTGTTTGCTTTGGATTGCGTTCTTGGCCAGTTTTCTGTAACTTTTGTATTTGATTATTTTCTGTTTTGGTACAATGTGGCAAATGCTGCTGTTCATGGAGCGGATCGCGATTATTCTTAAGACTGAATCTTCAATTTCTGATTTACCCGTTTGCTGCGAGCACTACTTGTATCTCTGTTATCCCGTCGCCAAAGCCTCGGGGAACCAAGGGTCTTCGTTGGGGTGATGACCGCCGTGGATTGGAGCGAGCCACTTCCCGCGCGCCGACTGAGTGGTTGGTTGGCAGTCAACCGGTCCAACTGGCATAACCAACAGCAGCAGATCGTCGCCGTAGTTCTTGTGGATGATGTCGAGGAGACAAATTAATAATGAGCCACCTCATATTATGGCCTCACTCATATCTGAGAAATAATCCTTGCTCGGTATAGCCATGAGATCGCACGCTGGCCTGTCAACCAAGAATCTGCAGACTTGAGACGGTGCATCCGAAATAGGGTGACACAGCAGCGACTCGTTCATTTCAACGAGGCCAAGATCCAGCACATCGGCCTCAGCATCGTCCGCCACCCAGACCAAGTACTGGTTCTTCGACACAAGGCCACATGGAGGATTCGTTGATCTTGGTTTGAATCAGATCAATCATCTAAATCCCGAACGCCATTTATATATCCCGTGTTCTATATCTAGCCATGATTGTACAAAATCGCAACGCCGCGCCATGGGTTCCTCGTTGGGCCAAATCAGATCTATACTAATAATTCCCCCCCCAATCAGAAATTCCACTGCTCGCACCACTGCCTCATCAGCTCGGGCGTCACGGCCTGGCTCTTCGCCATGGTCGGGCTCTGCGCCACGGTGCGCGCCGTCTCGAGCTCGACGGGCCTGCGCCCGGCGCCCGGCGCCGCCGCCATCTCGCGGTACGAGTCGAGGAGCTTGACGCCGGGGTTGCGTTCGAGGTCGGCGCCCCCGGCGCTCTGCTCGAGGCGCGCGACCCACTGCTCGAAGCCGAGCAGCTCCGGCAGCCGGCCGCGGCCGTAGTAGTCGCGCACCGCGGCCGCCAGCTCGCCCGACCACGACGTCGCGCGCGGGTTGACGCCGTGGTAGTAGCCGCTGATGCGGGCCTCGGGCGTCGGGACCGTGACGCCGCCGACCTCGAGCACGAGCGCCGCGACGCGCTCCACGGGCGTCCAGTCCACGCGGTCCATGGACCCCAGGTCGCGCGGCAGCGCGCCGAGGTGCAGGCTGCTGCGCACGAGGCTGGGCAGCCACTCGTGGCGGTTCCAGACGCCCGAGCCGGCCTCGGACCCGGCGATCTGGCCCACGCGGATGACGGCGGCCGGGAAGCCGCCGCGCCGCGCCGCGTCCTCGAGGATGAGGCCGCCCACCAGCTTGCTGCGGCCGTAGCCGGCCGAGGGCAGCGTCCAGTCCTCGAGGCGCTCCTCGGGCACCGGCCGCCCGCGCGCCGCCATGTCCCAGCCCTGGACCGAGCCGATGGAGGAGATGAAGACGACGGCGGCGCGCCTGGCGGCGCCGGCCGCGAGGTCGGCGAAGTGGCGCACGCCGGCCAGGTGCGGCTCGAAGGACTCGACGGGCATGTTGAAGTTGACGGGCCAGGCGTTGAGGATGACGCGGTCCACGTCGCGCCGCAGGCCCTCGTAGACGTCGCGCGCGAGGCCCAGGTCGGGCCGCGACACGTCCACGCGGTGGAACTCGGCCTTGCCGCCGTGGTAGCCCGGGTCCAGGCCCCGCTCGCGCATGCTGCGGGCCTGCTGGGCGACGCCGCCGTCCTCGGCGCGGTTGAGGCACACCACCCGTGCCACGCGCGGGCTGCGCGCCATGGCCTCGAGCATGTACGAGCCCAGCATGCCCGTGGACCCCGTCAGGAGCACCGTCTGGCCGCTGCTGTTGGCTTCGGGCCGCCCCGGGTCCTGCGCTGTGGGCAGGTCCTGCGTGTACTTCTTCCACAGGGCCGACATGGCCTCGGCCGCGTCACCGGTCTGCTGCGGCTGCTCCCCGTTGCTGCCGTTGCTCAGGACCGCTTGCATAATGTACTTGGCCAGGCGCCGTGGCGTCGGGTTACCATAAATGGCACGCGGGGCGAGGGCTTTGGGGTCGAGCTTGTGTCCGGAGGCGTCTACACCGGCGCGGAGAAGACGGGATGCGCCGATGACTTGCATGGAGTCGATGCCTGAGTTATTCAGTTAGTCGTACTGTTCGAGCCATCATTACAGATCACGGGAAAGGATTATCCACTTACCGGCTGAGAAGAAGTCGGCATCCGGCTCCAACCGAGCTGCCCCTTGCCTGGTAGAGAACAGCTCCACGATGGATTCGACCAGCCCATCCTCGGAGCTGACGTCTAGAGGCGGCGCCTCGGCCACGGCAGCCTGGCTAGCCGTCTCGTAGAGCTTATCGATCTCCTTGGCGTAGAGCTTGACGGTCCCGGCTCTCTGGATGGTTCCTTTTCCGGCGCGTTGGAACGGCTTGTCCGGGTCAGAAAGCATAATGAAGTCCCGGGCGATCTGGCCGTGGGCGACCGTCTCCTTGTTAGCTTGTTGGACGAGGGGCCAGACGCTGTCGAGAAGGGCCTGGCGCTCCTGGTCATTGCGGGGGTGCGTGAAGGGCTCCAGGATGAGGCCCGGCTGGAAGCGCTCCGAGCCGACGACGACGGCGCCCTTGAGCTGTGGGTGGCCCGAAACGATGTCTTCGATATCGACGGGGTTGAGCTTCTCGCCGTTGGAGAAGACGATGATGTTATCCGCACGCCCGTAATAGATCCAGTGGTTCGGCAATGTCGGGTGCGGCTTGTACAGGTCCTTGGTCGAGATCTCCTTCTCGTCGGGAAACGTGTAGAAATAGCCCTGCAGGCCCGGGTCCTCATCTTTGCGCACAATGACCTGCTCGAAAACATCTTCGTGGCCCTCCTGCTTGCGCCAGTCGCAGCCGAAAAGCTCCGAGTTGTAGATGAAATATTGCCATTGAGCAGGGTCTTTGTTCCAGTAGATTGGGAACGGGCAGCATCTTTTTGAACGTCAGTAGGGGTCGTCGGCAGAGGACATGCCGGACGGCTCTAGGTACTTACTCGGTTGCCGCGATCAGGTTGGCTATAAACACTCCGTTCTCAATGAGGCGGTTTCCGGCCTCGCGGGGAAGTTGACCGCCTCCAAATGCGACGAAGCTCAACTTCTTCATAAGTCTGATACAATCGTCGCTCTGGCTCATATCTTCGACAATGGCCGGGGGCAATAGGGTGCCTTGCACCTCCACAGACTCGAGGCACTCTTTGACAAGTTCAGAAGACAGGGGTCGGTCTGGGATGCCCAGTGCCACCGGTGTATCCCAGTAGATGCTGTTCAGGGTGCCGATGTAGATACCGGCAGCATGGAATAACGGCACTGATTTTGCTGTGAGCGGGAGAACCGAGAAAGATCCTGACGGATGGTGGGAAAACTTACTTGGGTGAAACTGCCGCTTCAGAAGCATGTTGAACTCTTTCAGGAAAAAGTTTGTGCCCTGCCATTCGGCATAGTCGTGAAAGGCATCACCGACGGCGAGCATGCCCTGTTTGACGATGATGGGCTTCGGGAAGCCGGTGCTGCCGCTCGTGTGCAGGACGCAGAGAGGCTCCCATCGACCCTCGTCCCAGGTCTTGTGATAGGGGTAGTGCGGCGCTTCCTCCTTGGGGAACCAGTCATTGAACGAGGCGACTTCGATGGGATGCATGTGTCGCTTCTGGAGCCATGGCTGGACCAGGGTCCGATGAGACTCGGGGAAGGCGATCATGTGGCAATCCGTCTTGTCGAAGAGATTAACCTGCCCTTCTAGGGAGTTTTTGGGTGATATGAATAGGCACTAGCTCTTTGTCAGAACCTTGCACGGCATGTCTAGACCCATCCAGTCTAACTCACTTTGTAGCCTGTCTTTACAGTTGCTATCATCAAGACCTGGGATGTCTGTCAGTACTCATGCGCAGGATAGTGCAGGGTATGGCGGGTGGACTCACAAAGTACCGCGCATCATTGGGACCGATATAGGCGATGGTAGGAAACTCATTCTTGGATGCTTCGCCGCAGTTTTCGGTGATCATCTTGCAGCACCAGTTGACAGCGTTTGCGAAGTCCTTCCACGTGACTATACGCCAGCCGTCCTTGGGGTCCGAGGAGTTTGGGACGGAGATCCACTCCTGATCCGGTTTTTGGCGGGCATTCTCGTCGACGATGTGAGGGAGTAGCCGTTGACCGTAGGGGTTGTTGACCGTGGTGTGGGTTGTCGTTGCAGAAGTCATGACGATGAACAGATAATAGAAAGAAAATTGCTTCACAACAGGGGTAGGGGTATCTTGGAAAAGCACAGACAGTTTAGTATATTTCTCATCTAATTCAAGAAACTCAAGGTGGCATCGAGGGCGGCGTGGGTTCTTATAGCTCTGGATGTTCGGGATTGTGGTGGCGAGTGGGAGTCTCCGGGAGGGGCGGCCCTATAGTAAAAGCTTGGGCTGCGGCGCATGAACGAGACAGATCAGATCCGTAACCTGGCAACTGTGGGAGCATGCCCCCAGCCGGGATGGCAAGTCCACATGAATCAAGGGGCGCCCCAGGGAAATGGCTCATAAGCAAGCATCAAGCATTAGGATGTGTACCTAGGCTCGGGGTTCCGATATTGGCGCGGGACTGGGGTGGGTTGGCACGAGATGTCGTCCTTCGCGCAGAGTCACGTTCCTCATAGTCGCGAATGGCCGACAGTGTGCGCTAATGCAACTGGCCAGCCTGTGCCAGAGCCATCCATCCATCGATTGTAGTGAAACGTGGAGACATGTCGCTACGAGACGTCATCGTCGTTGCTTGGAGGAGGGAGGAGGGAGGAGGGAGGAAGAAGGAGGAAGGCAGTGGCAGTGGCGGTCAGGCAAAGTTATGAGTAGCAAGGGTCGGGAGATTCCCTCGGCAACTTCCCTAGGTCGAGGGTTGAATACTTGACTGAGAAATTAGAAGCAGCAGCTCGCTCCCCGTCCGAAGTCGCGAGAGAGCGGGAATGGCGGGTCCAATCTGCAGGCCCGTTGCGCTTACAACTACGGCATCCGTGGGCCGGCCGTGGGTGGGTGGCAGTCAGAGTGGACTAGTAGTAGAAACATCAAATGCCGCGATTGAGTGGAAACAACAAGCTTTCTCTTGGCTTCTCTGACTGGCCCCCTGAAAACACACACACATCGTTGACGTCGGCACTCTATCATTACGAATCCGCACTCTGTACATCTAAGTCTGTACATCTAAGTAAGTAAGTAAGTACTTGAGTACTCGAGGTACTTTATTAGACTTTAGCTTAGGTATCTACCGTTGCAGATCATACGCTGTGTGTTCAATGGTGTGTGTCCTTAAATTCCGCAGTGGGCCCTCCACGGTACTTGACTACTTAGATGTTCGGAATTTCGGGGTCTCGGCCTCTGGGGGGGGGCATTGAACAGTGGACGTTTGAAACCACTTCTGGAAACACCACCAAACTCCCACAATCTGTCTCCATTAGGTATGACGAGTGTTGGATTCAAGAGGCTTTCCATTTGTGAACACAACAATCAAGCCAAAATGACTTGACTCGTGCCTGGGTTCTAGATCTCTTCCCGAAGCTGATCCTGGCACAGATAAAGCGGGACCTGGAGAGCACCATGTATTTATTATATGTCGCTGGCGCTTCAGGCTGTCATTATGTTCGGGCTGGCTGCTCTCCTCCCGACTCGGCCCAGCCACCGGCCAGCCCGGCAGCGGCTAAACAAACCTCTGCGAAAGGTTGACTTCACAGGAACCTTGCCAATACTGATGGCTCCAGCTACTTCCCACAATCTACCATACTTTCTCACTTCGATTCGATACCAGTGTTGCCCGCCTAGATGAGATCAAAGACGCCAAACATCAACATCATAAAGTCCTCATGCTGGGAACCACCGGGCGGTATGTTCGGCACTCCTAAGAAGGGGGTGTGGATCCCATACATTGGCATGGATGAGGTAAGCTGATACAATACGTAATCGACGTCCGCAAACCTGTTACGCTGTACCCTTATCTTCTAAAGCAGCAGGTCTATTGAGCTCGGTGACAAAATGACGTGGTAGAATGGTCACTTATATATCCCTTGCAGTACTTCCGTTAATCGTGGACACGCGTCATCGTGATAGCAGGTAGCTGAAAACTGTGAGGCCATCATGTGTTTTCGCGACTAGGCCGGGCTTAAAAGTCAAAAGGTGCCGTATCTGTCAGAACGCAGGCATACTAGTCGGGGTGAAATTGCACGTTACCGAGTTACTGGATGCCACCCGATCCAGTAAATATCGCCGTAGATCAAGTTCCGGCGCAGGAGTGACAGTTGATTCGAGTCTTATTTATAGTCACAGGCTCTCTGCAACTTCCATAACCAATCAGACGATACCCCGATATTTGAGTATGATCTAGTCGCCTCACCAATTGTTGCATTCAATAATCATCGCCTTGAAGTCAGAGAATATCCCTATCGATAGAGAGCAAAAAGGATAGTATATGTAATATCAATGATAAGCTGGATAGTAGGAATCAGTTACTAAATATCCCCTCGTAAAGGAAAGAATAGTAGCCTAGCCAGCTCGCTTGGGCCGTGCCTGGTTTGCTGGCTTATAGACAAAGGAACGGTATGGTTTAGCCCCATTAGGTACATAGGGGGTCTAACCCTGCTACCGTGCGACAAAAGCCCGGTATAGAGATAGCCCTAACGCCTAAGGAATATTATGGTACGGGTAGGATGACTTTGTCCCGGCTGGCCACCCCGACCTACGACCAAACACTTGGACCACTTCCATCTTCACTCCACCTCTTCTCCTCGAAGTAAGCATCATCGCCTTAGCTGCAGATTTGGAGGGTGCAGAAACCCCCGACCGGCGCGCAGGTGCCGCAGCTCTCGTTGCAGCAGAACTCGTCCTGGCCGCACGTGTTCTCGCGGCACTGGACGCCCGAGGCCGTCGTCGTCGTCGCCGCGAGCTTCTCCGACGACGACGACGACGCCGGGCTCGTGCAGAACTGCTGGGTGCACGCGCCGCCGACCGGCGCGCAGATGCCGCAGCTCGCGTTGCAGCAGTACTGGCCCTGGCCGCACGTGTTCTGGCCGCACGTGGCCGGCGCCGCCGGTGGGAGGGGCGCGCGCGCCTCGGCGCCGGCGCAGAACTGCTTGGTGCACCCCTGCCCGAGCGGCGCGCAGGTGCCGCAGCTCTCGTTGCAGCAGTACTCGCCCTCGCCGCACGTGTTGTCGCGGCACGCGACGCCCGCCTCGGCGGCCCGCTGCTCCACCTCGCTGCTGCTGGCGTTGCTGGGCGCCGAGGCGTCTAGGGTGCAGAAGTATCCCACCGGCGCGCAGAGGCTGCTCACGGGGTTGCAGCAGTACTCGCCGGCGCCGCACGTGGCCTCGCCGCACGTCTCGCGCTGCGGCACGCACTGGGGCTTGCCGTCGGCGCCCGTCTCGCACTGGGTCCCCGCGATGCAGTTGACGGTGGCGCACGTCAGCACGCCACTGCCGTCAGAGGGGGCGCCTCCCTCCTCCTCCTCCGCGGGCTTGGGTATGCAGTGCGCCTTGCCGTCCACCATCTCGCACATGTACGTGCACCGGACGTTGGCGCATGTGATGTCGCGGCCGCCCACGCCGTTGATGCTGCTGTCGAGGATGGGTTTTGCCGCGGCGCCCAGGGCCACGGCGAGGAGGAAGAGCGTCTTCATTAGGGGAGCCATTGGGAGAGACGGAGTTTTTGGTATTGTGGTTGCGTTGCGCGGCAATCCTGTTCTCGGCGGAAACGAGTATGCTTTTGGGGGAGTATAGGGGTTGGGAAAGGTACGCTGGCGACGGTTGTGATATAAAAGTTCGGTTTCTCGAGAAGAACCCGTTGACTTTATACGTAGCTCGAGACTCTAGCCTATTTCCTGTAATGTCTGTTTCATCATGATTCCGCGTTGCAAAGGGTGATGTTTACGCCAAGAGGGCCAGGAAAGGCTTTATGCGCCAATAGAAAAGGGTGAACGGCGATGTCAGACCCCCTATGGAGGTCAGCCTGGCTGAAAGGGATGTCGTCAGCTTAGCCAAGTTCTGCTAACAAGCCTGAACTATAATAGTTCAGCCACAAAATGAATGTTGTTTCCTTTTAAAGCTCGTCCCAAGCCAGTGGCCCTCCCTGCGGGAAAAATCCGAACTGTCCCGTGCTGTTTCTTTTTCTCTTTATGGCGACAACAATCGCAGGCGCCACCAGCTGCTGAACTCACCGAGTCTTCGTGTCTCCGCATTGCTTGTATACACCGGTCAGCCAGGTCGTCGTATCTTCGTTCCATTCCCAGCTCAAGGATACGAATCGTTCGTGGAGCTCGGAAGGTTCCCCATTGGCGTCCCGTATTATCATATGTTTCAATACGGTTCAGCTCGGTCTATACGCACCTTACTCACCAAACGGGCAACGCTTTCCGACTCCGAGTCAGAGTATCCGGCTCGGAGGATGCGGCTGAGCGCCAACGTGAGCAGGATTATCCGACTAAGCTTACTATAGGGCGGAGCATTGCATCGATGGGCTATGGCTCGACGGTGTAGCCGTTTATTTCTTATGTAGATTTAGTACGGAGGCCATTGCACTTAAGCCCCTATTTCTCACTAGAGAAGTAGACTCATGAGTGGCTTCGAAGCCGATGATCGCTGTATTCGATCTATGTAAACTCTTAATTACAAAGCAGGGCATGCTTGCTGGCTTGGCAACTCAGAACCCGCCGATCCTCATTGTGAATCGGGGTTCAGCTCCCTTGGCACAGCGAAGAATGATGAAATGAACTAACTACAGGATTATTGAAATGATTACTAGTTTTCCCTAGTAATCTTAGTGATTTGATACGTGTCTTAGTAAGGAGCTCCCTACCACTGCTTAATACTAGCATCCCATGCCTTACCCAGTGGTCCCTGGTTAGAAAGCTCAGTTCTTTTGCACACTGGGGTGGCTTGACTACTTTGGTGAAGTTGTCCATTTGCCTTCATTAGGTCCTTCTCTAGTTAGTATCGAACTCGTGCAGTCCATTGCGTCGTAATAGCCCGCAGGGAGTTACTAATTATAGGCTTAGATGATCACCGTGCTTGTCGAATGTATTATCGGTACAGAGTTACACACCCTGCCGGAACGGCGACTTGGTCAGAATAAATGTTATTGATATTCATATTCGTGTGCAACTCCTATATCTAACAATCTAGACCTCTGCTATACCGTCTCTTGAAGCCAAGCCCCAATGGAGGTGTAGCTAATGGTGGCTCTCAAGTTCCACGTTCTACAGCTATAGGCATTGAGCATCTGGGCATGTTTGGTTAGCCTGGTTATCGCACAGGAACATCTAGAATTGGCTTTTTGTGTCGATGAGAAGGGTCGAGGCTGGATCCAAAGGAGAGACACTCTACTTACACCACGCATTGGCCGTTGAGCACGTATAAGGAGAAGCACACACAGTAGGTCCTGTGTAACCGCTTCCGCCGCATCTTGAACATATCAGTACGAAATCTGCATCGGAGATATCCAATCAACTTACTGCCCGTAGCGTGTTTGGGTTGCGCCACTAGGAGGGGTAGTGGTGACAGGTGGAGATGACGTCGTAGGCCGAGTGGTGGCGCCAGTGCTCGTAGGAGCTCCCGAAGTAGGAGAGCTCCCGGAGCCCGGAATGCCGAACCAGTCCAGGACGACCATCTCGTTGGTCGGGACATAGTGCGCGACGCCGGCGCCGCTGTAGGCCACGACCTGGGTGCCGTCGCCGTAGATCATCTGGGTGTAGGGGCTGGAGGGGCTGTTGGTCACGTTGCGGGCGAAGCTGACGCCGTGGACGGTGCTCCACTGCTTGATCTCCTCGACCAGGTCCTGGTACTGGATGACGGAGTCGGCGGTGCCGTGCCACAGCTGCATGCGCGGGTACGGGCCCGCGTAGCCCGGGTACGCCGCCTTGACCTGCGCGGCCCAGTCGGCGCCGCTCTTGACCTTCTGCCCGTTGGCGCACGTCGGGTCCGCCGAGATGGGGCTGGACCCGGGCGACCCCGCGAGGCACCCGTACGGCATGCCCGAGAAGGCCGCGCCCGCCGCGAACACGTCCGGGTACGCGCCCGCCAGCACGTTGGTCATGATGGCGCCCGACGAGGACCCCGTCATGTACACGCGCGCCGGGTCCGCCCCGTACTTGTCCAGGGCGTACTTGACCATGTTGACGATGCCCTGCGAGTCGGACCCGCCGTCGTGCGCCAGCGACGCCGTCGTCGCCGCGTCCCAGCAGTTGAAGTCCTTGGTCGTGCCCGGGTAGATGGCGACGAAGCCGTACTGGTCGGCGAGCTCGCGGCCGAACCGGTTCTCGTTGTAGTACTGCTGGGCGCTTCCGCCGCAGGGGTGCATCTGGGACGCCAGTGTCAGCGCTTACTACTTTTCGGTTCTATTTGCTAGACGTAGAGGCAATTGTGGTGAGGTTCCTACTGCTACAATGATGGCTGGGTTGGCAGGCAAGTTGGCGGGTGCCGCGATATACATCTGGATGTTGGATGGGTTGGTGCCAAAGTTGGTCACTTGAACCAGGCTGGCAGCTGATGCCAACGAGGCGAAGAAAAGACTAGCCAGGCCATGGTGTAGTGTTGATGTCAGAATCATGGTCACCTCTTTGAACACGGGTATTGATATGCGGCAGCTGATGGTGATGAAAGACTGTCGCATCCTCAAGCATGAGCTACCAACGCCCTATAAATACTTGGAGCGAGCCTTCTATTCCTATTGTCAGTACCCACCATCACTTGCGTGGAATGTCGGACCGCATGATCGAAAAGCCCACCCTCACGAAGCCACCCCGCGATGTCAAGACCGTGAAGTTGGAAAACCAACTTCAGAATGTGAGCCCCAGCATCCAATGGGGTCTCTAGAAATACGAACATGTCCCAGAATCGGTTACACCAACAACCTGTCAAGCTGCAAGGTCCGCAAGCTAGCGGTCCTGGGAGGGCCGGGGTCGTCCCTCGGCGCTTGATGCCGATTGGTGGATCAAGACAGCAGGACTTCGGAGACTATATTGCCATACGGCCGCATTGGGCCAATTTCGCTCGACGGATCCGTACCCCTTCCCTATCCGGGTGCTCACTCAGGTCATGCTTCAGAACCCTCCCCGCAACACCGGCGCTACGGACTAGTTGGCCTACCAAGGCTGCCGGTAACAACGATCGGCAATTTCATTACGTGCAGCCCCCGGATCCACATTGGCTGGAATGAGATGCGCACAAGGGAAGGCTGCTTTGATGGATGAACCTAAGCAGCTCTCGTATCCCCGGTCTTGGCCCTTCCCTTCCCTTCCCTCCCGGGTAGCAAACATTGATGACTATCTACAAGATGGACCGATAGGCTGCGTCAATGAAGACACCATGAATAAGTGAATAGGGGAAACGATTGACAGCTAGTCAGGGGACAGTGATCGAATGGCATCTAGGCCTGCGTTAAAGACTTTTACAGTTCTGTTCTGCTGCTCCGAAAACCAGGGAGACAAAGGCGTACACATACGTACGTACACTCGATTTCACAATGGCACTTTTAAAATAAAAACTATCTGTACCTGCACTAACAATCTAACAACACTCCCTGTTAACCAGCTATGTATAAGTCAATTGCTTTGGCGGGAATAAGTATTTTAAATCCCAACAACTAAAAGCTGTTGGTTGCACACTGTCTGTGTGCTGGGTAAAAAACGCAAAAAAGACTCCCCCGGACAGGCTTGAACTGTCAACCTCCTGATTGCTGCCGTAATGGTCATAACAGTCAGACGCGCTAGCCAATTGCGCCACGGAGGATTCAATCTGTGATTGAGTGGCATTGATTTGTTGCTGAAAATCTGTTGCTTATACTTAACCATACCTGAGTTAGGGGACAACTAGCTTAAGGGTGTTACCCCACTGTTTGAGCTTTGGTACTAAGAATCACTTAGTAAATCACATTGTTTAAACCTCTAGGCTCGAGCACAAGGAAGCCCTGCAATTGAAAGTATACTGAGATTATGAATATCAGCAGTACTGCTCTGCTGGTTTTACAACAGCCTTTTGGTTATAATCTTCTACTGCCTAATTCTGGATGGATTGAATCACATGAGTCAAAGTGACTCTCCAGAATCCTGTCTCGAGTCATGTGGCAGGATGAATTTTCATTTTCGCATTCACAGATCAGAGCTACCACAAGGTTGGAGAAGCCTACATTGCGATAAATGTGTCCCTTATCGACAAGAGCAACAATGGCTGCTCTGCTCCATGACAGGCTGTGACGTGGTTTCAAGAATAATGTGGTCCGTGACGTTGAGAACATGAGGCTAAAAACTAAGGGCTAACCTAATCTACGGCTGTCACCCCACCAAACGCTTTTCCTTAAAGAGGGCACCCTAGCACTGGGCATGGGCACTGAATGGGCACTGAATGGGCACTGAATGGGCACTGAATGGGCACTGAATGGACACTGAATGGACACTGGGCACGGCACGGCACTGGGTACTGGCAGGCCGGGTTTTCCTTTTGGTCCAGGGCAACGGCGAGTGACGAGGGCAGCAACGGGTGGGTTTCTGTTGCTTTTATTATCAGGTCAGTTGCTGTCCAGTTCTGACGTGGCTTGTGTTCAGTCTGGTCGAACCTCTGTTACCAATCAATGGAGCTTCTTTTTGACACTACGAACATGTATCTGTAGCTCTCTCACTGGCCACGAGAAGTCCAGCATTGCACTGTAATCAGACATTGAGTCCAGGAGACCGGTACGTGAGGTAGATCAATCAATCAATCAATCAGTCAGTCAGGGAACGGCTATCACAGTGTGTGGCCACATCTGTGTACAAATGGGAATGTAGGTTGGTCCTTCGTTGACGTTGACTTCCATGCATCAGCACAACAAAAGCCGTGAATACACCTTATTAATCTATAAACTGAACGAAGTGAGGGATTGGATGCATGTTGCTACTACAAGTGGTTGTGACTGTGCCCATCCAGTACCCTCAATCATTACTTCCAACCAAGTACAAAAAAAGAGAAGAGCAAGAAAAAGCAAGTACTGTTTGTTTGTAACAAGCAGGCAACATCCAGCAACAAAAATGGCGGAGCTAGAAACCCACCCCAAAGAGCCCCCAGCCTTGCAAAATCTCAAAAGTCACCTCCCCCAAGGTCCAGCCAAGGTTTGACGTGCACATTACTTTAGGTTGAAAAAAACTGTACAACATCAGCTACCCAAGATCACAAGCAACACCACCTTCATCCACATCAATACCCAAACTCCAAAACATCCTCCTGCCCTTGCGCATCATATTGAGCCTTGCATTCGCATCGCATCGCATCAATCTTCTCCTCCTCTACTCTACTCTGCTCTGATTCTCCTACTTCAGGTCAAACAGACAGACGTTCGCCCCTCCACTGACTCCGAATTAAGACAAGCCATCCGAGACTCGCGACCCATTCCGCATCTCGATATTTGTCCAGATCCTTTTTTGCGACAAGATACAGCCTAGCGATCCAACCCAGCGCTCCTATTCGACTATTGTCTTTTCACAGAGAAAATGCCGGCACCAAATCTTAGTTTTGCTTCGGCTGCTGCAGGCCAGAACCGCGACTCACGAAACGGTACGAGAACAGACGGGCGTGGAAGCACGAGTGGTGAATGGTAGGTCTTTCTCTACAAATCCCCTTTCTAACACCTGTTCGGCCTTTGAGCTCCTTGCTGTTTGGCGAGTTCTGTACTGGACCCATGCTCGGAGCTACCACCCCCTGCGCTCGCTGTTCGTTGCATCATACATGGAGGGTGATTTGATGAAGAATAATCATGGCTCTCCTCCTTCTCGAATTCTTCATGTTCAGTCTTCTTGCAACTCGGGCGGACCATGCCCACCCACTTCATCACTCCTGGGCTGGATGGCTGATTTGGGCCCTCTAGGTCGAGACAAGGACGACCAACCAGTGGAACCCTCACCTTTCGGAGATCCTCGACCACTCCTAGCCAGTCCATGAGCCAGAGCAATGTCCCTTCCGAAGCTGCCCCCTCCTCAACAGCGCTGCAAGAGAATCATTCAGTGCCGTCACAGTATACCAGAGACGAGATGCTGGCTGTTTACGATAATCTAGACCCCTCAGGCGATGTTTCAAGTCTTTTCGTCTCAGGCTGGAACCCCGGACATGTGAACGGCAACAGCACTGCGACCCGCGGCTGGGGCAATCGTAATGACACTCATATCTTACCTCAAGAACCAGATATGTGCTGGGATGCCTCTGCCTCCACGATAGCAAGCAATCTGCGGGACTTGACCGGTGAGGAGAGGGAGCTGCTGGCTTCTGATATCAATGCTGCTGCCAAGCCAGCCCAACAGAATGTCAAGGACGGCGGCAATCAGGCGGGTGGAGGAGGCTTGATACTCAACGGACGGAAGACATCAGTGTCCCAAGGCAACGGGGGCAACTTCTCGCTGACTTCTCCTACGTCTGCATCGAGACCTGGCACCCGCCGACGTGAGACGACCGACACGAACCCCTTCTCCGGCGGCGGCGGTCTGAACTCACCCTTGTCTGCCGCACGTCCGCCTCGGGACGAGGGTGGCTCTTTCTGGGGAAGGAAGAACACGGACGTCAAGGAGACCACCACGTTTGAGGAACCGGAAGAGATTTCGACTGCGGCCAGCGGTGCCAAACCCAACCCCATGCTGCCCTTTTCGTTGATGAGGAACAGCTCGACTACAACCAACTCGGGACTTGGCGCTGCGTCTTCTATCTGGGGACAGGCGTCACAAAACTCCTCGACTCCAGGCGCCTCGACCCCATCTGCGACTATTGGCGGCGGCGGTTTTGGGAATTTCGCTTTGCCTGGCGCTACATCGGCTATTGGCGAGAAGCGGCCGGGAAACACCCGCGGCGAGTCGCGCCTAGCGCATTTGATACCTAAGGACAGCTCTGATAGCATGAATGCTCGTGTTGCCGAAGGAGCCGGCGCTAGCTCTTGGCGTGCCCGGCCTCGTACCGATACTGATCCTTTCGGTGGAGACGACAATCTTTCTGGTAGTGCTTCCCTGGGAGGGGCTCAGGATACCAGCCCTCCGCCTCAACCTCATCGCGGTGCAACATTCGACACTCCGGTGAAAGGATCCGCTGGCGATTTTGGCATGGCTGGTCTCAATATCGGCAGCCACCCTGACCAAGACCACGAGCCGCTGAGCCCATCTGAGACGAACCCTTATCGTAGCCCCCCCGGGGAGCGCGGCGAGCATGACGATGCGGGCGATAGGCTACATGCTCACGGTCTGGGACTTGCTGGTAACGAACATGTTGCGGGGGCATTTGGCGGCGGCTTACCTCGCGGTTTTGGCCCGTCCGGGTTCGACGGAAGCGATCGCAGCCAGACTTCGAGTGTCGGCGCCAAGGCTTATCCTTCTCTGGGCAACCTGGGTGGATGGCCCACCTCGGCTACTCCAGATCGCGAGCGAAACCCCTTCGGATCTGCCTTTGGTGGCTCGCTTGGTGGTTCGCTCTTTAATCCAATGGGTGATCTCCATTCTCCCAGCCTGGGTAATCTCAATGGGGTTTTTGGGCCACCCAGCGGCGCCGGGCTTGCCGGATCCGGTTCCATGGGTCGTGGCAGCAAACTGGGCTCGCTTTTCCCTGCGGCTATGCAGTCACAGATGCCGGCTCATGATAACGAGAGTCTTTCCGACTCCGTGCCCGATCTCCGCCAGGTCAACCCGCTTGGCGCCATTGGCCGAAACGCTTTCGGCGATCACGCCCGCGACACCGAGAGTCCCATGAGAGCAGGCAGGGGTTTCTTCGCCGACATCTTGAATGCCGAAGCGTCGCGCACTCCTGCTACGTCGGAGCCCCTACAGAGCGGCGTCGCAGCCACGTCTCAAGGTCAACCCTTCCCGCAGAGCTCCGGCACCCCGTTTAGCGGCACTCAACCTTCTGAGCCACCGTCTGCCCAGGCGCGCACGATGGTCATGCCAGACCGAATGCGATGGGTTTACTTGGATCCCCAGGGTCAACAACAAGGGCCCTTCACTGGCCTCGAGATGAATGATTGGTACAAGGCGAACTTCTTCACCCCCGACCTCCGCGTCAAGAAAGTGGAAGATTCAGAGTTCGAACCCCTTGGGCAGCTCATTAGGCGCATCGGAAATTCCCGCGAGCCTTTCTTGGTGCCGCAAATTGGCATCCCCCACGGGCCTCCTACAGTACCTGGGCCATTCTCATCTACCTCGGGGGTGGTTCAACCCCCTCTCGTCGGCGCCTTCCCGAGCTTTGGGCGGACTTTGACGGCCCAAGAGCAAAACGACCTCGAGCGGCGGAAGCAGGAAGAGCAGTATCTCATGGCCCAACAGCGCGATATTCTCTCGAACCAGCAGCGTCTTGCCCGCGCGCAGCTACAGGGTCATCCTGGACTTCACCATCATTCCAGTGCTCACAGCCTGCAAAGCCAACCGAGCTTTGGCAGCATTGCTTCACCCGTCACGCTCCCCCACAAGCTCCCATCGGCCCTATCGGCGCTACCAATGCTTTTTTTGGCGGGCACCCGGCACACCAACCCATCGGCCATGGTAGCACGGGCCTCGACATTTTTCGCGAGGACGGGCTCTCGACGCAAGAGCGCGACCTCTTGGCAAACCTCCCGCCAAGGGCCAACGAAGTACTAGCTGGGCAACAATCCAAGCCTTCAATCAATGAGCAGTCCCAAGAGTCCTTTCGTGACCGGCTCCCGCGGAGCAGCGAACTCCTCGAGGATGCTGAGGGATTTCGTGCTCGGCTCCAGGAGTTCGAACAGTTCCAAGCAGAGGGTGCCCAGCAGATGGAGCAGTCCCATGGCGCCGCTCCCACCTCGGGGCCGGCTGATGGGCCAACGGCAGCTCAATTAACCGAAGCTCAATCCGCCGTCATGGAAGAGATGATGGCAGGGCAGGGTGATGACCAGTATGCTCACGAAGCAGAGTCCGCTGCTATGAACAAGCAGTTCCAGCAGGCACAAGCCGCTGAGGCTATGAAGAACAGCGGCCTTCCTATGCCTTTCCCGCCTCCCCAATCTGGAACGCCTCTGCCTGCGCCAGCACCCCAACGCGTGAAGTCCAACCTCCCGGAGCAGTACGCGACTAGTTCCCGTTCTGATACTCCCGATCTGACCCCTTCGTCTGCTGCCGCTCAGCCCCCACCTTTGGCACCATGGGCAAAGGACACCTCGGAGTCCCATCGCGGGCCTAGTCTGAAGGAGATTCAAGAAGCGGAGGCTAAGAAAGCTGCCAAGGCCGAAGAGGCTCTCGCAGCAACGCGTCGCGCCATGGCTGAACAGGAAGCAGCTCGGGAGCGTGACAAGGCCGCAGCTCTGGCTTCGGGCTTGCCTACGACTAGCACCTGGGGCACTGCGTCTCCCGTCCACACGTCATCCACCGGTACCCCGTGGGCCAAGCCCGCCACTGCTGCCAAGGGGCCGGCGCCTGGTTTGACTGCTCCTCCACAGAGCTCTGACAAGAAGAAGACGCTCGCTGAAATTCAACGGGAGGAGGAGGTTCGGAAGCAGAAGGCTAAGGAGACTGCTGTTCAGGTGGGCGCACCCGCTGTGTCAGGAAAGCGTTACGCTGATCTCGCAAGCAAGCCCAATGCTACTCCCCCGCCAGCTTCGGGGACATCCTCGCCTGCCGCTGGATGGGCTACTGTGGGCGCTGGAGGCAAGGTCAAGATCCCTACTGGCCCTGCTGCCTCGCGGTCTGCCAGCGTCACCAACGTCACTCCGGTCGCTGCCCCAGCCGCCCAGAAGACTGCCATCAAGCCCGTTGGGGCAACGGCACCGTCTGGTCGTAACGAGGCCATGGAGGAGTTCAAGAAATGGCTCAATATCCAGCTGACGCGGGGTACGACAGGCATTCTGGACAGTGAGTCACTTCATCCTCTAGCAAAATGTATGATAGTTTGAGACTGACCATGCTACAGTGAACGAATTCATCAAGACTCTTCTCGAGATGCCACTAGAGACCGATATTATCGCCGAAATAATCTACGGGAACTCGAAAACCATGAACGGCCAACATTTCGCTACAGAGTATATTCGCCGCAAGAAGCTCGCTGAGAAGGGCGTTGTGGAGAAGCAGACGATGGACGTCCCTGCCCAATCTGGCAATGCCGGTGGCTGGAACGAGGTGGCCAAGAAGAGTACCAACAAGGAGGCGAGTAGTGAGGCCGCATCCCTCCCGGCTGGATTCAAGGTTGTGTCCGGCCGTAAGAAGGGCAAGAAATAGACGACATTCCAGGGCTCGACTATCCTATAAGTATCTTTGCACATGGACGGTACCCACGGCCAGCGTGTATTTACCAAATGGTTTTTGTCACATCTGCATCGGAGAATGGCCGGTGCAGATTTGCTGGTACTGTTACGACTAAGTACTTGGTAGCGAGAGGCAGCGAGATGAGATGTTAGGATTGACTGTATGCTTGCTTGTATGCTTGTATGCGTGTATGCGTATATGTATAAATGAGGACAAGAATCAACCTGCCCGATTGACCCAATTCACTAGTATCATGCCAGGCGCCGAGCTGGACTTGCAATCATCGCATTCTGTTCTACATGTTTGCTTGTCTCATAGTAGCTTCGCTTATTAATAATACTCTGCACGGACCATGACTTCTATCGCTATCGCTATCGCTATCAGTCAGCTTCATGCCCCTCCCCCTCCCCCTCCCCCACCAAAAGCTCCAAGTGCAACAAAAGTTGTTGCATTGCATCTAGAGAGAGCACTGGACCGTGACACATCCTGACTAATTCCAGAGCCGCTCAAATTTTCTAGGAGAGGAATTTCTGATATCACGGGATTCTCTAGCGGTCTGTTTATTTCCAAAATCTCAGCACTGGTTGTCAGACCAAGGCCTGAAGGGTTTATTTACTGTTTTGCCTTTGACCTCAACTCCCAGAACTGAAATCTGCCCCTCCATCATCAGACCTCACAACCTCCGTCTTTCCGTCCCCTGTGGGTGTCTGTGGTGTGTCTGCCACTCATATTCCGAGTGCGCAATGCAGTCTGCGACCAGCTCAGTTGGTGAAGATGTGCCCTATCTCTCAGTCTTCCACTCAGATGTCGCCAAATCCTTGGTTGGGCGGTTTGTAAGGCACGTGGCCTCAGTTGGAACCGAGACGCAGGAGTCCAAGTCTATATCTGCAAGCGCACTAGAGGAGGCAGTTCAGGTTGGCTCGTCCGCGCTGAACGCCTTCTTGCAAGCAAATGTTACCGGCCCCGTTCTCCAGGCTGCGGAGTGTGAATCGTTGTTTGTCACTGCCTATAGCCAATCAACATCGCAAAGTACTGCAGCGACGTCGAAAACCCCTATCGAGGCTTTGAGGAAGGTTTGCCTGAGGACCCTGGACGTTGATGGCGTTTCCGTCTATGCCTACATACCTCATATCGAACTGTTCTGCTTTGCGAGATGGGTATTGGCATCAGGAGACGTTGCCCCGTTGACGAGCGATCTAGCCTGGACGCGTTTCCGCATCCATCTTTGGCACTACAAACTCCTTTCTCAGCCATCTTTGGGGCCCGGGTCATTATTCACCAAGACTGGACGGTTCACCGATGTGGCGACTCTGCAGGAACTTGTCGAGAGGAGTCTTGAAGAAGCCGAGACCACAGTTCTGGCGTCAGTCGAGAAAAGCAATGACACCAAGACCCAATTCCTGCTCGAGAAAGCCAACGCTCATGTTATGCTCGGAAACGACGTCAAAGCGAAAGATGCGCTACAGTTCGCAGCACAGAAAAGTGGCTTCACCTATGCTCTGTCTGGCGCCCTCGGAAAAAGAACGAAGTGGCAAGAGAAAAGCACCAGCCAACTTGTCGTCTTGGCCAAGAGTGCAGGGGACAATGATGCAAATGGAGAGATCTCTTCAGGAGTGAAAGCGCCACAAGCGCTGGCTCTCAATGACGATACTCTACTAGAGAAGATCTCCTTTAAGGACAGCGGCAGTGAAGATGTTGCTCCATCGCAGCTACCTGAAATTCTGCAGGGGATCAGCCCCGACGATCAGCCCCAGTTGAAGCCCGAGGATAAAATCATCCTCCTCACGGAAGCGATGTTGAAGGACACATTTTCTCCTGCCGACTCCCTGACCTCAGAGGAGATCTTACCGTTCGCTGAGCGAGTGATTGGGGATAAGTCGACCAATTGGCAAATCTACACACAAGCACTGCTCGTGCGATCCAGAATCGAGTTGAATCGAAGCAGAACACTTGAGCGTGGTGTCTTGCAATTGCAAGCTGTTGTTGATCAGGTCATTATCGACACCGATGCTAGCTCTGCACCTGCTGCATCAGCCCCGAACGGAGATTCTCACCAGGATTCGTCCGTGCCATCTATCGAGATCTCTCAACCACTTGAACAGGTGCAGGCCCAGACCAGCCAGAGCAAGCCGACATCTTTCCTACCAAAGCCCAAACCTACCGAGTCGGCATCTGCTCACGAACGACTCAAGTATGTGAATGCACTGTCATCACCTCCGAGGTGGCATCTAGAATCGGAGCTCGGTTATGCCTGGGCCTCTGTAGGATCGCTAATCTCCGCCTTGGAGGTCTTCAAGCGCCTGCGCATGTGGCCCGAGGTCGCTCTGTGTCTGGCTAGCAGCGAGGCTCACGATGACGGAAGCGGACGAGGCGACGGTGGGATAGAAAAGGCCAGAGCCTTGGTACGGTGGAGACTGTATCACCGAACTGGCGAGACGAAGGCCTCGGCTCAAGCCGAAGACACAGAAGACACAGCGAACACGGACGATCTTAACCTGAAAGACTTCTACGGCGAGGAACGTGATCCACCCCCACCTAACGCGCCAAGGCTATTCTGCATTTTGGGAGATCTCGAGCAGGAGCCAGCACATTATCAGCGCGCGTGGGAGATATCAAATCGCAGGTTTGCGAGAGCTCAGAAATCTTTGGGTGAACTATGGTTACGGAAGCAGGACTGGGACGCAGCTTTGGAGTCCTACCGCCTCGCAGTGGGGGTCAACAGGCTGAGCCCCGAGCTCTGGAGCCGGTTGGGAGACATTGAGCTCCGTCTTGCCCACTTCCCTGATGCCGCTGAAGCTTTCCAGAGGGCCATATATACCAGCAACGGTGAGGCTGGCGGCGAAGATGCGCGAACGTGGAGCAACTTAGGCAGCGCTCTGCTCAGCTGGTATCGCGAGGTGGTCGCAGAAAGCAAGACGCTAAGGTCGGAGAGGAAGTCCACTGGCGATGATGAAGAGCCTTCGGAGACGGCGCAAGTGGAGGACCTCGAAAAGAGGTTCCCAGCCACAGCTCGGGCAGCTGATCTAGGCAAGTCGGCGCGCAACTTACTTCTGGATTCTCTATCGGCTTTCAAGCGTGGCGCCACTACCGCCCACTCTAATTGGCGGATTTGGGACAACGTCGTGACCCTTGCAGCCAGCTTGACCCCATCACCGGCACTAGAAGACATTGTACTGGGTACTCGCAACGTCCTCAACATCCGGAAGACCGAAGACGCCTTGGACCACGACATTCTTGGCCTACTGGTCCGCGAAGTCGGTAAGGAGGCAGCTGGCGAAGGGGACGACGGTATCTACGCTGCACCTAGGGGCACGATACAGCACAAAGTCATCTCGCTCTTTGAAGAGGACATCGTGCCGCTCATCACGGCCGACTCGGAAGCGTGGTCGCTCATCTCGCGGCTACGGGCCTGGCGTCGCGACTACGCGGGCGCCCTGGACGCGGCCGAGAAGGGCTGGCGAGCCGCGACCGCCGGCGCCGGGTCTGGCAGCACCCTATCTGCTTCCACAGGCGCTGATGGCGGCAAGACCAAGAATGACTGGCTCAACGACGCTGAGGCGTGGGACACGGTGGTCAGCCGCACCGGGGAGCTGGTTGCGGCGTACGAGAACTGGGGCAGCAGGGTCGAGTCCATCGGCGAGAAGTGGCGCGGCAAGGCGCGGAGTGCGGTGCGCAGCGTCATGAGCAAAGGAAAGGAGAACTGGGAGGGTAGTACTGGGTGGAAAACGTTGGAGGATACGATGGAGGGGTTGAAGATATAGGCTAACATGGCATAGGGCTCACCCCTTTGGGAGGGCCATTTGGGTGTTGGCGAATAAAACGATACCAAAAAGAAATGTTAGTCATACCAAGTGCAAAACTTGGATATTAATCGAGACCGGTAGGCAAGTGATGGTAGTAGCTGGGGTTGAGTAGTTGACAAAACATTACAGCATCACGATACCGGAGCATAGCACTAAAACAACACACAGGTTTCCTCACAACAAGAAAGAAGGCCAAGTGGAATAACGGGGTGTCAAAACAGCAAATTATTCATCGCTCTCATCGTGTTTTTCATACACATAACAGCACTAGATACAAAAGAGGAAGGGCGCATGCAGTATCATCATTGCTCGTTGACAAACAGACCGGCCATGCCCATACCGGTGCCGATGCACATGCTGGTCAGCAGGATCTTCTTCTTCTGGCGGCGGCACTCGCTGAGGCCGGTGACGATCTGGCGGGTGCCGGTGGTGCCGAGGGGGTGGCCGAGGGCGATGGCGCCGCCGCGGGGGTTCATCTTGGCCCAGTCGAGGCCGAGCTTGTCGCGGCAGTAGACGGCCATGGTGCCGAAGGCCTCGTTGAGCTCGACGACGTCGCAGTCGGCGACGCTGAGGCCGTGCTGGGCCAGCAGCTTGGGGATGGCGACGGCGGGGCCGATGCCCATGATGCGCGGCGGCAGGCCCGCGACCGTCGAGCCCACGTACTTGGCCAGCACGGGCAGGCCCAGCCGGATGGCCTGGGCCCGCTTCATCAGCACCACGGCGGCGGCGCCGTCCGTCACCTGGCTCGCGTTGCCGCCCGTGGTGATGGGCCCCCACTGGGGGAAGGCGCTGCGGATCTTGAGCAGGCCCTCGGCCGTGGTGCCGGGGCGGATGCCCTCGTCGCGGGTGAGGGTGACCTGCTTGAGCTCGCCGTCGGGCCCGCGGACGCCCGTGGTGATGGGCACGATCTCGTCGTCGAACCAGCCGGCCTGCTGGGCGGCCTCGGCGCGGCGGAAGCTCTCGGCGGCGTACGTGTCGACCTGCTCGCGCGTGATGCCGAAGTCGCGGGCGACGTTCTCGCTGGTCCAGCCCATGGCCATCATGGTGTCGCGCGCGGCCTCGCTGTGGCGCGTCATGGCCTCGTCGAAGGGCTGCTCGAGCCGGTCGCCGCCCACCGTCATGGACTCGGCGCCGATGGCCACGCCCACCTGGATCGACCCCGCCGCGATGGCGTGCGCGATGTCCGCCGTCGCCTTGAGCCCGGAGCTGCAGAAGCGGTTCACCGACGAGGCGCTCGCCGTGTCGGGGAAACCGGCCGAGAGGGCCGCGGCGCGGGCTTTGTAGGCGGCCTTGCCGTCGGAGACCTGCCAAGGGGAGAGGAGGGGGTCGGGTTAGCCGGCTGCTCGTCGCGCATGCAGTGGGCAGGTACGTACATTGCCAAAGCAGATATCCTCGACCAGGGCGGGATCGAATCCGGCGCGGTCCTTAACCTCCTTCAGGAGAGCATAGGTCATGTACTCGAGGGATGTATCTTTGAAACCACCCTTCTTTGCCTTGCAGAGCGGTGTTCGGATGGCCAAGGTGATGACGACGTCGTCGGGGTTCTTGGAGGTTCTGCAAAGTCGGCCCTGTCAGTCACAGCGCCGGGGTTCGGGGAATTGGATTGGATTGGATTGGATTGGATTGGATTGTCAACATACACTTGGGAGAGACCAGAGCCCGGAGACAGGTGCTTCAGTATAGAACCAATTCGTTCGGCCATGGTGGACAACAGATTGGGGGGGTTCAATGGAAGGAGAAGAGGAATAGAAGAAAACAAGAAGGCCAGCAACAGCAGTAAGAAGAAGAAGAAGACGATGATGATAGCAGCAGCAGCAATAACAACAACAACATTCAACTTGAGACTTTTGGGAGAGAAGATCTACAGTAACATTAACATGAGGCCCTTGCTTGAATCTGAATCTCTGTGGGGCCTTTGGGGAAATCAACCGAGGCTTCGGCTTCGGGCAACTTTGCTTTTTACACAACGTGGCAACGCCCAAGCAACCAAACCGAAACCGTCATTCCCCCCCACGGCAGATCGATTCGGCCAAGAGTTATCACTAATCAACAACCAAACCACAATTTACTACCTCGGGATTTGATCTACGAGCGAATCTATCTGCGTGTCCCTTTTCGATCCTTCATATCTTCAATCCTTCTCAGCCGTGGCCCGCCGTTCCCTGCCCGCCTGGTCCAGGATAGCGACGTGGTCCAGGCCGTGCGTGTCGCCCTGCGCCGCCACGAGGTCGCGCACCCAGTCGCCGCGCGGGCGGAAGCTGGCCCGGCACGGCTTGGGCCTGGTGACGAAGCCCTCGGTGCAGTCCATGTCGTCGACCCGCGCCTTCTCGCCCGTCCCAGCGTCCAGCGTGCCCGCCTCGACCTCAAAGGCCCACAGCAGCCGCGCCACCTGGATGAACAGCCCGTTGCGTGCGATGTTGCGGCCCGTGCAGACCCGCCGCCCGAACCCGAACCCCGTCTGCGGCAGCTCCTTGAGCGTCCACGCCTCCGAGCCCTCGTCGGCGCCCGAGCCCGAGCCCGCCTGCTGCAGCCAGCGCTCCGGCACAAAGGCGTCGGCCTCGTCGCCGAAGACGGCCTCGTCGCGCATGATGGCGTAGTGGTTGCCCATGACGATGGATCCCGCCGGGATCTGGTTGGGACGCGGAGTAAGTAACGCGTTTTCTGCTCGTGCCATGTCGTGACTTACGCGGTAGCCCATGTACGTGTCCTCCTTCTTCGTGGCATGAGGTACACCACCCGGTATCACCGGCCGCCACCTCAGAACCTCGTTGACTAGCAGGGTTCAGCTGTTGTCAGCGTAGTTCTCTCGTAATTCTTGAAATGAGAAGTGTTTCAGACAAAGGAGTAAGAGCAAGTAGGTAAGTAAGTATTTACCAATGGCGTCGATGTAAGCCAGGCGCGGCCGGTCCTCAAACGTCGGCAGCCTCGCCCGCCCCACGACGCGGTCGAGGTCCGCCTGGGCTTTCGCGACGAAGCGGCCGCCCGCCGTGATGCATGCCACGACGAACCAGTCCATGGCGACGGTGGACGTGTCGAGCGCCGCGTCGGCCAAGATGCCCAGGTCGAACGCGAGCTCCTCGGTCGACATGCCGCGCGCCTCGGCGCTGCCGGCCATGTGCTTGCTGAAGTTCCAGCCCGGGTTCCGGAGGCCCCTCTCCAGGTTGCCCACGTGCAGGCTCCGCTCCAGCTCGTACAGCTGCTCGCCCTCCCGCTTCCAGGGCGCCAGGAACCCCGGCAGCCGGTTCAGCACCGGGAACGAGTCCACCAGGTACGCGCCCACCTGGCCCGTCCGCGCGAACTCGGCTTGCACCCGCTTCGCGTCTTGCACGGACTGCTCGTGGCCGGTGCGGAGACGGTAGCCGCTGCGTCCTGGTGTTAGTGAAAGCCTAGGTAATATGAAAAGAAATATATCATGTCTGGATATGCCAAGCACGTATATTAGAATCGGCTTACTAAGGGTCGTGGTCAGTTTTGGTGCTAGTTAATAGGAGGCTGCGTCCATCAGGATAGACTGCCAGAAGTGCCACAATGCCAGGACCAAACTCACCTATATGAGTGAATAGATAATGCTCGCCAGACCGCGCTCAAAATGGTGGTGGAAATCCACGCCCTTATCGCCATGCGTCTTGGTATCTTCAATGATGTCGAACAACAGCTGCCTCGACTCCATCTCTTGCATGGGGCGGTAGCAGCTGGAAGCTCTCACGTTGAGGAGAGGCGCCTCCATGCGTTGGTGTAGCCTGGGGGGGCAGACGGAGTGAATGTCAGCTCTGGTAGGTACTGCATGGCAGCAATACGCGCCAACGGGGCACGAGCCCGACTCACCTGTACTGCGCGTCGTACGGGCGCAGCAATATGTGCATGCCCTTGGTCACCAGCTCCCCCGACATGACCATGCGGGGCCGGTCCGAGTACTGCGCGCCCCTGCGCGACAAGAGGTCCTGGGCCGCCTCGTGGGTGGAGAGCAGGATCAGGGGCTGACCGGCCATGCTCAGGTGCATGACGGGGCCGTACTCGCGGCTCCAGCGGTAGAAGTGCAGCCACTGCAGGCTCTTGGGCACCTGGTGCAGGTTGCCGACGAGGGGGAGCGGCCTGGGGCCCGGGGGCAGACGGAGCCTCGACGACGCCCGCGCCCGGAGTCCCAGCAGGACGAGTACGCACAGGACCGCGAGCCCGAGGGGCAGCAGGTACGGTGATGACAGCATCTTGCGTTCGCCGAAGAAGTAAGACATGGTCACACGAATTTGGAGAAAATCCATATTCCTGGGTCCAGGGTGTGTGAAAAGGCAACAGACACATTCCTATCCTTATGTACGTACACCTTGCCGGGATGGGATCCAGTCACTCCCCAGCATTAGCTACAGCAAGGAGGGGCAGGCGAAGGGGAAGGGTGGCCCGCTCGAGATAAGTTCACATGGATAAGTTTCTGATTGGCGCGCTGCCGCTGCCACATTGCTTGCAGCCTGTTGATTCCAGACGAGCCACCCTTCACTTCACCCTTCGAAGATTCGTGATTCCAATCATCTGCCCCCCTCCCCCAATCATATCATCCGTTTCCTAAATGCAGCAGGCTTTTTGCGGGCCAGACCACGATGATCCCGTGATGGATCCCCGAGCCGCATGAAGCTATCCCTAGAAATCCTGATGGCTGTAACCACACCGGTAGCCACGGTGCCAGTTCCCCGGAGTGGCGGGACGGATTGGTTGGGCAAAGGAGCGCTCCCTTTTCGAAATGGCGGCTTCGCATTAGTACACTACGGTATCACGGGCAAGGGTTCTCCAACCCAGCGAGATATCTGATAGGTTGGACAAGCCCGAGAGATATGTGTGGGAGTGGAACCAGCAGACGTTGACAGGGGATACAGGGAGGGGTATATACTCACGTATCTCTCTCGGATAGGTAGTAGGTGGTTGGTTGGTGGTGGCGGCTCTCCCTCTCAAAGACGTTTCCGCACCCTGGGAATCGCTGGGCCCTGCTGCGAGCCGTCTTTGCTTCTCGCCGAATCTCAACCCGCCAGTGGTGGAGCGGCTGGCGTTGAGGCGGCCCTTTTACTAAGTACTTGCGGCTCCTAATTATGCTGGCCACCTCAGCTGGACTCCATCCTATATGCTTTTTCTTCCTACTCCCGGGCGATCCCACAACTGCTCCGACCCAACCACATGGAGGCGGCGGTCTGCCTGCTTATCACGGCCCTGGTATGAGGCCATTGTTCGCATCCTGTGTGGCATCAGGGCTCATGCAATGCAAGGTGGGCGGGCGGACGCGGCTCGCTAGCATCGTTTCCAAGTGATTGAGCCAGCCCAGCCATAGGGGCGCACTCCCGGACTTAAGCATGAAGTCGAGTGGCGCGACCGACCGCCTTTCTGCTTGGCCATGGCTGGCAACGGAAGAGGGAAAAAAAGAAAATATAACAACGTCGGACCTGCGCGTTGAGGCCGCCGCCAAAAGCTGAAGTTGACCCTGCTGTATGCTTCCGTATGCGTGAGCTATCACAAACGGACGATCTGCCCCCGAATCTATCACATATAGCTTTCATGCTTTATCCAGGGGCTGGCTCCTGGGAGACGGACGTCCTAACTATACATTTTGGGAACTCTCATGGGGTGAGATAGTCAGTCATCGGATTAAGATAAATGGTTGATCAAAGGAAGGCATAATGCGCTCTTGAACTGGCAACTGTATTCTCGCGTGTATGTTTGAGATGGCCCTATTCTGACATGATTGCAGATCATCTGTCTATTTCGTGTTATTCCGTTGCTTCTTCCCCTTTCGTCGGATTTCCTTTCATTACTTCACACCATCATGGCGCAAATCACGATGAGCAGTTGTATGGGCCTATTCGCTCTGCTCTGCCTTATCCAATCTGTTCAAGGTCAACAGGCTATGCCTCTTTGTGCGGTACGCTCGAGATCAGACAGCTTGGGAGTGGTCAGACCAGCTGACCTGTTCAACAGAGTCGATGTCTAGAGACGTATCTACAGCAGTCATCATGTTCAGCTACCGACTTCGACTGCATCTGCGGAGACCAGCAGCTACAAGCCAATGTCGGAGCTTGCACGCTGGGGAACTGCACTATCGTAGAAGGACTCGGTAGGCTGTTCTCTATACCACCGCAACCCCCTGTGGTGCTTTATACTAATATCGGCACCGAACAGCGGCGAAGAACGTCACCGCGACACTATGCAAAGAACCCTTTCAGGATAACAGTATGACCACGCCCGTGGTCACGGCCATCTCGGGCACTTTGGCTGTCATATTCGTGGCTATTCGCATTCTCAACAACTACCTTCGAGGCTCTTTGCACGTGGCGGATCTATGCGCGGTTCTTGCACTGGTTTGTCAAACTTCCCCAGCCTCCAGATGACCAAGTCCAGTCTGATCTGACCTATTCCTTATACATGCATCTTCCATTCCCATGGATGTTTTTGAGTTTTACAGTAGGCCTGCCCACCCCTGAGCCATGCACTCACTGCATCCATCATCTTTGCCAGTCGCTAACGCCTCCAACTCTAGTGGTGGCCAACGGATTTGGCAAGGACATCTGGACCCTAGACCAGCACCGCATCAACAACGTCGTCAAGGTAAACTAACTGGCTGGCTGGCTGGCTGGCTGGCTGGCTGGCTGCCACCCACCCCAGTGGACCAAATCCAAAGCAACGAAGCCACTAACGCCCTGATCGGCCAGTACACCTGGATCACCGAGATCACCTACGTGCCGGCTATCGGCTTCACCAAGATCTGCCTCCTGTGCTTCTTCCTGCGCGTGTTCCCGTCGCGGCGGTTCCGGCACGCCTGCCTCGGCACCATCGCCTTCGTCGTCGCCGCGAGCGCCGCCACCCTGGCCGTCACCGTCGCCAGCTGCGCGCCCGTGCGCCACGTCTACCTCGGATGGGCCGGCGACGCCCCCGGCGCCTGCATCGACATCAACGCCTTCTGGTTCAGCCAGGCCGCCGTCAACATCGCCACCGACCTGTGGATCATGGCCCTGCCCATCCCGCAGATCCTCCGGCTCGACCTCGAGCCCAAGAAGAAGGTCTTCCTGGTCCTCATGTTTTGCGTCGGGCTGCTGTGCGTCTTCTCTCTCTTCGCGGTGCGCGCACAGTAGCTGACATGCGAGCCCCTCAGAGTCACCATCTTTAGCATCATCCGGTTCACGGGTCTCGTCTCGTACTCGAGCACGACGAATCCGACCTGTGAGTTCTGCCTATTCCATCTCTCTCTCTCTCTCTCTCTCCACTGCATTCTGCAGTACACAAGTACTTACCCATCGGGACTGACCCACCGGGCGCGGCAGACAACAACGTCGGCGCCGCGACCTGGAGCGTGCTCGAGTGCAACGTGGGCATCGTGTGCTGCTGCATGCCGTACGTGCGGTCGCTGCTGAACCGCGTGTTCCCCAACTGCTTCGGCGGCACCTTCTTCGCCCCCTCCTCGGGCGGGAGGCGGGGCCAGAAGTACCACACCATGACGTCCAAGACGGCCGCGACATCCGGGGCCGACGGCGGCGGCGGCGGCGGGACCCAGCAGCAGCAGCAGCAGCAGCAGCAGCCGTCGACGGGAGCCACCACCGACGAGGCCGACGGCGATGGACACGCGCCGCCCGAGGTTTCCCAGGGCAGCGAGAACGCGGCCGCTGACTCGGATGCCATCGAGCTCATGGCCATGGACGGCAGGATAGCCCGGTACCCCGAGTGGTGAGATCGTCGGGACTTCGTGTCGAACAAGACGTCGCATGGACTGGGTCTCTACTTAACCCATCGTCACGGGCACAGTGGACATGTACTTGATGCATGCTGTGCACCTGTTCCGGGGCGAAGGTGGTTATTTGCAATCGCCTGGCCAGGATTCAGAGAGCCGGCTCGAGAAGGACGCGAGGGTGCGCATGTATGGCATGACTGTACAGCGCAAGACTTTCTGTAGCTAAATGACCAGATTCCAAACCATCTTTCCGAATTGTCAACGCCTGATCCGGCGCACGCTGCTTCAGTCCCGGGATGTCGGGTTTGCTACCCTTCATCCGCCATTGACCCCTTGACGAGGGAACGCCCCCCCGAAGAGCCGTGTCGGCATAGGAATTGGTCGTCATGCCCTCTTCAGGCTCTACGTCATTGTCGGATGGAATGGCTGGAAGGTTAGTTAAGCAAGGGATTCTCAAACAGCAGTCCTGTCCAGCAGACCGCATCATCCGATGTAACGTCTTCTCGTGTCCAAGTTTTGGTTTCCTGTGACACGGGACACACTGCTGCCGTCTCGCGTGCATTTATCGTTTTGGTCCGGACCAGGGGGGGGAGTCTTCGTTGGTGAGACGTGCCGAGCCGCCAAAAAAAGAAACAACACCAGGCAAGAATTACTGTATTGGTCGGCATAGATGTTGCCCGTGCTTACGCGGGAAGGCCTTCTTAGCGTACATCATCGACGAAGATCTGTTTCTTGGGTAGTAGAAACAATTTGGAGGAAAATTAGCTTCCAACTCTATCGGTAATAACTTTTTTGAGTTCACAGTCGTGTCAAGATCAGACAGTGACAGATCGACGGTCACGATCCAGGGTGTACTCTCAAATTTCATCATCATTGGTGTGTTTGTGTGAGTTGATATGTACAGATTGCGTATCCGAAATCGTCATGCCCATCATGACCCTGTGCGTAGCTAAGTACTATGCAGTACATATCACCTTGTCCTCAAAGGCAGCCCATCGAGCCTACTGGGCTCGCTATATTCCCATCTAAAGTATATATTGAGCGCAATTTAGACGTGCTGAGCAAAGCCCAGCGAGCTGTTGCCACCGTTGAAGGCGACAAAGTTGCTCTTGAAGAAGATGTCACCGTAGATGAACATGGTGGAGGGGCTGGCCTGGACACCACCGAAGCAGTCTGTTGTTACATACTTGTTAGCATCGAGTAGCCTAGAGAAGAAGAAGAAGAAGAAAACTCACTCGTCTGGTCGACCTGGGCGAAGTTGATGAACTTTCCGCTGACGGTGGCCATGGTGCCGCCGACGTCGAGCTGGAGGTCGGGCAGGGTGGAGTCGCAGGGGAAGACGACGCCGCCGGCCTGTTCGTCTTCCTGGGCGCCCGTGACCTGGGAGTAGTAGGCCTGGACGGCCTTGGGGTCGGCGAGGATGAGGGTGGTGCCGGTGTCGGCGATGGCCTGGGCGCCGGTGGTGCCGGCCTGGGCGGCGCCGGTGCCGACGGCGAACTTCTCGCTCTTGAACTGCCAGAAGCCCTGGGTCGAGTTGACGGGGACCCAGGTCATCTGGCCCGTGAACTTGGTGCTGTCGATGCGGCCGAACTCGTAGGCGCCCGCGGCGGCGGCGCGCAGGTCGGCCGTGAAGACGGGCTCGGCAAGCGACGGCATGACGTTGTCGAAGAAGGTCTTCTGCGCCTTGGGCTGGACCGTGTTGAGCTTGGAGAAGGCGAGGCCGAGGAGACCGTTGTTATTGGTGTCCTGGACGAACGACGTGGAGACGGCCGTGGCCAGCTCGACGGCCTGGGCCTGCACGACGGCTCCGCCGAGGCTGACGACGTCGGTGCCGACGTTGCCCGCCGCCCCGGATCCGTCACCGTAGCTGATCTGGAAGCTAGCGCCCGTCATCATCTTGAAGGTCTTGGATTTCGTGTGGTCGTAGACCTGGTGGCCCTGGGTGGCAGCAGTGCTGAGCTGACTGTTGAAAACCCAGAGGTCGGAGCTACCGGAGTCGAAGTCCAAGTTCACGGTCTGGCCACCAATGTCGACGGGAGAGAGGTACTCGACATCGTTCTGTTCGGGGGTGGCAGTGACGAGACCAGTTCCGTTGGTGGCGGCCTTGGTAGCAGTACCGGTCGAGTTCTTAGCGGCGGCTGCCGCGGCTCCAGCCTTGGCCGCCTTCTTCTTGCCCTTCTTAGGGGCCCTCTTGGAGACCATCTCGGCTTCCACCTTGTCGACGCCCTCAAGGTACTGGATGGGAACACGTCTCTTGCTGACCATCTCGATGCTCTGGGCGTTCACGGCGTCCATCAGAGCGGCGGGCACGGGCATACGGTATTTTCGGAGGGTCTTGAGGAGGGCTCGGGGGCCATTGCGGCCGGTATAATTGGGGTTGGCGACCCGCTCGACCTTGTAAACGCCTCGCTTCTGAATGGGAGCGGGGGAGGCAGAGACCAAGGCCAGAAGCCCCAGTAGGAGAAGGACCTTCATGATGGATTGCATTTTCACAACAGCACTCGATGCGATGAGGAAAGAGAGCCGGAAGGAAACACCACACCTGGTGGTTAAGTCGTGAGAGGAGGGAAATCGACAGGTAGAGAGCACCAGTCAAAAGTCTTTCCACGTCACTAGAGAAGAATATATGGTACACCGAAGAGAAACTGGACCTAGCCAGGTGGAGAAAAAGTAATGAATAAGGCAGGCAACGAAAGGAAGGGATGAAGATGGAGAGAGCCAGGAAAGTGAGCGACATGATGGGGACCTTGACGACTTTAAAGACAAAGAGCCAGAGCAGGAGGTGATGGAGGGACCGGGAATAGAGAGAAGGAATTGGTCCACTTGGACACCAGGGGTTTCGAGAGCCGAGACGGGACGAAGAGGATCGAAACGCAGAATAGGCAAGTCGAGCGCCAGCCTACCCTGGTAGTATCCCGATGCCTGCACTTACTGATCCACATGAACCGATGGCTGGGCAGGGCAGGGCTCGGTAGGCTGGGTAGGCTAGGGGGTCCCAGGATCTCAAGATAGATTGACAGGCAGTAAGTAGTGGTAGGCGAGTAATGTCAGGCAGCTTTCCAAGCGACCTAGACCGTACGACTGACGACGAAAGTATACGTAGGCGGTCGGTGGGGGGTGCAGAAGTGGTGTGTGGGCACGGACGAGATGGGCTGTACCGACTTACGTGACTACGACTACGTACGCAAGTATGCAGTCGTAACCCTATACCAGCTAGCCAGTACTACGTCGAGGCGGCTCTGCTTTGGTCATCCCTACCCCTGGCAGTCCAAGACACGCCATGCAACAGGATGGTGGGGTAATCCCACCAAGAGTCCCGATCACCGTTGGCACTGATTGGCGGGCTTGGCAAATCAGACAAGCTTCCCAACCCCGGACCGATGCGCATTCGAGACAAACGGGCCCCCCTTCCAAACAAGGGCCTCCTCGAGCTGGAAGGACTGAGTGACTGGGTGACTGTGACCCCAGGGGGGGCTGGGCTATATTAGTACCACGTATGTTTGTACTAGCGACGGACGACGGAAATCCTACAGCGAATCATCTTCGGAATCCTGGCTCAGGAAACAGCATTTCTTGGCACGACCCGTTTGAGCTCATCAATGCTTCTTCTCCGTAATTACGAAAGGTGGACATTCCAGAGGCAGTGCCTTTAAGCAGTGCCTTTAAGCAGCGCCTTTAAGCAGTGTGTGGACCTCGGGCTGAGCGGCAACCGCAGCAAACCACTCAATCTTCCTTCGTCTGCTCTCCGGCGCTCAATGTGGTCGAAGCTGTTTCATGAACCGGTACATGCTCTAAAGAAGCCGCTGTTTCCGCCTGTAGATCACGCCTATCAACTAGCAGTAGCTGCCTTTCTAGAAGCCCGTTTCTGTCCTCGACGCTGCTGGAGACTGCATTCCATCCAGGACACGACTAATAATAAGTAGCTAGCTGTCTAGTCTAGTCGTTGTATTTGTCTAGGTTAGCAGCTGCAAGATGGACGACTGACTACTGGTACGCCCAGCTGTTTAAGGTTACCTCCAAGGATGCAGGGGTCAACAAGGCCATCGGGCGCACGATAGGGCATCCATCCTCTTTGTACGTCGACACTTTTCCTGCTTGAGTCGGCCCCCCGGCAATCTTGCGATGAAGAAATGTCGTGATTCCCCAGGAAACCAAGGCAGCACATCACAGGTGCAACAGCCAAGCCAAGAAAGCTTGGCTCCAAATAAGCTTATGCGTGGCGGAGAAGACGCAGAGGGTCGCCAAGAGCATGGCTCATTCTGCATCTCGGGTGCTTTGCCGCCCATTACTCAACTCGATGTCTTCCTTCTTGCGGTATACTAAGTAAGTAGATGATGAGTGACGCGTTCAGGGGTCTGGGTGGTTGCAATTGGATGGTCGCTGTCCGGTCGAGGTCTCATTCGTTCTGAAACCAAAACTGCCGTCATACTCACAAAAAAGATGAAACAGCCTCAGATTTCTGCTGTTCTACTACTACGTACTTAGTACCTACGGTTGGACCCCCCCACTCACTAAACTAAGTAAGTAACCAAGTAGATCCAGTGTCTTCCTGATCGTCAATGCTTGCTTCGTTCGACCGACACTCCTTTCTTCCCCTCCAGGCAAGTCCCTAATCGTCCATTCATGATGCTAATAAACTCCTCAATGCCTTCTGCTCTGTCGACTATTCATCGCAAAGGCCCCACTGCCTTGCATGGGACTTGTTGCACTTGTTCTACCGAGCGTGTCGGGCAATTCCCAACGTAGACGCCCGCCCGCTATTATCGTCCGAACGTCCACAACACCCACCACCTATCTTCCGGCTTCAAACTCGGGGGCGTGACCGAGGGATGCAACAGGGACAGAAAGCGGCACTCAAATCATGAGTCGGGGATGCCATCATCCGTCCAGGTCCATTTATTCTCGGGCTCCGATGAATCCCTCGAGCAAACAAACCATCCCTGACAATCTACAAGACAATCGCATCTGTACGATGTAAACACCGGGTGATTGATCCAGTCTGTCCGACATGCACTGGCACCGGATTGAGCGCTGCTTCGAGAGGATCTGCACTAACGGGCGTGCTGACGTACCACAAGCCCGCATTCTGGATGGGGGGGCGGGCAGGTATGCCAGCGGTGTACTTCACCCATATGTAGATGATCAAAAAAGAAAGAATTCCAAAACTCATATACCCAAGCAAGCCAGTGACATAATCACCTCGATTAAAGTATCAGATTTGTCATACTCGATTGAGTGCAGGTGGTACGGACGGATGGATGGATGGATGGATTGGGTGAATGACAAGGACCCAGATTCCAAGTCACGTGAACAAAACGGAGTGAACGGGGCTACTTACTTGTACAGTTTCCAGAATCAGTTTCCTTTACCGTACTTACCGAGAAGAGAAAACGGACTTTCGCCAACCTCTCCCATATTCGTCCTACTCCACCCTACCCTCATTATATCCCGGCCCAACGGACGCGTCTAGAACGACCGATAAGCGATGCGAGGGTAGCTGACTGTCGATCATTAACTAACTGCCTTTCCCTCAATCAAATCCACATCATCATCGATATATCTTCATGACCCTAGAGCGCCTCCATTGACCTCACATACCGCGCCGCAAATCGAATCTGGCCATCGGATGCGCCCCGAGCCATAGGAAACAAAGACACGCCCGGTCGCCGACGCCTCCGAGTCAATGGCGGATGGAGCCCAGTTCGCCGCTGCTGCTGCCACCGCCGCCGCCATGTCGGACGACGAGAGCAACACCGCCAACAACACGCCCTCGTCGCGCCGCAACCCCGACCGCCGCCCCCCGCGCTTCAGCTGGAACTCGGCCTTCGAGGCCACCTTCTTCCGCTCGCTCTGCGAGTCCATGCAGCTCGGCTTCAAGGAGAACCACAGCTTCAAGTCGGGCGCCTGGGAGCGCGCCGCCATCGCCCTCCGCGACAAGCACGGCGCCTTCCCCGAGAAGTCGCACCTGATCAACAAGGCCGACAATGCGCGGAAGCGCTTCCGCATGTGGCGCGGCTTGCGAGAGGATCCAGAGTTCTTGTACAACCCCAACTCGCGCATGGTCACGGCGAGCGAGGAGGCCTGGAAGCGGCATTTCGAGGTATGCGGGGAGGCGTCACAGCCGCAGGAGGATATGTTGCTAACATGCTTTGACCAACAGAAAGAACCGCTCTCCAGAGCCTTGCGCGGACGGGCTTTCGACCACGAAGAGTTCATGGAGATCCTATTCCCCGATGTCATCGGTTCTGGCGGCGCGCCTAAGAGGGTCATGAAGTCCAAACGGAAGGATACGGATGGAACTCCCACCTCGGCTTCGATAGACCTTACTGGCACACCCAGCTCGGCCACGGCCGCGCCCGTGATAGATCCCAGCCTGTACTCGCAGACCCCATCACAGACACCCATCCAAACACAGCCACCGCAGCAACCCCAAGTCTCGCAAGTACCAGTGCCCGCACCGGCCTCCTCCATACAGCCGGTCCAGAGACCCACATCCGCCGCCCTGCCCCCTCGAACGTCGATTACTTCCACTAGCGCTCTTACACCCCCGGACGAGAACGTGCCGAGTACGGCCGGCACGGCGGCATTAAATGCCAAGAAGCGATCTGCGCCCGAGCCCCCGGGATCAGCCCCCTCGGAGAAGCGGCGGGGTCGACCGTCTAGGTTTTCGGCGAGCTTGTACAGTAGCACGCCCTCCAACGCAACACCCACCACCACATCCATGTTCGGGCCGCCGCCGTCACAGACTACGTCCACAACCGCCGCCGCCGCTGCTGCTGCTGCTGCCACGGCGACGCCGTCGCTGAGCTCACGAGCCCAGCCGATCCACCCGTCGTTCAACGCCAGCGGGCTGTTCGAGGAAGGCCTGCTCGCCCTGGCGGACGCGCTGCGCAGCGGCAGCCGGCACAGCCACCCGCCCAAGTGGTCCGAGCAGGCCATGGAGATCTTCTTCCGCGACTTCGCCGACGAGGACCCGGACCTGCAGCTCAAGATCGCCGAGAAGGCGCTGACGGACGAGAACAAGGCCCTCGTCTTCGCCAAGTCGACCCCGGAACTCCGCAGGCACTGGGTGGGCAGGCTCCGGGAGGTGCACATGCGCAACCTCGGGGGCGGGCTGGGGCTCGGCCGCGTGGGCGAGGAAGCGTCATGATGGGTCTCCGGCAGGAGGAGTCTACTAGCATCGGCAAGGACGGGGAGGGGGAGGAAGTCGTCTAAAAGTTTTGGGTTTGGTGTGCATTGGGTCGAGAGCCAAGGGAAGAAGCGAAGACAGAAAGAAAGAGAGAGAAAGAGAGAGAGAGAGACAGAGAGAGAGAGAGATAAAGGGGTAGAAAGCACATCAGGGCCTTTTCGTAGCACGCGGATACGGCTGTCTTGCGTTTGCTTTTAGTATATTATCGGTTTTCATATATCCCTTCAGCGTGGGGTGGGAGGCAGGGACCGCTGATGTAGGGGATGACTGGATGGGTTTGGTTGGCGCACGCGCGCGCGCCCTTTTTTTCGGGCGTCACGACGGTCAAGAGGGCTCCTTTGCTTCTTTGTTTTCTTGCTGAATAAACCCGAAAACACATTGGCGGAGGGTTAGGCGTTGGCGGCGAAGAGAGCGCGAGCCGAGTGGCGTGTCACTAACATGTACTGAGACGAGAGAGTGACTTTTCTTCTCCTTCTTCTGCTTGTGATTCTTGTTCGGAAGCGACTGCATCTATGTTCCTGCGCATCTCACAGTTTCGGTCTGTCCTATGAATAGGCCGATGTCTCCGGATGCTCTTTTTCGATCCATTCGCTTCGTCTCTCTCCTCGGTTTCCTTGCTGGTTACACGAAAGAAAAAGTATGTACGGAAGCCTTTGGCCGCGCTTTGTGCGATTGCTGAGGCTCTGCCATCTGTTTTCCTGCCTTCATGGGGTCAGTCAGTTGGCCAGTCAGTCAGAGAGAGGTTCCAACTCCTCGCCCCTGCCAACTCAAGACAATCTTTTTTCTTTTCGTGCCTCATCGTCGTTTCCAACAAACATGACCGTCGAAGTTATACCCCCTACTCTCCCAGGGCCATGCCGCCTCGCAGGCGGGGTGACTGTTGTGGTGACGCGTCGTTGTCCTGTGGCGGCAGCCCGTAGCATCGCATTCGCCGCTGCATGGAATGATCCAGGCTAGCTATAGATGGGTCTTTGCGGTTGTGTAGAGTGTCATGTTCGTATCTAGGGGTTCTTTTCATGCTTGGTCTGCCTCTGTGGCACTGAGAGAAATCAGACACATAACTTGCTTCACATAGAGCAGCGCGACTCTCTCATCGCTGAGGCGGGCTTCCATGCGTCATAGATGAGGATAAAGAAGCATACGGGACCGGGCAGAAATCCACTTCGAACATTTGGAACTCTAACATTCTACCGTTTCACGACCCTTGGAGAACTAATTTCACGTCAAACGTAAAATTTCTTTTGGGCTTGCTCTTCTGGTTATATACGTGCAGAGAAATTGTCATATCATCATCTCCCCATCACCCATCACCACCACGGCCAACCGCTTATAAGATACGTTCAAAAATGCGAACCCATAAGGGATCCCATCGACCCCCATCATCAATCCTCTAATCTGAAGCTTCCCATGGAGACGCTCAGCTCCTCAATCCCTAACACAGCCGATGGTAGACTTCCTCCCGGGGCTCTTGCCCTATCCGGCTGGACCTGCATTCTGCTCCTGGCCATGGCAGCACGAGCTTCTATCAGACGTCCATACGACACAAGAGAAGATGGGATGTCCATATTCGACGAGTGGACAGCAGCCGCAGCAGACATTCACAAAGTCCGAGTGGAGGTCCGATGCGTCCATCTGCGACACGGCCCTGGCCGGGTCAAGGTCGTGCAAGCAATCCAACCAGTATGTGCGTGAGAAGGTGTAGGTACTTGTGTAAGTATATAGTTAGTATTTTATTATACCCCTTTCGCAAGAGTATCATTAGATACTCATTAAAACGTTCTAACCGTATACTAAACCACACGTCATTGGCATCGGCCGACAAAGTGCCTCACTCATGGAGGCTGGCACCTTCACAAATGTATTCATATTTGAGACATAGTTTCCACGAGAGCAGGTGCTGGTTAGAGAAGTTGGTATGGAAGGAACAGGGACTTTTATGTACTTACCTATATATAAACGCCCTCAAATCCTTACATATATGCTATCATTGTTCTAAACCCCACGCATGCGTAGGTTCCTACTTGTTAAGGTATATATAAAAGCCGTCTGTCTCTCCCACTGGGACCACTGGAACGGATTTGCTCTAATTATTCCATCCCTCCCTTCAACTTTAAAAAATCCTTAAATACCTCCCCCTACCTCGTCCATCCCATCTTCGAAAGAGTCCCTGGGATTATTGCTTATCAAGTGAACGTCTAAATACTTACCTACTTTAAGTACCTAGCCGGCTTCTATTTCACCACACGACTTGATCTCTCACAATGGCACAGAACAGCACAGATTGGGGACGCTTCCCCCTATACATCCGGTCTATGATTCTAGGATATTTAGTGCAGGCCCCTCGCAGCACGCAATTAAGCCATCTTGCCACAGTTTCGAAAGAATGGCAGGCCTTCATCGAGGAACACAACTTTGCTCGAATCAGATTGACCCCAGCGCGGCTCAGTCACCTTGAGTCCTACGTCTCTGCTCCGAGGCAAGCCTACGTACACTACATATGGCTTTGTGTAGAGCTCGAAGCGTATGATTGCAGTACATGCGCCTCTGGAGACCCCGAGGAATACGCAGTCAGCGATACCGACAATCTTCTCATCACAACCACCCTCGAGACCTTGTTCGCAACCCTCAGTAAATGGCTCCCGAATGGCAGTTTAGTTCTCGATACCAGCATTCACTCCCCCAGCGATTCAGAGCACTATTTTCCCTATTTGACCTTCAGGCCAGACGCTCTAATGGAATCGACCGAAGGGATAGAGTTCGGACCCAAAGTCCGCGAACATGCCAAGTTCTTGGGCAATAGGCTTCCTCACCCGGCGGACAGTATTATGAACCGTGTCTTTGAGACCGTCATGTCGGAAGGGCCGTTTGAGACGAATGAAGAGGAGAAGCAATGGTGGCAGGGTTTGCCTTCTGTCCCGGCCGTGACAGGCATCCTGCTGCGCCAACAAAACCACCGCCGCTGGAAGCCGAAAGCGCTCGCCCTAATGTTCGCCCGCTTCCCCCAGCTCCGAGAGATCCATTACGAGCCGTGGAGAGAATGGGACGAACATGAACAGGAGGTTACTGACGTGGCGTACGAAGTGCTTTTGAGGTCGATCGGTGGCACCACGCACCGAAATCTACGCAAGCTTGTCCTTTTTGAGAACTTTGATCAGCAATACGCCCACAGTCTTACCTCGGGCGTCCCAAGCAGCATAGCGCTGCAGTGCGAACCCGTCCGCACCTACAGCCGCGCCGTGGGCCGCAGGGTCGCCCGCAAGAGCCTGAGGCTCGAGCACCTCTCGGCGTCGTTCATGGTAGAAGCTAGCCACTTCCTGCAGCATATCGATCCTTCCTGGACGTGGCCCATCCTCACGTCGCTCGTGCTGACGTCGGGGCTCCTTTCATCCAAACCGGAAAGCCAGGAAGACATCGATGATTTGCTCGAGTCCGCAGCCGACGCGGCCATGCAGATGCCCAAACTGCAGAATATGGAGATCTGGAACGGGGGTGAAGGATTGGCGGGCACGTTCCAGTACCGGTCCGCCCCGCCCTCCATCACCTGGCGAGGCACGTGGGCTCACCCATTCCCGCCGTCTGTGGTCCAAGCATGGCAGGCTGTCGTTGCCAAAAACGGTAGTGGCGATAATACCCACAAGTTGCTCGTGGTCAACGAGGCGCTGAATAGGCATCTCATCATGAAGTCCCATGGTGATGCCATCCATTATCTGAAGGTGTCCCCGTCGGTTATACGTCCTATTTCATTGCAGCAGATCCGACTGAAGGATAGGGTTCGGAAGGAAGGTCTGGATATGATAGCCTGGATGGCTGACTATAGGAGACGAAGACGTATCCTCCCATGATCTGCAACTCCAGCTCGTTGCGGTCTGCTTAGTATCGCAACGGTGACAGGGGTGTCAGACACTAGGTATCGCCTACTGGAATAGGTTAGATGGTGTATTCGATTCATGCGGCCATTCTTATCGCAATCGGAAGAGTTTACTTAGGTAGTAAAATGGTAGACATTTCTCTGATCCGATTGTTCACCGTGTCTCTAGGAGAGAATCCGTGTTTGGGGATGAATTTACAAACTCCCAAAGAAGCTAGCCCAAGTCAATCAATGATGTTGTCTCGGTTAACGCAGAGCTAGCTGAAAAGGGGGTTTGGAAATTCAGTCTGGTCGGTTGATAGGAGACAACATATTTGACTACATCATGGAGAGCACGCGAGTACTATACAAACCCATCATTTTCGACTTTACCACCTTCGGACATTGGAATTGACAACGTTGTGGAGAATGCATAATCCTATCATGTCCGGCCTCGAATCAGTTGGTGAGTCCTTTGGATTCAAGCACGCTGCTTGCTACTGCTGTGTAGTATGAATTGCCCTGGGTTGATCCAGTAGACCCTTTTGCATGCGAAGTGTAAGTAGCAACAAAGCCATGAGTAACCCAATCCTCCAGTCCACAAACAACCCCCCCTTGCTATAACAACATGAGCCTGCCTTCTCCCACCGATTCTTCTACATTCTTCTCCATATCTTCTACACCTTAGAACCCGGGTCGTCCTTTTCATATAAGCCACATACACTCAGAACAAAATCCAAGAACATCCAGTTGATCTTTCACTATGTCGTTCCCAAGCTCCACCCAGCAGAAGATGACTCAAGCCCGGAACCACGTTCCCAACGCCTCTCGCGACAGCATACTGGCACACGTAGGCTCCTGGGCCCATGCTCCCCCGACGAGGCTTTCGAATGTGAGTATGGACTTACCCACGGCACCGAACAGAACAGTTGACAAGACCAAGTGGGACGTGGACCCCGTCACGGGGGATAAAGTAACCCATCCACCACATCAGCCTGTACAGACCCAGAAGCATGCCGAACCCGCCGCACAAGCTGCGCAGGGCTATCAGGCGTCTCGATGGCTGCAGGAGAGTGGAAAAGACGGGCCTTGGACCCCTCTTGGGCAGAAAACTCTAGACAGATGAAAGGCAACCACCTTGCCCCAGCATCCAGCTGTCCTTGCATGTGCATCATGGGAATTGGGTGCAAAGGGGGAAGACGAGTCAACAGGGGAAGACGAATCAACAATACACGGGCAGAAAAATAGGTTAGGGAGGATCGACTTTCGTTGTTCATTTGTACATCCGATATGGTATGTTTTTCCGACTAACTTGATGGAAAATGACCATCTCAAACGAGTCACTGGTGAAGTACTCTTCTATGGCTGATAATGATACTACCGCTAAGCGATATCTGCCCGGTCAAAGGAGGATCAATGAGAGAGAGTGCGTGTGCTTTGCTACTAAGTATTCAAACTTTGATGCAGGCGTTTTTCTATCGTCCTTTGGACAGCCGATGACGGGAAGTATAGGGGTAGTAAGGAATTCTGTTGATAGGGGTTGGGTTTACTAGTGGAGAGGCTAAAGCTCGGAAGTAGGGACGATTCTGCATGGAAATTGTCAGTTGGTAGCCAATTGGAACATCAGATGAAGTCTCCATGAGGAAAGCTCAGGAAAGAATTCTGGATAATGCATAATTATAGAAGGTTGAGGTATTACCTAATCCAGATCGGCCCCTGTGCCGAGTCAATAAGGGGATGTTTATTGGTGGCGCTTGATCAGTGGATCGCCACCTGGCTAAGTGGCTGGCTTCATTGGCTGGTGTGGTCAGTGATTTCTGGTCCGTGTCAACAGCCCTCAGAAAAGATGAAAAGATGCGAGGCAAGATGCTTAATTAAGTAATATATGCTGCGATTACGGCGATTGTCCATATCTCCATCAGCCAGCAGCGAGAGAGGGGTATTGTGTTGAATTGAGACAAGCCCGCCTTATCTTGCATGTCGTCGACGGATGGATCTAGATGGATGCTCGAACCAGTGGAGGGCCAGTGGAAATGATGTGGCGCTAGCGGACATCGTATTCTCTGGGGCCAAGATGGATGAATGGCCAAGGCAGAAGCCAAGACTCTTCAACATCCTCTTTATCCCGCACCCGCCTGGCTACCCCCCCAAGTGTCTCTCCCCCCAGTCTTCAGCTGAGCTCACTCGTCGCATTTGTGGCCGCGCCCTGAAGCTAACCGCAGAGGCTAGATCAATCGAATCGATCGAGTACGAACGAGCGAGTTCTGCAGGCGCTCTATCAACCAACAAATACCATGGCCGTTCCTCATCTTACTCGGCTTTCTCGGCCGTTCAGTTCTCGTTTCTCTTTCTTTGAAACCTCTTGATTCTGTACCCTTCCTATCGTTTAGTGATTCGTCACAATACCACTCGTTCAAAGTCGAAGAGTTGCAGAATTGCGACACTGCCGCCTTCCCGCAATTGCTTGATCTGCACCAGGGTGTGTCCCTCTCCCACCGACGCGACCGGCACCACTGGCTACCCGGGACGAGTGCAGTCTTCCTCCAAGATGCGGCAAACGTCACATCTTCTCCTCCTGGCCCTCGGCTCTTCGATAGCCGGGGCCACCACATCCTCCAAACGCGGACTCGTCTTCGTCCCCAACGAGAACTGGCCCCAGGATAGCCAGATCTGGGTCAAGTCCGGCGCCGACCTGACGTGGTACTACAACTACGAGCCGCAGCCGTCTGCCGCCTTCTCCGACGTGACACAGGACCGCTTCGAGTTCGTGCCCATGCTCTGGGGCAAGGTCGCCGACACCACCTTCCTCGACGCCGTGACCCAGCAGATCGACGGCGGCCGCAACATCTCCCATGTGCTGGGTTTCAACGAGCCCGACGGCTCCGAGGGCGGCGGCAGCAACCTCGCTCCCGACTCGGCCGCCCAGATCTGGGTCAAGAACATGGAGCCCCTGGCCAAGCGCGGCGTCAAGCTCGGCATGCCCGCCGTCACCGGCAGCTACCGGGGCGTGCAGTGGACCCAGAACTTTGCCGAGGAGTGCGCCAAGCTCGTGAGCACCGGCGACAACACGAAGAACTGCACCTTCGACTTCTTGCCCATCCACTTCTACGGCAGCTTCGAGGGACTGGCCAGCCACATGGGCTCCTTGTCGGCTGCGTAAGTCTCTTCCCCCTTCCCCGCACTCAAACTGTAAGTCAGGTCAGACTGCTAACCGTGTCCTTTCCTGCAGCTTCCCCAACGTGTCGCAATGGATCACCGAGTACAACTATGACAACCAGGACCTGTCGACCACACAGAGCTTCTTCAACACGACCATGGAGTACTTCGACCGCCTCCAGAGCGTCGACCGCTACAGCTTCTTTGGCTCGTTCCGGTCCAAGGTTAGCAACGTTGGACCCAACGCCGTGATGCTGAACAATGACGGCGAGCTGACGGATATCGGCTCTTGGTATCTCGGTGGGTCTGCTACGGGCGTCAGCCCCCAGTCGGCGGCTGGCAAGGGTCACGCTTCTGTTCTGGCGGCCGCCGCCGTCGCTGGCCTTGTAGGTGCTGTTCTGGCTTCGTTCTAAGGGTGACCTAGAACACACCAGCTCCGAACCTGCTTGGATATGTCGCCATGACGTAAGCGCATATTCTTTCTGTTATCTTCAGCTCTAGAGACGGTCGGCTTTCGGGGTACATAGTTCTGGGTTTGGGAACGTGGATATTGGGAGATATGGACATAGACGGGATTGGCGTTCACGCAGGAAATCACCTGTGTAGGAGTTCAGTTGGCTGATCTAGACATTTATATCTAATCTAATCGGATTTATCACTACCGGGCTAAGAATCCAGTAGATGCTCGTGTCGTCTTGCAACACTGCCTACGAACTACCATCCTCGACAACCTCGGAAAAGCCCGAGACTTCACACTTTCGACTCAAGCGCTTCGTACTTTAAACAATCTCGAAGCATGCCACGGCCCCCGAAGGCAGGCCCTCCACCAACTTCAACGGTTCTTTCCCACCTTTTCCACATAACACGGCGGCATGTGCGCAATCAGCGAAAAGAAGGCCTTGTAGCGCATGTCCTGCTTCGGATCGACCTGTCGAAGGTTATAGCCCAGGACGAGGGTGGCGCCGATCTTGGCCATCTCCATCCGGGCGAGGTTCTGCCCCGGACACGAAGCGTAACCCAGCCCAAACGGCATATAGTACTTGTCGAGATGCGCGACGTCGCCGCTCAGCCAACGGTCTGGGTTGAATTCCCTGGCATCCTTGCCCCTGTCACCCGGAGTTAGCGCATCATGGTGACCGCGGTATGGCGACTTACCAGATCTCTTCGGAGTGATGGATGACCCAAGGATGGACGGAGAGCGTGGTGCCTTCCGGGAAGCTCTGGCCGCCTATCTCGAGACCGCCTGGAGGCGCAATACGGGCCAGGCCCACTGAGACTCTAATCAGCATGTTGGCCACGATGTTCTGTTCTGGCTGGAAACCACCTACTCGAACCCGGGCTAAACAGCCGTAGCGACTCCTTGAGGCAAGCCTGCAAGAACGGCAATTCCTGGGTAGCGACATATGAAATCACCCCCTGCCGCCCAAGACCAGCGTCTTCAATCTCCTGGCGTGCCCGTCGCCACGCGTCCGGGTGCCTCATCATGAAATACAGGAAGGCCTGGACGCCGGAGGCCACAGTGTCGGACCCGGCAGCCACGGCATTGAAGGCCGCCGAGTCGATCTCGTGCCGCTGCATGCGGCCGGGGTTCTGCTGCAGCATGCGGAACCAGTGCGACGACGCGTCGAAGCGCCCGTCGGGGTTGGACTGCCGCTCCTGGATGGCGCCCATGGCCGTGTCGACGATGTGGCCCCAGGGGACGCTGCCGGTCAACGACAATGACAAAAGGTAAGCAAAGCCACGTCGCAATATGGACGGATGGGGAGGGTCAAGCTTACATGCCGAGCCATGTCACCACGGGGTTGGCCAGCAAGACAATATGGATCCAGCGGAAGAAGCCGACGGCCGAGACGTAGGCGCTCTGGGCTTCGGAGGCGGCCATGGCGCCGGCGATGTCGGCGCCCTTCTTCAGGAACCCAAAGGGCTTGGAGAAGAGGACCTCGCCGACGACGTCGGACGTCGTGAAGGAGAGGAACTCGTCCAGGCGGACCGGCTCGCCCTGGGCGGCGAACCGGTCCAGCCATCCCAGTAAGAGGCCGATGGTGTTGTCGACGGCCTCTTCCGACTGGAGGAGGTTGCTCAGGGTGTAGGCCGGAGCCACGTGCCTCGAGAGCTCGTTCTTGACCTTGGGGTCGGTGGCTGCGAAGGGGTTGGTGAATCGCCCATCCTTGTGTCATGGTCGTCCGTCAGTGTCGATACCATATCGGCGGCCACGGATGAGGGAACCTTACGGGGAAAGTTGCCACTTTGTACCAGTCCGCCTTGTGGAGTGTGGCCAGGAGGATCTTTCTGGGGCCGTCGGGGTGACTCACGCTCACCTCCCCCGGGGCGATGCGGACGAAGTGCCCTGCCTCGCATCAGCAACCGAAGCCTTCGCACGCACATACGCACAACAAACAAGGCGTGGGAGGGAGGGTTGCAAGCCTACCATACTCGTCGTGCGCACGTATCAACGCGCGGTTCTGGTCACCTTGGACGACATGTCGCGCATGCCAGAACCGGGTAACGGAGGCGAGGGCCGGGCCGGGAACGGCCCGGAGAGGCGAGAGGAGTCGCCGCCATAATGCGACGCTGACGACGACGGTCACTACGCCCACCAGGATGGTACCGAATGCAAGCAGGGCCATCGTGTAAGGGACTTGGGTGTGGTCGGTTGGCTGGCGAGAGTCTGTGTGTGGCATTGGTTGATTCTCTCGTGAAAAATGACAAACCTGCATTGCTCGTCAGGCGAGCGGTTTTAATTTAACCTACTTGCACTATTACCGCCATCGCCCGTTAAGACGTGCTCCAACACTTGGCTGTGTTTAGAACTCTGCTCCGAAATGACGACTGCATGTATACACCTATTGAGTGTAGTCCGCATGGTGGTGGACCGGCCTGGGGATGCTCATTGGTCTATCCAAACTGCCGGGATGGGGAATGCATCCGGCCCCACGGACAACCTGGTACGGACGGGGGTCCCGGACGGACCAACTGTCATGATTCGCGGGGATCCTTGTTCGAGACACCCCGCCCAGGCGCTACGGAATTCTCTTCGATTTGGCGGGATCTCTCATCCCTACAAAGCCCTAGATAACAGTGCGGGAGAACGGGTCTTCGGCTGCCAGCTATGAAGGGCCCTCGGTGTGCTGGGGGAAGGGGCTGATAAGTAGGGGTGAAACAACAACTCGCTCGCTCCACTGACTTCTTCTCATCATCATTCACCCGACTTCTACTTGCCCAAGGGTCCCCCCTGGGGTGATAGGAAAGAAACATGGCTACGTTTCCCATTGAGAGCGACGACCAGAGGGCCATCCTCGCCGCCAACATCACCATGATCGCCGTCCCAACCGTGGCTGTGTTCTTGCGTCTCTTGTCGCGTTGGGTCGCGAAGAGGGCATTGAACATCAGCGATTACTTGATTGTCGCAGCCGTGGTATGCCACCTTCCCCTTAGGCATGGAGAGGTCAAACTGACGAATCCTGCGAGTATCCAGTGCGTTTCGGCTAGCTTGAGCTCCCTCAGCATTACTGGTAAGAATATAACAGACCTTCCTTTGGTTCTACTGGCCTCGAACTCGGCGAACTCAATGGCTGACCCTCCTCTTCATAGGCGTCGTGCAATGTGGATTAGGGTATGACCACATGACCAACATCTTGCAGGACTTCGGCCCGGAGCCCATCATTTTGCTGCTCAAGGTGGGTGAATAAGTACCGTTCCGTGCATTGTCTCGGTGCAAAGGGCAGGAGAATCATTGTGACTAACCTGCAGGGGAAACAGCTCCTCATTGGTCTGCAATTTACATGGGTCATCAGTCTGTCTCTCTGCAAAATCTCCATCCTGATGCTATACCGCGCACTGTTCCCTACGAAAGTCATACATTGGGCATCCTCGGCCACGGGTGTTCTGATTGCGGCATGGGCGGTGGCTACCATCGTAACCGGCTGTCTGATCTGCCAGCCCATATCCAAGAATTGGGACATATTCATGACGGATGGGCATTGCGGCCACCAGATCTTGTCTTACACCGTCACCGGCGCCATCAACCTCGTGACCGACGTCATGGTCCTTGTCTTGCCTCTTCCGAATCTCTACAAGCTGCAGGTGCCTACCCGGCAACGAGCCGTGTTGGTTGGTGTTTTCAGTCTTGGGTTCTTGTGAGTACCAGCACCACCATATTCACCCTCTTGGTTTCTCTACCTCTTCTCCCCTCTCCTGTTTGCATATTTGTCGACATTGAACCAGCCTGCAAGAGACTACTGATTCTCATGAATTCCTAGAACTTGTGCCGTAAGCGCCGTGCGCATCCACTACCTTTCAAGCATGGATTACAGCGACATCACGTTCTCCATGAAACACGCCAACATATTCAGCGGACTCGAACCCAGCGCCGCCATCACCCTAGCCTGCGTCCCGCTCCTGCGCCCGCTTTTTCGTTGGTCCGGTGGCTATAGCCAGACCGGCACCGCCCTCGACGACCCCAACCCGTCGTCTTCCAAGAACTCTAGCGGTAGCCGCGCCAAGGGTGCGCGCAACATCCCGCTGAGACGTGTCAGCGATGACGGCTCCTCACAGCGCCGCCTGCGGCTTGAGGAGCTGGAGCATCATACAGCCGTCGCCACGGGCCACCCGCAACACGACGGCAGTGAGGGTGGGAGTAGCATCGCCGAGTCTCTGACCAAGACGGAACGTGGGAACTCGGAAGAGGATCGGGGTCAGCGGAACAAGACTCACCGGGCCTCAGGTACTTGGCGGCAATTGCAACAATAACACTACATCAGCTATGGCTCGGCCATGTCATATTGTTAGCATCATGTTTGTAAATGTTTTCAATATAAGAGATGCTTCAGTGGGAATAGAAACCTATTTGCCTGCTCGATTCTGTAAGATTCATTAGGCCCTAGCCTCGTCTCCTCCCGCAATTCAAAGTGCCTGTTGTTTAGCCACACCTACGAGGCCAATCAATGGCTGCCTTACGTGAGCTGATTGTGGCTATCGAGATCCCAAGGTTACTTATATAAGTGGTAGTATCTAACCTAAATGTACTGTGGAATAACCTCTGATTCAGGCTAGAAACCGCACGGCGTCAAAAATGCGTGGCCTAACATTCAGGGGCATTGCACTTCTTAGTGTACGTACTTCTGATTAAACTGTCATTGTAGCCATAGTGCTGGGTGACGGACAAGTGAAGTGAAGTGGGCGTGAGCTGAGCGTATAGGAGATCCCCAAGTCACGTGGACCCTTCAAGTTAACATCCGGCGGTTCCTGGTATACACGAAAGGTACGTACTGTGAACAGAGCGAATCAAATCAGCCAAAACGACTATTTGCCCGGGTACCCAGGCATCCCTAAGGTATCCAAAACGAGAATAATTAAATACAGTGTGCTCCTGTTTGTATTTTAGCAGCACCTGATCTGGGATGGCCTGCTACAACCAAATCAGTAATTACTGATCTGGGCCCTGCCGGAGGGTTTAAATAGATTTCTTCTTCCCTGGGTTCTCCATCCAATTCATTTCTTCTTTTCTCTTCCCATACCTAAGTTGTGTTGAACACCATACATCAACAGTAACAACATCGGCTCGACGACTTCGGCTCGACGACACCTTCGGCTCGACGACAACACTCGACTCAACGACAACACTCGGCTCGACGACAAGCTCGACGATAAGCTCGACGACAATATCCGGCTCGACGACACCTTCGGCTCGACGACACCTTCGGCTCGACGACACCTTCGGCTCGACGACAAGCTCGACGACAATATTCGGCTCGACGACAACCTCCGGCTCGACGACACCCTCGGCTCGACGACAAGCTCGACGACAATATCCGGCTCGACGACAATATCCAGCTCGACGACTTCGGCTCGACGACAAGCTCGACGATAAGCTCGACGACAACATCCGGCTCGACGACTTCGGCACGACGACAATATTCGGCTCGACGACAACACTCGACTCAACGACAACACCCGGCCCGACGACAAGCTCGACGACACCTTCGACTCGACAACAAGCTCGACGACAATATTCGGCTCGACGACAAGCTCGACGACAAGCTCGACGACAGGCCCCCCTTTTTTTCATTGTGTCTCTGGCTTTGCCGGGGATATGAAGAAGAAGAACTTGCTTGTATTTTGAATCTCACTTGTATGCCACGATGCCTTTGCATGAAGGCTTTTTGTACACACATGCCTCTCATCATGACCTTTTCACCGCTGCCATCAGATCTCCCTGTTCCTGTAGTATGTTTTCTTAGCTGCTTCATGATCTTGATATGAGCTCCCGTGCGGCTGATTGCTCCTTGATGATGTCCAGCCCGCCCAATCCCCCCCAAATCTTCTGATCGTATTCGTTCAGTGCCACTTCAAACTCCCGAGCACTTTGCCGATGTACTAGTAAGATGTGTCATTGACTGTGTGCACCAAGCTTTCTTCCGCCGTACAAAGTGAGAACAGCATGCTGATCAGTGGCGGCTCACTCAACGTACCCGTGACCAGAGAGAGAGCAGCCCGGAATACCTGCGGTCTGTCTCGTGTTTCGTGGGCGACGCCTTTGGTTGCCAGTGCCAACGAGTCTGCCTGGCTTTTGACAACTGAGGCTGCGAGGCTTGTACGTTGGATAAAGGCACTGAAAGTAGATACTCGTGGCGGTAGAATCGCTCCATCCAGACGCCCAACTGTGAATAACTGAGATGCTCAAGAGTTCATGACACTGGTTGGAGATCTCCTAGTACTCGTATTACATTAGGTATAGTTCTAAGTAGGTATTGTACTGATTACGATAAATCTCTGCGCGCTCTATTCCCGAGGAGCTCTACCATTGTAATCCACGCCCGCCTCGGCCGTGTAGTTGGCAAAACAGTCATAATCAAAATCGATCTCATCGATCCGCTCCAGCAGCACCGAAACCACATTGTCGAACGAGCAGAGCCCATGCGGGTCTGGCTCACAGCCAGGGTATGTCTCGTCGATGGGCAGGACCGCATCGTTGCTAGATTTCCCATGCGTCAGCGGACATGGCCCCAAGAGGCGAGAAATTGAGATGCAGTGACGGGTCAAACTTACACGATGAAGCGGATCTGCTTGGTAGGCTGGTAGGCTGGGCACTCGAGCACCTGCGCGGTGAAATGGGTTCCAAAGGGAACGGCTTTGCTGGCGGAGAAGCTGTTGCGCCTCTCATTCTGGGTGAGACTGAGCGGCGGGCCCTTGAACAGGGCCGACAGGTTGAAGGCGGAGAGCGTGTCCAGGACCACCACCTCGTGGGTCGCGTCGGCGTAGATGGACTGGTTCAGCGGGAAGTAGGTCGATGAGTTGTCGAACGTCTTGTTCAGCGCCGAGTAGGGTTCCGGGTAGTCTTGCGTAAACCGGGCGACAAATTCCTGCAAGTATCCTTTGCCTTGGGCTGCCGACACGGGGGAACCGGGGCCGTTGTTGTAGTAGAATGTCTTAAGATATCTATGTTAGTCTACCTTTCTGAAGCGGAGATGACGGGATACTTGCAAGGTCATAGTAGTACTCGTAGCTCAGAAAGTCTTCCTCGCTGAACAGGCCACAGAACGCAGAGTAGCCGAGAGCGACAGTTTCATAGGAGCAGAGCTGCAGCATCGATATAATATCACTGGCTTCGAATTCCAAGCCAGAGACCTGTGAATTAAGTCGGGCGAGAGTCGCATTGAATGCGGTGTCGGCGAACTTGGCAGCGACATTTGATCCGATATAGCCCTTCGACTGGTCTTGCGCATTGGAGCAGGTGTAGTACGGGGCTCCGGAATTGTTCACACTAGGCGCCTCGACCAGGATCTCAATGCTGACTTGATCCATGTACTCGGGCACGCCGAAGAAGCCGGCGGCGAAGTTGATGGCCGTCTTGACCATGCGGTCCTGGGACTGGGTGCGGAAGACGGGGATGGTGCCTTGCTCGGTGAAGTTGTTGAGGAGGTGGCCGTACAGCTGACGATGCTCCAGACCCAAGAGGAACTCCTGGCTGCGGCCGAAAGGCGTCAGGAGCTCGGCGCCGAGCTTGTAGGTCCAGTCGGCTAGGAAGCCTAGATCGTCCCACGTCTCGAACCCGTCCTTGGTGGCGTTGGCGATCTTCTGGGCGAATTGAGCCGGGGCCGCGTCGCTGGTGGGGTAGCGGGCACCGTGGCGGTAAAGTAGATGGACCTGTGTGATGGTGCAGCCGTCGGGGATGAGAGGGTTCGCATCCGGCAGGCCATAATCGGCGGACGGCACCGAATACCACGGCGACAGGTTACCCCAGAACTTCTTCATGTTGAAGGCCGAGGCGTCGCCGGCACCGTGAGGGCTGGGCGCAACCAGGGGAAAGGAATAGGCATCGCCGTCATTGTAGGGGTAAACAGGTGCAGTATTCACGGCGCCGGGCTCTACCCCGGTGGGTGTGGGGCCGGCAAATCCAACAACAGGCTCAGGCGGGAAGAGCTTGGAATCGACAGAAGCTGGAGGGGTGTGTGTGTCAGCGGCGATGCCCCTCTGGCTTGGGTGGGGGCTACTTACTGCTTGGGGGCGGATATATATCCGAGGTAGGCGAGCCAGCGAAGGGAGCAGCTGAGATTATCATGGCACTGACTCTGGAAGTCAGGGCCAATGACAGAGGCAAGACGTTCTGCATGGTGATGGCTGGGTGGTGGTGCTGTCTTGGCAGGGACGGATTGACGACGATTGGGCAGCCAAGAAGAAAGTGGGTGGATTTTATATTGAAGCAGCAGTGTTCAGTGAACGGAGACAGCTCCGTGTGGCGTAGGGTGGCTGATCAACCCGTCGTGTATAGAGTGTGTTGCGATTCCTTTCCCTCAGACAAGACATTATGACTTTCTGGTTTTATATGTAGGTGCGTTTCTTCCACCGCGACTCGGGACATGCGGCCCAACTACATAATCCATGACACTCGCCCGCACCCATGGCTGGTTGCCATGTAACTTGCTTATCTGCGTGGTGTGCAGGTGCGGCGTGCATCGTGCAGCGAGCAGCGTCCGTGGTTGGCTGGCTGCACTCAACAACCATTCAGCTTAGTGTGAGTTCTGGTGCGAGCTGGCTAGGTTAGCACCATGGCACAGAGACAGGGAGCTCGACAACATAGCCAAGATACCACCAGGTAAAGCCATTGATTGATAATTGGAAATTGGATTGAACCTGGCCGGAATTCTTTTCATGATGTCAACGGCTGGCCTGCACCGAGTCTCGTAAGGACATGATGATGATGGACATGGGCTGCCGTAAGATTCGGAAGAGGTGCAGCCATCAAGGTTCACATCAAGCCGAGCGGGGTTGTTTGTGTACTTTTCAACTCGGTTGCATTCAAAACAACATGAATCCCTCCATCACCGAGACGTGTTTACATGACTCGAAGCCATCCAATGCGAGAAGAGGGAACGGATGCACTCGTTATCATGTCCTTATAGGTCTCTGTCGATTCTGGGCCGCTTGAATAAAGGCTCCAAGACCTGGAGGCCGGCCAGGTGATGATGGATGACCGAGACAAGCGGACCAGTGGGAATGAGACTCAAGGATACAGCTTTTCTTTCCCCTGCGCACTAGACTTCATCGGTGCCAAAAAAAAGGAAGGAAAATGATAAAAAGAAAAAGACGAGCAAGAAGAAAAAAGCCTGCTCGATGTCGACGGTGATCACTACAGCTTGCTTGGCCAGATCGCATCTCTACTTCCGCATTATGCGACATATTACTAATACGCGATACTGCCAACATTGTAGATTATTGATGAAACATCTTGGGACAAGAATGGAAGACAACGAGGCACACTAGCCTACAGCATCCAGGAGCAATCACCGCTTACCAACAACACACGACAACATGGTACATTCCAATTCCCATTCCATATCAGGCCATGACGACGATAACGAGCCGCCCGAGGAGACAGAGCAGACCAACGTCACCATGTTCCGGGTTGTAGCTTCAGGGGACATGAAGAGCGAGTCCCCACCACCGTTTGTTGATCATGTTGTTTCAATAAATCAAAGACGCTCTATCTCCTAATGCCAAGGTGTGATGCCATGTCCCGGTTCCGAACGCCAGTCTTGATATCATAGATGCCGAATTCTTGTCAAGTCAGATGGACGGTAAGACACATCTCTCCATCCAGCGACCGCCTCGTTTATTCCTCGTCAGATTCTTCCTCGGCAACCTGCGTATCCAATGTTAGCCAGACATCATCATACACTAGTCATGGTCCAAATCACTTACGTCGTTGTGGAAGTCCTGTCCGTCCTTGGTCTCCTTGATGACACCGGCACGAATGCAGAAGTCACCAAACCTCTCACCCTCTTGTCTCTCGGTAGCATATTGCTTCAGCAGGGGCCTCATGATGGCCAGGATCTCCTCCTCCTTGATGCTGGATCGGTACAGCTTGTTCAGTCGCTGTCCATGGTAGCCGCCACCCAGGTACATGTTGTAGGCGCCATAAGCCTTGCCCACAAAGGCCACCTCCGCAAGCCATGGCCGGGCACAACCGTTGGGGCAACCCGTCATACGCATCACGATAGAGTCTTGACGCAGACCGTTCTCCTCGAGGCAGTCTTCGAGCTTGGAAATCAGGACGGGCAAGTATCGCTCGCTCTCAGCCATGGCCAATCCGCAAGTCGGGAAGGCAACACAGGCAGAAGAGCTGAGGCGGAGGCCCGAGAATTGGTAGTTGTCGAGCTTGTACTTCTTCATGAGCTCCTTCATCTGCGGCAGGTCCTCATCCGCCACATTCGAGAGGATGAGATGCTGATTACCAGTCAGGCGGAACTCGCCCTTGTGTATCTTGGCAATCTCGCGGAGACCCGTCTTCATCTGGAACTCGGCCGTGTTCTCGATACGGCCATTCTCAATGAAGAAGGTGAAGTGGTTGAGGCCATTCTCATCCTTTTGCCATCCAAACGTGTCGATGTTGCTCTGGAAGTGGAAGGGACGCGCAGGTTCGAACGTCTTGCCCCACATGGCCTCGACCTTACCACGGAAGACATCGACGCCGAGGTCGTCGATCGTGTACTTGAGTCGGGCATGCTTGCGGTTCTTGCGGTCGCCGTGGTCGCGCTGTACCAGCATCACCTTCTCGCAGGCAATGTGGACCTCGTCGGCCTTGACGTAGCCCATCATGCGACCAGTCTGGGGGTACGTCTTCTTGTTGTTGTGCGTCGCACCCATACCACCGCCAGCGAGGAGGTTGAACCCAACAAGCTCACCATCATCGCCCTTGATGGCAATCAAACCGACATCGTGCGCATACACATCTGTGTCGTTGTGGGGCGGGATGGCGATGGTGATCTTGAACTTTCGCGGCAGATATGTAGGACCATAGAGGGGCTCGAAGTCCTGTACGGCCTCACCAGCAACCTGCTTCTTCACGTTGTTGTCATCCGTGAGCCAGATCTCGTGATAAGCCGTCGTGGCAGGCAGCAGGTGGTCGCTGATCTTCTTGGAGCAGGCCCATACTTGCTTGTGGTACTTTGACTGCGTCGGAAGAGAGCTGCACATGACGTTCCGGTTGACATCACCGCAGGCGGCAATCGTGGTCATGAGCGAGCGGTTGATGGCCTGCATAGCCGGCTTGAGTTTACCCTTCACAACACCGTGGAATTGGAAGGTCTGTCGGGTGGTAAGCTTCATCGTCTCGTTGCCCAGACTTGTGCTGATATCGTCCATCTGGATCCATTGCTCGGGCGTCGAAATACCACCCGGCAGTCTGCATCGAATCATGAACGAGTAAGCGGGCTCCAGACCTTGCGCCTTGCGCTCATCTCTGACGTCACGGTCGTCCTGCATGTAAGTACCGTGGAACTTGGTGAGTTGTTGATCAGCGGCAGAGATGGCACCAGTCGTAGGGTCGTTGAGGCCCTCTACAATGGTACCGCGGAGGTAGTTGGAAGCGAGCTTGATGTCTTCGTTGGTCACCGGCGGTGGTTCCTCGGGGAGACCATCAACGTTGGCAACGCCGAGAGCCGACCAGATCTTGGGTTCCCATTCCGAATAGCCAGTCTGGTAACCATCGGGATCCTGGTCGTCACCGAGACCAACTTCAGCAAGACGCTTGCCGCCAAAGTTGCCGAGGACGCGATCAAGGTCCTTGGCTGGCTTGTTGTAGTACACACGGTCCTGCTTTCGGGGCCAGTAGTGCTTGTCACCCAGACCAAAGACAGAGTAGTTCACGTTGGCCAGGTCGAGATCCGTGCTATCCTTCACGGCATGCCAGAACGACAAGCCATTTTGGGGGAATTCTCCCTGTCCAGCTGTTGACGTGATGAAGATGATGTTCTCTTCACTAGCCAGGTCCTCCACTGGGTAGTCTTCCATAGCCATAACGGTCGTCTTGAGTCCTCGAGCGCGACCTCGGTTGCCAAGTCGCTTTGCCAGTGACTGCGCGTTGCCATTGTCAGAGGCGAACAGAATGGTGAGTGGTGCGCCGAATAGGCCTTCCAAAAGCTGGTTGTACGCGTCTTTGGCCTTTCGCTTCTGCTGTGCCCGCACCTCAGTACCAAAGTCTTGGGCCAAACTAGCAGCAAACACAGGTTCCCTGCGCATCAGTTGGGTGAGGTGGTTGTCACGATCAAGGAACTCCTTGAGCTCCTTCTTGATGCGCTCCGAGTCCAGAGAGAAGTTGGGTTCGCCCTTGGCATCGTTATTCGGGTTCCAGCGGTACAAGGGCCAGTATCCAACGTCCACTGCCTTCTTAGTCTCCTGCAGGACAGTCAGGGCGGAATCATGCTCGCCAAAATAGGGAAGATAAGCCAGAACAATCGAGGGGCCGTTGAACTGATCAGCCTCGAGCATTGCCTGCAGAACTTGTGTGTAGGAGCTGTAGACAGCAGTTGATGCCACATAAGCGTTGCCAAAGTTCATGGCATAGAGGCCAATGTCCTTCTTACGCCTCTCGGCATCGGCAGCGGCTCTCTCAGAGTAGGGTGTGGAGTCGATGATCAGCATATTGACGTTCTCGCCCGAGGCCAAGACATGGTGAACACCGGAGTTGCCCAGATCGTACGACCATGCATCCGAACCCACGAGCCAGAGCGACTCCTTGCGGAAGAGACCCTTGCTTGAAAGGAGATTGCGGGCAGCTGGTGATCCATCAGTTTCGAGGCGAGCAATGACATCATCAGCGACATCGCTGGCCTTCTGCGCATCTTCGGCGACAGCAGACCACTTGGCAAGCCAATTCTTGGGTGCCTCAGTGACGAAATCGTTTGATGTAGCCGCGTTCTTCGCCTCCTTTACAAATCTCTGACGGTGCTCTTTTCGAGCCAGGAGAGAGCCGAACCCGAACTCCGGGCTTGCCGCTATGGTTGTGGAGATTCCGGCAGTCTTGGAGTCCAGGGCGTTGGCCATGTAGACCCGGCTCCCAAACAATTGATTGAGAATCTTCGTGTAGGCGGTCTCGAGCTTCGGCTGCTCCAGATGAGAAGCAGTGAGCGCGGGGATTTCTCTCTGGCCAACCTCGAGGTTTTGAAGAGGCTTGGGAGAAATGAGGTTCTGGAAGACGCCACGAAGAGCCTGGGAGATGGTATCACGGGTAATATAGCCCAGCTGGTAGCCAACAACATGCTCGACACCACCGAAGCCACTCTTCACTGATGTGAGGATATCGATCAAAAGAGGGCCCCACTTTGTTGTCTTTCTCGAGATCTGCTCGATGACAGCTACCCGCTTCACAGACCTGGGAATCGTCTCTACGAGCTTAGATGCCAGCCATGGTCGATATAGTCGTGCTGTGATCATACCAGACTTTGCGTACTCGTCGGTAGGCTTGGCAGAATCAAGGGCCTCGGCAAAGAGTCCGGCATCGGAGCCAAAAACGAAAATGGCCTTGTCAGCCGTAGCTGGTCCAGACCACTCGAATGGGCTGTATTCACGACCGTTTGCCTGCTTGAACTGGGCCCAGATAGCCGTGACATACTTGTAGATATCCTCTGAGCTGACAACCGGCGCCTCAGGCTCAATGGTAGTCGCCGTAGAGACACTTGGCGGAGCTGGCGAGCTGCTCTCTTGGCTCGACTTCTCTGATGCTGCGGAAGACGTAGCTTTGGAGGCGGCGCCTAATACTGTTGAGTCTGACAGACCGTTGGAGGCCGAAGGGGCGCCGTTGGTGGGGGCCTCGCGCCGCTCAGAGCTGACTGCGATTCTTCCGTCGTCGGCATAGATGCCAGAGCCGGCAACTGGGGAGGCCTGGTATCTGCGGACATCATCGATGTTCAGGACCTCTCGTACGAACTCCGCATCCTCATTGACGATGGGCTTGTCGTTCGCACAGGCGCCCGAATCGAAGAAGTGGATGACACCCTTTCCCGAACGAATTGCCAGAGCATGTGCTGTGATGGCCATGTCTTGGGCCTCCTGCAAGGAGTCCGACTGCAGGAACGTCCATCCCGAGTTTCTGATGGCTGTTATGGAAGAGTAATCGGGCGACTGGGAGGGCTGAAGGGAAACGTGAAGCACCACAGGGTAGTTGGCGAGCTTATAGAGGTGAGCAATGGATGAAAGCAGGATTTCGGAGCTCGTAGTGACAGAGACTATGCGCCCGGAGCGGATGGGCGCAAAGACGGAAAGGAGAGGGTCGTTGTTGTGCCTGACGGCTTGTATCTGAAACAGGATTGTCAGTTCGGGTGTTTCCCAGTGTAGAGTCGTCGTACATACCTCAGGGACTGCGGGTTGGTCCTTTGCGACAAGACTAGAGTCCTTTCGTGCGGCGTACCGCTTGAGGTGGGAGGAAAAAGCGGAATCCTGGGCCAACGTAGGCTGGACCGAAACAATCACATCGCTGGAAAGATATGCGATTCTCGCAACTAGATCAAAGCAAAGACATCTTGTCAGCTATGGAAAATGCCCCCGCCATTGACGTGGTTGGTGGGTGGTGGCGATAGTGGTTTCTTATTGCAACGTACCTGCCTCTTCGGGCGTGCGAATCTGGATGTCCGCCATCTTTGTCGATGGCTGAGCTGAAGACGAACCGAAAAGGAAAGACATGATGATGAATGGCAGTCCCCCTCCCCAGGTTTATATCTAGAAAGCGAATTAATGGGGAGTGAGCGATGGCGGTGGCATGACTTGAGGGGCCGGCGTCAGGGAAATAATTTTCTCGACACTACCCGTACATAACACTGTTTTTTTTATTGACGTGCTCCGAGGGGAACACTCGAGACTCGTCCAATCTCTGCCCCGCAATACACTTGTCAGTGTGTGAAAAGCGGTTGTTTCTACATGGCTCTGCTATGGTGCAATTGTCATCCGCAGCATTTGATCGATGGCGTGATCGCGACTAGTAGTCGTGGTGCCACACTCAGGACTCAAGGGGGAGCGAAACCGCCCAATCCCAGACCTTGTCATGGTCAGAAAAGAGAGATCCATCTGGACCTCGAACTGTCTGCATTGCCATTTCAGAACCCAAAGACCGAGCCTCCTCCGCCTAAATCGCAAATACCCCTGCAGACCCTGCGCACTTGCTGCACTAAGACGGCAGTCGGTCGCCTGCATTTAGCCTCGACAAGCGGCTGAGAGCTGGACCTCCCGACAGCCGCACCAATGTGTCTGGTCATGCATGTATAAGTAAGTATCTCAAGCAAGACAACCCATCAACCGACTGGCAACCAACATATCCCGTTCCAGTGCACAAGTTCAGATAGGTTCCAGTAGGGAACTCATGCTATAGACTCATTTTTATCATTATTATCCCCAGATGCATGCTAATTCTACAAATCCCACCCATAGTGAGACGGCGATTGCTACAAACACCGATACCCGATAGCCGTCCGAGTAGCCGTCCCTACCCCAGAACCCAAATATGGCGTCATACCGATGTGGATATGCAACAGGCAGAACAGGCCATCTAACACGGCCAGTCGACAAAGATAAACTCGGAAATTGCTAATAAAATATACAGTATCACTCTCAGGCAGAGGCGATCTTGCTGCTTCGGAACTTGGATCGGACATTCGTGGCCCACTCATCGTCCTGCTTCTTTCCGAGCCAGAAACCTCTGCCCACCGAGATCATCACACGACCAATCTTGCCCTTGTAGCCCTCGCCCTCAGGTGTTCCCTCCGCAAAGGGGTTGTCGGCCAATTCGGGATTCTCGCCCCAACCCTGCTGTCTTCCTTCGCGGTATTGCAGCAGCACTGATCGTGCGTACGCCATGATGACCAGCGTGAAGTAGATGCGAATGAAGCTGAAGATAACGATGAAGCTCGTGCTCGCTGTTGTGTCGATGGCCTTCATGAGGCCGCTCAAGGGGACGCCTGTGTCCACAGAATCCGGTGGTGTGGGACCGCCGGTCTTGCCGCTGGCCAGGTACCAGCTGACGGCGAATATGGTAGTGTAGAAGGTATTGACGAAGGTATCGACAATGTAGAGCCACGCGAAGGCGAGGTTGTGGAAGGGCGTCTGTTTTCGGATGTGCGGTAGGCAATAGGCGAGGACGCCGAGGGCAGCGACCGAGTAAACGTACATGGAAAGCTGCAGGGCCGACAGGTGGAATCCGGTTAGAATGGCAAGCAGCCCGTAGAGCCCCGTGGCCTTGTTGAATAGAAAGGTGAGCGCAATCATCTCGGTGCCGGTCTGGAGGCTCATGAGTCCGAAGAAAGTCTGGGTGCGAGCGACTGTTATTAGTACCCAATGGATGCGGCTGCAGAGGTTGGGGCACGCGACGCCTCCTCAGGAGACTACTAACCTTGGGACGAGGCAGCTGGAGCTGCACGCCGGCGGGTAGCAACATGTTTGTAGATACTGTCTAAGTATGAAACGGTCGTAGTCTTGATATCTGATTCTAACGGTCGCTAGGGGCGCTTTTGGCAGTTCGAGAATAGGAGCAGAGAAGAGAAGATAAGCCCGATTGCAGATTCCTTTCAAAACGATGACGCTCCGCTGACTCGGCTGGCTCGGCCCCATAAACCTTAGCGGCCCCCACCGCGGCTGATTGGTTGATCATGCACTTAGCGTCATGTCACATTCTCTGGCGCTTCTTGAATTGGGCATGTGCAACTGACATCTTATGATCGCAATATATAAACTAGTACCCTCTAAAGATGCCCCTAATACTGTTGCAGTCTGGTCTCTCTGCAGCGAAGATATTCTGCAAGCTTTCCCCATGGGAGAGACATCTATCTAGTTAGGGTAAGTGAAGAAACAAGTAACTAGTCACTTAGCCTTAATCCTAATAATGAAAGACATTGTCCCTGGTTTCAAGGCGCTTTCACACATTAACGCATCCGTGGACTGAGATTTAAGTACTCTAAAGCCAACTCAGAAGTCCCAAGAGTGATAATTCGGGTTATAATTAAGGGATCTAGACCTGATGTTAGTTGTTATAGAGAGGCACTATACAGCTGAATCATAACATAAAACCATTCAACTTGCTATAATCCACAGTTGATACCTATGTATTCGAGACTTAGAGTAGCGTTTCTAAAGTGGCAGTGCTCACTGTGTACGATGAACTCAGACACATACAGCCCCTTACTATATAGTAACAAGGTAGGCATGATTCTGCACCGACAGAGACCCCCTTAATCTCAAGTGAGACTTGCTCTTACGATATCCTGCGCACCTTTGTGACTTAATAAAGTCCCAGCGTAGTTGTGGCCTCGAGTGTCAGCCCCAGTTGTCTCGATCCCTGATATACCACTCCCAAAGGCGCCGGGCTACCTGGTCTGTTGTTGATCGACCCAACAAGGCCAGCATCGCCGACCTCATCGCCGACTAAGCTGAGATTGTTCCGGAACTCCCAGGCTTGCCTCGCAGCCTCAGCCAAAACCCTTTCGACTACCAACGGCCGGCCAGATGCGGATACCTCGCGGCTTTAGCCCTCTTGTTCACAATAAAACTCTTCCTACCTGGAAACAAATTCATTCACAGTTAAATCACAAAAGCTCAATAGCAATCGGCTTTCCTTCTCTGCACTGAGTTCCGGAACAAATAGCAAACACACACAAACACACAAACACATATAAACACATACAAACACATCTTTATCCTTGCCTCTTCTCTTGAGCCGCCACCAACACCTTTCTCCTCGTTCATAAATACTCCTTCCCAGAACTCCTTTGTTCGTACTCGCCCCTCCTTCACCAGGCTTCTCTTGTTGTTGTTCATCCTCCCATCGACTGAGATCTTCCATCACCGCTGCCATGGACGAACAGCCAGACTATGACGGACACAGCGCGCCTGAGCCTTCGTATTGCACAGGTGATCCAAATTATGCTTCGGATCTTCGGGTTGGCAAAGATGTCTTCCCTCCCAACACAAACTCCGACCAGCTAGACGCTTTCGAACCTGTCATTCCTGATGTTTTCGAGCCACAGTAAGTGGTCTCTTCCCCTATGCCCTCAACTTCACAACACATTATTGACCTAGTGATCTTGATATAGAACCGCTGAAGATGTATGCGAACAGACATACTCTGCTACGGCCTCGCTAGAGGCTCACATACATGAAGCAGCTTCGGCATCATCGGCCGGCCATGTTTCCTCCCACATATGACAACCCTGTTGACTATGTTACTGCACCATCAAGCAGGTTATATACATTTGATGTCACTTACACTGCTGCTCCCACTGCCTCAGTTGCGTGGACAGGCCTAGGCACCACGGTCATCGCACCTCCTTTTTCTCTCCCGCAAAAGACCAAAACACACAAGATGAAAAAGAAGAAAAAGACGAAAAGCCTTTCGACTTGGATGACTACCAATCCCCAAACAGATGATGCTGTCAAGAAGAAGAGCTGGCGCTTGTCTCACAAAGGCGTTGGATATGATATATTCTTTGAGTACATCTCTGGGGTCAATTTCATTGCGATCTTGAACAGAAGTGAAAGAAAAGAAGTGGTAGCGTTGTGACGTCGACGTATACCGAAGAGGTCGATGCTACCTCAGATGACTAGATGGAACTGGCAGTCATTGCTCGGGAGCGAGATGGCCACGAAGCTGCTTCTATTTCTGTTCAGGATGAAAGGCTTCTCATGAACAAACCAAGAAGCCTTATACCTCAGCAACTGCAGCCACTTCATCATCATCGGAATCATGGAGTAACGTAACTAAGCTACAGACATCTTCAACCACTACCAGAAGATGACGCCGTAACACACGGAGCTGAGTGGTCTGTTCACAGCTTTTCTGTCTGTCGTCAACCCACCTGTGGTGTACTGTGTTGTAGTTGGTGGGTGCTCCTCACCATCTACTGTCTTCCCATTTGCTATTTCTGGAGCTGACTTCGAAGATGGAATGGACATAAGAACCAAAACCACGCCGGCAAGGCCAGTGGAGCCACGAAAGAAGATGAAAATCTAAATTCAATAAGAAGGGCAGAAAGAAAAAAAGACCAAAAAAAAGAAGAAGAAAAAGAACCGAACTGGAGCCTTAGCCATCAATGGCATCATTGAGGTCCAACATGGCAAGGTTTTCGCGAAGGCGGTAGGCCGTGACGAGGAACTGGAGCCTTGGCCATAAATAATGGCATTATTGAGGCCCAAGATGGAAAGGTTCAGCCCTACCTCGGCACTCGAAATTCCTGAACGAGGCGATGGATGACATACAGAGGTCCTATGCGAAGGCGGGTGGTCGCGACGAAGAACTGGGTGATCGTGGCGTCCAATACCAAACTGTTAACGTTCACGTTGCAGGCCGGGAAGGGCACACGCCCCAGGCCCAGTCAGCCGACTTTTCATTGTAGCGGTGGTGGAAGAGAGTTGGACGCAGCAACTAGGCGAATGCTTCGGACCAAAGAGCAAGACGTGAACTTGCGGCAATACAAATGGGTGGCAGATGCCTTTAAGAGGAATTTGCGAGTTTCATCCTTGCGTGTCCCCATTCGTCCAAGCCAAAATGGTCAGGAAATCAGGAGGTACGGAAGGCAGCTGAAGAAGGAGCTCCATGCTGACGACAGGGCCCTGCGGGAGAGCGAGCAGGTTTCATTCTGTCATGACCTCGAGTCCATCAATGAGAAGGAGTCTGGGTACCTGGAGAAGCTGAGATATGGGGCGGGCTTGAGCCTGATCATAAGAAGATCCAAGAACGATTGGGCCGCCCAAGAAAATGTGAGTATCATCTATGAAGCTGTAGAATGTGCAGAGTATTAACTTGTCGAACCCTAGGTCGGGCGGGGACTGAGCCAACATGAAGGCGAGCCGACCAACAAGGTGGCGCCTTCTGAGTGCGGAATCTACTCGTTCAGGGAACCCTAGGAGCAGGGAGTGGATGATGGATGGTATTATTGTCAGGGGAAACGGGCACGTTCGAACTTGGAAGAGGAGCTGCAAGCTAGAGCGACAAGTAGTGGTTGGCAGAGGGAAGCTTGAAAGTCGGTATTGGATCAAGATCGCTTGTAATAGATAGCATGAACAGTAATAAATGAGTCCATCAGTGTGGGTACTTACTTTTACCCCGCCAAGGCTGCCAGGCTAGCAGATAAGCGTCCCCCACTCTTTAGGCGCCCCAGCAGCCACTAACCCGCTGATTCGCCGATTCGCTGCAGGGCATGACTGCAAATAATTTCATTTTTCCTCGCTGTGCCGTCGCAACGCCCACTTCAGTCCTTTAACCACCTCCTGCGGAAATCCCCAATCACTGCGAGAGGCCGAACACCCACCGTTCCGTTACCATGCCCATCAGCAAGAAAGCTAGAGTAAGTCAAGCGCGCCTCTCTCCCCGCATTCGCGCGCCCTCGAGCTGTCGCCCGTCCCGCAGCGCTGACCGTCCTGCAGGTGCAACGCGAGCACAAGGCCGCCGAGAAGGCCGGCACGCGCGCCCCGGTCAAGGCCAACGGCCTGCCCGTCAAGCCCCCCCAAGCCCACATCCATTGTGAGCTTTACCACCTGTGCCTATTCTTGACTGTCGCCTTGCTGATCCTGCCCGCCCTTTCCCCAGTGCCAGAACTGCCGCAAGGAGATTGTGAACACCAACAAGCTGCAGCTGGAGGTGCACGCTGGGACCCACGACGCCAAGACGTGGCCCAAGGAGAAGTGCTGGCCCAACGACTTCCCGTAGACTGCCCCTTTTGGGTGTGCCTCGTCGAGGCCTGGGACGCTACAGCACGTGAAAGCAGGCGTGTTTCTGTCTCCTTCTTCCATGTTAGCGCTAGAGGGCGGCGCGTTGATAGACCTCAATTTGCACAGTGCCTGACACGGCGATTACCACACAACTCAGGTCTTCATGTCTCAGTCGTTCCAGTGCCTACAAGTGCCCAGCGACGCTGCTGACAGGGTAACGTAGCCGCACGATACCTGATCGGAAGAAGGCCTTACCCGGGAGGTGCGATAGCGCCTTCTCTACTATAGACTAAAGAGAGAAAGCTCTGCTACCAGGCCCCGAACTCAGTAAATTTGGTGTCCTATATTCTAATGTTTCACAGCGAGGCAATTAAAATAAATAATGGTTGCTTTTGTATTTCAAGTCTCACGGCTTAATAAGTTATGGAAAGTTTTTTAAAGGGGTAATAGAGGTAATTCAGGGGATTTTTAATACGATTTTATTAGCACTAGACATGGGCGGTCTGCCTACCAAGCAAGTATAGGCGGATGTTGATCAAGCCTTTCTAATTGGATCTGGAGATGCGAACCCGTGGAGATGTGCCTTGTCGATTTTCCGCCTGGAAAGCTTGAGGTCAGGCAGAAATATTACCGTGTTTACTTGTTTCATCCTGACAGGGATTCTCCTGGCTGACACAATTTAGAGCCAGCCATGGCCTGTACACAACCCTACAATATAGTAGTCGACCACTCAGCTGAGTATAGAGCCGTTTTAGTCCTCGTGTGTACAGGAGGCAGAGGAGGACATTCTAGAGAGATTGGGTAATATGGTACATGTGAAGATCCATGACCGAGTATTTGCTACATGTTCTATTTACTGGGCGCCATTAAATGCCAAGGGCCAGCCGCGGTTCTCCATCAAAGCCTGCTAACATCAAAACTCGTCCTCATCCTCTCCCCGTACTTCAGCAAAGCGATAGGGACGGGGATGCACGCGACGGCAACGAGGGCGAGCAAGCTGTTGCCCCAGCCGAGGCCGAGCGCGGCATACATGCTCTGGCCGGCCAGCGGCAGGACGGCGCCCATGAAGCTGCGCACCACGGTGTTGGCGGCGAGGGCGCTCGCGGCGTAGAGGGCGAAGGCGTCGACGAGGTAGCTCACGACGCCCATGAAGACGGCGATGTTGCCGATGCCCACCAGCCCGGTCCCGAGGACGGGCACGATCCAGTGCGGGCTGCGCTGCGCCGCCCACCCGTACACGAGCAGCCCCGCGGGGATCAGGAAGGCCGCCGCCACCAGCGGCGGCAGGCGGTACTCGGGCTTCGGGCCGCCGCCGCCGCGCGACTTGGCCCGGACCATGCGGTCCGAGGCGGCGCCGACGGCGACCAGGCCCAGCAGCGAGCCGACGCCGATGCCGAGGAAGGTGAGGCCGACCGCGTCGGTCGCGAAGCCGTACCGCTCCTCGAAGACGTACGTGAAGGTCGAGAACATGAGGTACTGGTAGCCGTAGACGAGGCCCATGTACAGCGAGGTGACGAGCACGATGGGCGAGAGGGCGAGGAGCCGGATGGGCCGGACGATGGAGCGGACCAACAGCTGCCGCGCCGTCAGGCCGCTGTCCAGCTTGGAGCGCAGACGCCGATTGCCCGTCTCCTGGACGAGGCGGGCCGTCTTGCGCTGCAGGAGCACGACCGGGTACGTCTCGCGGAGGAACAGGAAGGAGACGACCAGGCAGAACCCGGCGATGATGGTGAGGACCCAGAATACCCAGCGCCAGCCCCGCCCGGCCACGAGGTAGCCTCCCGCGACGGGGCCGATGACGGGCCCGAGGAGCGGCCCCAGGGCATAGATGGCGATCACGCCCCCCGTTTCTCCTGCGCGACCAGGTCGGCAATCGTCCCACCTCCTGTAGCAGAGGGGCCATCAGTCAGCAGCAGCAGCAGCAGCAGCGACAGGAGACGCCCAGAACGCGACGCCCCACTCACCATTGGTCACCGGGGCGGAGCCGAAGCAGCCTTGGAAGAAGCGGCAGGCGATGAGCGTGCCCAGGTCGGTGCTGACGGCGCAGGCCACGGAGAAGACGAGGAAGCCGGCGTTGCAGACGTGGTAGATGACGGCGCGGCCGTACAGCTCCGAGGCCGGGGCCAGCAGCAGCGGGCCGATGGCGAAGCCCAGGACGTAGACGGAGACGACGAAGTCGGCCAGCAGGGCGCTCTGGCTGCCGAACTCGCGCATGAGCTGGGGCACGCCGGGCGCGAACATGGACGAGGCCAGGGGCGTGATGAAGGTGAGGGCGCTGACGATGCCGACGTTGACGACCTTTAACCCGGTGCTGAAGTTCATCGGGTTGGCCCGGTCGTCTGGGCCGTCCCAGTCGACGATGTTGTCGACGATGTTGGGGTCCTCCTTGCCCCCTCCCGCTACTGCTGGCGGCGGCAGCACCTTCTCTACGTTTTCGGTCGACGTGTTGTTGTTGGTGGATATGCCGTTCTCTTCGCCCTTTTCTGCTTTAGTGCCTCTCGTTTGCAAAACACTACTACTCTCTGAAGTCATGGTGGCGGCGTGAAGTGCGAGTGTTTAGTGGCTGCTCCTGATGTACCGAAGCTTGGAGGATGGGCGGCAGGTGAGCTGCGAATCAGTGAGCGAGGTGCTTGTGGATGGCTGGATGGGTTGAAAGGCCTACTGTATTAAAAGGTAGAATTCATCTGTATGAAGTACTGAGTACCTGGCAACCCAGTGAAGCTGGATTCAAGCCTTATTCCCGGCTCAAAAGACCGTAATTATGAGTTGGGCATGACGAGACATTACATCTTCATTTTGCCCCGGGGAGGGGGTGGAGCAGGATTGGCTGGAAAGGGGGGCGTGGCGCGACTCTGGAAAGCTTGAAATGACATACTGCTTTCATGTCAGTCAAGATGTCTTACTAATTCTGGATTAAGCACAATCGCCAATAAAATGTACCATCACAAGGAAGGGCCATATTCACCCAAGAGCAGACCTCGGGGCCGTACTAGAGCAGTACATGCGCAATTGAGAAGGTTTCCTGCTGGTATTCTCAGTCGTGTTGCGACATAGCTTCGAGGAAATCACGACTTTCCAAATGCAAGCTCTGCGGGAGGTAAGGTGTAAATCCCGTTATCTGGTCGACTTTGGGAGCCGGTCTGTGATTCTGGTATCCCCGGGCGCTGGAGAGGGCGGGCATCGCCTCCAATTCATCCGGAAGCCATGGATGATGGAAAACGGCATGATCAACGCTATGCCCCGTCAGCCGTGGCACCAAGGGCGACGGAACGCCGACTGGATCGTCCTCGTCCGCAATGCACAGATGGCCCGGGTTCTGGGCCCATCTCTGCCCACACAGTGAGCTGGGAGAAGCTGGGGCCAGTGGCTTCGTCAAAGATCGCGATCCGTCACTCGGGTGGTAGCGACGCTTCGGCGCTCGCAAAGTGCCTGGCGAGAAGGAGCACGACGGTGTGGGTATGGGATGAGCTCGTAGAATAGGCTCATGTGAGTGGACCGTCACGAGCCCAGGGGACACTGCCCTGCTGGCAAGGTCAATGGAAACATCGGATACATGCATGTTGGATTAGGATTGTAATGGCCATAGCCCAACTTCACACTGATGGAGCTGAGACTCCGCTGTAAGCAACCAGAAAAGTAATCGGAAACGATAATAAGCAATCAAAAGGAACTTGGCAAGCCCCTCGCCTCGTCGGAGTCAGCATGGAATTCTCCCATGCACCAAGACCAAAAAAAAGGGGGAAACGGAAACAAAACATTAATCTAAATCCATAAAAACAAAAGAGGGAAAGACTGGACCAGACGTCATTGTAGGCCAGACAGAAAGAATTCCTCTGCATATTATCGACGCCTTGCTCCTCGTCATTTGTCAGCTCACTGCACTCAGTATGGGTACTGACTTTGTTGCAACATAGGCTACGCCTGTGTCAAATTCACGAAGCCTAGCCTGGCTGCCCAAGCTCGTCGTTCTCCATGACAGCGTGCTGAAGGGTCGTAACATCAAGGTCACGCCTAAAGATCAACATTCCTGGCACGACCCAAGGTTGGAGTGGTGGTGGTGGCGGTTTCAGCACAGGTTCATTGGGTGGCAAGAGGTTGAAGAGGACTTGATGGTCTCGTTCTCGCCGACCACTGTGGCCGCTGCCAAGGTTTCAACATCACCCACAGTATGTACTTCGATATGACTCACGGTGATGTGTCCCTCAGTCATGTGGTCACAGATCCCTGCGTTAGCTTTATAAACTAAGTCGGAAGTAGAATCTGGACCGAAATATCTGAGCGTTAGAGAGCAATTAGAGCTAGAATTTTCCTCGGGAGGACAGGCCCCTTACGCGGAGACTCCAGCGAGCAGTTGTTTTGGGAAGATGTAATGAATATGAGACGATGGGCGTCAACAAGTGAACTTTCCGTTGGCAGTTTGTTTGGCGTCTTCTCCAAGAAGAATGTGCTACTTGAAGGGAGCAGAACTGAACAGTGCTTGAGCAACAGGACTTCCGAAATAAGCAAAACGAAGTCATTGCATGCAAGCCCGTGGCTTGGATAAGTAGCCAATGTACATACATCATGAACATGATATTGAATATGAAAATAGATCGATGCCGACAAGACATGTAATAGTAAAAGCTTCGACCGTCAGAACATGACGGGTTCTGTAATAGAAGAGGAGATGGGTATAAATGGCACTTGGGTAATTAATATAAGCATGATTCAAAAAATATACGCCGAAGAGACCCCCGCCGTGCACCGCATCCAAACCGTGAGACCGCCTACGCCACAAATCCTCTCGGGCCAGATGTACCGCCGCAGAAGTGTCCTGGCCCCCTCCCATGTCGTGAGCTCGAGGCGGGCGATGAGTGAAGCCAAAACACGTCGGTACGCCAGCTCGGCGGGGCTCACACCGCTGTGCGTCGCTACCGCCATCGTGCCAAGGACACACGCCCAGAACAGGAAGGCATCATCTTTGCCCACTGTGCACGCGGAATCCGCGACGCACTCGGCTAGTGCGTGCGCCGCAATCCGGCTGGGCTCCAGGGTGGGCATGGGGTACGTCGAGCCGAAGGTCACCACCAGCATGGCGAGACGGCAGATCTCGTCTGCTGGGGCGTTGCGTGGGAGGCTGAGCAGACGATGGAGCAAGAGGTTGCGGTAAGGTAAAATGGCGCCGAGTGAGGCGCCCGGCTGACTGACGAAGCGATCGTATAGGCTGCAAACCATCTTTGCATCTAATAGCGTCTCCTTTAGTTTCCCGGGCGCGACGCCGAACGCGTCGACTTCGAGGTCCGGCGGGCGCGACTCGGAAAGCTTGGGGTGGATGACGGTATGGTAAAGCCGGGGCAATTCGAAGCTGGGCCTCGAGAGTGTCCGACTTACATGAAGTAGGTCCATCATTAGTACAAACTCTCGATTGCTGGCGGCGACGAATGAGTCGATGCCTCCGCGGTCCAACAGGAGCCTCTTGTAAAGTTCGTACTGCTTGGTGTCGTAGGTCAGGCAGCCATGCACTTCGAGAGCCCCCAGTGTGGAGATGAAACCCGTGTCGAACAGCTTCATGTTCTCCTGGGCCGAGGCATCGTAGGCTGTTTCTGCACTGATGGTCATCATGGTCGTAAGTACTGTGTCCGAGAAGCGTTCCTTGGCCACATCTTGTCGTATCCGCGGTATTATCCGCGACTGGGTCTCGCATAGCAATTGTATGTTCTCCTGGTTTTGTGTACGGGCCATTAGGACTTTGGCCAATCGCGCCAGTGTTGCATCCATGAGCAGAGGGTCGTTGAGGCAGCTTTGAAGTAAACCCTTTCCGCCGTCGGGCAGAACTGAAGGCCATACTGCCGTATACGCTGTGCGGCCTTGTAAGTTCTCGCCGCATTGCAGTCGAGACAGAGGTAACATACCGGTGTAGAACATCTTTCGACAGATGGCAGACTCGAGCGATGGCGAGAGTCCTCGAAGTTGGTCAACGCTTCGGGGAACCTCGACGACGCCATCATTGTTCGGAGTAGCAGGTGGGATTGAAATGGGACCTCGGAATGCCGGCTTTGCTCGAGTGGATTCATGGGGTTTCTCCAAGCCTTTGCGTTTCCCTGGATGCAGACATATGAGAGAGTGCTGGGGGGTAATATTGGACGAATCATCTTACGCTTGGCTCTCTGATTTAACCTGTTCTGCACCTTTCTCCGCAGTTTCGCATCCTCGCATGCCGACCAATCTTCGCTGTCATTATTGGCGAGCTCGAGGTTCTTGTAAGGCGAGGAGCGATCATGTTCCTTGATAGGGGAGCTGAGATCTCTGGGGACGGCCAAAACAAGTTGTAGAGAAGACATTGAGCTGAGCAATTTTCATCTTTTGGCGGTTGCCAGTATCAGCGGCTTGACTGCAGTAAAGAAGTAATTAGGGCAAGCGCACGGCAGGGCAATTGTATCAATCGTCATTGCCGTGCATCATAGATATTTGCCACCAATGGTCACTGGGGATTCAGCGGAAAACGATCTCCCAAAGACCTCCCCCCAATTGCCATTTATTAATTTCACCATTGCCCCTCTGACTAGCCTAGCCTACTCCGTATTATCCCAGCGCTTTCCGTCCTATTTTAGGAGGCCCCATTATTGTCAGGGGTAGCAGGGTACTTTAAGTACCTAACTTACTTAGTATTCAATCTTCTCCTTCGCCCAACCAGTAGCAGGAAGAGAAGCTTGAGCCTCATGCCCGGTTTCTACGAGTCCTTTGATGCCTGGCTGGTTTAGATTTGGGAGCATTTTGGTACATATTGAGCTGATTTTTCGGGTCAGTTCTGTATCGATATTTTCTAAGGTTGAGTTTCTATAATACTGGTTCATACCCGAGCTAGTTAGTGCCTTTATTGACTCATCCGCAGTTGCTATACACACTACCGGCCAGTTGGTTGTATTACAGCAGAGGAATTCAATGTAAATGTTCATTGAAGCGTCTAAGCCGTCCGAGGATACAAGTCGAAGGACAATCCTTTCGAGTGCGACAAGACATGCAGCAGGGCCCTTCTGTGCATTGTTACCAAGCAGACTACTTATTGCTCGCTCCTATACTTTTTATTAGAGTCAAACTATAACGATCTGAACTTACAGTTTATGAGTCATGGAGTATATCCACCAGGGCATAATATTCTATTATGCATCGGGTTTAACTCATAAGATCTTTCTACACGTTCGATTAGTTATGCCATTACAGCATATTCACCTATTGCAGTTTCTATACTCGCGTCCTAGATTCTAGGATAATCCTAAGAAAACCACTATCACGAAAGTGAAATAGATAGATAGCGTCCTTGTCTATCTTGGAGCCAAGATCGTGTGAAACTAGTATACTAAAACAACCCCTAGCTCAGCTGAAGCGAAGGAGACAAGTGACAGGCTATGTAGCTTCATCTATGGATAGCCAGATGCCTCGATATAGAACGCCTCTTGCCCCAGGTTGGAACCCAACTATATAGTAAAAGTTAAACACGTTTGCACCGCTGCAGCCTCACAGTGAGGCCCTCACTGGGGGGACATTCCCCTTCGGACATATAAATAGGACGTAGTTTTGTGGCTTGAATTAATCTATCCATCCTTTCCAACTATTATTCAGAAGTTTCTTCCAGAGCTCATTGAGATCCCTTCAGACCATAGTCTTCCACTCAGCTTATATATTTACAACCTCCTGAGCTGCAAAGCTATTCGTCTAATCTCATCTCATCACAATGGCTTCTTCTACCTACAACTCCAACTCCAAGTACTCCTGCAACTACCAGCAGAGACGGCAATCCAGACGCCCCCAGATCCATTGGGAAGCCGGCCATCTTGCCTTCCTCAAGTCTTGTGAGACATACAACCAACAGGACTACTCTGATCTCATTGAGTCGCGAGAAATCCCACCCAAGGCTACCAACCACCCCTGTGTGATCCTCCAGCGGTTTCAAGACTCAGACCATGCCCTCATCACTCCCATCTCGGCCTTTAGTGCCAGCGAGGAGACCGGCTTTTTACCACCATGGAAGCAGCAATGCCACCGCCACAAGAAAGTTGTTGACTTCCGATCTTTCCGAGGCTCGGAGAGCAGCAGCAGCAGTAGCAGCAGCAGAGACAGCTCCGACTCGGACAGCAACGGCAATGGCGAAAGCTGCCGGCTCTTGGAGCTCCGTAACGGACGCACCATGCCCAAGCCCAAGGCGTCCTGGATTTACATCCAGCACGTCTACGTCGTGCCCTTGCATCTGCTCATCCCCTTCAAGAAGCCCGGCCACGGCGAGAGGGAGCCCAAGGAACCACGTCAGCTCACCGACGCCAGCTTGCTCACGCTGCGAGTCCACATCCAAAATAAGTGCTCTGTGTTCCAGAAGCGAATTGCCAAACTCAACAAATTCAGACGGGGAACCTGCTACAACGCGGAACATCTTCTACAACAGTGCTCTTCTTCTGCTTCGCGGCTCAAAGACCAGGTTAACCAGAGCTATAAAGCTCTTGGTTTCAATGGAACACATGATCAACCTCACTCTCATCCTTGTCCTCCCAGCAAGCCAGCTGCCAATGCCAATGCAAATGCAAATGCCAGCGTTGATTCTAGAGCCAATACCACCTCAGCGAAGACATTGAAACCCTTTTCTCCCTCCTCTCCCTCCTCGCCAACGCAAGGGCCCTGGAGAAAACTCCAACCTGCTCCTGCTTCTCCTCCCACACCCAAGAACACATCAACCCCACACACCCAAAAGGGTACCAACCAACTACAGAATGCTCCACGGCCACCACAGATTGCTAATGGCAGTCGGTGGATCGGCAAGGCTTGATATACAACAGCCTAGATGTGAACACATACACACACACATGCACACACACACACACATACAAGTCTACAATTTCATGGCATTTAGGAGTTTATGGCACACAGTCGCTATTGTTTTGACTATATGGAGTCTTGGGAAACTCTGAGCGTTGCTGTCTCAATGATATTCAAGTTGCATACTCTGGAGTTTGGGGCACTTCGAATAGGAGCATCTTCGTGTTTATCATCTGGGCATTATCATCTGGTGGAATTCACTGGTTTCGCAGCTTGTTCCATTTTCAAGTCTAGCGTTCTAGTTTTCATGAACAATTCAAACAAATACACCAAACAGAAACCTGACTTCAAACTCATGTTTGGTGCTCCCCTTGATCTTATAGCTTTGTAACTCGACCGTCGTCCAAGCCCCCGTTTTTCTTTTCGCCGGCCCCATCTAGGTCGTTATACCTAAGTAAGTACTTACATCCATAGAGCCTGAGGACATGCTTCGCCTACTGACAATAGAGTAAGGAGGGAGAAAGTTCTACTACATCCACAGTACCTCTCGATATCAAGCAAATTAACAGCGTCAACTATGCAACTGTCGTTCTACCATTCCTGCTCAGTTCCGACATTGCCGATACTGCCAAGAACCGCCAAAAGCGCCTTGCAACCAAAGGAGACTATCGTGACTGATAACAGATGATGGTGGCAGCGAGGGCAGCGATGGGGGTATACGCACAGTCACTGTTGAGTAAGCACCTGTCCATGTGACTGTGGTGGGAATCATTCAAAGCCCAAGCAATCAAGAAGCAACATCGCATATGTTATCTTAACTAGGAATCAATATCCAGAAGTCTGCATGAAGTAACAATTTCTGGGCTGGGGCAGTGGAAGCGGAGTCCCGCGCCTACCGCAGCATGTCAGGGGGCGCCGCTCAAGACAAGGGCGGGCGGTGGCGATATTGTGCAATCGGCCGGGATCTAACGGAAGGACCCTGGAGAAGTCGACCTTCGGCTATCCTCGTTAAATGCGTGGTTCACTGCTCGGCCCATAATGAGAGAATGCAAGCAATCACACCATTCGGACGACATGCAAACAGGGTGATCGATCCCGAGTCGACCAGGCTCAATTGGTTCAGGGCCCAGGCCTCCCCAGCGCGGCCTCCCTCGTGCAGCCTGCCGATCCGGAAGACGGTGAGGTATGGCGGTCGGATAGGAGGCCAAGATGCTTTCCAGAAGGAACTTGACTGCTTGTCCCCCGCGTTTCAACCGAGTATAATAGCACCGGCAGTAGCCACGTGAGGGGATCTTCAATGCGGCTTGCCATCTTTGGCCTCTTATAAGATGATGAGTAATGTGCTGTGTCGCCGCCCTTTTCCCCGGTTTGGCTTCTATCGGTGATGTAATCAATCTATTTCGGTGTAGTGATGATTCTGGTCATGCTGTGTTGGAAGATGACGTCCAATGTTACGCTGTGGCTTGAATCCCGGTTGAAATCTGACCAATCGTCAACTCCGCCTCTAACCCACTGGGGTGGTTGGCCAGCATGGCCGTCCGGCATGGCATCAGGGAATTGTGGTGTCACTGAGCGTTCGTGGCCGCATCCGTGTTACATGACTGCTCACCTTGTCACTGGACTCCATTTCAGAGAGTTTGTCTACTTTGCATATTGAAGGTAATGATCGACGTCACGGATCCACGGCGTCCCAACGGTTTATGCTGGCGCACCATGTCGCAAGAGTGTATATTTGTCCACGCGATATATGATGGGAGAATGTTCAGGCGGCGCAAACATGAGAGAGATCGGCTGAACGTATGCAACTGACTGATTTGGGTTATCTGCAAGCAGCCGGTAGCGGGGAGGAAGAGAGGCATGTTTGACATGGCGAATATATCTGTTCGCCTCAGATTCCATCAGAATGGCTACAATATATAATAAGCCTGCAGCAGTGCATGACAGGTCCTCGTAGCATGAGCCGAAAACCTGGGTTTGCCGGGTATCATCAGTACAAGTCCTTTCGCCAGAGAACATATATCGAAGCACCCAGAATGCATAGAGCGCTAGGCCATACACTTCCACCAAAACACAGTATCTCCGGTCCAAATAGCCTATCAGGGCATTGAAGCGACCATGGACGAGTCTCGGGAGGTGAGCAGAGAGTTTCTCGGTTATCCGTACATTGCTGACCAAGACGACGAGGCCACACCGGAGTCCCCTGTAGCAGCACCAGATGAGACTGATAATGTCAGTGACAATGTCGGTGACACGACCATACCTCAGGCTCCCCCACAGCAAGCGAATGGGACATATCCAGTCAACGGAATTCTTGCTGTCCCACAACAAGGGCCTGTTGTCTATACGACAGGTATCAACTCGTTAGCCATTCCTTCGCACGGTGGTGGGGCGATCAGATACCCAGCCGAAGAATTGATTCAGATCCCCAGGATTGAACCTGACACGCAACAGGTCGTGCGCAACTTGGTGAGAAACAACACACCCTCGGGGCCGATGACACCAGCCCCTGTCGTGCTGAGCCGACAGGAGTGGAGAGACCGTCGCTTTTCCCGGGCTATACTTCTGAACGGCTGGCCATATACCATCCATCTGAATGGCAACGGCGGCCAACAGGACCTCACGGCCTTCTCGAGCTGGCACAATGCGCAACCGAGCGACGAGCCGTATCACAACATCGAGGAGATTGATCACCTAGGGCCGCCTCCAGAAACCAGCCATTTTGCAATGAACGGGAGTCACGGGAGCGACGTTGAGGCTGTCGCGGGCTCCAATCCCCGCAGCCCAGAGCAGGGAGATTGAGGCGTGCGCGAGGTGTTGGTGCAGAGGAAGAAGATGGAAATGCGACATGGAGCGGCATGGAGCGGCGTCCCAAAAAATAAAAAAATAAAATAAAAAAGAGGCAAAGGGTAAATGGAATGTCTCGACGCATTGGTGGGTAAATTGATTGACTTGGGCAAACACCTTTCTATTCAACGTCTCTGGTAGACCAATACAATATCATCATAGTCCTGGAACAGCATGATATATGGGATCCCTCTGGGCCTCCCAGGCCAACCAATCTGATCTCGTCGTGCTGTGAAAGTGGAGTTAGTAACAAACCGCCACGAGGAAGGGGATGAAGGAAGAAGAACGTACGGCAACAAGCCCATCCCGTTCACCTTCCACACGCCCAACGCCAGCGCCACCAGCTGCGCCGCCACGTACGCCAGCTTCACCTGTATGAGCCTCCCCTTGTTGGTCTCGCTCTCGAAGCGCTCGAAGGCCTGCTGGGTGCCCAGGATGCCCATGATGGGGTTCTTGAAGGCCATGAAGACCATCATGATGCTGAAGATCTGCAGCGAGTTGCCCGACATGTACATCATGACGGCGGTCATGGGCAGGTTCTTGAGCGGGGCCAGCGACACCTCCCAGGCCTTCTTGACCTTGAGCGTGTCCATTTCGTCCGAGGTGGGCTGCTTGCGCGGTTGCACGGCGGTCGAAGACTTGGCTTTCTTGTCCTGCTACCAAAAGATTCCACGGTCAGCCATCGATCCAAGTGAGCCCCCGCGAAGTAGACCTCATCCATGTACGCAATGCATTTACCTTTGAGCTGCCGCTTAGTTGCGACGGATAACCCGGCGGATCAGGAATGCTGCTGTTCTTGGATTTCGCCGGCGGCGGCGAGTTGAGGTCGGCGACCCATGTCGGTACTGTAGTTGTCGACATTTTGTCTTGTTTCTTGTTGGCAATGTCGTCGGGGAGAGGGTAATTGCGAAGCTGAACATGCACGATGGCATAGAACGATGTCGTATTGAATCAACTAAGCCTCAGCTCAGAGCTGCACGAGCCACAGCTTACGTCAGCCACGTGAGGCCGTGCGCTCCCAATGCTCTGTCTCCAAGCTTTACGTCAATTGGCATCACTCGGGACCGCCCCCAAAAACAGTGTCGAATAGGATGAACAACTTCTTCTTCGTCCTAAGGAGTACTTCACCTGCGGAATACAGCTGCCCACCGGCTGCGAAGGGTGACAGACTATGTGAGAAGGATGCACACTAGGTATACCTAAGGGGTTATCGCCCATTTCAAACGACAGCCAATCAGAGTACGTTGTTTCCGAGCAGGCCAGTGACCTGCAAGCCAGCCTACTCCACTTTCTCGTGTAGTAGATATCACGGAAGGGAGGAATGCGAGTAAGACGAGTGATAGGGTTGAGCACATGAATTCTTCTCCTGCCCCCATCTTTGCTGGCTGTACAAATAGCTGTGTTACCGCTACGAATCGCTAGATAAGCCGAGTAGTGTGTATGTAGGGGCTCGATTGGGGAATTGGATGCCATCTTTGGTCTGCGCCATCTTCTAGATCTGCAGGTAGCATGCCTCCGACGACTACCAAACCGCGCAGGCCAAAAGTGAGATCAGGTTGTCGGACATGCAAGTAAGCACCTCTTCCCGTCGCACCGTTTGGGGAGGAACCACCCCCCTTTTGCTTACAACCCCACGTGGCAGGATAAGAAAAGTCAAATGTGACGAGGGACGGCCCGCTTGTGACCGCTGTCTCTCTACCGGCCGCGTCTGCGACGGCTATGGCGTCTGGGGCGGCGGCGGCAACCGCTTCGGGTCTCGTCCCGAAGGGCCCCGGCCCTGCGTGGCCCAGCTGCCACGCCGGGGGCTCGCACCAATTGGGGGCGACAAGATCAGCGCCGCCGAGCAGGACTGCTTCGAGTGGTTCTCGTACAAGGTCACGACCAAAATGGCCGGCGTCTTCGGCACCACATTTTGGGCGCAGCTGCTGCCCCAGGCCTGCATCAATGAGCCCGCCATCATGCACGCCTCGCTGGCGCTGAGCTCGACCCACCAGAACAACGTCATCAGCAAGGCCGAACCATCCTCTTTCAAGAATCTTAACGTGCTGGACAAGAGCGACGAGTTCGCCCTCGTACAGTACAGCAAGGCCATCCGGCAGCTCCAGCCCCATTTCGCCGCCGGAAGTAATGCCGCGTCTATCCGGGTGGCCCTGATTGCCTGTCTGGTTTTCGCCAACCTCGAGTTCCTAAACGGGCGGTACAACACCGGCATCGCGCACCTGCACAGTGGACTGAAGCTTCTCGGCGAGTTCCACGGACACGCGCTCGACGCCGGCGAGCCCGTCATCATGCTGAAGCCGCCGCGCGACTTCGTCGACGAGTGGATCGCCGACACTCTCACCAAGCTGCTCGTCCAGGTCAACCTGCTCGGCCAGGGCATGCCATACCCCCGGCTGGTGATGCAGAGCACGTTGGCGACGCTGCCGGGTCTCACCTTCCACTCCATCGCCGTGGCTCGTCAGCATCTCGACCAGCTGGTCAACGAAATGCTCTACCTCGCCGAGGACAGTCGGCGGCAAGGCATGAGCACCGCCGGTGGAAACAGCAATAACAGCAGCAGCAATAGCGAGGGGAAGCTGGCGCAGCGGCAAGCCAAGATCCTGGCCGGGCTGGACACCTGGCACAGCACCTACAAGGCGTCGTGGGCCCTGATGAAGAGTAACCTGAGCCCCTTTGTGCACTACGGATACCTGATACTGCTCAGCATGTACCACATGGCGCAGATCATGGCGGCCGTGTGTCTAGTCTCTTCGTCGTCGTCGGACGACGAAGCCGAGGCCATCTACGACGCGCACACGGCGCACTTCCTGGCCATCGTGCGGCACTCGGGCGAGCTGCGCCGGCTGGTCGGGCACGAGATCCACTACAACCCGCTGATGGGGTACACGAGCAAGGTCTCGCAGTCGACGGCGGACGTGGGCTGGATCCCACCGCTCTACTACGCGGCGCTCAAGTGCCGCGCGCGGCGGGTGCGCCTCCACGCCCTGCGCTTCCTGGGCTTCAAGCCCCACAAGGAGAGCATCTGGGACGCCGAGCTGGTGGCGGCCGTCGCGGGCGAGGCCATCCGCCTCGAGGAGGGCGATGGGTGCAGCAGTCGTAGCAGCAGCAGCAGCAGCATCACGGACCTCGCCGTCGCTGTCGAGATCCCGGCGGAGGAAGAGGTGCTGCGTATGCCGACGGTGCCGGTGGCGCGGAGGCTGCACGGTTTCCACATGAAGCTGCCGGATGATCTTGCGGGGAAGATTGTCATTACATACCGGCAGGGACCCAGGAGTAGCGGCGCGCCAGTCTGTGTTAGGGAGTACGATCTGGTTAAGAGGGAATGGCAGGACAGCTGGAACGAACAAAGGAGTTGGGGGTCGACGTAGCACTGAATGAAAGCTTAATGAAACCGAAGGTAAAACCCGAAGCTCCCAGGACATGCATTGTGGCAGTCATTCATCATTCAAAGCCCCGGAGACTGCAGCAAACATCGATGACTATATCCATATATGTTACCAAACCTGTCTACAATACTGAAAGTTTCGTGTGCATTGTTTAGAGCAAAATCTTGTAACCGCACCCATCGCTGTATGGAATTGAGTATCATCCATGGGGTATCATCATCGCAGGGAAAGCGTACTACTATCGATCTACATCTACTGTCGTTGATATGTGACCTTCATGAGCTTGTTGCTATCGCCCAACGCCATGCCCGCCGTCTGCTCCTTGGCCAAGATAGCACCAGCCTCGGCCTCGTACTCGACGAAGGCGATGCCGCGCCGACCGGGCACAAGACGCACTTCGCGGAAGCCCTCGAAGCGGCCAAAGATGCCCGTGAGGGAGTCGATGTCGTAGTCGTCGGGCAGGTTCTGCACGAACAGGATCTTGTTCGGGGGCAGGTACTCGTCGGGCACCACGGTGTTAGCGGTAGGGCCCGTCGACTTGAGACCGCCGCGCGCCGTCTTGGCGGGGCGATTGGCGTCGGCGGGTGCGGCGGCGCCAGGTCGCTTGAGACGCTTCTGTTCCTCGGCAGCTTCGGCAGCCTTCTTCTTGTCTGTGTGACGGGGTGTCAGTCTCGGATGGATTAGGAGGTCTTTGTTGAATGTACTGTACCTTTTTCAGCCACACGTCTTCGTTTGTGAAGCTCGAACTCTTCTTCGTTGCCTGTCTGATGGACCGTGGCATCGCTTCGGGTCCTGGCGAGCGCGAGTTGCATGGGCTTGTCGAAGAGCTCGAAGCCCTGGACTTCTTCTATGGCCTGCAGGGCCGACTCGGGCTTCTCGAAGACGACGAATGCTTGGCCCTTGGCCTTCAGGTTTGTTTTGGCGACGATTTCGATGATGGTCCCGTATTCGGAGAAGATAGCCTCGAGAGCGGCCTTGAGAGGGTCCGGCTTGACGCGCTCCTCTAGGTTGCGCACATAGACACTGTTTTCAATTCGCGGTCACGTTAGCAAAGCAATGCACCAACCAAGCCAGAGAGTGTATGTGTCGGAGTGCAATGACACATACGTGGAAATGGGGGTGTTTGAAGCCATTTCCTGAGTGTAATATAGTCTTATAATGCTGTGGATGGCTGTTGTCTTTCGATTTGGGATCGAATCGAAGATGTGGAAGCTGTCCAGAAACAAGAAACAAGAAGCTGAGGAAGGAAGCCTTGTGGTTTAGAGGTGGGGAACAAAAAGTTAGCGCAGGTCAGGCAAATCAATCCCTGTGCTCTCGCCGTCCTCTACTGCATCCCCTTCCCATTGACTAGGACCAGGCGACAAAAGCTGTTGTTGTCAAAGTGTTTCTTTCCCAAGTAACTTAACTTAAGCCAATTGGATAATTCAATTAATCACTCCAATTCAGTGAAGTACCTACTGATAAGAGAAGGCAGGGGTTATCTGTCAAAGCAAGGGCCATATGCACGTCCTGTAGGTTGGCGGATCCCCCTGCTGCCCCTAAGCCTGCATGTTGCTCGGGCGGATTTGGTGGGGAACGGTCCGGCCGGAATTTCGACGTCGAGAATCGGCCAAGGAGCAGTTCCCAGTTTCTCGTAATCTCCATAACCCAACTCGGAACCCTTAATCGATGCCGATAGCCTGCAGCAGCAGCAGCAGCAGCAGCAGTCCTTGACCACCAATTCCCCCGACCACCCAGCTCCCGAACATCTGACCAGCCTTTCGACGAATCGACGAACCTGACGATTGCGCATGTGACGCTGCTCGACTACCCCTCCACGACCTCCCTGTCGCATCCCGCCGCCGTTCCCATCTCGACTTCTATTGGATTGTCGCACCTACACGAGACCTAGATAAGACCTAGACAAGACCTAGACAGCCTGTGCCACTCTTGCCTAGCTTACTGCATCCGAGGGGCCTAGTGCTTTACTTTGCAGACGTATCCTTGGAACATCACCCCATCGCATTCATCCGTCAATAGCTATCAGCTCCTCACAGCAAACTAGCTAGCCGAGACACGGGGGAGGGAACAAGGACGACGGTCCATGCCATAGCAGATACCAAGAGACAAGCTTCTATTTGTTGCCTACACCCCCCTTCGTAATGTCGAGCTCCCAGGGTGGAGGAGACTCGAAGCTGTTCGCTCGAGTAAGCCAATCTTTCATTTATCCTTCCCGAGACATACGATGGAATGTCCATATTGATTGTCATGATTCACATTGACATCAATTGGCTCGCTCCCCCCCTTAGCACCTTCCCCTCGCTCCATGGCTTATCGCGAGGTGTTGCGCCTCTTGTGGTCGAACTGCCATCTCGTCCTTCCTTATATTCTCCAAGGCTCCTTCCTGGCCCAGGATCGCAAGCTTCATTACCGCCCAAGTTGATCGAAACCACCCATGCCACACAATATGAACCACTACCCACCCCCCCGTGACTCCCACAGCCATGTTTCTCGCATATGTGCCCCCGTACTACTATGGCTCACGACCTATGACTATGCAGGGCAAGGTGGCCGAACTGCGCCTCGAGCTGAACAGCGGTGGTAAGAAGGACAAGAACTTTTCGCAAAAGAAGATTGCCCTCAAGAAGATCGTCGCGAATATGACCATGAGCAACAATGAAATGGTCCAGCTGTTCCCCGACATCATACAATGCATGCATTTGCCGAATTTGGAGATCAAGAAGATGTGAGCTATACGCGCAACATGAAAGGGGAGGCACATGCTGACTGATGTCAATAGGTGCTTCTTATTTCTGGTCAACTATGCGAGGATGAAACCCGAGCTCGCCGTCAAGGCCATCCCAGTCTTGGAACAGGTACGATGGACATCTCAGCGGGGGCGGAGACAAACGCTGACGGTCGAATAGGATATGGAAGACTCGAATCCCCTTGTCAGAGCTCTCACCCTCCGTACCATGTCCTATGTCCATGTCAAAGAATTCGTCGAGGCCACGGTTCCAATTGTCAAACAACTGCTGCGCGACACAGACCCCTACGTACGAAAGACTGCGGCCTTTTGTGTGGCCAAGTTGTACGACCACGACAGGCACATGGTAGAACGCTCGGACCTGATCGAGCGTCTCAACTCTCTGCTGAGAGACGACAACCCGACCGTGGTTGCGAGTGCATTAGCAGGCCTGATGGATATTTGGGAGAGAAGCGACGCTATCAAGCTCACCATCGACTACAGCAACGCGTCCAAAATGGTGGCCATCCTGCCCGACTGTTCTGAGTGAGTATCCTTTAGGGGCTGGGGTCGAGAAAGGGAGGCTAACCTGCTACAGATGGGGCCAGACATATATCCTCGAGGCTCTGATGTCTTACGTACCGCAAGAGGCAGGAGAGGCTACTCTCTTGGCCGAACGGATAGCACCCCGACTATCACACTCCAATTCGGCAGTGGTCTTGACGTGTATACGCGTTATACTCTACCTCATGAACTACATCGCCGATGAGAAGCAGATCTCGGCGTTATGTCGAAAGTTATCGCCGCCATTGGTGACTCTGCTAGCCAAGGGTCCGGAAGTGCAATACCTGGCACTTCGCAACGCTTTACTCATCCTGCAGCGAAGACCCGAGGTGTTACGAAACGACATCCGGGTCTTCTTCTGCAAATACAACGATCCCATTTACGTCAAGGTCACGAAGCTTGAGTTGATTTTCATGTTGGCCAACGAAAAGAACATCGATGAGGTTCTCACGGAACTGCGCGAGTATGCTACTGAAGTCGATGTGCACTTTGTTCGCAAAGCGGTTCGCGCCATCGGGAAGTTGGCTATTAAGATTGAGCCGGCTGCTAGACGGTGCATCAACCTACTGCTTGAGCTTGTCGCCACCAAGGTCCCGTATATCGTGCAGGAAGCGACGGTGGTGATACGCAACATTTTCCGCAAGTATCCGAACCAGTACGAGTCGATCATCGGCACGCTCTGCGAACATCTCGACAGCTTGGATGAGCCCGAGGCCAAGGCGGCCATGGTGTGGGTCATTGGGCAATACGCGGCGCGCATAGAGAACTCGGACGTCCTGCTCGAGGACTTCCTGTACTCCTTCGCCGAAGAGCCCGTCGAGGTGCAGCTCGCGCTCCTGACGGCCACGGTGAAGCTGTTCATCCAACGGCCGACCAAGGGCCAGGACCTCGTACCCAAGGTCCTCAAGTGGGCCACCGAGGAGACGGACAACCCGGACCTCCGTGACCGCGCCTACATGTACTGGCGCCTGCTGTCGACAGACATGAACGTGGCCAAGCAGATCGTCATGGGCGAGAAGCCCCCCCATTACGGCCGAGTCGGAGAAGCTCGACCCGCAAACCCTCGAGGAGATGTGCCTCAACGTCGGCACCCTCGCCACCATCTACCTGAAACCCGTCCAGACTGTGTTCCGCTCGGCGCGACCCCGCCGCCTCCCGGACTCCCCCGCCCTCCAGAAGGACCGCCTCCCGACTTCGCAAAACCTCCCCACCTTCGAGTCCCAGAAGCACCTGTCCATGCTCGGCATGGGCGGCCAGCCCGCCGTCATCCGCACCTCGAACCAGGGTGGTCTCGCGGGGTCTGACAATTATCCCCAACAGCAGCAAGCCTCGGCTGCGGGTGCTGGAGACGGCATCACCGACCCGTCCGTCATTAACGACGCTGATGCCTATTTCGCTGGGATAGGGTCCCAGCAGATGGCCGCCATGGGCATGAATGACAACGGCGACTCATCGTTTGGTGGCGGTGGACATGAGGCCGGGTATGTGGTGAACCAGTATGCGCCGCAGCAGGTGTTCCGGCCGGCTCAAGGCGGAGGGAGCAATGGTGACTTGTTGATGCTGTGATATGGCGTAGAAAGCGGAAGAATTACAGGATTGTGAATGGATTAGCTGGTCGCTTGATGGTTCTGGGGGATGCAAAGTGAGGATGAAGGCGACTTACTGTTGACAAATTTTGGAAGCTAGATGATGAAGGTCTAGAGCTATCACGAGATGAGATATATACTTCAATAATACAAGTGGCAATGGTTGTTGTCCAGGAGAATCACATATCACACATCAGAACGCGATTTATCAGTTGCATGGTTTCATGCCTGTCAATTCATTGTGCAGAAAGAAGGCATCCTAGGCACTGGGACTCACTCCCCTTTTGTCCGGATGTTCAATGACTAACGCCAAGAGAACGCCAGTGAATGCAATCCACGTCCATTTGCAGGCAACCGCGTGTCTCCTTAGCCGTAGCCGAAAACCCAAATACTCCGAAACGGTTCATTCAGATGCTCTCTCCCCCCATTTCCTGAGCAGTGATGATCCATCGCCCATCCAAGTCGATGGGCCCGAGTGGTCTTTCTTGGTCTCTCTGTGACTAAGTGAGTAACCCCCACCCCTCAGATGCGGTCGAAGAATGGCATGTCCCAGACGCCGAAGATGGCATAGAACACCACGAACTTATGCAGGTTGGCCATCACCGTACAAGAGGAAGCCGCACTCGGGTCGTCGGGCTTCGCCGAGGTGCTCTGGGCGGGCTCCGACGTGGCGGCCGGGACGCTGTCGCTGTCGCTGGTGCCGGTGCTTTCGGCGACTCCGCTCGAGCTGCTAGCGGCACTGGCGGCAGAAGTGCCCGAGAAGGCGGAGGAGGGGTCGCTCGTCTGGGGGCTGGAGACGGCGGCCTCGGTAGCCGTCGAGCCAGTGGCGGTACCAGCAGTAGCAGCAGCAGACGAGGAGGCGGCAGACGTGGTGGGATTGGTGGCAGCGTCCGGGACCGAGCTGGTGGTGACGGTCGCCGTGACGGGGACAGTGGTGTCGGTGCCGTCGACCTGGGTGGTGATGGCCGACTCGATGGCGTAGGGGCCCACGATGGTGGTGGTCGAGCCGGAGTCGAGGATCAGGGTGACGGTGCCGACCGTGGTTACCGTGACGATGAGAGTCGAGCCCTGTGCCAGCTTGTGCAAGCCGACCTGGCCATGGCCCTCCTGGCCTCCCACGACGGGCGGCTCGGAGACAGCCGTGGACGCCGACGGCTGGGCGCGCAGGTCCTGGGCGAGGCCGTCATGGTTGCCTTGGCTGTTGCCATCCGGGGCGTATCCGATGAAGCCGTGGACAGGGTGGTCTGGACAGTTGATCAAAGTCAGTACAAGAAGTAAGAAAAGTCCTCGAGCCAATCGTACTACCGCCAGGAACGACCCTTCCCAGGATGTGTGTGTGTGTGTGTGTGTGTGTGTGTGTGTGTGCACCATGCTGATTTCCAGACGAACCAGCACACACATCTTGTGACGCGACCGTCGAAAATGAAAGGGTGCAATTGGTTCACAAGACGGAACCGAGTTAGGCTTACCTTGGACGACGGCGAAGACACCGGCAAGGCCCATGGCCAGAATTGCGACGAGCATCTTGATGTTGTTCATTGTGTATCGGTTACCAGGTTTCTCTGGAAGTGTTGTTGCAGTGAGTATAAAATCTCGCCGACGCGGTAGTTTGTGGTTTGTTTGGATGTCGACGATGTGAGGAGATGGGAAGGAACAAAGTTGTGTGTGTGTGTGTGTGTGTTTTTCTTTGGAGATGAGCTGGAAGAAACTCGACTTGGGACCAGGACGGGCAATCGATTAATCCAGCCTGGGGCTTCAAACATTGGAACTTCGATGAGGAAGAATCGGGGGACGAAATAATGGGCGTCCTGTACAATCGGGTTCTTGTAATAAAAGTCACACAACGTCACGTTCCCTTCACATCCAGTATTCCGTCTCTACTACTTAAGTACTTGAATAAAATAAACGGGTCGATTCCAACTGCTTGGGCATGTATCTACAAGTACCGGTTGCAACAAGCAGTTCCTTAATGCTATAAGAGGGAGTTATCAACGCTGGAAACAACCATCTATGTCCTCCCATACAAAAAGATACTGATAGCATGGGTGACTTACTAGACACACGAGCTATGCCTTCCACTAGATATTACACCAAGTCCTTCTTCTGAATGTCTATCTAACCTTGAGCAAATGGTATACTGGTTTATACCGGTATACAGACGCGATTATTGACTGGATAAGCCGACGGTGTGAGGTTGGACCAGATATGTCGATGGCCCAAGTATTAATAATCCAAACTAGCTTCTGAATGGACAATGCTACCATCAAAGGAAGCACTATCCATGGCAAAGTTGACCAGTGAAGTTGGAGTCGGGTATGGCGGCTGAAGAAATCGCTTGCTGTGTGGTTGCCTCAGGCTCTACTTCGCGAAATAGCCCGCGAAACTCCAGGTAATGCTAGGAGGCAGGTAGAGTACTTGATATTGAATCCAAGTACAGAGATGACAGGGCATCATGTCTGGAGCTTCTATACCGCCATATGAGAGGTTGCGGTTTTGAATTGTGCCTGCTCTGCGCCACCCTCCTCGTGCTCTTGAAGCCGCCCGCTGAATACCTCGAAACAGAATTGACCAAGTACTTTCAGGGTCGTTTTCTTCCAGACAAGACATCGAACGGGCCTCTTCTTTCCCTGAGCATAGTGTCTACTTTTCTGACTCCGAGGCATGGAGTCTGATAACCCGGGACCTTACGCGAACCAACCAACTCCACTGAAGCACAAGAAAATGGACGAAGCGGCGGTGGGCGGAACAGGTTTTCAGTTCAAGTGGCAAAAGTGCCGTACGAAGTGGAGAGTTGTACATGGGACGAACCACAGAGGGAAAGCCGAGCAGGCCACACTCACAGCGTTTCACTGTTTGGAAAAGTGGCTAAGCACAGCGAGTAGGCACTTTCCTGGCTCCTTAGATAGGAAAGCCTCAAGCTGGGGAAGGATACGAGAAACTGCAAGTACTGGAGTCTAGGAAGTTCGTGTCCTGACTTCCAGGTCGAGCAATAATCAACGTAGCCAAGTCAAGTCACGAAGGTACATATGACAGGGCCAGCATTACGTGTCACTTGCGAGCGAGTTAGAGTAAGAGACAGGACTGGCTCAAACAGAACAATTCTATTATTTTCATAGCTACTAAACATTTTACTCACTAACCTTCTCGAGGGAATGCGTCTGCTTCGTAAGATAAAACAGTGGCAAAACATACATCAGACACAACATATCAGGGGTCACTGGTTCGCTTACCTCGTTACTATTGACGACATCTAGATTAGCTCTGGCACACATTACTTACCTATCTGCTGGTAGTGGGCGTTGCCGTGTGCAGGAAGAAAATGACTTGTGGCTTCCACACAATGCTCGTGGGCTCGGCCTCGGCATCCGATCCGCCGAGGGGTGCCGACGGCGGCTCATCCACGACGGCGGACCGCGGCTGCAGGGTCGGCAGCGGCGTCGCGACTGTCGGCATGGCGGGCGCGGCCGTCGGAAAGACCGACGATCCGGGCGGGACGACTGGCCCGGTGCGGAGCGTCGGCATCAGCACCGCGAGCCAGCCCGAGAGCCAGACGAACACGACCAGGCCGCCCAGGCCGAGCAGCACCGCCAGGGGCGGGAGGCAGCACCGCAGGCACAGGACCAGCCGCGACCGCCGCCGCCGCCGCCGCCGCTGCGCCGAGGACAGCGCCGGCGCCGGCGGCCACGCGTGCGTCATCTCGTGGGTCAGGTAGCCCTCGCGGTCGACCCACCCGCGGCCCGGCACGTACAGGATCGACGTCTCCGAGACCGTGTCCTCGAACCGGGCCGCGTACTCCATGTACGAGTCGAAGTGGGCCGCGATCTCGTTCAGGAGGCGCTGGCGCTCCCAGTAGATGGAGTAGCCGCGGTGGTGGCCTTGATCCGGGTGCTGCGCGTTCGCCCCAGAAGCCTCGCTGCCGCCGCTGCCGCCGCTTCCCCCCGCTAGGAGAGGCGTCCGCTCTGTCGGTGGTTGGGGCGGACCGCTGGTGGTGCCTTCGTCGTTGCGAGAGGAATTGGTAACCAGGCCTAGGAGGTTTTGTAGCACGCGCACGAACGCAGGAGGCGGGGGGGAGAGGCTCTTCTGGTGCGAGGAACCCCGTGAGCGGATTCCTCAAGAAACTTGACGTGTCCGACCCTGGTGGGGTTAGGCTACGACGTCTCAGCGAGAGTCCGTCCGAGCCTGCGTCTACCGCATCAGCCGGTGGCTCAGTGGGGGGTGATGGTGGTGTGGTTTCACCCCCAGGTGAATTGGGGGGTGGTGGTGGTGCCAACGTGTCCAGATCCGAACTAGACTCTGGAACTACCACTGCAGATTCCTCCTCAGGTGGGTTGGGGGATGATGGTGGTGTCGACGTGTCCTTACCCGGACTCGACTCTGAATCTACAGTGGTAGATTCATTCTCAGGTGAATCGGGCTCTGATACCACGGGCGAATCTTCTACTGCAGCCAGCCGCTCCAAATCTGACATGATACTGACACCTTGCAATACTGATTCCGGCCCTTCGGGTATATCTAACAGATGGTTGTCAAGGGTCGCCAAGAAAGGAAACAGAGGAGATTCGAAACCAGAGTCATCAGGCGGCGAGAGAGAGAGACTCGATCCGAATTCAGAGGATGATCTAGAGCGAGTAATCTCTTGCGGTTCTGAATCGGAGACTTCTTCTCTTTGTTCTCCTTGTTGTTGTTGTTGTTGTTGTAGGAGTTCTTGTTCTTGCTGTAGTTGTCGTAGTAGTTGCTCATGTAGTTCTCGTATTTGTTGAAGCTGAGTCTCTTCGTTCATTGGGCCACCCAAGGAGCTGAGAGGCTCTTGTCCGCTGTCGGAATTTTGGCTCATCGTGAATAGAAATCTTGCTAGTATGTATCGTGTCGGGGCTTGTTGCTTTGTTTGTTGTCTTTGGGCTTCCTGGGGAACAATGGGACTATGATAAATATCGAGCAGCTTCTTACTCCATTTGGCGAGGCGCCCGCTTGCATTTATAGTAAAAGAAGATAGGTTCCTAGAATAGATCAATGGCCTTGTTTTCCTGAAAACATGTCAAGTGTTGCGAAAGCAGTTCATCTAGATGCTGTTAATTTAAACACTTCTACTGTTGTATAAAGTTTCGGCTCACCGACACAACTGACCTCTAGCTGCCCTTAAACAAAGGCTCGAAGGTGACAGGTAATAATTACCAGGTTTATTAGCGAGATTCCTTTTCTTCTCATCCAATTCTATCCTGGGCTGCATTGCCCGCAAATGTTTGCTTTCCACTAAGGAGAGCGAAGTCAGACAGACATTCGTTGATTTCCTCCCATTGATCTCTGGTCTGTATTATCGAAACAAAGAAATCTGTGATATTCCTCCGGGCTATCAGCAAGGTGCATCGTATTAAAACAAATCGGATAAGTGCGTCATAACTTGCCCTCTACCGCCGCCATCTAACCTATCTTCAGCTCATGCTTTTCACTTAGGCATTTTGTAGTAGCCCAGCTGCATCGAGGAGTAATTCTATCCACCCGAGGCAACTATTAATAGCAGACATTGAGATATTATCCTACAGAAAACAAATCATCATTTTGCTATCTACTATAAAGCTAAAGCTTCAGCACCAGCAAAACGGCAGGGAGGTAAACGTCCCTTTTGAGTTATGGTACACCTTATTAGCATTTAAAAGGCATAATTCTATGGTTAGCTGCGACTTGATATAGCGAGCGAGTCATGCAAGTTTATAGTGCCCTGCAGCACGACTTTTGTACAATCTAGCTGCGACCCCTATCCCAGAGTCAACATCACTGTAAAGCTTTTGCTTCAATGAAGATGCAAGTATTAAGGTTGACTTGGGGTGTCCAATACAGGAAATACACTGATACATACCATTCGAAGCCACCTTCTGTATCTTGTGCGTGTCTGTTTGGCTTGCACATAGAGGAACTTTCTTTCTTGACATTGCGTACGCAGAAGAGAGAACAGAATAACGGCCGCGAACGGTACAGCTCCCCAATTCAAGGTTGCTGGGTTGACCTTAAGGATCTCCAGCCAGAAAATGACAACCTAGGATTTATTAGACGATGATTAGAATGGAGTACATTTTTAGCCTGCAGGGTCTACCAAGGCAGATACGATCCGCACAGTTAGCATTATCAAGCATAGACACCAGCTAGGGTTCGTACAATACACTCTGTCTAAGTCATCTATGTCTAGCCAATAAAAAAGAAAGGTCTACAGTAGGCACGAACGCCATCTCTTCGCGCTCGTTCCGTGGGAACTCTACTTATAAGGTAAACGGCATATCTGTACGCATGATGTAGATCTCGCCAACGAGCACGGCGCACCCGACGGCCGTGGCGATGGCAATTATGGGGGCGTTGACGCGGAGGAACTCGAGGCGGCGGACGACGACGCCCTTAGAGAGCAGGATGTCGCGCCAGAGCAGGCCAGCCAGCGAGGCGCAGAGCGCGGTGCTGAAGGCTCCGTAGTTGACACCCAGCGCCATGCCGTACACGGCGCCCCAGAAGCTCCGGTCGCTCGCGGCGCGGCCCTCGCTTGCCAGGATCTGCTGCCAGGCCTGCATGATGCGGCACAGGAGGATCGTGGTCCCGATGTTGGTGCCCGTGAACTATGGATTTGTCAGCACTACCGTGCCAGTCTCAGGGGTTTCTCGAACATGGGGACTACTATCTGTTTGGGGGGAGAGGGAAGGAGAGTAGAAACGAGGAAAGGAAGAGAAAAGAGACGTACATTGCTCAAAAAGACGCCCAGAAACCCCATACCGCCGATGGACCCCACAACGCCCGTCCGCGCAACCCACGCGTCCCAGCCGTAGGCGAACACGGGCACCCACCCTTTGGTCACCAGCCCTTGCACAAGGATGAACATGGAGAAGGCGAACGGCACGAGCGGGAAGGGCAGGCGGGACAGGACGATGGACGCGGCCGGGAACGTCTCGCGCCACCAGGTGTAGACGCCCCGCGCGAGCGAGACCAGCGTCGCCGGCAGCTCGGCCTCCCGCGCCCTGCGCGCGTCCAGCTCGCGCGTCACGGCCTCGGCGAGCTCGTCGTCCGTCGTGCCCCACGGCAGCGGCGGCTTCTCGGACAGGTCGCGCCCGCCGCCGCTGTCGTGCGTGGCCGGCGGGGTGTGCTCCGAGGACGTGTCGGCGGGCGAGGACGACGAGCCCCGCAGCTCCTGCGCGATGGCGGCGCGCTCCGTGACGAGACGGCCGTTGCGGGCGACGGCGCGCGTGGCGTGGCGGTGGCGCCAGCCGAAGAACAGGTCGCAGCTGAAGCAGAGGACGGCGGCGGGCGCCGTGACGTACATGACGGGGGTCGCGTGGCCGCCGCGGCTCGCCGTGATGGCGTTGATGAGCAGGACGGAGATGAGGGTGGCGGCCATGATGCCGACGCTGATGGCGGCGTGGCGGCGGTCCAGGTGCGGGTTGAGGATCTCGCCGATGCCCGGGCTGCGGCCCTCGCCGGCGCCCGCGAAGGGGACGTTGGGGTTCACGGGCTCGCGGTCCCGCTCGGCGTCGGGCAGCCGGTGCATGTCGATGACGCGGGGCACGAGCGCCTGGTCGCGGAAGACGACGTAGAGCAGGCAGGGGAAGAGGATCAGCGCCGTGAACAGCACCGGCACGATGATGTTGGCCGTGTAGTCGATGAACTTGATCTGGAAGGCGCCCGCCAGCACCAAGTTGGTGGGGTTCGACGACACCAGGATGGCCGAGCTGATGTTGGCGACGGCGAACTGCGAGAACACCCAGGCCCGCGCCGACGCGATGTTGCTGGATGCGCGGATCATGTACGCGAGGAAGGCGGTGCCTAGTGGGTGCGTCAGTAAGCCAATGGGGGGCGCAGAAAGGATCAGGGGTAGAAGGGGCAAAGAGGCTGAGCTACCTGATAGGACGATGGGGTCGTTCCCGATGGCCGTGCCCAAGGCAAAGAAGAAGCAGTACAGATACAGGAAAAGCCGGTGGCCATGCCCTCCACCCTTCTGGAGGACCTTGAACGCCAAGAATCGCAGTAGGCCTGAGCGCGGGAGTTAGCAAGCTGTGGTCTCGTGTGGGAGTTGGGACATAGGTCACTTGCCCGAAGCATCAATGGAGATGGCAATATATGCCAGGGTGATGAAGAAGACCATGACGTCGATGGGCTCAATGTTGTCCGAACCAATGGTGCCTGCAGAGAAGACTGTCAGCGTGGCCAGGGCATAAGTATCGCCGAGGACTGGTAGAACGAACCATCGTATACCTCGGTCCGACCAATGGCTAGAATGGCCAACAGGAAGAGACATGCGTACACGGGCGCCGTGATGGTGCTAATGGAGAGGCGTAACTGCACCCAACGCCCACCAGTGCCATCCTCGACCTGCTTTGCCCGGGGGCGCGGCGGGATGATGCGCAATGTGCTCAATGCGCCCAGGAAGGCAGCCCATAATGTGCGCGGTACAGGTATGGGAATGTGGAAGGGAAAGCTCACGATCACGTCTGATGGCATGGTCAGCTAGGCCGGAACTTGGCTACGAGGGGAAAAGAAGGGAGGGGCCAACTTGCTTGTGATGACGAAGACGACAAGGGTGATGATGGATCGCCAATTAGTGATCTGGCTGATATCAGGTGGCGGCGGTCGTTCGCCCGAGTCCATCTTGTAGAGGATGCAGTCCCAAGAGGGAGGGAGAGAGAGACAGAGAGAGAAAGAGAGAAAGAGAGAGCCAAGAGAAAAGAGGGGCAGCAATCTGGGGTCGAAGCTTCTGCGCCGTTATCTGTCGTTCTTCGGGCTGAGGATTAGCCTGTTCTTAGGCGGTGGTGGTGGCGTATCTGTCTGGAAGAGGTCTTCTCTATATAGGCGGGCCCCAGAGCGTTATAATCCCTTCTTCTTCTTCTGTGTCCAATGAGCGGTGTCGGTAGTGGCAGGCAAAGTGTCCCACCCTCGGGCACGGCTACCGTCCAAGGCTTGCCGTGCAGTTGCACACACACACGTAGCCAAGCCAGGCCGACGCACTTCAAAAACACATACTGGTCGCATCAGGGTGTAGGTTAGGTTATTGGAAAAATGAGTAACGCAGGGGATGTGACAGACAGCTGACAAGACGGAGGCGCTTTAACATGTCTCAATGAGGCGAAGCCACAAAATGACCAGACAGCTTTCTTTTTTGTTTGGTGTAGATTGTGATGATGCCGATCCACTTGGCAGGTGTGGATGGAGCCAGGAAGAGCAGCCACGCCCTGCTTTCATTGGCCCGTCCTGCAAAATCAACATTTGTCACGGGTGGAGTCCCCAGCTGGCGTTTCAATAGCAGCAGCCATGTATAAGTTAGAGCCAAGGGGGAAGAGCCTGGAGCCTGAGAAGCCTAAGGGGGGGCCTGAAGAGCCTAAGGGGGCCTGAGTATCCATCCACCCGTTTTCACTGAACCCCTGCTTGACTTATTACCTATAGGGGCAAGTCCGGCCAAGTCCCCAGCAGCCCCGTCTTCTGCCCCGTCGTTATCCGCCGCCATCGGTTATCGCATGAAACGAAATGTCCCGGTTGGACGGTAGTACCCGCTCTTCGGACGACTTCTAGTCGTTGGTAGAATTGACATGATCCAAGCCCACCCATCTATAGCAAATTCGCAGCACAGCACTACAGTCATATAATAAGACATGATTCTATTGGTCCCTGTAAGTTAAAATATAGTCTGAAAAGTTCCCATACCGTATAGGATGTGAAGAAGAAAAAAAGGAGTGACATGGGTGATAATGTATACATGGCTTGCTCAACAACATAAGAGAACCATCGTACATGAACCAAGTCCCTGAAACAGCTCCGGCGCGGTCCACGGCCGGCCGCCGATGACTGCCCAGCAGAAAACCAAGCGAACGCAGGCCGCACCACGACGCCTCTTCCCTCCTTTTCTTCATCTCTTTTTTTTTTATATTTAACCTTTTTTTTAAATTCTTTTTCCATAAAAATATTTTACCTACGAGCAGACGGATCCACCGGCAGACCGCGGCTGCTGATGCGCCGGAGGGTCGGGCCGAAGTGCCAGAGAAGCAGGGGCATGAGGATGGCGATGGAGAGGGTGATGACGGCGACGAGGGTGTTGCCCCAGCCCTGGCCGAGGTCGGCGAGGATGGGCGGCCCGAAGAGCGGGAAGGCGAACTCGGCGAGGTGCTGCAGGAACGTGCCCGCCGCGTGCGCGCTCGACGCGTACTCGGCCCCGTACGACTCCGTCACGTACGGCTGCAGGCTGAAGAAGCCCAGGATCAGCCCGATCGCCAGGAAGAACGCCGCCAGGTCCGGCACCATGTAGTGCAGCTGCCGCTCCAGCGACCACCCGTACAGGATCAGCGCCGGCGGGATCAGCAGCGCCGCCCCGCTGTTGACCGGCAGCCGCCACTCCGGCCGGTGCCCCGTCGTGTTGTTCTTGCGCCGGAAGTAGGCCGACCACTGTTGTTCTTTGGGTCAGCATGGTCTGTCTGCTACGAGCGATGCAGGGTTAGTAGTAGTACGTACCCCGTCGATAGCGTAGCGGCTGATGTGCAGCCCGACGACGAAGCCGGCGCCGAGGGCCAGGAAGTTCAGGCTGGCACTGATTTTATCCATGTCGTAGAGATTCACGAAGTTCTTGTCAAACGTAGAGATACTGTCCCGCAAGGCGTCAGTGTACACACTCCAAAGGCAGATATACTCAAGGCGATGGGCTTACAAGAGATACATGATGCCGAAGAGATAGGCCCTGTAGCCAAAGGGCAGCTGGACGATGGGGTGGGCGACCAGCATGATGTAGGGGAGGGCGATCTTCTTCAACATCCACTGCTGGGTGGTCTGGCCGGGCACCTGGAACGGCGTGTGCAGGTCCTGGTTGCCCGTCTCCTTCTTGAGGCGCTCGCACTTGCGCGCCAGTATCCGCGGGTGCAGCGTCTCGTCCAGGAACAGGAACGCCAGCGAGACCGCCACGACGCTGAAGATGGACGTGCCCCAGAAGATCCACCGCCAGTTGCTCTCCTGCGTCACGAAGGCCCCGAAGATGGGCGCGATCGCGCTCCCGAAGAAGGGCAGGTACGCGTGTACCGCGTCGCCCCGGCCGCCAATCGGCGCCGGGTAAGTGTCTGCCGTCAGGCCGGGGGCGATCTACAACAACAGGTTGCGGGTTAGCTCTGGTCAGGGAGGTAGGACGAGGTGGTAACAGCGTGATGAGAAAGAGAGAGAGAGAGAAAGAGAGAAAAAGGGGGGAGATGCTTACAATCTGTGGCGCGCTGGCCCCGAGCCCGCCGATGAAGCGGAATGCCAGCAGCTGGGGCCCCGTGCTGGCGAAGCCGCAGGCCGTGTTCCAGATGAGATGCCAGAGGTGGGCGTAGCGGATGACGGGGGCGCGGCCGAAGTACTCGATGAGCGGCGCGCAGAAGATGGGGCCGATGCCGGCCGCGAGCACCTGCATGCCCATGATGAGCCGCTGGTCCGTCCCGGGGGCGATGTCCAGCTCGGCGCCGATGACGTCGATGGCGGGGCCCACCATGGTGGCCGAGAAGGGGGCGATGAAGCTGAACATGGACAGGATCAGCGACGTCTTGTACTTCCTCATCATGGGCCAGTTGGCCGGGTTCTCGGGGTCGTCTGGGCCCTCCCAATCTACCTGGAGTTGATACTGTCAGTTATATGTGGCCAACGCGGCTGGGCGGTTGCAACCGTGTCCCACTCACTAGGTTCTTGTCGAGATCATTGCTTTTGACCGACGATGGCCCATCGACCTCGGAGATATACCAGGTGGCATCCTGGCCGTCTTTCTCATTGGGGCGGGACCCCCGCTCGATTTGGCTGATGTCACGGGATATCGTCCGCAGCTCGATGGGATTGGATCCCCTGGCGGTCCGGGGGGACTTCTGTGCTTCCTGGCTCGAGTTCAGCCGCATGGCTTCAAGCAGCACCCGAACCCTGGGGTCTTCCAGGTCTTCTCCGGCGCTCAGGCTCATCCGAGGATCTTGCATCGGAGGGAATGGCTCTGCCGAGCGGCTGATCGAGGTGCGAGCGGACCGAGGAGCGGATCCGAACTGGGCCGCGAGGGCCTCTTCGTAGCCCTCGGAGAGCCGTGTCAGCTGCTTGGCTCGGGACGGTGTGCGGCTGTGGTAGTTGCGTGGAGTTCCCCGAGACGATGCGTTGGAGGATACAGACCTCGAGTGCCTCCGGCTTTGCGAGTATGCCCTCCTTCGCTCGAGCGGGTCTCCGAACGAGCTCTCGCGGCGGAGGTACGTGGGCTGGGGTGCATCGACGTCAAACGGGGTGCGGTTGATGGCATCACGAAGACCCGACAGTTCTACGTCGGCCTGAGAGGCGCTGCTGCTTCCATGGCGAGAGTGTCCGCGTTGGAACGGAGGAGGAAGTTGATTTCCCGCGGACTGAACCGAGTTTCGCCGTGAAGGCCGCTGCCAGTCTCGGTTTAGTGCGTCTGGCGATGCTGAGCTGACCATTGGCGGCCCTATGGTGGCCTCTATATCGTCAGGATAGTTCCTCTGTGTCCGCTGGCGGCGGCCGGATCGCACCGAAGCACCGCTTCCAGTGTCGATGGGACTATCACGCCTGTACGGAGACTCTTGGTTGAACGGGGGAGGTGAAGGGGTCATCGTGAGGGTTGATGTGAGGCTAATACTCTCATCAATTTGAGGGGTAATGATGATGGGGCAAGTTCCACCCAAGTGACTCGAAAGACTAGATATCTTGATGTATATACTCTACGGCGACTGACAGGTCCTAGTGTGATCCGGACATAGCAGAGTGGTCAGACATTGCTTGCACTGGGATGCATTGCCACGCTCATTCGGCTGTGAAGAATAATCAAGAGTTTCTGGGTTTCTTGGAGTACAATGCTAAGACGCTCTCGAGATGAGATGCCGGGCCGTCATAGTCTTCGAGATGAGGCAGACTAAGGTTCTTGGAGCTTCTTGGAAGATGTCACAGGATTTGCTTTTTCTCATCCAAGGGCAATGTATGTGTAAATAGTAAGAGAAGTGCTACACCCATCGTCCCAACTGAGTCGCTGTGTGTGCTGTACGTAGTACTCTTGCCAAGTGCTCGGGCAACATCCCTGTGTTGCGTCGCACTAGCATTGGCTATTAGGGGGGAGATCAACAAGAGGTGCCAACCTTATTGACGGTGCCAGAGCGTCTCTCAGTGCCAGGGAAACACAACTGTATATCACAACAGCCACAAAGAAGCAGCATGGTTTGAGATAGAGAGAGTCGCCTGCCCATGTATTATATGATAGATCACCAAGAGAGGTGGCATGTTACTCCTAGAGAGCTATCGTGCGCTTATGTCGGCTAGTCGCTTGGCGTGTGTGATCGCCAGATTAGCCCATGGAGAAAACCTAGCTGCTCTACGACTATCTCAGTCTCTCAGATGTCAATCGGCGCCTAGCTCTAGCTGCTGCGAAGGGGGGGCCACGGGGTGAAGGGCCAACAGGGAAAATCGATAATGCCAAGAGGCCACTAAGATCCGGGAGTGACTCGGGCCACAGGGCTTGACGCGGAAGGGATCAGAGCGGGGTTACACACAGACAATGAAAGATCAGATGTAAAGTAGCTTGTCGTACAACTGTCGTAGTAGGAGTAAGTGTCGATCGATCGTGCTGGACTGCGGGTGGAACCTTCTTCTTTCTTCGCCATCACCCGCTCATATGATGTCCATCATCTGGCCCCTTACCACAACCATACACCGTTGTGTCACTAGTTGGCAGACCCCCAATCTCCGACGACAGTGCGCGGATCTGGGGTGCTACTACCAGTCTACCAGAGTAGCTGTACCACTCCGTTGTTTGACACTTCGGACGAAAGCTCGACTAGGCTTCGACGGAAGCCCCAATGCAAATTCAGCTACCACACCGACCAACGTAGCCACGACCCAAGGTGGCGATTCCTATCCTCATAATGACATCTGCTCGGCGACGTCGATGACGCGAAGACCCCTTGTCGGTCTCCGTGAGGCTCTCGGTATGTGTGGTCATGGGAACTGTCCTTGCGCTGGTAGTGGTGTCTGTCGAATATGTTAGACTGGATAGCCACGGATGTCCAGTCCCCATCGACAAAGCATTCGTACTACTATCATCGGTATCTCAACTGAAGGCAGGGCTTTGTAACACGGGCCGCTATCTACCCGACCTGTCATTGATATTTGTTTTGGGGTGTTGCACGGTTAGTGTATTTGTCAGTATGAGGTTGTTTCTTTTTCCTTCTTCCTTTTTCTCTCCCCTTTTGTCACATGCGACAGAAGTCTGCGGGAGAAGCCGACTGAGTAAGTCCACTCTTAGTAATTAAACTAGACCCTACTTATTTGAATAGAATAAATATTATAGAGTATACGCTCGAACGTCGGTGCCACTACGGCGGCACTGCTTGTGGCCTTCAGGAAAGCCCCTTTCATTTAATTACTGTAACGCCCAGATTTATGGCTTTCCAATATTGCTGTACTCTAGGTCATATCTCTCAAAAAGAGGGCATTACCATAGCCACCAGATATTGAGTGCATGATTGTACTCTTCGGATGTCCTACCTATCCTCAGATATTCGACTTGATTATATCCGCAGCCTATCCACATATCGGTTAGCTCAAGACTTGATCGACCGGCAAGTCGTGCACCTAGGACGGCAGGGGTGAAACCGACCTTCTCGGCGACAGCATAAGTCGGATCGCAAGTGTTCGCACCCGGCAGGCTGGGCATGACGCTCGCATCGACGACGCGCAGCTTCTGGACCCCGTAGACCCTCAGCGTCTGGTCGACGACGCCGCCCAGCTCGCGCGGCATCATGGCCGCGGTGCCCGCCGGGTGGTAGTCGCTCGGGATGACGCCCCCGGCGGCGAGCCACGCGGCGATCTGCGCGTCGGTGGCGACGCCGGCGCCCGGCGCCGTGTCGAGGGGCTCCAGGTCCCCAAGCGCGGTCTCGAACGAGTACCGGCGGAGCCACTTGACCATCTCGACCAGGACCCGGCCCTCGACCGGGTTGCTGATCGTGCGGTAGTCGACGACGGGCGCGCTGCCGAAGGGGTCCGTCGTGTTGGCCTGCACGCTGCCGCGGCTGAACGGCTGGTTCAGGATCGGGTTCGTCCCGCCCAGCGTCGCGTTGACGGCGAAGCGCGCGAACACCGTGTCCTTGGACCGCATGGCCGCCGCCAGGCTCTGCATCTGGGCCGTGTAGCCCGCGATCACCGTCGGTTCCGTGTCGGCGGGCAGGTAGGATGCATAGTCCTGAGTCTCAAGCTCTGTGGCCAGGGCCTCGAAGCGAGATGGTGCGATAGCCGCCAAGGGCAGCCAGGCTGCTATGTTGTTGAAAGCAATAGAATAGGGGCCTTGAGGGAACTATAAATACCGGATCGATTGGTTTCCCAAGATTCCTCTGCAAATTTGCGGAAGGTAGCGTTGGTTACGAGGTCAAACCCGTTGGGGTGAATGCTTTTCAGCCCCTCGACTGGCCAACATGACGCAAGGATCAGCATGAAAAGACTCACTGGAACCCTCACCACTATTGGTCGGATGGTACTTACGCGTGATGTTCGTTGCAATACCGACATGATCCTGGAAATTCTGGCCTACGCCAGGAAGATCGACGAGCGTCTCGATGCCTGCAGCTTCGAGAACCTTCTTCGGCCCGATGCCGCTTACCTGTAGTAACGTGGGGGTGTGTATAGCACCGGCCGAAATGATGACCTCTTTACTTGCCGCAATGGTGAATATCTCCTCGTCCTTCACAAACTCGACAGCGGTGGCGGCGCCATCATCCAGCAGAACCCTGCGCACGGGCGTGTCCGCCATGACGTGGTAGTTGGGCCGGCGGAGGTTTTGGTAGTGGCCGTTCAGGGCAAAGGAGCGTTCATGCTTGACAGGATCCACTGCAGTTAATTCGAGAGTTAGTGGCATGATCAACCAAGAAGAAGAGCGGAGGATCACGGCGGAAGTGGCTAGAATGCCCTCGGGAAATACATACTTAGAGTCGGGAACCAGTAGACACCGGCACGACCAGCACCACTATCAGTGATGTATTCCACGCCCGGCATTTCGCCAAATGCAGTAACTAAGGGGTCTAGGGAGCTCAAGAATAGTAGTAGTAAGTATACGTCATTCGCAAAGATTAATCACGGAGCAGCTTAATTACCTAGACCCGGATATTGGAAGGCCGGCCAGCTCGTGTATACAGTCGACTCCGTTCCCCAATACGAAATATTGTAGGTGATGTTGAAGCGCTCCGCAACATCCGCGGGCGGGGGTGAGAAGTTAAGTGCCTATTTGATATTGAGCCAGTCTAGAGTCTTTCGATCTTCCATAAATTACCGGTATGTCCAGGCTCACATTTTTAAAATACGGCATCAAACCCTCCCAGCTCCAGCCGAGCTCGTCACTCTCGAACAGCCGACCCCAGCGGTCGTAGTCCTCGGCAGACCCGCGCAGATTCGCCATACCGCTGACGCCCGAGCTGCCGCCGACCATCTTGCCCTGGGTGATGGGGAAGGTCTGGGCGCCGAGGTTCTCCTGGGGCGCCGAGGTCAGGTCCCAGTAGGGCTGCAAGCCCGTGCCGCCGCTGGCGACGGGGAGATAGGTGGCGGGGTCGGCGAAGGAGCCGGCCTCGAGCACAAGGACGGTGGTCTCCGCGTCCTCGGTCAGCCGGTCGGCCACGGTCAGAGCGGCCGTGCCACCTCCGACGATGACATAGTCGTACGCCGGCAGCAGCTGGGACACGTTGCCGACCTGACGTGCTTGGTACGCGGACCGCGGGATCACGAAACCACGCGAGTTGACCACGAATGCCGAAGACGCAGCTAGCGTCCACAGCAAAGACGAGCGGGAGATAGACATGGTCATCCCGAAGTTTCTTCTGGAGAAAGAAGCACGGCGAAATACCAGACAGAAAACCAATGGATGTCCTACAGATTCCCAAACAGATGGAAAAGATCACCTGGTTGGAGTATTTATATTCGACACAGTGCCTCACCGAGGTCAGTCCCATAGGACTTGCGGCCAACAAGTAATCTGCAAGAGCACTTCCACTTTCCACATGCCCGTGTGCATGCCCCTCATCTAATTAATTTGTCTGCATCGGCGCCCAGGTCTTCGAATGGTAGGCTGACAGCTTGGCACAAGGGGAAGTTCAAGGTTGAGTTTCCTTTTCACATTCTCTGCAAATATAGATCCATGTTAGCAAGGACTCGGCTTTTTCGGATTTCCCATATATTCTGCCCTTGATTTTGCACCTGTTCGCCTTCAAGACACTTCTTCGCGGGAAAACTATATGAGAGGTCGTGGTAAGGATCCGGCGCCGAGACAGTTGTGCGATCTCGAGTTGCCTAGGCGAATTGTAAGGCCGCAGCAGAGCCCTTAACTATTTCTCGCTAATCGTAAAAGCCATGTACCAAGACGGAAAAAGTCTGGGAACCAGTTCCCTGTCCCGTCTGGGGAAGCATGACCTTGGGTGGCTTGGCAACCTGCTTCGCATGTCATGGTGCTTAGCCGATGCCAGGATAGCTGCAGCTATATGGGAGAGTGTTTCTTGCAAAGAAAGGATGGGCGGCATCTCGCAAATTAGAATGCGACTCTACGGCATTATAGGAGCTCATGCCTTGCTCTGATTCGAGCGCCTCAAGGGTAGGGTGGCGGCCATCATAATCGGCGTGCCCAGATTCCGTAGTTTGCGGATATGGCCAAACGACCATGTAAGCAATGAGGCGAGATGATTAGCGAGAGCAATGTGATCTGGCATTGATTGGGGCATGCCTGACTTGGCCGAGGGAATCACGACGTCTGGGAAGGAATGTGTTTATACTTGATGGAGTTGTGACTGTGTATTTCGTAATACTCGCACCACGCACAGGCTGGTTTCGCTGGATGTGATTGGTGCAAAAGTTGACGTGCACGTACTCAGAATCTAGGACCGCACTTGATATAAATAAATACTCATTAACCTTTTTGATCTGAGTGGACAGTCGCCCCAGATGGCTTCACGACTTACAACCAACATGGTATATCTCAGGTTCCCAAGTACGTCTTTGACAACGAGAAGACCTGTTCCTCCTCGTTTCTTCAAGCCCAGCACAAGCCGCTTTCACATGTCTCAAACGCCAGCAAAGATATACTATTGTGATATTGACGCCGAGCCGCTGTATCGCTATCAGCCAGGAGGTTACCATCCTCTTACACTAGGCGATGTTCTAAAGAACGGCCGATACAAAGTTGTTCATAAGTTAGGCTGGGGTGGTTATTCTACTACATGGGCCGCAAAAGACCAGCAGTAAACCTTCCCACGTATCATGGAAATTAAGGCTGCTTTCCTAACTCTCGTGTAGGCAAGACGAATATGTCGCTATCAAAATTTCCGTTTCAGAGACGCGGTGTAGCCAAGAGCTTGGCGTCTTATAGGCTATGTCTGTTCTCCCAGGACACGATGACGAGAGTTCCCGTTTGAACCGGATGATAGACTATTTTACTCTGGTCAGTCCCAATGGAACCCACGACTGTCTTGTACTAGAACTTTTAGGTCCCAGCGTGGCAGACGTCGTTGAATCATACTATCGGGATGACAGACTCCCGGCCAGGCTCGCAAAGTCCTTCGCAAATCAGGCTTTACAGGAGCTAGATATCCTTGCACGCCACGGCATTGGTCATGGAGGTAAATCTATCCGCCACGGATACCTCTGCGTTGCGTTAACTATTTACTCACTTTTAGATCTTCACACCCGGAACTTGGCCACTGTAGTACCTGATCTGAAATCTTTGGACGAAAGAAGCTTCTTCGACAGGCTTGGAAAGCCTGAAACTGGTCTGGTGAGCACACGGGATGGCAAGCCTTTGGCGGGCAATGTCCCATCCCACCTTGTTTGTTCGGCCTGCTCAGTTCCGAAAAAGAGACATCCTGCAGCCTTCTCGATCAGTCAAAATCATCGATTTTGGAGAGGCATTCCTGACAACCAACATCCCGAGCACACTGCACACCCCATTGCCTGTGCGTGCTCCAGAAGTAGTCTTCGGGGACTTCTTGGATCCTCGAGTGGATTCGTGGAGCGCTGGCTGCCTGGTATAGCCCCCCGACTGCATTCTACCACAGAGGGACGACGCTAATGAATATAGATGTTTGAACTCGTCACCGGCCAGCCCCCCTTCGATGTCATGATGCTGACTCCCGCGCTCCTTGTTCAACAAATGATGGAATTCGCCACTGATGACCTCCCGTCACGGTGGGAGACGAAATGGCAAGCAATGCAAGAGGATGTGCTCTATGATGATCACAGTTATACCCTTCAGGAATGGTTAGAAGAAGTCTATTTCGACAACAATAAGCAAGCTGGATTCTCTAGGGAAGATATTGCGAAGGTGGGCAAGCTGATCGCACGGATGCTGAAGTTTGAGCCGTCTCTTAGGGCCACGGCAAACGATGCTCTTTCTGATGCTTGGTTTGAACGAGGATAGATTGTACGAGTACCAGTCTCTAATAAAATACGCTCTTGTCTTCTTAAAGTTCGACTTCTCCGACTTACCGCCTGACAGTATCACTTGAGACCCGTTTTCCTTCGACCAAGGATTGTTTGAGCCGAGGCATCTTGCCATGGTTCTCGGAGTGTCTGGATGATCTCGCCAAGTTTGGTGGGTTCGGATGAGGTTTTGCTATCGAAATACACGTAGGCACCATCGAAAGCGCCGTTGTCTGGAAGATGCTGACTGAAACCCCCATCGTACGGACCATTGCACGTCTTCCCAGCATCTCCCGAGATACGGAGAAACGTATGGGCATCACAATCATAGATGGAAATACTTTCAGCTCTCAGCCACGTAGGAGGCATTATTCACCCCCTGGCTTATGATTATAGCCCAGAACAAAGTCCACGCTAACGCAACCTTGGGCGACTTCCTAAAAATGGCCGAGTTGCTCGAATGAGGTTCTCACCGATTTCATACAGCCCCTAGAAGTAAAGTTTACTCGCCCTATTTCACCTTTCAGTGTAAGGTAATAAATATACAATGTTACACTGTACGTCCTCCCGGAAGCATGGCCATCCCTATTGCTAGTTAGATAAGCCCAAGCGTTGTCTAGTTTTACCACTCACATCCGTCTATATCCTCAACAGCTGTAACGGTGACATTGCACTTATTCTTGTCCGGGGGCATCTGGGATGGAAGGCGTGAACAATTGCGGAGATAGCATTGATTGTCCATGGCAAGCTGCAGCGAGTCGTCTTGCCAACCGAAGACCTTGGGCTCATCAGCGGCATCTTACTATTCGATACGGGAGGGACTTACATAATCACCATGCTGGCCATATCCGGTGCTTCTGCCAGTCAGCGAATTCTGTCCCAGTTTCGGTTTGGGACGGGTGGCTAGCTTACTCGTCCCCCGTTGAAAGAACAAATGGCTGACTCCCATCCTCAGGCCACTCGCTTTCAACATTGAAACCCCGAGTATCCCACATGACCTGTTTTACATGGAATGTTAGCTCGTATTCTTGGGCAAGCCTTTAGTACAAGCAATATACATACCTCTAACATGACTTGCGGGATCTTGACTGGGTGGCTTTCCGGGCAGGTGCCACTGACAACAGAGAACGACGAAGGCCCGCCAACGGGATGAGCAACATGCTCGCGATGGTCTGGGCTGTCGAGGCTCTTACCGTCCCAGCATCTGCATAGCTACCATCAGACTCAACTCTCGTCCATGGACTGATAAAGTAAATCAATGTGGCATACAGGGGGAAAATAATGTTAGACCGTATGCCACCTGGGCAGGGCTGCTTCGGCAGGTGGTCCGTATCCCAGTTCGGATCTAAACACGGCGAGTACATGCTGCCTCCGAAGCCGGGCTCCGAGAAGCACCGATAGCACTGTTGCATATTCTTCCCCAGGTTCTCCGAGGTGCGTCGCATCGAGTCGCCCATCAGCATGCGGAATCCCTGGGAGAGAATTAGTAAAGGTGGATGGCAGATGTGAGTGATGAAATTACCGGCTTGAAGGCCGTCGTTGCGTTGGGTCCTGGTGAGGTATAGTATATGGTAATCCCGCCCTCATCACCGTCGTTGAACTGGTTCGCCATCTGCGGGACGCGCTTGTATGTGCCGTTTCGGGCTTTGAAATAAAGGTTGGCCGTCCAGTAGTTGGAAAAGTCCTGGGTGAAGTGGCATGTCGTGCATGATGCGAGCTGCGAGATGTCTTCCAACGGCATTGAGGCATCGAATGCGTTCTATACCAATGCCATGAAGTCAACGATGGAAACAAAAAGAGGATGGGGAGTGCACTTACCCCTCCGACTATCTGGTGCATATGTGCAGATGGGTTCAGATCAGGGTTCACGAGCCTGACACAATCAGTGCATTTCCTCTAGGCGACTTTGGACGACATACGGGTCAAGGCGTTCAATGACGACCTAGTGAAGCCAGAAGTCAATCTCATAGATATGACTATGATTTTAGTATAGACTTACTTGAGAACACCCAAATCGCAGCATGGCACCTGGGCCTCCTCTGGGTCCGCCCGCGAGCATCGGCGCGTCTAAATCGCTGCCATTGTAGCCTCCCTCGTTTTGAGAATATACGCGGCCGACGAGAACCGCAAGGCCGAGCCCAACAGGCCAAAACATCGTGAAGCTAAGTGGTGATCTTGAATCTGAAAGTTGAATGGGCTCAGTGAAGAGAAACATGGGGGTAATACTGATGTGGGAGCGGTAGCAACATCAACCTGAAGAACATGAGCCCAGCCTCCTCAAGCAATGACATAGTCTACCACGGTCACGATGACTGATCTTAATCAATTATTGTATTAGCCGTTCGAAAACTTGCCGGATATTCTGCTGCATCTACCTTAATACTTATCCGCTTTACCCGGCGTAGAGGGCGAGCCTCCAGGGGTATCTTAGATACGCAGCCGGCGTCTGACTGGCCAGGCTAGATAGCACAAGCTTGTAGAAATGTTTATCTGTGGCTCCAATAGATTAGGCGTCTATGGCGATCTGACACTACCGGTACAAATGCTCCCCTAGATTAGTCTCGCTTGGCCTGAGATATCGGCAAGTCGCAGCGACACAATGTTGCAATATCGTGCCTGGAACCCTTTCTCGGTTTCTAGTGATAATCCCGAAGATGCCCCCAACCCGCGAAAGTCGATGTTAGCACCAGTCAATCACAAGCCGTATCCCAGCCCCAGCCTACATACGTAGGCCTCCGAAGTGCGGAGGACGTCGCTAAGGCCCTCCTGATCATCAGGTGCATTCAAAACAAGTAGAATAGTGTGATTCGCTACCGAGAGTCTGTAAGTATTATGCTGATTACTTAAGTATTTACGGAGTCCCAAGACCTAGCTCCCGAATAAAGATATCCGCGGCCTTCTCGCCGATGGCCATGGCAGTGTTGGCGGTATTGGCAGCAGCGTTCTCTGGCGGGATGCTCAGATCCGCGACCTTGAGGTTCCGGAGACCGTGGACGCCGAGCTTCGTATCGACGACGCCGCCCTGCTCGAACGGCGCCATGGCGCAGGTCCCTAGCGAGTGCCAGGTCGTTCTGACATTCTCGCGCACCCACTTCTCGATGACGGCGTCGTCCTCAGCCGTGTATACGATGTCGGCCACTGCACCACCGCCACCCCTGCCTGGAGGGGGAGTGGGTCCGTTCTCGGTCCGCAGCAGCGCGGCGGCCGAGTCCGCCGCGAACGGCGGGTGCGTCCCCGGCAGCTCGCCGCGGTAGACCGTCGGCATGCGGCGCAAGATCTCGCGCTGCTTCTTGTACGCCCAGACGTGCTTCTTGACGTCGAGCGGTTCGGCGAGGAACCCCGTCGCGAAGTCTATGGCTGCTCCTCCGGCGGCGGCGCCGTCCTCCGGGCTATTCGACAAGGGCTTGATGTGCACGTGGCCGCGCGAGTAGGGGTACACGGTGAATGTGCACACGGTATAGTACTGGCCCGGTGCCAGGCCTGGCGTCGGGAGACCTGGGTATCTGATGGTAAGTGTTAGAGGATATTTGATATTCAAGGGAAAGGAGGGGCGGCCTAAGAAGGCCTTACCCGTTCACGGAGGCCATCATGACCAAGGGTTTGTTTTCTTTGTGCTTAAAGTCGCGGTCATAAGCAGCCTGGAACTCGAATCCCAGCTCGGCAACTTCTGAATCGCTGGGGCGGAGTTTGCAGGTTATGTCTTGGACGTTCCAGCCCAGGATGCGGGCATTGGCCTGAAGGAGCTCGCCGACGTCGACCCGCCCAGCTATGATGGCGTCAGCCGTCTCTTCCGGAGCCAAGGCGGTCTTGTAGGTGTATGTCATCAGATGGTGGTCTTGGTAGTTGCACCCAACGCCCGGGATGTGCGCCACAACGGGGATCTGTGCAGCTTCGAGGATGGCGGAATCGCCCACGCCCGATCTCTCCAAGATCAGCGGCGTGCCGAAAGTACCAGCAGACAGAACCACCATTTTCTCGGCTCTGACGCTCCGGGCAGTGGTCTCGCCGCCTTGGAACCTCGGGTTTCCCCGGTACTCGACGCCTACGGCTTTCTGGCCTTCGAAAATGACCCGCACCACCTGGTTCTGCACCAGCACGTGCAAGTTCGGATTCCCGCCATCTTTCAGCTTGGGATGCAGATAGGCGTGTGCCGTGTCTGATCGCACGCCCTCGGGGCTGATGTAGCGCAGCGCACGCTGGACGCCGTTGTTGCTGTCCAGGTCTTGGAGGTCTACGTGCTCGGGGAAGCCGAGCTGGGCCGCAGCACTGATGAACTCGTCTTGAGCCCGCTTGGCACTGTATGGGCCCTCGGAAACGGAGATTGGGCCCTTGTCTCCGTGGACTTCCGCATGACCAGGTCCGCGGTAGGTTTCCAGCTACAGAAAGGAGGGGTCAGAAGAGATTGAATCTAGGATATTTTGGCCAGGCCATAATTAATGCCTCTCGCGGGTCGCACCTTTCTCAGGTAGGGAATCATCTCATCGGCAGACCAGCCTTCGGACTTCCAGGAGTCCCAATCGTGGCGCTGTGCCCGCGTGTACTGCATCATGTTGATCGAAGACCCGCCGCCCAGGATGCCGCCTGCGGGCACGGTGAGCTGCCGACCCCCGATCTGGGGCTCGGGCTCCCCCGTGTAGAACAGCATCGCGTCGCTCGTCGGCGCCAGGGCACCGATGAACAGGAGCGGGTGGGCGATGGACGGGTCATTCTCATTGTTGCGGCCCCCCTCGATGATCAACACCGAGAGGTTCGGGTCTGCTTCGCTTAGTCTTGCGGCGACAATGCAGCCGGCCGTTCCGCCTTTGGGGTAGCCAGTCAGCCGATCCTGCTGAAGCGACGCGTATATGGATCCGGTTCATGCTTACCACCGGCGACGATCACGTCTACCTTCTCAATCTCCCCGGGAAGCTGCGTATATAGTGGCATTCTTGAATCGACCCAAGTGAAACATGTGATGGCTGGAAGATGGGAGATAACTCGTCGTGGATTGTTGGTAAAGTAGCACAGAACTCCAAACTTATATACCCCTCTTGTGGCCCATGACTATGGGTTGGTACTTTTGCCAAAGATAGCCGGACGCGTGGGCGCTGCCGGATGAACTGGTCTCACGTAAGCCACATATAGACCGGCTGTCCTTAATCCCAAGATACTACTAAGAAAGTAAGCAAGTAGCTGATTCGACAGTGAATTCCGCCAGCAGCTCAGTAAACGGCGTATCTTAATTAGGTACTTGACTTACTCCGTCTTGCGCAATCCCCCCGAAACATGGCGTTCATGATTCGATATTAAGAACCACCCTAGGTCTTCGTGGTATCCGGCTCGGTAGTTGGATTAATGTCCTTATGCCGCCACTGCCCCTAAAGCAAGGGTTGGTGTATTACAGTCTGTCAACGGTTCTGTGGGGCGACAACCAACCTGTCACTTTCCTTCTGGCTTTTCATCAAGTACCCTTAGATCATTGAAGAGGCAAATGATATCCTCCCCGTTGCTTATTCCATGCCAGGTAGAAACGTGTATTACCACACTTCGGCTGGTCCAGGGGCAGCTCAACATAACTACACGCCATTCCCGCCGCGGATCCAGATCTTCTCAGGCCAAGCGGCATCCACCCCGGCATCCAACAACGACTGCTGCGGGCGCCCCAACAGCGCGAAATCGAAGAAAGCGCCCACAAAGGCCCGCCAGACCTCGACCAGCCGGTCCCCGCCAATGGGACCCAGGCGGTCGTCCTGGATGGCGGGCACCAGCTGCTTCCAGAAGGCGATGTCGCTGAAGTCGTGGTGCAGCGTGCCGCGGAGGTTGATCCAGCGCCAATAGGCCGTCGTCTGGCGCGACGCGAACGCGGGCCACGACGGTTCCCCGGCCCCGGCCGAGCCGTTGCCGTGCATCTCCGCGCCCAGCATCAGGAAGGGCCGGCGCACGTCGGCGTCGACGGCGGGCGCGTCCTCGCCTGCGGGCCCGAAGAAGAGGGTGGGTAGTGGTGGCGACGAGAGCCCGGAGTAGTCTAGGGGGCTTGCGTTCGGGATCAATCCTGCGGATTTGATGGTCGAGAGGCTCCCCGCAGTTAGATGATACAACTCTTCATAAAGAGCTGCGGTGGCGGGGTCTAGATAAGGCCTCTCCCAGTCGAGTGGTTCCGGCTCCTGTTTAGTCGGATAGAAGACGTTGACGAGGAACGAGGTGCTGATGTTGTTGGGCCAGAACGGGTCGGCCTCGTTCAGAACGGGCACTACGTGTTTCTGCAAGCCGACATAGTACGGGCCCGTGGTCGGCGGAATGGCGCTGCTTGATGCACATTGATGCAACAGGAGGGCCAAAATAGGGGTACAGAGCTTGAGAGTCCGCATCTTTGGTACTCATAAACTATGTGAGCGTGGTTTAACAATCAGAACTGGCTATAAGTCGCCCGTAAGAATAAAGAAGGGGGGAGACTTATAATATAGCAAGCCTCATCGCCGCATCACTGCGGAAATTGGCTGACAAAAGTCTCGAGGCCAAGCTATGCAGAGTAAGCACTGTAAGCACTGGAGTCAAAACGCAAGGTCGCTGATGGGATGCCGTCATTGCTGGGATGACTACATAGCAGATTTCCTTTACGATCCAGCAAGCGTGGCCATTACCAGCGATATTACCTGACAATTGCTAATTATTACACGAATCATGAGTCGAGTTGTCTCAGAAATCCAACGAGGAGACTCGAAACTCCTGCTGGCGCCTCCACCGGCAGCAGATGCCCAACACCGGGTATGGTGACCAGCCTGGCCCCCTTGATCAAACCGCAGACCTCCTCGCGGACGCGAGCCACGGGCTCCACCCGGTCTTCGGCCCCGGCGCAGACCAGCACCGGCACGTCGATCGCCCCCGCCCACCGGGACACGTCCTCCCCCATGGCGTAAGCCGGCCAGGCCGCGCGCGCCGCCGCGCCGCCCCGCAGCATGTCGCGCACCAGGGCCTCGACGACGTCGGCGGACGGCGCCCCGGACCCCGCAGCGCCCCCAGCCCCGCCGCCGAGGAGGACGCGGCGCGCCGCGAACTCGGCCGCCTCCCGGGTCTCGTACGCGCGCCTCTGCTGGTCGCGCATGGCCGCGTCCGGAAGCCGCAGCGGCCGCGCCGGCGCCGGCGCCAGCAAGACCAGACCCCGCACTCTCCGTCGCTGGGTCTCGGGCGGCGGTTGTTGCGGCTGCGGGTTCTGGAAACTGCAGCGGCCCGCGACCAGCTGCGCGACTTTGGCGCCCATGGAGTGCCCGACGAGGACCACGTCCCGCAGGTGCAGGTGCTGCATCAGCGCCTCCACGTCCGAGGCGAGGCGGGAGATGGAGTAGTTGTAGTAGTAGGGTTGCCCATCAGCCTCGGAAGAGCATGAAGAGGGGGGCAGGAATTGGAGTCGCGGGGACCCGTGGATGCGCCCCAGCCTCGAAAGTCGAGCGCGAGCACTTGATGATGAGGGCCAGCATCAGCGTCGTGGTGCTTATCAAGAAGGGTGTCGAGGACGTAGGAGTAGGTGGCGGAAGAGCCGCCCCAGAAGTGCAGGAAGAGCAGGACTCTTGCGGAGGGATCAGTGAGGTTGGTTAAATAGGATAGATTGGTGTCTTCTGAGACGGCGAAGGTCTCTTGTCTTAGAAACATCTTGGATCTTGGTATCGTTGGTTGTCCGGTGGCTCTTTACGCTGACTCAAATATGGCTATTGTATTCTTAGAATGAGCTAATGCAGATGAACTCCTGGCAATGTGGGAGCCACCAATTTAAGATCTCTTATAGAAACGCGTTGGGCTTGTAAGTCCGAGTCGCATCGGCGTGAAGTAAGCCCTTGTGTCAATGGTCCCGAATCGTGACTCATGCAACTATACAGCAAACCCATCTTCTTTGTCCTTGAAAATTGGCAGTGCAATTAGATACCAATGAGTTCGAGTTTCCCGGATGGCCTTACAATGCACATACTAGGCACTTCGGGATATTGTTCTCACACGATGGATGTGGCACATATGACTATACAGTTTTTGTCACACAAAACTCAGGCTCAATAGGGGATGGGTTAGTCAAATCTCTCTTTGGCTTGTCATCTGGATCTGTTCTCCTACAAAAGAATCAGCTTCCAGGGAGGAAAGCAGTAGGACAATGGCTGGTATCCTTATTAGTCTGATAAGGCTCAAGTACGGGTGGAACCCTATGCAAAGTAGGCTTTGTCCAGTGTATACTTGCCAAGATAAGATGTTCCATTCAGTGCAATAAAGGGAACTGCATATGTCTTTTAGTTAGGATTCAACCAAGATGGAGTGAGTGAGTCGGAATAGGCTATCGAGATAAGAGTCTAAGAGATATTCATTGCCGCTTCTAGCCGCCGCACTAACCACTCACAATTATAAACCTAAAAAACGAGGAAAATCTCCATCACTCAGAATGACGCCTTGGAGTCACATTCATCTCGGCATGCATCTGAATCGGCTCTGTGGCGCAATTGGTAGCGCGTCAGATTCCAGTCCTGAAGGTTATCCGTTCAAATCGGGTCAGGGTCATGACTTTTGCTTTCTTTTTCTCCTCACGACATACAATGAAGTGCATTTCTTAATCATTGCCCACTTAACTAATTAATAACAAGTCTTATAATCGGATGAATCCTATACATTTCCACCTCAACCCCGTTGTGCAGATACATCACACGATAATAGAGCCAGTGCATTTTTGTCCCGTCAGCCCCGGCCGCTCTGTAACATCATATAGTCTTGCGAGAGACATTTGGTTCTTTGGCTAGCAGGTCACTTAAGTTCGTAGATGTCGTTGAATCCGAGCCACCTGCATCTCGTTGCACAATGTCATCGCATTAGTTGTCCAATAGCTTCTGCCCATGGGGCCAGTGGTTAGTGGTTTCAGTTTGGTTGACAAGCCAGACCCTTGGGACAAACACATGACTCGACCTAATCATATTTTTAACTTCGTGTGACTCGTCTCGTCTGGCTTTATTCCAACCACACCAGGTTGGAAGTCTTATTTGTGATCACGGCTGTATGCTTCAAGTTGATATTACCGCCAGAGGAGATCTCAAGTACGCTAGAAATTGCTGATTATATATTAACAATACGTCTGTCCTATCTATATAAAGCTTAGACACAAAACTTGGCTACCAATGCTATCACTTCCAACCGCCTTTCGCAGCCCGCAGGAATATCATCCATCATATCCAAAAGGGGAACCCCATACGTCACCCTCAAGGGCCGTACTCGGGCCAGTTGATGGACGCAACATCCTCGTAGCAGTTGACGGTGTTGGCGAACTCGTGGCTCGAGATGCTGCCCTCGGGGAGCGCGGGGAGCTCAGCGCACTGGGGCACCAGGGTGATGGCGACGCAGTCGTTGGGCACGTGGTGGACGTAGAGCCCCGTGGCCGGGTCGACGGTGTCGTAGGTCGCGCGCACCGTGATGAAGTTCTGCCGGTAGTACGGCTCCGTCTGGTTGCAGGCCACGTAGGTGCCCGGGACCGGGGTCCGCAGGATCGGGTAGTGCTCCGGGAACTGCGCCAGCTGGACCCCCGCCTGGCCCGTCCCGGCGCTGATGCTGATGCCGTGCAGGACGCCCTCGGCGTCCGCCTCGTCCGCCACCGCGATGCCCCAGGGGAACAGGGGCGTGCCGCCGTCGCTGAGGGTGTGGGCTTCGTTGTAACGGGTCTCCTGCGCGGTGCCTGAAAAAGTACGGTGGTGGTTAGGTGCATGCTTTGAGGGGCGGTCATGGGAACTTACCGTTCTGGTAGAAAATTCGCTCGCCGCCAGCAGTCATCAGCGCGGCGTCGCCAAGCCCTGCGCCCACGTGGAGACTACCGAGGAGCCAGTTGTTGATGGGAGGCGTAAAGTCCTTGGACGGATCGGTGACGTTGGCAACCAACTTGAAACCCTTGGATTGAAGGGTTGGCGGATAGTGAGGAATCACCTGGCGGCTTTCGAGGGGGACTGCGGCGGCAAGGCCCAGAGCGCTCAGCGATAGAAGTGTGCTGAGCATGGTGAACCGTAGCGAATAGAATGCGTATGTAAGTAGTTATTTTAAGTTAAGCACTTGATAGAACAGATGCAGTGGAAGTGAGGGGGGAAGGTGTCTGATCTTGGTGTTTAGTAGGCCAGTATAAGGAGAAAACCTTCGCTTTATATACTAATTGTAGCTTAAAAAAGCCATAGCACAATCTATAGTGCATCATGACATAGCTTCGTGTCCTGATGTGCAAGCAACTTGGCTCTCACTAAGCCGCCCTAGTCCAGCTGGCCCTTTTTGGCGGCAAGGCGACCTGAATACGAGCGGCGATCCAGTAAGCACATTGCCATTTTCGGGACTACAGCCCCTGCTAAGCTGCAGAGCGATATGGATGACGTATTTTGATAGGTTAGCTCTCACTGATCTCGTATTTGACTTCTTTTCACCTTTTTCGACCGAAAGAATCCTTCTGCCGCATCAATACTCGCCACGTAATTCGGGATATCCAATTGGCTTCATACTCTTCATATGGCGTGTGGCGGTGTAGATACTCGTGGTATAGCGCATGCTGCCTAAGTCAAAAGTGCATATAAATATCACGAGTTAGCATGGAACAATATCTGGATCAATGGATCGGACGTAACGTAGCACTGCACATGACACCCAGGTTCCACTCCTCTATCAATACCTCATAAGCCAAGTATCACTTCCTTTCCAGCCTCCCGCAACGCCTTCACAAGCCCTTTGACAGTGTCCTGAAAGACAGACTGCAGATGGCTGAGTGAAATAGGATCGACACTCTCAGCACAGCAGTTTCAGAGCTACGGGTTGTAACAACAACAGCGGAAAGGCGGAGGCCACAAATGGAAGCAGAAGAGCGTCTTCGAAATCTCTGGGCGCACAAACACTGTGTAGATGCCAACAGTATTGACGCGGACAGTAGCTTTTCCGAATCGGTGATGAAGCTGGTTGGAGCAGCGCGTAATGCCGGGGTCACATTAACCATCGCAGATGTCTTCCTACTCCCTACGTTGGTTGATCTAGTTCGCAAGCAGATGGCGGCGAGGGCAGTACATAATAAAGGGGGTGACTGAGTAGAACAAATGCGGCACCGGCTTTGCGCACGCCGAGTATCGCTAGGATAGTCCACATCTACTTCTCGAAGTAGAGCCGGACAACTGCCCCTGGGCCCACGCCAAGATACAGGTGAAGTATAAGGTCAGCAAAAGCATACAACTTCGTTCTTGTACTAGAGGTCACGCTCCAGGACCAGCGCCTCCAGGTTCTTTGTTCTTAGATGGTAGCTAGTTTGGCATTAGTATCGAGCAGCGCTGTCAGCCGAATCGATGGCAACTTACGACCAGCTGTGGTCGACAGGGAACCTGTGGACCTGATCGCGACGGGGCAGTACCTAAGCCATTTCCCCAGGTGAAGCCTTCGGGCGTTTGTTGTTTCATCTTTGCATCTGGCAGTACGGGAGCGCCTAAGACTTGCGTAGTCAAGCATCGATCGTACACATCCGCTGCCCGAAGCCATGGCCCGATGGTGGGACTCTCGACCGAATCTCGCGCTCTGCAGTCCTCGCCGTACAGCTCCGCCGGAGCCACTATGGAGATCGCGATGACCTTGTTGGATGGCGGTTGCGTCTGCATGCTTTCGGAAGAGAATCACCAGACCTGGCTCGAGGACATCATCGGCGATCCCAACTCCAACTGGGCTTTTCTGACTTCCACCGTGCTGGCCTGTCTCCAGCCGAAGAGGTTGACGTCTTTTAAAACACTGTGCATTGGCGGCGAGTCAAACAAAGCCCCCCCAGATCGCCGCTTGGGATCCCCGCGTTGACCTGAGGCAGACGTCCGGCAGTACAGAAACATCTGCAGTGGTATCGGCATCGCAGCTCAGCCTCAATACGGCAAACACTAGCGTGGGGAAGCCCGGGTCGAGTCGGTTATGGATCACCGACCTGCAGAACATCGAGCGACTGATGCCAATTGGCGCGCCAGACGAGGTTGTCGTCAAAGGGCCCATGGTCGCGCAAAGGTACCTAGGCGAGCCCGAGATTGCCATACGCGACACCCAGAAACGCCAGACAGCTATCACCGGGGCAATTCAAACCAAATTCGAAACGATCTAGCCACAGTACATGATCTCGTCGGTGTTTCTCTGTCTGGAAAGGTTTGCCCCCTGACGATTTCAGGGAAGACGGAGCGGCGAAGATTACGCGCGATGGGGTCGGCGCTTACGACGGAGCAGCTGACGACGGTATGAACGGTGCTACAGGGGGGAAGCACCGTCCGAGGACTGACACGGAGCGCAAACGGAGATGGATATGGATCAAGGTTTTCCACGTCGGGCCGGAATCGATCGGGCTAGACGACAGCTTCTTGCGGCCATCTGCCGCGCGGTCTCGGGTAACAGTGCTCTCCATTCCACTCGATATTCCTCAAATGCGAGGTATAATCTGGTAAAGTCCTCTCTGGTATCTGTCAGAATCACTCAAAATAATAGACGTCTCGTGAGAAGATCTGTCTATGGTATCTCATGAGGCTTGTTCGAGGGATATCAATGTGGGCGTTTGGCTTGAGGACTGCCCAACTACGTCCTTCAAACTTGTCCGGAATCGTGATGTCCATGAAAGAAGCCGCCTGCGCATCCAGTTGTCTCGCACTCAGTATGACGGACTCAGCCTTCCTCCTGTCATCGAAACACCGCTGGATCAGTTGGCGTGCGTTCGCATCAGAACGTAGACGAGAAGCCCCAGTTCGCGGTCGCCGGGGAAACAGCCACGACGAAGACTACGAAGGCCAAGATCCAGGGCTTTGCCCATTTGTTCTCCAGACGTTGGCGGTTATCTCTTATCCCGAAGGCGCTGGTGGCGGTATGAGAAGCCACGAGGTTACGTCTTGGTTTTTCCAGTAGCCCAGACATGCCCCAGATGTAATTGACAAAACGAGAAGCGAGACTGGGTTGGACTGGTTTGAAAGCTTAGGTAGATGGCTAGATAGATAGATAGCCTCATGCCGGATCAAGGAGCTTTTCTAATTCGAGTTGTATGTCTCTATATAAGTACGAAGCCAAAGCCGGGTATAACAGCACACTTGAGCATCGGTACCCTTCCAATCCAAGGTGTCAGCTGCCGTGAATCTAAAGAAGCTGTCGCGCTCACTGCTCGTCCTCTATGGCTTTTGAATCTCGGCCGTTGTTGACCTCGACTCGAGATGATTCTGCAGTTTCGTTCTATGCAAGCAACCTATGAATACTAGCACGACGGCGCAGGCCAGAGACGCTTCGCCCTCGGGAGTTGTTGGATGTGGAAGCCAGGGTTTACAATCCCAGACCATTTTCGTAATAATTCGTAAACATGTTTGATATTCTTTGTATTCCAATCTGCCGGATCATTTTGTGTGCTCTTCATCTGTGGTTTTGGTCACAGGGGCATTCATCTACCGACGACAGACAGACGTGTGCGGAACCGGGAAATAGTCACCCTCCAAGATCATTCGCGACGATGGCTTACACTGACTACGGAGAAGGAGACGGGGCTGCCACCGCCGTAGCCGCAATCCGGGCTTGCACTCTGCTCCTGGACCGTCGACATTGCCGCTGCTGCAACCTGGGACCCAAGTATAGGCAGGGAGAGGGCTGCGCTCCCCACAGAAGTATGAGGCACGCAGACCTCTACTTTGGTTGCCCTTCGGGATACACTACAGCTTGCGCGGCAATGAAATCATAAGGTGGATAGTTCTCCGCCTACAGGCTAGATACGACGATAAGAGCGCGATGCTGTCCTACGTCAAGAATCCCCCCTCAACACTGTCCGCCTTTCTTGCCCAAATTTTCTCTGATGCGCAACACATCTGTCAAGGACTCTTCATCATTCCCCGAGGGAACCAAAAGCGGATTACTGAGAATAGAACCTCCGTCCTGGAAAACGGGAGTGCACATTCAGTCTGTGAGCCTCAGCACGCAAACCGAGGGGTAGTCGACCTGCTGTTCAACATGGGCGGACTGCGTGAGGCCGGGCATCAGAGTGGGTCACATGGAGTTGGCCTTCCCATGAGTCGTGGCCGATTGGAACGGTGTACGGAGCGACTGGGGCCGCGCCGATCGTGCTGTTATTTCTCATCTCCATCGCCTTCTTCTCCTCCGTGACAGGGTTCTTGAGGAAAGGCAGAATCTTGCACGAATGGCGTGAGCCGATCCGGTTGAATCGCGAGACGGAAACTCAGCCACACGGTACTTGATACGTGCAGTAGTCACTCGGGCCGACAAAGTGACCATCTCCAATCTGTAGCTCACGTTGGATAACGGTGCTGTCGTCCAAGATCCTTCCATGATAGCAGAGTGTGTGTTCAGTATACTCATTCCTGTACCGCCATAAGAAACCCTGGGTGACTTGCTGGTCGCGTCATTTGTTGCACGAACGCAGACCTGGCAAAGCGTCTTGACATAGGCGGCCAAGAATCGATGTGTAAATATGTGTAGTGGGTGGTGCTTCGTTCGAGATTTCGTTAGAGTTTGTCCAGGAAATGAGCTTTGAACTTCCTGTTGGCACGATCCGCTGACCTGTACTGAAACTGGTCGCCCAATATCTCGAAAGTGAAGCCGTTCTCCTTTTCGTCTTTGTCTTCCGGAGGGCCCGTGTCGGTCTTCTGAACAGCGGGGATGTATAAACGGAAAATGGTGCCCTCCTTGGGGATGAGCTTCAGCTCGTTCTTGGGGGTGATGATCTCAAAGGAGAACTTGGAGTCCTTGACCACGATGCCCTTGAGGCCGACACGGCTGGGACAGGCGCTGCGCGTGACCTCAACCTCGGCGCCATGGTACTCGGCGGCGCAGAGCTTGGCGGCGCACGCGGGACCCCCTGTGTAGAGGTGGCTGCCGAGCACCTCGTGCATGTAGCCGATCCATAGCTGTTTCAAGGGCTCGAAAACAGCGTAGCGCCGGCCTTCCTTGGGCACATCGTAAAGGCCCAGCTTGCGGCGCTGCGATGCAGATAAGGGCTTCGGCTTCTGGGATTTGCGTTTGCGGTTCTTCTCGTCCCTCGCTTTGCGGCGGGCGGCGCGGGCGTTGACGGAGGGCGGCGGCGAGTTGGGTCGCAGGTAGAGAGGACGGTGCTGGATCTTGTCGCTGTAGATGCGCGATGCACTGTCGGGACTGTGGGCGCGGGCTAAGAGCTCCTGCGTCAAAGGTTGGGGATTGGAAGAAGAAGCCATTTCTCTGACATTTCCTGCGGATTGTGTCGTCGTCAGGGACTGTGTTGAATTTGGGGTTGTTGGCTTAAGTTAAGTAAGAACCTTACAGGTCAAGAAGTTAGTGGCGCGGGGCTGTCAGGTATCTCTTTAGCGCATGTATTTCTAGAATCTCCAGGCACCTGGCCTGCCATCCCCGCCAAATTCACTGTTCACATGTTTCGATAGCCTCGGTAGGAAACGGCTCTACGCCTATCACTCATCACGAGAGTTTGTTTCTACTCCCTGCTCTTGGTACATACTTTAGTTGCAGGAAGACTTTCCAATCCGTCTTCTACTGTTTCTTGACGCATTTAATTCAATATCAGCCTTGTTGTTCTGCTTCTCAATCCCTTGATCCTTCGATGCCGAGCGCCCACTGCTTCACCACCGTGACATTCTTCTACGACCTTGCGGGCAACTTGTAGACAGTGACGGAGCTGAACTCTCGCACCGGCGACTAATCATAATACTCACTCCAGGAAGACCTGCCCATTGTACATCCCGCGAATCCTCGACCGCTTAGACCAAGCTTGCCACGCAGCAAGAACCCTAGAGCTTTGAAGCCATAGACGGAACAGGACGAGAACGAAGACGGACGGTATTGAGAACGCAACCATGTCACAAGGCGATGACCCGACGCGCGATTCCGCGCCCGATCTCCAGATCCTCGGCGACCAGATCACACTACAGCCGCGGAGCTATGTCGAGCCCGCGCAACAAGAAAAGGAGGAGGCCCTGATGCATCACATGGCCCGGTTCCGGTCCGAGCCCTTACAATTCCTGCGCGAAGTGTCCTTGTACGTGTCGGGCACAGGGTGGCGGGCTTACGACAAGGTCATTGGCCAGCCCATCTTCTACTCGGGCTTCTCGGAGCAGATGAAGAACGCCGTCGTGTCCGCCCCCCCTGCTGCAGGCTCGCATCCGCCAGCTGGCCGACATGCGCCTCGAGGTCGAGGAGAAGGAGGGCTGGCTGCGCCAACATGACCCGGACTTCGACGTCAAGAAGGCCAATCGCCGCACTGTCATCCAACAGGGCCTGCACGAGGTCGCCGACAAGCTGACCAACGACATGATTTGCAAGTTTGAGAGCAAGACGTTCATCAGGGGGCGTACTACTTGGTAACTCAGCTTCTGACGAGAGCGTACCATCAAGGTACGTACGTGTGTGACTGGCTATGATGACGACTTGGGCAGTACGCTGATACGGTATTTGTTGTAGGCATTCATGTCTCCAGCGAGGAAGTCTTGAGGTTGCGAAAAGTCGCCGAGGAGGCCGAACGGAAAAAGCAGTCCATCATTTTCTTGCCCTCTCACAGATCCCACGTGGATTATGTCTCTATGCAGCTGATATGCTACCGGCTTGGCCTCGCTCTACCCGTCGTCGTTGCCGGCGATAACCTAAACTTCCCCGTCGTGGGCTCCTTCTTACAGCATGCCGGGGCTATGTGGATCCGACGCTCCTTCGGGAATGACTCCCTTTACACAACTCTGGTCCAGGCCTACATAGATACGTTATTACAAAATGGGTACAACTTCGAGTGCTTCATCGAGGGCGGGCGCTCGCGGACGGGGAAGCTCCTCTCACCCAAGTTCGGCATACTCAGCTTCATCCTCGACGGTCTCCTGTCCGGCCGCGTAGAGGACGCCATCATATGTCCCGTGAGCACACAGTACGACAAGGTCATCGAGACGGAGGGCTACGTGACGGAGCTTCTGGGCGTGCCCAAGAAGAAGGAGAACCTGGCCGACTTCCTCAGCGGCGGCTCCTCGGTGCTCTCCCTGAAGCTCGGCCGCGTCGACGTGCGCTTCCACGAGCCCTGGAGCCTGCGGGGCTACATCGACGAGCAGCTCAAGAAGTTCAGCAGCGTCCCGCGCGACCTGACGGTGAGGACACCCGAAACCATCATGATCAAGCAAAAGCTCCTGCGCACCATGGGCTACAAGGTCCTATCCGACATTAACGATGTCTCCGTGGTGATGCCCACGGCCCTGATCGGCACGGTCCTGCTCACACTCCGCGGCCGCGGCGTTGGCAAGACGGAGCTCATGCGCCGTGTCGAGTGGCTCTCGAATCGGGTGCGGGCCAAGGGCGGCCGCGTCGCGCACTTTGGCACGGCGCCCCTCTCTGATGTGGTCGAGCGCGGACTCGAGGTGCTCGGTAAAGACCTTGTCGGCGTGGTGTCGGACCTCGCGGAACCGACCTACTACGCCGTCGACCGTTTCCAGCTGTCCTTCTACCGCAACATGACCATCCACCTCTTCATCTCCGAGGCCCTCGTCAGTGCTGCCATGTACACGCGCGTCAAACGGGGCGGAGGGCCCGCCGTCCAGGACATCTCGTACGACGCCCTGCGGAGCCAGGTCCTGTTCCTGTCGTCCCTCTTCCGCGGGGAGTTCATCTTTCCCGCCGACGGCCTCGCCGCCAATCTCGAGAAGACGCTCATGGGGCTCCAGCACGACCGCATCATCCATCTGACACGCGACAACGATGGCAAGATCGTCACGGTGGGTCTCTCGGACGAGGAGAGGATAGCGGGGCGGGAAAACTACGACTTCTATTGTTTCCTGATCTGGCCTTTCATCGAGGCGAGTTGGCTGGCTGCTACTTCGTTGATCGGCCTGACGCCCCCGCTAAACCAAAAGGACGATATATGGATTGAGGTTGCGAAGGCCCAGAATAGCGCCCAGTTGGTAAGTACCAGGTCTTCCTTTTCCCCATCATTTCTGTTTACCACCACCTTCTTCCCACCCCCGTCCCCGTAGGTCTATCTAGTAGGTTCGCTGACACGGTCTTCTCCAGTTCGGCAAGACCCTCTATCACCAAGGCGACCTCTCCTACTTCGAGGCCGTCAACAAGGAGACGCTCAAGAACGCGTACAGCCGGTTCGAGGAGGAAGGGATCCTGTACGTGGTGAAGCCCAAGGACGCCAAGACGCATCCCGCGCGCCTCCGCATCGCCACGGAGTGGATGCCGTCGCGCGACCCGGCCACGGGCGACCTGGTCCCCGCAGGCCGCCTCTGGGAGTTCACCGAGAAGATCGCGTCGAGCCGGCGCGAGGGCAAGAATCGCCGCGACGGCGCCACCGTCAGCACCCGCGTCCTGCACCTCACGGACCTCCTGGGCCGCCGGCTCTTCGAGGAGGCCATGGCCGGCGGTGGCCCTGGCGGTCGCAAGGAGTCGCGGCTCTCGGATGAGGAGGCCGCCATGGTCAAGACGGCCGTCCGGGATGAGAGGAGGCGGCGGAGGTTGGAGGGGCGGGCGCAGTTATAACCAGAAAATCGGCAGGTGGGCAAGGAGTGTGGGATTGCGTGTACATATACCGTGTATCAAGTATTCCGTGTGCTGTATACGAATACAGTTGTCGAGACACATACATGTGGATTGGAGTTTGGTGCCGATTAGAATGCCAGGCAATGAGACAAAGAGTCACTTAGGCTTCGGCCATTTGATCATTCTTTCGGGAAGCACCCGGTAGTTGCGGTGCAAGTCAACCCATTCAACCCGGAGAGTCAGATCAAGTATTCTGACGTGCCTTAAGCACTTTACGGTTTAGAAACCGCTTATTATCTCGTTTATTAAATTATGTGTACATCCACATCGAATCACATAAGTCGTTTCTTCTAGGTATGTGAGTCTTCATGGATCACAGGCAGCGATGGAATGGTCTCACAGGGTTGTTATAAATCTTGCAGATCTCCGAGGAGTCGAAAGCGCCTCGGTTGACTTGCTGCTGCACTAGCTAGCGAGGTCACATTGAGGGTAGGGAGCAGTGCACATGCCAGAACTGCCCAGCTCAGTAAATATCCCAAAGACTGATCTTGCCATCCTTGCTCCCGGCGGCGAGCCAATGAGTTTCCTTGGCTTGCTTGATCCGTCGATCCTTGACCGTCACGTCGACGAGCCTGGGAACGACGGCCGTCGTCTTGGTCGAAGACTGCGCACTACTGCTGCCAGGCTCACCACCACCTTGCGTCTCATCCGCCGGCTGCCGCGGACGGTCGAGATTCGCAAAGGCGACGGCGTAGCACCCGGCCTGGTGCCATTTCAGAACCGCCAGCTCCTGCAGGGTCTTGGCCGAGTAGACGCGGACCTTGGCGTCCCAGCCCGCCGTCGCCAAGATCTTGCCGTCGGAGCGCACCCTCAGGCCCTGCTGCCCCGCGTGCTTGGTGCGGGCGACCTGGGCGGGCTGCGTGCCGACCTCGACGCCCGGCTTCGGGGGCGCGGGCGCTTGCTCCCGGGGCGCGGCGGCCAGGGCTGCGGACAGGAGCGAGGCTGGCTGGGCCAGGGGCTTGGGCTCCCGCTTCGGCATGCTGGGCTCCGGGGGTGGCCGCGGTGTTGGCGTTTCGGGTGCCGAGTACGTCGAGGACGGCTGAGGGATCGGGTGTTTCACCACGTTGGCATCGGCGCCTGACGTGTAGAAGAAATCATGGCGGGGTGACACGTCTAGTGATAGAACCGGCTGCCCGTGGGACTGCGATCGGTACGTTACATGCCAGGAGCCATCGTCGCTTTGCTGGGTGACCATGGCCAGGCCGTTCTCATACCCCGTGACTAGGGTGAGAGAGCTGTTCACGCGGCATAGCACCAGAGACATGACCATGCCTATTTTGTCACTTTTGGGGCTCGAGACCACCGTGTGAAGCCTCTGCTGGCTTGGGAAGTGATAGATATCGACCTGCCATACGAGTTAATGCGAATGGCTTGGCATCGAAGAAGCATGACCTACGGATTCAGACGTTAAAGTGTTGGGCACGGCAATTAACAACTCTTCCGCCGTCCCCTCGGTACTGGCTGGACAGGCACTGAAGGAGCAGAAGTTCATGGTGTTGACCGGGAGTATATACAGGATCCATGGCTGGGGTCGAGGCGAGGGCGAGGGGTCCAGCGGCAGCGTGGTGCTCAATAGGGCCTCGTCTTGCTCTGCGAGTTTCCAAATGATCAACTGGTTGTCTCTTCCGTGCCTGATAATAGAGTAGGTAGATAGCTCTTAGCCTTGTGTATTGGAAGTTGTGATTGACCCAACTCACGTGATGATCTTGTCGGCACCCCACGAGGCAACGCCCAGGATCGCATTGGTGTGGGCGCGCCACACGGCCCTCGGGCGCACAATGGTCAAATCCCAGAGCACGACGTATCCCTCGGCATCACAGGACGCAAGGCGCTGGTTGTCTCTGACAAAGGCCGCGGCGTGGACTTGGGCCTGGTGGCCTCGCAGCACCGACTTGGGCTGGGGTAGCGGTAGTTGCGAAGACATAGTTAGTGGTCAGTGGCAAGCAAAAGTATCGCTGCTTCTTCGCCTTGGAGACATTGCTATACCCGTTTCAGGCAATTGGAAGGGCTGGTCGGACCAATGGCAAGTCGTGAATTCAATTGCAGGTTGGTTGGTGGTTCTAGAATGTATACATAACTACAGGCTGATGCAATTGCAGGTCGATTCAAGCCTTGAAAGGCGTCGCCGTGTCGTCAAAAGTTGCCAGAGTTTTTGGCCAGAGCAAGCCCACTAATCCGAAGAATTGGGATTCCAACCCCCCAAACCTCCAACTGTCAATAACATCCAGGCTTATTATTCTTCGCATCTCCATCCCCATCATCATCAACACCACGTAGTCAGTCACCCACTGTCGTCGTGGTGTTACACAACATCCAATACAAGCGTCAGCCAGCCTTTGGATTTTTATCTGCGACCGAACGTCATAAGACTCTTTACATACGCCGGTTTAGCAGAGAGTCAGCGAAAGAGCTGAGACGTGTCATACACAGAAGCCCGACCGCCCAGCTATGCCTTTGGGAAGATCTACTGACGATTCCAATACCTGACTGTTCTTGTGTCTCGCCGCAGAACGCAGACTCTTATCATTTCTGCTCATCTCATCAGCGTGTTCCCCGCTAATAACCAACAAGTATTTGAGACCCTTTCCCCTTTCCCATTAATCAATCAGGACGTCCCGTGTCTTGGGATCCGTGGCATGTCTTCAGAGCAACGTCCCATTCATTATATTAAAGTGGCATGGTTGTCGCGAATGACAAATTGATACATCTCACAAAGAATATAACATTAGTACAGGGTGCGCTAAACTGGGTCTAGCCATCGGGTCACTGAGGTGCCGGTAGGGGATTCGCTTGATGCACCCACATCATCTCACAGCAAGGGGACCTTCACGGCTTGGCGCGCCAGGGTTGGAACGATTCCGGGGCAGTGAGGCTCTAGATTTCTTAAGGATTAACCTCCTCGAAACGAAACTTGAGGGGCTGGAGGGGGTGACGTATAGTGGTAATCTCGCGGTATATAATGCATCCTCGGCCGCTCCTAGTTCGTTTACGCTTGCTTAGTACGGGAACGTTGCAGCCCCAATGGGTCTTGATTTCTCTGCTTCCGTTCAAGGTAAGAAGAAGATGTTATGTTCAGCCGCCGAGGGTTCGCAGCTGAGCGGCAACAAACCAAGGGAGCTCAACAGGACACCCCCCGGTTGGCAGTGGAGGACATCGGACTAAATATATGCACTCACATATAGAGTAAGGAACCAGTCGCGTGGCTGCATCGTACTCGGCGGATCCTGCACGCGTAACCGCAAGAAGATCAGTCAGACGAGCGGATAGTAGTAGTAGCAGTACTCAGCCCCAGAGCCCCGTAAATAGTGGCATGTAACCTACCAATATGTGAAGTACTTACTTAGTTAGTACGTCTGCCAAGCCAAGAGGGGACGGCTATTTCGTAGACAAAACCACACTATCGCACGGAACCGAGAGAGTCAAGATGCGCCGGTGCGCAGTTCAGACCACGGGACGGTTACAGGTCATAACGCTGTGGACAGAACCGGTATAGGCTGCACCAATGTCTCTCTCACCAAAGACGCGCTATGCCAAAGGGAAATAGACGCCAATGCGGCCGTCTATGCAACTGACAAATATATCTGCCGACTCAGCTATCCCAAAGTTGAGACGACCTCGCATCCGACTTGGGGCGAAGGAAGGGGGCCGTAGGCAGTCTTGGCAGGTACCGTTGAAACCGACGATGGTTGTTTCCGACACCCGGCATCACCAGGAGCAAGTCAAGCCGATGCACTTCTCTGACAAGAGCTATTCGACACGGACCGGGAGCGCCCCATTATTTAAACCCATTCAAGCATAACAAGGGCTGGGGTTGTTGTTTCGAGAAGAAGGGCAGGAAAACACCCTTGGACGCCGTTGGTTGGTCGGGAATCGTCAATTGATCTGCATTAACTTGGGGGTCGGTCGGTCCACCCGGGGGGAGGAGCGAAGGAGAGAGGGTTGACGATTGACAAAAGATGCAACATACATACTTACTTACCTGACAAGCTCATGGAGGAGCATACATGTACTAATCCTGCATATTTGAACATTGACAGATCAGATCCAGGCACCCCCGGCCCAGGCATTGGACTTCTTCCTCGGCTCTCGTCTCATCCATCATCATACAATACCAACAAAACACACACAAGGCACGGCATACCTCACACGTACGTATGTATGTATCTCTAACTGATATACCCCCGGGCATAAGTAACGAAAGCTTGATTGGCAACCTGCAGCTTTCCCTTGCCGCATCGGCGTCTGGCTGACTAGGTACCTGCCTGACATTTCACCTGTTTGACCAAGAAGCCTGGCTAATACTGGAAGGGAGATGCCAGTGTAGCCGGCGCTAGGGACGAAGCTATCTATCCATCTCTGTCTCTCATTACCTACCGACTATCGTCATCGCGGGAAGAAAAGCAAATCCTTCTTTCCCTTGGCCTCCAAGCCAGCACATTCATTTATTCAGCCATTCGCTCACTTACCCCCCTCCTTCGCTTCCACACCAGATCGAGACCGTCCCCCTTGGTAGCTGGTCATTAGCTAGCTCGTCCTCTCTTTCGGCACACTAGGGTCAGCTTGTGGTACCGTGCCTAGTACGAGTACTTATGCGGGCGCTCACCTGCTTGATCGATCGGAACGACGAATGAGAGCTTTCATCGGGATTAATACAGATTTAGATTGCCTACATCAGAAAGAACCAAGCACCAAGCACCAAGCACCAAGTCTAGTTGGTCTTGGCTCTATCTCTATCTGCTGCCAGTTCCCGTCGGAGAAGACGGCACGCTACAGCTTGTTTGACACGCTTCTTCCAATCAACCGGCTGTTCGCTCGTACGAAGGAGTCCAAGACATTGAGTGTATCCCCAAGTTCTAGAGAGAAGGCGGAACAGTCAGTGGAAACGTGAAGCGGCCCGTCGACAGAGACATAGTACATACTAGTTAGTCCCCCCACACTCGCTCTATTCGACTCCACGCTCTCTCGGGTTTCTTCGACAATTCTTGCCCTTTCTTTTATCTCATCTCTTTCCGCTTCTGGGCTGGGGAGCTATTCTACCATCTTCGCCACTACCGCTCGAACGAGCTGTGGCTCGTCATCATCCAACCGTCCCCAACCATCGAGATAGCCGTTTCCGTCTGCAGCCTCGACCCAGCTCAGGGAACGCAAGCGGTCTACCGCAGCAGTAGCAGCAGCAAACTGAAGTTTGTCAGTTAGCTTGAGCCGAGAGCCGCCCACTTCGCTTTCCTCCTCGGATCCTTTCTTCGGACTATCATCCCGTCTCTTCGGAGGCACCGGCCGCTGTCCTGGCTACCTACAATACCGCGCCGAACGTTGTCCATCCGGGCTTCGGACTCGGCGCCGCAGTGCCGCATGGTGCGCATTATGCTGAGCATCCCTCTCCGCCATACACCGCCAGGAGCAACGGCTATGCCAACGACGGCCCATTCGAAATACCGCCTTCAAAACGCCAAAGACTGTCCACGTCGGGTCCCAGCAGACTGGGCCCGTCTAGAAACAACAATCAGAGCAGCAGCAGCCCTGGGAAGAGTGCGAAGGTAGCACCGCCGGGAAGTGGCATGACCGTTTCGGAGGTAGTGCCGGCCAAGAGCAGGCGCGTTAGGACAGGGTAAGCAGCTTCTTTTTCATCGCATTCCCCTCCTCCTTCGCTTTCGCCCGCTCCTTCGCGTATCCTGGGGAGACGAACGTATGCTAAGAGCCGTAACCTGTGAAAACGAGGCAAGTGGGCAGGCTCACTCACCCCTTGAGCCCCCCACATGCTTCGTTCAGCAGGTTTGCCATCAACAGATGCCTTACTTGTAGAGAACGGCATTTGAAGTGCGATGAGGCAACGCCCGATTGCCTGAATTGTAGGAAGAGCAGCAGGGAATGCAAGCGTGGTGTAAGGTTGAACTTTATCGATCTCACCTGCAAGGAGCCGCCTGTGCTTCTCCCGCCCACAGACGAGTGGTCAGGTATGTCCAGCTATGTTCTCTTCTTTATTAATTGCTTAGTTTCGATCTGCGTGCGACCTGCTTACACGTGCTCTTTGCAGTCCAATTTCAGGATGAGTCGCGACAGATCGCCTCCGAATACCGAGGCGGACTCGGACGATATGCGAAGTTGGCACAGCAAGTGGCCACGCCGCCGCGGGAACCCGATCATGTCCCAGACCTCAGGCGGTCGTCAATCAGCATAGGTCGCTTGGAACAACACCAAGGACCTATAGACCGGAGATACTCCACGACTAACCTGCCATCGTTGCAGTCAGCTCAGCATACAGAGAAGGTGCATTTGCAACCCGATGCATACTCTGATGGGTACCAGTCGAGGAAAAACAGCGATGCATCCTTCCTTGCGCTCCCCATTTCTTCTCACTCTCGGGGATACGAAAGCTTGCTGTCTGGAGACCCATTTGGAACAGGCAAAGAGGAAAACCATCGCAGCCAATCCCGGCACACGTACAGAGACAGCGATGTGTCGACTGCTGCGTCGATAGCCGGTATGACAGTCGGCGGTTCTGCCCAATCTTTCCGCGGTCATGGCCTGGGACAAGACCCCATGGGCGCCCCTGATACAGGCATGATGACACCGACAAGCGACAAGGCCGGAGAGCGCGAATATCTCAACTCCCCCCGAAGAGCTACATTTCATGCAGGTCTTCGTCGAAGAGGTGGGTGTCTGGATGGACAGCCTCGACGAGAAGAAGCACTTCTCTAGGCTGGTGCCCTACCACGCCCTCAAGTGCCCCATGCTGCTCAACGCCCTCCTCGCCTGCGGCGTGAAGCAGCTCACCGTCACGCAGCAGTACAACGACGACAAGGCCCTGTTCTACTACGACACGGCGACGACGCAGCTGCTCCGCAGCTTGCAGAACCCCGAGCGCAACACGGCCGAGTGCGCCACCACGGCCGTCGTGCTCAACGTGTACGAGATCATGAGCGAGAAGCCGACGCAGCGCATGAGCCACATCGCGGGCGCGCGCGCGCTGATCCGCGAGTGCGGGTGGAACGCGAGAAGCACAGGGCTGGGCGCCGCGTGCTTCTGGCTCAACGTGGGCATGGAGCTGCTGAGCTGCCTCGCCTTCAACTGGCAGACGGCCTGGGACCCGGACCACTGGGGGGTCGACATGGACTTCTTCGAGTCCGGCCCCAACAAGACGACGGACAGAGACGAGGGGGCGCAGGGGGGGGCCAGGACACGGCCGCGAGGAGATCTGGGTCCACCGCATGTTCCACATCGTGGCCAAGATTTGCAACTTCCGCGCCAACATCCCCAAGTTCGAGAAGGCCAGCCCCCACGACGAGCAGATGCGCCTCCAGGAGCGCTACGCCGAATGGCAGCGCCTCAAGGGCATGTGCGACACCTGGAACGACGCCTGCCCGCGCCCCATGCACCCCTTTGGATATCTGTACCCTTCGCAGTCGCGGGGAGGCAGCGGCGGGAGACCTGCGTCGCTGTTTCCCAATGTCTGGTATGTCATTGTCACATCGTCATCCACCTCGCCCAATTCCTGTACAGAGAGCTAACACCCCACTTCCTCCAGGCTCATCAAGCGCGCCGCCATCGTCGGCCGCCTCTTCTACCACACGGCGCAGTGCCTGCTGGCGCAGGTCAACCCGATCCTGCCCAAGGACAGCGACGAGGCCCGCGCGGTGCAGCAGCACCACGCGCACCAGGTGTGCGGCATCGTGGCGCACACGCGCGACCGCGGCGTGGCGTCGGTCTCGATCCGGAGCCTGGCCATCGTGGCCGAGGTGCTCACGGACCGCGCCGAGCAGCGCGAGGTCATCGACATCCTCGAGAACATCGACAAGGCGACGGGCTGGAAGCTGGCGGCCGTGGTCAAGAACCTCAAGCGCGTCTGGGGCTGGGAGAAGCAGAACAGCATCTCGGGGCTCGCGGCCCAGTTCCTGCCGGGCCCTAGCACCACCAACAACAACAACAACAACTCGGCCCCCGCCGGCAGCGGCCGCATGCCGTCGCCTTCGGACCGCGCCAACCCGGCGGCCGCGGGCCAGATGATGCCCGGCCTCGCCCAGGCCCAGGCCCACGGCCCCGCGCACGCCCAGGGCCAGCCGCCGCCCGTCACGGCCCCGCGGCCTGTGCGGTTGAGCGTCAATCCGCTCAGCTTCGCCGACTTCAGCCTCCCGAACCATCCCTACCAGAACTGGTACGAGCCGCCGAGCCGGTCGAGCTCGTATAAGTCGTCGCAGGGGTTGTTGTGAGCGGATGGTTTGATAGTTCCACCCTTGATTCTTAAGACCCCCCCCCTGCGTGTGGGGGGTTTACCCGTTTACTTGTGTGTGTGTGTGTGTGTATGTGTGCATATTAGGACTACTGCGGGACTAGATAGTAGTTGCTCATGATTTATGTGTGTTATGTGGAAGAGCCGCGGCCACAAGTATAGGGAAGGTGTCATGATACCATGGGGGGTTGCGTTCGAATGATATACTTCTGGGGGCGAAATATTACGGGTGCTTTTTTAGATAAGATGTGGTGTTGGGATGCATAGGATTATGGTGTTATGACGATATAATTACTATTACATTATAGGGGCAATTTGGGGGATGGTATCCCTTGTCCTGCATGAAGAAGGGGTAGCCCAAGAAGTGTTGATAGACTCAAATAATATCAATCAGATTTCTCTCTAATCTCTCTATTCACTTCTATCCCAGTAATCTCTCTCTATGCTTCTTGTTGTTCGGTCTATTAGGTAATTATGTAATTCCTCTCGATGCCTACCGAGCTATGTAGCTGACTAGCTCTTGGCATCCTCGGCGGCAACGGATTCTTTGGCAGCCTGTCGCATCTCCGGCTCCGACTCGACCTCGGGCGGCGGGATCGCCATGCCATACTTCTCGTAGGGGAAGTCGACGAGGGTCTCGAGGTAGTCGGCCCAGCCGTCGCCCACCTCGCCCAGCGGGTGGGCGTCGGCGTCGGCGTCAGCGGCGCCCCCGCGGCCCTCGGTGGCGGCCTCGTTCATGCGGCCGGCCAGCACCTCGGCCTCGCGGCCGGCGTACTCCTGCTTCAGCATCGGGTGCGGCACCCACACGACGCGCATGCCCGCGCGGCGCCCGGCCTCGACCCCCGGCACGCTGTCCTCGAACACCAGGCACTCCTCGGGCCGCACCGGCGGCTCCCCGGCGCCAGGCTCGCGTTGACCGTCGAGAGCGCGAGCAGGTAGATGTCGGGCAGCGGCTTGCCGCGGCCGGGGCCCACGCGCGCGTCGTCGCCCAGCACCCGGCGGTCGGCGGGGAAGACGGAGAAGAGGTCCGTCAGGTGGGCCGTCTTGATGCGGAAGTTGTTGGCGTGGCTGCTCGTCGCGAGGGCGATGTGCACGCGCCGCTGCTGCTGCTGCTGCTGCTGCTGGTTGTTGGCTTTGGCGGCGGCGGTGTCCCAGTACCGCGTGCGGCCCAGGTCGGCGAGCAGCTTCACGACGCCCGGCAGCGGCTGGGTGGTCGGGAAGTGCTTCTGCTGCAGCGCGGCGACCTCGGCCTGGTACTCGGCGTCGGAGACGGGCAGCTGCGCCCACTCGCTGAAGATGGCGTTGGACTGCGGGGCGGGGCGGCCCTGCAGCTTGGCCTTGATGCTCCAGGGCAGGCTCGGGCGGCCGTACTTGGCGAGCACGACGTTGATGCACAGGGTGTAGAGGTCTTCGGTGTCGAGCAGCAGGCCGTCCATGTCGAAGAGACAGGCTCGCACCGGCGGGAAGCTAGCGACGGACGGAGAGGGTTAGTCATTGGTGGCGGCGGTCTAGGTGATGATGATGCACTGCAACTTACTCTGTACGAGGCGCCATTGTCAGACTGTTTGCTTGGTCAAATCAGAGTACGATCTATTTATTCTGCTGGCCGGAACAGACAAACAAATTGGATTTACAAATGACTGACTGACTGACTGTATGCATAGATGGCGGGGCAATAATAATACTTCGATGCCCCTCCTTCATCCCAGCCTGTATAACCGCGTATAATGGCCCGATAGAGGGGTAGCTCCAAACCCCCCTGTCGCTGGTCACCCAAGATGCCTGCCGATCGCCTAAGGTTACTCACTTACTCCGTAGGCTAAGAATAAGTCCAAGATTGGGTTCCGTCACTGGTGCCAACATTCAATAGTTGTCATTCTTCAAGCCTTCACTTCTCAACCTTCTTCATGCTTTCAGCCCACAGCATGTCTTCCGAAGCTCAAACGTCAATCCAAAGCAATGACACTTCCAAGAATGCTGCGCCCGGTGCAGAGGATGACATAGCAGCAGCCCCTGATAGATTTGCGCCGGAGGAAGAAGCGGCATGTAAACAATTACCCATCCAGCAGCTCATATACCAGGAGAGAGTATTCGACACAATGCTAACACATCATTTCCCGAGTCTAGGAGCTGCTGAGCGAATCCAACGAGAAGAAGACCCAAGCAAACGCACTCTTTTCTTCGGCCAAATACGAAAACGCCATCAACAAGTACGAGGAGGCCGCCTCGGTTTGTCCCCACTATCTCGACTACGAACTCGCCGTGCTCCAGTCCAACATCGCCGCCTGTCACCTGAAGCTGGAGCAATGGAAAGACGCCGTTGCAAGCGCGACCAAGGCCCTCGACGGTCTCGACCGGCTGGATAAGGCAGGGACTGGCGAGCCAAGGTCCGACGAGCAGGCAGCTGAGGCCGAGAAGGAGAAGGGGAAGAAAGCTCAGGATGACGATGACGAAGTAGAAGAAGAGATTGTCAGTTCAGGTGCCCAGAACAGCGCGCCTGCCGAAAAGGAAGAATCCGAGGCTGAGCAGGCCAAACGGAAACGGAAAGAGGACATGGCCAGGATCCGTGCCAAGGCTCTGATGCGCCGAGCGCGGGCGCGCAGTGAGCAGGGCGGCTGGGCCAACTTGTCGGGCGCCGAAGAAGACTACAAGGTGTTATCTACGATGGAAAACCTGAGTCCCGCCGACCGCAAAATCGTCATGACGCAGCTGCGAATCCTGCCGCCGAAATCCAAGGCTGCGCAGGAGAAAGAGATGGCCGAGATGTGGGGGAAGCTCAAGGACGTAAGTGTCGACCTCTCGCATGTTTTCTCGGCATGGATTCATATCGCTAACGTTGTGTGCTGCAGCTTGGAAATGGTATTCTGAAGCCTTTCGGGTTGAGTACCGATAACTTCAAGATGGATAAAGACGAGAAAACCGGTGGCTACAGCATGAACTTCAAGCAGGGCTAGAAAGGATACAGATCGTCAGCCATAGAGTAATACCGTGTGAATGTATAACATGGACAACTGTCAGTACTAGAACATGAAACCCCTTATTTTACCCAAACGCTCTATGTTGGGCGCCTATCTAATGCCTCCTCTCTAAGACCATTAGCCCTCCCTCCAACTTAACAGTCAATGACAATCCTCCCTTTCCCTCGACTGACACAACTCAGCATGGAGTCTTCCTTCTGCCCATCGCTCAACGCGAACCCCCGGTGCACCACCTCTCCTTTGCAGTAGTCGACCATGCAGGTCCCGCAGTTTCCCACGTGGCAGGACGAGTCGATCTCGAGCCCGGCCTCGTTGAGGACCTCTAGCAGAGACTTCTCGCCCGGTACCTGCAGCACCTGCTGCGAGCTCTTGATCTCCACCTCGAATGGGTCGCCGGTCCCGGCCGTCGAGGTGGCGTCCCCAAATACTTCGAAGTAGGTCCGGGAGCGAGGGTAGCCGAGGTTCTGTGTTAGCTGTCGGCACTCGTGGAGGAGGGAGGCCGGGCCGCAGCAGTAGACCGACGCGCTGGGCTCAGTAGAGGCCGCGGGAATGGCGCTCTGGAGGTCGAGGCGTCGTCCTTCGTCCTTGGCGTAGAGAGTCGTCTTGCTTTCGGGGAGGCGGTCGAGGTACGCGGCTTCCTTCCTGCTGCGCACCGCGTAATGCACCTCAAAATTGGCCGAGGAGGCGTCGTGTTGGCTTATGGAGCGCAGAAAGGCAGTGATGCCGATGCCGCCGATGATGTAGATGTGCTTCACATCCCCGGAAGGTTTAGTGCAGTCTCGCCCGTCTTTATCCTCAGGCATCAGCTTCGCTTCATGGCCCTTGGCGACCTCAATGACGTCGCCGACGTCGAGGTTGTCATGCAAGTAGACCGATCCGCCCCTCGAGTTGTCGTCTCGCGCGACTCCGAGCTCGAACCGTCTGAGGTTGCCCGCCACCACCGAATAGGCCCGCGAAAAACATTGGTCAGGACCAAACCGCAGACGCACATGGGGCGATGAGCCCTCGGCAAAGTCTTCTTCTTTATCTCCATTTCCATTGGTAGTGGTATCACGATCGCCATGAATCTCAGCTTCGTCAAGCTCCAAGACGAACCTCTTGGCCCGCGGCGTCAGGTCGGCCTTCTCCACGAGCTTGTAGTTCCGCCAATCCATGGGCAGGCGATCGCCCTCGAGGCGCCCCGCGAAGCTCTCCGTGCCGCCGCCGGCGCCGCTCTCGAGGCGGCGCCGGAACACGTCGACGACCTCGGAGCCGAGCTCGGGGACGTGGTCGACGAGCTTCGCATCGCCTCCACGTTGTCCGTCTCGTGCCACAGGTAGCGCTGGACGCGCGAGAGCGGCCAGCGCGGGTGCACGCGCTCGAGGAGCTCGTAGGCGTCGCCCTCCCGGACGCGGCCCGGCGTGAGCACGCGCAGGTACCAGCCCGTGCGCCCCGTGGCCTGGGCCGCGGCCGCCATGCGCGCGTAGGCGAAGCGGTGGTTGAGCTTGAAGCAGGGCTGGCGCGGCTGGGCGACGACGACCTCGACGCCGCCGGCGGCGCCGATGCGGAACCGGTCGCCGACGCAGACGTTGCCCTCGTGCAGCCGCCGCGTCGACAGGTTCTCGCCGAACCCGCCCACCCGGAACCGGTCCGCGCGCCCCGGCAGCGCCGCGTCCCACGCCGCGTAGTGCGCCGCGCAGTACTGGTGCAGCGCCTTCTCGGGGCCGCCGTGCGTCGCGAACTCGACCTCGTCGCCGGCCAGGCCCGTCGCGCCCACGTGCACCGGCCCCGCGCGCGGCTGCTTGTTGATGCCCGAGCGGATCTTGCCGCCCGAGTTGCCCAGCGGCCGGACCTTGCCCGTCCGCACGCTGAGGACGACGTCCTTGGGCGGCAGCGGCGCGACGAAGCTGTCGTCTGCATCCTGGTTCGTCGTAGATGTATCCATCGCCGCCCAATGCTGTGGGGCTTTTAGAATATGTGTAGTTATAAGAACCTCCTTATTAACTACTACTGTATAATAGAATAAGTAGAAAGGGGTTAAGGGTTGATATAACTAGCGACCCTAGTCGTTAAGGGAACGCGGAGAGTGCCGACCTCCGAGACAGATTAATATAATTAGAGCCTCGCCAAAATGGCGTTCACTGTGCTTCTTCCGGGGGATCTTGTGGGAGACCCTCTGTTATGATTTGCTGAAGGCAGGGTTTATCGAAGGTCTGTAGGAACGTACAATCTCTTAGAAATGTACCTAGAAATCAATGCTACTGACCGCGCCTATACATGTAAACATCGGAATTGCCGTCTACGTCACACTCTATGAAGAGCTACAGGCAGACGCTGTCAGGACTGATCAAAACTGGCATCGACTTTATCAGTGACCAACAAGTTCTCATAACTGCCAATTGCCCCATTTTCAGTTACCTATGTTTCTTCGGGCGATAGAAAACCTCTCTACTTACAGCTCCCCCTTCTTCTTTACCCCCCTCCTAACGATATGGATCATTGCCGACCAAGATGATTTGATACTCGAGATCGCAACGTGTGCTCAGTCTCAGCGACCTAGTCCGTTTCGGCAGACATGTTGGTGACTGTATTTTTCCTTTCTAGATGAGCTGTACAGCCGTGTTGTACGAGACTGGAACTCCTCGGTTTGACTTATGATAGTATAGAGGTGGTGATGGGAATGGTCATCGAGCCAGGAAAGGGGTATCTCAACACCACGTAAATCAGCTCGGCAATCATTTAAGCCATAATGTCAAGCCTAAAAAACTTCTTTCAGTAAGTAACGGAGATGAGTGAGTCCTCCATAAATCAGGGGCGGCCGCCGGATCCGCTGGCTTCAGGTACCAATCCGCCCGTCGGTCGGCTGTACACCGAAAATATTTGCCGAAGACTGCCTAAAGAACAATATCCACGTGCATTAGGACACGGGTAAGGTCACGGGCATATGCGATTGGAAAGATGCCACCCGTAGTCCGTTTGAGATGGCGCTCGGAGGCCCCGAGGCTCTGCTCGTGACCCGCCCGAGGGAGGACGGCAGCGCTACAATGCCGATCAGGGGGGGACTCCGGGACTTGTTCTGTAAGGCCTTTCATTCCTTCATGGAACCAGTTTCTCGGGGGCAGATGGGCCGTACTGAAAGAAAGACCCTCGGCGAACTCGAAAGCGACCAAGGCGTTCGAAATGGATGGGTGCCTGTCTCCAACGCAATTTCATCTGTGTTGCTGCTGGGAGCCTTGTCACATCAGTGGGAGTGTTGCGGTGCTGTGGGGTTTATGCAGACTACCTAACCTGCCGTCTTCCTGCTTCACCATCGCGTGATCCCAGCATAGCTCAATATATGGACGAACCCCCCCCCACCCGCATACTGTGTGAGCGGATAATGGCGGGGCTGATAACGTTCCCAATACGATAAGTTATGTGGATGGCGCTCTTGCCACGGGCCAGGAAGCAACATGTGAGGGGGGAAGGTGTACTGATATGCCGATGCAAGGAAAGAGCATGCAAGGAAAGCAGTGATAAGAGAAGGTGATTATGTGATACCTCCTTCCTAACTGAGGGGTAGAACGGTTGGTTACGTGTTTATATATCACGATGTTCATCTCATTCCTGTTCAGATAAAATAGACTCTTGCTTTATTGAAATCCATCTGGATATCTCCAATTTCTTGATCTCACGTTCTGTCTGCCCCATTTGCTGGCCTCGATCTCTTCCCTTCAAGGACTCCATTATGTCGGATGTCCGGAAGACCATCGCCGGTGGGGCAACATGGCAGGAGGTTGCCGAGGATCGTCGGCGGCACCGGGACGCCACAATTGCCAAGTTCATGCCCGAGGACGTCGCCTCCGACCTGACTTTATCGTCTGCCTTGAAATCGCTTTCTGAGGAGGAGCTCGCCATCACCAACAGCAATGTCGAGGGACTGGTTGCAAAGACCACATCAGGAGAATGGAGCGCCACCGCCGTCATCAGGGCGTTCCTGAGCCGTGCCGCAGCGGCCCAGAAGCTGGCCAACTGTGTAACTGAGCTACTGCCTGATCGTGCGCTGAAGAGAGCCGAAGAACTGGATCAATACCTGGCTGAACATAAGAAACCCGTGGGCCCCCTTCATGGAGTCCCGGTTAGTGTCAAAGAACATATTGCCATGAAGGGTCTAGACCTGAACGGTGGTTTCGTGGCATGGGTCGGCCGCGTCGGCGAAGAAGACGCGTTGCTACTGCAGATCCTCTGGGAAGCAGGTGCTGTATTCTATGTGCGGAGTACGCAGCCGCAGACTTTGATGCATCTAGAGACCAGCAGCAACTTGTACGGGTCAGTCGTATATTGACATTCCGTTCTCTGGTTCCCCTGTGTCACCCATACCTCAGTGCCTTTTCAGCTGACCGGACCTACAGTGTTACCACCAACCCCTTCAATCCATCGCTCACAGCTGGTGGCTCCTCGGGCGGAGAAGGGGCTCTTGTCGGCTTGAGAGGATCCATCCTCGGGATCGGCACCGACATTGGTGGTTCCATACGCTCCCCTGCGGCCAACAACGGCGTCTTCGGCTTCAAGCCCACCACAGGCCGGCTGCCAGTTCTGGGGTGGTCAGCTCCGATGGCGGGATGCGAGGCAATTCTGGGGACGATCGGCCCGCTTTCGACGAGTCTTGAGGGGGTCAAGCTCTTCACGAAAACGGCCATCGACGGAAAGCCTTGGCTGAAATCGCCATCCCTCGTGGCCATGGACTGGAAAGACACGTCCGGTATGTTCAGCGGCAGGAAACTTAAAGTCGCCGTCATGTGGGATGATAAGGTCGTCAAGCCTCATCCGCCGGTTGCAAGGGCTCTAAATGATGTTGTTCAGAAGTTACAGAAGAGTAATAACATCGAAGTCGCGGATTGGAACCCTCAAGGCCACGATCGAGCTTGGTCTATTATTGTAAGAATCCCGCGCCGTGATGGCAACGAAGCTTGAAGCGGCTCACATTTGTGCAGGCAGGCCTCTACTTCGCCGATGGGGGAGCCCAGGAGGCCGGGGCGATCAACGCCTCCGGGGAGCCCTGGAGGCCACTGTCCAAGTGGATAATCCAGGAGAACCCTCATGTCAAGAAGCATGACGTGGCCTCTCTATGGTCTGCTTGTCACGAGAGAGATGGGTACAGGCAGGAATATGCCGAGCTATGGAATGCGAAGGCGGATGTCGATGTTATCCTCTGCCCCGCTGGCCCTGGCGTCGCTCCAAAGCTAGACACGGGGAGATATTGGGGCTATACGGCTCAGTGGAATCTGCTCGACTATCCGGCCGTGGTGTTTCCCGTCAATGACCACGTGAGCGTCGAGAAGGATGGAGGCGCGGTGGAGTACACGCCTGGGAACGAGACTGATGAGTACAACTGGTCTCTATGGGAACAGCATGGTGCCAAAGGCTATGAGGGTGCCCCCATCTCTCTCCAGCTCGTTGGCCGCAGGTGAGTCCTTCTCGTGGGGATAGCTGCGTGATGAGCGCGACTGTGCCAAGCTAATAAATCGCCTACAGATACGACGACGAAAAACTACTGGCTGCGTTGGAAGTCATCCTGGAAGAGGCAGGCTTACCAACCGCCGTTCCTCCAACCCTGCATTGTATGTAAGTAGGAATAGGAAAGGTAGCGGCTGTAGTGGGGATGGGGTTTTGCGAAACGTAAGCATAGGCTTTTGAGTCACGAACCAGTGGAAAGTCGACCCGGCTCCATTGTTTGAAACGCCTACAGCCTCGGATGTGGCATTTGCTGGTCAAGCTTGTGTGCGAAGTCTAGATTCAGTAAGTGTGTATGTAGTTCAGTGACGTCAGCTAGTCTCAGCCCACTTCATCAGCTTGCAGGTTGAATGTGTGTGTGCCTTCCCCCCCTTGAAGAAAGCTTTTCTTCCGAGGTCAAAGTCCAGTCCGGCCATGGTCTCGCGTAGCAATTCACTAGAGTTTGTACATGTGCAACATATTTGATTTCTTCGCCTGTGATTGATTGAACACTTGAGTAAGTATGCTTTTGGCAATTGATTGCATGGCGAAGAAGAATAGAGCTGAAGTACTAAAATAAGACGTGACAACCCCGCAATGGAACAGCCCACCCAAGGAGGAGAGCTTGATTAGTGTGTTTACAGGCCCTCTGAAAGACACTGCAGATCAGAAACTACCTAACTTACTACCCCCCTCCCCCGAAAGTAGTAGGTACTGTTACTTACGGGCCTCGTGCAGCATCAGCTGTCGATCGAATCTCGACCTGCATTGGCAGACGACTGTGACCAATCCTAATCCGAGACATACAACACCGAGATCGCGGTCCGACAACCCTCAGGTTGTCTCTGTCCTGTCCAGGCTTACCCACCGGGTCCCGGCACTGGCTTGGCGTTCTCCTCCACTCTCTCCTGTTACTGCAACGAGCAGCTCAGCCGCCGCAAACCTGCTGGGCGAGCAGCTATGACGACGCTCTTCTAAACCGGTGGTACATGCAAGCAAGCAAGCTTTGTTAGGATGGCCTACGTATCACCAACACTTTTGCCTTCCCTACCCGAAATCCTGTCTCGTACATAAAGTTGCATACACGCCTCGGTGGACCATATTTACTCCCCTATCACGTCCGTACCTTCACACACGTTTCCTCCCATCGTCAACCGAACTCTGCATTAACCGTGTGCTTGCCATTGTGTGCATTTCCCAACCACAACGGAAGCCGGTCCGCGGCCACTCATCTTCCAAGCTCTTCCACCTCGCATATATCAACATACGTGGTGGGTCCATCTTCACGCGACGCCATGTCCAAATCCCAGCAAGCCGATGGCGAGAAGCAGAGCCTCGGCGACAAGCTGCGGCAACCCTTTCATGATTTGAAAGAGAAACTGAGAGATACCCATCTGCACGATGCCAAGATTGCGCTCACCCACAAGAAGTTCGACCCAGCCACCCACCCTGGAAATGAAATGCTTGAGACTAACAGCACTGGGTCAGACATCAAATCGGCAAATTCGGGAACCTTGTAAGTTGAGCACATGCCGTTGAGCCTGTGTAACCCGCCCTCGTACTCATGATTCCCTTGTGCAGTTCAACCCTGAACATCGCCACGATGAGGAGCATGAGAAGGCCACCGACGCCAAGAGGGACAACATACGCGATCAGCACCGCTTCAAGTCATATTTCCCTGAGCATGATGGGAACATGATCAAGTGGTATGTCGACGGACGGGATTACTTCTGGGTAAGAAGAGCTTCCAGCTGCTCCCTTGCAACTGCTCCCTCGCTGACGAAACATCACAGGCAGTGTCAGTAGCCCTGGAGCAAGCCAAGCAGACCATCTACATTGCAGACTGGTGGCTATCGCCCGAACTGTTCCTCCGGCGCCCGCCCTACTTCAACCAAGAGTGGCGTCTGGACCGCATCTTGAAGAGACGTGCCGAGGCTGGCGTGAAGATCTTCGTGATTGTATACCGCGAGGTCGAGGCAGCGCTTACCTGCAACTCTGAGCACACCAAGCATGCTCTGCAGGCCCTGTGCCCCGAGGGCACCCCCGGCTATGGCAACATCAAGGTGATGCGCCATCCCGACCACAATGTTCTCGAAAACGCCGCCGACATGACCTTTTACTGGGCCCACCACGAGAAGTTCATCGTGATTGACTATGAAATGGCCTTTATTGGTGGTCTTGATCTGTGTTTTGGCCGATGGGATGCCCACCAGCACAATCTCGCCGATGCGCACCCCGAGGTATGTCTTGCACAACATACTCGAGCTCTCTTGGAACTGCACTAATCCCGTGGGATTCCAGGGGGTGACAAATGAAGTATGGCCCGGTCAGGACTTCAACAACAACCGTATCATGGACTTCCAGAAAGTCGATGATTGGAAGGCAAATGAACTAAGCAAGGCCGACTATGGCCGCATGCCATGGCACGATGTGGCCATGGGCCTCATCGGGTGGGTTTTCTTGTCTCGGAACATCACGCCGACTTGCCTGACTAACTGGTCTCAACAGCCCTTGTGTTTATGACATCGCCGAGCACTTTGTACTACGCTGGAATTTCGTCAAGAGAGACAAGTACAAGCGCGACGATAGATTCGACTGGATGCAGCTCCGCGGTAGGACAGGAGACGACGAGGATCTTGTTGGTGTACAGCGGCCCAAACACCCTGTCGGGGATTACATTCTTCATCCCTTGACGCCTATGGAGACGAAGAACCTTGATAATCGAGGATCCATCCATGCGCAGATCGTCAGGTCCAGTGCTGATTGGTAAGATTTCCTGCAACTGATCGCATCTCGTCCCCAGCGTCCCGAGCGTCCCCAGCAGATGTGTCAACTTTCTGCCTCATGAAACAACGAATTGATCTCTAATTCTTCTTAGGTCGAGCGGTATCTTGAGGGACCACAGCATTCAAAATGCTTACTCCGAGATCATTCGGAATGCACAACACTATGTGTACATCGAGAACCAGTTCTTTATCACCGCTACTGGAGATCAACAGTCGCCCATCCATAACACAATAGGCCGCGCCATTGTCGAGGCTTGCGTCAGGGCTGGGAAAGAAGGCCGGAAATTTAGGGTCATCATCATCATCCCGGCCATCCCAGGATTCGCAGGAGACCTCCGAGACGATGCCGCCATCGGAACCAGAGCCATTATGGATTACCAGTACAAATCGATATGCCGTGGCGAGCACTCCATCTTTGGGCAGATTAGGAAAGAGGGTGTGGACCCGACGCAACACATTTTCTGCTTCAATCTGCGTTCTTACGACCGCCTGAACAAGACACCAGCCATGAAAAAGAAAGAAAAGGAGTCAGGCGTAAATTACCAGGATGTCCAGCGCGCCGAGGCTGAAGAGATAATGAGCTCCGGCATCCACGGATCCAAGGATGTGGAGGGCGGCATGGACGAGCATATGGGTAGATCCGACAGCTCCAGCTCTGATGAGGAGCAACGCCTGACCGACGCTAAGCGCAAGTTTGAAGCCGCAGGGGAGGATGCAGATTCGCATCCTCCCAATACGTCATACAGTGTGGCACACCATGCCATGGCGGGCCAGGGACCTGTTAGCGATGAAAACTGGGAGGGCGAACCCAAGGAAGAGGTCGAGAATTGGGTCCAGGAAGAACTCTACATCCATGCGAAACTGCTCATTGTGGATGACCGCACGGTGGTATGCGGCTCGAGCAACTTGGTAAGCATTCTTAGTCCTTTTACATGGCCTGCCAAGGCCTTGTCACCCACGCCCGACGCAACGCAAACCACTCCAGCATAAATCTGGTGTAGTACAGGATACTGACAATGGGTTAGAACGATCGTTCGCAAGAGGGTCATCACGACAGCGAATTGAGTATTGTCATGGAGGACACAGACCGCATCTCAAGTGTAATGGACGGGCAGAAGTTTGGTAAGCTTAAGTACCCAAAATGGTTTAAATAGGGAGCCTTCTTGCTAATCCAAGAAACAGAGGTTGGCCGACATGCCGCCACGCTCAGAAGATATCTCTGGCGCGAGCACCTCGGCTTACTCCCACCGCAGCCACTGGACGCCAAGGACGACGTCAACGCACAACCACCCGGAGACAACTCACCCAACAATTACTATGACCAGGAGGAGAGCTACAAGTTCGTCGAGGACCCCTTGAGCGACGAGCTGTGGGACATGTGGACGGGCAGCGCGACCAAGAACACCGAGATCTTCCGTCACCTCTTCCACGCGGACCCCGACGACCACGTCAAGACATTCGAGGACTACGACACGTTCCTGCCACCCAAGGGGGTCAAGGCAGGACACATCTTCGACCGCTTCCTGCCGCCCGAGGACATCCGCTCCAAGCTCGACCAGATCAAGGGCCACCTTGTCTGGATGCCGCTCGAGTTTCTCCAGGATGCTAATATGGCCGAGGCGGGTCTGCAGGTCAACCAGTTCACCGAGAGTGTATACGCTTGAGCGGGAGGGTATACGCATGCTTTGCTTGGGTTCGTTATGAGTTATGCGGGTTTGCTAGGTAGCCCCTCTAGGCACGTGGTAATTAATATTCTCGGCCGTTGGATAAGTAGTAATGACGTTAATATCAATGGAACATCTGTCTTGTGAAGGGCTGCAATACGGTAATCCCAGAGGACAAGGTAATTGGCCCAATTGGACTCTATCCCGCTGCTCCGACCCCTGTGTCACACTACCTATTGCAACCTGATGGAGGTCCATTTCCTATAGGCCAGTTGTCTAACTTGCGGGTCGTTGCTTATATCTAGGTTCCGGGGTACTTGAGACGCGCGGGGTTCATGATAGAAGCTTGCGCCGTCCATGGGGTCGGACGGGCGTCCTTTACTCGTTGCTCCTTCGTCTCTGAATCGTGAAAAGCTGTCATCTACTTACACAGTGATAGACATATTTTGTGTGTGTGTGTAAGTGCTATGGAAGTCATCATCATTGGTGCAGGGACGACGGGTCTTCTGCTGGCACACGGTTTGAAGAAGGTAGGAAGAACCTTACCACGGCTTTGACAGCACGAACTCATCTCATCATCTGGACCTTCCTCAATATATTCCTGATTAAAATTAGGCTAACCAGGGAGAGAAACAGTCGGGCATTAAAGCCACGGTCTATGAGAGGGAGACACCAGAAACATACATCACCCGACCAAGAGAATGGGGGATGTCATTGTAAGTCAAGCCAGACAGGAAAAGGGGAGATAAAACCCAGAACTAACCAGACCGCCTTTGGGGGGAAAGACACCATGGCTCGGACTCCATCTCGACACTCTTGCCTGCCGACCTGCTGGCTCGCATCCGGGAGGCCTGGTGCGACCCGTTCTACCCGGAATTGGGCTACCAGCTGTGCTTCTACCAAGGCGAGACGGGCGAGCTCCTCGGCAAGACGCCAGACAACTCAATGCGCGTCAGCCGCCGGAAGATGCGGTTTCTCTTCAGCGAGGGTCTAGACATCCAGGCACGCACGCACGCTTCTCCTAACCCCGAATACCCCTCCCCCTCTTCGTGCATTGCCAAGACGTCTTTTTCTCGTCTTTTCTTCTTCTATCACTGCCACTCTATGCCTATCTACAACAAGCTAATGCAGGACTCGACAAAACGAATCAGTACGGTAAACATCTATCCGACATAACCTGTCCCGTCCCCGGAACACCAGCCGGTGGCGGCGGCAGAGCGACGGCGCACTTCGCCGACCAGACCTCGGCGACGGCCGACCTCGTCGTGGGCTGCGACGGCGCGCACTCGGCGACGCGGGCCCTGCTGCTCGGGGAGGAGGCGGCGCGGGCGTCGGCCGGGCCGCTCTCGGACGTGGCGCTCGTCAACTTCACGACGCGGCTGCCGGCGGCCACGGCCCTCGCCGTCCGCGCCCTGCACCCCGTGGTCTGCGCGGCGCTGCACCCGCAGGGCCGTCTGCTGTGGGTCTCGGTCCAGGACATCCCCCCCGCCGCGCCCGACGGGTCGGGCGCGTCCCCGCCCGAGACCTGGTCGTTCCAGGTCCTCTGCTCGTGGCGGGACGGCCGCGGCGCCGCCGAGGCCCTGGCCGCGGGGCCCCAGGCCGCGCGGACGGCGCATCTGCGGTCCCTGGCCGGCGTCTACGCCGAGCCGTGGAAGAGCGTGCTCCGCGACATACCGGACGACGCCGTCTTTGGCATCGACCGCATCAGCCTGTGGAACCCGGTGCCCGTCTACGACGTTGGCGACGGCGGTGGCTGGTCGGCGTCTTCGTCGTCGGCGTTGGTGGGAGGCGGGGGCCGCGTGACCCTCGCCGGAGACGCGGCGCACTCGCTGCCGCCGTACCGGGGCCAGGGGCTGAACATCGGGCTCGAGGACGCGGCGAGGCTGACGCGCGAGCTCTCGGCGGTCGTCGGTGCTGCCGCTGCCACTACCCAGGGGGAGAGCGGCGGGGACGAGATGCCGGGGGCGGTGCGGCGGTACGAGCGGGAGATGGTGGCGCGCGTCGGCAAGGAGGCGCCCATCTCCGAGTTCTCGGCCGTGGCCATTCATGATTTCAAGCGTGCTGTAAGTCTAGCCCGGCCAGGCCCGGCTATTCATCTATCTATCCACCCATCCATTACCTCCCGCCCATCGTTTTCTACCATGGGGTTCAAGTCTCGTCGGGTTGAAGATTTCTGCTGACCGCCTTTTTCTTGACTGCGTAGATGGAGCTTCCCGTCTTGAAGATGGGTGTCCGGAAGGCTTGAATGAGGGAGGCACATGACAGATGAAGCCTAGCTCTCTCTGTCTCTCTACTAAGTAAGCTTTGATCTGGGACTTACCATTATTATTTGCTTCAAAACGTCAGCTTCATGGATGGGCTGTCCTAGGCTGAACTTTAAGCGGTATGGAAACACGGGCATACAACCTCGATTAACAAGCCAGTTTGCTGTTTTCCTTCTTCATGTATGACACTACTTAAGTAAATCTTGAACGGTTTGGACGGTGGCTGTTCCAGTCGTTTGTTGATATGATCCAACAGACCCGCGGTTCACGTTGCTGGGTTTATATCTACCTACATAATCAAGAGGGGGTTTAAAAAGGGGGTGACACACCAGGCAGATCAAGCGGCCACAGCGCTTCATTTTTGTAAACTATCGCAGTGTCAATGGTACAATTATGGCGCAGTGAAGCTCCATTAGTTACTCTGTACACATTGTTCAATGGTTTTAGCAGTAATGGTACTGGACTTGCTGCCCGGAGAATAATCTGGCTTGACCAAGTACTGAGGGATAAGCAGTGGCATTCAGGGGATGGCCTTCACATGAGATAAGAAGCCAAACACGCACCGTCGGTTAGATTCGGCGATGGCCAAGTATTGTAAGAATTGCACCCCAGTAGCGAATGCTTGAGCAAATCGTCAAAGACCGATGCGGTCTTACGTTCATTTATTAGTAGTCATTCCCATACTGCACACAACACCGCGTCGGGTGTATGACTAACAGGTCCCTTCTCCAAGTGTCAGTCACCATAGGGGCCGAAAGCCATTTGGGTATCGACATGTGATCAAAACCGAGACTATGAGATCGGTGGATATGCTACCACCGCCTTCCACCACGACCACGACCAAACCCGCCGCCTCCGCCGCCGCGGCCCATTCCTTGGTCAAAACCGAAGCCCTGGCCTTGGTTGTTGCCAAATCCCTGCCCTGCACCGCCAAAGTTCTGGTTCTGGCCTTGGCCTCCGCCGGGATTGCCACCACCCGGCTGCATGCCGGAGAACATGGCCGACATGGCGGCAGGATCCATCTGACTGGGATCCATACCCGAAGCCATCATCTGTTGCATCATCTGTTGCATCTCAGGAGTCATCCCGTCCATACCTGGCATCGACGGCATGGAACTGCCACCGCCAGGCATGCCGCCCATCATCATCATCTGCATATCCTCCATCATCTTCTTGTTGTTGGCGGCTATGACGTCCTGGCTGAATTCGCCGCGGACATTCTCCTGTTTGGCAGCATACATGGCCCACGTGAATTCGTCGAAGCCGTAATTGAAGTAGTCGCTGAGATCGGTACCCGGTTTCCGCCACGGTTTGTCGTTCTCAGGCAGGTCTGTGTTCAGTTAGCACGATCTCCGCTGCGCAGCTTCATGTAGTGCTCCAGGTATTGTGTACCTTCATCAATATTCACTTGTGTGATTGGCTTCCCTGTGGCCTTGTGTATGGGTATGACGTTGACGTCAATCTTGGAAGTAGCGACGGCGGGCAGATCGGCGCCGGAGACGGACTTGGAGGCATCTTCTTTCTTCGCCACGGGGTTTGACGCGCCATCGGTTGAGGTTGTCCGTTGAGGTATGTTTCTGATGTCGCTGTATCTGGCTTGTGGTGGGGGAGGGGCTTTCGTGCCATCTTTTCGCTCTGTAATGATGTCTATGTCCTGTTGTGTGATGTTCTGGTTAGCTTCGATCGACAGGATGCGCCGCGAGCAGTTGCAGGCGTACCGAGTCTTCATCTTCTTCCATCTCGGCACCTTCATCCTCTTCCTCGCCTTCTTCAAGATCTTCATCTTGCGCCTGCTGCTCCTCTGCCGGCGCACTGGTGCCAGCTACAGGTTGCGGTGCTGCTTGGGTGGTTTCAGGCTCATCGGGGGCATAGAAATCGTCGTCGTCGTCGATGTCCATTTTGTTGAGGTTGTGAGAAATATCGGGCTACGTGTACTGGCTAAGACAGTGGACGGCGTGCTCGTATTGTAGAATAACGTCGGTGACAAGAAATGTTCGGCGGGATGAGGCTGCGGTTGTCGTTTGCTTGCTTCAATGTTTCTAGTAGTAGTAGTCAGTTCAAGTAGATGTACCGTACATTGATAGTACAACAATGTGGCTAGTGGAGGCAGGGATGGGACAACCTTATTTTCTAGACAAGGCCAATCAGCGAGCACAATTCTGGGGGAATGTGGCAGTAGAGTGGAGAGCTGCCACATCAATTGAGGCTGAAGCTTCAGTAAGAAAGGTTTCCTTGTCAATTCCACTAAAAGAGTACCAACGAACAAACGCGACCCAAGCTCAGCTCCAGACTGGAATTGTTTTTTGCGGGATACCTTGGGAATTCCAAAAACAATAATAATTGTTTATATTCGACGCTCCTAAACATCAACATTCCCAAACGCAGCAACCCGCTAGCCACTGCGCTCTTAGACGCCATCTTTGGTATCTGAAATTCCACATTCTATATTGGTGCCGGATTGTGGTTCCCTTGACTCATCGCCTTCCATCCCTTGCTTGGTATGGCCCTCGCTCGGTCAGCCAGCGGTCCAGGGGGACTCAGTATAAACACTTCGTCGGCCAACAACCTATTGTGAGTACTACCGTCATGACTTTTGATTCATCATGTCTTCGCCATACGCGTCATACAGACCCAGAAAGCCACGTGATACAGGCCCAGGCGCAAACTCGTCACCATTTCGGTAAAGGTCGTGGCAAGGGGAGCGTACGGATACAGCACTAAGTTCTCTATCTAGTGGCCAGAGCAACAACCAAGCACCCGCTGCAGGCGGTCTCTTCGGCAACGCGCAGGCGAACCAGACATCGACGACGGGTTCTGGCATCTTCGGCAATGCTGCTAGTTCGACACCCAAGGCAGGCGGGCTCTTCGGCTCGACCCCAGCGAACAATGGGCAACCGCAACAGCAAACGTCAAGTCTCTTCGGAAGTACCAACAATTCGAACCAGCCAGCACAACCGCAGCAAACGTCCAGTCTCTTCGGAAGTACCAACAATTCGAACCAGCCAGCACAACAGCAGCAAACGGGCGGCGGTGGCCTGTTTGGAAGTTTAGGAGCCTCCCAACAGCAGCAGCAGCAGCAGCCACAACAAACAACTGGCTTGTTTGGGGGTTTAGGAACTACACAGCAGCAACAGCAACAACCTCAACAACAAACTAGTGGTGGCTTGTTTGGCGGTAGTGCCTTTTCCAAGCCCCAACAGCCAGCCTCCTCATTCATGAATCAGTCATCCCAAGCAAGGCCAAGTTTTGCGTACGTGATGGCTCCAATCGTCCCATGACTATGTGGTATTGGCTAACGAGACCCAGCACTTCTACCGGTATGCAGCAACCTGCGATCCCCGGACTGACTATGGGCCAGAGCCAGAGCCAGACGACTGTGCCCGGGGTCAGGATTGATGTTAGCAATGTCCGGGGCACTACGCGCTTCAACGACCTCCAAGAAGATTTACAGAAGCAGATCACCGAGGTCGACCGCATGATCCAGAACTTCATGACGCAAAAGGACGAGCTGGATGCTTTTATGCCCGGTCACGGTGAAATGCTGCAACACATCCCCGATGATGTCAAGTTCGTGGAGCGGAAATACGGCGGGGTCAGGAACGCGCTTGAAGCCGACGCCGAGGTTATTGAGAGCGTCCGTAACACGGTGCAACAAGACACGGTCAACGCCAAGCTCAGTTTCCGCGCCGTCGACAACCTCAAGCTCCCCCAGCAGTACCATACCGGTGGTCTCTGGTCCGGCAGACAACAGAGCTCAGGAACCGCCAACAACGAATCCGACGGGCAGGACCTCGTGAGCTTCTTCTCCAAGACGGCAGACGAAATGCAGACGCAATTGAAGGGTTATGAGCGACAGTTGACCGAGATTGAGATGCACATGCATGGCGTCCAGGACAGCGTCATGGAGCGCCTGCAGCGGATGATGGCTTCCAAGAATGGCGGTACTACGGCTATGGACGAGGAGATTGCCAACCTTGGCGCTGTACTCCGAGAATTTGAGATGGGCATCTTGAGGTCAGCTGGGGTCATTGGCAATGCGAGGGAAGGTATGACCCGGTTGCAGCTGGGCGAGTTCATGACGGACGTCAGCCAGCAGAACGGCATGTATTAAGAGAGAAAAGAGGCCATGTGAAGACGATAGAAGCAGGCATGACTTTTCCAATGTTTCATTTCTGGCGTTGATACCCGGCTGGCTTAGTTGGATGGGTCTGTATAAAGTAGGTTGGCATCTTTGCTGAACAATGCACAAATGGGATCGCTTATGGGGTTTTGGAGAGCCGTACATAATTGTTTGCCTGGACTCTGCGTATATTCTGCGAGTATAACTCGCAGTACCAGTCCGCAGCCTGCTTCACCCTGGGCGTCTTGGTAGATGTTTCCTGTACCATTCTGCCCAATGTTGTTCGCCTTGATTTACGTCTCAAGATCAACAGCGATGAAATACAAATTTCCTTCATCGCACATTTTCACATTCGCGGGGGCTATGGAAGGGCTGCCGGCAAGGATTTGCGTGTAGGGAGAGAGAGAGAGAGGAGGTACATTACATACTACAGGGGTAATCGCATAGGGCGGAACAAACAGAACTTGGTCGTTTTTTGGGTGCCGATAGGAGCCGCGGGGGTGGTGTCGGCTACTTGGCAATGCTGTCCCAGTCAGTTTGTACCTTAGAGAGAGAGAGCTGCCTAGGTATCTTGGAAGAGGTCATCCCCAAGGCTTCCCAAGTTGTCGCGATCGCTATTGTGGCTATCTGAGGAGCGCCGGGGGAAAGGGGCAGGGGGGATACAAGTGCGAGCGCTTATGCAATTTGGGTGGAAGCTATTGTGATAATTCCGCGGTAGTATTACGTTTTAGAACTTTGCTTCATGATCCCCCCCCCACCAGAGAGGTTCAACTGAGGGATAGACGGCCTTGACTGCCCCGCGCCAAGGGGATAGCCAGGGTGGGTTCAAAATTTCACTGGAAACCCCACTCACACTCACTGTCTTGCTTCAGGATAGGGATCGACTCCGACTCGTCAACCTACGTTGTAGAAGCTGCGGCGCAGACCTGCCTTGAGATGTAGCATTGTCTTCTCTCGCTGTCTAGTGATTCTATGATAGGATCTGTTCTAGCCACCATACGTGTATCCGGATATCGTCGGTCAGCTCTGGATGGAAGGACGTCCCGAAGACATTCCCCTGGCGCAAGGCGATGATATCGCCCGCACCTTCAGGAGACACGGGGCCCAGTTCCCCAGCAGCAGCCGCCTTGTTCGAAGCGTGACGTCCCGGTAGGGTAGCCAGAACCTCTACCCGGGCCTTTTTGAGCTGTGTGAGGTCCTGCGACGTTAGCGGCGGCGATAACTCGGTATCGTGGCCCTTGGCTGCTGTTGTTGTTGTTGTTGTTGTCGTCGTCAACAACTTGTCCACCACAGGTGCCCTGATGAACACGGCCGGGAACGGCGGTGACGGTGGCGATGACTCATTGGCCGCGGCGGCTGCTCCACCGCGCAGAAATTCCAGGTCCAGATCCGTGATGAAGCTCTCCTTCTGCCGCCCAAAGTGGTTCCGGTGCACGCGCACGTCGAGCCCGCCGATGAGCTCTTGGCCGCCTCGCTTGGCCGCGCTGGCTTCTTCGGACAGCATGATGAGACCGGCGCAGGTGCCCCAGACGTGCCTCCTCTGCACCCTGAGTGCCACCACATGCCAGTCAGCGTAAACCCGGGCTGGAAGAAGAGGCGGGGAAAGTGCTCTTGAGAAGGTTGGATAAGTAAGTACTCACTTGACGTATTCGCGCAATGGCTCTAGTAAGCCCGACTGCATGGCGACGAGCGAAAGGGTCGTCGATTCGCCTCCCGGGATGACCAGGCCCGCATCGCAGGATTCGAGCTCCTTGGACGTGCGTACTTCGATGATGGTCACATCCTTGTTGAGGGATGCGGCGGCTTTCTTCAGTGCGTTGATGTGCTCGATGACGCCGCCCTGCAGTGCGAGAACGCCCACGGTAGCACTCATTCTGTCTCTCAAGTGTCGGTAAAACAGCAGGCAGCCAACTGATAGATAGTTCGTAGCATTGATTTTGACTCACCTTCTTGCAAGTTCCTCACGCTCAAGGGGGAGACGGGGGTTGGTATCCACGTTCTGGTTGCCGCTTGTGGAGATAGCCCGCAGGCCTAATAAATATGCATTAGCGAAGTGCTGGAATGGAACGGTGTCCCGGTGTTTGCTTAAGATGCGGATTTTGACGGTTGCATGGCGTCTATCAAAGTGAGGTCATGGAGTACTAAACTCAGTAGGCCGGGATCGGCGACAGGTGTCACTGCGTCAGTCACCCGAGGTATCAATCAATGTCTATTACGTGCATCTCCGCCAAGTCGAAGTCGGAGGATATCGGTCGAATATAAGGTTTTTCTGGAGGACATATAGTCGTTCTCGAAGGTACTCCGTACTAGCCGAATACCAAGACAAGACAAGACGCCCTTCCCGAGTAGAGAGAGAGCAAGTAAGTACACCGAGGTATCCTTTTGCTAATGCGAACGTTTATTGGTCTCGACCCCCGACTTTTCTCTTTTTTCTTCTTCTTCTATTCGCCCTCTTGCGGTTGTTGGAGTAAGCAGAACTAAATAACGGAAAGGACCCTGCCTGCATACCCTGATTGGGGCCAAACCCAATCGCTACTACGACTGACTCTACGACGTACCACTGCCACTAAGAAGACATCGACTCATTGCCAAAGCCGAGGCTTCGGGCCGCACTACATTGACTCATCATAGTTGTCCAGTTCACCATCTTCTTCTGTCACTCTTTCTGCCATTCTACAGCTTCGATTCCTGCATCCTGCAAGCATCTCCCATTGCTTTCATCACCATGACCAACAACGCTAGCAGCAATGGCGTCCCCTCGGCCAGCGACAAGAACTCGTTCAAGGTCAAAGCTGGCCTGGCCCAGATGTTGAAAGGAGGAGTAAGTAGTCTCTGTATGGTCGCTCGATTCCGAGGCTCGCTGGCTAATCCTAGTGTCAGGTCATCATGGATGTCACAGATGCTCAACAGGTAGTACGTCATATCTGATCATTATCTACCTACCCACAGTTACTTGATGTCCTTTTTAGCTAACCTGTTGACTAGAGCCATTCTGCAACGGGATTCAATAAAGCAGAGACCGTGCAGGCAAGCACATGATCGATACTGACCACGGGCTTCTAGGCACGCATCGCTGAAGAGGCAGGAGCTTGTGCCGTCATGGCCCTGGAGCGGGTACCCGCCGATATCCGCGCTGAGGGTGGCGTGGCCCGCATGTCGGACCCGGGCAAGATCAAGGAGATCCAGGAGGCCGTGACCATTCCCGTCATGGCCAAGGCCCGCATCGGCCACTTCGTCGAGTGCCAGATCCTCGAGGCCCTCGAGGTCGACTACATCGACGAGAGCGAGGTGCTGACTCCGGCCGACGACGCCTTCCACGTCGAGAAGGCCGACTTCAAGGTCCCCTTTGTTTGCGGCTGCCGCAACCTCCCCGAGGCCCTCCGCCGCATCGCCGAGGGCGCCGCTATGATCCGCACCAAGGGCGAAGCCGGCACCGGCGACGTCGTCGAGGCCGTCAAGCACATGCGCCAGGTCAAGCACGACATCGCCCGCGCCAAGGCCGCCCTCCAGGAGGGGGGTGACCTCGCCATCCGCGCCCTCGCTCGCGAGTTCGAGTGCGACCCCGCCCTGCTCAAGGAGACAGCCGAGCTCGGCCGCCTGCCCGTCGTCAACTTCGCTGCTGGTGGCGTAGCCACACCTGCGGATGCCGCTCTGATGATGCAGTTAGGTACGTTTCTTCTTTCCTTTTTAAGATATCACCCACAACCTTGCAACTACGTACCTAGCTGAGCTAACCTTTCGTTCTCCTCCAGGATGTGATGGTGTCTTTGTGGGCAGTGGAATCTTCAAGTCGGGTGATGCTGCGAAGCGGGCCAAAGCCATTGTGAGAGCCACGACTCATTTCCGGGACGCCAAGGTCTTGGCAGAGTGCAGCGAGGGTCTGGGCGAGGCCATGGTGGGCATCTCCGTCAACAGCATGAGACCGGAGCAGAAGATGGCCGGCCGAGGATGGTGATCATGATTGGGTATGTGAACAACGAAGAAGAAAGACAGAAGCGAAGCGAAGCGCGCTTTGTCGTTTTGGTCTAGTTAGTGTCATTCGCATATAATCAATCACCACACTCTCGCCATCTCTGCATCCTGTATCTAGTATTCTCGAGAAGATGGCAATGAATTTCAAATTTCAGAGTCACTTCTTTCTGCCTCTTTCCTCCACGGTATGATCACACTAGGTGCAGCAATCCTTCAGCAGCTTCTAATATACGTTACAACATAGGTACAATCGCCTGTAGTATCCCACAGGTGATACGTCTGTATTGCTTCACTAGGAGAAAGGTTCTCACATGCTATACTCCTAAGAATGTATGCATGGGTAATGTTAACAGGTTTGTAATAGCGCCTTAGTCAGATTCTAGAAGAAAGCGGTGTTCTTTACTTTGCACTTGATTTCGTTTCGGTGCAGCCTCAAAAACATACATCCTTTTGTCGTCGATGGTTTTCATTGACCTAGGTACTTACCTTTCATTATAGGTAGGTGCTCATCTCATTTCATAATCGTTCCAAAACCTCTTGTCCTATCAAGCCTTTTAACAGCATGTGTATAATTAAGAACAAATGTCCTTGGGTCTATGCTCTATGTTCCGATTAAACACTCTTCCTGTCTGTGTTTATAATAGCTCTACCAGTTGCCTTGCACCAGAAACTCCTCTCGTTGTCGATGTTCCCTTTCTACCCAATCCTTATCCGCTAGGTGGTTTCTCATCAGTGCTCTAGGAGTGATCGTGGGTACTAACAGCCACCACGGTTCGATTATAAAGAAGTTAATCCTTGTGTGTTGCTAAGCGTTTTCCTTTATTACTGAACGCTAAACCTAGCACAGCGCTTCACAAGGGCTTCTATATTAATATTCCATCCTTAGTATAAGCGATAGTAAACAAGAGGTGGTCGCCAAGTGAGGCCTTCAGAATAAGTAAGTGTGCGTAATGAGTGATCGCCGAGTGAGATGTTCATTGCCCCTAGAAACTCTGGAGCTCTGTATATTAGTCCGAAACTTCTGTCTATATGTTCACCAACCCTCCCCTTAGTTTATCACTGACCACTTCCTAGTCACGAGCCATCTCTTTGATAATTATGACCTCCTTCATTTCTAACTGTGGCTATCTGCTCCCACAAGAGACAAGCATCGAAAGACAAGAAAGAATCATCTTACAGCGTCCCAAGTCTTCTCAGCTCAAGGATCTGCTGGATTTCCCTAGACCTTTTAGCCTCCCGCTCGAAAGCTGCTCTCTGAAGACCCTATACCTAAAGACATCCCATTCAGCGACCTGCAACTTGAAGGATCCCTGCCCGAAAGCATCCCGCCCGAAAAGGCCTTACTCGAAACCCTTCTAGTCAAATGCTTGATGATCGAAGACATCCTACTCGAAAGGATACTAAGGGGCGAAAAGAACACATGTATATACACACTCGCAAAGGCACACGGTGCATCAAAACGAAGTGAATAAAGTCTATAGTAGTTAAAGATGTGGAATAAGACGCACTTCTGGTCCGTGGCAAGTCCGGCGTGTCTCGTATATATACGGATAGGTAGCACATCCCACCTCTTTCAGGAGGTTGGGGTTGTCATCTGCGGTTGCCAGTCTCCTGGGGATTAAATAAATATTATCATGTCTTCGAAACCCTCCTGCTCTGATGCCCTCACTTGAACACATCATATCCCATATCCTCCCGTTCAAAGATATCCTGCACTTGAACCGTCCGTGTTCAACTTCAGCTGTCCTGCCGAAACGTAGCCCCGACAAGAGAAACGCATCAATTTGAGACCTCCTACCAAGATCAAATACTTGAGTCATTGGGAGTTAAATTTCCTCGCACAGAATTTGCATTATCCCAAGGTTCGTTCCTGTCCATCGTGGCAAAGTCCAAATCATACACAAATTACTCGTCTCTGAATCATAAGTTGGCAAAGGAGGGAGCAACCTTGAAGCATAGGCCATTAGTACAGGCCAGTCGTGGTCGTGAGCCCTCCTTGTTGGACGGAATGGACGGTTGAGTACTAATCAAATTAACTCGCCAGGAAACATTCCACGGCCACAGCCTCGTCGGCAAGCACCCGTTTGGGCTTTTCGGATATACTACTGCTCTCGGAGATCGTGTCTATAGCGGTTGTGTGAAGCATTTGCGAAAACAACCTGAGTGCCGTTCTTCCTCGTCATCCCAAGTTGTCGGAGACCTGCATAGGTCTTACCATCTTCATGCCAAAAGACTCAGAATTAAGTAGCCTCCGCGAGAGGTTGAGGTAAGAATCATCCGAACAAACAACTCATCATCGCGGGTCTCCTTACTCAACGTGGGTCGTGATAAAGAAATCTGACCCGCAACGTCACAGTTCAAGAGATTTCAACCTCGGCAACCAGGTCGACTTCCACCACTTCCACCATTTCCTCCGCAACACTGCGCCCCAAGAGGTTTCTCAACCTTAGCACCCAGCTCGACTCCGCAGCCCCCTTCATAGAATCACGCTTCAAGAATTTCCGATCCCAGCACATAGCCCGACTTGACAACTTCTTCTACGATATCAGGGAGACACCGACCTTCACGACATCGCGTTACATGCTGCTTGAGTTGCCTCGTTGCTATTGGGGATCCAATACCATTACCGGCACACGACTTCTAGCTCTGTTCGAAGAGTCGACAGCGAGCCTACGATTTCCTGTGTGGCATCACACGCCATGATTCTTGACTCGCAGAATCAACATCAAGGTGCGTAATAATATCAATTCGTCAAATCATGGCCGGGGGCGCAAGTTCCATTGCAGCACTATACTCCAGGTCTTGACCGGTAGCACGTACAGAACTGAAAAAGGGCACCTTTGAGCTGTAGCGTGACACGCTGGGGCTTCACCAGTGTTGACTGCAAAGCCAGCATCACAACTGCCATACTAACAAAACCAGTGTCCCAGATCTAACGTATAGAATCCACAAGGTAAACATTTCAGTTTGTTTCCCAACACCATACCCTTTGTCCCTAGGTAAGCTTGAATACGGCAGATGACGATCGTTGTACTCCCCCACCCCCCTATTTCCCCAGAAAGAAGTGTATATCCAGATTGGAACCAGAACCGCTACACTTGTATGCACACCACGATACTTTCTCGCCTTCGGATATGCTCCATTTCAAGGGAGTCACCAAGAGCCACCCACGCAAAACCACTTTGTCCTCCTACTACATAACCCCAAGCCAAGGCCCTCAAGCGTCATCACTAACTTGCAAGCTAACAGTTCATACTACAAAGGACGCATACTACCCCCCACACCAACGTATTCCGCAAAATCGATACTTGTCATCCCGAGCTCGACTCCCTGAACGCATAGTAAGTAGAACCGTAACATACCAGACACCTCCCACACCACCTTCTCCCATACCACACTCATAACGCCAGCATCCTTCTTCCGTGCCTTCCCCCACTTCCCCCAAAACTGCGAGGCTCGGAGGCTCGCAGGCTCAGCACACAACTTTTTTCAAGTTCCCAACTATCACTGTTCTGCCGCATTTCACCCGCAAGACCGGCAGCCTGAACACTACAGCTTCATCCAACCCTTTCCGACTTGGTTCAGCAAAGTAGGTATCGTCCAATATCACCGTAGGTTGCCCCACCCATCACCCGCAGCATTCACACCGTCAACACCCCCAACCTCTCCAACGCCTTGCACAACATCCTCAAACATCGAACATCACAGACCATGGTGAACAGCTTCCACAGCGCAACGCAGTAAGCAAGTACCATCATCCTACTAACCCGCCCATCCCATTGCCTTCACTACTAGCTCACGGAGAAGTTACAACTACAGCCCATTATTATCTCCTCAATACCTAGGTACTTAGGTATGCACCCAGAAAAGAAATCCAACATACTTTCTTTTCCCGTTCTCCTCCGTTTCCTCCGTACTTCTCCTTCTCCGCGTAACTTCCCTTCTACGCGTACGCTCCCTTTTCACACCATCCTGTATTCACTCGAGGATGCTCCCAATTTTCGAGTACTTCAGGTCCCCACTGACCGCTGAGATACTCTGATCAACCTTGACTACCAGGCCTAACTTCAAACTGACAGGTTCAGAACCAGCCCATCCTTTCATCATCATCCGAAAACACTTTGATTCTGGGGAGGTAATGCAAGGTAAGTACAGACACCCAGCTTTCATTCCGACTAGTTGCACCATTGTGGCCCGCGCCACCAGAATCCGCCTTTGCCACGTCCTTCACCGCGCGACTTGCCGCATCGCGACCGACACCGACACCTTGCACCGGCCACGTTCCCAACACAGAATCACCACGGGAAGCGATTCACTTCGTCTGCTCTCATTCCTCTTCTCCCATTTCTCTGGTAACCTTCTTAACCCCATCCCCAGCTTAACACCGCGAGTCCTTCAACAGCGGCCGTCGAAAATACAAGGTAAGAACACAGCTGCAACGCGAAACGACGCGAAATACTCTTCGCGATACGCATCCTTTCCTAGGAGACTGGTGTCTCCAGCCATTAGAGCAGGTTTAATACTGTCATCGTCTCCCTAGCCCCTGCATCTTTGTTTCGTCCTTTTCTTTTTTTATCCCAGCTTCTTCGGCGAGAAGAGGATTTTTTTAATCGCACTTTCTTTTCGGCGATTAGAGGGTGCCCTCCTTTTTTTTTATACCTTCCTGTCGGCGATAAGAGGGTTTAACCTGTTTTTTTATAGTCCCTTTTTCCTAGGTGAAAGGGGTTATACTATCTCGACTTGAGGATTCAGCCTTTCACATTTCCTATCTCTGGGTTTTAAATACTTATTATTCGATACGACAAGACCGTGCTTTTTATTAACACCTTTCATTGATAGAATCATTATGCTAACATATTTCATGCTTTACAGTAGTCGAGCTTTACCCTGTCGCTGATCGCAGGCCGATCTGTCACATACTATACCTTTCTCCAACCATTATACCATCCATTGCTTGCTCTTAGCACCGCGCCGTTCATTATACGACCCGAAATCCACGGTTTGCTATACGTTCATCGCTCGACTCGCATATGCTCTATTAGTAGCTGAAGAACAAACACTCTCTCCCTCCAGTTGAGCTACTGCCACCATGGATCCTAACATGCCGATAAACCAGAATGAGCTAGCATTCCCCCATGCTCCTGCAGACCCCAATGCAGCAGGCGAAACCCCTGTGCAGAATTACCACTACGTCCCATATACGTCAGAACAGATTTCTGGATATAGACAGGTTTGTGGGGGGGCCTTCGTCTCGTATTTTAACAATATGGAGCAAGCCAACGCCTCGTACCCCAATTGGCTCGCGATTGGGAATGTCCCCGTGGCACCGGAGACAAATGACCGGGAGCAGAACATGTTGTCTCAGGACGACATACTTTTGGTGCAACGGCTATATGAGGCCTTCCGGAACACAGAAGATACCTTTGAAGAGCGGAAGGATGATGGCGGATCGGCGACCCAGCAAGAAGATGCTCAGGGGAATGCTCAAGGAAGCAGTTCGGGACGTCCAACCAAGTCATTCTCGAAGCCAATACTCAAGGTAATCAATGGTGTGCCCGACATCGACATCCAGATTCTCTGCTGGCGTCTACTGGTAAGTATCCTCGAACTGAGTTTCTGATCAAAACCTCTGGTGCAAAGATAGCATGCTGAGTCTTTACAGACGAATATCTACGCGTCGCAGGCTGGGAGAACCACTCTCCCGCTGACTTACACGGTGAAAGCAAGAGGACATGGAGAGTTCAATGGCTTCATGGAGAGATTCGAGGCTGTTGAACAATCTCTTCGAGTAAGTCCAGCAAAAGTGTTGAAAGGGGCTTGTCCGATTGTTTCTAACTTGGCCAAGTCTTCCAAGCTCCTGTGCAAAGACATTCTGAATGGAGATGAGCATATCTTCCGGCTTGCCTGGAACCCCTATATGGAACTGAGAGTAAGTGAATACATTTGATAAAATTGCAGACACGTCCGCGACTGACCTTGTGCGCAGCGTAAGAATCAGAACCAGACGGGCAACGCCCGCCGCGATGTCCAGAATCGAACTGGGGCCTTGGCCATAAACAATGGCATAATCGAGGTGCAACATGGCAAAGTTTTCGCAAAGGCGGGTGGCCGCGACGGGGAATTGGGTGATCTAGCCCTACCTAGACACTCAAAATTCTTGGACGCGGCTATGGACGACATACCGACACGCACAGGGAAAACGGACGTGGCCTTGTGCCAGCAGGAATTGGGGATCAAAAGAAAGCAGACGAAGACCCATGGCCGACAGCAGCGGCCACTGAAGCGTGCTCGGTCCACTCACACTCCTGTATCGCAAGCTCCTGGTGTGCAAGCCCCTGCTGTGCAAGCCCCTTTCGTGCAAGCTCCTATGCCACAGGCTTCTCAACCACAGCAACTACCAGATCTTCCTCTTCTCGATCAGCCTCTCCCGGAAGGTTGGGGTATCGAAGAGCTACGCGTGTTAGAGATCCTCGGCCCCGCTGTGGAAGCAATGAGTAATCCTTCTAACGTGACAAATAGGAGCGTGCCGACATCATGTCCAGGGACAGGACATACTGCTCCTCAGGTTCCACAACGTGATGACTGGATGACCCATAACGCACCGGACCCCAGCTTCCATCCGCAACAGCCCTGCTACAATCCCCATATGGTTACGCAGCCACCACAGGGGGCTCAATTCTCCGTTGCAGGCCCTCACTACCAAGGTCATGGCACCGACTACCGACAAGGCTCGATGAACCATAACAATAACAGCACCCTCGTCCAAGCTGGCCTTGGGCTTAATCCTGTGCAATATTCCCCCAATGGATTCATTGGTAACAACCCCAGTCAGGGCATGCAGTGGCAGCCCAATGCCCCTTCTCACCATGGTAACGTTCCAATGAACGTTTACCCAGGACAGACTCATGCTGGTAATCACCAAGCTGCACAGTTGTCACCCCCTGCATCCCAAGGCAACGGTATCATTCCACTGAATGGTAATCCAGCACAGACTCCCAGCAGTAGTACTGCCGCTAGCTCTCCTGCCGCTTTCCATGGCCGTATCCCCCGTTACGTCGCTGACGTGATAGAGTATGCGAATACTCGTGGCAACCAAGAACCTCCCCATTAATCTCCTAAACACAGCTGATACATCCATAACAACAAGAGGTTAGCTCATAATTGATCATTCTTAGACGGCGCACCAACAAAACACGGAGACGACAATAAGCTCCGAGGTTAGTACAATATTTTCTGGTCATTGCTAGACAGACGGTGCTTCACATGCACACACACAAGCATACACGACTGCTTTTACGACTGCTTTTACGACGACATGAAAATGGCGAGAAGAAAAAAGAAAACACCAAAAAAAAGACACATGCTCCCCGGCTCACATGGGCTGGACTTGATACATCGGAAGCTGGCGCATCACTGCCATCTTCGGGGTATAGAGTATAGACAGTGCTCGACAAAGTTGGCAGAGATATTCTGCACACTGGCTGGGAACACATTGGGATGGCTCGGATGGCTGGTGGATCATACAAATGGCCACGCACACGAAGAGCCATGGACATAGATCCCTTGCCCCCCTCCCTTGCCCCAGAGTGCGAGATAGTTCTGAAACCTTGCTATTTTGTGTACGATGCGCATGTCTTTTTTGTTTTGCTTGTTTCGATGCTTCTATACGGCGTGAGCGATTTGATTTGATTTCCCCCTTCTCCTTTCCCCGAAGAGATCTCAGCCTGTACTGTATAAAGCTTTGGAGAGGACCTGCAGTAATCTGGGTGGTTGATGCTGATCAAATCTGGGTATTTGCGGGCCAATTCCGAGCTAAACCCGGTGAGTATATAGATGACAGACATCTTACGATGCTGCAATGGATGTAATGGTTAATACCTCTAAGAGAAGTTGGACGATGGGGATAGCCTCTGATACGGGGGAAGATGGCACATATGTACTGATTACCTAAGTAGTTTGAGGATACTGACAGACCGTATAACCGCTCTCAACATGTCAACAGGGCAATCCGCCAAAGAGAAGAGAGCGCACATTAATAATGGAATACCTGATTGGAGCTCTACCCGTCTTGCTTGGATTGGCTTGGCAGAGTCGATGTCGACCAACTATGACGACCGGAAGATAGCCGAGAGGGAAGCACCAGGCAGATCATTTGGCCGACAGGCCGAGAAGACTACTACTACTTACAGACGCCTCCGACAGGTCCCGGAAAGCGGATCTGATCTGAGCCCAACCAGCCAGGCAGTCGCATCAAGAACGGATCGACGAGAGCTGGACTTGGGACTTGGAGAAAGCATCACAACATGAGCCAATCAAGGAGGCTGCAATATTTGGCTTGCGCGGTCTATTTCCCTTTCCCTGGCTGGGCTGGGGCCCGTGACGATCACGTCCATGATATTATTCCCTGTGCACCCTGAGAAGAGCAGATGCCGTTACTCCGCTAAAGATACGACCGAATCAGGCAAGCCGAGCGAGAGCGTGGTAGGCGGCAGTAGGGTAAGTGCATATGTAATGTAAGTAATGTTAGGTTAGGAAGCACACACACACACACACCGGCCGAGACGCGGAGTCGGCGGGCGGGCTGGCCCTGGAGGCAACCAATCAGGGGCTCCGCAAGGGCACGTTCCTGGGAACTTGGACGAGAAGGCCAGCCATGCACGCAGACACTAACCCGACAGACTGACATGTCCTAGCCAATGCCTGCCACATCCCTCGACACAGGGTCCTCGAGGCTGGCTCAGATTGGATTCCTCTGCTTACTATATAACTAACCTAGCATACAGTCATATTGAACACGAGGGGCAGGCGACCAGAAGAAGCTGGAGCCATTCCATTACATGCTTGATGCATGCATGGGTTGGTCGGTCGACTCGTTGTCCAACGGCGTGTGTGTTAATGGAGGACCAAACGAACAGGCCGGTAAGAGATTGCGAGATCACGAGGAATGGGCCATAACGAAAAAAAGATCCAACAACAACCCTCTACAGGACGGTCCTTATTACCCCTGGGCTTGCTTGGCTCGTGCGCCCCTAATCCAGCCATAAGAGAGGCTCCTGTGGCTACTCGGCGAGTTAGTATAACGCCGGGCACGAAGACAAACGACACAGGCGAAACACGGTCGCCCCACGTGCGGTCGCTGAAAGAGACTATTCAATCCCCTCCTCACTGCACATCAAGGCAATCTATGCGGAATCCTGGGCCTAGAGCGCATTAGATGTATGCAGGTGGATTGAGACAGTATGCAAGCCGACGGGGGGCAGGGGGAAGGGGAGGGGAGAGGCGCTAGGTTACTGGAAAGATGGATGGATGGGTGGATTGAACGGTTTTGTGGAGTGAGGCTCGAATCAGGGAATCATTCATTGACTTAGTATTTCCTTAGTATTCCTTAGTCTCAGCCGCGCGACACGCGGGGCTTTCCTTCGCTTTCCCCTTCTCTCTCTCCCCCCTGCGGAATGTTCGCGGGGTTTCGTGGCGACCCATAGCTGCCCGTCGTTGCCAGGCGCATTGGGGATCCGTGCAAGACCATTGGTCCGCCCCAGGGGTCTGGAGCCATTCTAACCCATTCCTTTCCAAGATATCCCAGAGAGACCCATGACTACCCATGACTACCGAAGAAGCTCAACCCAACACTGCTTGTCAGGGTGGGCACATATATATATCTACTTCATGCTTTCCCCCTCACTGGAGCGGGGGGTTGGAAGTTCGCTTCTTTCTGGACATTGTCCAAATCCATATCTATCGTGAGTCTCATTCTCGCCGAACACACACACGTACATACATACACACACATACATATACAACACGTATAAAAGCCTTCTTTCTCAACAATGGAGTTCTCCAAGGTGGGCATCATTGCCGCCTCCACAAAAGAGCCCAATGTCTCGGTGCGCGGCCAGAGATCCGAGGTTCTTTCCCTCCTGGGACCGACCCTGCAAGTAGCTCTGCAATTCCAGCGAATCCTGAGCGTCGTATCGCTCTCCGTCATCCTCCGAACCTATTTCCTTGTCTCCCACATCCTTCTTGCCAGCAGGTTCATTGCCTGGCAGGCACTCGTCACCTCCAAGTTCGTGCTGTTCAAGACGGCCGTCGCCTCCCGGATCGCCAGCAACGCTGCGTGGAACTGCAAGTCCATGAGGCGATTTAGGAAGAAGCTCGAGTATGAGTTCTTCACCTTCGTCCTCGGTGCCGGCGGCAACAACCTGTTTTGCATGATGTTCTGGCCCGGCTGGTGGCTTCTGGCTTTCGTCACCTTGGCAATCTGGTCGTGTGCCGGCTGAAAGGACCACCACATGCACAATGTCAGTAGCTCACAGTACAACGTTCCCACTTGCGCAGTGATGCTGACTCGACTACCACACAGGAAAACCCCAAGTAAAAATCCTCGTTTGATGTATCCATCGGCAAAGAATCTGCCACACCCAGAAACTCGCTCAGAACGAACAAATCAGTAGAAGAATGTGTTACCACTGCGTGGATCCTTGCGTATCTGACCCTGATAGTCATGTTCCGGGTCGAAGTCCTGCCAAGTGCTGGCGGGATAGATATGCTTGTTCCGCTCATACCAACGTCGATCGACGACCTTGGTGAAGGTCGGGTCGTCCGAAGCTCCCTCGAGAGTAGCTATGTCAGGTTGGACCTTGGCGGCACGGCTGGCTGCCGTAGAACTGGGTTCGGCCGAAGTGTCTTCGGTGGTCTCGCTCGAGTTACTCGGCGCCGGCGGCTCGGCGCTATAATCGAACAGAATCTGGTGGTTAGGACCTAGAGTTTTATTCATAATGAAATAGAGGAACTCGTAATGCTACATGTATGTTAGCATACGCACATCATGAAACATGATTTCACCTCCGGGCAAATGCCCCGACGGGGTAGGCGGGAGACAGATAGAATTTTCCAAACACAGATAATTCGGTAGAAAATAAGAAAGATCAACTCACATGTGGTATTATGAGACCCCCCCTTACCAGCATCAAGTCGTCGACGCCGATACGCGCCCACTCTCGGCGGGCATTGGTCTTCTCCCCGACTCCAAGCTCGGCCCCGACCTTTCTGCTCTTGTCCAGGAAGATCCAGGTGAAATCCCCCTTCTTCACCCGCACGACGCCACCGGGGAGGTTCGTACCATCGTAGAAGACGAAGGGGATCGCGATCTCGGTGGCCTTGACAGCTTCTTGCTTCAACAGGAACTCGCGACGTAGGGCATCTCGCTCGGCGGCCTCACGCTGCAGCGCCGACTTGGTCACGGCTCGCGGCACGATCGACACGTTGGTGTTGGCTTTGAACTTGGACTTCTTGACGGCGGCGACTGTCGCTTTATCATTACTGCTCGTCTTGTCCTCCCTGCCGGTGCTGTCGTCACCCCCTTCCTCGCCGTCGTCGTCGTCGTCGTCGTCGCCGAAGCTGAGCTTAGACTTTGCGCCGCCGCCGACCTTGCGCTTCTTGTTGCCGCCGAGGAGCTTCTTGCGCCCCTTGGCCTTCTCGTTCTTGTTGGATGCGTCGCTGCTCGCGTTGGGGTCGGGCGTTCCCGTCTGCGAGCGATCGGTGCTGCTCGCGGCGACGGCGGCCTCGCGCACTTCGCGCTCCTGCTGCTCGAGGACCTCGGCGCGCCGTTTGCGGAAGTCGGAGAGCTTGACTAGGCCGACGGTCTGGTCGGAGACGCGCTGCTGCGTCGTCTTGTTTTGCGCTTGGAAGCGCGAGTCGGGGGTCGACATGGTTGTATGGGGAATCACCTCGATGGTGTTTACAAGTAAGGGTCGAAAGGTAAGTAAAGTCAAGTACTGTCCCCCAAACCTTAACCTTGGGCGGTGACGTTGTTTTTTCAGGGACCCTGGCAAAAGCACTGGCGTTCTCGATCAACAACGCCTGGACAACTGAGTCCAATCACACTTTTAGATTGAAGACTTCACATCAAGACATAATTGTGTTATCGTGTCAATACTCTTCTTGTCCGGTCGATATTTATTCTTTCAATTTCTCCAGCATGAAAGGTCTAGATAAGTTGAACAGCAAATGGAAGGTACCTACATTTCAAAATCTGGCATCCGATGCCGGCTCGGCAGCAGTTGCCAAACCCATTGTTGCAGCCCAAGCATCAGTGATCACTTCCAATTCTACTCCCATTTTTTCATTTTCATACAATTGTGAACCCGCCATTAACCTTCGCACCTGAACCACAAGAAGACACCGCATTGGATTTTCCACGACGCGATACTATGATACGAACAAGTCACATCGATTTTTGTGTAAAAGCGCTGCTACAATGACCATACCGTTCGAGAGTGCACCTTCTGGGAGCTCCTTGCAATCTGTAGCCGATCTGCTCACAGTCGTCATCACTACATCCATTACACCTTCTGCACCGTCTTCGGAGCTCATCGAAGCCATCTTGCAATCTTTTCACCGTCACTGTCCTAGCTTGTCCTCCTGTCGAGTGATTGTCGTCTTCGACAGCTACGATCAGATTGTCCCACAAGCTCGTCTCAAGAGGGGCCAAGTGACCGCAGAGCAAGCAAGTGACTTTGATCTGTACAAGGCAAATGTCAAGAAGCTGGTACTAGAACAGTACTTTCCAGGTCAGAAAGAAATACCTCTATCGCTCACCAAGGGAGAGGCCGAGTTCGGCTCCCCTTGTATCGTCACGAACAGCGTGCCTTTCGAAGCCCGGCAGACTCCCCACAAACATGTCACTTTCGTAGAGCCGTCCAGGCGTCTGGGGTTCGGCCTAGCCGTCCGCGAAGCGCTACGTCTTACTGAAACACCTTATGTGTTTGTCGCTCAGCATGACTGGTCTATTATTTCTGACATCCCCGTCGAGAATCTGCTACATGTCATGCAAGCTTCCGAGAGTGACCCAGCAGTCCCGGTCAAGTACGTGTGTTTGCCTGCCGTGCGTATGCTTTCGTATGCAGTTCATGCCGACGTTATCCGGCATCGTGCCTTGAGAGAGTTAACCTCGACACTGAAGCGCGACTTTCCTGTTACGTCGACCTCCGGGCCGGGGACGAGCGTGCCCCTGACACCTATGTTCTTCTGGCATGACAAGCCTCATATTTGCAGCACTGCGCATTACCTCGCTCGGGTTTTCCCATCTCGTCTTGCAATGCTTCGAGGTGATTTCATCGAGGACAAGATTGGCCAACGTGCGCGCACGCAAATGAAGGAAGGGCTGTGGTCCAAATGGGCTACATGGCTATACTACCCTGACAATGGGAAGCAGCTATGTCTCAGGCATCTACATGGCCGAACCTGGAGAGGCACCGAGGGCGAGGAGCGAAAACTCGCTCTCTACCGGGCTCAGCATGGCATTGCGGCCCCTACTAAAGACGATCTAATGTGAGAGATCATATGCTCACTCATCCGGATCCCAGCACGAGTATGCTTCAACGAGGAGAAGCAAATCACCATCAGTTCGGTCTGTTCAGATTCAATGGCTACGCACACTCCTGATAGCGAAAACCTTGGTTTATATTGGCGAGTGCAACGGCCTCAAACCTAAGCAATCTACTGAATAAACCTATCAGCTTGGGGAAGAGATATGCTCTTGGTCGCGCATCGCGAGACGAGGGCCGGAGGCCACTCCGAACCGGAGCCGCCGACCTATCTTCCACATTTGTGGTAACTAGTCAATTGTTTTCCACGCATTTTCAATCTCCTCGATGAGCCACTGCTCGTCTCTATGGTTTGCGTCTGCTAGGATCTCTTGCACGAGCTTCTCTAACATAGTCCTCTCTGCCTCCGCTAAGCAGGAATCAGGCCTGCTGCCAGCTTCCACAGAAATATCGTTTCTGGCGGATAACATGTGTTCGTTCTCTGCGGCGACGAGACCGTCAAGCCATACATCTGCCAGTGCCTGACCGAATCGGTTCCCCTGGAGCTGCTTGATGTGCTGGATCGCTGATGTTGCTTGTTTATATAGCTCTTGGCGGAATCTTGCGATTGAGAGGAATTCTTCGATAGATCCCTCTCTACAGGCCTCGGCCCATTTGCGCCGCATTCGTGAAGATGACAAGCTGCATAGAATTGGTGGTGGCTGGCTCGCACGCTGCAGCACAAAGCGATGTGCAAACACCGTGTTGGACGCCACGGTCTCGAAACAGTCTGGGCAAACAGTACAGCCATCCGCACAACACCAGAGACCATTGTTATTTGTACTTCTCCGAGGGCAAGGGCACACCATGGTTATCCGGCGAACGTACCTCTCAAACACACTGAAGTCTCCGACATCAACAACTTGAGCGAGCTTTTCGACAAATGACAAGAAGTGTGGTGCTGCCGGATTCAGGTCACACAATCTCACCATCGAGTCCGAGTTTGCTTGAGCATCAGCAAGGTCGAAGAAAGGACCCATTCCGCAAGGCGCTATGATTCCACAATAGCAAGCCTGGCAAATCTGGAAGCCCCGGCAGCCACCCTGAAGCGTATACCATGGCCCGCCCCGGATTCCTGACTGGCTACAAAACTTGCTGCCCGCAATAGCAGTCGCTGCATTGCTGAAAATGTTGTAGTCGTTCCTCGTTTGGGCGGCTTCCAATGCTACCATGATAGACCCCACTGATAACGCACATCTGAACTTGATCGTCGTGTCGACACAGGAGGTATGGTGTCGAGCTTGGGTGAAATGGCTATGGAACGTGGTCATGGCCACGTTATCGAGAAAGCAAGCCTCACAGATCCACAGATTCTTGTCCTGTGCGATGGGGATAAACCAGTCAGTGCTAGACGCCGCCACCATCCTACCTTTACAATCAGAGGCTCGAAGTCGCTGTTTCGCCGCAGCAAGAAAGGCCCCCCAGTCGTTGCATCTTGCGAAGGTCTCTAGTGAGCGCTGAACGTCGCGGATGCTGAAAATGCACTTCCTGGCGTCAGTAGCGTCAGGTGATTCAGGGGCCACCTCGAATCTACCCGCAAAAGCGGTCTCTTTCACGCGATCCTCGTAACAGGCCTCGCAGCACTCCAATTTCCCTAGTTCCTCATCAACATAAGCGAACCAACCTTGCTTCATGGAGTTTTCCGAGTCGCCAACTTCGGGACAATCAGGTATCGCGTTTCGGTGATCTGCGAACTCGATGATCTTCCCAACACTTCGGTCCCTGAGGGCTTGTGGCCAGAGGATCGATACGATACGCGGCACCCAGAATCGGCAACGCGACGGGGCCCCAGCTGGAGGCGTGAAGCTTGTGAATAGGTGTGCAAGAGAGGTGCCCTTGATATGCGATACGAAGCATCGGGAGCAGGCGAGGAAGTCTTCTTGCGCCTGGAGTCTATACCAGACGGTGGGATAGTAGAGGGTCTTTTGCTCTGGACACTGGAAAATGACATTGCTTGGTGGGCCACTTTCTCGTATTATTGGCATTCGACCACATGTCGAGGAGCTCTCCGTATGAAGAGGCAGCAGCGTGTCGTTTTGAGCAGATTCATAATGTGTTGCCCTGATAGTCTCTGGAGATTCGGTCCATGTTCGGGTCAATTTCGCCGATCCAGAACTTGCTGACGTCCCAACAGACGCTTCTGAGGTTGATGGCGTGTTATGTTCATAGGATTCTGCACTCAACGTCGCTGAGACGTCGTCTTCCTGTATTCTGTCAGGGTCTAATTGGGGCATCGCTTTCCTCGCTTTCTGATACAGTATGAAAGCTCAATATAGGATGATTTTCCGTGTGAAGCGAGAGGGTGTTGGTGTAGGATTCTTGAGATGCTATCAAAATCTCACTGGGTACATCGATATGGTAGAAAACATCGGAAAATTAAAATGAAATCAAATCCAGACAGCCTTTTAACATCGCCTATCAATGCAGTGAATTTAGTTGACCACTTACTGGCATGCTGTAGGTCTGTGAAAGTTCTCTAAAAGCAAATTGTCAGATGTGGAATGTCTAAGTGAGTACTTAGTGATACACACAAGACTTGGGCGTTTACACAGAACCCGTCATTCGATAGAATTAGCCATTCTTCTAAGACTCCTCCTAACACCCGTTGCTGCTATAGGTGCTTGCTCCTCTCCTCTCCTCTCCTCTCCTCATCAATATAGAGCGAAATGCTCTCAAGAAGCGACCAAGCGTCCAAAGAAAGGGGGCTTTCCCTATCAAATCTGCTCCATGATGGTCCTCGCGGCCACTGCCCTGCCACCGCCATCGCGCCCACAAATCTCCGCCAGCTCCTCGGCCCGCCGCCGCATCTCCACCGCGCGCGGCTCGCCCAGGGCCACCACGTCGACCAGGGCGGGCGCCAGCTCGCGCGCCGAGTTCAGCGGCAGCGTCCGCCGGTTCGCCCAGCGGCCGATGCCCAGCAGCTCGGCCCGGTTCGCGAAGTCGAAGCAGTCGATCCAGACCGGGAGGACGATATGGGGTACGCCGGCACTACAGGTCTCGTCGCACAGGCTTTCTCGTCAGCTTTCATGTTCTGGGGCCGCCCCATGAGGGGCATATGTATAAGTACGTAGACACCGCACCGCACGAGATAGATGGCGAAAAGCTGGCTCAACTTGCCTTACGGCTTCCAAGAACGAGTTGGCTCCCCCGTGGTGCACCGAGCAGACGACGGTGGGCTCCGCCAGGATGGCCGATGGCTCCGGGTGAAGCCACGGCACGATCCGGACCCTGTCGCCGTCGAGTTCCTCCTCCAGCACGCCGTGGATGCGGCTGCCCGGTTCGGCGGCCGGGTAGTTGCCGCGTTTAGTCAGCTTCCAGAGGACCTGCAGGTTATCTCTCTCGCGCCCTCTCTTGCCATTCTCTTTGACCATCCCCTTCTTCTTCTTCTCCTCCTCCTCCTCGTCGTCCGCGTAAGACGCGGCGGTGGCGTGGGCATGGTCGAAGAGCGCGCGCAGCGACCGCGCGATCTCCAGCGCGTCCCACTCGGTCGTCTGGTGCAGCGTGCCCGTGTTGATGTAGACGGTGGGGCCCCGCGCCAGCCACGCCGCCAGGTCCGGGTCGGCGGCGGATACGGCGGGGGCCGGCCGCACCATGGGCCCGCAGGGAACCAGGTGCCCGGGGATGCGCAGGTGCGGGAACTCGAGCGCGGGCAGGTTGGCCACCAGGTACTTGACCCCGCGCGGTGGGAACCGGTTCAGCAGGTTCAGGGTCAGGGGCGTCCCGCCTGTGCGCTGCCGCACGTACTGCGTGAGGGCTCTCGTGGGCTGCATGATGAGGATGTAGAGGATGATGTACAGTATGAAGTAGACGTTTAGGGGGATTAGATACCAGGGTAGTGGATACGGTAGACCAGATGCCAGGCTAGTGGAGGGCGGTCAGTGTCAGTCTCTTTGTCAGCAACAGCATTCCGTTTCATGCCTGAACATGGATGCTCGTTACTTACGCGGGGTACTTCCACAATGCCTGGCCCCACGGCTGGAACGGCATGGAGAAGTCCTTGATGGTGTTGGGCGCCAGTATGCAGAACTTGGTCTTGGTGTGCACGCAGGCCGTGACGGCGGGCGAGAAAGCCGGGTCCACGGCCGCCACGTCGGGCTTCACGGTCTCCAGGATGAGGGCGCGGACCGACTCGAAGATGTCGGCGAACTCGGGGCCGTCCCAGGGCGACGTCAGCCGGAGGAGCAGCCGGAGAAACTTGGGCGTGTTGAAGAAGCCCGGCCGGAGCCCGTTGTACTCCTCGAGCCGCAGCTCGGGTCGGCCCCACGCCGCCGACATGTCCGTGCCCTGTATCCGGTGGAAGACGAAGGGCCGGGCCCCCGCGCACTGCTGGGTCGCGTACTCGGACGCGGAGAGCACGAGGCCGGATAGCGGGCCAAAGGACGCTAAGTGCACTTCGACGTCGCCCCGGTACAGCTCCGCCAGGGCGTGTGCCGTTGCCAGGTGCACGCTGGCTTGCCCATGTTCGGAGTTGGTGAGGAGAAGGACGCGTTTCGGGGCGCCCATTGGTTCGCTTTATGGGTGGATATAGGCTGTCTCTGCACAATAGAACGAGTGGCTTTCCCTGCTCGACAAACAATATCAGTAAGACCTGCAAGCCAATACTTCCCGACGTTAAGAGATACTATGAATAGAAAGTGCCGTTACTGCCGGCTTCTCCTGGCTATTTATGTAGCTCACCCTACCTCGGCGGTAGTCGCTGCCCACCCATTCGAAAGCGTGAATAAGTCTTTTGTTGCTTCCCCTCCTACTCCTCCTTGAGCTATTTTACGAAAACCATGGCATGATCGTCCCGAAACAGCTGGTGCTGCAACTTCCCCTTGGGCAGGGTGAGAGCGGTTGGCCGGCGCAGGGCCTTGGCATTTATCCGGAAACAGTGCCCCGTTGGCGCCAACAGGGCCGCGCATGTCGTGATACGACGCCTCCTTACCCGGTTTACGGGTAATGCCAAGGACTGGATATTGCCATGGGCTGTGATTCGTCCAAACCCCGGCAGTGATCGAAGATGCGAGATGCGAAGACTCACACGGAGCTGAAGATTTAATATCTACCCGTGAAGCCACAGCGCGCGACAGTGACGAAGCGCGGCTCACCCTCCTCCGGGCGTGATCTTTTTCCTCCTCAGGCGAAAGCTCTGCCCCCCACTGAGCCGATTCCCCTCCATCGCGTCATGTCTCGGACTACCCTTTTGGTCAAAGCCAGACCTAGTGCACAAAAGGAAGATCGTCATGGTGCCGCTCACTTAATTACACCGAGATGGCATGAATCTGCTCTATCGCCAACATGGATTGTCACTACGTGTGCATGTTTCCGCGATGGGGAATTAATAGTTCAATGTGATAGCGTCCTCTAATGCGTTTCTGCGTGTGAGCATGACACTCTTCTGTTTTCGGTCTTCTAGATACCTAGCGATTACCTTACTAGACCCACACATAGATATACCGATGTTCCGTGGCATTGTCCGCAATTTGGCATGGAGAGGGCAGCAGAGGAAGGAGGTTAGCATATTCATCCCTTGATTAGGATTAACCCGCTTCGACTCATGACCTCAGCGTACTGCGATATAGGAGAGCCGCATGACAGCAAGTATACTCTTTTAGTACGCCCATATGACCATCTAGGCGTCGTGTTGAAGACAACTCTAACTACTTTGTTCACTGTGAGTTGCTTTAAACATAACTTACGTCCTATACACAGTTGACCCCTGAGACATCATGGCGCGGATATAATCCAACTTTTTGAAAGGGTTGCAACAACTAAAGATGTGATAATTTGGTACCTCTATAGGTAAGTAGTTTAGTCAAGAATTTCCCGTTAATTATTGCATGTTTTGTTTCTGTTTGGCGATCATCTCTACTATGGGGTTTTCTTGTAAGCTGGCAATGTTCAAAAGTTAGGCAACTGTATAGTGATAGATACGAAGATTTCAAGTGCACTATTCCTGCCGGGTTGACTTGATTTGGAGTGATGGTGTCCCCACGTTAAATGCAATACTACTTAAGTAATTAGTATACCAAATGATCGAATGTAACTCTGAACACTATAACTATAGGAAGCGGTTTCATGCTAGGTGACTACTTAAGTAAGTACTTAGTCGGTTGAACTTTTGCCGCCAGTCACCCACAGCATGCAGTGACCCGATACGGCTTTGGCACAAATGACTGGATTTAACTCGGGAGTTTCAACGCAATCGAGCTTTGGATGTTGTTGTTCTGCATTCAATGTTGGTTCTGGGGACCGCACAAAGCTTACGCGGCCGCGTACGAAGATCCGAGCAGTCTGAGGAGCTGCAAATTCAGACCCGGCTTGGCATTGGGTCGGAAACAGTGTGCAATTGACATCAACCACCTCTACTCCGTACATCTTCATTTGTTTGCACGGGCAGGGACAACAAACAGGCGTTGGATACGGCATCGACTGTCGGTGGGAAAGGAAAGCGATAGAGGTCACGTGGGCTTGATTGATTGATTGATTCAATCCTGTTCCGTGTCTGCGCGTCTGCCTTGGCGCGCAGAAGCTCGACCAACCAAAAAAAATAAAATAAAATAAAAAACCCAGCAGCACTTTCATTCCATCCCCCCACTTCCGGGCCTTGTCCACCTCACTCAGCAAACAAACAACTCTCTTGTTTTTCCCATTTGCCTCGGATCTCTTGAAACCAACCGGTCAAAGTTTCGATTCCCTGTTGTTGAACCACTCTTGCTCACCTCAAGTAATTCCTTCCCCAGTCTCCAGCAGCCCTGCCCTCAGCAACTTCCTGCGCCTTCGCTGCCGGTGCCTGCAGCTTAGCTTCCTTGCTGCCCTAGTCCTTGCCTCCAATTCTGCCCCGGAAGTAGTGGGCCGTCAGCTTCTGTCAGGCTCCCTCCCACCCAGCCGTCTCCCGACTCCCTAGTCATGGACATCCGCAACGAGGCCGAGATGGCCATCGGAGACACCCAACAGGTCCTGCAAGCCGCTACGGCTTGGATGGGCACCTTTATCGCCACCGACCAGCGGAAGGACAAAATTATCCAAGTAAGTCACCATGCATCATCCCCTCTTCCCAGCCTGGACTACCACATCCATGATGGATGCACTCCATTACTCCTCTGCCGTTACTTTACTGCTTAACCGGGGGGCCCTGCATGCAATGTGCTTGCCTCTTTTGTGTCCCCATCGCACCATCCACCTGTCACCTCCCTGGTCGACGGCGTGTAGATCTGTTTGTTGGTCAAGCATGCTTCCCGACCCTCCGTTTCTCTGCTACCTCGCGAGACACCCTTGGCTAATGTGCAACCATAGGAGCTCCTTCGAAGGTTAGAGAGCACCGAGGCCACAATGGACCAGCTCCAGGGGGATCTAGCTGCTGAGCGCAAATCCCGCCGCGATTATCAAATGGAGTCGGACAGATCCACCCAAGATATGAAACGACTGGAGCAGAAGATTGTCTGTAACCTCACATCTATTCTTCGTGATTCTATATCTAACCATCATCGCAGAAAGATGGCTCTTTTATCGTGGTTCTTATAGATGGCGACGGAGCCAAGTTTGCCGACCAGTATCTCCGGAGTCCTTTAGAGGGCGGTCCTGTGGCTGCACAGGCACTCAAACAGGCGGTTCGGGATTACCTGCAGGCCGATAACCATGATTTCAACACCGAGGATATACCCATCGTTGTGCGTGCTTACGCCAATCTCAATGATCTGGCCAAGTCTCTCCGCATGTCAAATGTCATCGACCGTGATGAAGATATGCGAATCTTTGCCGAACAGTTCACCAACAGCAGAGCTGAGGTCGATTTCGTCAACGTCGGCAGGGGAAAGGAGAATGCAGACTCCAAACTACGCAAAATGCTCAACCATTATCTAAGAAATCTTCAGTGTAAGAAGATCTTCGTTGCATGCTGCCATGACAACGGCTACCTCCAGTACGTATCAGCTTATCCTTCACATGCCCACATAGCCCTATTGTCCATGAGGAGAATCGTGGCATGAGGCGTCTCAAAGACGATGGCTAACTTGCTCCTTTGCAGTGATCTTCGGGATTATAGTGACTATGCCGAACTCCGCAATAGGATTGTCTTAGTTGAGACCACCCCAGCCGAGCATGGTTTTAGTAGGTGTTTGCATACTTATCTTTCCAACGCCTCCATCCAGTTTTGTATGGAAGCGTAGTGTTTTTTCCTTGGTCACAGGGAAATTGTCAACCCCCCGCATCTTCCCTGCTCTTGCATCTTTTTCTTTCTTTTTCTTTTTAGTACGCTTGCTGATCCATGAATTCCACAGAGCAACTCCCATTTGATCTTACAAGCTTTAACACTGTCTTTCGATCCAATACCCTCTTGAACGAAACCAAAAGGGCATCTGCTTCATTCTCTGTGCCTAGCAGTCTTCCTATTCACCCCTTCCCTCCCGTCCCTATGATCCAGCCCGACCATGGAAGCCAGAGAAGCATACCTGCCATGTCTCCTCCTATTAAGCAAGTGCCTCCGAGACCTGTGGCCAGTCCTCCATTCACGGACTCTGCTGCATCGACTCCAGCCACCATGCACGTAGACACTGAGCCGGAGCCACAGCTTACTCGTACTGCTAGTGTACTTAGCTCAGGAAATGGAGGAGTCTCGATCAGCTACGCTAAAGCCGGCGGCTCTGAAAGTCTCCAAAACATCGACATTGCGGCAAAGCCGAAGAAGACAACGAAGACGATGCTATTCAACGCTGATGGTCACAGGATAGATCCCCCCACCAAACACCCAGCCAACACTCCCGCTCAGATTACATATCAGTCTAAGCTCGAAAAGGTTAACCCTAATGCATTCTGCAACGATCAATATCTCGTTGGCCGATGCAAACGCCCCAATTGCGAACGCATTCACGATGTCGAGTTGAGTGCCCAGGAGATCGCCATACATCGTTACAAGGCGCGTACGAGTGTTTGTCCTCGCGGACCGATCGAGTGTTTCGATTACGATTGCTACTTAAGTCACCATTGTCTCAAAGATCCTAGATGTACGAGAGGAGCTGGCTGCAAATTTGCCAATACCGAATGGGGTAATCTACACCTCGACACCAACGAAAAGCTCCAGCCTAGCCTACGTTGGACTGATGGCATTGACTTTCCTGATCGTCTGGACTAACAAGTCCCAATATTACTTTACACGACAATACCTCCGGCATGGCACAGGCTAATGATCTAGCCGAGGCCCTATCATGTCAAATCCATATGGCTCTATCTTAAACGGCCTCTTGATAGGGGTCAAGGGTTCTTTTTTTTCCATTTTGTCACCAAAAATTAGGTCCTCAACACAGAATGCTTCTATTTCTATCAGGAAACTTTTCACAGGATTCGGAAGGCTTGAAAAATGATGGTGATAGCAAGGGGTTGCCGGTGGAGAGCAACTGAGACACTTCAGGTACCATGACGTGGTGGCCGAGACATCGTTTCCCCCAAGAGTCAAGTTATCTTTGCTACTATGGAGGCTCATCACGCACACTTAGGAGTCACATTCTCGCTACATAATGGCGCCCCAGTTATAGGATGTATACAGATTGCTAGTCATCCATGTTTGACAGCAACACTGTTCGTAATATTGAGAGCTCACCTCCCACGACGGAGTGAGCAAAGGTGAATCAAACTGCTCTACTATCCGATTGCCTGAACAGGCTAAATACTCCCAGAGTGGCAGTAGACTGAGAAGCCTCCTGATGGACTTTGTTTGCTCTAGGTTTTGATAATTGGAAAAGAAAATGTGTTCTGTGTTATCAGTAGAGACACACTTTATGGCAGATGATAAATGGGCTAGGCCATGCATGTCAAGAAGGAGAAGATCAGCCTCAATACAGCCAGCCTCTCGGAAGCTGTATCAAGCAAATAAGCCGAGTGTTTCCCCGCATCATCCCACCATGTCAGCAATGCCTTCAGCCACCGAGGAGGCACATATCAGCTCAGCATGCACGATGTATGGGTTTCGTAAGTCTACCATGCAGTTAATGCTCGTTATGTTCTGAGCCCACAACAAGATGACAATTATCCACGAAGTAGAGGTTCTGGTGACTGGCTTTGGTGTACGTATTCATAATATCCATACTATCGTCTTGATTTGTGCTACATTTTATTCACATCTGTCTAACTTGATGCATGAATCAATCACACAGCCATATCCCGATGGGCACGGCGGCCACGTCGACCCCAACACGAGCTACACCCTCACACAGATGATGCCGGCAGTGCTCGAGCCGCACACGGCACAGAACCCGTTGGATACGCGCATCCGCATCGTGCGGCCCCGGACGGGTTACGTCCCGACCGAGTACCGGGCGACCCGGCAGTTCTGTCGTGATCTGCATCATGATGACGAAAGCAAGAAGAAGGCGCTGTTCGTCCACCTGGGCGAGGCCAGGGGCCTCTGGGACCATCGGGTCACGATCGAGCGCTGCGCCTTCAAGCAGGGCATGACCAGCGACTGGTGGGGGCCCGTGGGCACCAAGAAGTACTACTCGGTGCCCGACGACGTCGGCGAGGTCGCCGACGACCTTGGGCCCTGCCCCTGGGGCGAGGACGTGCCCGCCGGACTGCACAGCGCGCTGGACGTCGACGCGGTGGCCGAGAAAGCGCGGGGGATCCTGCGGACGTGCTCGCAGTTCAGCAGGGGCGGGGAGGAGCCGCTGGAGATCCGGCCGCACATGGAGGCGGGCTTCTACGGCTGCGGGTTCATCTACTACGAGAGCCTGGCCAACTGCTACGTGCTCGGGCGCCGGCCCGACGTGCTGTTCTGCCACGTGCCCGGCAAGGAGGACGCGCGCAGCCTGGTGCAGGCGCGCGACGCCGTCTTGGCCGTCATGGTGGCGGCGGTGCACGAGGTCAGCAGACAGCGATAACGATAACAGCGATGCGGCATAGGGGTATCCGTACTTAGATAAGATAGACCCCGATAAGATAAACCGACGGCTTGCCAATTAGGCCCACTCACCAATATGTGGAATAGGGTGCAGTTCTGAGCACCAAACAAGTAATTCGGCCTTGTTTCCATCATCATCTCCCGTCCATCTACAACACTCCACGCATTAATTGCTTTGAACTTAAGTGGAATAACTCGAGTTTGTCTGCAACAACGGCGGACATAGCTCAGTTGGGAGAGCGCCAGACTGAAGACCTACTTCGGTTCTCGTCATCAGACGATCTGGAGGTCGTGTGGTAAGCAAACCATTGTTTACAGTCATGAACATTCGAGTCAAAGTTAGCTAACAAGACTCTAGTTCGATCCACACTGGCCGCAAGTTATTCTCTTTTTTTTCTTCCTTTTTTTTCCCATTTCCTTTCGGCATCCATTCGTTGGCTGTTTGCGTCACTGCTTAAGTACTCTACACAATATAATCCATTGTCTTTCGCCATGCGCATTCCACAAGCCAGGGAGCTAAGCACCCTTTATCTCTATTATGGTGTTAAAATTCCCTGATTGAATGGTACCCATATCAGGTAAATCTCGCTCATTCACCGAGGGAAAATCCGAAGGCTCCCAAAATTCCCAACATTATCTGAAGAACAGTAATCGACGACATGGATAATCCAAGCTGGGGCTACGGTTATCCTTTATCGCCATGGGCCAAACGTTTCGGCAAAGCACCCGAAGCCATCTGGTCCGGGCGACGCAAGCAAGATCATTCTGGCCTGGCGCCTAGATTTCCTGAACTGGACCCTCGATACTATGCCGAAGATGGCTTAGACGGCAATGACCCAGACCCAGAGCCCTTTCCATTGCCTTCAAATATACAACTGGATGATCTGTTCTTGGGCGAACAGACACAGCGGTTGATATTGCGTGGCTTCCGGGCGTGGGAGATAGGGCCACTGAATGAAACCCTCTATGGGGATTTCTCTGGCGGCCATAGGAGGCCAGTCAGTATCCAGGATGAACAAGCCAATACCCGTGGCTTCAACCAAGGCATGCTCGTGGTTGACGAGACCAAATGGCTGCCTTGGCTCTGCAGGGACAATTGGTGGCAATCCCTGGTGAAAGATGAAAAACGGATGTTCCCAGGACGCACACGCTGGTCCGTCGACGACGATGAAGTCTGGAAAGAGCTCCGCGTCCCCCTTGAACTTGCCAGCCGTATAATGGAACTCCTCATTGATACACGCCATCCATGGTAAGTCCATCGCCGCTCCTCTATCGAGGTTTTGTATACTCACTTGAGGATCCAGGATGGTTGCACTTGCATTTGGCAACCTTGAACCCGATCCCAACGATCCCAACGATGCCAGGAAAAGGCGTATTCGCGTAAAACCTGTGGATGATCAGACAATTGATGCAGAAAAGCTCCGAGAAAGGATAATGGAAATGGGCGAACACATCATAATGGGCTTTATGGATGACATGTGGTCCAGAGATGACAGGGGCTATAGCGTACAAGGTAGAACTGTTAGGTTCGCACCAAGGCCAAAACTTGGACTGGTAAATATCGCAACATTTCGTCTAAGGGGCCTTCTTGAGACAGATTTGACTCTGGCTGAGAGGTGCATGAGTCAGTTCTGTCTTGCCAAAACTGTGAGTATGCACAGATCCCGGAACCTAATCAGCAAAGAATGAGAGATTTCTATACTAATACTACGACGCAGATTTGCCATGAAACTATGGTAAGCAGCTCATAGAAACTTCCCTTTTCGCGATAAGTCTCTGACTTGTATATAGCATGCTCTATATAGACATCACCATATGGGTCACGAGCCAGTATGTATCAGATATGTGCCTCGGTTGACTTCAACCTTCAACCTTCAGAGCCCAGGCTGACAAATACTTCAAGTACATCAATGACGAGATCACCAACGAGATTGGACGCTCTTTCGAGAATATGATTTTCGGTGGTGTAAGTGCGCATCATTGCATGACGGCGGGTTCATTGGATCATTCTTGCTAGGAGTAGAAGTGAAAGATTGTCTCGAATGAAGCGCACTTCAAAAGAAAAGCTCGGGTGGCTATACATAAAACGCGAAAATCTGCTGACTCCTGGGACTCAGGGCATATATGCTCGGCCTAGCAAAAGGGCTTCTGACACCTCAGAAGCCTGGGCTGAAGGCAATCTTCTCGTCAATGGTGTGGAACGCTTTCCGAGCCGATTGTGGTCAAGACCATACGATATCGGAGCGAGGGACCTCCCCCTTGTTGAAGATGCGTTTATCGTGCCTCTACTCTGGTCGTCGGCAATGCTTAGCGAAGAATTCTGGACAACCCAGATCTCCAGATATGGATCCCAAGCTTTCAGAGTGCCGAAATTCATCAAAACATCAGTAGGCTATAGTGAATTCAGCTATATAAGTAGCATCGGTGAACCAGAGATCGTTGGCATCGAGTCACCCCTCGATGTACTAAATGATAGGCTGAGGACGACTGCGCTCGACTTCAACAACAGGGCCGTTCAGTGGTCAAAAAAGCGCCCATGGTACGATAAAGAATTTTTCAAGTGGTCACACTCTCCATGGCAGAGTCTCGAGGTCCGTGAAGCGATCAAGCAGTTTAGGACAGCGCATGCGGCTAGAGATGAGCAAGAATGCCATGTTCACTCCACCATGATGATGCGTTTTGCATCTAGTCGGAGTATGTGGTCCTGGGTGTTTCACGCAATCGGATTACTCATGAGGGCTTCCATGCCCCTCCAGTCAACCCAACAGCCGTCAAGCAGATATGTGACCCAGGAAATGTTCTTCAAAAGTATGGCGGCGCTAAAGAACCACGACAGGCATCAGGATACGCCGGTCCCTTTGGTAGTTCATCATCCCTGGGGTACGACGCAAGAGCCCATCCCAAGTCCCACGTATGTAAACCCCTTGGATCCGCCAACAAAACGCAAGAAACGCCCAATCTTGGACCAAAAGGACTATCTAGGCTACTTTATAAAGTGGGTTAGACACCACGAGCGTCAAGAGCCCCTGCCTCAGTCGTGGATTCTAAATCTGACAGAAACGTACCGGAACCTGCGCATGAACCGGCAGAGCCCGAGATACGAGAGCAGGATGTGGGCGCCTTTCAAATTCACGGTCCCTCCATATGAAAAAGATTGGGTGAAGCTCCAGGAAGTACCCTCGGAAAATGGGGAGCGTCGCACCACGTACGTGGCAAACAATTCGCCGGCCCAGTATCCCGGCGGCATGGCGTCCCCGTCGAGCGAAGCCCAGAATGCCGAATCGCAGCAAGAGGCCGACGGCTCGTGGGAGCTGGTTGCGAGTGAGGATAGCACATACGACGTCGCCTCCTCGTCGAGCGAAGCTCAGAAGGCCGAGTCTCGCTTGGACCAGGAGGCTCGCACTTTCCTGGGCACCAACGCGCAGGGCAACCTATTGGCGTACTATACCATCACCGAGGTCGGAGGGCATCGAGAGGCCAACGACGCGTGGGTCCTGGTCGCGCGGGAGGATAGTACGTTCGACATCTACGATGTGACTGGTAAGCGGTTTCCTTCCTTCTTTCTTTTTGCCTCACCGAGACCAAGCAGGGAAGCCGAAGCAACAAGACGCTGACCAAACCCCGCATATGCCAGGACCTCTGAGTGAGCTGCAGTGGACCACAGCCAACTTTCGAGAAGTGACTAGGATGACGGATATAGGCCTCCAGGTGAAGGCAGAAGGCACGGAAATGTCCGTCGATCAGTTTCTGAGCACGCATTTGAACTGGGTGATGAAAGGGAAACTTGCGGCTCCTTGGCCCGAATCAGCGATACGAGAGTGTAACGGAGCCAACGGACTTCCCTTGTTCAAGACGTACGGCAGGGAGGTGTATAATTTCACCCGTGAGTGTGTTCCACTTCGTCACTACTGATATATCATCGGGGAGACAGAGCCCTTTCCACTGTTGGTTGGGGATCATTGAAGCTGACAGAAGCAAAATCAAATGGCACCAACAGACTTCAAATGTCCGCCGCATTGGAGGAATATATTGCTCAGTAACCCCGGTGGCCCCATCGATGAGACGCTGCCAGGTTTCTATCCCGCCATGATGGCGGTCATCTGGCAGTACCGTTGTGGTTATATCCTGGGAGATCCCGGTACACCACGGGCTGAGGCTGATCTAACGCCCTTCACAGAGCGTATGCTCCGGTGGCACGACAACCCATCCTCAGGCGTCTACATGGCTCTCGGTGGTATCGTGTTTGATTTAAACGGTATGTTGGCCTAGCACCGCCATGCTATCATAATCAGCAGTGATGTACATGATTAGATACTAATGCAGATTCATCTTACCTTCAGCTTATCTACCTATGCACCCCGGCGGCTTGGCCATGATCCAACAGTACGCAGGGCGCGACGCCACCGAGGCATTCGCCGCAATCCACACTCAGGGCCTCCTGCTCAACCCTTGGTACCAAGCTCTTCGCGTCGGACGGATGGTGCCCGAAATTCCGGCCGGCCAGGTTCAGCCAAATCAGGTCGTCTTGGAGAATTGGATCTACAACATCAATGGTGAGTCTTGTTCCCTTAAGCTTGTTTCTACGGCTCTATTGTTACTTGTTCTCATCGGGATGATGCTTACAGTCGACAATAAAATAGTCACTGACGGGGACCCCACTGGACTCTTTGGAGCTCTGCAAGAAATCGGCGGCAGAGACGCGACCGATCTCATAAACAACGAGCACACTCCTGGCCCGGCCCGCACGGCACTGGCCAGCCTGAAAGCTCTCCACATGGATCGTATCGAAGCACGGGTGGAGGAGGCGATGCCCAATGTCACGCATGAGGACTTGGCTAAGCATAACGACCCTTACGGGGCTGGCGCATGGGTCGCTATTTTGGGGAATATCTGGGACATCACATGTAAGAAGCTTCCCCTCACACCGGTCTTTTTAATAGCTGATGGAGCTGGTGACTGATATATGGCACTGAAATAGCATTCTTGCTGGAACCAAGCTGGTATGTACTCCAGGTCAAGCCCGAGTACGCCGGCAGGGTCATGGATGAATCTGAGCAAGAGTCGGAAAGTTATCTCTGGGAAAATCATCCCCATCTTTTGGTGGCGCAGCTCATAGATTCAGAGCATTGAAGTCCAGGGTAGTGAGTATCTGACTCGGACTTTGTTATGGGAAGGTTTGCACTGGATTTGGGGCTTATGTGTATGCGCATACAAGAATTAAGTACTCAAGTAGGTATATGTATGGGGGGGGGAGAGGGCCGACTATAAAATAAGCCATATTACTTCACTTGTTCATTCATGCTCACTTGAGAGTAGGAAGATAGTAGTTTATCTAACCTAAACAAATCTTGACTAAATACATGCCGCCTCTCTCCCATTAACCCCTAATTCGTTCTAGCTACACATCAGGACGACCCGAACCACAACTCAGCTACCCAGGTTCCCGTACAGTCACACTCCCGTCGCTCATTCACTCCACGTCAGAACCCTCCACCGCCACCCTTGCTGCAGCACCGCGAGGTCCTTCTCGTCGAGCGCGAGCAGGCCGCCGCCTCCGCCGCCCCTCTCGATCTTGGCCGCGAGCCGCTTCAGGCGCTTCGAGACGGTCTTGGCCACGCGCAGCGACACCTCGTTCTCGAACACGTACAACACCGAGAGCACGAAGAAGGCCACGGTCGCGAACCCGCCCAGGAACCAGCTGCCCCGGCCGCCGCCGCGCACCGACTCCTGGATCCGCTGGATGAGCGACCGGCTCTTGGCGAAGGCGTACTCGGTGGCGTTGCTGATGGCATTGGTGCTGCCAGCAGCCCGCCCCGCGGAGCTGCCTTCCCCTTGCTTGCTGTCTTGGCCGGCGGAAGGGCGCCGGAAGACTCGCCGGACTAGGGGGACGATGGATGCCCTTGTTTTTCCCCGCCCGTATTAATCAAGTAATCACACAAAGCGCGTACACATAATTACACAGACATCCCTATCCGCATCTACATGGAAAGCAAAATACAAACTCGAGGGAATCCATACATAACCTGCACACACCAAGGACACAAGGGAGAAACATACTCACAGGACTCCCCCCAGTACCCACTTCCGCCACCGGTGGGCCTCGGCGTCGCGCACGATGGCGGCGACGCTGCGCCGCAAGGCCTGCAGCTCGTCCAACACGAGCCCCTGCTGCGCCCGAGCCCGAGCCAGGGCGTCCACGGCCAGCGGGTCGCTGACGCTGTAGCTGCTGCTGCCGGCGCCGGGGACCTTGCGGAGCTGGGTCAGGTACTCGCGCACGGCGAACTCGCACGTGGTGCGCGCCGACTTGAGGCTCCGGTCGCCGCTGCTGCCGACCCGCGGCGCCGGCAGCAGCTGGGCGTTGTCCGAGTACCCCGCGGTCGCGACGGCGCCGACTGCTTCCGAGGCGGTCGGGTACAGTGCGGGAGCGGCAGAGGCGTTGGCATAGGGCGTCGGGCCCGGTCGGGATGGTAGTGGTGGGTAGGAGGGGGTTGGGGTGGGTTGGTACTCCATTTTCGGGAATCGGGCCGGGCCGCTATTTAGGGAGGGGAAGTTGGATTTACGGGCAGAGGAGGCAGGCAGAGAGAGAGGGAGAGAGAGAGGCGGTCTAGGATGGTTGTCGCAGGAGAAAACAGAAGGGGGCCGCCTTTCGGCGTTATCTAAAAAAAAAAGTGAGACAAGAGATGGGACGTGGTGGTGGTGGTGCGGGATGGTGGAGTGAGGCGAGAAGAAGCAAAAACAAGGCGCAGGTTATGATGCGCAACCCAAGGAAAGCGGGAAGCCGGAGTGATGCCTCATTGGTTGGATGGGATCGCTGGAGCTGCTGCATATTATACGTGGCTGGCGTACAAGGGGGTGTGTCACTCACTGATGCGGGGAAAGCCGATCAAACATTCCCTCATCATCATCACATCACATCGCTTTGTCTGTGCAATGCTATTGTAACGGTACTTGGCTTTCTATTCTGCAAACAGAGATAATGTCTAATGTAACATGCCATACTCCATGTCTTGAACTTGGGTGCTGGATGATCAGTACAAGCTCATATCCCTTAAAATGCGCACGAAAGCCGAGCGGCTCGACGTCTTGGGCGCCGTCGCCGTCCTCCCCCACATGCTCTGCGCGACCAGGGTCCTGGCGAACAGGGGCAGGGCGCGCCAGACGGCGCGGACCGTGTGGACGTGGCGCGGGGTGCTGGGCTGGAAGACCTGCGAGTAGGCGTTCATCAAGTCGACGAGGACGCGGGGCGAGTTGTAGGCGGCGTCGTAGCCCTCCATGAGCATGAGGACGAACTCGTCGATCTGCTGGAGCAGCTCGTCGCTGCAGCCCAGCCCCCACTCCTTGTCGAGCGCGGCGCAGACGCCCACGAACAGCCGGCACGCCTCCAGGTACGCCTGCCGCGTCGAGTCGCCCCGGTCCAGCAGGTCCGCCACCCGGTCGAACAGCCGCAGCCCCACCGCCTGCAGCCGCCACAGCTCCAGCGACCGGAAGATGTGCCGTAGCCCCTCCTGCGCCACGTGCGTCCGGTTCGCCGGCGCCAGGTACGCCTCCGGGTACATGCGCCGTCCGAAAGGGTCCTGCCGCGTCGCGGGGAAGTGGTACTGGACGTCTTCACGGTTACAGTGGAACACGAGGTTGTGCGAGACCGCTACCTCGATGGGGCGGCTCTGCCAGCGCGGTGGTGGTGTTGGTGGTGGTGGTGGTGGTGGTGGTGCTGCTGCTGCTGCTGCTACTCCGGGGTAGAATCCTCCGGCGAATTGCTGATAGGCGGCCGGCGGAGGTGGCGGCGGCGGTGGCGGTGGCGGCAGTGCCGGTGGCGGTACCGGTGGTGGGTTGACGACATTGTTACGACGACCCAAGGGGGGGCTGGCGACCGGGCTGGCGAAATGTACGCGTCGTGGCCTGCGGCTGGGGATATTTGGAGCACTGGCGGGGACTGCTGGGCGAGCCCTTGGTGTTCCTGCATGGCCTTGGGGATGGTTAGAGTGATGGCTGGTCTGAGGACTGGCGTGGTGGCCGGAGTGATGATTGGAGTGGTGACTGTAGTAGTGATCAGGGTGACGAGCAGCCGATTGGGACGGGTGCAGAATCAGCTGGCGATTGTGTAGATGAGCATTGCCACCTCCATGGTGATGGCCGTGACCTGGTTGGTTCATCTCTGCTGTCTGGGCTGTGTACTTTCCACGCGCGATGTTAAAGCTGTGCCCGAGAAGGAAACATAGTAAAACTAAGTCATGGGAAAGCAGGGTTATGCGGGATATATATGCTGACTGCTTGGTTCCTCCTGATGCACCGCAAACGTCTGGCAAGAACCAAGGCTTCCAGGTCGGTTTGGCACCTGCTCCCGCCTTGTCGTGGTACAAGTGGCACTACCAAAGTCATGTCGACAAACATTTGAGGCACGTCGGACAGGGAAAACATGTCATTGGGTGGGCAAAGAGTCAGGGCTGCTCACTTGTATTTTTCTGATGGGCATCTTCAGGGTCAAGATGACCCTAATTTGCGGCGAAGATAAGGTCTTCCAGCGGTTACAACAAGATGTTCTCAAAGATACTACGCACTCATCAATACTAGCCCACGAGGGGGTAGCTCCCAGTGTGTTCCCGCCCCCTAGGCTTGACCTCTCAGTTGAAACCCAGATAACAGATTTGTATACTACAGCATCCATAGGATCATGGTCACGCGTCAGCTAGTTAAAGATGAGTGAGGTGGATATTGAGGCTGATATTATTCCTTGAAAGATCAAAATTCACTGGGGCACGATAACTACTTCTTAACTTATAAACAAGGCGTTCAAGTTTGGCGTTTTCGGCTCATAGTTTCGTCTAGTCCTCACGTAACATGGCTAGGGGCAAGCGAAGTCATCATCTCCTCGCCGAAAGAGGATCGTAGTTGAAGGGTTAGTGACTGATATTCACCCGATTACACATTACACTGGATGGCTTCAAGCATCTACGAACAATTCCTTTTGTGTTCTTCTCACTAGCCCCTCAGACTACGCCTGCTCCTCCACCACCTCGGAAACCTCGACCGTTTCTATGATGGACTGGTACCGCGGCCGCATGGCCACGCTGATCTCGGAGGGCGCCCTCCCGTAGACGGCGTCGATCTTGCCCTGGAACTTCTGCTGCGTCTGCGCGCGCAGCAGGTGGCCCTCGGTGGACCGGGCGAACTCGCCGTTCTCCACGAGGATGACGTGCGTCTCCTCGACGCGGGACTCCTCGGGGATGTCCTCGTTCTCGGGCGCGATGACGTCGCGCCAGATCCACTGCGCCTCCTGCCGCGTCACCCCGTTCGCCAGCTCGACCAGCACCGCCGGCTTCTCGTCCGCATGCCCCAGCACGATGGCGTTCTGCACCATGCCGTGCTTGCCCAGCGTCTTCTCGAACGCCAGCGCGAACTCGCCCGCCTCCGTCACCAGGTCCTGCACCCGGCTCACGAACCGCCACGCGAAGGCCGCCTTGTCCGGGTCCGGGTGCGGCGTCCACACCTCCTTGGTCGGGTACTCGGGGTACGGCGGGTTCTCGGGGGCCTGGGTGATGCCCAGGCCCGCCCAGTAGCCCGCGTACTTTTCCGACTGCGGCGTCAGCGTCATGACCAGCTCGTACAGCTCCAGCCGCGCCCCGTCGTCGCCAAAGTACTCCAGGTCCTCCCGCTCCTTGAACACGCAGCCGCCGGCCTCGGTGTCGAAGTAACAGTACTGGTAGTCCTCCGGATCTGACTCCAGCTGCGGCGGCGTGCATACTTCGGCGGATCCCCATACGTCGAATATCCTCGTGGTCTTGGACCACATCTTGCCGGCGAAGTCGGAGAGAATGCCTGCAACCAATGTCAGATTTCGCGTCGACGGGCCGAGGGGGAGGGGAATCAGCCTTAGGGAGTGGGTAAAAGCATACCATTTCCGTAGACCACAGTGTCCATCTGCTTGATGTAGTCTTCCGCGTCCTCCTTGCGCGCTATGAGCTCCATCAGAAAGCTTGGCATGAATCCGACCTTGGCGTTGGAGTACTTGATGATGTCGCACATCTCGTTGATGCCTTCAACCGGTCGATTCCGGAACCCGGGTACTAATGTGCAACCACCAAAGGCATACACGGTCATGGCTAAGATGCAAGCGATGGCGTGGAAAGGCGACGCCACCATCAGAAAGCGCGTGCCGATGCCCCGTTGCCAGATCATGTGCTTGCGCCCGTCCACGTCGGGCAACTCCGCTTGCATATCCAACTAAAAGCACGGGGATATCAGCATTGGGCGCGACTTGCAAGCAGGCGGATGTTGTGACGATATCATCACCACAGGAAAATTCACGCACGTACCGTACTCATGGTGGCATGCCGAAATGTGATGGGCCGGGGCGTGCCGGTGGTGCCGCTGGTCTGGCAGATGACGAAAGGGTCCAGCTTGGCCTCTTCGTAGGATTTGGTGTAGGGAAAAGGCTCGGCCTTCACCGAGAGGTCCAGCAGGTCGTCGAGCTCCGGGATCTCGACCGAGGGCATGGGCAGCTTCTCGAGGATGTCGCCGGCGTAGACGCCGCGCGACAGCAGCATGGCGCGGCACTCGCACTGCTCCATGAGCGACAGGTGCAGCTCCAGCGAGTTCATGTGCGAGCTGAAGAGCACCTGGCGGCCCGTCTTGGCCGCGGCGGGGATCAGCATGTAGTAGCGGATGTCGGGGACGCCCAGGTAGACGATGGCCTCGAACTTCTTGGCTCCGTCCGCCGCCTGCTCCTGCTCCTCCGGCTGACCCAGGGCCTTGTTTATGCAGTGCGCCAGCTTGTTGATGCCGTTGGCGAAGGCCGCGTAGCTGATGTCCTCAAACCCTTGCTCCAGGTCGTAGTCGTCGATCGGCAGCGAGGCCCACGGCCGATCCGGGTCCTGGTGCGCGACCTCGTCGATGATGACGGGGAGCAGCCGCCGTCCGACCTCGCCCGGGACGGTAGCTTTGGAACCATCGGCCATTGCGGTGTGTGTGTGTGTGTGTGTGTGTGTGTGTGTGTTTTGAGTTCACCTAATATAAGGAAATTAACGGAATAATAAGCTTTGGGGATATGCGGTAGGGTAGCCTCTTATGATGTAATTCGTCTAAATCATCTCATAGTTTTCCTGGCTCTTGTCGACGTTGCAGGCATCTGGTCCCGAGTGAATAGCTTCCTTCGCTTTTTCTGCTTCTTGTTGGTTATTTTTGGGGCAAAGTCGTAGCAAAATAAGCAGCTTGACGTAGGCAGAAGCAGTTAAGCGAGCAGGAGGGCAGGCAGGCGGACGGCTTGAGCCGTAACAGTTGCAGCATGGTCGTGGCGGAATCCCATGCCATGCCAAACTTGATTCATGAGTCTTACTAGTCTTACTAAAGTGGGAGGAAGTGATCCGCCATGAATGTTCTGGAGGAGGGTCCCGGGCCAGCAGTCGAGGGAGAACAGACCAGTACGGGTACATATCAGTACTGTAGTAGTAATATCAGTGCCCAATAAGCAGAATCTTCAAGCAAGGGTGGTGCGGTCATTGCCGGACTGATAGCGGAGCTCCTGAGCGGGGATTTCCCGACGACTGACTCCCACGAACCCTTGTCACCAGGTGTGGTTCGCTTCCAGTCAGTCGAATCGGTCATATCTTAGGTCGCAGTCTGCTCGGTGGACGTTGCGGGGCACGCTGCTATGTATATTCGTGCCGTGGTATATGAGGTTGTGATATTCTTGTAATTCCTCTGAGCTCATCCGAGCGCGGTACTTTTGATGAAATGAATGTTGATCCTTGAGTATCTCTGCATTTGCGCAAAGAGGCATATTTCGTGGCAGTACACTCATGACGTGTGGGACTCCCTACCCCTGACCCCTGACCCCTGACCGGCGCTATACCCCATGCATACAACAATGGCACCGACCCGACGGCTTGTCAGCCAATTCTGCAAGATTCCTTGGTGGATTTACGTGGTCAGCACCTAAAAACCACAACCGGCTCTCGGCTAATGGGCCAATTCGTCGAGAGACGGACGACATGGCGACGTATATTGGACACGTCGGTTCCTTCGGCAACTTGGTTGATCTTGTAAGGGCTGCCTTGAATAATTCCGGGGAGCCTATGGTTGCATATCCGTACGAGTAGGCAAGCGCACCCACCTGTACAGTATTAGTATGAAGACATTGGAGAATGCAATTGGCTGCTGGAGGGCCCATTTGCTGGTGGAGCCATGGACTACTGAGTAAACAAAAGGGGCCGACTATAGCCTACGTGCAAATGATGATTAAGCTTGTGGGTAGGCCAGCCCTCCAGCCCTCCACCTACTAATCTACATGGGGAGCAACTGATAATTAGGTTCTAGGTTAAGCCCATGTCCAGTCGTTCCCATCCAACCCCCCTTGATGTTCCCTCCCTGGTGGCAAAGCGGACTGGTCCTACCTCATACATGTCCTGGGTCCATCTACCGTAACACTCTCCTGTAACGCCTTTCTGTCGGTGAAGAAGAGCTATGTTATGTTGTACTCGCTTTGGCCAAAGAATGCCAGAAAGCCAGAAGGGAAAGTGAGTATCCAGGCCCATCGAGGAGCCCATGTAACTACATATTGGAATCCTTGCAGACGCTTTAGTGGCCCACCGACGGCGAGCTGCATTCGTCTACAGTACTAGTCCTGGAATCCTAAATTACCTATTTGATAATGACATGCTTAGTATATGCACCTCACCGTTGATCTCTCCTTCGCCTATCTCTGTTAGGAGAGCCACCGTTCCGGCCGAGTCCGGCCGACCCCGACAGCACGCGCATGCAGCATGCAGACTGAGTTCGACTCAGCTCTGGATATGTACCGTCGCTCGGATACTCTTGCATAGCCGCGCTCGCTCGCCGCGGCATTCCCCTCTTCCTCGGATTGTTGTTTGTAATAGCTCAGGAGTTATTAGACTCTGTAGGTATAAATACCTATAGGCTCGAGCTCCGAGTCGATTAAAGTTTGTCCGACCTTAGGCAATTAGTTGTCTATCACAGCGACAAAATAACATTCAAGGTTGATCCTTCTGTGTGTCAGGACACTAGAGCCCGGAATACAACCATAGACCTACTGTAATAAGGCGAGGGTCGCTTAGTTCCCGCTCATCTCCAGTCAGCTCTCCAACGCCACCGTTGCAACGCATGAACACTTGAAAACATCCCCGTCCTATTATATTACCCATCTTACATATAATAGTCTCTGTTTGAGAACCGGCAATCATGGCGGCCACTACTCCTGCAGCCAGCGGCGACAACAAGCCTCTCTACACCCTGAACCACACGGTGCCCGTCGAGACCAACCGGCTCGACTCGAACCACTACAACCTGTACCTGCCCATGCAGGGCGGGCGCTCGGTTCCCCCCCATATCCAAGCACACCTGGCCGCAGTCCCCGGCGGCGCCCGCGTGGTGGACGTGGGCACGGGCACGGGCGTGTTTCTGCGGACCCTGGCAGCCGAGGTGCCCAGCATCGCGCAGCTCGACGGCTTCGACCCGGACACGTCCAAGTTCCCCCCCCGCCTGAGTCGCTGCCCGGGCACATCCGCCTTCGCGAGGGGGACGCCACCCAGCCCTTCCCCGAGGAGATGCGCATGCAGGGGTCCTACGACCTCGTGCACGCCCGCCTCCAGTTCTTCTCCTGGAAGAAGGACGACTGGCCCCGCGTCGTCCAGAGCATGGTTGCCCTCCTCAAGCCCGGCGGCTACCTCCTCTGGCACGAGGGCGGCTGGCACGGCTGGCAGACCATCCCACCCAGTCTGGCCTTTGATGAGTACCTGACCCACGAGATCAAGCGGACCATGGCCCTGGGACGCGATCCCATGTAAGTACACCAAGCTCATTTTCCTCCCTCCACCACCAGTGGGGCTCTCCGTTACCGACTTTCTCTCTCTCTCCCAGGGAGAGGAAAAAAGTACCAGAAGGATGTATGGACCCTTGCTAACTGTAATCTTCCTTGCCGACAGCCCTGTGTTTAAGCTCCCCGGCTGGTTCGCCGACGCCGGCCTGCGCGACATCTCCAAGGAGGTGTTCAACGTGCTGCAGGACGAGAAGCTGCAGCGCCTGGGCGCCGACGTGCTCTACAACGTGTGCTACCAGTCGGCGCTGGGCGTGGCGGACCAGGGCGACACGCCCGGCCTGGCGACGCGCGAGCGCGTCCACGAGCTGTTCGGCCAGATCCGCGCCGACTTCGACAACGGGCTGGTCGGGCAGGAGTTCCGCTGGGTCTGGGGCCGCAAGCCCGTGCCCGGCGAGCTCCCGCCCTCCCCGGCGGCGTCGAGCACACACGAGAGCGAGGCGGCGGCGGCGAACCCGACGGCTGCTCCCGCGTCGAACGTGGATGCGGCGGCGTCGGCTCCGCGCACGGAAAAGCGCCGCTCGAGCTTCTTCCAGTGGGCCAAGACCGCGTTATCAAAGGACAAAAAGAACGCTGCTGCGCCATCGACCGCTTAATACGGCCTTTATAAGAAGGTTATGGCCGGGCACGGGAACACGAGAGATGTACTAGCATGAGGCTCATGTCATAAGAAAGGGGTGAGACGATATGACGACTTTAATGGAATGGAGAAGAGAGCAAAGTGGTGACGTGGTGCCAGGGGTCTAAGCCTGGATCAGCCGATCAGGATTGTACAAGTTGGTGGACAACGACGTTCGTTTTGCTATTTGTTTCTTGCAGCGCCTGGGGCGATACCCGTCGGTTGTCTAAGTATTTCAAGTATTTCAAGTCAGGTATTCATCATTATTGGTCACAACAAGCCTGGTTTAGACCATGGGGACATTTCTCTGGCACTCCAAAATAAGCATTTAGTCTTGGTTCCAAGGCGAAACCGCGTATACTACATACTAGAGTCTACAGAACATATCGTCTCAGACACGTGTGTCGTCAGCACGTGTAAGCGAGGTCAAAATGAACGTGCGGCGTGCCCTCGAAACCCGCGGGCACTGCGTACGAGATGTTATAAAACCAGTGGTTGCGCAGCTGGCTGCCGTAGGTGATGGGCAGCGGTGTCAGTCCCGGGGCTGAGACGTTGACGTCGATGCAGGGCAGGTCGTCGAAGCCGTTGACGACATGGCCGTTATTCCCCAGGGTCCACGCCGGCGGGATGCCGGAGAGCGCGAAGGTGAAGATGTCGGCGCCAGACTGCGTCGTGTTAGGGTAAGCCACCGTCAGATGTCCCGGCCCGGCCTCGGCGCGGATCGTGGTGGCCGAAGGGTAGAGCGAGAAGAAGCCGTTGTAGGGGTAAGGGGTGTGCTTGGGGTCGGAGGCCCAGTGCACGATGGCAGGGACGAACTGGTCGCCGCGGTTCTTGGTCTCGCCCAGCACCGTCTCGGCGCCGGCCATGAGTCCCGCGCTGAGCCAGGATGTGGCGACGCGGTGCTGGTCCGATTCGAGGTCGTGGTAGATCGTCTTGTTCATGAACCGCGACCCTTCCCACCAGCCTTTCGCAGTCAGGAGCTTCGCGGCCTCCTCGTCGACACATTCGGCTACGACATCCATGACCAGCGCGAAGGCCGCGCCCTGCGCCACGTCATACAGCACGTCGGCCTCACCCAGCGGCGGCTGGGGCCCGTACTCGCGCCCGAATACGCCCCACCAGAACAGCGAGATGATCTGCGAGTGCTGCGTGGCGTCGCGGCTGTAGGCGCGGTCGTAAGGCCCCACCATGTTGCCGAGGAAGGGGTTGTACTGGTGCGCGATGTCATCCCAGAGTCCCCGCAGCATGACCAGCGAGTTGTTGGTCATGGGCAGGTCCTTGGGGCCGTACTTGGCGTTGGCGGCCAGCGCCCAGATGTCGATGCCGTAGTAGTTGGGCGCGTTGTACTCGCCCAGGACGTCCTGGCCGCCGCGCTGGAACAGCGCCAAGAGGTCCTCGCCTTGCTTCCGGGCGAAGTCGATCAGCGTCTGGTTGTTCTTGCGCTTGCCGGTCCATCCGACCGTCAGGGCGCGCATCAGGCCTGGGTTCGAATAGGCTAGGATTAGGTTGTCATCCTCAGGGAAGGACCCGTTACGGCGCATGCCACCGACAGCCGCAGCCTCGAGTGAATTTTCGATGCGCCCTACGAGGTCGGGGCCAATTTTGTCAGAAAACTCTTCGACCACCTGGATCAATTGAGACCTGGCTTGGGTGTCAGCAGAGAAGAGAAAGAAACAGAAAAGGGGCGAACGGAGGTGGTCCAGTGTGCTACTCACCCAACAAATTCTCTCCAATTGGGGTCGTAGGTGTCGTAGATGGAGGGAGGGTACAAGGGCGAGTCTTGGGTCGGATCAGGTGCATCCGGAGACAGCTTGTACGTGCCATACCAAGGCGAGTTGTAGTCTGAGAGCATCTGGGTAGCAAGGCTTGATGTCCAATTAGCTCAGCGGTCTCTGCATCCTAAGACGCCAATGTGGTGCGAGGCGGCCTTACATTCCCTCGATAGACGCAACCGCATTCTTGACGTCGTCACCTTCAGCGCGATACAGAAGCCCAGGCAAGTACCAGGCTGTGAAGCGCGTGGACCATGGCCCATTATCCTGGTACCAGATGAAGTCTGCAAGAGAGTCAGTGGCTCAGCCCATGAGACCAGCAAAACCTCGACTCGGGGGACTTACTGTACGATGCATCGTATCTCGAATCCCCTACCGACATTGAGTAGTCAAAAAGATCCTGTGCGGCTAGTAATGGTTAGCCAACGTCTGCCCTCGCACTGGGAAAGTCACTCACAGGCAGACAGGCGCGAAGACGGCGACTTCATCGCAGCGGCCAGGGAGGCCGACACAGCCAAGGCGGCTGCGATTATGCTTGAGCGTCCCATCGAGAGTTGACAGAACGGGAGAACAGCTGCTGCTTCTCGGACTCCAAAGCTGAAGGGTAGTGGCGATGACACCCAAGATATACCACTGACAAAGCCATGGCGCGTGACACGATCTTGGAGGAGCCCACTCAGCATTGAGCTAATAATCTCAGTCTCCCCGGTGCTTTACCCCAGTGACGACGGTTTAAACCTCGGAATGACCCCAGGTTGGGGGCGGGTGGGCCGACCGGGTATTGGCACCGATCCCAGCCGAGACCGGCCTGTCCGTCAAGTAGAGTAGAAAAGCAGTCCTTCGTTCCACCTCCATCGGTGTGCTTACCCGAGATTTGGAGAAAGCGGCAAACACCGAATAAATCCATAATTGCTCATGAATTTCAGCTGAACATGATGGCAATATTCCCTGCTAGCAAACGATCCAGCGCCTCGGTAGCCTCCAACTCCCTCTCGAGCCCGTTTTTTTCGTCGGAAGAAATGGCCGGGCTTCACCGGCTGTTTGCCCTCGTTATCTCGGGGCAAGCGACCGATTCAGTATTCTTCCTCCGCTTCCCCAGACTAATAGGTGAGACACACGGCAAGGGATCCCGGAAACCGTCTAGATTAACTAGCTTACAGCTGTAGTTCCTGCCTTGTGATACGACTTCCCCACAGATAAAGCCATGTTGTAGGGAGCGGCATGTCGTTCGATCATGGAGGTGGTTCCTTTATCAAGAGGCTGGCCGGCACTTCCATGTTCACTGACATTTCCTCTTCCCACTTTCGAACAATTCAGCGAGTAGTCGCAAGTCACCATGGCAGAGGACATTGGCGTCCCCGTAACGGTGGGTGCCGCCGTCAAAGGCAAGAAGGCTGGGGTCTTCGCCTGGCTCTCCAACGCCGGCATCCTCAAGCTCAACGCGATTCTGATGCTCTCCCTGATCTCGTCCTACGCGACCGGTTTCGATGGGTCCATGATGAACGGGCTGCAGTCGCTGGACAGCTGGAAGGCTTCTTTCAACAACCCCAAGGCCGACGACCTGGCTCTCCTGAACGCGATCCAGAGCGTGGGCCAGCTCGTCGCGCTGCCCTTTTGCGCCTACATCTGCGACCGCTTTGGCCGCAAGCCGGCGCTCCTAATCAGCGCGGCCATCATGCTGGTCGGCGTCGCTCTGCAGGGCGGCGCGCAGAACACGGGCATGTTCGTCGCGGCGCGGGGGGTCATCGGTCTGGGCCTCGCGCTGAACATCACGGCGGCGCCCCTCCTGATCATGGAGCTGGCCTACCCGACGCAGCGCGCGCCCCTCGTCTCCATCTACAATAGCCTGTGGGGGGTGGGGGCCCTTGTTGCCGCATGGACGACCTACGGCACCTTCCGCATCGGTTCAACGTGGGCCTGGCGGATCCCGTCGCTGCTCCAGGCTTTTTCGAGTGTCATGCAGCTGGCGCTCTGTTTCCTCATCGAGGAGTCCCCGCGCTGGCTCATCTCGAAGGACAAGGACGCCGAGGCGGAAAGGCTCATCGTCAAGTACCACGCCAACGGCGACGCGTCGGATCCCATCGTACCGCTGGAGATGGAGGAGATCCGCACGGCGCTTCGGCTCGAGAACGAGGCGTTGGCGTCCACCTCGTACCTGTCCTTCTTCCAGACGCCAGGGAACCGCCGGCGGTTTTTCATCATTCTCGCCGTCGGCTTCTTCTCCCAGTGGAGCGGCAACGGTCTGATCTCGTACTATCTCACCTTGATCCTGAACTCCATCGGCTACAAGGACCAGGAGACGCAGACCTTGATTAACGGGCTACTCACGCTCTGGGGTACACTCTGGAGTCTCGGGTTCTCCTTGATTGTCAATAGGTTTGGCCGGCGCACCTTGTTCTTGGTCTCTACGATTGGGAGTTTGATGGTTTACGTCGTGTGGACGGCGCTAGAAGCGACCTACGAGAAGGCCGTCGATGTGGCAGGCGACGGCGAGGGCGGGCCGGACGGCGTGGCCAAGGGCGTCCTCGCCATGATCTTCCTGTTCAACGTCATCTTCACGCTGGGCTGGGGGGTCCTGCAGGTAACCTACGTGGTCGAGATCCTGCCATTCCACCTGCGCGCGCGGGGCCTGGTGCTCTACAACTTATTCGTGGCGCTGGCCCTCATCTTCAACCAGTACGCTAACCCGATCGGCGTGACCAACTCGGGCTGGAAGTACTACATCACCTACGACGTCTGGCTGGCGTTTGAGGCCATAGTAGTCTACTTCCTCTTCGTCGAGACGGGCAAGCTCAGCCTGGAAGAGACGGCGGCCGTGTTGGACGGAAAAGACAGGGAGCGGAAGCTCGAGGAGGAGGTCATTCGGAATACCGAGAAGACGCTCGGGTTGACGGCGGTACAGACTCGGCCCAGCGAGAAGGGTCATGTGTAGGGTCACAATCAAATATATATAATTTGCATTTTGACCGCATTCAATCTCTCCCCTAATCTTTGTGTGCTGTGAAGGTCAGTCAATAGGCTCAGGGCAAAAGAAAGAGGCCCGTGCGCAGAGCTTGTCGTTGTCTCCCAATGTTATGAACGATCGTCGCTTTCTAATCGGACCTAGAATTTCGCAGCAGAAATAATCACAGGCTTGCTTCATAATCAGCCCATTGAGTCAACGCAATGGCGCTGATTTGTTTCCAATCCCTCTCAAAGTCGTCTTGCATTCCCTAAATTCTGATTATTCTCGAATTGAATTAATTCCCGCCATGTTTGCGCACGCAATCCGCAGTGCCGCGCGCTCGCGTGCCACCACCTTTACCACCACCACCCCGATGATGCCGAGGTGTACCAGCCAACCCGCGACGATGCCCATTCGAACCATGGCCTCAGCCCGTAGCAGAAATGGCAGCAGCAGCAGCAGCCCTCAGATTTCCCGCGAGACGATCCCCTCGACGCGGATACGCATCCTGCGCACCGCCGACTCGGTGCGGGCCTGGCGCAAGCCGCACCAGCTGGACCAGCGCATCGTGGGGCTGGTGCCGACCATGGGCGCCCTGCACGAGGGCCACCTGTCGCTGATCCGCGCCGCCGCCCGCGAGAGCCACCATGTCGTCGTGAGCATCTACGTCAACCCCGCCCAGTTCGGCGTCCACGAGGACCTGGCGTCCTACCCCAAGACCTGGCAGACCGACTGCGCCGCCCTCGCCCAGCTGGACCGCGAGCTCGCCGACGACGGCGCCAACCTCGGCCGCCTCAGCGCCGTCTTCGCCCCGACCACCGCCGATATGTACCCCTCCGGATTTCCGGGCCAGGCCGTCGACTCCAAGGGCAGCTTCGTCTCCGTCACCCCCGTGGGCGAGGTGCTCGAGGGTGCGAGCCGCCCGACTTTCTTCCGGGGCGTCGCCACCGTCTGCATGAAGCTGTTTAACGTCGTGCAGCCGGACCGCGTCTACTTCGGCCAGAAGGACGTGCAGCAGACTGTCGTCATCAAGAAGATGGTCCGCGACTTCCTCATGCCCGTCGACGTTCAGATCGGCGAGACCACGAGGGAGTCGGACGGCCTGGCCCTGAGCTCCCGCAACGTCTACCTCGGCGAGCGGAGGCGGAAGGTCGCTACCGTGCTCAACCGCGCCCTGAGGGCCGCCGAGGAGCAGTATAGGGATGGTGGCGCACTGGACCGCGAGGCCATCTTGGGCGCGGCGCAGAAGATCACGGCGGACACGCTCGCCGAGCAGATGGCCTTGGCCCCCGAGAACAGGGTCACGTACGAGGTGGATTATATTTCGCTATCGGATCCGGAAACCATGGAGGAGCTCTCAGTCGTCGACCCCAAGAAGGGCGGCATTTTGAGCGGTGCTGTGAAGATGTTGCCGGTCGAGGCACCACAACCAGGTGAAGATCTGGGACACAGCGGGGGGCCTGCCGTGCGACTCATCGACAATGTCATCTTGAAGCCTTCTATATGAGATGACAGCATGCAGAACTAGACCATGGCTATTGCGAATACCCCTTTTCGTGAAGGAGCAATTTTACATCACCGTGAGCCACTTATTGATGCTTCATATGGACTCGGTGCAATTCCAACAGCAACCGTGTAAGGGATGTATACTTATATATAAAGTATATATATTTATTTGTCTTCTCGCCCACATTTGTCGTATAATGTACATGCCATTAATGATTAACGAAAGACAATGGTATCTCATACAAGCCGCACTTTAATCAAGTGCTTTCTAAAAAGGAGTGTAATGCACGCACTCGGCAAGTTTCGCTTAAACCAACCAACACCATCAATAGCAGCAACGCCGTATGTGTTTCTCTCCGCCCACCCCTTTTTGGTTATACACACGCACACACAATCAGCCAGCCAGCCAGCCAGTCGACCGATGACTCCGTCAAGACTGCCGCCTGGCCTAGAAACCGTGGCTGTCGGGTCATACGCTGCCCCGCGTGCTCAAATACCGCGACGACCGCTCGTCCCTGCTTCCGCCCCCCCAGGTACCGCGACGAGCGCCTCTTGTCGAGATAGAGGCGCAGGTCGGGCACCGACCACGCTAGTCAATCGTGCGCCATGAGCCAGCTGGTCTCTATGGGCGCTTTGGTGGCGGAAGCGGTGCCCGACGACGTCGACGGCGGCGTCATGTTGGCCAGCGGCCCTGTCCGCGACGGCGGCAGGGGGAAAAGGTGCGCCATCTTCGCCACGTCGGTCCCTTGCTGCTGCAGGCGGTGCCGCTCGCGCGCGGCGTAGTAGTTGTCCGAGAAGGGCTCGTCGCTGTGGCGGGGGTCGCTGTCGTTGTCTCCTTCGGATACGCTGCTGTTGTTGTTCTTGCCGCTGTCGTAGGCGCCGCCGGAGAGCCGGGACGTGGTGTTGGTCTTGGTGCTGGTGTCCTTGTCCTTGTTCTTGCGGCTGCGGTGCGGGAGGTACCGGCTGCGGCTCCGAGCAGGTGCGTGCGAAGAAGGCGGTAGGAGAGGTGGGGATGTTTGCAGCGTGAGCGGCGGGAAGGTCAGGGGGTCGTTGATCTGCCAGGCCGCCGGCACAGACGGCGTCGTGTTGACGACGGTGGTGGCGTACGAGGAGACGGTGCCGCCGCCGTAGCCCATGCGCGTGGTGGCGGCCACGGCGCGGTGGTTGTGGTGGAAGTGCTGCGAGGACCGCGTCGTCCGGTTGCTGCTGGGGAAGACCCGCCGGTGGCGGCTGCTGCTTCGCATGCTCATGCTGCGCGTCGACGGCGGGTGCTGGTTGAGGCCCGAGGGTGGCGAGGGCGGCACCGTCGTCGCCGTGCCGCGGCTGGCGTTGCTCGAGTGGTCGTAGCCGTAGAGACGCCGGGCGCCGTTGCCTCGCAGGCGCGATGATGACATGCGGGACTTGTAGCGCAGGTACAGCGGCCGCAGCGTGGGGATACTGATGCAGAGAATTCCCAGCAGCACCTCGAAGACGCACAGGAAGACGCTCGTCGACAGGGTGCCGCCCGTCGGGTTGTCGTCGCTGTCCTTGTTGTTAAAGACGGTGGTCAGGCGGACGCAGCTCGCTATGACGACGCTGTTACGCGTGTGAATAATTTGCTCAGCATTCTGCAATCCCGTGTGTGGGGGAAGATGGCTGGAAAAGAAACTCACGTCATGCCGAGAGCGAAACAAGCCATGAGGCCGATCTTCTCGGGACCCCTCATCTTGAGACTCCAGATGGTGTACATGGGCAGCAGGATGATGACCAGGTCCGTCACCACGTTGGTCACGATCAGCGTGGTGTACATGGCCGCCTGGCTGCCGCAGGTCCCACCCGGGATCGTGGGGTCCCAGCGGTACGGCAGGGGGTGGCAGACAAAAGCCAGCGCCAGCGAGAAGGCGACGATCCAGGCGCCCACGAGACCCAGTAGTCCGTGGATCACCCTCCGGGTGCCTGGCGACGTGAAGACCCGGAGGTAGAAGCAGAGTGCGCTGGTCTTGAGGATGGCTAGGGCGTAGATATAGAGCATGTCGAAGCCGAATAAGATCTAAAGGGGGGTTTCGCAATATCAGTTGACTGCCTGCCATGCGTATAGCGGCTAGGTCATGTTTCTTACCTTCAAGATGAAGGTTGAATTTGTCATAACTACCCGGCACATATCACATCAGCATTATTGGTCTCAAGGGAAGACATCTCTCTCAGGTGGGGACTCACGCTGTTCATAATGCGGTGAAGATGGCACCGCATCGTAACCCATGCCAATGGTGCTGACTACAAGGTGGTCAGCCTGCTCTCACTTCCTCCAAGAGGCGGATTGGGGAAGGTGGGAACTTACAGAAGCCTTGTAAACCTAGGCAAAGTATTCCCAGAATCTGTTGGCACTGTTAGCACGCCCTCGGGGTCTTCTTTTCGGGGAGGAACTGTAGGAAGATTCGTACAGTAGCAACGACGACCAATCCATCGTCGACCCCGAGCCCAACACCGCGCACCCGTGTTAAAATACGCATCCCCACGACGATTACGACTAGAAATAAAATAAAGCAGTTGACGGCTAGGGGAGCCTTGGCCTGTGGCGCCATGGCGAGGGAGGTGATGGACTGCGAAGCCATGACGATGATATTAGGAAAAAGAACGAGCACGACGGCGAATAAAGCACCCCAGATAGCTCGGTTGGAAAAAGGTAGCAAAAACGAGTGTGGTATGGGCAAGTACGAAGAGCAAGCAGAAATATCAAAGAACCGACAAGGCCCCTAAAAGAGTGTAAGTTACCAACAACTGGTGGTTGTGATGGGTCGGTGGACTTGAGGTTGGAGAAGGGGACTGTGCCCTCTTCTATAAGCAGTCCCACGACGACACCATCCTCCCCTCTGGCCTCATAGAAGGAGGTAGCCTACAATTTTGGCGACGCGGTTACGCGCGCAGGCTTGGGTCAGAGGGCGTGATGTCACGCGATGATAATCTCGAAGGCTTAGGGCGACGGAGAGGGTCCAGTCGGTCTCATAGCAATAACGCGAAAAAAGGACTGCTGCATGGAGCAAATAGTCGAGGCAAGGAGGTCTCAAAGGGGTCCCATCGGGATCGATGATGACGGCTGTCTAGATCGAGTGTCTGTGTGCCCGGGTGGGTAGAGAAATTAAGGTTAAACCGTTGGCGTAACAGACGAGTGCGTATAGACGGGTAGACAATGCCAGTGGAATAGCGAGAGAGGCACGTACATGACGGGCGGGTTACCGTACAGAGATGGCCATGTGCCGGAGATTGAGCCTCATCAAGTACCGGAAATCATGGTGGTTCAGCCCGCTGCACATCGGTTCTAGATTCTCCTACACGCGGCAGTGTAGCCGGATCGTCGTCATCCGCTTCCTCTCCTCCCCATCTTGGGCTGGTGGATGCCTACAGAAGAGGAATGAGGGGGCCAGGGTTTGGTAGTTCTGGCTTCTCGTTCGTACGGGTGCAAAGATTGACCACATCATCCAGCCAGATGGTGAACAGAAGGGCAGTGCGAATAGATGGATGGCTTAACGTCATACCCAGTCTTGCTGCTCCGCCGCTGTGTTCCAGGTATGCATGCTCTTTAACATTCATACGTGCAGCTGCAGGTCTGAGCAGCATAAAGCATGTCCTACTTGCTTTCCCCTTTTCTTTCCTTTTTCTTCTCTTCTCTCCTCTTCTCAGCAACGTAACAGCCGGGCATCAAATTTGTTTGATGATCGGCGCCGTCGCCATGCCCCTTTGCTTTTGCATGCAGGTCCTACATGACGGTTGGTTCTGTCACGCTACTGCGAACAGTGAGTGCTGCTGCAGCTCTAGCAGGAACAGCCGCCTAATAGTCCGCATTGAAATGAGGACATTCAGAGACTTTCCCACATGTAATGTCGGCGGTGTCACCCTCTCCCTAAAGAATTGGACGTTGTCAGTATTACTAAGCTTGAAGGTACTGATGGGGATATCATCTGTGCGTAGACACTTGTATTCTTTATCAGAGGCTGGACGCGGTGAGACAAAACGTGGTGGTGACGTGTAGATCTCCAATCTGCCACTTTGCCGAACTATAGGGCATACAGGCACCTCTCAAATCCATGCTGCACTCGGCCAGGAAGCAGTAGAATCACCATCAATCTCTGCAACGCCAGAAGAGCCGGTCATGCACCTAATCAACGTGCCGCCAAAAGCAAACATGGCTGTCAAAATGCACAGCAAATGCACAGCAGCCTTTCGGCTTGGAAGCCGTCGGTCAATGATTGGTAGATTACGTAGAAAGAAGTGCGCCCCCCCTTCAAGCCAATTTCGACCGAGGACGACGAGGTGTCTTAGTCAGACAGCCAGGAACATCTCATCCATCTATCTATTTTAACTGGCTGGCTCAGACAAGAGACTTATTGAACTCTCAGGTCTTACCACCTACCCAACTTGACAGTACTTGATCAACAGACATAGTAGCCGTTGCTAATCTCCCTAGAGCTTCTACGTCTCATCCAAGTCCGTCCTTCACTAATCGCAGACAAACCATCCCGGATTCTCCCATGTCGCCAACCGTACAGTCCTCTTCGCATCACGCAAAGAACAGATAGACGGCACCGGGCGGTAAACCCTGTGATGGTACGTCTTCTTGTTGGGCTGCACTCCTGCGCCGAATGTTAGGATATTTAGGAGTGAAAGTCTCAGTCAGCATGGACTCGACAATCTCCAACGAGACCAGGTCCAGATTTCCTGATCTGTGCGTCGTGAGCCCGTGAGCACTCTATCTCGACAGGCTATATAGGGTAGATGGCCCGCAACATACTTCACCTTTCCACCCTCCCCGTCGTTCTTCCTGGCCATAGGATAGCAGTTCAGCTCCGCGCCCGAAGCCGGCATAGCCATGGATCCAAGCGACTTCGCCGGGCTTGTGCCGGTTTGCACGTTCGCCACAGTTTCCCAAAAGCTATACCGCATACGCCGAGCTACTCGCTCTGCGACGCATGTACCGACGGTAAAGCCCCGGGACTGGTCCGACTAGGCCACCCTACGTGGAAATGAGGGAGGATGTCGCAGCACATTGGCGATGGTCACGAGCAATGAAGAGGCACGAAGCAACTAAGCTAAGCCACGACTGCCGAAGTCAAGGTGCGACAGTGTCGAGGCGTTTCTCGGGCGGTTTCATTGGTCGATTGAGCTGTCCTCAGTCAGCATTGACTGCCGATTATTGAGAGCCAGCAGAAAGAAGCATTCTACTACTAGCCCGGCGCATGTCAGGAAGGGCCGATGATAGAGTTGCAGCAAGAGTGTCAGGGTGTATGAGACAGCCGAAGTTGAGACGGGCGTTTACAGGAGAAGGGCATCTCTGCGGAAGATCGTCAGTCGAGTTGTTGAGCAGTGGAGTAAGAGGGGGGCGGGCTTTGTTTCGAGATCAGATATTGTGCGACATACCCCGGAGTTGGGTTAGCTAACAAGGGGCCAGGGGGAGCTTAAAGGGAGAGAGAGCCACACAACTACCAGTAGCAGAAGCCCGTAGCAGCAATCAAGCTTCAATTGACTCTTGCAGCAGATGCAAGGGCTCCCTGTCCGCATGATCTCATTGCAGAAACTCGGTGGACCTGATGCCGTGCATTTACCATTTTAGGTTATGAGAGGTGCAGAGGTGTGCAACGCAGGAAGACAAGCAGGTGGGGGGTAGGGGTAGGGGTGGGTGGTCGGGCTGGCTGTCAACTCAATCCGACGATCATGACAGCAGCAGCACATAGTAATTCCATTCCCATCCCCTACTACAACTACTACTACTACTACATTTCCTATAAACCTCTACACTCCGACCTACTCGGCTGTCGTGTGTCCTTGATCCATATCATATCCGTCCCCAATGACCATCCTCCGGTGAATGAAAAAAAAGGAAGAAGAAAAAGAAAGACGCATCGCAAGGGAGCGTGAGGAGCTCGAGGAACCACACCATGACTTGGTCGCTTCGCTCGCTGGCGCCTTTGGCTCTGGCATGCTTATTGTCCGGCCAAACTGCCGCCCAACAAGAGCCATTGACTGACTTCGACCCCAAAGAAGCCTGTCCTGACTACAAATCCTACTCAACTTATCCACAGTACGTCGCCCGCCCTCTGCCTGCCCCAAGGAATCCCCTACCCCCCCAGAAACATACTGACAATGCCTATTACCTGTCGCATAGTCGGCCCTTGAGCAAAGGTCCCCTTGCCCTGCCTTTCCAGCGGCCCCACCCGCCATGTCGAACTTTCCATTCCGATGCCATTGAGAAGGTCATAGACGACGTCACTTCGCGCATGCGAGACCCAGACCTTGCGCGCCTGTTCGAAAATGCCTTTCCGGTCAGTCAAGCCCCCCCGACAGACATCGCAAACCCTTAGAGAAGGAGGAGCTCGGGCAAAACATGCTGACATTGCTTTTTACTTTGCATGGAACGCAGTCAACTACGGACACTACAGTCAAGTTTCATACCACTGGAGCAGACGGCAAGAAGAAGAAGAAGAAGCCTAACTCGTACGCGCCCTCTGATTCCGGTAAATGGGACGGCCCGCAGTCCTTCATCATCACGGGTATGGCTCCTGCCTCGCAAACCCCTCCCCCCTCTCCAGAATGCTGACATAGCGGCGGCACAGGTGATATTGTTGCGGAATGGCTGCGAGATTCGACCAACCAGTTGTCGCCGTACCAACCACTGGCCAAGAAAGATCCTGCCGTCTTTCAACTTATCTTGGGCGCGATCAACACGCAATCCGAATATGTCATTGAGTCGCCCTACTGTAATGCCTTCCAGCCACCCCCCATAAGCGGGTTGCCCGTCAGTCATAACGGACAGGATGACGTGGTCCACCCCGCCTATGAACCTTCGGCCGTCTTTGAGTGCAAATACGAGCTGGACTCCCTGGCCCACTTCCTGGCCCTGAGCAACGACTTCAACGACCATACAGGCTCTAAAGACCACCTGACGAGCCGCTGGTTCTTGGCCCTCGAGACCGTCTTCACCGTGCTCGAGCAGCAGTCGCGCTCTACCTTTGACCCGGAGACGGGCCGCTACGAGAAGAACGAGTACACCTTCAACCGCAACACGAACACGGGCACCGAGACGTTGAATCTGAACGGTGTCGGTAACCCCCTCAACAACGGCACGGGCCTGATCAGGTCTGCCTTCCGTCCCAGCGATGACGCGACCATCCTGGGCTACTTCATCCCCGCCAACGCCATGATGGCCGTGGAGCTGAAGCGCGCTGCCAACATCCTCAAGGCGGCCGGCGAGAAGACGTGGGCGCGGCGGGCCGAGAAATGGAGCAAGACCATCGCGGACGGCGTGTGGGAGCACGGTGTGGTCGACCACAAGAAATTCGGCCGTGTCTTCGCCTACGAAGTCGACGGCTACGGCTCTTCTCTCTTCATGGATGATGCCAACTACCCCTCGCTTCTCGCACTGCCTCTGATGGGATTCTTGGCCGCCGATGACCCGGTCTATCAGAACACCCGGAGGATGTTGTTGGCCAAGGAGTCCAACCCTTATTACCTAACTGGTCAAGAATTCCACGGCATTGGAGGTGAGTTCTGCCTGCCGTCTCCTCTACCGGGAATCTGCTATGTAAAGGCCGTATGCTAACATGTCACGGATAGGCCCGCATATCGGCCTCACCCACGCATGGCCCATGAGCTTGCTCGTTCAGGCCCAGACGTCGGACAACGACGCCGAGATCCAGGAGTGCTTAAATCTGGTGCTCAAGGCGAGCAAGCTGGGCTTGATCCACGAGAGTGTGGACGTAAACATGGTCAGCTCGTACACGAGGAGCTGGTTTGCGTGGGCGAATGGCGTCTTTGCCGAGACCATCTTGGACATTGCGAAGCGGAAACCGCATTTGATTTTTACCGAGGATAAGCCTTATGAGATTTGAAAGAAAGGATATCCGTTAAAGGCGTACAACCGGGCATGCTTGGGACTCTTGTGTGCGTGTGGGCGCGTGTGTGGCATCGTTAGAGGGGAGCATTGGCGGGTCGTTTTTGGATGCATCATTTATTATACCCCGTTATAGCGCGCTTTTAGGATTTTCCATGGCATTTTTGCATGTTTGGCCGATCGATGGATAGTTTGCAAGCATTCGTTATTGTTGTTTGGCCACTAAAGTCGCCCACAAAGGTGTCATCACGACGTGTTGTATATGTACTTTAAGTATACGTAACGTACTTTGCCGTTGTAGACAGTTGTCCCTTTTTCTAGAAAGGTAAGTAGGTACTTAACTTACTTCAACTCGTCAACCCCTGTCCCGCCACCACCACTGCCAGCTACGGCTTGCATGGGCGTCCCGTGCAGCATCCTCCAGACGACGTTGCCCAACCTCGTGACCCCCTCCTCCAAGTCCGCCTCGTCCTCCCACGCGAAGCACAGGCGGACCTCGTTCTCGAACCGCGCCGCGCCCTCGTCCCCCTGCACCGCGAACAGCCCGCCGGGGCCAATGGCCAGGTTCTCCTCGGCCTGGCACCGCGCCGCCACCTCGTCGGCCCTCAGGTGGCCGGGGAGCCGGAGCCAGACGAAATACCCGCCGAAGACATCGTCGCGGCCCGCGAGGCTGCGCACCATGCCCGCCGCCGCCGTCGCGGCCATGTCGTCGTCGCCGGGCGGAACTGTCTCCTCCTCCTCGGGCGGCAGCTGGTCGCGCCGAAGCAAAGGCTTCAGTAGCCGCGCCCGCGCCGCCTCGACCACCAAGCCGTGCCGGCGGCGGTAGGCGGGGCGCAGCGTCTCGCCGAGGTGGGCGGCGAGGCGGCCCGAGACCAGCAGCTCGTAGAGCACGGCGGCGGCGAACTGGGAGGGGGCGCCGCCCGAGCGCGTCGACCCGGTCTGCGAGAGGCCGTGGGCCAGGTCCGGCGCCGAGTCGGTCCAGCCCGTGCGCAGGCCGGGGCCCACGAGCTTGCTGAAGGACCCGTTGGACACGGCGTGCCCGAATCGCTTCCCCGGCGGGTCGTGCGGGGAGGCGCCCAGGGCGCGCTCGAGGTCCGTCAGGCGCGGGAGGAGGGCTTTGTTCAGGTCGGCCACGGCTTCCTTCGCGTCTTGGGCCGAGGAGGAAGAAGAAAAGGTGGTGGGTTGCCACTGCAGCATGTCGTATACGTCGTCGCAGATGACCAACGCATCGTACCGGCGCGCCAGTTCCAACAAGCCCTTGCGCCGCTGCAGACTCATGGTCTTGCCCGACGGGTTCGAGAAGGACGGGACACAATAGATGACGTGGCGGTAGAGCTTGCGGTGGGGGCCCGGGTCCTTGTATTGCTTCGTCGTCGTCTTGTCCTCTCCATCCTCGCCTTCGGCCATCTTGCGCAACCCGGCCTCGAGAACCCCAAGGTCGATGCCCTCGTCGTCCTCGGGCACGGCGCGCAGCCGACTGCCGAACCCGGCGTCGGCGAAGATGGGGCACGCGAGGAAGTAGCAGGGCGAGACCATCCAGACGGCGCGCGTGTAGGCCGGGTCCGTGAAGGACTGCAGGATGCAGGCAACGCTCTGGCTGGCGCCGCCGCTCACGGCGATGCGCGCCGTCTCCGCCTCAGTAGCGGTGGTGCCGGTGCCGCCGTGGTAGAAGTCGGCGAGCCAGGCGGCCAGGGCGCCGCGCAAGGGCTCGAAGCCCGGGTCGGGCCCGTAGAGCAGCGCGGGCGTCGCGAGCGACGGGTTTCCCAGAAGGCGCCGCGAGGCCGCGTCTATGGCTGCGGTGGGGAGCAGGCTGGCCGAGGGCCAGCCCCGGAGGAGGTTGATGGATTTCTTGGGGTGGACCGAGTTTGTGGCCATGGAGGAGGTGTTCACTTGACGGGTGGCGGCAGGCTGGGCTTCGGAGGGTAGTGATGGGTTAGACGCTGATGCTGCTGCTGATGCCATCATGGTTGTAGTCTCATGTATGCGTCGGGGTCTGAGTAGGGTCATTATCTGTTGGTGTGAGGACTTGGAATGCGGTGCGTGATGAATGATTCATGCATCAAAATTAGGTTGTATATTGTATGTATTTGTAAAGGTGATGGCGTTGTTGGCCAACCCGATCAGGTGGTGGAACCCATTATACAAGATCGGGACCGAAATCCGGAGCGGCGAAGTGCGGAGATGCATTGCCCCAACATGGCAAGCGTTCAATCATACACACAGATCCAACACAAATACAATGCAAGGTCCTAGTAGGAGGTTTGGTGGCGTGCCGTATCTCAAGGACTTATTGTTACATTCAATCTAGGGTATCTTTTACGTGAGAAGCAAAGAGAAGCAAACGAACGCCCCATGTACCCAAGCCAACCCTTCCCATCATACACGAGTACATACATACATACGGTAGTCTACCATCCCCAAGTCCTAGAAGAAGCTGTGAAGACGGGGGTTTCCATTGAATGCGCTCCGGCGCAATATATCGGTACTTCTTGGACTTGGCCTTTTCTCGCTGCTGCATCATCTTCTCCGAGACGACCAACTTATGCTCGCCCTTGTGATAGACCTGCATCTTGAGCGCCTGGAGTGTGTGCTCCACGTCTTGCGTCGTCATGGCCAGCGCCGAAGAGATGGACTCGATGCTGCATTTCTCATCGCGATCGTTGTATTCCAGGAGCAGATCCAGTATGTTCTCTGACCAGTACTGTCGGTAACTCAGAAGGCCCAGGTCCGAGAGCGGCTTCTCGGGGGACCCCAGTTTCCCCTCGATCTTGGACAGCTCGTAGGAAAACTGGATGAGGAGGCGACCGAAGCCCTTTCGCTGGTATTGGGGCATGGTCAGGATACAGGCCACGTTGTAGCCCTCGGCGCATTCCTTCTCCTTGGAGAAGTAGCCCACGAAATGGTGGCCCCTCTCATCCTTCTGCGTCATGACATAGAACAAGAAGGGATCGACATCGTAATACAAAGTCTTGTGATCCAGAAACATCTTGGACAGCAGACACAGGTTGCGACACCACGTGCGTTGCCGGCGGCCATCGATTTCGAAGAACGACACATAGTCGTCGCGGTAGATCTCGTTGCCGGGCGGATGTTGCAACGTGCACTTGTGTCGATGTCGCACGAACGATTTCTGGTCGCCGTAGTAATTCAGGCAGAACTCGCAGATGAAGATGACGTCTTCTTGGGTGAAAGCTTCGGGGTAGGGGGAGAAGTACCAGGGGAACAGGTCCCATTTGCCGAATTGCACCTTGGAGATGTTTCGAATGCGTGCCAGCTCTGTCGGGTTCTGCGTCATGGAACCACCCGTTCGCAGTTTCTCGATCTCGGCTTCTCTGCTAAACTCCTCCTTCTTGACCTCGGGGGTGTTGTAATCCTCGTCGATATCCATTTCATCGCCGTTGGCGGCCGGGGTGTCTCCAGCTTTGGGCTCAAGGTCGCGCGGGGTCGAAGGCGCCTTGATCTGGCCCTGCGAATCGACGAACTCGGGCCATGGATGCGGCGTGACGGCCTCGGAGGCGACAGACTGTTCGCGCTTCCCCGGGCGCTTCTGGGCGACGTTCTTCTTACCGACCGTGTTCTTCTTGAGTCCAACAGCGCCCTTCTTGGTCTTGCCGGCCTTGGGCTTGTCCTTGTCGGGGTTGGGCCATTCGACATCCTGGTCGAAGTCGATGCGCTTGACGGGCACCCACTCGTCGAGACGTTTGTTGAAGTTGTCGAAGTTGCAGTAGAATTGGCGGCCGCTTTTGGTGTCTTTGATGCTCAGGATCTCGGCGCGGCGGGCTTGTCCGTCTTTCACGACCATGGCAATGCATCCCACGCGAATTGAATCGGGAGTGGCCTTGCTCTTTTGTCGCGACCCCTCGGGTCCAACAGCAGCCTCTCCATTCAGAGCACCGGGACTCATGATGAACGGGCGATGTCGGAGTGATGAAGTCGATGGAAAAGCGTACGGGTTTTGATGGAAAAGATGTTGGTCGCGCAATCTCGATAAATTGCGCGACGGAAACTTGTCGAAATATTATTAATAGGTTAACGTTTGGCGGGGCAAGGCTGTGGTTACTGGAGGTAAACCCAGCTAACTCAGCTAACTCAGCTGGAGAAGCCAACTTTTTAAGCCTGAATGAGCCAGGAAAATCCATAGTTATTTGTTGTGCCCAACTCGTAAATAAACTAAACCTCGTGTAACTACGGCTATTTTGCACTGCTGTCCAAAGCAGGATAGGAATGTATCTAATGTCCGCCGTTAGATCTAAAACACAAAGATTCACCCACCACCACCGGGTGCCTGAACTCACCTGTTCGGAAAAGGAGACCCATTCCTCCATGCTCCTCACGTAGGGATCGGCATCTGCATCCGCCAGAGACTCATGACCCCAAACAACGAACTCGTCGAACCGGGCCTTGCTCTGGAGCGGAGCGATTTCCACAGCGTCGGGGGAGCTCCTGCACGTCGGCGTCCTGGTCCAGCTCCTCCTCCCGGGGGACCTCGCGCTTGGTGTCCCCCTTTTCGGCGACGGCGCCGTAGTAGCCCTCGGGCAGCGGCACCGGCTTCCCGTGCAGCTTTCGCCCTCTCAGGTAGGCCGTTCTTGTTGATCCATCTAGGACATGATTAGATAACGGCATAAGAAGAAGGAGGCATGGCAAGTTTGTCATTTGACGACAGACAACACATACCATCAGCGGTCGTCGGGCTCCAGAAAGAATCTAGCGGGGCGATGTTTCCATCGTGATGTATGCGACACGGCAGCAGATGGAGCTGGGCGTTCTTGGGTTCGGCTTTGTCGGCCGTGACAGTGAGCATAGGCTGCGACATATTGGATTCCCGACTATTTTGTCAGTGCTGGTGTATGCAGTATCTACATGTACCAAAGCCGGCCTCTGGGAACGCGTTTTCCTCAGGTGAGGAAAGTCGCGTTTGGGCTGACCGCGTTAATTGAATTGGGGGGGGTTCCCTCGTCTCCACTTCCTCCGTCTTCACCTTGGCGCTAGATTCACTATTACGGTCGGGACTCTCGGGAGCTCTTTGTTTGGCGATGATACTGCAAACACCTCCTACACACGTAGATCCATGTTTCTTGTTGCCCCTACAGTCATCGTGAACCATCCTTTTTCCCTTTAATGCTTGAGCCGGTTCACGACTTGAAACTAAGGTTAATCAAAAAACCAAAAACAAAGCGCTGCCAGTGGGAACGCTAGCTCCGCCTCTTGTTCTCTACTAACTACTTACTAACTAATATCTCTCGAGCTTCAGGGCTTCTCGGGCCCCCAGGGCCCCTCTCCCCTTTGCAGATCCATCCCGAGGCGAAACAGGTAACCTCGTCGTCACCCCTCATCGAGACAGTCAATTGTTTCCTGGCCAAGATCGTCGGCTGCATACTTTTTTCAGCTGAGAGCACCCTGATGTTCCCTTCACTTCTATCTACGGCCGATCATAGACTATGGCTTCCGCCTGTTGTCATCAGTCATCGTCTTAGTTCATAACCGGCGCCTCCTCTGTCACAGGATACCTGCGAGAGTGCTCTGCGGTGATACGGAGACAAAAAGGTCCGACAAGAGCGGAGTAACCTTTTCGCGCTGGTGCACGCCTGAGAGTTACTTGTGTCACCAGTCCAATCCTCTTACTAGTATCGGCTCACGTCCAAGCCGTTCTCACCATCCCTGTTCCCCGTCGTCCTTCCTCCATTGCTCCATTGCCAGATCCATTACCAGATGTGGCGTACGACGGCCTCGAGTTCTGCACCAGCATACATACGTAAGCAGAGTCTATGAGGCAATCCTTCCAGTAACAGTATGGCCGGTCTCCGCTGCGGAGAAAGCAGGGAGCAAGGAAGCAAGGAAGGAAAGGAGCAAGGAGGCAAGGGAGCTGCGCCTGTGCGCAACTAACCACCGGGACTTCGGCCAGATTCGATGGGAACCCAGCAGCTAACCTAAGTACCTACTTAGACAAGGGAATTTTCTTCAAGTGCTACATATACCGTCTAGCCGTCTATGTACGTGGTACTGACCTTTCATAAAGATGAGTCTTGCCAACTGTAAACTTCTAAATGTGATCATTGGACTTGGAATTCTAGAAGAAATCGAATGGAATAAGCTTAAGTCGCCCGCCACTTGTCTGGAGTGTGTTTGGATTAGTTAGCGTCCGTGATCGTTTACACCATCGGAGTTTGTTTGTTTGGTCTTCGCATCATCACGCGTCCAGGCTGTTCGGCTATCCAACCCGAGGCTTGTGGTTCTGGCCTGTCCCTTCTCTCTATCGCTCACCGGTGCAGCGGCCCTTGAGAGAAAACCGTTGCTTTGGAGTTGTTATTGGAAAAGCAAAAAAAAAGGGGGATAAGAAAAGAACAATGTCGCCATCCCTATCCCTGCCGGATTTCGTCTCTCGGCCACTTACACGTGGGGCCGACCTGGTTGGCACCGCACTCGGAAGCTCGACCTGGGGGCCTGCCTTGGCGATAGCCAAACCCGCCATCCTCTCGGTCCTGTCCAAGATCGAAGTGGGCACTCTGCTGTTGGTCGACCAGCCGGCCGGGACACGCCTCGTATATGGGCAGAAGCTTGGCGGCCCGAAGGCCTCCGAAGTGCCGAGCTATGAGCTCGCCGTGAGAAAGGCCGATACCATCCCGCGCGTGGAGATCGTCGTCAAGGACGATGCCTTCTGGATGCGGCTATTCCTCTTCGCCGACATGGGCTTCGCCGAGTCCTACATGCTGGGCGAGTTCGACTGCGAGGACCTCACTGCTTTCTTTCAGGTATGTATTATGTCTCCAGCTTCGCCTGGCCGCGCGGGCTCCTCCTCGAGGTAGTATCTAATGTACCGGTATCGTAGCTCTTCATAATCAACAGGGATCAAATGGGCAATGGAACGACATGGTTTTCTGCGCTCTCTGGCGCCATCACCAGTATTGCTCGGACCACCAACACTCTCTCCAACGCCTTGTTGAACATCCAGGCGCATTACGATATCAGCAACGACATGTTCGCTGCGTTTCTGTCGCCGGACATGACCTACTCATGCCCTATATGGAAACCTCAGTCGGCGAACTCTTGCGATGAGGAGACGCTGGAAGAGGCCCAAATGACCAAATTGCAGCGATTCATCGACGGGGCCAAAATCAAGGCATCTGATCATGTCCTGGAAATCGGTACGGGCTGGGGTTCGTTCGCCATAGAGGCAGTGAAAAAGACGGGCTGTCGGGTCACAAGTCTGACCCTGTCGAAGGAGCAGAAGCAGCTCGCCGAGGAGCGCATACGAAAGGCAGGGCTCGCAGATCGCATCCAAGTGAAATTGATGGATTATCGGAACCTGGCGGTGCCGGAAAGGCCGTACGACAAGATTGTCTCCATCGAGATGCTCGAGGCAGTCGGCAGAGAGTTCCTAGCGACCTACTTCTCGCACATGGACCGGCTGCTGAAGAAGGATGGGGGCATTGCCATGTTCCAGTGCATCACGATGCCGGAGAATCGATACGAAGCGCTCGGGAAGAAAGAAGAGTGAGTTGGATCCATGGTCCGCGGCATGCAAAGCCGTTCTGGGTTGCTGACGCGCTGTTTAGCTTTATTGCGAAATACATTTTCCCCGGTGGCTACTTGCCAGCCATAACGCAGCTGCTCAACCACATCAGCGCCGAGTCCCGGGGGACGCTGATCGTGGAGAGGGTCGAGAACATCGGCGGCCACTACGCCAAGACGCTGCGGCTGTGGAAAGAGAAATTCATGCAGAATTTTGAGTCGACCATTGCGCCGGCGCTGAGACGGGAACATGCGAACATGACGGAGGCCGAAATCAACGTGTTCCGGAGGAAATGGGAGGTAAGTGAAACAAACGGCCCCTCCCTGGAAAGAACTGACGATAACTGACTGAAATAAACAGTACTACTTCACATACTGCGAAGCGGGTTTTGTCACCAAGACTTTGGGTGATGTGATAATCACTGTGGGACGAGAGGGCGCCCTAGAGTTGATGGAGGATATTCCCATCTGAGGGAGTGCTTTTCTCATTTGGGCCAAGATCTTGTTTGCATTTGCATAGCGCAGCGTGCAGTCCCGATTAGAGTCCATTGTCATTGTGTGGCTGGTGATGAAGTAATTTGGTGAAGAATATTGCAAGCATAAGTATTCTGTATGATTGATTGATCTCAGTGCATGTCGGAAACGGAGGATGTGACCAGAGATGGAATCACTGTTACGTGGTAACAGTAACAGGGCATACGTAAGTGGCCAGGGAGGCTTGGCCTGAACCCCACTGAACGACCCCTCCCCAGCCTATCCGGATCGAGGCCCCCTCCACCTATTGGAATGCTAGCAGCGCGGGGTCGTTACTAGCTAGTGAGAGGCCTTCAAGTTGACACGATCCAGAGCTCCCCTTTTGACGCCCCTGGGGTTGGGGTTGGACGACCCCTGATTAGGACACCGCTCATTCTATTCACCGTCCTCCCTCCTGCATACCTACTTTACATATCCAACCTTCTGGTCTCGAGAACACTTCTTCCCTGATTCCAACATCAATTGTCGTGCTGGTCACATTAAAGAAAAGGTATGAAGCACCAAACAAACAAGCAACCTGCCCGTACCCCCTCGCCTTGCGTACATCTTGCATAGGTACAGATTGCATACTGACATCTGATCTCGTCGATAGCCCATACCTCCCAAGAAACTAAGCAATATGTCCGTCCCTAGCTTCCCTGCCGGAGGTACCCTCCTCGACACCTTCAAGAAGTCCTTCGTGGACGTGCCCGTCGACGCCGACAAGGACAATGCCATTGCCACCACTGAATTCCTCGAGGCCGCCGAGTCCCTGACCACCATCTTCGACGCCCTCGGCTCCGTGGCTTTCTCCCCCGTCAAGAACGACATGATGGGCAACGTCAAGAAGATCCGTGAGCGCCAGCTCGCCGCCCCCACCGAGAGCGCCACTCTGCAGGACCTCGTCATCAACGAGCTCAAGACCAAGAAGCATGTCGCTACCGAGGGTCTGGTCTGGCTGGTCCGGTAGGTCCTGATCCTCTGTCTTCATTCCACACACATGCCTTCTTAGACCTGCAATACTTGTTGGTTTTGAGGGGCTACTTCCGTCTTTCCCGTTCGGAGGAAGTCAACACCCACTCTTTCCCCGTACCGCGAAGCCTTTCTCTCCCACTTCCTTCTGTAACAACAATTTGCAATATGGCCGCTAACCTGCCTGTGATTTGCCAGTGGCCTGGACTTTACGTGTATTGCACTGAGCCAGAACGTCGCCAAGGAGAACGAGGAGCTGTCCGAGTCGTTCCGCAACGCCTACGGCAACACCTTGAAGCCCCACCACAGCTTCGTGATCAAGCCCGTCTTCAGTGCCGCCATGAGCGCCTGCCCCTACCGCAAGGACTTCTACAGCAAGCTGGGCTCTGACCCGGCTAAGGTCGTCGCTGAGCTCCGCCCCTACCTCGCCTCCCTCGAGAAGATCGTCGCCATCCTCAAGGGCTTCCAGGACCGTAAGGAGGCCAAGTGGTAAATCCAGAGCAGAAAAAGTGCATGGATGAGTTCGTTTGGGGTAAGGGAAATGGTTCGTGGTCATGACTATTACTACTACTACTACTACTATATACAAAACCTCAGCGAGCTATCCGAAAGAAAGCAGGCGCTTGGGAGTCCATGTGTCACGATGGAAACGCTATCATGTCATGGGAAAATTGGGATTAAACTGCTGGATTCATGAAGAATACACTCCATTAGAGACCTTGGCTACTGCAATGGCCATGGTGTGCAGAACCAAAATACTGGTCCCAGACCCTTGACGAGTGATTTAATCGACTCCTGTCAGTCAGTCCCAGTGTATCTGCTGATTGTGTGATAAATCTAGCGGAAGCACTTACGGAAGATTCATGCCTCCTCATACTCTCTTGGGGCGGGTTTTTTTTTGGGCAGTGCGCAGACTCAGACAGCTAAAGACGCTGCTCTACCCCTTCAAGAATATATCGGGCGTCTATATTACCTATTTACATTGATGTCATGAGAGAGAAGCTCGGGGATTATGCACCACTTCTTCTGAGCACCTGGGTCACCTCGGCTTTCCCGTCGATGCGTTGCAGCAGCAGAAGCACATCATGGTACCGAGTCCCACGGTGCTCCAGCCTGAAATGGACCCGTACTGTGGCCATATGGTATTGATTCCCAGCTTCTTCATCTTCTTCTCTCCATGAGGGCCATGACCTCCCGGATCAGTGTGTTCCGCTTTTCTCCAAGCTGGCTGGGCAACGGTATTTGGCGAATCGCGACACGAATGATTCTAAATGATGGTGTGTATAGGGGTTCAGGGGCACCACGGCCTGGGTTGGGAATGCTGCCGTACCCCCAGAGCTTCCAGGTGTGTTGTGGGCTGTATTTCTCAACTTGGCTGGCCCATATGTATTGAGTGGTAGTAGATAAGCAAACTTCGCAGGGCGACCTATTTCTATATTGTCTCAGCGATATGTTATGACCGTAATTCTTGGCGGTATTCATGACGGTCGTGACACAGCTCACCCATCCGCCACGAAATTTATTCTCAAGTGGGAACTTCCGTGGTCAACTTCATGCTTGACGTATATGTCTCTCTTTCTGGCATGCTCAAGATTAAGCAACAATTGGAGGAGAGCTGCTGAACGGAGAAGGGGGGAATGATGACTGAAGTCAAAATGAGAGCCAAGGCGTTTTGAGTACTCAAGTAAAGCTAACCAACCTACGTGGGCTGCGTTGACTCCTTTATCCTCTTCATGGAGAAAGGTCTATTGGTTGGCCGTGTCGTGTGCCGTCGCGTCAGATTGTTCCAGGGTTTCCAATGCTTTTCCCAGGCACCTCTTGGTGTCATTCGTGGCAGCCTCTAGAGACTGCCTGTTCCAGAAGAGGCAAATTACGCTGCCCCCATCTAGCTATCTCTGTCTCTACCTCATCCAATTCCACCTTCATATTCGCCATCCACACCCTCTTGGTTTCCCCTTCTTCCATGTGGTTATTGGCTTTTTCTTCTCATCCTCCAGCCGCTGCCCCTCTTTTCTCGAATTTTCCGACTGTCGCAGATGCGGTTCCTCTTATTGCATCTTCTCAGCTGCTTTAAACTCATATTGTGTGCAGGCCTGGCTTCCCTCCTTTTCCTCTTTCTCCCCTTTCCCTTTTTTATAGTTTTCTTCGCACAAGTAGGACATTTCCTTCGACCGCTCCTCTAATGCAAACCGTTTCGATGATGAAACAAGAGCCGCAGGCTTTGGTTTACACGCAATAGGATCGCTGGCGGTAGATGCACCGCAGATGTATCCTAGATGCTTCCGGACTCTCTACTTGTATTTTGAGGGGGTCTCCACGGAGGAAGGCTGGTTGAACCGAGCCTGCTTTGGCCGGAAGTCTGGGGATTCAATCGGCCCAGGTGTAACAGGCTGTGCCGATTGAGATACACTGATGATACACCCATCCTATCGGCCTGTTACAGCCAGGAGCGCCGTCTTCAAAGCATCGTATGCAGCAGACGTGTATATCCTCTCTACCGCCTCTATCGTAATATCCACTGGCATCGGGATCGGGTCGTTCGCTGTAATCGAGGTTGGGTTGTGTGCTGGTCGATGCTTGTCCCTGGTCATGCCAACTGCGAAAACCCTCTTCTCCTTCGTTTCTGTTTATATTGTTTATAGATATTGCCCATGGTCAACGAGTTGAACATTATTTAATCTTTTCAATAAAGCGAGCCGCAGTTTATGTACCCATTGTCCTACATCGTGTACTTGATAGCCAGTAGCTATGGAAAGGAGCAAGGTCAAGTCAAGTCTGCCTCGGGTCCAACGCTGCAGATGCGCCAACCTCTAGAGACTTACTATGTACATCTCTAGCTCTGTGTAACGTAAGTTGCGTACTAGGTAGCCAAGCCGTTTGCGGTCAGACCGTTGTATGATGTTGCCTCAGGGGCGTCCAGTAGGATGAATACTCCAAGGAGCCAACACCCTCACAGGACACATTAGTCGACCTGCTGTTTTCCTTTCCGAAGGACATGAAAAGATATCAGTTCAGGAGAACTCTCGCGTATCTAATCTACGAAGTCCAACCCGGTATCTCATGGTCAGATATATGGGGCACTTTGAGGGTAAATATCTTGTACAGCTCTTTGTGGCGTGGAAAAACGAGTACGAATGATAGCAGCCTACGTATTCATATATGATAAGTACTTACTTAATATATATACTAGCACCGCTATTACCAGGCGCATCAAAGGAGATATTCCTGGGTGGATGAGACGTATGTCGAAGTCCCATCCATGTCCGATATGTGCCACGATGGCCGCAACCAGCCGTGAACGCAGGCTCGGGATGTTGGAGTGATTCCAGGCTAATGAATGTTGCCCCGAAACCCATTCCAGGGTTGATCCCAGGACAGCAGCACCAACCACTCGAGGTATGATCTTCATGGGTACCAAACATATAGACTCGGTTCAGATTCCCACGGATAGAAAAGAGGAACTGGTATCGTCATCGTGGATGAGGAAAATAAGAAGATGTCTAGAATGTCGATCTTCCAATCTGTTAAGGAGCGGTAGCTAAGTGGTATAGCGTGGGATTGCAGTTGCTCTTTAGCCACTATCCTAAGGTCGCGTGTTCGATCCACGCTCGCTCCTTTTTGGTCTTGATATCATTTTGCCAAGATGTACGTGACTCGCGTTCCGTCCAAGTGTGTGGTATCCTAGACAAACTCGGTTTAATTCCAGTGCCGAATAGGTTAATCACCCCACTTCCTCTTAGTGAATGAAGGAAGGAAGGCTCAAAGCCTCAAACATCGTGTCTGATGAGTGTTCACGAAGTTGAGATGATGCCTCACTTTTTGATATTTCTGCGGCCCAGAGCGGCAGAGCCTAATAGGTCGCTTCGTAACATGGGCTGAAATGTACCGAGATGCAGTCGGGTCGGAGGAGTCTGAGCGAATTGGATCTCGCACTCGTTCCTAAACAGGTAATAATAATGATCCCGGCCTATTAGGTTAATTGAGCTGGTATTGGTGTCCAGCGTCTCACCAAGGGCCTTATTATGGTTGTAATTAAGGTTAGACAGAAGCAGGCAGTAACGGTGGTGAGGAATCATGGTGGGGAAGACACCCCAACTGTCAGAGTAAGAATAGTAAGGTTAGTAGAATCGGAGACGTCGATCATACCGTGGCTAGCCTTCAACTCCAAACGACGAGGTAAGCCCCCTGCTCCCTACATACAACGCAGTACTACTTAGCGAGATCTCCTACTTAACCGATGAAGCATAACCGACCGACTGACCCTGATTTGTCGATCCACATCACTCGGAGATCCGGTTCGACTCCATCTGTGATGCTTCTTGGGAGAGCCCTTTGAAACATTCGTCTCCTTGCACAGCCATGCCCGGTTCCTATCGTGAAAGCGGCTTCATGAGCCCCTTGGGAGGAAAGACATACATAAGATGCGCCGGTCGCTGCCACGCACTGTTCTCTTCTTGCCCATCTTTTCATCGCATCTTCTCATTTCATCTAATTCGTGACCCGGTGTCCTAAAAGCTTCTTCTTGTCCAACCCCTCTCCTCGTCCGAAAGACAGACCCCCGTCCATCGGATACTGAAATATATAATCAATCAAGATGCACGCCCAGCAGATCCTCTTCCTCCTGGCCGCCGCCGGCACCGCCCTCACCGAAGCCCGTAGGTAAACCCACCACTACCGCCATCGACATAGGTACTAACGCCATGGAACACAGGCGTCATTGAACCCCGCGCACTCGGCAGCCTGCAGTGCAACGTGGCGCGCCTGCGCATCGTCACCGCCCTGGGCGACACCGAGTCCAACGCCAACGACATCGCCGACGCCGCGACCAAGGACGCGGTCAACGCCGGCCTGACCCAGGCCAACGACGGTATCGGCCAGATCGCCCAAGCCTTGCTCAGTGGCGGCGCCCCGCCCGCCGCCGCCCGCGACGGAGTGGCCGCGGGACTCAAGGCTGCCGGTGCGGCTCTGCAGGGTGGTGACCAGTAAGTTGAACTCTCCTCTTCTTTTTCTTTCTTCCTGCCCGAGGCCACACTCTCTTTGCGGAGGAATAGAGAGCATAAACCAGCATGAGAAGAGACGAGTTGCATGCATGATGCTGACTTGGGTCGTGCTTAGGTCCGATCAGGCGGTGACTGCGGCCGCGGCTTCACTGCAGAAGGCGTCCACGGCCGGTAATGATGTTGTCTCGAAGTGCTAATTGACGAGGCGGGTTATATGCATATATGATGATGGGCTCGCTCGCGCATTGGACGTGGGAAACTGTATATATTTAGCCCGACTGAACATACTTAATCTAGACTTACTTACTTACCTACCTTACCCACTACCCCTGATGCTGCTGAAATCAACCTCTCTGCAATGCAAGAGCGCGTGTAAAGTGGTCGAGATGGGAAGAGACCGAGACAAAGGTTTCGCATAAACAGGATCGAGGCCAAACAGGCCACTCGTTAACTTGAGACACTTCAATTTCAGGGGGAGCTATCGGCCAGATAACATACTGGGCCTCGTGTCCATGGACAGGCCCGTATTCCACGACCTTGCCCCAAAAGAGCATTCCTACACAATCTCGTCGGATATTGCCCACCCAATCCGTCATACCAGAATCTGTTCTGTTTCCTCGCCTTCTTATAGTAATCGCACCCGCTACACATTGACGGCGTGGTCGCCCGTTGGGAAGGCGCACTGGTACTCCAGCCCCAGCTTGACCATGCGGCCCGCATTGAGCGTGACGTCCCACGAGACCTCGCCGCCCTTCTTGAGGCTCGCGACGGCCTTGCCCCAGTCCTGCTCCTCTCTGCCCTCGCGGCCGGGCACGCCGGCGGACACGCCCCCGCCCGCCAGGACCAGGCCGCGCGGCTGCAGGACCTCGACGCGCAGCCGCTCGTCCTCGCTGACGGGGACCTGGTCCAGCACGGTGACGCGGGCCGGGGCCGGCGGCGGCGAGGACGACGCAGCGCGGCCGCCCGAGGAGGGTGAGCGCGTGTTGGACAGGGAGAGGGTGCGGGTGTAGACGGCGCTGTCCTCCTTGTTGAAGACGCCCGACTGGGAGCGCCGGACGTCGGGCTTGGGGTAGGCCACCTTGATGGCCGGGTCGACGCCGAGGCTGAGGGTGAAGGAGTCGCCGGGGCTGCAGCGGGGCATGCTGCTGCGACCCAAGAAGCTGCCGTCGAGGGTGAGGCCCACGGGGCCGCGGAGGAGCGTTAGCTTGTTGCCGTTGCGCAGCTTGGCCTGCAGGTAGGCCACGGGCTTGTACTTGGCCACGACGGTGTGGCTGAAGACGACGTTGGCGAAGCCGATGCGGGCCACGCGCTGCTTGGACGCCGTCGACGAGGGTGGCAGCGTCTTGAGCCCGGGAAGGTCGTACGTCGTGTTGAAGCCCGTCTCCTCGAACGTCGACTCTTGGAAGGCCAGCTCGGCCGGCGGCTCGCTGATGGTCCGCTCGTCCACGGAGACATCTTCTTCCGCACGAGGAGCATGGGCACGCCCCGCCACATCGGGGCTGCCAATCATCCTGTGCATACTCAAGGTGGAGCGAGGAAAGACGCTCTTGGCTTTACGAGCTCTTTGAATGCCCCCAACAACATCCAGTTGGGCAGGGGCTGGTGGCGGAGGAGCGGCGCCTGGCAAGGCACAAGAGGATGCCGCGGGTTGAAAAATGAGAGACTCCTTCGTACGTCTGCCTGGGGCAAAAATATCTTGCATACCGTCCAAACCGAACTCGGCATCTTCCTCTTCCTTCATCCCTTCGTGCTGCAGCACCGGAGCGAAGCTAGTGCTATGAATAAATGGCTTTGTCCCCAATGGTCTCGCTTTCTCGACCCCAAACAACTCAGAACGGGATTGTTGCGAATAGTTGCGCCCCGTCTGCTTGTCAGCCCAGGCGGCCCGGTGGGACTGCTCCTCGCGCGAATACATGATGTCGTTGTTCGAGAAGCCATGGGCCCTTCCTATAAGTCGTACGCGCCAGGGGGCCAGGGTCGGGATGGTATCGTTCAGGCCAGAAAGGTCCGCCTGGGGAGTAGACAAGGTTATCTTGCAGTTCGACCAGGTCTCGGAGGTCTGGTTAGTCAGCTGGGCGTCGAAGCAGACATGGGCCGTGTTGGCGGTCGTCGAGAGAACCATATCGTAGGCCGGCGACCAGTAAGCACCGGTCGTAACGTAACTGATAGACAAGTCGCAGGTGCTGCCGAGCAGCGCATCGCTGCTCTTCTCCGGGTCCTTTAGGGAAACGACCTCGACATCGCTGGCGATGGAGTTGCGACGCGAGGAGCCGGGTGTGAAAGCATTGGCATCCAGGCTGATTCTGATGATGTAAACCTTCTTGGGCCAGAAGGACTCGCGCTCCTTGCGAAGACGGGCCTGTTCCTTGCGAGCCCCTTGCTGTTTTCGCGCGGCCTTTTGCTGCTCCTTGTATTTCGCCTTGGCCGCCTTGGCCTTGAGCTTGTCGGCCTTGGATTTCTCTCTCCGAGTCTGTCTGATCATGCTCTGCTGCTCCTTTCCCAGGCGCTGGATCTTGGCTGTAATCTCGCGGCACTTGATGTTCCCATCCATGACATCGGCGAAGACCTTCTCGCGCTCATGGCGATATGTGGCGATGCCTTCGTCGATCTTGACTTCGGGCGCGTTCTTGCGGTCTGTCGTCATGAGCTTACTGTATGAATTCAGGATATCGAGACGATTCTGCGCGCTGTTGACGATCTCCCTGGCGCGCTTCTCTTGATCCTCGGCGAGATTGATCCTCTCACGAATATGAGCCAGAGCCACACTCTCTTGCTCCTCCTCCTCCTCTTCCGGGTCGGATTCGGAGGAGCTCTCTGAATCATCGTCATATTCAGGATAGACATCCTCAAATATCTCACGATTGGGCAAGAGCTCTACCGCAATGTCTGTGATGATGGCGGAGCCAGTCCCCTCCACTTTGATGGAGTCCTGATCTACCGTAGGTGTTAAGCCGACGATGGTGACTTGGTTTTCCCCGGCCTTCCGGATACGTTAGCTGGGCTTGCGTGGTGGACCTATGGGGGGGGGCAGCATCGACTGATGATACCGAGTACAGACCTTGAGAGGAACATCCTTGATCTCGCGAAAGACTTGAGCGCGACCAGGAAACAGGGTTACAGACCGGGTGTCAAGCTCACGAATGCGATACTCCTGCTTGTGAATCACATCCATCCTAGATCTGGGCGAGCTGCTTGTTTAGCTGGAGCGTGGGTGCACTTGGGAAGTTGGAGACTACAAGCTACGAAAGAGCAAGACGAAAGCACATAGAGTTATAGGGTAAATATACGTATGTCGCATATGGAACCTGTTGCCTGAGCTGCCGTCGTCACTTCAGGCAACCACCAATCCGTTCAGGTCGTACGAAGCTAGTGGTGCCAAGATATAAGCAGAGCCAGCCTGGACGAGCTAACCAAATGATGGAGAGCGGCAGGCCTTTTTTTATTTTATTGCGGACATGTGCAGATGAAGGGAAGACAGTGCCTTGTGGCAGTCTGAACCAAGGCCGGGGCGAAGGGTAGATGGACAATGGGTGGTGGTGGCGGGGTGGTGTAAGTAGTAGTAGCGTTGAGTCACTCGCCGACATGATTTGCCTATCAACTATCGAAACGCCACGGAACTACTACTTAAGTACTCAACCAAGCAAACTCAGGCGCAGTCGCCTGTGTCACACGTCTCCGTCAATTGCCTGATCTCGGCGTTTGTTGAAGCAACATGTCTCGGGAAGGTCTCCTCTCTTCCTCGTTCACGCCCAGAACTGCCGACGCTACAGCTTCTTGTTCATCATCCTGACCACGAAGCCACTCTAATCTCACCCATTTGTTCTAGACGGTCGGCTGGCCCGGATCGCGGGGCCAGTGAAGGCCTCAGAAACCGGATACCTCGTCTTCAGGAATACCGTACCGGTTAGGCCCAAGACGTCCCCCCCGGGCAGCAAGTCTACGGGGTTACGGTACTACCACCACAGGAGACCAATTGAACCAAGAAACAGGGGGTCTACCTCCTTAGCATGTTCATTGGCGATTGCTCTGTTTGGTGTGCTTCAAACAGATATCGCGGTATCGCTTCTCTAGCCAGCAAAGGCGATCCGCCATGTCCATGCGAGCGAGAATCGACTGGCGACTACGGGATACGCAAGCAGGTAGGCTTCGGAGAGATGCTACCAGACTCAGAGGGAGCCGTTGAAATTTACAAGCTCTTTTACTATGTACTGAGGTGTCTAATTGCTTATGACCGGGACACGCCAAGGTAGGTGGACGGGGGGGCCGAATGAGCACGGCTCAGTGGCCCTCGGCGTCTCACCGCTTCGCTTCCGTGGCAGATCTGTCTCGGCCTTGGCTACGAAACCACATCTCACATAATGAACTAGGGGCAAACAGCCGATCATCGCGGGTTCGTTCATCTCAAGTTGGAAATTCACGTGTGGTATGAATGTATCGACTGAAAGAAAGCTGTTGCAGGTCAAGGGGTGAAGCCCGTGTACAATCATCGGCCCAATCGGCATCATTTCCAATCTGACGTACCGCAATTTGCGGGAGGGAAGTACATGCATGAAACGACCTTCCGTGTTTGCTGGCTGTAGTAGTACTGGCTGCATTTTCTTTGCTTGTCGTTCGCCAAGGGGGAGGAGGAGAGGGGGAGAGGGGGCAAGTTCCGATCGCACTGATGGCGGGCCATCGGGGGGCCAACCAACATAATTTCCTAGAAGCGGTGAAGAAAATAGCGAAGTAATTCGGACTGGCCCTGGAGGAGGGGGGGCACTTGAGAATTCACACACAAGGTGCTCAAGTGGAATATTATTGGCAGTCTTGCCGGCCAAAAACCCCGGCACCGGGACTTTCGCGACCGGAGACTCGAGAGAAATCTCTGCTTGAAAGAGACCCTCAGCCCACACTCAATCTAACCAGAGGCGGGTGACGACGGGACAGGGATGACGGCAACGGGATTATCGTCAATCAGTTAGTAAGTGGTTCAGTGCTGGCAGCATAGAGGACAGACACGTTTCAGATACATACGAGTCAAACGGTTCTCACAATGCGCGCGATGACCCCTTGGGCCTTGGTCTTGGTGTATGTATGGTACGGTCCGTCATCTTTCCCCGGACCATCTTGCGACTGGACTGGACCTCGCCGCGGGAGCTGAGGGTTTCGGGTCTCGTTTGATGAGCTGCGACGACTTTCGAATAAGACCCAACTTGCCAACTAAGCTAACCTTATAGGCTAGCAGTGCGATTAGGGGGTGGGGGGTGTCAAAGCCGTGTCGTTTGTCCAACAAACAACCGCCCTCAAAAAGCACAGGCACGCGCGCACACACGCACACACTCTCTCTCCCTCTCACTCTGTGTGTCTACTAATCATCTTCTCTCGCTGTCCTCACCCCATGTCGGCTGACTAGCGAGCGGCGAAGAAAACGAGGAGGGATACGTACGCGAAATGTTGGTTCGCGTAACCACACCCCCCGTCTTCGAACCACTTGTCGATCGCGCCAATCAATGGCGGCGCGATCCCATTGAAACCATCTGAGATGGCAAAGCCCAGGAAACAACCAATTAACGGTTATGTACTTACTTTTCAGCCCACCGTGACAAATGCCAAATGTGCTCTCTTGTCGGATTGACGTCCAGTCTGTAGCTGCTAATCTACATGCTTGTCATGGCCTCCGAGATGAGATGAGATGAGATGACACAAGAAAAGAAACGGGGCAAATTTCGCCAGCGAGGACTTCGAGGGGTCGAGCCCGTAATCGCCTTGGGGTGGAGGCACCCAAGAAGCCGGGACTTACGGAGGATGGGCATCGAGTGCATCTTGTCAGCTGATTGAGCCATACATAAGTCGTATATTTTTAGGTCTTACGAGTGAGGCACCGTAGGAAAGGATCCCGTTGCCGCCGATAGACAGAGTAGGAAGTCTCGCACCGAGTGCAGTGTGCGAACCTCGTCGTCTCGGGCAGGCAGTCTTTCCCAATGTTGCTATTTTCGCCCTAGCACTTTTCCGGGCGTCCGTGTTTTGTCGCGGCGCTTACTTCGCCAGTCGGGCACCCGTACTGTCTTAAGATCCGCTGATCTACTTGACGACTGACTACAAACTTCACCATGCGATTTCCCATTGGCCTGTAGAGAAGGGAGCCCCCAATCACTCGGTCATTTGTGTGATCAACCCTTGATTGACTTGCGTACCGGCACTGTCAAGCCGTCCCGGTGTGAGTGAGTCGCCTATGCCCCCGGACCAGCCTATTGGATTTTGGTGTGTGTGCCTGCGATCCTGGGAAGGGAAGGGGGTTACACTGAATGACGCCGCCTGTAGGCTGTGGTGGCTGAATCTGGAATGGGGCATCGTCCTTTGGGCGCGCGTGCTCTCCGGAGCCAAACTTGAAAGGGACAGGGCTGCATTTTACTGCTTCGGGCGGGTGCGGCGGACGACGCCGTTCGTTTCCAGTCAGCAGCACTGCACCCCCCTTTGTTCCTGTTCTGAGCGGTGTCCCTCTCCCTGTCCTAGGTGTCCGCGGTTGAGTGTTGGCCGTCGACTTGACATAGCATTGCTTCGAGTTCACATATATGTACCTAGCAGTGTAGACGGGTGTGTGTGGATGGATGCTTTAGCAAGGAGTAACATGCTGATGAATGACACCATCGGCAGCGCCAGTGCACGCCGAAACATGGCCGGCGGATAATTGGCAGGAAGCCGGAATGGTGCCAGGCTAGCGCGATGATGGTCTGCGACGATAAAGCACTTGGAATTCCAGCGGTAAGAACATGACATAACACGTAAGACCGTAAGACGGCCGACTTTCCCACGGATTTTCGGCTTGTCTTAGTTGGCAACTTTAGGGCGTAGGATGCCGGAGACCCAATTTTCAGGTTGCCGAATGGGAATACTACATACATACGCGTCTTCTGTCTGACAAACGATTCGTCACGGGAAACCTGGCAAGCTACTTCTTAAGGAAGTAAGTAAGTGGTACCTAAGGCAGCACGGACGATTGCATTTGGAAGAAATGTACATACGAGTACCTTCCTGATATGCCGAGACCCAGGGCATCCATGGCAGGAAAATGCCGCCATGCTCTCTCCAATCCTAAGGTTAGGTACTCTACCTACGACGGTGGCGGAAACCGGCAAACTACATATGGCCCATGGAGGGGAGATTTCGAAGGGGGCATTGTTTTACGGATGATCACGGACGTATTTGACACGGAGCTTGCCCGACCCATCCCCATTAATTTAACCAGATGCGCCCATCTGACTGGTGGCTTGTGGAGAGACCAACAAACACATGATGCCGCGCTATGATACTCCATGCTACTCGAGAGGAACCGGGATATTGCCATCATCACCAACGTGAGCGCTGACCTTGGGACCGAGAATGACGAGGTTTGTATATATGAGATATGAATGAAGGATAAGAAGGCTTGGTTCGTAGGATGGATGGGGGAGGGTGGGATGCATGCACGCACGCAGGAAGCCTCCCTCAGGGGGGAGGGAGGGGGTTGCCTGACTGGAGACTGGTGCGTGCCGGTCAGTCAAAGATTCAGGATAGAAAAAATAAAAGATAAAATCGAAGAAAGAAAGAAAGCAATCGCATGACGGCTCCACCAGCTTCCGATGAGATCCACCAGTTTGTTCTTTTACGACACATTGTAGATTTGAGAAATGCAATCCCGAACCTTTTCTGTCCGAGTCCTTGTAGGTAATTTTTGGGGTTTTACTTTGCCCTGGGCCGTTTCCGGAACACTCAAAATCCGTCCCACTTTTTACTAAATAACACCGATAGTAATTACCGGATCATCGGCTGATTCTGCTCATTGTAACAATGGAAAGCATCTATATAGTCAATGTAGGGTACAGTAGCTACAAGAGAAGAGGAGTGGGAGAAAGAAAAGGAAAAGAGAAAACCGGTCGAGTCTACTTACTCGGCCTCAGCCGACTTAGGGGGGGTGTGATACAGACCAGCAACCAACAGCAGAACAGGTTACAGTATCGGTCGGGGGTGTAGCCCGTGGCCTCTGCCAAGATGAGACGGGCGGTAGCTCTTCCTTGCCAGTGTTTCCGGGTGCTGGAGTACAAGGGCTTCCGGTGTCTCCATCAACTGAGCTTGGGGCTGCACACTCAGTCGCCCCCCTTCTTCCAAAACGGCCAACTTTCAGTTCAGAATAATGATGATGAGGTGGTAGGCGGTAATTTAAGGGACTTAACTATCCAACATGCCATTTAACCATTAAGCCTACGAGGCAGTAGCAGCAGTGAACCCATCGCATATTTGTTGGTTTCTTTTAATTTTTTCCGTTTCTAAGATGCCAGACCCGGTCCGACCGACCATTCCTGGCGGACACAACAGCGTAGAGTGGATCCTATAGGTAGGCGGATATGCAAGGCACGCCCCGGGACCGCCCAGCGTCAGCCATCGCACCCAAAAGACGAGGTCGTTTGCGCGTCAAATTCTCCAATCCTTGTAGCCAAATTGGCACACGGAAAGCAAGAGATATGGACAGCTTCGTCTAATGCGAAAGTCCCACACGATGGAGGCGGTCATCGCGTGTACTTTCGCCTCTCTCTCCAATCATTGTTGTCAACTACGCTCGTCCGGTCCTCAGCTGGCCAAATCGAGAATGGCTGATTGGTCCGGTACCTCGATGAGTCTAGGCCCCCGAACAGGCACCTTGACAAGTGACGACGGGCCATGACCTCCCACCCATACTCTTCATTCATTCAACTCGCCTGCTCTTGCTGTAGCACATGAGGGTCGCCCGCCCACTTCTCCCTCTCTCTCTCTCTCCCTCTCTCTCTCTCTCCCTCTCTCTCTCTCTCCCTCTCTCTCTCTCTCCCTCTCTCTCTCTCTCCCTCTCTCTCTCTGTGTGTGTGTGTGTGACTCTACTACAGCAGGGCGACGACCAGATTACGTACGACTAAATAGGCAGCAGTCGCTGGTCCGACTTACTTGGAACGACAAGCTGCTATGAGTGTTTCCATCGCAAGGTAAGGAAGGTATGAATGACTACATGATGTGATCACCACCAGGTTCCGCACACAGCGTTTGAAAAGACCCGGCAGAATTCGGACTATGAGCAGCACCTACGGAAGGTTTATGCGACCGACTGACTAACCTACCAGAGCATATGATTTCACTGTGCGGGCGTCTCTTTTGTTACCTAATCCAGCCAGCCTGGCCTCCAAAACCTAAATCAATCCGGAAGAGTCAGAGAAGACGCCGCAGTGAAGAGAGACAAAGACAAATGACATAGCCAGCTATAGTTTGACGTTATATACGGAGTATCTATCAATAAGATCATCCAGATATGATGGCAATCATGGAGAACAGACAATCGCTATATACCTCTTACGTGTATACATACCTCATTGGACAGGTATACGTACCAGTAAGTAAGTACTTAGTCATCAATTGGTTGCTATGATGTATCTGTCGGCTGTCTTTGTTTCGTCGCATCAGCCCCCATAGTAAGTGGACTCTACCTACCTACGGTGGAAGGTATGAAGTATTTATACTTTATGCCAGCCGGAAAGTGCGCCCCCTCGCTCTCTCCGTACCGAATGCAACCTCAATCTTCCTCCCGGCTTACACATGGATTTCCACCCAGTTACTTACTTATATAAGGAGTAGACAGACACGGTCGATAAGTAAGGTCGATTGGAGAGTGAGGAGCAGGAGAAGACGTGGACTGCTGTCGAACAGAACGAAGAGTGAATGGAATGAACAACCAATAGACATTCATTGGGAGGTACATATGTAGAGGTAGTCAAGCTGTTTCTAGAAATCGGTGACTGACTGTTGTTCTGTTCTCTTGGGCGAAACACCCCCGGCAGGCTTTCAACCCCCGATCCGCCCGTGCCCGCCTTTCACTTCCACGTCCACTTCCACTTCTCAGCAGAGTTTCGCCCTCCCTTCCCTTCTTGCGCGCCTGGTCTTGGCTTAGTCGATACCGCGACGCCCCATTTTATTTCTCATTTCCTTTAATTCCTCACTCCGCATTTCGTTTCGGTCCCGACCGGTCGTCTTTTCATCACCTACCTACCTACAATGTGCCTAGGGATATACGCTTGAATGCAGATTCAAAGACTGGCACTTGCCTAGAGGAGGTGGTTGATGGTGATCTGCTAGAGATTTCGAATCTTCATAGGTGGGGTGTGCATGTGTAAGTGTGTGTGTGTGTGTGTGTGTGTATAAGAATGGTGTGGTGTGTTAGAGGGGACAAGGAGAGTTGTAGTAAGTAGTATCACATCACGGAGAGGCGGAGTGTTGCTGCTGCTGTTGGCCCAGGCTTGAAGAAGAAGAAAAAGCCCAAGCCCACAGCCCACACAGCCCAGCCCAGCCAACCCAGCTCTGACCCCTAAAAAGCTGGGAGAGCCGTGGAGCCCGCCGCAAGACCCGAGACGCCGCCGTTGGATTCTCAGGCATTTGTAGGAAGGCGTGAGCCGGGGCTGATCTTCTACCCCCTCCAGCTGTTTGGTTCGGCCTGGTCTAGGTTGGTTTGGTTTGTTTTTTGATCTAAGGCAGGCTTGTGTGTGTCCGCCTGGAAAGACAGGCAGCTTGTGCAAAGGGCAGAAAGCAGAGAAGCAGAGGGAGATTCCCTCTCAAGTGAGTGTTCAAGAAGTTTAGGTGTCCAAGCGTTCCCATCCCCCGACCGATCTTTCCTCCTCAATTTTACCTTTCATTCACCCCCCCCTCCCAAATCCATTTCCCCAAAAAACCTCCACTCCCGACCGACTCGCACATAAAATTTCCCTGTTTCTCTTCCGGCGCACCGAACCACCACCGTCTCGGCTTTACCATCATCAACTTTTTCACTTTCAACATTCCGGTCTGTCCCCGGTCTCGTTGGTTCTTGTACGGATTGTGCTTGTTCATCTCAATCTTCCTTTTTTCTTTCCATCTTTTTTTTCTCCTCGTAGCTGGCTTTGATCGTTGGCGTGTCGCGCGCCCTCGTCTATCATTCCCTCCTACCTAGGATTCGCATCCACCAGAACACATCACCACCAACCATCGCCATGTCGAGCGTGGTTCGTGGTACCAGTCTCAGGGCTGGCGGCGCCTGTGGTAGGTACTCTGATGCGTGTTTTTCGTCTTCTAACTGTCAAGGCCCGTCACTAATCTGTCGCGTCAACCCAAAAAGTGAGGTGCCGGAAGGGCAAGACCAAGTGCGTCTACGAAAATGGTCGCGCTCCCTGCAAGAACTGTGCAAAGGGCATGCACGAGTGCTACCTCCCTTCGGAGAGCATGGCGCATCACCACGGACAATCACCAGCTCGCGTCACTGTCAGTCGGCCCAGAGAGAGTCTGCCTGGCGGAGAGCGCAGCGTCTCTGCATCCGCAAATGAGGGCCAGCCTACTCCCGCCGCGCCTCTGACTACGCAACCCAGCCGGCCTACGGGCGAGAAGTAAGTCACCTTGCCAGATTCTCTTTATTTTCGTCTCTTTTTCGCGCTTCATGTACCGGACCTATGTTTGTATTTCTGAAATCTTTGTGTGATTCTGTTCTCCTTGCTCTGGTTTTTTGTTTTTGTTGGTTTCGCAAGTCGCCGGGCTTTAACTTTGATTTTGTACGTCACGTCACGTCCTCGGGGGTTCAAGGCCCCAAAAGCGGCGCGCCCCCAAGTTTGGCGTGGCTAGAATGCCGGGCTGCCTCGCCTCGGGTTGTCCCTCCAGGCCAGGCCTGTGACTCGCGCCAAGCCGTTTTTACCTCCGTGTCCCACCCTAAGCCAATCACGATGCACTGACACCTTGGAACTCCTTGCAGGCTGTCGCCCGACCTTCTCGTCGAGTGTGAGCGAGTCATCAACAAAATGCTACCAGCTTGTGTAGCATTCCACAAACCCTCCTTCTTACAGAAATTGAAGAGCGGCACCTTGGATGCCAGTATTCTCAACGGTCTCCTGACCACGGCTGCTCGGTATGTTGACACCCAATTTCCTGATTTTCTCGCTTTCGCACTCAACCCCTCCCCACACTCCGGACCTCCTTTCTCCATTCCAATCTCCTGGCCAATCGACCCAATTCCGGCGATGCACAACCAACACCCTGGTCAACCACCCTTCCGCCAAGCCACCTGCCACAATCTAATCCCGTCCTTTCTTTTTTACCCCCTTCCGTAATAAGCCATCGGCACTTGCCATTCTTACGACACGGCAAGCATCTCATCAGCATGATTCGATGCTGACTCTATCCCTACCTCTAGGAGCTCGCCGGTGCTCGCGCGACGATATGGCGGCAACGGCGGCCCGATGGCTGCTGCCGAGCACTTCGCCGTCAAGACCATCAGTCTCATTATGCAGAATCTGGACAACCCCGGCCTCGCCGACATTCAAGCTTTGTGTCTCCTCATCATCCACGAGTGGGGCAGCAGGAATGCCGTTCGCGCCTACATCTACCTAGGCCAGGCCGCTCGCATGGCACAGATGTATCGCATCATCGACTCCCACCGCAGCCGTCCGGAGGCTGACCAATTCATCCGGGAGGAGTCGTTCCGCCGTACCATGTGGCTGATTTACATCCTCGACTGCTTCCTTACCAGTAGCCCTGGTCGCCACCCGGCGCTGTCCGCTCACGACATTAAGGATGTCGCACTCCCCTGTCCCGATATGAGCTTCAACTTCGGTACTCCAGTCTACGTCCGTACTCTTAGCGGAGCGCCCCCTCGCGGCATGCCCGAGACGCCGATGCCCTTGGGTGATGTTGGCGAGTTTGGGCACATTGTTCTCGCCACCCAGGCCTGGCGCAACGTCATCGAGATGCTCACTACTGTCACCGTCGAGACCTTCTCGGAACAGCAGTGCCAGACCCTAGAGAACGAGATCGAGGCTGTGCGCCAAGCACTCCCCATGCACTTCATGGACAAGCCTAACCACATCAGCTTGCACATCACCATGGGCAGTGGCTTCACTTTCGCATTGCTGCACTCGCTCCTGCACTGCGCAACCATCATGGTAAACAGACGCCGGCTTCTCCAGGTTGTGACCATGGATGGCTTCAACCAAGAGACTTGGCGAATGCTCCCCCATGCTCATGCTCAGACTGTTGATCGTGTCTTCGCAGCCTGCCACAGCATCATCTCTCTGCTGAACGCACTTGAGCTGAACGGCGAGAAGAACACCTTGACCTGCTTCCCTCTCGTCATGCTGTTTGCGTGCTTCACCTCGGCCTCTACAGTGGCCTGGTTCAGTCTGAAGGGCCTGACGCCGCTTGATGTCAATGAGACTGCTGAGCAGCTGGTTCGGGACTCGATGCATTTCCTGATGGACGGTGCCGAGTCATGGACTCTTGCGATCCCGTGGTTCCGACACCTCTCCGTTATGGCTAAGGTCCTGCGAAATGGCGGCGTCCCTGCGACCCAGCCGAGCGGAGTTCCACCAGCCCCCGGCTCGGCCAAGGACGATATCACAAGCCAGCCTGGCGACAAGCCGGAAGTCATGGACTATGAGCGACCGGGATCTGCGCAGGCGCGGGAGCAACAACCCGAGCCGATGGACTCGACCAACGAGCCTCGACGTTCTGGCTTCACCACGATCAATGGCGGACCGGCCGAGAATGCTGCCTCGGCGAACGGAGGTAGCCCGCAACCCGTTGCGCCCCCTCAGCCCAAGGTCGAATCGCCCAAGCCCCCGTCGTCGGCGGAGGGCCAGAACGCCGAAGCGCCGGAACCGGGCAACGATATGACAGCAGCGGAGCTCTGCGGAGCGTTCGAGCGGCAGCTACTTGAACTGGATGACCTGGCAGCCTTTATGGGCGGTGGTGTATGATTCCCCCGTCGATGCCTTTTGTGTAGCGCTGCCTCACTGGTTTTTTTCTTTCTTTCCAAGATGCCACTCACAGCCCGAATCTCTCGTACTGATACCGACGTAGATTGCACAGATACCGACATAGATGGCACAGGTGCTTGACTGTACATATAATACAGCATTAAGTAATCTGGGTCACGGAGTCCATGGCGTTTTGAACAGCAGGAGCCTCGGATTGGCCCCAGGATTTGAGTTACAGGCGGCGGGCTCGCGGTGACAAGACCGACTTGCATGGTCCCAAGGCCCAAGGGAGAGAGGCGTTTTGCGGCATTTGTACTACTACGGCCTCCCAAGTGTGTTCGACATTGCATTTATCTCTCGAGGGGTTTCTAACATGATACCCCCCCCCATCTCTCAGCAGTTACTGCACTTCGGCAATGAGGCAGTCGGAGTCAGATTGAGACTTTGTTTGCCGCAGGATATTCTAATAAAGAGAAAAGTGAAAACACCTGCCCCAGATTGATTGGTCCTGAAATATTACTGCATATCAGCTGATTTGTGTGACTCAATATTCCAATATGAAAACGCCCGTGCCATGGAGAATCTAGGTAGATGGGGGATGGATATGATGTTGGCTGTCGCTAATGATGAATAAGTAGGTAGTCACGTGCTCCTAATCCACCCATATTTTCGTAGCTGTTTTCACACCAACATTAGGGATTGATTCAACTTACCTTCCAAGCCAACCTGGTTTCAACATGCATTGCGCCGCTCGTTTCCGCTCTATCGGGTTCACGCGATAAAGTCTCGTGCCTTATGGGTCGCCACAGTGCAATTCCGAAAATAAGAAAAGAAAGGCTCAGGTCTGGTCGGGCATGCAGCGGGAAAGGAAAACGTCGGCGAGACACGCAGAACGCAGCAGATTGGTCAGTGGCGCGGTGAATGCAGCAGGTTAAAAGCAATGGCATCTCGGGGACTCAAGCGAAAGCACGACGACCATGCACCAAGATTGACGCCATCGCAACGCCTCGCAGCTGCACGCAAAGCAGGGATACCGACGAGTGTCGATCCCGCGCGACTTGAAAATGAGTACAAGGCAGCCGCAGAGCCAGCAACTGCCCGCGAAGCAAACAATGTCGGGAATGCGACGCCAGCGATAAAGCAGGCCCGAGACGATGGGTACTATGAGAGACTGTACACTTCCGAGCTGGACTTCGAGTCTCTGGGCAAAGAGGATGAAGGCTTCGGTGCCCTGTAGGTTGCTTGTTTTCGGGCCAGTTTCCATAACCACGACTAAGGCTTGACGCACAGTTTGATGGCGGGGAAGCATCTTGATTTCACAGACCCGGCAGCGATGAGGCAGCTCACCAAGTCGTTGCTGAACCGAGATTTTGGGCTGCAAATCGAATTGCCCGATGACCGACTGTGTCCTCCGGTGGGTTTCCGTGACGGGTAGATGGGGGGTTTTTATTTATTTATTTATTTTATCAAGGTGCGTGTGTTACTGATTCCTTGCAGGTTCCCAACAGGCACAACTACATTTTGTGGCTCAAGAGCCTTCTTGACAGCTCGTCTCCGACGTACGCAGACGCCTATGAGGCAGAAAGGCAGGTCACCGGGCTAGATGTCGGGACCGGGGCCAGCGCCATCTACCCGTTGCTCGGCTGTGCGCAGCGACCGTCGTGGTCGTTCATCGCCACCGATATCGACCCCAAGTCGCTATCCTACGCTCGGCGGAACGTCGCGCTCAACGGCCTCGAGCCCCGTATCCACGTTGTCGGGCGCAGCAGCGACGGCAGCGCGCCGCTCATCCCTCTGGATGATGAGTTGAATGATACGCAGCAGCAGCACATCGACTTCGTCATGACGAATCCGCCCTTCTACGGATCCGAGACGGAGCTGTGCGAGCTCGCAGCGCAGAAGGCGCTGCCCCCGTCCAGCGCCTGCACAGGGGCACCCCACGAGATGGTCTGCGACGGTGGCGAGGTGGGCTTCATCCAGCGGCTGCTCGACGAGTCGCTAGCGGTCCGCGAGCGGGTGCAGTGGTACACAGCCATGGTGGGAAAGCAGTCGAGCCTCGCAGTGGTGGTGGACCGGCTCCGCGCCCGCGGCATCGACAACTACGCGGTGGCGCAGTTTGTGCAGGGCCACAAGACGCGCCGGTGGGCCGTGGGCTGGAGCTTCGGGTCCCGGCGGCCGGCGGCCAAGGCATGCCGCGGCGGTGGTCTCGACGCCCTCGGCGGCGAGGGCGGCAAGAGCGTCCTACCGCTGGTGACGGAGATGACGGTGGCCTCGAGGACGACGGGGACGCCGGGGGCGGCGAGGCAGCTGGAGAACACATTCTGGACGCAGCTGGAGGACGTCACCGACGGCCTGGATCTGGTCTCGTGGAGTGTCGACGAGGAAAGGCTCCGGGGGGTGGGGTTCACGAATGGGAATGTATGGGGCCGGGCGTACCGGCGTCAGAAGAGCAGGGCGGCAACGACACCAGCTACGGCGGTCAGTGAAGGGGGAAGGGGCGGGCAGATTGTTCGTTCGGGTTCTCGATATGCATACAGACCAGGAACAGACAGGAGGCTGAGGCAGCGGCGCAACACGAAGTGGTGGCGGTGGTCCGGTGGCTGCAGGGGAGGGACTTTGGCTTGTTCGAGAGCTTCTGCGGTATGTTGCGGAATGGATTTGTTGCCGTCACTACAGCTACTGGTTCTTCATAGAAGGTATCCCCTTGGTGGAATAATTCGAAGTCCGTTGTAAATTCTGTGGCGCTGCAGCAGGCAACAAGGTTTCTGGGCAGCGACAACTTACAAGGGCACTGCTATGTGAGATGATGATGATGATCATCATCATCATCATCATTGTAGTGTCATGTTGTACTCCGTTGTAGTTGTAGGCCAACGGTTTGATAAATAGTACATCAAGTACATAAGTACCTAGGTACTTACTTAAGGTAACCTAATAACTTTCGAGAAACCCCAAGTGCCAGCCAAGTGAAGCGACGATCCACAACACCAACCAGTTGACTCGGAAGTCACCGAATTTTCCCCCGCATTTCCCCTGCATCCAGCCATCCCACCATCACCACCACCACCACTACCACCTCGTTTCGTTCTGTCTCATCTATTATTAATTATTATTCTTATTATTGGTGGTTCTTTTGTTGTTGGTTTTATTTTTATTTTTTTCGCTTGATCCACGGACGTAGATCCCCATCAATCACCTCAGGTCTGTCTCATCTATTCCAGCAACAAGCCATGGCTCCGACCACCGTCGCCATCTCCGCACCGGGCAAGGTCTTCTTGGCTGGCGGCTACCTGGTTCTCGACAGGGCCTACACTGCCCTGGTCTTCGGCCTGAGCGCCCGCATCAATATCGTCGCCCGCGAGATCAGCACCAGCCAGGGCGTCCAGCTCCAGGAGATCGTCGTCACCAGCCCTCAATTCCTCGACAGCCAGTGGCGCTACGGCTACCATCTGACCGCCGACGGAGGCGGCATCAAGGTCACCCAGCTCCATGTGTGAGTCTTTTTCTTTCCTTCCTTGCACTTTCCCTGCACCTGCCGCCGCCACTGCGGCCCGGCCCTCTAGTGGCGCGCGCCCACTCCCTTCTCGGCTTGTTTTCTTCCCATCCCCATCGTATGCTTATGCTCGGTATCCAGCGGCTCTTCCATAAGCCCCAACCCATTTGTCGAGACCACTCTCACCTATGCTCTCACCTACATTGCGTCCGTGTCACCATCGCGCCACCGCTCTGGTTTCAGCCTTGATCCAGTCCACCTCACCGTCCTGGCTGATAACGACTACTATTCGCAACCGCACACCATTCCCAACACAGAGAAAAACCCTACCCGCTTCTCCAAGTTCCCCACGCCCCTCAAGGATGCCAACAAGACCGGCTTGGGCTCGTCGGCTGCCCTCGTCACCTCCCCTGACCGCGTCGCTGCTGTCTTACTACCTGCCCGCCGAGCTGTTCGATATCGACAGTGAGGAAGGCAAGCGCATCCTGCACAATCTGGCCCAGGCCGCCCATTGCGCCGCCCAGGGTAAGGTGGGCTCCGGTTTTGACATCGCCGCCGCCGTCTACGGCAGCTGCCGCTACCGGCGCTTCAGCCCCTCCATCCTGAAGAACCTGCCTGAGCCCGGTGCGCCCGGCTTCGCCCCCGCCATTGTCGACCTCGTCACCAGCCAGACCACCTGGGACACCGAGGTCACCAAGGAAGGCGTCCGCGTGCCCCCGGCCTGGCCATCCGCATGTGCGACGTCGACTGCGGCTCGCAGACCGTCGGTATGGTGAAGCAGGTGCTGGCATGGCGGGACTCGGCGCCCGAGGCCTCGAAGCAGCTCTGGGATTCCCTGCAGGCCAAGAACGAGTCCCTGGGCCGCATCCTGGCCGAGGACCGCAAGGACGAGATCAAGGCCGCCGTTGACGCCATCCGCGAGCTGATTCGCGCCATGGGCGCCGAGAGCAGCGTCCCCATCGAGCCCGAAAGCCAGACCATGCTCCTCGACGCCCTCGTCGCCGAGATCGACGGCGTCTACAACGGAGTGGTTCCGGGCGCCGGCGGCTACGACGCCCTCGCCCTGCTGATGCGCGACGACGCCGAGACCGACGCCCGCGTCAAGGAGTTCGTCAAGAGCTGGGCTAAGGAGCACGGTGGCATGGTGCGTCTGCTGGATGTCAAGGGCGAGATGGAGGGGGTCCGGAAAGAAGGGCTGGGTCAGTATGGCGGCTGGCTGAGCTAGAAAAAAAGGGAAGACAAGGCATGGTGGAGGGGCTAATCTGATTGGAATGGATACAGTGCAACCGGGACAAGTTTACGAGATACGCCACATATGATATAGACCAAGTTGTTTTTTGCAATCAATGAATGACGCCAGACGAGAATGCTGTGGTATCCTATGTTCAAGAGTTACCTGCCTAATCCACAACAGTAAAGTGGTTTTTAAAGTTGTTATAAGAATTCGACTTTGTGAATATATTTATCGGGAGTTAAGTCTACTTTACCTAATGCTGCCATGTCCGATCTGATTACCCGGCTCATTCCACCGAGCAAGCAGGCGATTATTGGTTCGGGGACTAACTACCACAAGTACTCGATATGGGCAACCGGCTTTTTATTCCATATCCTGTGTAATTAATTAGCAGGCAATTACAAACTTATCGCTCGCTTTCCACAAAATTCGCAGGTTTTTATTCCTTTGATTTCCCATGTTAGGCACATCTGCTATCCAGTTCCCCCCTGAGCATCTGCTGATTGTTAGAGTCTGTTTTCTATATTGGTTAAAATGTTGATTGATACTCATACCATTCCAGTTCGGCTGCCCTCTTCTAAATTGGCCTTGATCGACAACAAAGGATCACAATAGAGGCAATGTGGCTGCTTGGTTTATTAATTACGGCAGTGCGTCAATATGAGACGCCCCCAAGATTATTATAGAGCAACGCCACCCACCATGCATGCAGTATTATAAATAGATCCGTATAAAGGAATACATTCCAAGGAAAGTGGGCGATATGCCTAGCTATTAATAGGGAGACTTTTTATAGTCAGGCCCATCGACCATGCAATATAATTCCTGGCGATAATAGGTTAGCATAAAAAGCTAACGACTAAGCTGTCCTGTTTCTCGGATGTGATGTTAGAGTTAATAAATCATAAGGAATAGGCTGTAGACTTAACCATCACCAAGCGGCACGTTTAAAAGTAGAGTGTGTATAGTTATAGTGGAAATTTAGTTAAGCATAGAATGAACTCAGAAACATAAGACACAAAGCAATTAAATAACCCTCGAAAACTAGTTCATGCCTTAATGGCCACCGAATATCAAGAGAGCGGCCACCAAAGAAAGAAACTAAAGAAACGCCTGGCCAGCAAGAAAATCAAAAGGCACAAATAAAATACTAAAGGACTCAACTTCCTAGATTCGGGTTCCGAGGAGGAGTCCGGCACCGGGTCCGGGCCCGCGGCAGGTAACAGCTAATCAGGAGGGTCACCCAGAGGTGGGTGATTACTGATAGTGGTCCAAGTTGCAATTGAGCCACTTAATAAATGCAATAGGAAAAATGAAAAATCACTTGCAATGGTGGTGTTGCCAACGGCACCCCTAAGATCCTAGAGAGGAATGCCCTTCTCCTCCTTCCCCTTCCCCTTCTCTTTCCCTTCCTTGCCGAAGCAGGCGATGATGGCGTCAATGGCTCCTTGGAGTATGGTGAAAGAGATTGAGGCAGGAATACCCATCTTGTGCGTAGGTGTGGTTGTTGTGCGTACACTGTTATGCTGGCGCCTGAGGATATGGATTGGATGATTGTAATCTCACCAACCGATCGATAACTACGTACAGAGCTGGATATGTGATCCCCCCGTGAGATTCAGTGCAGATCTTTAAGTTACTAGGCTGTATACCGCCCTGTTTCCAGAGGGGGCGAGGGCAAGCTATTCCAGAGTTGCTTCCAGCTTAACCGTACCCCAACACACAAATCTAGGCAAAGCAGTTCCCTCCAAGATTCTCTGGCCTAGGTTTTGCGAAGGCTATTGAGGCCCGCGGATGGTGACAGCCACTTGGCGTACGATGCTTATTTGGGGTAATCTTTCAAGTGGAAGCTCTTCAGCTGCACAAATTGATCGAATCCAAACTTGCTCAAGGTAACTCCCTTGCCCGAGTTCTTCAATCCTGTCCAGGCCAGGTCCTATTTAGTATGTCAGTAGCTGATCATTCCTGATAACCAGACAGATCATGGCGGTTGCAATGGACTTACTGGGCTCGGAAAGTCAGCGCGGTTGACAAACACGGTTCCGGCTTCGACTTGGTCGGCTAATTCGTAGCCCTTCTCAGTGTCCTTTGTCCATACACTGGCAGTCAAGCCGAACTCACTGTCATTCATGAGTTTGACAGCCTCCTCGTCCGACTTCACCTTCATAACCGAGATGACGGGACCAAATGTCTCCTCTGTCATGACCCTCATGCTGTGGTCCACGCCAACAAGTAATGTCGGCTTGACGAAGTTGCCCTTTGGCGGCAACTCCTTGAAGGTGGCATTGTCCGGAGTCTCGTCTTTGGCGCCTTTCTCGAGGGCGTCCTTGATGTGAGCGGCGATGGTCTCCTTGGACTGCTTCGAGATGACTGGACCGATCTGTGTTTCAGAATCCAAGGGGTCTCCGACCTTGTACCCTTCGAGGACTTTCTTGGCAGCCTTGATGAAGCCATCATGTATCTTCTCATCTACATAAACTCGTTCGATAGCGCAGCAACTCTGGCCCGAGTTGAATATGGAACCATCGACAATCTCCTCGGCAGCCCAGTCTAGGTCAACATCACCCCGAACATAGGCAGGGTCCTTGCCACCGAGTTCCAAGCCGACATTCACGAGTCGATCTGAGGCTGCCTTCTGAACTGCTAGACCGCCGGGGACGGAGCCGGTAAAGCAGATATGAGCAATGCTGGGGTTTCTGACGATAGACTCGATCATCGAAGGTGAGCCACAGTGGAAATACTGCAAGACACCAGAAGGGAGGCCAGCTTCGGCAAAAGCCTTGGCGACCTGCTCAGCGATAGTTGGAGTTTGCGGGGAAGGCTTCAGAATAACAGTGTTGCCAGACAAGAGGGCCGGGATCAGAGAGTTCACTAGGGTAAGATAGGGGTACTAATGATACGGTTAGCCCACAGCGGGGATTGATAAACGAAGCCAGCAAAGTCATACTTACATTCCACGGAAAGATGATGAGAACCGGCCCCACAGGTGTCTTGCGGATGAACCGCTTGAAGCCCTTCTCGGCCTCACCTTCGGTATCCTTCAATGCATCCTCGCTGACCTTGACTAGGTAGTCACCACGCTTGATGGCAGTAGTGACCTCGACGCCAGTGTACTTGATGGGCCTTCCCATCTGTACGGTAATTTCCTGTGCCAACTCATCCTTCTTCTCGCCAAGCAGCTTCAAGGCTTTCTTGACAATGATTTGACGATCTGTGAGCGATGTCTTCCGCCAAGACTGGAATGCCTTGGCAGCAGTTTGGGGCAACTCCTGGAGCTGGGAAGCACTGAGTCCATTCCGAGTGATGATGGGCTCGTTGGTGGTGGGCGAGATGGTGGTAATGACCTCGACCGACATGGTGGCGCGATGAAGGAGCTACCTATCACAGAGGATGGGAGATGAAGGGCAATGGAGAGGGAAGAAGAAACGGAGAGACGGGAAAGTCGATTGATTGTTGTGGGTGGTGGAGGAGGACATGCCAAGTTATCGGAGTGATATCGGACAACCTCAGGCTAAACATTGGATGTTATCTAACCTTAGGTACTTCTTATTAATCAGTAGCCCGGATTTCATGATTCAATCAAGTGGTGAATACCCCGCGGTCATTCATTGGAGGCAGGAGGGGCAATGACATAGCACGCTGAGGACGAAGATCCAACAACGATAACGATAAAGATAACGATAACGATAACGATGGAGTTGCTGCGCTGTGGCCTTATCGATATCGATAACACACTTCGATAAGCTTCCAGCGCCTGAACTGGAGAGACGGCATGGACGACCCACTGAATTTCTACCGATTGTCTCCACCGCAACCTTTTTTCTCACTTCATTCCATTCCATTTTCCCTTCAGTCGATAGATTCCAATCCAGGCCCTTTTTAACTCGGAGAGTCTCCCTTTCATTCTGACACTCGCATCTTTCTCTGGAGCCAATCAATCAAAAAGCCCCGCCAAGATGGCTCCTCAAAAGAGGAACAAGTTCCTTGACGCGGATGAAAGCGAAGAGGAAGACATTGGTGGATACGAATCGGAAGAGGAATTACAGAAGGGAGGAAGCCGCAGTGCAAAACGGAGGAAGGTGGATGACGACCAACTTTCTGACGATGATGAAGACGACATTGCCAGCCTGGACGCGGATGAGGAAAAGGGCAAGTCCAAGGGGGCCGAGACTCGGCGGTCCAAAAAAGCAGCGTCTCGAGCGGACAACGAAGAGCTGGAGGAAGCCGGTAGTGCCGATGAAGAAGAGGACGGAGAAAGCCTGTCGGGCGAGCTTCCAGGTCTGTCGAAGCCTTTGACCAAGAAGAACTTGGTAGCTACGGAAAAGGCCATCAAAAAGTCTGGCGTGGTCTACCTGTCACGCATCCCGCCATTCATGAAGCCGCAGAAGCTGCGGTCGCTGCTGGAGCCCTACGGAAAGATCAACCGGATCTTCTTGTCGCCCGAAGACCCCCTGGCGCATTCACGCAGAGTGCGCAATGGTGGCAACAAGAAGCGATCCTTCACCGACGGCTGGGTCGAGTTCATCAACAAGAAGGACGCCAAGGCTGCCGTAGAGCTACTCAACGCTCGCACAATCGGCGGCAAGAAGGGGACCTACTATCGCGACGACATCTGGAACTTGCTCTACCTCAAAGGCTTTAAGTGGCACAACCTGACGGAACAGATCTCGGCCGAGGCCGCCGAGCGCGCAAGCAGAATGCGGGCCGAAATCAGCCGGACCAACAAGGAGAACAAGGAATTCGTCCGCAATGTCGAGAAGGCCAAGATGCTGGACGGCATGCAGACCAAGGCGGCTGCGAAGACGAAGAAAGAAACAGCCGGCCCCCTGCCAGAGACCAAGGTCAGGCGCACGTTCGAGCAGGCGGCTATGGCCAAGAAGAAGGAGGACAAACTACCCGAGAAGACGCAAAGAGTGATGAGCATGTTGCTATGATAGCATAGATTGATTGATACCCCACCCCAAATGACAAACTACCTGAGCGCTACGTCTGGAATACATGCGAAACCCCGCCGACAGACGCACGCCCTCGTCAGATGGGAACGGCCGCAATCTTCTGGGCCATGGCCGCAACGTCGGCTCCCGCGATGGTTTGGCGCGGCTTACTCCAACCTTGGACGTATGGCAATCTTTCCTGTTCTATGATGGAGTCAGTCGCTGTCGTGCTGCACCACGCCGGTCCAAGCCCACGTCTAGGTACCTACTTACCAAACAAGCTCCTGACCCAATCCGTTCTGGCGTTTCCGTTGGTTTTGTCACCAAAAGTGAGCAAGTACAGGCCGCTCTCGGCATAACTCGTCGATACTTGGCGCTCTGTGAGGTTGAAGTCGGGATTGGTCTCCCTGGCGGTGGCAACGCGATCTGCGCGGGCTTTTGCGGCAGCCTCGATGCTGATGACGTCCTTGGCAACAAAGTGACTGGCTGTTTGAGCCCATACTACGGGGTCAAAGTGCAACGAGTCGCCGAAGAAAGCCTCGTTCCGTGATAGAGAGGCGTCGTGCTCAAAGGGTTTCTGATCCAAGTCGATGAGGTTGAAGGTGGATTTGCTTCCGGTCGATGATACCATCATGACGCCCTGGATCTGGTTGATGAATGTCTCCGGGTCGAAGTTCACGCCGTCCTGCAGAGCGGAGGTGACATTCTGGAAGGTGATGTTACGTCCGTCGTGAGGAAGAAAGCCGTGGTTTGCCAGCGAATTGAGCATGGGACAAGGCGACCGGCCTAGGTCATGAACGGACTGTCAGTCAGTAAGTAGCTCGTGGGAGAAAGCAAGAGACGGTTTTGAGGTAAACCCACTATCTCCAGTCGTGGCTGCTTGCCATGGGTGACCCAACGGCTCGCTACTGCATTCACACCATGGGAGAACGGCGCCCAAGTACACAAGACCGCAAAGAGTGTAAAGCTGCATGACGCTGGTTTCTACACGTACTGGCGGGCCAGGCTGTATGTATGTATGTATGTATGTACACGGGAAGGTGATAAACCGACAAGGGACAGGTCCGATCTACAAGAACATGAAAGACGAGGGACGGGGACCACCTTGATTATGAGGTCAGTAGCAAGTGCATGCGGCCCTGCAGCCGGCTCGGATTTGTAATGATTCCTCTGCCATTTGTCTCATTTCCCTGATCCCCCATAGGTTCGCACCAGGCCCCGGTCATGACGCCGGCAGTTGTTTCCGCAACTTCGGACTTTTCTCACGAGTAAGAAGGGCAAAGGATCGTCGCAAGCAGGCTCGGAAATAAAGAAAGCGGGCAACTGGTCCAAGACGCTAATCTCAGGACTACCTGGCCCTATGCGTCGGCAGAGGCTCAAGCCGGGATTTGGTGGGGTGTGGTTCGTTCTCGCCTGCTGAACATTTCGGCAATTAACATGCCATGTATGTACGTGAGTAAGTAGCTAAGGTTAGTTAGTAGTCGCCTAAAATCTACGTACAGTAGGTAGTTATATGATTCTTACTAATATCTGCTCCGCGATAAATAGTAGGGGGCGCTGCGTTGCATTAAGATCAGTAGCACGCTAGCGCCGAGTCTACTAATAAACCATCACACGAGGCAAGACTACTATTAGTATTAGTATATCTATAGCTCAGTGCGGACTTATCCGCTCCACATCTGCACGTTAGTGTAGGTAGGGTATTTTCAGTTAACCGGCTATAACACCTGCTGATGCGTTATGTATAACTTAGTCCCGCGAAAGCGGTAAAAAGAAACCTGAGCGACTAAGCTGATTACATATTATAAGGGTTCTCAATGCTCTTCACGGAAGAAGGGGAAAAAGAAAAAGAAACACTAAAAAAACATACAACACCGAGGATTCCCAGGTCGTCACCGACCCTAGTACTAATTCGGCTCTCTGCTGCTTATATATGGGAGAGCGGACGGGATCCCTAGTATTCAGCAGGATGTGGTCGTATGTGACAGTCAGCTGGTTTAATCTAAATCATATTGCTTATAGTCCTAGGCAATTTAAACACTTAATCCATTGTCTATAGCCCCTAGCACTACTATATCCTATGCCAAGACCGCCATATTCACTTTCTTAAGCCGTCTTCTTCTCGGATTAAGTTTACACGCATTTAACTAATAAGCAGTGATCGTCAGTAAAGGACAGGTGGATATCTCGTAGATCCTTTCCTACAAGCTGCCCAAGCCCCTATCGAGGGACGAGTCTCGTGATAGGGTCGTACTGTGATGGGGGTATCAAGGGAGTTTAAACCCTAAGAAGGGATATTGCAATCAACGAGAGGTTCAGCTCTTTATATAGTTAGTGATGTTAAACACGTAGTTGGTCACTCTTGTCGCACTCAACTTAGTTACAATAAGTTCTATTATACGGCCTATCTCGTTCTAGCTGCTGCTACTGCTGCTGATGAGACCTCTGTTGCCCCTGCACAGATGCCACTAGGTTTGACATTTTGGAATGCAGTGATTTCTAGGAGAGAACGCCTTGGTCAGTGGCTTAATCCCGACATGATCATAGGGTTTTATAAAAGGAAGCTGGGAAAGGTTTCCGGTCAGATATATTCAAGAGTTGTGAACGATCATCAGCATCGATTGTGATCAGCCAAAACAGGCCTAGTAGTTCGATCATCATCCCGGTCGTGTAAACCAAGTCACACTGTAGTTACGTGCTTTAGGAAATGTTTGGGGTACGAACCGGTCTAGTATCACGTCATTTCCATGCCGTCTGTTCGCGCAAACCGGACGCCTCTGTGTGGTCACCAAAAAGGAAAGAAAGAAAGAGAGAAATAGGTTGGGGCAGCAGCATGCGGGCGGGGTTTATTTTATTGTTCACCACAAGGAAACGCACAGGTGGCTGTGCCGTGTCTGTACTCCGTAGCCAGGATCGATGACCCAATCGTCCCCAATGGTTAAGCGGGAGAGAACTTGGCATTACATAATTAGGTTTTCCCCCTTTAACCACAGATTCTGCCCTTCTGGATGCGACAGTTCTGCACTTTATGTCCGTCACCAAGTCTTTCGTAAGCCGCCGCCCTTGGTCAACGATGTAACCCGCTCGATGCACAAATCCCACCGCTGTTGCGTCGTCATTTTGTTGTTTTGAAGACCCATCAACGTAAGCGACGACTGGACCCCCTCCTCCTCCTCGTCCCCCTTCAGCTGTCGCCTCGCCCGGTCCTCGAGTCCCTGCTCCAGCTCTTCGTCGACCTGCCGGCTGAGGAGGTCGCTGAGCCGCCGCAGCCCTCGTTCTTGCTCCGCTACTGCGTCCCGGAGACCAGGAGACCCCGTCGATGCTGTAGATGACGATGATAACGAGGAGCCGCGGCGGAGGCGGCAACTCGACAGGAGCGATACAGAGCTCATGGCCGTCTGTAGCGAGGCGACACTCTCTATGAGCTGCCGCGTCTGCCGCGACAGGAAGCGGGCGTTATCCGATGCCAGGGCCAGCCACTCGCGCGGGCTGAGGTCCGCGCCGGCCTTGTTTAGTGTCGTGGGGAGAAGGGAGTATGGCTTGTCTACTTGTAGGTAGCTGAGAGAAGGATTGGGGTCTAGCTCCTCCTGTGACCACTGGGTGCTGTCTTGCGTGTATACGGAATCAGGACTCGAGGCCCTGGCGGGTTGCGAGCCTTCTCGGCTCAAGTCCATTATGTGAGCGGGTTGTCCTTCAACTAGATATGCTTAAGACGGTGAGATATCTGTCAACTGAATATTCCCTGGTAAGTGATTAGACCATGCGAGACCACTTTCAACTTCAATTGATGTATGCCTTCCGCGGTTCTTTCGGAGATGGCAATGATGCATTATGGTTTGGCATATTTCTGGATAACCCCATCAGGACTGAGCAAGCCAGAACCAAGGAAGGTTCAACCTAACTTACTCCATACCCTTCGTTCCTCGATACTAGATTCCACATAAAACACCCTGCGCGTCGTATTTCGCAGATTTCTGTGTGCAAGCAGAGTAAACAACTCCCAGGGTGAGTGGGAGGGGAGGGAGGGGGTTCACCGTCATGATGAGTCACCTTTGCTATATCTCACTCGACCAAGTTTTCGGGACACAACTCTGCACATACTCGTATGTATAGTATCGCGATTGTAGTCGAATACTGTCCATAAAATCAGCAATGACGCCAGGCAGCCTTCGCCGTGAATCCAGCCATTTTAGTACTCGCAGAACTTTGCCAGGAGAGCAGGCATCACAGCCATACTGTCACTCTATGCGTGACATGATTTTCCCTGCCTGGCTAGGTGCTTGTTGTATAACTGCCACTCTGTTATCCGTTACTATGCCATCATGTAAGGCCCCAAATCAGCCAGCAACTGGCATCTCCTCCCTCTACCACCCTCCCAAGCCGATCCCTCAACAACGTCAAAGAGTGCCTGCAACGGTGGTCCCGTCCCGTTACCATCAACATAGGCGTACGTCGTGATATTGGAACCGCCAAGCTGGCTATACGTAGGCTCCGGAATGCCGCCCGTCAAGTTGAAATTCAACATGTAATCCTCGCCCTCTCTACCGGCCCACTGCGGCCATGCGCCGTTCGGGGTGGTGGTGCCATTAGCAGCGATCCCGGGGGACACGGGCGCGAGGCTGGGCACCCCGTGGACGACAAAGTTGCCCCAGGCGTGCTGGAGCGCGTCGAGGAACTCCCTAGGCATGTTGTCCACGGCCGGCGACGGTAGGTTGAAGGCGGGCTGGACGTCGTTGCCGTGCGAGGCCGGGCTCACTGAGTACTGGTAATGCCACGCCTTCGTCACGTCCTCGCCGCGCTTCTTCGTGTACGCGTCGGCCAGCCAGTACGAGGAGCACACAAAGGTGGCCTCGGCGTAGAAGTTGTTGGCGACCTGCTGCCAGCCGAAGCCCCACTCGGAGTTGGTGGTGGAGAAGGGCGGCGACTGGCCGTTCGAGTCGACGAAGACGTCGGTCGCGTCGGCGGGCAGGCCGTAGAGGCCGAGGATGCTGGAAATGTTCTCGGGGGTGAGGAGGGGGTAGTTGTTCAGCAGGAAGCCCTCGAATGCCTGCTCAGACTTCACATTCTGGGGCACAAAAACGGCCCCTTCGTTCAGGTTGTTGGAGGTCAAGACGCGTATACCGTTGACTTGGCCGGATAACAACTGCACAGAGGGCCGTTCCCTGACCAGCGTTCCGTCAGTGACCGGGATGAAGGCCCACTGTCCATAGAGCCCAGAGGCGCTGACAGCATCGCTGGCGGTCTGGAGCGTTGCCGAGTCTTGCGATACGAGACAGTCAAATACGGATCCATTAGCGGCAATCTCGTCGGTGAGACACCCAACTTCTTGCGCAAATCGATAGTACGATTCGGATGGTTGCGTATCCGAGTACTCCCTAAAGAAATCTGTAAGCAGTTGACCTGCGGGGCAGCACAACAACCGCACAGGGTCATGCTCGGTGATGACTGACCATTGCGTGGGTAGGTAAGGACTCGCAGAGATCACACCGCTGAATAGTGGCTCGTCGCTACCGCCCTCGGCCATTGCAAGCAGCATCACCGCCCCACCTACACACATCGAGGTTCGTTAATGCATTAGCCGCAGAGTGTAGGGCATCCAAAAGAAATACCTACCACCAGCTGACTCTCCAGCAATGGTGACCTGAGAGGGGTCACCCCCGAACAAGTGGACGTACTTCTTGACCCATTGCAGGGCAAATCGCATATCGTGGATGGCTGCGTTGGGTACGCCATGGTGAGCCACCTCACCCGATGACAGGAAGCCGAACGCGCCCAGGCGATACTGTATACCGATCGTAATGTACGAATTGTTGTTTGTCGGCAGCTGCTGCCTGAAGTCGAATTCCCCGACGCTGCCCAGGCCGTAGCCACCGCCGTCTTCACCCCCCCAGAAAGAGCCCCGGTTAGATGGGTTGGATACAATGAGAATGAATAGCATAGAGGGCCGGGCTCCAACTCACGTATCCATACAAGTACAGGTAGCTTTGCTGCATTCGCTGGGGCATATAGGCTCAGAAAGAGACAGTCTTCGGTGCTGAGTGGCGGGCTAAGGGTGTCGGATGAGCAGAAGGAACACCAAAAATGTGCCAGTTCACTCACCCTGGTCCGCTCGATTGAGTGCTCGATCGAGCGCGCGATTGAGGGCACTGAGGGGGGTCCACTGTAGCCTGAATCACCTGGGTTCGATTCACAGCAGGCGTCTGTGGGAGTTGCCATCTCAGCTTTCCAAGGGAGGCGCCGCATAACGTATTCTACCGGGTTATCAGCCTCTGCTCAGCTCGGTTCATTTTTTTCGAATTCATTTGGGGGGGGGGGACAGTACCCCTTATAAATGTTGAGGTCGAAGTCAGGGTCATAGTACCCTCGATACTGCGAGTATCCGAGGTCTACCACCGGCGCCGGGGTGCTCTGGGCTACAGACAGCCAAAGGAGCCCTGCAAAGGTTACAAGCTGCGGTATCATGGCGTCGTCTGTGGCTGAGGCTGGCAAGAAAGCCCGAATCGACTTGGTCCTGGAGGATGGAAACACAACGTTGCAAGAAAGACATGACGGCGGAGTTTCTACGGGACGGCGGGGAGGGGGCATTGGATATATAGCAGCTCCGGGAAAAGAACAGGGAAGATGAGACCATGTCCAGTCTCCCCCTCATCCCGCTGAGCCGGGTTGCCGGCGTTGAAGCAGATGGACGGTGATTCATCTGCAAGCGCGCAAATAGGCGGCCTGTCTAGCCAGCAGAGCCTGCAGCTAAGCTTATGCAGGTCGCAGACAAGACCGCATCATTTCCCAGCCGGATCCTACCAACTCCGCATCTAGTGCTGCGACCTCACCGAGAGCCCGCTGACGGGAGACCGGGTGCCGGTTCTACAAGAAGATGGACACTTCTCCTTAAAGCTGCGCAGGTGCTGCTTGAGTTCCATCGTCATCATGTCGCAGATGAAGGGAGCCAGCAGTACAAGGTCTTTGGAAAATGCAGAAGCGAACAGCAAAGCTCGCACCATGTCTCATGAAAACAAGCGATTGCCTGACCGAGTCTGCTCATCCAAGACGGACGGTGTAGGGCATACGATGTGGTCGATTTAGTCCAACCCCACTCGAGAATACCCGTTTATGACTCGATGTACACCAAGATGCCATGCCGGTGCGGGGAAGCCGGGTGGTTGTGCTGCCCCTCCCCCCAGGTTGCAATAGGACTTGTGTGAATCGTTGCAGTCTGAGGAAGAGGCGGGCACAGGGTCTCCCTCACAGATGGTGATGCTGCTCGGGACCGTCTGCAAGATGAGATTCAAGATGTGGGCTGGGCCTTTATCGACTTCTTCGGAGGAAGCCGCCATGCACGTTATTGCATAAGAAGTACTTAAGCGTAAGCATAGAGTTCTCGGGTGTTCCCCTCATCTCGCCACCTCGCACTAATTTAAGGATTGTGAGCTGGCCGGCCGGGATCCCGTGGTGATTTGTGGCTGGAACCAGGGAAACTTGGCTTGAATCTAAACTGCGCAAGAAGTACTCCGCATCCTTTGACGCGGCGCTTAATACTTATGGGTACGAACCAGGGGATGGGTGGAGACAAGTACCTTCCTCCGTCCAGGTACTTCGACAATCAAGTCAGGACCCAGAGGCTTGCTGCATTTACGAGTAAGCCACAGCCAGCCACACTCACTTCTCTCGAGTCTCTCTCACTTATCCGCCTTATCGTATCGAGGGGCAAATAATTTTTGAAATGCGAAAGTGACGATTCCCCGCCATAAATCTGCATATCTGCACAGCATTTTGGCAGTGGGAGACACCATAATAATCCCAAAACTCCCCTCCAACCCAACCCATCCGAAGACATCTCCCTCAAAATGTCCTCTTCAATGGACTTGGACGCGCCCATCTCCATTGCGCCCTCTTCCGAGGTGCCCATGACCGGTGCGACGTAGGTTCATCAATCACCACCATTCAAATCGCCCCCAGTTTGCCAGAGACTCTAACTGACCTGTTTCTGCTATGTTTTCCTCGGATACAGAATTTTCTGTTGCGAATGCGGTGCTCCCATCGACGGCCAGAACAGCACAAATGCTCTTTGCTACGATTGCGTCAAAACCAACATCGATATTTCCCAAGGCGTCCAGCGTGAAGCGACCCTCCATTTCTGCAGAGACTGCGACCGATGGCTGCTTCCCCCTCCTCCTGGATCTCCGCCCAGCCAGAGTCACGCGAACTGCTGTCGCTCTGTCTCAAGAAGCTCAGAGGCCTGCACAAAGTCCGCATAATAGACGCCAGTTTCATCTGGACCGAGCCACACTCCCGCCGTGTCAAGATCAAGCTGACCATCCAAGATTCCGTGTCAGACGGTGTCATACTCCAACAGTCCTTCGAGGTCGTCTACATCGTCGCCTGGCAGCAGTGCCCGGAATGCGCAAAATCATACACAGCCAACGTCTGGCGAGCGTGCGTCCAGGTGCGCCAGAAGGTTCTCCATAAGCGAACATTCCTGTATCTGGAGCAGCTGATTCTCAAACACGGCGCGCATCGGGACACCATCAACATCAAGGAAGCCAAAGACGGCATCGACTTTTTCTTCTCCGCCCGAAACGGCGCCGAAAAGTTTGTCGACTTCCTCAACTCGGTAGTCCCCGTCCGTTCAAAGAAGTCGCAGGAGCTCATCTCGCAAGACTCGCACACGGGCGCCAAGTCATACAAATTCACCTTTTCCGTTGAATTGATCCCCATCTGTAAAGATGACTTGGTCGCCCTTCCCATCAAGCTGGCCAAGCAGATCGGTAACATATCGCCCCTGGCACTGTGCTATCGTGTCGGTACCTCGATCAACGTCATGGACCCCAACACCCTGCAAACGGCCGACATCAGCGCCCCCGTCTACTGGAGAGCCCCATTCGGCACTCTGGCCGAAGCCCCTGACATGGTCGAGTTCATCGTCATGGACATCGAGCCCTCGGGCCCCACGAACGGCAAATGGATCTTGGCCGATATCCAGGTCGCGAAAGCCTCGGATCTGGGCGTCAATGACAAGGTCTATTTTGCCAGGACACATATGGGCAACATGCTCCATGCCGGTGACTCGTGCCTAGGCTATATGCTCACGGGCACAAACTTCAACAACCCCGAGTTGGATGCTATCGAGCAGTCCAACACGTACTCCTCTACGATCCCCGATGTCATGATTGTCAAGAAGCACTACCCCAACCGCCGCCGTAACCGCAAGCGACACTGGAAGGTCAAGCGTATGGCCAAGGACGAGGGCGAGCTATTGCCCAAGAAGGCTGATCAAGAACGTATGGACCGTGACTTTGAGCAGTTCTTGCGCGACATTGAGGAGGATGAAGAGTTCCGACATGGCGTGCAACTCTACAAGGCTCCGAAGAAGCAGCAGCAGCCAGACGAGATGAGCATAGCGGAGACGGATGACGGTGATGAAGATGTGCCCGGTGTTGACATGAACGATCTCCTTGACGACTTTGACGAACTTGCTATAGAAGACCCGCGATAGATAGCGGCTCCGGGCTACGAGCCAAGCCTATTACTGCGGAAATAAAACCATGATGAGGACCAACTGCAATAGACCTTAAGTGAAACAGAAAGAAGACTGTATGTATCCGAGATTGCCATTGCTAGATATTATCTCGGTGTCTGCACACACTCCCGGCTTGGACACCAATTGCTCCGTGTCATGTGGACATCATCCAGGGAAGTCAAATATACCAGCTAGCTATTGCCATATTACTTGCTCTTGTCCTATGGCACATGTGCCTTCGGTTGGATGTGGTGGCTTCATTCACACGATAGTAGTTCCTCTAAGCGAGGTCGGATTGCTCGGAATTCGTCTGCTTATCGCTTCGCTGCCTCTTGACTGTCCACAAGACCCTTCTCCGGGCAACTCCCTGCAGCTGCGGAGCCGCAGTAGCCATCTCTTTCTGCAAGCCCTCCATATCTAAAGGCGATGAAGACGACTCCGCGGGTGAGCCGGGACTTCGCGCCCGCTTCCGCGTGGTTCTGGCAGCAGTGGTAGAACTTTGTCTTTCTCCCCCGATGTCGTCGTTCTTGCTGAGCTGGCATTCCTTCAGCATCTCCAGCAGCTCCTGGCTCTCGTGGGCTCGGTATTTGCTGAAGAGCTCGTCGAAATACTCGCGGTGCCCGGCTCCGTCCCGGACCCGGAGGAAACGCAGGTACGCCGGCACGTTGCGGTCAACCTCGTCCCAGCGCGCCCAGAGGACGAGCTGGGCCCGGTGGGCGTCGCCCAGTGTGAGCCAGTCGACCTCGCGGGGCTGAGACTTGGTGACGGCGCAGCTGCTTCTGCTGCTGCTGCCGCCTTTTTCGTCCTCGACCCCGCCCTCGACTTCTACTTTTACTTGGTCGTCGTTTTGGAAGAGGCTCAATGCTAGTGACCGTGGTCGCTCGCGTACCTCTAGTTCGTTTTTGCCGTCATCCCGAAGCACGAGGTCGATGTAGGTCGGGTACATATTGATGTAGGACATATTACCCTTGACCACGGCGCGGGCTTGCTCCAGCGGCGTCATATTTTGCCAGTTCCGCATGATGACCAGAGTCTCTCCTCCTCTATTCTTATTTTCGGCTGCTGATGGTACGCCTCCTCCCCCGTCGGTAGGGGTGGAGCTATTAGTGATGGTATCGAAATGCCCGAGCTCACGGCGCAATCTCTCAAGCTCGCGCTTGTGGATTTCGTAGTATTTCTGAGCAGAGAGGTACGTGAGGGCGGCCTGCGGCCTTTGGGAATGGAGGCTGACGGTGTTGTTGAGCACGTCCCCGGACAGCAACCTGTTCATAGCCTGAGACATGCTGCGAATCCAAAACCGAGCCCCATTCACATACGTCTCCAGCTGTTCTCGTCGACTGGATAGTGCCCGATTGGCAAAGGTCGATTGGCAAGATTTGTGCTGGGAACCGGCGTATTCTATGTGTCGAATGAGGTCACTCTCAGAGTATTCTAGCTTTGGTTGGTAGGGGTGAGACCCCGCGGCATGCTGTCGTTCGTCAGTGTATAATTTCTGACTTCTGTGAAATACATTGTAACTGTCGGTACTGTCGGTACTCACCTCGTGATCTTCGCTGTCGAGCGTGTCGCCTTCCTCATCAAGCGCCAACTCGATAGCTATGCTTTTATCCAAATCATACAGGACATACTCGCGTGCTTCGTCCGCCATGTATAGAAACCCCTCATCAGACTCCGAGAGAGTAGGTGATGGGAGTCGAAAGGTAGATGATTGGCGATTGGGCTTGGATACTTCTGGGCGGTTCTCGGGTTGAGAAGGAGGAGGTAGAGCGGCGAGGAATGCCAATCTCGAACCTCGTGTCTCCGCCATGACAAGCAAGTGTTTCCTATGGTGCCAGGGTTGATTGTATGTATGTGTGTGGTTTGTGGTAGAGGGGAAACCAAGCTCGGGATGATGGGGACGGCAGTCTATAATATATACTGGATTTCCATGGTTCTATGAGGACCTATCGATAAGTTTCCTCCGGGCAGAAGGAGATACCTGGCATTATGAAAGCAATGGCTACCAGGTCCAAGACAGTCAAAGCCGTGGCCTTATCCGCCTTTTCCTTGCTGTGACACCAAATACTTGAGGCATCCTGGCAGCTTGGGACAATGGGGCTGGGTCATAGCCTAGAATAGACCCCCGAGGGAGTCCCGGTATCATTTGCTTGTAAATGAAACCTCAGTCCTGTCATGATGATCCGCACCTGGTGATCGAAGTCGTAGCCCCCCAGGACCATCCCTTAATCTGACAAAAACATGTTTCTCCATGTTGTCTTTGACGTTACTGTTCCTCAGCTGTGTGCTGGTCACTTCATCAAGGCCGTGAAGCATTGATTCAAGCATATTAGCTTTCATGACCCGAGCTTTCCCGCTGCGAGAGCCCAGCATAACGATGACCGAGAAGAAAGAACCCAGGAGGGATATCACGATTGGGAAGATAGCCATACGATTTTGGCGACGGTAGCGTGGTTTTCCTTGCTAAACTCCTCCGCTGCTTTACTTCTGTACTTTCCTTTCCCCTCCCACACGGAAGTCCATCGCACAAAGTCTACCTTGATCGGGTACAGGTAGTCGTCTCGGACACGTATACCCGGTTCGGGCGACAGCGGTATAGGATTGGCAGGGGTCGCTTCGCGCCGGAGCCAGAGCCGTACATGCCTCAAGCTTTTCGCGTGTCTTCGTGTTGTCGTCTTCAACTTGCTGCTTTAACGCTTGCAGGTCGTCGCGGACCGTCTGTAGCTCGTCCTTGATTGACCGGAGTTCTGAAGTTCGCCGTCCGAAGTTCGTCCGTGGCTTGTCGAAGCTCGGCCTGGATATCCTTGTTGCGCAGTTCAGATTTCTTCCAGGCATTGAAAACCACCTGGAGGGATGCGTGGAGTTCCTTCATCTGCTTTCCCGTGGCCAGGAGCAGTGTTCTGTCGGCGTCCTTGATCGCTTTGGCCCTTCCTCTGGCGGCTGACGCGCCCCTGGTGGTCGCCCTCCGCACCCCATTTCCTCCCAGCTCGCTCGGCTCTGCGGCCCCATCGTCGACAGTCTCTCAGTTTCCTTCGTTCAGTAGGGCCTTGGTCGTCGGTTTCCGTATCCGTCGAAGTGGTCGCGCCGTTCCGCTGGCCTCTCCCGAGTCGGACGCGACGTTGATCGTGTCCGAATCCGCCTGCACGTTTCACGACGGGACGCACCAAGAGTGGGTCCTTAAAATGACACGCGAATGTTTCCAGTCGTGCAAACGGCCTTGTTTGCGATGGTTTCTTACTAGGCAATAGCCTTCTACGAGCGACTGAGTACTCCGTCAAATACTCCCCGTCTTAGCTCCGCTACGAGGCACGACCAGGTCCACGGAACGGTGCTTTGCAATCATATTCCACCTTGCGAGTGGGGCAGTCTATGTATATTGGCCATGCCACATTTGGACCGTTAATGTGCCTGTTGGTCGTGTTTTGTCAACATCATCGAACCAATGAAGTCTTGGCATGGACCAGGGAATACATCAGAGGCCTCAGCCAGCCCTGGGCCGGATGGCTCGGTGTTAACCAGTGTGCAGTGGCTGCATTCCGGTCTCTTGTGTATCCTGCGCCTCTCCTATTTAGGAAGGTCGATGAATCTACACATCAGAGAGCACAAACGGGACGTGTAAGTGCAGATCATTACGTTGATCCGCTCTGGTTTACAAATGGCACACTACAAAGCAGGATTGATTGTTGGCTATTATGTAGGTATAGTACCTTTGATAGGGGTATTCCACTGGAAAACTTATATCAAGTGAGTTTGAAACTAACATCACCCCTGCTTACGCAGAAGAAGTCTCGGCCCTTCCACGTTGCACAGCATAGAGCTTCGCGAATGCCCCATCAACCCTCGCCAATAGCTCCTCTGGCTCACCATACTCAAGTAACACGCCCCCATCTAGAACAACAACCTTATCAAATCTACGGACACCAGCGAGACTGTGCGTTGCCATGATGACAGTGCTAGTCGCGAACTCCGACTCGACGATGGCTTCTATGTAAGATTCGGTGCTGGCGTCAACACTGTGAATTATGAGTGATACTTGGTGTCAGCTTTCATACTGTATCATAATATCTTTTTTCAGATATGAACGCAAGGAGAGGGAGGGTCTGTTACTTACCCGCTGCTCGGCTCATCTAAAACCAGGACCGGGCTCTTGCGCAAAAGCGCACGGCCGAGGCAGAAAAGCTTTCTTTGCCCTTGGGACAAGAAGTCCTCTTCCATCTTCATATCAAGTATCGAGAATTCTAGAGGGTGAGAGGCCTCTGTGCTCTCCTTTGATCGGAAGATATCCCATAGCCCAACCTTCTGCAGGGCAGAGATGATTTCAGTATCTGTAGCCTCGCCATGCGGATCTGCATTCAGTCTGACACTCCCGCCAAACAAGAAAGGGTCTTGTGTGAGACATGTGAGCTTCTGGCGGGTGACATCTTTAGGTACTAATGCAAGATCGACATCGTCTAAGACAATCCTCCCAGTAGACTCCTCGACCATGCCGAGCAGGGATAAGAGAAGTGAGGTTTTGCCACTTGCGGCACTTTCGTTAGCAAGTTTCTTGTCATAAGGCTTGTGGAATGATTGATGCTTGTGACTCTTACCTTCCTGTCCTGCCGCATATGGCAACTTTCTCCCCGGCCTGAATCGAAATATCGATGTTGCGAAGCACGGGGTGACTGTGGTATGATGTTAGCTACTGCCTTAGAACTGGTACAAAACTCCAGAAAGTATAAAGTGAGATATAGATACCCATTATAGTGAGCCGACCAATTCTCAATGACCACCGATCCTTGAGACGGCCAGCCAGCGAGAACTCTTGTATCCACAATCTCGCGAGGTTTCTCGGTCGGGGTATCCTCGGAGAAAGTCTTCACGCGCGAAATGGCACCCAAGGACGTCTCAAGCAAGGTCCAAAAGGTGATAAGGGCAGCCAAGGATTGGCCAAGATTCATCATGCTGACAAGGGCAATGCCGAGGAAACCGGCGTCCAGTCTGCTGCGGAGCGTGACGCCTAGGGTGGTGAGCAGTATCGCGAGCCCAGCGACCGTCAGCCCCAATACAAGAGTCAGCCATCGTTGAATGCAGAGGAGCAAGTAATAAGGCTTCTGGGCCCTGTCGAGGAGGGCGAGATTCTTGGCGACGTGGTTGCTCGTCCAGCCATATGCTCGGATAGTGGCGATGCCCTGGAGAGACTCCAGAACGTGAGAATAGAGAGGTGCTTTCGCTTCCAGGCTAAGCCAGTATTAGTACTTCATATCGTTTGCAAGGTAATAATAGGCATTACTCTAGTAGTCGAAGCTGCCGAGATGTCCTTAGATAAAAGCGCTGGAGGAAGAAGAGAGCGCCGGCGACGAAGGGCAGTACAGCTGCGAAGTAGGAAACAGCGACAATGGCCAACGCTGCAACTGCGAAACACGCAGCAAGCTCTATGATTCTCAAATTAGCGACCAGCTTCCTAGAGGATTGCGTTAAGATTGCTACGGACGAAAGCTCGCATTCACGAGTGCCCCGGGTAGGGTCATGTCAACCAATTGCATGTCTTGACTGAATCTGTCATGGGAAAGAAACACTCATGGGTTAGTTCATACTCTTGTTGTCTTACGCGAAAGTCATGACATACCTGTTAACCAACACCCCAGTGTCGGTCTTGGCGAGAAAAGACATTGGAGCTCTGTCGTTACCGTCAGAACATGAACAAGCCACTGGCAACAAGAATTCGGCGATCTTACCGTATAACTGCCCGAAGCACAGTCAAGTGGAGAGACTGTGCAGACTTAGGTACGATCACCACGTACATGTAGCTGGGTATAATCATTAGCATAAGAGCCTCAAGCATGATGCTTTGTGGGCCTCCAGGCTTTGATAAGTCAGGTTCGACACCGTAGGAGAAGAACTCACTAGACCGCAGAAATAAGACCGGCCGCGGTAAAAACACCAAAAAGTGCATATAACCCAAGCCAGTAGCCAAGCCGTGATGCTTGCGATCCGTCGCTGCTTTGGGCCCACAGTGTGATCCATGCATCTGTACTCACCCACATCAGCTTCGAGCCTGACTTACTGCGGCTGAGTGGCACTAAACCAGCACTGATAAAAAGGGGCGGATCTGATGGAAGAAGCATGCTTACATTGCAAGGTGCTGAATGCCACGTTTGAAGCTACGAAGATACCGAACAAGGCGAAGCCGAGCCATCCCATAGACGAGAAGTAGTATAGATAGATGGACAAGTCTCCCACCTGTCTGTTGTCATCTCGTTTCGTGCTTGAGCCCTGAGTTTCACCAGCTGAAATTTTGGGAGGTGGGCTATTTCCTGAGCTCGCCGAAGGGCCATCGTCTCCGGCCAGCTGTGGCGCAAGAGAAGCCATATTCTCAGATGAGCTCTGCTGAATGATTTGTCCTTGGTGGTCAAGTATGATGGTTTGGTCCGCGATGGCGCATAGGCTCACTGTGTGTGGTCGTTAGTAGGAACGACACGTTTTCCTAAACGCCATATGAGCTATTCAAAACTCATTGTTACTCACCAGAATGCGTGGCCAAAATGGCTGCCATACCCAGCTTCCGGATCAGTCCATCTGCTCCGAAGACACGCGTGGTGACGATGTCGTGGGTGGCGGCATCCAGACCGCTCAGTACATCATCCAGGACAGCGATAGGCTTGCGCGCATAAAGTGCCCGAGCTAACGACTGTTTCATCTCAGTACGCAATACAAGTCAGGCGCCGAGACAGTTCTTACCAGGCGTTGCTTCTGCCCACCGCTGAGCGAAACCCCTTTGCTCCCGACATTCGTCGCGTCACCGTCCCATAACTGTAGCAGGTCCACTTGTAAAGCGCAAGCGTGAATGACAGTATTGTACCAAGCAGCGTCGAAGTCAGTTCCCGAGACAATGTTTTCTCGGACGGAGCCGTTCGAAACCCACTGGCTTTGATCGCAATAGGCTAGCTCCTTGCTACTGATCCAGACAGAGCCGTTGAATATAGTGGCTTCACCGAGAATGGCCTTTAGAATTGTAGACTTGCCACAGCCGACTGGTCCCAAAATGACTGTGAGATGATGATTTTGGCCAATGCGCAGTGACATGTCTTTGATTACATGGCTGGAGCCTTGCCAGCCAACGGTAGCATTATGGATGATCACATGGTCGGAGTTGAAGATCGTACGAGGAAGAGGCTCTTTTGGTGTTGATTGTGGACGTTGAATCATTTCCACATGGTTATAGCCCAAAGGCGTCTGAATCGTGTCCGGCTTATCGTGGCTCTCCAGATTCGTTGTTTCTAGCGGGCATTCAGGCAGTCGTTTGTCGTCCCAGGACTCGCTAGCAAGAAAGTCCTGGATTCTCTGAAAGCAACCCAAGGCAGCATATGCCTGAGGAATCACAACTAACAGCTTGCCTAGAGGCTCCATGAGGATGGAGAGAATGGTCAGGGCTGTGACTGCCTGCGACACCGTCACGAAGCTGTTACCCTGAACTTTGGCGGCGATTGCGAAGGCCGCAAATGTGAAGAACTGGGAGAACAGCGAGGGTAAGTTTACTGCGATTCATTAGTGCCTGCGCTGGATCAACTTAGAGGTGCGTTTCAGCTTACCAAGGCAGACATTGAAGCTGGACAAGCGCCTGAATCTCTTGGAGAGGTCCAGTTCAGTAACACGCATACCCTGTATGAGAGATTCAAATTTGTTGCTAAGGCCCAACATCTTGACACTTCTCATCGAGCCTAGGGTATGTGCGGTAAAGTTAACCCTCGCTTGAATCGCCTCGAGCCAGACCTTCTGGCGGGCGGTCACAAACCCAGCCGCTCTGACTGACATGGCGGTCGCCACTACCAAGACGTAAAGTTAGCAACATAAACCAGCGAGTAAAGCAACTCTAAGCCCAATCGACATGAGTACATTGACTTACCCAACGCAACAATGACTGGAGTGACACAAACAGGGCCGATTTGCATCTGTAAGAACCACACAGCAAAAGCAAGCTGAATGACACTCGCCCAACTTTCGGCGACCACAAGATGCCACGTCTCGCAGATTCGTTCGACGTCTGTACTAATCAAGGTCATCGCAGCAGAGTCACCGACTTGCGTCGACAGCGATTGCACAATCTTCTCATAGATCAGGGAAATAAGGCCGCCCCTGACCATAGCCATGAGTCGAAAGGAAAGGTGCTGATAAAAGCCTGTCGCAATCTTGTGACACACATATCTGATCAGCAGTAACCCGGGCGGGAGGAAGGAAGTTGAGCTTACGGGTATCCCTGTATAGACTAAAGCCACAGCACCGATCAGGCCATATCCTTGGTTCCAAGTTTGCTGACTGACAGGAGCCGATATAGTCTCTACGATCTGGTGGATGAGGAAAGGCTGTGCAAGGCTAAGTGCAACCAGACAAAGACGAGGAAGCGCAATCTTCGCAAGTTCCAACCGCCAGGCCGAAAGCGTAGCCAGAGCTAAGGCGTGCTTGTGCCGATTGTGGTCTACTTTCTCTGATGCGTAAGGCAAGGTCAGAGTACTAGACGACAATCTTGGTGCAAGAGGGCTCAAATAGTTCTCACCTTTATTCATCCATCGAACCTGTAGCTCACTCGAAAGCTTGGAAGATCTAAGCTTTTCATTGATGGACTCGAGATCCTCAAAGGCCAAGATGCGCCGGGATCCATCAGAAAGCAAGTGTCTCAACCACCAAAAAAGCCCACGACTGAGGAGGCCACTTGTTGCCTCGCGTGAGAAGCCGCGATACGCACCAGCCAGGATTTTCCTTTTGTTCTTGGTCTCTAGGACGAGAATCAGAACCTGGACGGCTAGAGCAGCGGTGAGAATAGCTGGCATGAGATGTTTGTCCGATGCCAGGAGCCAGGCGGTTCGGACACGCGCACCGTTCAGGGGTAGTGAAATTATGAGATAACCAGTGATTATGAAAGATGGCCGTGGACTTTTGCCATGTTGAACTTGGGATAGGACAGCGAGGGCGAGAGCGGCGCAGAGACTTAACACAGATGAGGCCAGGGTTGCGCGAGTGGTGAATCCATGTCCCGAAGCCCATAAGATCAGCAAGGCTAAGTTAAGTCCGGCATAAACGAGAGTCGATACCTGCCAGCCTATGTTAATAATATGAACTTGCTAATAATTACAAAAAAGTGTAACAACAAGGGTGACCGAGAAGTACGAACGAGTTTAAACATCGATAGAAGTAGTGATGGCCTCACAGCCGAAACGGCTTTGAAGATACGGGCCACCTGAATAGGGGCAATCAGGAGAAACCCAGCCGACAGCGGGATAGACAGGACGCTTTCTTCGAATAGCACTATGGAAAGATCATGTCAGTGACTAGCCACAAAGTATCGCATTATCATTCAAGGGCTGTGTACCTGTGAAGTCGAACCCGCCTCGACAAGACTCCGTGGCAACAGCTGGCCCGAAAAGCTCATCGTGGCAGACATTCGACACATTATTCATGCTGGGTCACAGAATATTGGGTGAAGCCTGGTGAATTGTTAAAGGTTTCGTTGGTAAAAGGGGGTGATCGTATGGCCAGGAAAGGATCTGGTCCTTACAGTACTGGTTCGGCTTTGAGCGAACACAAGGACACAAATGAAAGTGAAGCTTCCCGAATCTCGTAAGGTGAGGAATGAAGAGAGGCACCGTGCAATCCTTTTAACCGACCTGGGCACGTACATTAGCAATGATCGGCAACAAGAGCCCGTCACAGCTTCACTCTAATTGGTTTAAGTGGGTGGGTCCTAAGGGAGTGCTGTGGGCTAAGGATACCTGAGATAAGACACCCACCTTCCGTACTGGGGGAGGTGCATTATAGATATCATATTATAGCTAATTAGGGTTAGCGTTATAGCTGATTATGGGTTAGTATTAGAATATAGGGGTTTATAGTAGTGTATATTAAGCGTGTATCTGTAATAAAGCGGGTTAGTCCTTAGATGCTATTATTATTACTGCTCTATTACTTAGCTATTTTAAAATATAAAAAGGGAAGAGGGAGTCCTCCCTTATATAATAAAAGAGCGTCCGTAAAAGTGGCTACGTAACTATTCTTTATAATTACGTACTTATCCTTTATATTATACCTATAAAAGTGCCCGGTATTATAACAGTAATTTAACAGTACTTTAATAATATATTAACAGCCCTTTTTAACTTTTTATTTTTAAGCTTAATACGCGCTTCCCTCTTATTCTAAGCATATTACGTATTTCTCTTTTTAGTATATACGTACAGTTATAAGTATTAAATATAAAGTATATATACATAGCGGAAGACCCCGACTTAACCCGACGGGACTTATATAATTATATTAAAATAAATCTCTAATAAATAAAAGTAAATATATAAAATAATTAATATAATAATATTTTACGCGTCGAATAATTAAAAGTCTTATTATTTTAAAAAGGCAACCCGAAATATAATAAACGCGAAATAATTAAAAAATAATTTATTATACTTATTTTTAATACGAAAATTAATTTATATAATATTTAATAATACCGATAAAAAAGCTTAATTAAAGGCTTTTCGTAATTAAAAAACTTAAAATAAAGATTTTACGTTTTTTATTAAGTCTTTTAACTTATAAAAAAAGTCTAAAGAAAACGCGAATAGCTTAAAAAACTTAACGTTTTTAAACTAAACGACTTTAAAGTTTTAAAAAAATTATCGCTTTCGGCTACGATTATTAATTCTTCGATAATATTAACTCTTCCGACTTTAAAAAAAACATTAACCGAAATAGTTTAACGAACTTTTATTATTAACGAACGTTTTTCGTATAATAACGTTATTATTACGTACCGATTAAAATAAAACTTATATAATTAATAAATTATTAATCGAATTAAGCTTTATAAATATATTTATACGATAATTAATTAAAATCTTCGAAATAATTACTACTTAAAATACGAATCTTTTACTTATTAATATAAAACTTTAAGTTAACTCGGACGATCGGACGAAAACGGTTTTTATTTTCGGGTTAAAAAAAATACCGAAAATCGGTTTAAACTTTAATTAAACTACTTCGAAATATAAAGAAATGGATTCTGAAATAAGAAATAATTATTATAATTAAAAAAAGGTACGGCGTCCTTAAAACGATATATATTTAAAACTAGTTTAACGATTTTTTAACGGTACTTAATTATATAATACTATTATAAGTAATTATCTTTATTAAAAAAATAAAGGAATTAAAAAATAACGATTACCGATTAATAATAACTAATTTATAAATACTAAATAGGTTTATAATAATAAATCGTATCCGAATTAAAAGAGCGATTTTCGTTATATTCGGAAAAAAATAAAGTAATAATAATAAACCGAAAAATAAAGACTAAAAATAAATAACCTTTATAAAAAGAAATAGTATTTCAAAAGGCTAAGGAGTTAGTATTTCCCGGGTATTTAAAAAATTATAATAAGGCTATAAGCAAAAAAGAGATTCCGTTTATCTTTCTTATAAATTTTATAAAGCAGATAAATATAAATAAACCGATTATTTATATTTATTCTCCGAAAAGATTTAAAACAAATAAAAATTAGCGCTAAAACTATAAAGCTAAATCCTTTAGTTTTTAAAAAAAAACTTAATAATTAAAAAGGAATATTAAAAAAAAACCCCGAAATATTATAAATTAAAAATACGCCGGATTAAAAAAGAAAGTCTTAATTATATTATTAGCTTTATTTATTATAATCTATTATATTTTAAAATCGTGTGTTATATTTAATTTAAGGTCTACCTTATATATTTTTTATATAAGAAACCGATTCTTAAATTATCGTACTACTAAAAATAAAGATATTATTATAATTAGCGATAACGTCCTCTTAATCCACGGCTAAAGAAAAGTAGAAATTTTATTTACTATTAAAATAATAATATTTTAACTTTTTAAACTCCGAAACGTTACGTACGTATAAAGTTTCGTTTATAATATTATATTTTACCGATATTTTAAAACATAAAAATATTTTTAAGACTAGTAGCCTTTAAATAACTACTTTTAAAAAAGGGACGAATCGATATTATATTAAGTATTAAACATTTCAGGATAATTCGTTTTAAAAGATTTAACCTTTAATATCCCGTAAACTTCCTTCGCTATTAAAAGGCTTATAATTAATTTATTAAATAGAACGTATAAAGCCCGCGGAACGGAAGAACTATAATATTTTCGATTAAACTACGTTAATACTAAAGCCTTTAAGCACTTTTATAAAAAGATACTCGGCTTATTAATTTAAACGAAGGGATTCCTGACGATTCGTTATAAAAATTACGAATTAACGAAAACGAAAGCGTAATTATAACGAACCCTTCGATAATAACCACTATATTTAAAATATATTATTACAGTTAATTTTATATACTTCTCTTAAAAATTAAAAAAAGTATCGAAAGTTCTTTTTATTATAAATAAACTATTAGGATTTATTTAATTAGTATTTATTATTAATAATAAAGCCACGATAATCTCTATAGCTCTTAAAGAGTTATATATAATAATTTAATATTAATTAAAATATAAGACTAAATATTTAAAATACGACGGGGAATTCGCCTAGAGTTATTATATTTAAAAAGTTATTAAAAAGGAACTACTAATTATAATTAAGCCCTTAGCCTTAAACACACAGTTATAAAACGGGGGTGCAGAGCGTTTAAAGGGTATTATAATATAAACAGTTCGAACGATTAAAATTTAAAGTAAACTTCTTAAGTTACTAATTAAAGAATTTATAAATATAGTAATTTATATTCGAAATCGAACTTTAAAATATAAACTTAATTAATAAACACTATACGGAATTATTTATATACACTTTATAAAACGGATTAATTTAAATGCCTTAAAAGTTATATTATAAATTAATTATTTAAAAGTACTAAATTATAAAGCTTATATACTTAACCTATTATTAAAACTAAAAAAGGATTGATTTTATAAAATAAAAGCCTATGTTTAAATCGGATACTTAATCGGTTATAATTCTACGAATATCTTTCGAATTTAGAACTTATAAACCGGTAAAATTAAATACGTCTGTAACGTTACTTTCGACGAAGAACTATAATTCTCCGGAAACCTATAAAACCTTCGAAATAATCTTAAACTAATAAATTACTCGTTAATATATATAAATTTAACTCTGCCTAGTAATAAACGTATTTAAAGTAACTATTTCGAAACCTTTATAATAATAAAGGCCGAAAACCTAAATAATAACTTTTATATAAACGGTTCGGATAAGCCAGCTAAAAAAGTGCCGAGAAATAGCGTTAATATCGAAGTACAGAGAAATAAACTAAGAAAATCTCTTTAAAAGATTATTAATAAAGCGGATAGGATTAATCCCTTTTATGTAATTACGATATTCACTTTAATACGGATACCTTTCTTTACTCCGCCTTTAAAAGCTTTATATTTATTTACTTTAAAAATAAATTTAAACTAATTACTAAATCTTATATAACGATCGGAGTTTATATTAAACGATAATTATATATAAATCGTAGAGTCTATAATCGATTTTAATTATATATAAATTACAGAGTTTATAATCGACTTTAATTATATATAAATTATAAAGTTTATAATCGACTTTAATTATAATTTATATAGCTTAACGTTTATTAATCCAATTATATTTAATTTAAACCTTTCGGAGCGGCTCGCTTTCTTTTTAAGGACGCGGGCCTATTACGTCGGTACTTTAAAAAGTTAAAGGGATTTAACGAAGGCTCGATTATAAAAGCAAATTAAAAATATAGTCTTTTAAACACTTTAAAAAAGTAAAAAAATACTTTTTAATAATGCAATTATTATATTATAAAATAAACTTCGAAACGGTTCTCGAATATATAAATGAAAACTTCCTCCGGTTTTTAAAAACATACTAAAAAAATACTTTTTCGAAAAATAATTTAAATAAGCTGAGTTATCCTACTTTTAAAGTTATAAAAAAATAAACTCTTAAATAAAACGCTCGCGGACCGACGCTTATAAATATTAAATATTAAATTATATAACGTAGTTCATCACTAAACGGTTAAAATCCCCAAACGGTCAACCCACCACACTTCTCTAATCCATTAAACTTCAACACGTAATAATTCTATAACCATTATGCCTAAACTTTCTAAAGAATAGAAGCTATAATTAACAGTTTAAGCGACACGTAATACGACGCAAAAAATTTCTATACTAGCAATCGCGAAATTGTATAACGTCCCTAACACTACCTTACGCGCTCGAATTGCCGGCCGATAAACTAACCGCGATAAAGGCATAATACAACGAAAACTCGATCCGATTAAAGAGAAAGTAATTAAAGATCATATAATCGACTTAAATACCCGAGGAATGCCTCCGACGAAAAGTTATATTACAGATATAGCCAATCTTCTATTAGATTCGCGTAATAGCGACCGTATAAGTAAAGAATAGGTTACGCGTTATATTCGACGTAATCCAGAATTAACGATTCGAATAAATCGGAAATACAATTACTAAAAAGCTCTTTATAAAGATCCAGGCGTTATTTCGGGTTGGTTTAAGCTAATTACGAACATTAAGGCTAAATACGGCATCGTCGATAAAAACATATGGAATTTCGACGAGACCGGCTTTATAATAGGAATTATTAAGTTAACACTAATCGTTACACGCGCCGATCGACGCGGAAAAGCAAAATTAATACAGCCTAGTAATCGGGAATAGTCGATAGCTATCGAATATATTAATTCGTAAAGTTATTATATCCCGCCGTTCTTAATCGTTCAAGGTAAATATCACTTTACGAATTAGGCCACCGAATACGAGTTACCAAGCGATTAAGTTATTAAACCGACTTCTAATAAATAGACTAATAATAAGACAGGCTTAGACTAGGTTAAGCATTTCGATCAGTATACTCGATCGTCGACAAAAGGTCAATATCGCCTCTTAATTATTAACGGCTATAAGAACCATATATCAGTAGAATTCGATAATTATTATAAAGCTAATAACATTATCACCGTTAATATGCCTCTTTACTCTTCTCATTTACTCCAGCCATTAAATATAAGGCTTTATTCGCTTTTAAAACGCGTATATTCGAAAGAAATCGAGCTATTTATTAAAATATCGATAAACTACATTATAAAGCTCGACTTTTTCATCGCATTTAAGGCTGCGCATTTCAAGGTTTTTAATAAAAACAATATTCGATTTAGATTCCGCGCTTCTGGTTTAGTACCTTACAATCCTAATAAAGTAATTAACAGGCTGGATATACGTTTTCGGACGCCTTCACTTATCTTATCACGTCCAGGGATAGCTAGTACTTATAATCCCTAAATACCAACTACCCTCAACTAAGCAAATAAATAATTTACTTTTATTAAACGTAGGATCTTTAATTATTAAAGAAGCTCTTTAACATAAATTTTATAAGCGGTAAACTAAATAACGAAGGGTTTAACGATAATAGTATATAAAGTGACTCTAATACGCGACCGGATGCGTACACTAAAAAAGGCTAATTTAGCATTTTCTAAGCGCTGGAAAACTTTAAAACCGCGAGTCCAAAATAGAGGACCTCTTAGTATTAACCAGAATTTAAAGCTACTATTTAAAAAGTTAAAAGGGAAGCGTCCAGCAAATAATAAGGGTAAAAAAGGGGGTCCATCAAAACGGAGGGCAGGACGTGAGAGGCACTATAATACATACGGCGAAACCGGCCATAATGCGCGAACATATAAAATAGAGGTAGAATTAAATAATAAATCAGATAGCGAATAGTTTTAATTAATTAAAAGCGTTATAATTAAAATAATTTACATAATAGTATCGAAATGTGCTAAGAGTTGACCGTTTAGGGATTTTAACCGTTTGGTGATGAACCACGTTATAAGTATATATATAAAAATTTAATAAGTACGGTTAATTATAAAAATATAAAGTAGAACTAATCGTTAAAAGCGATTAATAACGAACCTGTTTTATAAAAAGTATATATATAATTATATTATACGGTAAATCCTTCCAAGGATTAATAACGACGGCGGCTCGCTTTAACTTTAAACTGATTTAGTACGACGTAATTAACGTATTTATTAATACTCAACTTAAAAAGACAGTGTATATATAAATACTTTTTAATTATCGGAAAATTAAAATCGTTTTACTTTTAAATAAAGCTTTATATAAATTAAGGGAATCTTTATACTTATAATAAAAAGAACTTTTTAATATATTATATTTACTTAAATATTCCTAAGTCTTAAAAAAATTATATTACTTTATTAAAAGAAATTAAATTATATTTTTTTATATTAACGATATTATTTTCGTATATAAACCCAAATATAAAAACTAAGTGATTTCCGATATAGAATCGCTAAAATATAAGTATTAATTAATTAGCAGTTACGATTTATAATAGTTTTTAAAAATCGAAATTATTCGGGATCGAAATAAAAAGCTTATATAATTATTATAAACTTTATATATTAATAAATTATATTCCTTTATTAACTTTAGTTTATAAAAAAAATATTTAACTTTAATATTTACTATAGAATTATTACTTCGAATAAAAGCTGTAATACTTAAAAAACGTATACTCTACTTTAAAAAAGTCGGCTTTATTTTTTATACAGTTATTATTACGAAACTAAATATTATATTCGCAGCTTTTCGTTTAATTAAATTTAATTTAAATCCCGAACTAAAATACATAAAAGCAGTAAATAAAGTCCTGTGTTATTTATACGAAACACGTTTTTTAGGTTTATAATTAAGAAGTAATAATAATTTTATTATTATTATAAATACTTTATTTATAAATAACAGTTTAAACCGTAAAAACTTATAAGGTTATATAATTAAACTGTTTAAAGGTATTATCGCTTAGAAAGTAAGTAAATAAGATATAATTACTACTTTTATTATTAAAGCCGAGCTATTCGTACTCGCTTTTAAAGTAAAAAAAGTAATCGTAATATAACGATTAACTTTCGAGCTTAAAATTCGATTAAAATAATATTATATTATGGTTTAATATAATAACGTTTAAACGATCCGTTTAATTACTGTAAAAGTAGTAATACTTTAAATAAAACTGCGATACGTCGATATTTATTAACACTAGCTCTATTAAAAAATTAATTAAAGAAGGATTAAAGTAGAATATATACTAATAAAAGAAATAATTGTAAATAATCTTATTAAAACTCTCACGGTAAATAATTATCGCGCCTTTTATAATTAAATAAGACTTATTAATATTAATCGAAAAATTTAATTAAAAAGGGCAGATAATATTAATATAAAATAATAAGAGGCTTTCGAAGATCTACTAAATAGAGGAAAAGTTAAAATTTAAAGAAAATCAGGCCTTTTATTATAACGACTTAAAAAAAAAAAGGATATATTACAGCGTAAGCCCTAAAAAGGTGTGTTAAACATAAAGTATATGTATATAGCGGAATACCCCGACTTAACCCGACGGGACCTATATAACTACACTAAGATAAATCTCTAATGAACAAAAGTAAATACATAGAATAATTAATATAATAATACTTCACGCGTCGAATAATAAGTAGCGTACTTAAAGCCCTTCTAGTCTTTATATACGCTATAATAACTCTAATACCCCCTTTTAGTAACTGCCTTTTTTAAGTCGGATTATTAACTTTCAGCGTTATTTAAAAGCGTTTTATACTTAATTAGTTTATCTAGTTTTTAAAAGCTAACCCTTTTAACGTTTTAATAAACCCGTTTACTAAGTTATTTTTATTAAAAACAAATTTTAGTTTAATTTTCCTTATTAAAACCTTATTTCGTATATAGTTATAATAGATTTTAATATACCGTTTTCGTTAATTTATCGCTATACTTTCGGCTTATAAAATAACCTTAATATTATTTATAAATATAATCGTAAAGCTATTAAGTATTTAATCGATCTCTTTTAAAAACGATTTTATTTACGCTAATTCTTTAATGTATATATTAATTACGATAAATTCGGCTTCCGTAGTAAATAGCGCTATATAACTTTATAATTTAAATATTTATAAAATAAAATATCCTATTAAAAATATAACGAAGCTTATTATTAACCTTACTATTTTAACGTTTCCTGCGAAATCCGTATTTACCGCCGTATATAATTTAATAAGGTTATATTAGTAATATAAGTATTCGGGTATAAGTTTTTAATACCGTATTAATATATTTCTAGCTCTTTTAATATAACGAAGTACCCGGTTAAGTACCTTTTTATAATCCTCGTTAAAATTATTTATAAAGCGTACTTATAAAGATATAATATTATAATAATATAGGTTAGTCTTTAAATGCTGTTATTATTACTACTCTATTACTTGTTTTCTTTAAGATATAGTCGGGAGAGTCCTCTTTTATATAATAAGGGCACGACTTTAAAGTGGCTACGTAGCTATCCTTTATATTATATTTATAAAGGCGCTTAGTACCCTAATAGCCCTATTTAACTTTTTATTTTAAGTATATTCCGTATTTCTTTCCCTGGCGTATACGTATAGCTATAAATAGCGTATTTAAAGCCCCTCTAGTCTTTATATACGCCGTAATAATTCTAACACCCTTTTTTAGTAACCGCCCTTTATAGGTCGGGTCGTTAACTTTTAACGCTGTTTAAAAGCGTTTTATACTTAATTAGCTTATTTAGCTTTCGAAGGTTAGCCTTTTTAACGCTTTAATAAACCCGTTTATTAAGTTGTTTTTACTAGGAACGAATTTTAACTTAATTCTCTCTATTAAAACCTCGTTTTATATATAATTATAATAGATTTTAATATACCGCTTTCGTTAATTTATCGCTGTGCTTTTGGTTTATAAAATAGCCTTAATATTATTTATAAGTATAGTTATAAGGCTATTAAGTATTTAATCGATCTCTTTTAAAAACGATTTTATTTACGCTAGTTTTTTAATATATATATTAACTGCGATAAATTCGGGTTTTATAGTAAATAATATTATATAATTCTGTAATTTAAATATTTATAAAATAAGATATTTTACTAAAAATATAACGAAGCTTATTATTAACTTTACTGTTTTAATGTTTCCCGCGAAATCCGTATTTACCGCTGTATATAATTTAATAGGGTTATATCGGTAATTGTAATAATGCGGGTTAGTCCTTGGATGCTGTTGTTATTACTGCTCTGTTACTTAGCTATTCTAAAGTGTAAAAAGGGAGGAGGGAGTCCTCCCTTATATAATAAGGGAGCGTCCGTAAAGATGGCTACGTAGCTATTCCTTATAACTACGTGCTTATCTTTTATATTATACCCGTAAAATGCCCAGTATTATAACGGTAACTTAACAGTGCCTTAATAGTATACTAACGGCCTTTTTTAACCTTTTATTTTTAAGCTTAATACGCGCTTCCCTTTTATTCTGAGCACATTGCGTATTTCTCTTTTTAGCGTATGCGTATAGCTATAAATAGCGTATTTAAAGCCTTTCTAGTCTTTATATACGCCGTAATAACTTTAATACCCCTTTTTAATAACCGCCCCTTTTAAGTCGGGTTATTAACTTTTAACGTTATTTAAAAGCGTTCTATACTTAATTAGTTTATTTAGTTTTTAAAGGCTGGCCTTTTTAACGCTTTAATAAACCTGTCTGCTAGGTTATTTTTACTAAGGACGAATTCTAGCTTAATTTTCCCTGTTAGAACCTTATTTTATATATAGTTATAATAGACTTTAATATACCGTTTTCGTTGATTTATCGTTATGTTTTCGGCTTATAAAATAGCTTCAGTATTATTTATAAGTATAGTTATAAGACTATTAAGCATTTAATCGATCTCCTTTAAAAATAATTTTACTTACGTTAATTTTTTAGCGTATATACTAACTACGATAAATTCGGTTTCCGTAATAAATAACGTTATATAATTCTGTAATTTAGATATTTATAAAATAAAATATCTTATTAAGAATATAACGAAACTTATTATTAACTTTGCTATTTTAATGTTTCCCGCGAAATCCGTATTTACCGCTGCGTGTAATTTAATAGGGTTATATCGGTAGTGTAAGTATTCGGGTGTGAGTTTTCGATACCGTATTAATATATTTCTAGCTCTTTTAACGTACCGAGGCACCCAGTTAAGTGCTTTTTTATAATCTTCGCTGGGATTGTTTATAAAACGTGCCTATAAGGATATAACGTACGATAAGTCCGGTCTAGTAATATATACTAAATAAATAAAAGTATTAATTATATTAGTAAAGTTAGTTATATTTTCTTTTTCGGCTTTTTTTATATTACGTATTATAACGTTTTTCGATTCCGGGACGACTAGTGTATTAACTGCTTTTATTAATTTAAAACTTAAGTTATTTAAAGTTTTATTTAGATACTATTTTTAATCGAGCCTGATATCGCTAGTTTCTAACGATTTTAAGAGTTTTACCTTTAAGAACTAATCGGCGTCCCTTAAATCTTTAACTATTACTAATTCCTTAATAGATATAATAGTGTTTTTAATCTTTTAGAGATCTGCTTTAGCGATTAGGAAATCGTTTATATAAAAGGCGATTAAGATACTGGCCTTTTTGCTGTAGTATATTGTATCGTTATACTATAAGTGGTGAAAGCCCAGCTTTATTAATATACTTTTAATAATAGACTGTTACACTGCTCTAGATTATTTGAGTCTATATAGCAGTAATAGTAGTTATATAACTGATTTTAAGTACTATTTATATTTAATCGCTTAGTTAGGGTGTTTTATAAAGAATTCCTTTAGTATTTCGAACTGACGTATATAAATATATTTTTTTAGGCGTTTATTTAAGTACGCTATAATAAAATCGATCTGTTTAATATACTATTCGTTAATTACTAAGAGCGTTAATAAAATCCGTTACGACGCTGATTTAATTATAGTAGCGATCGTTTCGTTATAGTTTACCCTTTTTTTTGGTAAACCTTTTAATTACGACTCGGGCTTTAAATTTCTTAAGTGTTTTAGTAAATAAATATTTCTTTTTTAATACCTATTTAGAGTCGATTAGGTTTTAATATACTGCTGATCGGGGTTAGAATTCGAATATTCTTTTATTTAATGTATTTTAAATTTCTTTAAATATAGCCTCTTACTATTGTTTCCGTTTAGGTCTTTTTATAACTTCCCGGAAGTTAGGTTCGTTCTCCGTGTTTATAATAAAAGCGAATAATCGAAAGGTATTTAAATCGAGGAAATTAGGGTAATCTTCGACCTTTTTAAAGTAATCCTAATAATCTGAATTTTATAATCCCACCCTTTTTTAAGGTACGTTTATTATTATCGTAGGCGGCGTATAACAGTAATCTTTATTTATATAATAGCTTATTATATCTAAATTGTAAGTAACGTTCTATTAGGATAGTTTTCTTTTTATTATTTCTAATTTAAAGATAATTACATTTAAAGGGTAAATAATTCGGTAATCCTCGTAATTATTGTTTATTATTTCGTTATTACTAACTCTGTAATAAACATCGTTTAAGTGTGCGTTAATTACGAATATTCTAAGGGCGTTAGTAAAATATAAGTTTTATTTATTTTTTCCGGGGCCTTCCGCGTTTAATTACGCCGGTTTCGTTATTTATTCGGTTATTTTTAATTATATTTTAGTCTTTCGCTTTAATTAAGGTTTTTTTCTTTGTTCGGTATCGAAGCTTTTTTTATATATATAGCGGTAATAATCGAATAATGTTTTTAAAGTTAATAGTAAAGATTTTTTTTTTTATATCTTCGTAAAAAATTATATATAAAGTAATTAGTATTCTCCCTCTGTTTATTAACTAAATAATGTAATTTATTAATCCTTTATAAAAGAAGAAGACTACTTTTACTCTTTTAAGTTCTATTTTTTCTATTGTGGTACGTTCTTTAACGTCGATGAATATAATATAGCGTATACCGATAATTTTTAATTTTCGGTAATTAAGTTTCGACTTATTTAATTTAATCGATTTTAAACTTACCTTTTTTTTAAAAATCTAATTAGGGATTACCGTTACCGTAATCTACGCTATTTTGTTTAAAGTGTAAACTATTGCACTTAAAATATATAATTAAAAACACGTTAAAATTTTTAATTATATATGTATGGTTTTCGCTTCGTTTTATACCGATCGTATATACTGCTCTGTTATACTATTTTAGTATTAATTATACGGGGTTAAAGTAATTAGGTCGATTCCACATTTAGTATAGTAGTCCTAAATTGCTAATAAGCCGAATTCAGAACTTTTATTTAATTTTAACGTTCTAACTATTTTTTAACGGTTAAAGTAATCTTTCGGTTAAAGGGCTAGTTTAGTACTTAATTAATCCAAGTAGCTTATAAGGTCTTAGGATACTTTATCCTTTTTTCTGTAATTATTATAGCGCTTTTTACGATTAAAACCGTCGATTATAAAGGAGAAGTATAATTTCTTATCAATAGATACAGGCCGAATCTGGCTTATATCTACTTAGATAATTTCTCCGATATACTAGGCTAGGTATTATGGTTTTTTTAAAATAGACTTTTATATTTTCGCTATATTATAAGTAATATAGGGTAACTTTTTAATTTCTTTTTTTACGAGGTTAATATTATTTATAACTCTAATCGTTTTAATTAAGCGATCGTGCCCTAAGTAGTATAAGCGTTTATACTATAGCCGGTTTTTTTTTAAAGCTCTTTAATAACGTAATTAACTGCTACCCTATTAATAAGCGTACTAGCCTCCTCCCGTTATATTAAATAAAGTAAAAAGAACCCCTTTTTATAAATATCGAACTAAGCGATTAGCTTTTTTTAAAAGAATAATTTCGTGTTTTTTAAGTAGTTACCGCTTTTATATTACTGTTTACCGGAGACTATTTTAAGCAGAAAGCTTTTAATTAATAGTTTAAATTATATTTAAATTTCCGTAAATTCTTTTTTATTCGTAAGGTTTTATCGAAGCGTGCTTATATAAGTAACGACGACTAATCTTTTTCCGGTATTAATTTTAAAGTTTCGGCTAGAAATATTTATTACTATGCCTTTAACGAAGTTATTTATAAAATTAATTACGTTAATGTCGGCACTTGAATTTTATAAGAGTTTATTAGTATCCGGTAATTTATTAAAGTATATATATAATACTTATTTTTTATTATCGGATTCGTTTTTTTAATTTTCCTTTAATTAATTAAAGGAATCCGCCGTTTTTAATATTTCAGAGTATCCGGGATATATAGTTTTTATATCTTCCCGCTTTTTATAGTAATACCGGATAAATCCGTTAAATTCGGCTGGATTTTCTGTTTTAATTACTTTTATAAAGTATATAATAAAGTTATTATCCGTGTTTTCGAATCTTTAAAGCGGGCTTCGTATTATACTTTATACCTTAATATTTTTATTAATACTATTTTTTACTACTTAGTTTATATTAAAAGCAGTTTTCGGGTAATCCTTTATTATATACTTATACTTTTTATATTTAAAGTATAAAGGATTATTATTTTTATTTATCCGGAAGAGATTTTCTGTGGATTTCCCGTGTTTACGACTTTTACCTTTTATTCGGGTATTATAAAAGTTTTTACTTTCTTAAAATGCCTAAACCTTTTAAGAGGCGATAAAGTCCTTTATTACGAAAGCTAAAAAGGCTTTATAGTAACGTAGTAACGTTAATATCTTTTAATACTAAAATTTAGCTTTTTTATAGTGTTAAGGAACTAGTTAACCTTTATTGCTTTTATAACTTCCGTTAATAAATATTCGAGGTAGTTAATTAACTTTTTATTTTATTCGGAAAGGAATACGATTATATTTTTATTATTATACTTTTATTTTATTAATACTTTATTAATAAACGCCTTTTTAATAGTTCCTGTTTCGCCGTATAAAGAATTTAGTTTATCGATAATTTTAATACTTTTTTTTATTATTCGAATAAGTTTTTTAATAGGTTTCTCTAATATATTTCGGATTATTAAAGTAAGTATTTTTTCGGTTTAATCGGAAAGGTATATATCGGTAAAAATACCCGTATATTCTATCGTTAAAATAAGGTTATCGTAATAAGTGTTTTAGTTTTTTAAATTTTTTAATTGCTTTTTTAGGTCGAGCTTAAAAAGAAACTTTTATTTAAACTTAGTTTTAATTAGTTTTTTTAATAATACTAAACCGGTATGTTTAAAGCTTTTCTTTACCCGTAGCTTCTTTTTACTACTTTTCGAGCTTTCGTTTAAATTATCGGAGTTTAAGTTTAACGAATTTAAAATCTTTTAAAGCTTGCTTTTACGGCGGGGGATTTTCTTAATCCTTTTACTTTTTCTTTATTAAGTTTATTTTTAATTATAAGCGAATAAATAACTTTTTTAATATTATTAGTTTCCGGGAGGGATCCCGATTAATCTAGCTTTTCCGGCTGTTTTTCTTTTTCTTTAAAGATTCTTAAGTTTTTTATAACTTCCGTTATAAATATTTTACTTTTACTTTAAAGTAGTATATTACTTACAGTTTTTACCGCTCTTTTTTCGATATTCGCGGTATTATACTACTCTTTATAAACGCGTAGTGCACTTATTTCTATAGTAAGCGCTATTAATTTACGGTAGTTATTTTTATAAGCCTTACGAATTTCCTGTTTATTTATTCGTATTAATTCGGACGATACTTATTCCTTTAAAAGTTAGTTATAAGTGTTTTTTTTTTTTTTAGTGACTAAAGACGAAAGAATAAAGGGTGTTTTTATTAAGCTTAAGGAGTTCCTCTGTTAATTATAGGAAATCTGTAACGGCTTTTTTTATAATAGTGACTAGGTCCGATTAAAGGCTGCTTAATCGGGTGCCTTCGCTTTATTAGCTACTGTTAGATATAATAGTGAGAAGGGGATTAAATTAAGTAATAATTAGTAATTACTTTATCGTTTAGGGGAGTAATTTAAAGATGCTATTATATAATAATACGGGTTAGTCTTTAAATGCTATTATTATTACTGCTTTATTGCTTAGCTATTTTAAAGTATAGAAAAAGAGGAGGGAATCCTCCTTTATATAATAAGGGAGCATCCGTAAAAATAGTTACGTGGTTATTTTTTATAATTACGTGCTTATCTTTTATATTATGCCCGTAAAGTGCTTAATATTATAACGGTAATTTAATAGTGCCCTAATAGTATACTAACGGCCCTTTTTAACCTTTTATTTTTAAGCTTAATGCGCGCTTCCCTCTTATTCTAAGCACATTACGCATTTCTCTTTTTAGCGCATGCGTACAGCTATAAGTGGCGTATTTGGAGCCCCTTTAGTCTCTATATACGCCGTAATAACTCCAACAGTAATATAAGTATTTAAGTATAAGTTTTCGATACTATATTAATATATTTCCAGCTCTTTTAATATACCGAAGTACCCAGTTAAGTGCTTTTTTATAATCTTCGTTAAGATTACTTATAAAGCGTGCTTATAAGAATATAACGTATAATAGATTTAGTTTAATAATATATACTAAGTAAGTAAAGGTTCTAATTATATTAGTAAAATTAATTATATTTTTTTTTCGGCTTTTTTTATATTATATATTATAACGTTTTTCGATTCCAGGACGATTAATATATTAACTGTTTTTACTAATTTAAAACCTAGGTTATTTAAAGCCTTATTTAAATACTGTTTTTAATTAAATTTAATATCGTTAATTTCCGACGATTTTAAGAGTTTTACCCTTAAGAATTAATCGGCGTCCTTTAAATCTTTAATTACTACTGATTTCTTAATAGATATAATAGTATCTTTAATTTTTTAGAGATCTGTTCCGGCGATTAAGAAATCGTTTATATAAAAAGCGATTAAAATACTAGCCTCTTTACTATAATATATTATATCGTCGTTTTATAAATAGTAAAAACCTAGCTTTATTAATATACTTTTAATAATAAACTGCTATACTGTTTTAAATTACTTAAGTTTATATAGTAATAATAGTAATTATATAATTAATTCTAGGTATTATTTATGTTTAATCGCTTAATTAAAGTGTTTTATAAAGAATTCTTTTAGTATTTCGAATTAACGTATATAAATATCTTTTTTTAAGCGTTTATTTAAATACGCTATAATAAAATCGATTTGTTTAATATATTATTTATTAACTGCTAAGAGCGTTAATAGAATCCGTTACGACGTTAATTTAATTATAGTAGCGATCGTTTCGTTATAGTTTATCCTTTTTTTTTTAAGTAAACGTTTTAATTACGATTCGGGCTTTAAACTTTTTAAGTGCTTTAATAAATAAGTATTTCTTTTTTAATATTTATTTAAAGTCGATTAAGTTTTAATATACTATTAATTAAGGCTGGAATTTAAATGTTTTTTTATTTAGCGTATTTTAAATTTCTTTAAATATTATAGCAGGGTTGGAGTCTCACAGCAGAAAAACGCTGATTAAGTAATATAGAAAGCTGGAGTAGCCGGCTATATAAAGGCTTAAAAGAGAGCTTAACAGCTTTAAATAGCTATAATTAATTTATCCTACTTATTCTATACATTTAATAATTTCTTATTTATATTATATAGTTATATATATATAATCTTTTATTTAAAGCATACAGTTTTTTTATATATTAGCTCTTTATTTTCGAAGTTAAGCCGCGTTCTAATTAGTAGCGTATCCTACTAATTAGAGAGTGCCGATACTAATCTATTAGTACTATAGTCTAAAGAGTTGTAGTACGGGTTGTGTATTTTTATAGCTCCCCCGGACAGGCTGATTTAATTCTACCTCTTAATAAAAAAAAACAGAGAAATAAAAAGAGAAAATGAAAACATAAAATAAATTAGAATACGAAAAGACCTTAAAAGACATTATAAATACGTAATATATTAATTAAAAAGAATTAAAAAGATTAAAGCCTAAAATAAAGGCGAACAGTACTAAAAAAAGAGTTAATAAAAACCCGAAGCTCGCAGTAGCCTTAAAATCGACACAGAAATATAAAGAGTATTACCCGCCGTTAATTACGGAAGTTATAACCAGCTCTTAATCGTAATAGAAATCGGTAAAACTAGAAACTATTATAAACGAACTATTAAAATTAATATTAATAATAATTATATGTATTAGAATAGTTATTATATAAATAGCGGCGATAATTAAAAATACGGGTATAATTAAACGATTACGCTTACGCGGTAAAGCAGAGCGGCTTAACGCTTATAAGCCTAATTAATTATATATACTTTTAATTAATAAATTAAGTAACGAGATTATAGATTTATAAAGTAACTTAAAATATAAGCGAATATCCCTTAATTCTATTTTTTATATAATTAATAAATAACTTTACGATAATCTCTTAAAACCCTTTTCTGCTTAAAACGTTAAATATATAAAGCTAAATACTAAAATAATACCTTTAATAAATAATTTACTTCGTTTTTTAGAATAACTATTAAAGTAAGATTTAAATAAAATTAACGAACCACTTTTTAAATTTAAACCTTTAACGGATAAAACTAATTACGCAGAAACAGTCGCTATTATAAAAAACGATAAAATAAAGAAACTTATAGTTATAATTACTCAGAATTTTAAGCACCCCCTCCCCAGCTTAAAAGCTTTCCCTTTACTTCGATTTAATGGTAAGAACATTACTCGATTTCTTAAACGATAGGAGAGTTATGCTTAACGTTATAATATATCCGATAATACTAAAAAGCAGGAACTCTTAATATATTATACTACTTATAAACTCGAAAAGTCTATAAGAAATACTATTAAAAATGCTATTAACTAAAAAGAGATTTCGAAAGCGGTAAAAAATTACTTTAAAATCTAGGACTTTCGATATTAAGGAATAAGCTGTTATAAACTGACTGACTAGGAGAATAATCCCATTATTAAAACCGTAAGTGAAATCTATTATTATATTAAAAGTTATACTAAACGATTTATAAAGCTTAAGTTTAATAAATAACTATATAATAAAATTAAATAGGATATAGTAATTAATATATTATAACGAATCGATAACATAATTAAAAAATAAATTATAGTTAATAATCGAAAAGCCTTTAAGACTTTAAATTACACTAAAATTACTAACGCTATTTTAAATTAAACTAAACTCAGTATTCGCTTTAAGTCTAACTTCTTTATACGCAATTAAAGAACGTATACAGCCTTAGTTTTACTACTATCCGTTATAAGTATTTATAATTAGATAATACCCCTTTATACCTTTCCTTAGGACCCCTACACTTAAAACGAATAATAATTATATACTTAGTTATACATTTAACTTTAAATTAAAGATTAGTCCCAGGTCCTAGTAACGTCGATACCCGTTATACAGAACGATATAAATATTATAACTAAGAAGTTTAGCGAATTTATAATTAATTACTAGTAAATATAAAAATAGCGGATCGCGGAAATAATTTCTCGAATTTAATTAATATCGTACTTTAACGTAGTTATATCTTATAACGCTTAAAGTAATATTTTACTATCGATTAATATTAACGCAGCTAGTTTTAATTAATTATACCCGAACCGTTTTAAAAATTAGCGACCTTTTTAGCGAAGATACTATAGCCGAAACCGTATTTAAATCTTAGAGTTATTAAAATACCGAAATTATTATAATATAAACACCTGTTTCTTTTATAGTATTAAAAGATATATAGTTAACTAGTGCCTTAACTAAGCCTACTACGATAAGGAACAGCTTTATTACTATAATAAAATCGAAAGCTAATACCGAATTAAAAGGTTAACGGTAGCACACCTTAAAAACTTAATCTTTATACGTATTATTACCTTTATACGACGAAATCGATTACCCGTTTTTTAAAGCGTTTTAATATATATCGCAGAATAAAGATAGCTTTATAACCCCTTAACAGTAAAAAGGGCGGTATATAAGCTTATTAAAGCAAGAATCTAAAATAAATATAACTTTAAACGAACTAATATATAAATCCTTCCACGACCGATATAACCTTTATTAATATATATACTTTAACCCCGTATTCCTAAGTCTAATTAAAATAAAGTATTACTATAAATTCGGGTATCGATAGCGAGTATTAAACTATACCCCTCCGACGATTTAAATATCGAATATCTATAAAAAAAAAAGGGACGAAATAATTAAGGCTTTCGAATTTTAAATACTACATTCCTTAATAATATAATCGTGGATATTAATAATTCTATCCCGAAAAAGAGAAAGCTTACAGAAAACAGTAAAGCTAAAAAAATACACGATTACGCCGGACCTAATACACTTATTATAGCCCCTACTTTTTCTTATATACTTTTATAAACTTCCGCTTAATTTAAAGAAGCTTAAAGAAATCGCATTTAATATAATACAGCTAAGAAGTTTAAATTTACTTAGTAAAAACTCTTCGACTATAATAAAGAATTTATTTAAGCTTTATTTAAAATAGTTAATAAAGTAATCGATAAGTATAATAAAATTAAAGAAATTATTAATATCTTTACCGACTATTAAATTAAGTAAACGAAAGGACCGACCCCTAATTAAATAAATACGTTTAATACTATAAAGTTATAAGTTAATAATACTTAGTTAAAAGCCTTTATTACCCAGGTTCCTAAATTATCCGTTTACCTAATAAACGTTAACAGTTCTCTTTTAGTTTCTTTTCCACTTAATAAAATATTAATTTCGATTAGGTATAATAGTAATTCCGAAAGGATTAGTAGCTTTATCGATACTAAGGCTAAAGCTTATATCTTCGTAAAAAGCTACTATAAAAGGAATAATCTTATTATTATCGATTATAATATTAATATTACGGGCTTTATAACTATAAAAAGGAGTATTATAACTCTCGGTATTATAATCGATAAAGTCTAAATCGGTAATTAATTAGTAAAAATACTATTCTTCGTAGTTTTTAACGAAGCCGTTATATATCCTTTAATCCTTAATTAAAACTTTATAAGGAAGATACAAATAAGTATTAATTACTAAGAAAATAACTCGATTACTTATATAATAGTTATCGGCGAAGCTCGTTTAAACGTTCTTATTACCCCTGTAAGTTATATTAAAAAAATAAATAAAAAAAAGGTTCTTTTTAAAAGCTGCTTTTAGGGAAACTAAATTCGGTTAAGCTTATCGGGTAGCTTAACTTTAAAAATAAGCCCGAACCGATCGATAAAACGGGTAATTAGAACATTACGTTTTTTAATTTAATTTTAAGAATTATAATTAAAGCAGACTCGAATCCGGATAATAGAATTCTATTAAGAAAAGAGGTTATTTATAAACTATCGGATAACGACTTTATTAAAGTCTTTAAAATAATAAAGAAAAATATTAAAATAAATAAGAAGCTAAAAACTTTAAAGAAAAGCGATTAATTACTTCCGATATATAAGAATTATAAACACCGAACCTATACTCGGAAAAGAGTTTAAATTAATACGATATATAAAAAAAGGGAATTAAAGTTAAGCTAATTAACGATACGGAAGTTTTAAGGGAGACTTTAAAAAGAGATTTTAATTAAAAGAAGAAGGCTTTTAAAGAAACTAAAAAGAACTTTAAAAATAAAAGCTAGTTTAAAACCGATAAACCTTTCGTTAATATTATACCCCGATTTTTATATAAACCTCGGTAATTTCGTATTTCTAAAAAACGATAAATAAAGCTTCGCGAATAATAATTTATAACGGTTCTAATTAATTAAGAAAAAGATATTTTTATAGAGATTTATATTCGACGAAAAGCCGTTATTACTTAGGAATTTAAGGAAATCGGGGCGATTTATAAAAAAGTTTTATTACTTTACGTTATTTTAATAGTTCCTTATAAAGTATAGTAAGCGAAAAGCGTTAATATACCCGGCCTTTTATTAAATAAAACTATCGCACTTTTAAAGTTACGAGTAATAGTAAATATTTTAAAAGAGTTTTAGTTTTTATATAAAAACTTTTAATTCTTAGTATAGAAAAAGGATAAGAACCTCCGGTTAATTAATTTAATTATACGATTTAACGGAATTACGATTAAAGACGCGGTTTTATTTAAAGTATATAATACTTTTTTTAAAAAATGTACGGGATATACGATCTTTTTTATTTTTAATCTATTTTTAGGTTACGATTAATACCTTTTTATTAAATATAGTCGACCGTTAACGGCTATTATAATACTAATCGGCCTTTATTAGTTTACTAAGATCTTTTAAAGAGTAATAACGTTACTTATACATTTTTAAAGGGTAATAAATAAGATTTTATACGATATTTTTTAGTCCGTTATTAAGGCCTTTTTCGACGATATCCCGGTTAAAAGGCTAAAATTAACCTATAATTAAAAAGAAGCGTTTCTTAGTATTCGTTAATACGTTTTAAAATACTTTAAAAATATCGATCGCGTCTTATTTAATTTAGAATTAACCGGAGTTTTTATTAGTGCAAAGAAAATAGAATAGTGTAAAAACTTAGCTTTAATCGTAGGATATATGTGCGGTATATACAAACGAAAGCCTGCGGAGGTTAAAGTTATTAAAATTTTAAAATAAGAGCTTTATAAGAATATAAGAGAACTTCGATCCTTTTTAAGTATAATAAGATAGTATCGATATTAAATCGACGAGTATAGTATTATTACTAAATGCTTTTATTTATTTCTCCGAAAGTTAATATAGTTTATATAAAGACTTAATTAGTAAATTACGATAAATACTATTAAAAAAGCCTTTTTTAAAGTATTATACTTTATTACCGCCGATTATATAAAGATATATATTTTTTATTTCTATATAAATACTTACGTTTTTAAATAAAGAGTGGAAATTAATTAAATTATCGATAATATTAAACGTACGATCCGTTACGAATTAAGAAGATAAGCTACTTCGGAGGAACTTTATAATACCGGTAAAAAAGAGTACTTAGTAATTATAAAGGCCTTTCGATACTTTAAGTTTTACTTATTCGGAGTTTATTTTCTTTTCGAAATTAACGTTAAAGTTTTTATTAATTAAATTAATAACAGTACAATAAACTTTTTATTAAACGTTTAATTTACGAAATAATTATTTTTTATTAAATTATTCACGTTTAATATTAAATATATCCCGGGTAAAAAGAATATAGTAGTAAACGCTCTTTTACGAAAACGACTTAGGAAGTCCGACGTTAAAGATAACGAATAGGAAAGCGATATCGAAAACTTTTTAAATATACGCTTTAATATAATCGAACCCGGTATTTAAATAATTTTTTAAAGACTTATTTAAAGGGTAACTTTTAAGTAAAGTAAGGCTAAAGATTTTTAAGATAAGATTAACGATTTCCTTTTATTCCTTAAAATGTTAAACAGGTTAATAAAAGATGTTTATAGTAACTTTAAAAATTAACGACGCCGTTTTTAAATTAAAATAATAAAGTTTATACTTTAAAACGGAGTCCTTTTTATAAAACCTATAAAAACGTTTACCGTAAAAAGAATAGTACGAACGCTTAATTAAAAACTATTTATTTAGAAATATATTTATAATAAGTTAAGTTATTACGGGAGAAACGCTTATTATTATCGGATCTTTAGTTTATACTAATAGGATAATATATATAACGACGTTAAAAACTGGATAAAGTCTTACTTTTAATATTAAAAGGCCGAAGATAAGAAAATATTAAACCCGACGCTTTTTAACGTAATTAGCGATATCTTTATAATATAGGTTATAAATATTTAACGTATACTACTATTTAAAAGATATATCGCTACAGTCGAAGCTAAGTATTAAAACAGTAAGTATTTTAAATATTAACCTTTAAAAAAAATAAATAACGCTTCTATTAAAGCTTTTATCCGTAGTAAGATCGTTTATTAATATAGCTTACTTATAAAGTTCGTAGTTAATAATAATCTCGAAAATAAATTAATAATTTAAGCTACTATAAAAAAACTTAGTTTTAAAGTCTCTTTAAAACCAGCCTATTACCCGTAGAAATAAGGTTAAATAAAAGTAAAGTATCGACCGATTACGAAAAGTCTAATAAAGATCACTAATAAAATAAGACGGAACTAAATTAACTATATACTTTTTATAGTTTAAGCCGATAAGATTTCTATTCGACGATATAATATAAACTTATACAAAATAATATACAGCAAATAACCTATTCTGCTTATCGAATTATTATTACTTTTATAGAAAGTAATAAATTAAGATTTTAATATAGTTACCGAAGATCTCTTAATAAAAAAAGTTAAAATATTTATAAAAAAGGACAAAGATATTCGAAAAGTAACCGAGGCATTTACGCGCTAACGATAATAATAAGCGTAATACTCTAATTAACGTAATACCTATCGAAAACGCCCTTTACCTTTAATAAAAAAAGACTTTATTTTAATATATAACATTTTAAAGTCGATTAATATATCTTTTACTTTAAAGTTTATATACCGTTAACTTAGCTTTTACAAGATTATTAAAAATAAAAACAGGAATCGGTAGTCCTTAATTAAATTTAATAATATACTTTTAAAAGGAGTATACTATAAAAATAGATTAAAAGCCTTTATAACGGATTTAATTAGAGTTTAATAAACTAAAAACCTAAACGACGACCCTTAATTTAAAACACTTAAATTCTATAACGAAGTATAAAAGATTCAGGCCGAACGATAAGCGGAAAATACTAATTAAAGAGATTATACTTTAAAAATCTTAATACTAATTAATAAAAAAAAAGGATATTGAGAATTCCCGGAATTAATAAAATAATAACGTAAGTTTCTTTTATTTCATTTTTTTTTATATTATATATTTTCTTTTTAATATTAGACCTTAACTTTAATATAGGCTTTATTTCTTTCTTTTCCCTTTTCCTTTTCTTTTTTTTTCTCCGGATTTCTAACAGATTCTTTTTCTTTTTAAACCTGTTTATATTAATTTAAAAAACGGCATCGAAAATTAAAGAAAAGCTATAAAGAGGCTTTTATAGTATTAAACGGCGAAACCTTAATTTAAAACTTAATACTTTACTTATTTAAATCCAATACTAAATCAAACTGATTAATATAAACCGTTAAAGATTTAATATAAATAGCGAACGAGTAACTCGTAACACTATTTATTAAAATATAGTTACTATAAAAAGCACTATATTAACGGTTCGATATACAGTTATAATAAAAGAAACTTAATATTACCTTTAAAATATTATAACTGTAATACTGTTCGTAAAGAAAACTATTTAAATAACCTGTAACCTAAACGATAAAACTAATAATACGTATAAAACGATTTATTAAACAAGTAATTAAAAGCTTTTAATAAAAGCCTGTATAAGAAGCGACGAAGATTTCAGGTAAAACGTTAAACTTAATAGCTATTTACTATATAAATTACTAAATTTATAAAACGTTTAAAAGATTACCGTTTATACGCTATATTACGTATCCTTATTTTATAAAACTTAAAAAAGCGGCTATAAAAAAAAGTAAGGAACTTAAACAATAATAATTAATTAGTACTATTAATAAAACATCGATACAAAGGACTCTAAAGCATACTTAACCCGTAACTTAATAATCACTAAGCTTTTCAATCGATTTATCCTAATCCGTATAGAAACTAAAATCGATTTCCTACTTATACCACTTTATAAAAGTATTACGGTCGAATTTACTTTAAATAATATATAGAACGTAATTATTTTCCGTAACTATTTAAAATTTAGTATTAAAATATAAAAACTTAACGGAACGGCGAAGGCTTCTTTTTTTTAATACTATCTTCCTCTTTTAAATCTTATAAAAGATTAAGATTAATACTAGGAAATTAAAAGAAAAAAAAAACTTTTAAATAAAAGGAAGTTTTAATACGTGGATATAAACAGAAAAGTACCCCTCCTCCCCTCTTTCTTATAAAAAAAGGGATAGTATAATAGAGACTTTAAACAGTAACTCTTTTCCTATTATTATCAGTTTCTACCCTTATAAAGCTGTAAAAGTACTAAAATTAATATTTTCCCGGACTTTAAAAGTAATTTATAATAATATATAAAACCCTATTCTTTTACACTTAAAAAAGTAATACTAACTCTCTTTTCCTATCTTATATACTTAGTTTTAAAATTTTTTACTACAAAGTTTTTTCTGCTTTTTCTTATTTATAACTTTACTATTTTTTATAACTATAACTAATTAATGTTTCCCGCCCGTTAAAAGCACTGCTCTATAAAAATCGAAAAAAGTAGCCTAAATTACTTAGGATTCGCTTAAAAAACCTATAAGCGATTAAAAGCCTATTAATAAAAAAGTGTTTACTATTTTTACTAAAGGCTTTACGCACTTAATAAAAATTTATAAAAATACTTTAATTAATTATATAGTAATTATTAAAAATTAAAATATTATTACGGACATTATCGCCGTAATATAATAGTTTCTTTAATAAGAATTCCTAAAAAAAGGACTGGCTACTTAGTTTAATATAAATTAAGACTTAAGAACTTTTAGAGCCGTTACACTTTATAAACGAAACGTAATTAATACGATACGTTGCTTAACTTAGATAGACATTAATAATTAAGCGAACGAAACTACTATTATCTTAGAATTTCTTTAGGGCTACAAAAAAATTAAATAGGCCACTTTAAAGAATCTATCGATTATTACTTAAATACTTTACCGGTTTTATAATAATCTCGCTTTTACAAAAAGAAATTATAGGATCTTCGCCTTAAGCTTATAAAGCGTCGAATCCCATATTTAAACTGCCTTTAACTAACTTATAAAACTACTAGTATTCTTTGTTATTAGCTACACAGAAAATTATAGTAATCATTTCTTTTTATTAATTAATTTCCCGCGTTAAAAAATAACTTAGTATATCGATTCTTTAAAAGGATTTAGCGTATAAAAGGCTACGTCGGTATTTACCGTATTTAAAAATAAATTAGCCTTAGTAAAGGATAAAATCTTCTCTAATAAAATTTATTTAATAAGATCTCTAAAGTAACGTAACGGTTAAAGTTATAAGTATTTCGCTTTAAAAGCTATTTATACTACCTTTACGAAGCGAGCTTAAACTGTTAACTACTTAAGCTAAAACTTAACGATTTACTAAAAGGTAATTAAAACGTTAAAAGGATTTATAAAAGTTACCTTCAGGGGTAAAGCCCCGGTACAGCCTTAGCTATTTCAGCCTCCGCTAACCTCTCCGGTGTAACTTCGTAATTAATTACCGAGCTCTAAGTCGTTATTATACTTTAAAGCATATCTAAGCCCTAAAAGAGCCGCTTAGACCGTACGCCTTTCCCCTATTAATAACGGCTAATATTCACCCTTTTAAATACTTAGTTTTTCTACTTCTTTACTTATTATACTACTATCCGGCTTATTAACGTTAAGTGTAAATTCCCGAGTATAATTATTAACGCCTTTATCGCAACGAAAGTCTTCGGAAAAACCTCTGTTTTCTAAAGCCCGAATTACGTAATCTCGACCGGTAAGACTGTCCCCTTATTAAAAAGAAATAAACCCTAGTTCGGAAAAGGATAATACTAATTATAATTTAAAGCATACTAATAATAAATCGTACAGGATTAATAACAGGGAATTGGATATTATAATTAATATTAATAAAAAAAAGGTTTAATTTTATACTAAATAGTATAGACCCCGAAACCGCTTTACTTATAATAAACTTATCGACCGTTACTTTTTTTTATGCCTATAAAAAAGTAAAGAATAAATTAACTTTATAACAATAAAATAATCGTACTTCTAGGTTTCGACGAAGATAATATTATAAATTTAGGCTTAAAACTATAACACCGAGCCCTAAACGCTTTTAAAGGATAGGATAATATTAAAGCACGATTAGTAGTTATTTAAAGCTAGTATCAGTTAATACAGGACTTACAATAAAGTAAGCGTTTAATATTATATACCACTAAATATTCGGAAGGCTATATTAACCCTAAAGGCAAACGCTTATGACTAAAGAACGTAAAAAACTAAAGGACGTTTTATTATATATACTATAACGCGTTTTATTAATTATAATTTAGACCCTGCTTTTAAGTCTCTTTTACTAAAGTATTAAATACGTCGAAACTAAGGGACGTATAACAGGGTTAGAGTCTTACAGCAGAAAAACGCTAATTAAGTAATATAGAAAGCTGGAATAGCCGGCTATATAAAAGCTTAAAAGAGAACTTAGCAGCTTTAAATAACTATAATCAATTTATCCCACTTATTTTACATATTTAATAACTTCTTATTTATATTATATAATTATATATATATAATCTTTTATTTAAAGCATACAGTTTTTTTATATACTAACTCTTTATTTTCGAAGTTAGGCCGCGTTTTAATTAGTGGCGCATCCCACTGATCAGAGAGTGCCGATACTAATCCATTAGTACTATGGTCTGAGGAGCTGTAGTACAGGTTGTGTGTTTTTAATATAGCCTCTTATTATTATTTCTGTTTAGGTCTTTTTATAGCTTTTTAAAAGCTAGGTTCGTTTTCTACGTTTACAGTAAAAGCGAATAATCGAAAAGTGTTTAAGTCGAAAAAATTAAGGTAATCTTCGGTTTTTTTAAAGTAATTTTAATAATCTGAAATTTGTAATCCTACCCCTTTTTAAAGTATATTTAGTATTATTATAAGCGGTATATAATAATAATCTCTGTTTATATAATAATTTACTATATTTAAATCGTAAATAACGTTTTATTAAGATAATTCTTTTTTTATTATTTTTATTTTAAAGATAGCTACGTTTAAAGGGTAAATAATTCGGTAATTTTCGTGATTATCGTTTATTATTTTATTATTATTAGTTCTGTAATAAATATTATTAAGGTATACGTTAATTACGAATATTTTAAGGGCGTCGGTAAAGTATAAGTTTTATTTCTTTTTCTAAGGCTTTCCGCGTTTAATAACGCCGGTTTCGTTATTTATTCGGTTATTTTTAATTATATTTTAGTTTTTCGCTTTAATTAAGGTCTTTTTCTTTACTCGGTATCGAAGCCTTTTTTATATATATAACGGTAATAATCGAATAATATTTTTAAGGTTAATAGTAAAGATTCCTTTTCTTACGTTTTCGTAAAAGATTACATATAAAATAATTAATATTCTCCCCCGTTTATTAATTAAATAATATAATTTATCGATCTTTTATAAAAAAAGAAGACTGCCTTTACTTTTTTAGGTTCTATTTTCTTTATTATAATACGTTTTTTAGTATCGATAAATATAATATAGCGTATACCGATAATTTTTAATTTTCGGTAATTAAGTTTCGACTTATTTAGTTTAATCGATTTTAAGTTTACCCTTTTTTTAAAAATTTAATTAAGGGTTACCGTTATTATAATTTACGCTTTTTTATTTAAAGTGTAAATTATTACACTTAAAATATATAATTAAAAGCACGTTAAAATCCTTAATTATATATACGTAGTTTTTACTTCGTTTTATACCGATTATATATACTGCTCTATTATATTATTTTAATATTAGTTATACGGGGTTAAAGTAACTAGGTCGATTTTACGTTTAATATAGTAATTTTGAATTATTAATAAGCCGAATTTAAAACCTCTATTTAACTTTAACGTTTTAACTATCTTTTAACGGCTAAGGTAGTCTTTTAATTAAAAGGTTAGCTTAGCCCTTAATTAATTTAAATAGCTTATAAAGTTTTAAAACACTTTATTTTTTTTTCTGTAATTATTATAGCGCCTTTTACGATTAAAACCGTCGATTATAAAAGAGAAATATAATTTCCCGTCGATAAACACAGGCCGAATTTAGCCTATATTTACTTAAATAATTTTTTCGGTATATTAAGTTAAGTGTTATAATTCTTTTAAAATAAACTTTTATATTTTCGTTATATTATAAGCGATATAAGGTAATTTTTTATATTTTTTTTTACGAAGTTAATATTATTTATAATTCTAATCGTTTTAATTAAGCGATTATAACTTAAATAATATAAGCGTTTATATTATAGCCGGTTCTTTTTTTAAAGCTTTTTAGTAACGTAGTTAATTATTACTTTATTAATAAGCTTATTAGCTTTTTCCCGTTATATTAAATAAAGTAAAAAGAATTCCTTTTTATAAATATCGAACTAAGCGATTAACTTTTTTTAAAAGAATAACTTCGTGTTTTTTAAATAGTTACTACTTTTATATTACTATTTACCGGAGATTATTTTAAACGGAAAACTTTTAATTAATAATTTAAACTATACTTAAATTTCCGTAGATTTTTTTTTATTCGTAAGGTTTTATCGAAATATACTTATATAAGTAACGACGATTAATCTTTTTCCGGTATTAATTTTAAAGTTTCGATTAAAGATATTTATTATTATACTTTTAATTAAGTTATTTATAAAATTAATTACGTTAATATTAATACTTAAATTTTATAAGAGCCTATTAATATCCGGTAATTTACTGTAGTATACGTATAATACTTACTTTTTATTATCGGATTCGTTTTTTTAATTCTTTTTTAATTAATTAAAGGAATCCGCCGTTTTTAATACTTCGGAGTATCCGGGATATATAACTTTTATATTTTCCTGTTTTTTATAGTAATACCGGATAAGTCCGTTAAACTCGGCTGGATTTTCTGCTTTAATTATTTTTATAAAGTAAATAATAAAGTTATTATTCGTATCTTTAAGTTTTTAAGGCGGGCTTTACGTTATACTTTATACTTTAATACTTTTATTAATACTATTTTTCGTTATTTAATTAGTTTTAAAAGTAACTTTTAAGTAATTTTTTATTATATATTTATACTTTTTATATTTAAAGTATAAAAAGTTATTATCTTTATTTATTCGGGGGAGGTTTTTTATAGATTTCCCGTGTTTACGACTTTTCCCTTTTTTCGGGTATTATAAAAGTTTTTATTTTTTTAAAATACTTAGACTTTTTAAAAGGTAATAAAGTCTTTTATTACGAAAGTTAAGGAAGCTTTACGGTAACGTAGTAACGTTAATATTTTTTAGTATTAGAATTTAGCCTTTTTCGTAGCGTTAAAAAACTAATTAACTTTTATAGCTTTTATTACTTCCGTTAATAAATATTTAAAGTAATTAATTAGCCTTTTATTTTATTCGGAAAAGAATACGATTATATTTTTATTATTATATTTTTATTTTATTAATACTTTATTAATAAACGCTTTTTTAATAGTTTTTATTTCGCCGTATAAAGAATTTAATTTCTCGATAATTTCGGTACTTTTCTTTATTATTCGGATAAGTTTTTTAATAGCTTTTTCCGATATATTTCGGATTATCGAAGTAAGTATTTTTTTGGTTTAATCGGAAAGGTATATATTAATAAAGATATTTATATAACGTGGTTCTGCACTAAACGGTTAAAATCCCTAAACGGTTAACTCTTAACACATTTCGATACTATTATATAAGTTATTTTAATTATAACGCTTTTAATTAATTAAAACTACTCGCTATTTAATTTATTATCTAATTCTACCTTTATTTTATATATTCGCGTATTATGGCCGGTTTCGCCGTATATACTATAACGCTTTTTATATCTTACCCTCCGTTTTAACAGACCTTTTTCTTTACTTTTATTATTCGTTAAACGCTTCCCTTTTAATTTTTTAAATAGTAGTTCTAAGTTCTAATTAATATTAAAAGGTCTTTTATTTTAAACTCGCGGTTTTAAAGCTTTCCGGTGCTTAAAAAGTATTAAATTAGCTTTTTTTAGTATACGTATCCGGTCGCGTATTAAAGTTACTTTATATACTATTATCGTTAAACTTTTCGTTATTTAGTTTACCGCTTATAAAATTTATATTAAAAAGCTTTTTTAATAACTAAAGATTCTACGTTTAATAAAAGTAAATTATTTATTTACTTAATTAAGGGTGGTTAATATTTAAAGATTATAAATACTAACTATCTTTAAACGTAATAAAATAAGTAAAGGCGTCCGAAAATATATATTTAACTTATTAATTACTTTATTAGGATTATAAAGTAATAAACTAAAAGCGCAGAATCTAAATCGAATATTGTTTTTATTAAAAACTTTAAAATACGTAGTTTTAAATACGATAAAGAAGTCGAGTTTTATAATATGGTTTATCGATATTTTAATAAATAGCTCGATTTTTTTCGAATATACGCGTTTTAAAGGCGAATAAAGCTTTATATTTAATAGCTAAAGTAAATAAAAAGAGTAAAGAAGTATATTAACAGTAATAATATTATTAGGTTTATAATAGTTATCGAATTTTATTAATATATAGCTTTTATAACCGTTAATAATTAAAAGGCGATATCGACTTTTTATTAACGATCGAGTATATTAATTAAAATACTTAACTTAGTTTAAGCCTATTTTATTATTAGTTTATTTATTAAAAGTCGGTTTAATAATTTAATCGCTTAATAATTCGTATTCGGTAACTTAATTTATAAAGTAATATTTACTTTAAACGATTAAAAACGGCGGGATATAATAACTTTACGAATTAATATATTCGATAATTATCGATTATTCCCGATTACTAGGCTATATTAATTTTACTTTTTTATATCGATCGGCGCGTATAACGATTAATATTAATTTAATAATTTTTATTATAAAGCCGGTTTCGTCGAAATTCTATATGTTTTTATCGACGATACCGTATATAGCTTTAATATTTATAATTAATTTAAATTAACCCGAAATAACGCTTATATTTTTATAAAGAGTTCTTTAATAATTGTATTTCCGATTTATTCGAATCGTTAATTTTAAATTACGTTAAATATAATACGTAATTTAATCTTTACTTATATAATCGTTATTACGCGAATTTAATAAAAGATTAATTATATCTATAATATAACCTTTCGTCGGAAGTATTTTTCGGGTATTTAAATCGATTATATAATCTTTAATTACTTTTTTTTAATCGGATCGAATTTTCGTTATATTATACCTTTATCGCGGTTAGTTTATCGGCCGGTAATTCGAGCGCGTAAAGTAATATTAAAAACGTTATATAACTTCGCGATTATTAATATAAAAATTTTTCGCGTCGTATTACGTATCGTTTAAACTATTAATTATAGCTTTTATTCTTTAAAAAGTTTAAGTATAATAGTTATAGAATTAATACGTATTAAAGTTTAATAGATTAAAAAAGTATAATAGGTTAACCGTTTAGGGATTTTAACCGTTTAGTATAGAATTACGTTACTTTATTATTAAAATAAAATTATTATAATAAATATTTTAATTCTTTAAATTTTTTATCGCTTTTTTAGGTCGAATTTAAAAAGAAACTTTTATTTAAACTCAGTTTTATTTAATTTTTTTAATAATATTAAACCGGTGTATCTAAGGCTTTTTTTTATTACTTTTCGAGCCTTTATTTAATTTATCGGAGTTTAAATCCGACGAATCCGGAGTTTTTTAAAGCTTACTTTTATAACGAAGGGATTTTTTTAATCTTTCTACCTTTTTTTTATTAAATTTATTTTTAATTATAAACGAATAAATAACTTTTTTAATATTATTAATTTCCGGGAGGGATCCCGATTAATCTAGCTTTTCCGGCTGCTTTTCTTTTTTTTTAAAAGTTTTTAAGCTTTTTATAACTTTTATTATAAATATTTTACTTTTATTTTAAAGTAGTACGTTACTTACGGTTTTTACTGTTTTTTTTTCGATATTCGCGGTATTATATTACTCTTTATAAACGCGTAGTACGTTTACTTTTATAGTAAGCGTTATTAACTTACGGTTTTTTCTTTATAAGCTTTACGAATTTCTTATTCGTTTATTCGTATCGATTCAGATAATCTTTATTTTTTTAAAAGTTAAGTTCGTATTATTTCGGACGATACTTATTTTTTTAAAAGTTAATTATAAGTATTTTAACTTTTTTTTAGTAATTAAAAACGAGAGAATAAAAAATATTCTTATTAAGTTTAAAAAGTTTTTTTATTAATTATAAAAAGTTTATAATAATTTCTTTTATAATAATAACTAGGTCCGATTAAAGGCTGTTTAATCGGGTGTTTACGCTGTATTAATTACTACTAAATATAATAGTGAAAAAGGGATTAAATTAAGTAACGATTAGTAATTACTTTATCGTTTAAAGGAGTGATCTAAAGATATTACTATATAATAATACGGGTTAGTCTTTAGATACTGTTATTATTACTACTTTATTATTTATCTTTTCTAAAATATAATCGGGAGAGTCCTCCCTTATATAATAAAGGCACGATTTTAAAGTGGCTACGTAGCCATCCTTTGTATTATGCTTATAAGGGCGCTTAGTACCCTAATGGCCTTATTTAACTTTTTATTCTGAGCACATTCCGTATTTCTCTCCCTGGCGTATACGTACAGCTACAGATAGCGTACTTAAAGCCCCTCTGGTCTCTATATGCGCCGTAATAACTCTAACAAGTACGCCGTAAACCGCGATACCTATAGTTTCTATATTAATCCCTACGATACGAAAAAGTACACTGTCCGCACTACCTATAAAACACTTAAATATATTAACTATAAAAAATAGTACGTTAATTAAAATTCTTAATATAGTTACCGTAAAAAGGAACGTTAAAAAGTCGACGAAGCTCTAAAAAATAAAGCTATATACTAAATTATTACTTTAAAACTAACCGCCCCGGAATAAGCTACTTTAAAATAAAACGCACCGAAAACAGCTACTTTAAAATAAATAATCCGTTAGCCCGCCACTTTAAAACACGTTACTTCACAGCCGATTACTTTAAAACTATATATACTTACTACTTATATACTAATAACGCCTATTAAAATATTATTAATAAAAATGCGAACCTAATACGCCGGACTTATAAAAGTATTATTATTACAGGCGGTGCGGGCACAGAAAAAAGTACGCCGTATATCGGGATTTATTATTATTATAATCTGTTTAATTACGGTAACGAATATAATAAGGACGTAACTCGAAAAGTTATAATTTAGGTTCCGGTAGATTTCTTTAAATATATTTTTATAAACCGGGCCCGTACGCCGATTAACGTATTTTCGGCGACTTTAATTATTTAAATTTATAATAATACTCTCTTTTTTTAAGCGGAGCTCCGTCGACGTAATTACGTAAGCCCGGGCTTATTCGGGTAACGTTAAGAAAAGTTATTTATAATTTTAATAGTATTTTTTAAGTAAATCGTTATAATTTTAATCGGTTTATTATAATTAATTTATTTAATAGTGTATTTTAAATAGGGTTTTTTATTTCGTTTTCGATAGTTTTAATAAGAATTTAAAACTTTTTTAATTTCTTATTCGTTTATACCGTTAATTTCGATAAGTAGCGGAAAGTTTAAAATCTGCCCGGGTAAAAAGTTTTCGGTTATAAGCCGGAATAGGTTTATATAAAATACCGGGTAGATTTTTATCGAAACGGGTAGTTCGAAACGGTATACGTAAAAGCTAATTTCTTAAGCGATTTTAAAAGGCTTTAAATATTTTTAGTCCAGTTTTTTTTACGGGCGTAAAATATAAATATTCCGTGAATCGAGCTAAATACGTTAGTTTTCGTAAAAGCGATAAGCGGGCTTCCGTTTCCGGTTAATGTATTTTTTTTATCGGGTTTATACAAAACCGATTTCGGTTATTAAATATTCGTAAATCTTTTTTATTTTACGAACTAGTTTTTTAATATTTCGGGCGGTGATTTTACGGTTAAATATAATAAATTCGAATTTAAATCGGAAATAAAATTTATAATTAACGAAAAACGGTATTACTTTAATATTTTCGTTAACGGTATTATTAATTACGAATTTAATTAAAGGTAATTATTATATTTAATCGTTTTATAAATACGAAACTTAATTTTATAAATACTATTTTAAAAAGGTATTCGATATTTCGGTTTAACCGTCGGTTTCGGGGTAAAATATAATAAATAATAAGGAATTTATTTTTAAGCGTTTAATAAAGTGCTTTTAAAAATTAAATACGAATTAAAGGCCTCGATCCGATATAATAATCTTCGGTAAGCCGTATAGTTTTTAAATATATTTAATATATAAGCGGGTAACTTTTTCGGAATCGTAAGTTCTTTTATAATATACGAAATACTTTATTTTCGTAAAACGGTTAACGATAATTAGTATAGTATTATAACCGTAATTATTAAGTAGATACGTAAATAAAATCTATAAACAGGTTTTATTAAGCGTATTAAAAAATCGGTAACGGTTTTAAAATACTTTATTATTTTTTTTTAAAATTAGTAATTCGTTTATAAGTATAGTAATTCTTAATTTAAGTTTCGATATAAATTAATATTCCTAGTTAATAATAGTTTCAGAAAAAGGCTTCGTACGTACGGGCGCGTTTTATATAGCCGGCGATAAGATTAATATAATATATACGTAATAATTTAATATAGAGTTCGGGCAGGTTTAATATATATAAGCGTTTCCGGTAATATAAATAAATATTACGTACTTCGTATTCCGTAAATATAATACGTTTATACTAATTACATTTAGTTTTTAATGCTTTTATAATTAATTAAAGTTCTTTATTTTCTTAATAATTTTATATAAAGAGTTTTTATATTTATAGTAAAAGGACTAGCGTTACGTTTTTTTAGTACGGAAGGTCGGTTAACGGTTAACGGGGCGTTTTAAAAGTTAAAGCTAATCGTTTCCGGGATTAAGTAATCGGGTAAAGTCTTTAATAAAGTATAATCGTATATATTTTAATTTAAATTAATAGTTCGGCGAAGCGTACTTATTTTTTCGTCGGTTTTACCGGTATTAAAGTTTTAAATTTTATAAGTTCGGGCGGTTCTAGAGTCCGTAAAAGAATCGGGGGTATTTTAAAAGGAATTTATCCTATATTTATAAATATAAAATAATTTAGTTTATCGTGTTTATTATTATAAAATAAAAAAGGGTAGTTTAATATAAACGGGATTTTAAAGTTATTTTTTTTTAATATAACTTAACTTTAATATTATAAACGCTTATCCCCCTTTTTAAATAAGTCTTTTAATTTCCGTATTAATATATTAAGTTTAACTCTTTATTTTCCGGGTTTATAAATTATTTTAAAATTAAATCGGGATAAGAATTCCGATTATTTAATTTATTTTTTATTTAGTAATTTCGTAATAGTAAAATACTTTAACGTAGTCCACAAGTGACTCGGCCACACAAGTGACCCGCCCACTTAGAACACCATTCAAGATTTCAAATGCGAATATCTTAACAATAACTTATTCAATTGACTAGTTCTCATCGCTATTCTCTTCATTAGATGTTTCTATAACCTCTTGACAAGTTCGCGCATTATGACCAGTCTTTCCGCAAGTACCACAACGCCGTTCGCGCGGTTGAGCCCTCCTTAATCGGACCCCTTCCTGACGAACTTCAACCTGTTCCTGCTCTACCACCTGGTTCTCGTCCAAGATTTCTTGACTTTCGTGATTAGTAAGTGATCCTCCAAGCCGTAAGCGCTTTTTTTAGTCCTTCGGCGCCGACTTAGCTCTTCATTTGCTTTCCGAAGTGCTGCAACCTCATTTTCTATAATAGCAAGTCGATGCATAACCTTCTGTGCCCCTTTTGCAAAATGCTCAATTCCGGTTAAAAGAGATGTTGGGGAGCTGTTCTGATGGCGTATGATCCTGTTTTTCATATATTCAGACTGTGACTGGGCTTCGATTGGGTTATTTGGCGTCCTTGATTCCCAAACTGGAGGCAGACCCGAAGAGCTTCCCGGAGGGGTTGGCGTATGTAACTTGACATCCAGCTGTGAAATCACATAATCCGCATTGAGAGGAACGAGTCCTGCTCCTCGGAAACCCCCTATGATATTTGATTCGGTCATAGAAGCAAAGAATGCTTTGTGGAAGGCCGGGAAGAAGTCCTCCTTCGAAATATGGGTTATATGCGCCCGCATAAGATCCTCAATTGCCGACCCGTACGCCTTTTTCAATGGACCAAAACAGCCTACGTCGAGAGGCTGGAGTCTGTGTGACGAATGAGACGGCATACAAAGTGTAACAATGTTGTTTTCTTTGCAATGTAGCTCGAAATCGGTCGAGTGGTGACTTTCATGCCCATCCATGATCAGGAGACGATATGCACCCGAAGAACGTGCTTTTGTGGCCTGATCAAAACGCTGGACCCAATCCAAGCCAATTTCATTTGTGGTCCAGCCGTTATCTGAGACTGAAATAACCCAATCAGGCGGAAATGGACTGTTTTCGGTCCAAGACGAGAGGTGATATTTCCCCGCAACAATGATGAACGGCGCCATCGCCCAACCAAGGGAATTAACACCCTGGATAACTGTAGACCATTCCCGGTTTCCTTGTTGCGCCTGTCTAGGTCTTGCACTTCTTTCAGAGCTCGTAACTACCATTTGTGATGAGATCTGGCCCATTACAAACCCTGTCTCGTCGAAGTTGTAGATATCTGACTCTTGGATTCCGTATTTCGCGATTGTGTTCCGTACAAGGTCGAACCACTTTTTATACACGTCTGGATCTTCGCATTTAACTCTTTGATAATCGATTCGACGATTAAAACGCGTCCGAAGTTCTTCTCGTCGTCGTACGAAGTTCGGAGCCCAGTTGACTCCGACGGGTAACGCGTCGCGGTCGCGTCGTAACCGGTTGGCCATATCTTCAACAGCTTGTATCCGGGGAGGAAAACATCGCGCATCTAGCTCGAGTATGTATTCAATAATTGATAACTCTTCTAAATCTGTAAGCTTTCGCGATTTGGATCGGGTTTCGGTCTTGACAGGTTTGCCGCTCATTCTGTCGCGTAATGTCGATCGGGGACAGTTGTAGATAGAAGCAGCGCGTCGAATGCTTAGTTTTGGGTTTTTTTTAATAGCTTGAATAGCTAAGATAATCTGGGTTTCTTTTTGAGTAGTGGCCATTTTTAATAGCGGGAGAATGTGTAAGTCAAGTTAAGACGCGTTGGATACTATTCTAAGTGGGCGGGTCACTTGTGTGGCCGAGTCACTTGTGGACTACGTTAAGTTTTTATAGTTTATAATAATTTTAATCGGTATAATAACGCTTTTTAATTCGGGTTTCTATTTTTTAAAACAGCGAATAATAATTAATAGTTCTTTATTATAAATTTTATAGTTATACTTTATTATAAAGTACTTTTTCGAAAAAAACGCTATTAGCTTAAAAATCTTTTCGTTATTATATTATAATAAAACACTTATAGAAACGTAGTTTAAAGCGTTAATTTTTAAGATTACTTTTTTTTCTTAGTTAAAAAGTATTAATATAAATACGTTTATAAAGGCCTTTTTTAAAGCGTCGAAGGCTTTTTAATAATCGTTATTTTAAGTAAAGTATATACTTTTTCTTATTAAGTTTATTATCGGGCTTATTATCTTAAAAAAGTCTTTAATAAATTTCCGGTAAAAATTCCCGAACTTAATAAAAGCTTAAATATCTATTAAATAAATCGGTATAACTTAATTTTAAACGGTTTTTATTTTAAATAAGTTTATATAAATACTATCCGCTTTAATAATTATTTTTAAAAAGGTCGTTTTTCGGACGTAAAACTCGCATTTTTCGAGCTTTATATATAGGCCGGATTTACGTAGTACTTTTAAAACTTTTCGTATATATATTTTATATTTCTTTTTCGTACGGTTATAAATTAAAATATCGTTTAAATATATAATATAAAACAGATTTAAATATTCGCGTAGTATATTATTTATAAACTTTTAAAAGGTTACTAAAGCTTTTATAAATTTAAAAAGTATTATTAAAAATTTAAACAGTCCGAAACGGGTTTTAAACGCGGTAAGGTACTTATATTTTTTTTTATACGGATATTATTAAACGCGGAAATAATATCGAATTTCGTAAAGTACTTTATCCCTTTTAAGTTATTTAAAAACTTTTTAATTAAAAGTAAAAAGTATTAATTTTTAATAATAATATTATTTAAACTTCGATAATCTATATAAAAACGGAGGCCCCCGCCCGGCTTTTTTATAAATAAGACGGGCGAAACCGCGGGGAAAAAGCTCGGTTTAATAAACCTTTTCTTTAAGTTTTTTTAAAGTTACTTTTATAATATTATAAATTCGTTTCGGGATATAGGATATAAAAGTCCGAACGGGGGTATTTTACTTTTTATTATATATATAATATAATTATAATTTCGGTATAAAGGTAATTTCTCGGCTTTTTTAAGCGAAAATACGTCGGCGTAATTTTTTAATTCGGGCGGTAATAGTTTTAATAAATCCGTAAGTTTTTTATTTTTTAAAAATTCGTTAATGTTTTTTAAAGTAATTATAAATATTCGGTAGTTCCGTCGGTTATATATCGTATAAACCTTTATCGAAACTCGGGCTATATTTAAATACTTTAAATTATTAAGTCGGGGCGGTAAGTATTCCGGACGGTTCTTTTTAAGTATATTATAAACGGTGTATACTTTTATTAAGCTTTTAAGTAAATTATAATATTTTCGGTAATAATTATTATTAAAAGTAAACGTGTATCCGGTAAACCGGATTTTCGGGTTATATTTTTTAAGCTACGGCAGTTTAAAAACGATAAAATAATAAGCGAACTAAGTTACGAAAAGCTTAATATTTTCGTAGTAATTATTTATTTTTAAATAAGCGGCGATTTAGTAAGTAATAAAGTTATTTTCGGTTTCGGTATTATCGAATCTTATTAATAATAAAAGGTACTTTAATTTCTTTAACGGAATTTTATAGTAAACGGCTTAACTTTAATTTATAAAGGCTATTCTTTCTGCTCCTGTATCGGTTATAATATAAATACGGATTTCTTTACCCCCGATTTTTAAAGTAATAAATAGTATTATCGCTTTAAAGCGTTACTTAATCTTTTATTAAACGGTTAATCTATTAATAACCGCGGCGGATATCCGGATTATTTATAGCGGCGTTTATAGTTTTATTATAGGGTATTCGTTATTAATAAATATAAATAGTTATAGCTTTTTATATCTATTAATATAAAATACAAAGCGTTTAAAAAGAATTAAAATACGATTTACTTTAAGTTCGCCCCGTTTACCGGTTAAAAGTAAGTTATAATTATTATATCGGTTAAATTAAACGATTAAAAGAATTCGGGGTTAAGGTTTTAATATATCCGGTTTAAATTAAAATAAAACCGGAAATAAGTATTTAATTCGGGGCAGGCGGTAATTAAATAACTTTTAACGTTATAACAGTAGTATTTATTACGTTTATAGCGGCCGTTAAATTTCCGGTTAATATTTAAGTTTATAAAATCGTTATTATTTATAAAGCTCGAAAAATAAAAAGAAGCGGAGGTTCGGTTTTCGACGGTATAAAGCGGGGGATTTTTAAAGGAAGCGACGGCGGTATAGTTAATAATTTTCGGAAGAGCGGCCGTTCGGGTAATATAGGCGGATTATTATTAATATTATCGGTAACGGTTATTTAAAGTTTATAAATAATTAAAAAAAGCGTAATACTTCCGGGATAAAGTAAAGTTATATAAAAGTATATTTTATAGTTCGTAAGAAATTCTTTAATATAATAACGGAAGTAGTACTTTTTTATATATTTTACTTTTTAAAACGAAACGTTAAAACTCCGCGAAATAAGTATTAAAATCGAAGTTTTTTTAATAGAGTTAATATAATTTATTTTAAGTATTTTAAATACGGTCCGGGTTTTTAAACGTAACCTTTAAGTAATTTAAGAGTTCGGGGTAATTAATAAATTAAAGGGTTTTATAAAGCGTTTTAAATAGTAATAAATCGTACGCTTTTTTAAATAACCGGCTTATTACGTTAATTAAACGGAACGTAACGGTCGGGAATCGATCGGTATTAACTATAAATTTATTAAAGATTTAAAATACGAAGTAACGAAAATCCTCCCGAAATCCGTTAAACTTATACGGGTTTAATAATCGTTTATTAAAATAAGCAGATCCGGAACGTAAAAAAAAGTAAACGTAATCGGGTTCGGAATTAAATCTATAAAGAATTTAGCGATTAACGCGGCTTCGGCAGGGGTAATTAGGGGAATAATTATAATAAAAGTAACGGTTATAAAAAATCGTTATTTTTTTAATTCGAATTAAACGTATTTTTTACGTAATCGAATTAATTCCTTTTTTTAATAAGTAATTACTCCGTTTTATTTAGTAATAAACTTTCGGAGTTTAAAAGTAATAATCTAATAAACGGTAATTTCTTTTTTAAAGTTATTAATATATTATAATATATTCCGAAAATATAAAAATTAAACGGACAAGTCGGCTTTTATAATAGTATAAAACAGGTCGGGGCTTTCGATTTTTATAAAGGGGTCAGGTTTCGAAAATATCGCGGGCGGGTAAGTAATAAATACTTAAAAATAAAGTTACGTAATATTATAAGCAGTGCGGATATAAAAAAAGGTACGTTGTATATCGGGTTTTATTATTATTATAATTTATTTAATTACGGTAACGAATATAATAAAGATATAGTTTGAAAAATTATAATTCAGGTTCCAGCAGATTTTTTTAGATATACTTCTATAAACCGGGCCCGTACGCCGATTAGCGCACCTTCGGCGACCTTAATTATTTAAGTCCGTAATAATTATCGGCGAACGTATTAATTACTTTAAAATTAAGATTAAATATTAGGACTAAACTATAAGTTAAAAAGAGGATATGCAATAAAAATAGATTACTATTTATTTAAAAATAACGAACTATTTACTTATATAAGTTAATATTAATCGTTCCGGAAAGAACGATCGTCGTTATTCGTTATATTAAAACAGTATAAAGGGAACCCTATACCTCCCCTTTCTTAAAAAAGGAACGTAATCGTTCTTTAAACGATTAATCGTATTATATATATTACGGCTTTATATTATTAATAATAATATAATTTTTCGATTTTAAGAAATTAATATAAGAAAGTAAAGTATTATTATATTTATTATTATTCGTTTCTTTTTAACTTTATTTTATTTATAATACCCGTTATTACTTATCGCTTTTTTACTTTAATAAAACTAAAAACGGATAGCGAAGAAAAAGGGTCGGAGCCTTATCGTTTTTTATAACCTCTTTTTAACGTTCCGTTTATTACAGTATTTATAAATATTACTCTTATTAAATTAAACTTTTAGGTTTACGTAACGATCGGTAATAAAAAAGTTAAGGCCGTTTATAACTCGGTTCGTTAATTATCTTTTAATTTATTTATACGGTCGGTTATATCGTTTATTATTTACTATATCTTATTATAATTAGTTTATAATTTATCGTAATTAATTTAATATACTTTTAATAACAGTTTCGCTTTTATAACGAGCTTAATAAAGTCGTTAATTACTTTAATAATCTAATTATACTTACTTTTATAATTCCTTATTCCGTTATTTATTTTAATAAATTCGATTTTATAAATAACGTATTAATTATTAAGTTTTTCGATATCGTCCGTATTTTTATTAATTAACGATTCGTATTTATTAATTACGTAGTTTAAGTTTATTAACTTCTAATTTATATCGTTATTATTATTTATAGTATTTAGTTCGGTCATAGAATTAATAAAAGGATATATTAGGTTCTGAACTATTATAACCGCTTAGGTTTTATTCGTAGTATTTAATTTATTAGGAGTAGTAATAAGAATTATTATTAGATTTTAAATTTTCGTTATTCCGAGTGTATTAGTAATATTATTTTTTTATTATTCGAAGTCTTCGTTTCTTTTCGTAATATCTCTTTTATATAAATAAAACAGAATATTTAAGTCCTTTTAAATATCGTTATCGTATTTTAGTTTCGTATAACGGTACTATAATTTTTAAAATTATAATATAACTTATTTATTTAGTTTAAACGTAATCTATTCCAGTTTCGTTTCGCTTAATATTTACTTAATTACTTTAAATATAACGCTTAATTTTTTTTTATATCTCCGTTAATTCGTAGTATTTCTAGTATTATTTCTCTTAGTATTTCTAAACTTATTAGTTAGCTTATATCTACTTAATAAGCATTATTATAAAGTATTCTAATCGTTTTTAATATCGCTTTTACGTTTCTATAAATCGTATTATTTACGATTTAACTATATAGTATTCTTATTATAATTATTACTTTAATTATTAACGTTTTATTTAGTTATACGTTAATAAGCGTTTTTTTTAGTATGCTTTATTAATACGATAATATATTGTTAACGTTTTTAAATAAGGCGAAATCGTTTAGGTTTTATAATTTTTAATTAATCGTTATTATTATTAGCTTTATATTTTATTTAAGTATTTTATTAAAGATAACTTTTATATCGTTTTTATATTTTACGATAAAATCTATATTTTTACTTTATAATTATATTAATAAATTAAATTACGGGCTTATTTTTTTATTAGCTTCGTTCTTTACTTTTTTAAGGAATATATTCGCTTATAAGTTTTTAGTTTTTTTACGTTTAATAAATTCGACGAAGCCTTACTAGTTTTTAGGTTCGGGGTTTAATAATATAAAAATAGATTATTACTTTAATTTTCCGATTAATCGACGAGCTTCGATTTATTATTTAACTTTAATTATTCCGATTAGTAATATTTTATATGAAACTGTAACGAAGGTTTTTTAATTTATTATTTTATAAAGATCGTTATTTTTAATTATTACTTCGTGCGTTACGATATTATTATTAATTTTATTAATTATACTATAATGTTTTTAACTGGCTTCGGTCGTTTTATAAGAATCTTCGTTTTAGCTATTCGCTTTTATTTAATCCGTTAAAGGGTTTAGGGATTCGCTCTTTTAAAAGAAAAAATTTATATAAATATTATAGTTAAAGTAATAATAAATTATATATTTAAAATAAGTACAGGAAGTTTATTATAAATCGAATTAGTACCGTAATTTATTATAAACGGATTAATATTTATTAATATTAATTAACGTAACGAAATTATATAAAAGCTTCGATTATTTTTTTTAGTTTCGTTCGTTTATTTACTTATACTTTACTTATTTTTAAAATACCGAAATCGTTATCGGGGGTAACGGTACTTTTATCCGTTATATTATATTACTTTCTTTATAATTCTTTTAACGATAATTTATATAGTTTATCGTATTATTCTATTAATTCGGCGGCGTTTTTTATTAATACTTCGTATAAATATTATTAATCGAAAAATGCGGCGTATCTTTTTTAATACACTAAATATTTTAATCGAAATTATCCGGTTATTTTCGTTATCTTTTTATTAATTAATTTCTTAATTTTATAAGACTATTATTATTTATCGTTACTTTCGACGATTATCTTTATTAATTATAATCTTATTCTCCCGAAAAGGTCGCCCTTTTTTAATACTAAATATAAATACGTTATCGATACGATTTTATATATTCTCTATAATCGTAAAAAATTAAATTTATAAATTAAATCGTTAACGCGCTTTAATATAATAAACGGCCTTACTTTTTATTAAAACTATTTAAATAACCTGTTTCCGGGTAGCTTATATTTTTTATTAAAACGAAAGTATATTTCGTTATTTACTTTAAATCTGTAGTATCGTTTTATTTTATTATACTTAATTTTTATTATATCGACGGCGAAGTTTATAGTTACTTTAACTTTTTATTAATATATACGTTTTATTAAATCGAAATCGATTTACTTTAATAATATTTCTATAATTAATAGTATACTTTTAAATTTAAAACCGTAAACGACTTCGTTTAACGACCTTTTTAATACGGTAAAAAATACGTTATTAAAATTAAATTATAATACTAAGAGTATTTAAACTTAAAGGGTTTTTAACGCCGTAATATAAAATCGTACGGTTATATCGACTTCGAAGTTTATTTTTTTACTTTATCCGTTTATTTACCTGTGTTATACTATATTAATAACTAGTTTCGTTTTTAGTTTAGTTTAAAGCGTTTATTAAAATATAAACGTAAACTTTAAATCTTTATCGGATATTACCTTTTTTAAAACGCTTTAATTATAAAGTAATAACGTTATTATAATTAAGTTCGCTTATTATTTTACAGTATATTTAATATACCCGGGTATAAACATTTTCTTTTTTAATAATTAATAAGTTATTATTAATATAGCGTTTACGTCGTTAAATCCTATTAGTTACTATAAAGTATTAATCGTTAATACTTTTGGTAGTTTAACGATAAAGTTTTAAGTTATACTTTCGAAAAGTTATTTTAATTTTTCGGTCGGCTGTAATAAGCCGATCTTTTTCTGGTTATCCTTTTAATTATTATAATAATCGGGATAATATTCGATATAAATTTCGACGTGTTTTTTTAATTTTTTTATAACGAAACTTTTTAGTTCGTAAATTATTTATTTAATACCGAAATAATATTTAATATTATAGGTTTCCGATAGTAATTTTATTATATAATTTTATAAAATATATAATTTTCGTTTTCCGGAAAGCTTTTTAAAATATAGTAACTTATTTATTAATTCGTATTAAAAACTAAGTTTATCGGGACTTTTTAGTTTCGTATTTAGTTTTTTTTTATTTTTATACTTTATTAAAATTTAAATTCGTCGATTAATCGTTTTTACTTTTTATTTTTTTTATATTTAATAACGAATTTTACTTTTTATTTTTCGTTTATTTTTACGTTTATAAAAACTATATATACGAAATTATTTATAACGTTATTTAAAACTAAAAACTTTTCGTTTTTCGCTATTTCGTCGTTTTTAGTATTAAGTATTATTAAAAGCCTAAATAAAGCATCGGGAACGACGTTAATACGTTTTAATATATATTAAACGTCGAGTTTATAACGTAATAAATATAACGAAGTTATTATTAGTCTTAAATTATTTTTAATGAAGTCGATTAATTTAAATAATAATTAATCGACCACCCTTTTCGTTGTTTAGTAATCTATTAAAATTAATACTGGCTAGGTATATAACTAGATTTCGATCCGTTTTTTTTTATATACTTATACTAAACACGAGATTTTTAATTTTATTATTTAGTACCTACTCTTTACTTTCGTTAATATCTTATTTATATACGTAATAAGTTTAATATCATTAATATTAATCGTTTTTCCGTTTTATACTAAAAAAAAGTAAAAAATTACTACTTTATATTTACGCTTTTTCGATACGTTTAATTTAATAAACGTTACTTCGTTCGGGTTTTAATAAAAGAGGTAATAAATATTAATAAACTGGTTTTACAGGATTTAGAATACTTCTTTTTCGCTCTTTATTAATTCGTAAGTAATAATCGTCGTTTATTTCTTTCGTTTTATTACGGTTTTAAAAGAGCGTCCTTCTTATTTCTTTTTTATTAAAAGCTTTATTTTTCGTTTTTAAAACAGTAGGATTTTTTAGGAATACTATAAAATATATTTTTAAAGAAAACCTATTATACTTATATAATTCTTTAATTTATTTAATTTATTTAGTATTTTAAGTTTAGCTATAGCTTTAACGCAGCTATTTAGCGTTAACGTGCCTACTCTATCGATAATAAAGCTTAGTAAGCGAATAACTAAGTATTTTATAAACGATTTTTCGGGGGATAGTAATAATCCGATCTCTTTAAATTATTAAAACGCTTACTTAAAATAATTTAAGTATTATTTTACGGTGTCGTTAAAAATAATAATATTATCGATATATACTTTAATAAAAGGCATATTAATAAATTTCTAATCGAGAAATCGTTAATTAAAAGCAGGGGAATTACGGAAGCTTATTAATATTACGTTAAATACTTCGAGCCTTTTAAATAAAATAATTATTATTCGATCTTTATACTTATCGGCGATTAGTAATTAATAAAAGAACTTTAATTTATTAACGAAAGTAACGTATTTTTTATTACGTATATAAATAATTACTTCGTCGATTATTAAAAAAAAGTATAAATCGGGAACTGTTAATTTATTTACCGGCCGAAAGTTTATAATAATTCTTTTTTTTCGTTTACTTTCGATAATACGTTAAACGATAAATAAAGGATATCCGAACAGTATTAACTTTTTTATTTAATTAAATTTTCCGGACTTTTATATAAAGTCGAAAGTATCGTCGAATACTTTACGATCTTTTAGTTTTAATAAATATTTAATTACGGTAATGTTTTAGTTTTATTAACTTTCGACGAATTTTATCGTTATCTTTTCGTTTTTTAATATTTTAATAATACTTTTATTTAATTATAATTTATCGTATTCGTAATATATATTTTAAGCTTTATATACGAAATTTTTATTTAAAGCTACGATATAAACGCCGTACTTTATTTTAATAAATAATACGTCGTTTAGTTTTTCTACTTTTAATTAAAATATTTTTTTATTCTGTTTAATTTTATTTTTACGTATTACCGATTATATTTTTTTAAACGTCGCTTCGTTTCAGTATAACGCGTTATAAACGGCTTTATTAACTTCGAATTCGTTTAATAATTAATAAGGGTTATTATTACTTTCTTCGGTATTTTCGGATTCGTTAAGTATTACTACTGCTTTTATTACGTTAATTTATTTTTATAATATTATATTATAACTTTCGTTAAAAACGTCGGTAATTCGTCCGATTTTTATATTATAACGTAATTTTATTAGTTTATCGGTATTATTTATTATTATTATTACTTATACGCTTTTTATAAATATAAAGGCGTTTATTACGTAAAGTATTAATACGGTAAATAAATAATCTTTATTTAAACCGTTTAATTTTTTAAGTAAAACTAAAAACGATATCGGGATTAATATCGTTAATATAATTAATATAATAGTTTTAATTCGGACGATTATTTTTTTTATTACGGGTAATCGTTTTTTTTCGAATTCGATTAATATCGAGAAATTATCCGCTACTTTTAATATTAATTATCGTTTTAAGTAATCGATTATTACTCCGAATCCTTTTAATTATAGTATTTTTATTAAAATATTCGGTAATAAATAATTAATAATTTATATATTATCGGAAAATTCGATAGCCTTTTATATACTTTATTAATTATAATTTATAGCTTATAACGTTATATATACTTTTTCGTTAAGTATTTATTTACCTCCGATTTTTATATACGAAAAGGTTTTTCGGTAATTATAATATAATTACTTATAACGTTATTTAAGAATTCTTTATTTACTATTAATATTAAAGCTTTAAAATCGACGTATATTTAAATTATACTTTTCGGTATAAAAACTTTTATTTTAATATAAGTTTAACGAACTATTTAATCGATAATATTTTTATTATATAAATCTGGATAGATTACTTTTAATAATTATAGCTTTTCTAGCTTTGTTTTTAGTTAAGTTATTACGTTAATTTCGGTTATAATTTCGTTCGCGTTATTTACTTTTTTTATATCGTTAATTTCGTTAACGGTATCGAAGTTTTTTTCGTTATCGGTTTCGTCGGAAATACTTTTTCTTTTTCGTCCGTTTCGTTTATTACGTAAGGCCTTAATACTAAGGTTATTATAGCTTTAGGTTTAACGTTAACAGGTTTTTCGGCTATATAAAGTCTATTATATAATAAATTAAGTATCGTTAAAAGGCTTAATAAACTTTATACCTCTTTAACGTACAGACTTTATCTTTTTAGTTTAAAGTTAATATAATTATTAACGTATATATATACGAAAAGCTTTAATTTTATTAAGTAGCTCTCGCTATATTTTTTATAATTAATAACTTTAAGCGTAACGGGCGTTTCTATTTTATTATTTTCTAGTTCAGTTTTATAAATAGTAATATTTTTTTTATTATCGTAATTAATAAATACTTATTTTTTACTTTTAGCGATTACTTTATCGATTAATATATAACCTTCGTTTATTAACTCTTTTTTTTAATTATTAATATTTAAATCGTTTCTATCGATAAATACTTCTTCTTTTTCGCTGTTATATACTATTTATTAAAGAATTCGTTTAATTTATTATTTATATATACGTTAATAAGGTCTAAATTTATAACGGAATCTATTACGACTTTAACTTTTATTACCTCGATTACGAAAACCGAAGCCTCGGCCTTTTAAAAGTCGTCCGTTAGAAAACTAATTTTTATTATTAAAAGAACGTTTATAACTAAAATCGTTACGATTATTATATCCGCTTAATTTATAACCTTTTCCGCGGTTATTAAAGCCTTTACGATTATTAAAGCTTCCGCGGTTATTATAATTATTTCGGGTATATCCGCTACGAAATCCTAGGTTATTTTTAACCTGGTTTACGTTTTTACGCCTTTAAAATACTCTGTCGTTAATAATATTAATTATTAAGGCTGGGAGTGCTTTTATTTATAGTAATACTTCTATAACGTTTTTAAAAATATCGCTTTATAATAATCGTAAGCTTATCGATTTAGGCTCGGGGAATAAAGCTCCGTTTATTTATTTATATAATAACGTTTCTTTATATATAAAGGTTTTTTCTTCGAAATAAATAAGGAAATCGTTAAAAAACACCCCTTTTTATAAACGAATAATTAATTATTATAGTTCTAAATATAGTTTATTTTAAATTATAGCGTTATACTATATTAATTTATTTATTTATACTGCTTTATAATTACGGACGACTTCTAAGGCTTATAAATAAATTAATTATCCGTTCGAAATTATAACTATTATAAATCCTATTTCTTAAAGATTTTATAAAGCTTTTATTTCTAAGATTTTAAAACGAGCTTTTAGTTTTATAAAATAAAAATTCAGGTTGTTTTTTATTAATATTTTCGTACCGTTATCGAAAGAATTATACTATATTTATACGTTTCTTTTTAATAATTAACGAAAGTTAATTAAAAAATATACTCTTTTTAACGATCGTCGCTTATATTATCGCGGGTAGTTATAAAAAACGAGTACACATTACATTAATATATATTAAAGCTTATAGTAATATAATCGTTATCGCTATAATAAATATCGACGTTAAATATAAAATAACCGATACTAATAAGCTTTTATTAATAGTTTAATCTTTACGAATCGGACTTTTCTTTTACCGATTATATTATAAACGATATAGATTTAAAGAAATTATTTATAATATTATTTAAGGTATTTACGGTTATTATTATCGCCGCGACTATTTTATTAATTCGTATTTAGTTATTAGTATTACTAAACGCTCCGGTTTTACCGGGACGATTATCGTTATTTTTTATTATATTGTTATTTAGTTTTAAACCGTTTTAAAGGGAAAATAAACTAAATAAATCCTCGATAAAAGGATTTATAATTAAAATTAGGATAGGTTTTATAGAAATTAATTTTATTAATAATAATATTTTAAATACTCTTCGTTTATACTTATTTTAAATAATTATTCTCCGTTATTAAGTTAATAAAAAAAGTAATAAAGGAAATAAAGTTAATTAGTCTTTAAACGACTCTTCGTCGGCCAGTTTTAAAGGTATATATTTATATAACGGTTAAATTATTAATAACCTGCTGCTTTTTAAACTATTTTTTAACCGTTCGTCGAAACGGATCGTCGCTCTTTTTAAAGTTATATCGTAATTAATAAATTTAATAAGCCGGAAAATAAAAGGTGGGTCTATTTATTTATCGATATATTTAATAAAGTCTTTAATAAATTCGAAATAAACAGTTCTAGTTCGTTATAAAAAAGGGTAATTAATAATAAATATAATTAGATTTACCGATATTCTATAAATTTTAACGGAGAACGATCGAATCTTTATTAGGTTATCGCTTATTATTCCGTTACTGTTATTATTATTTATAAAGTCCGTTATTTAGCACACTTTAACGAGCTTGTTTCTGTAGTAAGTAAATTTTATTATTAATCGATGTCCTGCTTTTAATAGGCTATGGACTAGTTAATTAAAAGGAAATTATTATATTAATAATCGTTTACGGTTAGCGTTAGCCTTTCGGACGTGCGTCCGGCGGCTGTGCTAAATTAAAAGAAACGATTAATTAATTATTAATATTAGAATTATATAAGATTAATATTAATAATCCCTGGGTGCCGCTTAAAAATACTATTATATATTAAGATTAAATTATAAGTTAAGAAAAGGATATATAATAAAAATAAATTACTATTTATTTAAAGATAACGAACTATTTACTTATATAGGTTAATATTAATCGTTCCGGAAGGAACGATCGTCGTTATTTATTATGCTAAGACAGTGTGAGGGGAACCCTACATTAAACTAAAAAAATATAAATATTAACCCTATAATAAAGTTATATAGGGTTACTTTACCTTACGGGATTAAAAATAACCGATTATTAATTAAAAACGATAACCTTAACGATAAACTAATTAGTATAATATTTATTATAAGCCTAACTGAAAAGCATCCGGCGAAAAAACAGAAATATAAAAGAGATACCCGGATAAATATTTCGGAAACCTAAAAGGCCTTAAAAAATAACTAAAACGCTATTATTTACGGAATTACACTTAAAAAACTTAGTATAGCTTTTAACGTAACTAAACCGGTAACCCTACGGAAACGCCTTTTATTTAAACGATAATACTTTATCGATACCGATAATAAAAAATAGATTTAATTAATCGTTTTTAATTTACTATTAAATACTTAATAATTAACTTTTTAACGCTACGAATTTTATAGTATAATATACGAAAATCGAAAAATATTATTATAACTCCCTTTTTCCGGGATTTAAAAATGTTAAAATACGATATCTTCGTTATTTAAGAGCCTTAGATTAACCCGATAAAATATAATAACTATAACTTTATAGCGTTAATCTTTACGATTTAACTCCCGGATCCGGGGCCGAAACTATTCGGAATAGCCTTTTGTATTAATAAAACTAGGCTGGACTAAGTAAATATTTTTTTTATTATATATAATAATAATATAACTATATTCGTAATTATATATATTAACCCCCTTTCCCTTACTTTAAATTACTTTATAATAATAAAAACGTTAATTATCGGAACTAATATTACTAATACTACCGAAATTATATATATATATAATATTTATAACTAACCCCCGGAGGACTAATTTACTTAAATCCTAAAAGAATTAGAAACGGCCTTAAATAGCTATAAAATAAGCTATAAAGTAAACTATAAAATAAACTATAAAGTAAGCCACCCTATATTAGACTTAAAACACTACTTTATAATAAAGGATTTTAATATAAAAGGCCCGGAATAGGCCGCGGAAAATATAAGCGATAAAGGTTCGGCCTATTAAGGCCTACTATATTTTAAAGAGCTTTTAAAAATAAAAGGTTTAAAAATAATATTACTATAAAGCACTAACGTGGTTTTACACTAAACGGTTAAAATCCCCAAACGGTCAACTTACCACACTTCTCTAATCCATTAAACTTTAATACGTACTAATTCTATAACTATTATACCTAAACTTTCTAAAGAATAGAAGCTATAATTAACAGTTTAAATAATACGTAATATAACGCGAAAAATTTTTATATTAATAATCGCGAAGTTATATAACGTCTTTAATACTATTTTACGCGTTCGAATTACCGGCCGATAAACTAACCGCGATAAAGGTATAATATAACGAAAATTCGATTTAATTAAAAAAAAAGTAATTAAGGATTATATAATCGATTTAAATACCCGAAAAATGCTTCCGACGAAAAGTTATATTATAGATATAGCTAATCTTTTATTAAATTCGTATAATAGTAATTATATAAGTAAAAATTAAGTTACGCGTTATATTCGATATAATTTAGAATTAACGATTCGAATAAATCGGAAATATAATTATTAAAAAGCTTTTTATAAAGATCTAGGCGTTATTTCGGGTTAATTTAAACTAATTATAAATATTAAAGCTAAATACGGTATCGTCGATAAAGATATATAAAATTTCGACGAAACCGGTTTTATAATAAGAATTATTAAATTAATATTAATCGTTATACGCGCCGATCGACGTAAAAAAGTAAAATTAATATAATTTAATAATCGGGAATAATCGATAATTATCGAATATATTAATTCGTAAAGTTATTATATCCCGCCGTTTTTAATCGTTTAAAATAAATATTACTTTACGAATTAAACTACCGAATACGAATTATTAAGCGATTAAATTATTAAACCGATTTTTAATAAATAAATTAATAATAAAATAAGCTTAAACTAAATTAAGTATTTTAATTAATATATTCGATCGTCGATAAAAAGTCGATATCGCCTTTTAATTATTAACGGCTATAAAAGCTATATATTAATAGAATTTAATAATTATTATAAAGCTAATAATATTATTACTATTAATATACTTCCTTACTCTTTTTATTTACTTTAACTATTAAATATAAAGCTTTATTCGCTTTTAAAACGCGTATATTCGAAAAAAATCGAACTATTTATTAAAATATCGATAAACTATATTACGAAACTCGATTTCTTTATTATATTTAAGGCTACGCATTTTAAAGTTTTTAATAAAAATAATATTCGATTTAAATTCCGCGCTTTTAATTTAATACTTTATAATCCTAATAAAGTAATTAATAGGCTAAATATACGTTTTCGGACGCCTTTATTTATCTTATTACATTTAAAGATAGTTAATACTTATAATTTTTAAATATTAATTACCCTTAATTAAGTAAATAAATAATTTATTTTTATTAAACGTAAGATCTTTAATTATTAAAAAAGCTTTTTAATATAAATTTTATAAACGGTAAACTAAATAACGAAAAGTTTAATAATAATAATATATAAAGTAACTCTAATACGTAATTAAATACGTACACTAAAAAAAGCTAATTTAATACTTTCTAAGCGCCGGAAAGCTTTAAAACCGCGAGTCTAAAATAAAAGACCTCTTAATATTAACTAGAATTTAAAACTATTATTTAAAAAGTTAAAAGGGAAGCGTTTAGCGAATAATAAAAGTAAAAAGAGGGGTCCGTTAAAACGGAAGGTAAGACGTAAAAGGCGCTATAATATATACGGCGAAACCGGCTATAATACGCGAACATATAAAATAAAAGTAGAATTAAATAATAAATCAGATAGCGAATAGTTTTAATTAATTAAAAGCGTTATAATTAAAATAACTTATATAATAGTATCGAAATATACTAAGAGTTAACCGTTTAAGGATTTTAACCGTTTAATACAAAACCACGTTATAATATTAATAATAATAATTAAAATTTATATTTTACTTATCGAATAATAATTATTATAAACTAATTATATAGCCTATTTATAACTACGTATTAACCCGTTTATAATAGGCTACGGTATTACTTATAATAATATATAGCGTAAAACCTATTAAAAATCGCCTTTTATACGCTTAATATAATACTATTAACAATTCTATTAAAACTAGCCGCCTTTAAAAATAATTTCCTTTTTTATCGTCCCGCTATAATAAAAAAAGGTTAATACTATTATTTTTAAAGATGAAAAGGCCGGGAAAGCCTACTACGAATATATTCTAAACCGCCTCGGAACTAAATCACTAGTATTTTATATAAATAACAGCGGGTTTAAAAGAAAAGTCGGAGTTAATATATTCCAGCCTCGTTAACCTATTAATAAATACGAACGGAGTATAATAGTATACTTCGGCCCGTTAATATAATTAATAGTCTATTTCGTAAAGTTTAAAAGCATTTAAATATTACTAAGTATTATTATACGCTTAAAAAGGAAATTATATAATAAAATCGATATATTTATAAATAACTAAGCTATTATTACTTTATTTATATAACCTTAAAAATAATTAAGTTAATAATTACTACGCTAAATCTCTTTATAAATCATTACTTTATAATAATAAGACGTACAGATCTATATTTACTGGATCCCGGTATATACGGAAATATAAAGTAATAAAAAGGCCGATCAGCTCGTTAAAGCAGTTACGGAAACCCCAGCCCCGGAAGCCCTAAAGGCCTTAAAAGCCCCCGGGGCCCCAGCACCGAAACCGGCCTTATAAGCACTTATTATTAACTAAAACCTTTATATTATAATAACCGCTTAGCGTATATTAATTAAAAAAATTACCCGAATTAAATAGATTATAGAATAAATTTACGACCCCTACGGAAAAGTACTGCATTACTATTTATTAATACCGGAAAAAGCTACTTTACAGCGTTATAAAAGCTTAAAAAAAGCGGTAATAATTATTATATTTTAAATCCGGATAAGGAAAATCGGTTTAAAAGATTACTTTTAATAAATCCGGCGTACCGATTCTTTATTATACGATTATAGCGATCAGTAAATTATACGGTATATTTTATTAAACTATACGAAATATAAAGCATTACGAAAAAAAGTATAATTAAGCTCCGGGTCTTACTAAAAGGCCCGAAACCTTTTATTAATATAAAAGTAATTTAAGAGTTATAAAGAACGAAAACCGCTGTTATTTTCTTATTCCGGACGGGCTTTTTTAAACGTTTTATTAACGCTGCGGTAAACGATAACCCCCGAAAAAACCCCCGAAAAAGCCTTTTAAAAGCTTAGCGGGGGACGCTTAAAGATCGACCTTATATAAACAGTAAAAAGAAGCCTTAAATTAATAAAAAGTAGTATTATATATTATTATATATATTAATTAATAACCCTGTTACTATTAACCGTAAAATAATTACCCGATAATAATTATTTAATAATATAAAGTAGTCTTAAAACGGTAAAAAGCGGTAAGTTAATCGGTCGCTTATCGGTTACGTACCGGTGGATTTTTATATATTAACGTATTAATAGAATTAAAAATAATATAACGTTATAGTAACCCCGGAGACTATTAAGCCTTTAAACGTTTACACTTTTATATAATACTAATTTTAATTACAGTTATTAAATAATAACGTTTATTTTTCGTACCCGATATAACTTATTTTAAAGCGATAATGCTTTACTTATTATTTTATATATACCCGGGAATTACTATAAAATTACTTTATACCCGCCTTTATTATTTTTATAAACGTATACTTTTATTTCTTTATTTCTTTTTTCTTTTTTTTAATAAATATACGAAACTAAATAAATATAAATAGTTTTTAAATTAAACGATATATTCGAAGTATAAAGGCTAAACAGGGCTTAAAAGTATTTTTCGGGCGCGGTAAAAAGTTCTTCCGGTAAAACGTTAAAGCTATAAAAGTAAATACCGTAAAAAGAGGCGTAAGACAGCCACTAAAGCGCTATAGTAGTATACTATAATAACTATAGTATAATATTAACGTTTATATAAGGCCTAAGCCTTCGGCTAAACGATAAATTAATTATTATTATTATTAATATATTATACTAATAAATATATAAAGTATCCGTAATTAAACGATATTAATTATAATAAATTAAATTCGAAAAAAATACTTCCAATATTAATTAATCGTTTTAAAATACACCCTACACTTATAATAAAAACCTTCGCCGTAAGCCACTTTACGTTAAGAAATATTATATATAATAATAGCGTATTACTTAGATTTATTTAATATAAAGTCCGTTATATTCGCGTAATAGGATCTTTTACTCTCGGTAATTTTAATTAAGCTTTAATAATATATATAATCTAATTAAAAATATTTACGGATATTAAAACAGTTTTATATACTTTAAAGATTTCTATAAATCCTATACTTTAAACCTATATAAAAATAATCGAAAAAGTAAAGGTTATATTACTCACGAAAATTTATAATAACTATCCCGAATTAATAAAGTCTTTTAAACTATTAATAAAAGTAATAATTAATAAACCAGCCCTTTATAACTTCTATCTTAATAAATCATATTATAAATCTCTTTCGTAATAAAAAAGAAGCAGCTATAAAACAAATTAAAACCTTTACTAATACACTTTAAAATCCTTTTATACTTTACTTTTTAAAAACTTTAAAAGATTGTAAAAAAAATATTAAAATTAAAAATAATAAAACCGTAACGATCGGGATAATAGACGTAACGATAAAAGCCGTAGAAATTTAATAGATTCCTATATTCTTAATTATAAAAGAAAAAATAAATAAAAAAACATATTACGAAACTACGATCGGAAACTATTTCGTAACTGTAATAGAAACTATAAAGACTTTCGTAATAATAAAAATAGTTATAATTTTTATAATAAAATAAAGGAATCTATTTATTACGTAAAAAACGAAAAGAATAATTTAAATAAATCCGATAAAAACGATAAATGTAAGGGGACAGTGAGATCACAGGTAGCACCTAGGTATCAACAATGTGTACGCAAGTATGGGGGTTGCAATAGGACAAAGCTAACGCTTGTCCTTCTTCAGATTACAGGCAGCTGAGGAGATATATGTACGAAGACGCCACGTGACATCGGGGAAACCCCTCCGATACCTCTTATATCTAAAGGCCGTGACAATAAAGTATTATATTTTATTTTAAATACTTTAAATTATATATAATATCATAAGTATTTTTAATCGGAACGCGAACTTAAAAACTATAAATAAAAATATAAAATTATACTAGGATTAAAGTATAAAAAGCTTTAAACACTTTTAATAATTATATTAAATAAACGGACTTATAAATATTATAATATATTATTCTTTTCCCGTAACTTTATATTTACTTATCTTTTATTTTATTAAAAAGTAAAGAATACTAAATTTATATTTATACTATAACGTTTTTTAAACGGGAAAAAAAAGCTAAAAATAAGTATAAAAAAAATTAAACTAATCTTAAAAAAAGCGTAATATATAATACCTATCTTTAACGCTTTTAATATACTATTACTATTGCGAATAACGTATCTACGAATTAAAATACAGGCTACTTAAAACTCACTTATTACTAAAATTTACTTCGATAACGGTACTAATTAAATGTACATTAAAAAAAAGTTCCTTAAAAACCTAGAATATATAATCGAGCCTTATAATATTATAATTAAAGGATTAACGGAAAAGTTAATTAGATATATATAAAAAGTAACTTTTAAATTCATCCTCTTAAGAATAAATAAAAACGGTAAATCGGTAATATACGAACTTAAAAAAGTTAATTATATTATCGATATTCCCTTTTAATTTAATATCTTAATTAAAAACGATCTTATATTATTATATAAAGTAAATATTAATTATATAAACTAAATAGTAACGTTTATAAAACTAAATAATATAAAAATCGATTTCGAAGTATTTAAAAAAAGAAACTTATATATTAAAAAAGTATAAAACTATATTACGGTTACTTTAAACCTAAAAGAGTAGAAATACTTATCGGTAACTTAAAAGTAATTACTAAAAGATAAGTGTTTTATATTTTATTCGAATAATTTAATTATTATAAATATAGTAATTAATAGAAATACTATTTTTAAAGTGTTAATTATTAATAATATAAATCAGCTAATTATAATAAAACGTAAGCTTAAATTAAGTTATATTAAAGAGGCGGACGATAGCGGCTATTTTACGTATTCTTTTAAAGGAGCTTTAAAAGCGCTAGCTTATTTAGCAGTAGTAATAACACTTATTTTTAATATAACTATAAACCTTAATATAAGTAAGATTATTAATATAAATATATTAGTAATTAATACTGAATTCAGTTTAATACTTTAAATTCGTTAAAAAGCAGTTAAAGTAGCTTATACTTTAGATTTAAGTAGTATTATAATCGGTAGAAACGTCTCGGTAAGTAAGAATTATTCGATAACTCCTTTTATAAACGCTATTTTTAATATTATTTAACCCGCTTAAATAAAAAGTATTTAATTAAATAACACAGTTAAAGCTTCGTTTACACAGCTACGTATTATACTTATATATATAGCACTAAGTATTAAAAAACTAAGAGATATTAAGGAATATACTATAAAAAACGGTGTACGCGTATATATAAAAAACTTAAGATTTATTAAACGTATCGAAAAGCTTTTTAATAGTTATAATAAAATATTCGTTAACTTTAAACTAATCGATATACTAAAAGATTAATAAATAAAAATACTATTGGTTAAAGGATAATAAAAAATAAAGCTTATATTAAAAAAGTATTTTTTAAATCGAAAAGATAAGGCATTTTTCGATAAGCACTATAAGAAATTATACGATAAAAGAAAATTTAAATAAGCCTTTAACCCTTCGCTATTTATTAACTTAATATTCGTAGTTTAAAAAACAGTTTATAAAAAAGAGAAGGGTCGTATAATCGTCGATTTACGATTACTTAATAAAGCAGTAATCTTAAATAATTATCTTTTACTTTTATAAATAAACGTAATTTTAATATTACGCGGGAAACGCTATATTATAATTATTAATACTATAGGATTTTTCTATTAGTTCCTTATCTATTTAGATTATAAAGATCGTTTAACGATAATTAGTTATAAAAGTCTAAAAAAATTAAAGGTCGCTTTAATAAGATTTCGTAATTCTTTAGCTTATACTTAAAGATTTATAAATAAGTAATTAAAAGACTATTAAAGCTTTTACCGCGTATTTATTAATAATATTATAATCTTTTCCGATATATAAAATATATATATGTAATACTTATAAACTGTTTTTAACTTATTTATCGATAAATACATTATAATTAACCTAAAAAAATCGTTTATTAAATATCCGTCGGTTAAATTATTAAGATTTCTATTACGACCCGACTTTATCATGCGGCTAAGACCTACTCTTTCGGTACGGCACTACGATACCCCGAACAGGCTACGATATTATTAACCTTTACCTACGGAATAATAAACTAGACCCTACCCAAAAAACAGGGCCTCTATTTATATAAAAAAGGAAACTATTATAGACCTACCTTAATTTAAAAGTTTAACGATTAAAGGATAGATAAGAGTTTATTTATAAAAAAAATACGCGGGTTACGTAATTAAGAGCGATAAAAACGCAGCGCTTTTAAAATACTTTTAAAAAAAAGGATTACTAAAATCGGAGTAATCTAAGTAATCTAGGTATATTAATAAAAAAGAAATTAAATATATAACGATAAACGTTTCCTATATATTTTATATAAACACTTTTTACTTTAATAATTAGTTTAAGTATTTATTCTATTTATAAATAAAACACTTACTTTAATAATTTATTATAAAGTATTCGATTATCTTTAAAACACTATTACTTTTACGACTTTATTTATATTACCTTATTTAAAATTAAAAACGAATCCCGATTTATAAAATACTCTTTCGTTTAAACTAATATAAACCTAAGTATATTTTATTAGGTTTCTTTTAATAATAATGATAATAATTAATTTATCGTCTAGCCGAAAGCCTAGGCTTTATATAAACGTTAATATTATACTATAATTACTATAATATATTACTATAGCGTTTTAATAGCTGTTTTACGCCTTTTTCCGCGGTATTTACCCCTATAGTTTTAACGTTTTACCGGAAGAACTCTTTACCGCGCCCGGAAAATACTTTTAAGCTTTATTTAATTTTATATTTCGAATATATCGTTTAATTTAAAAACTGTTTATATTTATTTAATTTCGTATATTTATTAAAAAAAAGAAAAAAGAAATAAAGAAATAAAAGTATACGTTTATAAAAGTGGTAAAAGTAAATATAAAGTAATTTTATAGTAGTTCCCGAGTATATATAAAGTAGTAAGTAAAGCGTTATCGCTTTAAAATAAGTCGTATTAAATACGAAGGATAACTATTTAACGTGATTAATATCTATATTCAGTGTTATATGTATTTAAAAGTCCCTCTGTAAACTTTTTATTATTAATATAATACATTACAGTTTTTTTAAGAGTAGCCTAGTATAATAAGTACTAACTACTTTTAATTTCTTCGTTATACCTTTAATATTCGGTATATATTATTAACTATATTTAACACACCCTTTTAAGCTAGTCGCTAAGGAAAGCGTTTAAGCGGTTTATAAATTAATTTACTTATAATAGGTGGCTTAAAATTCACTTTTCTATCGAGTTTCTGTATACATCGCATTCTTTTTTAATAATTAAATCTTCGAAGGCTTTTAATTCTTTTATAATAGCCTCTTTAATCTTTTATCTTTTTAATTTCCGTAAGATATTTATAAAGCCTATTTAAGCGCAGAAAGCTTAATACTTATTTATAATAAAAGCTTTAATTAATCTATTAGTAATTATATCCGTTATAAGAATATACGTAACGGTAATCTTTCTTTTTCCGAACTTTTATTATAATTAATAGTTATAAATATTTATATATTAGAATTTAGTTTATAAAATAACGACTTTTTTAGTTATTAAATTAATCGTTTATTAATCATTATAATAAATAATAATAACGTAGTTTATTATTAAACGGTTAAAATCCTTAAACGGTTAATTTATTATACTTTTTTAATTTATTAAACTTTAATATATAATAATTTTATAATTATTATATTTAAACTTTTTAAAAAATAAAAGCTATAATTAATAGTAACCTTAAAACATGATTCATACACTAAAAGAGAAAAAGTTTATGATAATAATATATGAATAGATACTAAACCTTTAAAATTAAGCGATACGTAATACGACGCGAAAAATTTTTATATTAATAATCCCGAAATTATATAACGTTTTTAATATTACTTTACGCGCTCGAATTACCGGCCGATAAATTAACCGTAATAAAAATATAATATAATAAAAACTCGATCTAATTAAAAAGAAAGTAATTAAAAATTATATAATCGATTTAAATACCCGAAAAATACTTCCGACGAAAAGTTATATTATAAATATAGTTAATTTTTTATTAAATTCGCGTAATAGCGATTATATAAGTAAAAAATAAATTATTTATTATATTTAATATAATTTAAACTTAATAATTCGAATAAATCGGAAATACAATTATTAAAAAGCTTTTTATAAAATTTTAAGCGTTATTTCAGGTTAATTTAAGTTAATTACGAATATTAAAATTAAATATAGTATTATCGATAAAAATATATAAAATTTCGACGAAACCGGCTTTATAATAAAAATTATTAAGTTAATATTAATCGTTATACGTACCGATCGATATAAAAAAATAAAATTAATATAACTTAATAATCGGGAATAATCGATAATTATCGAATATATTAATTTATAAAGTTATTATATCCCGCCGTTTTTAATCGTTTAAAGTAAATATTATTTTACGAATTAAATTACCGAATACGAATTATTAAGCGATTAAATTATTAAACTTATTTTTAATAAATAAACCGATAATAAAATAAATATAAATTAAATTAAGCATTTCGATTAATATACCCGATCGTTAAAAAAAGGTCGATATTACTTTTTAATTATCGATAATTACAAAAGCTATATATTATTAAAATTCGATAATTATTATAAAGTTAATAATATTATTATTATTAATATACTTCTTTACTTTTCTTATTTACTTTAGCTATTAAATATAAAGCTTTATTCGCTTTTAAAACGCGTATATTCGAAAGAAATCGAGCTATTTATTAAAATATCGATAAACTATATTATAAAGCTCGACTTTTTTATCGTATTTAAAGCCGCGTATTTTAAGGTTTTTAATAAAAATAATATTCGATTTAGATTCCGCGTTTTTAATTTAATACTTTATAATCTTAATAAAGTAATTAATAAATTAAATATACGTTTTCGGACGCTTTTACTTATCCTATTATATTTAGGAATAGCCAGTACTTATAATCTTTAAATATTAATTACTTTCGATTAAGTAAATAAATAATTTACTTTTATTAAACGTAAAATCTTTAATTATTAAAAAAGCTCTTTAATATAAATTTTATAAGCGGTAAACTAAATAACGAAGGGTTTAACGATAATAGTATATAAAGTAACTTTAATACGTAACCGGATATATACATTAAAAAAGGCTAATTTAATACTTTTTAAACGCCGGAGAGCTTTAAAACCGCAAGTTTAAAATAAAAGACCTTTTAATATTAATTAAAACTTAAAGTTACTGTTTAAAAAGTTAAAAGGGAAGCGTTTAACGAATAATAAAAGTAAAGAAAAGGATCCTTTAAAACGGAGGGCAGGACGTGAAAAGCGCTGTAATATATACGACGAAACCGGCCATAATACGCGAATATATAAAATAAAAGTAAATTTAAATAATAAATTAAATAACGAGTAGTTTTAATTAATTAAAAGCATTATAATTAAAATAACTTATATAATAGTATCGAGATATACTAAGAGTTAACCGTTTAAGGATTTTAACCGTTTAATAATAAACCACGTTATTATTATTAACGTTTTAAAAGTTATTTTTTTATTAGTATTAATTAACGTTAATAGTTTTTTAATATAAAAAGTTTAATTAAGTTAAATAAGTTTCTAAGTCCTATATTAAACTACTTCGATCCCTAGGAACTAATAAAGATCGTCGCCTTTAATTAATTAGTACTGTTTTCGTAATCCGGCGATATTTTATTAAACCGCCTTTCGTTTTTTATCGTAAAAAGCGATTATTATATTATTAATATAAAAGAAAATAAGAATACTGTTCTTAATAAAATAATATAGCTTTTATAGTACTTATTAATACTTAAGTTTATACAGGGTTAATAATAACTTTTTCTATTATAAATATAATAATTCCTTTAATTTATATAGTACCTTATTAAGTAATAATACGGTCCCGGTCTTCCGATACCCGTAAAATATTTATATATATATAACCTTTTCGAGCTTAACGTTTATAAACGCGTTTATTATATTGTATTAAATTAATTTAAAATCGAATCGAATAACGGTTACTATAAAGCCTTTAAAAGTACGATTATATAATATAATTATATACGTACTTTAAATTAAATCGTTTTTTTATTAATCGCTTTTTACGACTAGTTTCGCTTTATATTTTTATAGCTATTTATATTTAATAAATTTATAAATATAAACTTATATATAATCGAAGATTGAATACCTTAGTGTTTTATATTTCGATTTTTCGCTTTACGATTTTATTTTTTTATAATTTTAAAAATAGGATAATTTAATTTATATAAACTATTATTTAAGTAAATAATTTATTAATTCCCTTCGATTTTTAAGTACTAAAAGGAGTTCCCGTCGATAAATACGCTTTTTATTTCGGAGTTTTTTTATTAACTTTTAATGCTTATTCGAAATAACGGGTAATTTATTAATAAAGTATATTTAAAAAGCAGCCTTTCGGATCTAATTTAATTAACGCGCTTTTATTACTTTTCAGCTATCTTTCGTAATTCGAATATAGTAGGCTTACGTTCCGGAGAAAAACGTAAACCGCTCCGCCGAACTCCCGATCGGGGTAATAGGATTCGTAAATATCGGGTTAAAAATATTAAATTAAGTAAAACCCTTATTTATTTACGTTTTAATAATTAAAGCCTTAAATAATACGGAGCGTATAAGTATATCCTTTACGCTTTATTATAATTTTAAGATTAAATTCTTATTATTTAGTAGCTTTAAATAGCCGGGTAAGTTAATTATAAAACCTGTTTCCTTTAAAGGCTTTAAAATAAATATTTTAACCTTATTAATATTAGAACGTACGGCCTTAAATCCGACGTTTATTTTTATTTTTAAAATTATAATATATAATATATTCGTAAGCGGCGAATACGCCGGAGTTATTAATAAGGAGAAGATCCTAATTATATAAAAATAATTAGTTTTATCCGCTTTATCGGCAGTCTTTTAAAAAAGATTTACTGTTTTTATACCTACTGTTTATTTTTTTATATTATATCGCAGTATAATTCTTACCGGTTTATTTAAACTGTTTATATATATAATATGGTTTATTAATAAACGGTTAAAATCCCTAAACGGTTAACTCTTAGTATATCTCGATACTATTATATAAATTATTTTAATAATAACGTTTTTAATTAATTAAAACTATTCGCTATTTAATTTATTATTTAATTTTATTTTTATTTTATATATTCGCGTATTATAGCCGGTTTCGCCGTATATATTACAGTACCTCTTACGTCCTACCCTCCGTTTTAACGGACCCCCTTTTTACTTTTATTATTCGCTAGACGCTTCCCTTTTAACTTTTTAAACAGTAGCTTTAAATTTTAATTAATATTAAAAGGTCCTTTATTTTAAATTCGCGGTTTTAAAGCTTTCCGACGCTTAAAAAGTATTAAATTAGCCTTTTTTAATATACGTATCCGGTTACGTATTAAAATTATTTTATATACTATTATTATTAAACCTTTCGTTATTTAGTTTATTACTTATAAAATTTATATTAGAAAACTTTTTTAATAATTAAAAATCTTACGTTTAATAAAAGTAAATTATTTACTTACTTAATCGAAGGTAATTAATATTTAAAGATTATAAATACTGGCTATCTTTAAATATAATAAAATAAATAAAGGCGTCCGAAAACGTATATTTAACTTATTAATTACCTTATTAGGATTATAAAGTATTAAATTAAAAGCGCGGAATCTAAATCGAATATTATTTTTATTAAAAACCTTAAAATACGTAGTTTTAAATACGATAAAGAAATCGAGCTTCGTAATATAGTTTATCGATATTTTAATAAATAGCTCGATTTTTTTTAAATATACGCGTTTTAAAGGTAAATAAAGCCTTATATTTAATAGTTAAAGTAAATAAAAAGAATAAAGAAATATATTAACAGTAATAATATTATTAGTTTTATAATAATTATCGAATTTTATTAATATATAGCTTTTATAGCCGTTAATAATTAAAAGGTAATATCGACTTTTTATCGACGATTGAATATATTAATCGAAATACTTAATTTAATTTAAGCTTATTTTATTATTAATTTATTTATTAAAAATCGGTTTAATAACTTAATCGCTTAGTAATTCGTATTCGGTAACTTAATTCGTAAAGTAATATTTACTTTAAACGATTAAAAACGGCGGGATATAATAACTTTACGAATTAATATATTTAATAATTATCGATTATTCCCGATTATTAAGTTATATTAATTTTATTTTTTTACGTTGATCGGCGCGTATAACGATAAATATTAATTTAATAATTTTTATTATAAAGCCGGTTTCGTCGAAATTTTATATATTTTTATTAACGATACTATATTTAATTTTAATATTCGTAATTAATTTAAACTAACCCGAAATAACGTTTAAATCTTTATAAAAAGCTTTTTAATAATCGTATTTCCGATTTATTTAAATTATTAATTTTAAATTACGTCGAATATAACGTATAACTTATTTTTTATTTATATAATCGTTATTACGTAAATCTAATAAAAAATTAATTATATTTATAATATAACTTTTCGTTAAAAGTATTTTTCGGGTATTTAAATCGATTATATAATTTTTAATTACTTTTTTTTAATCGGATCGAGTTTTTATTATATTATACTTTTATCGCGGTTAATTTATTAACTAGTAATTCGAACGTATAAAATAGTATTAAAAACGTTATATAATTTCGCGATTATTAATATAAAATTTTTCGCGTTATATTACGTATCGTTTAAATTATTAATTATAGCCTTTATTTTTTAGAAACTTTAAGTATAATAATTATAAAATTATTATATATTAAAGTTTAATAAATTAAAAAAGTGTAGTAAATTAACTGTTTAAGGATTTTAACCGTTTAATAATAAACCACGTTATTTTTATTTAAATCTTTGGTTTTTATTAGTAAAATAGTTTCGAAGTTTACATTATAAATACGTTTATTATTAAGTAAAGTAATAAATAATTAAATTATAAAGTAATCGATTAATTATAAATCGTTTCGTAGTTTTTATATATATCCGGAAAATGTTATTTTTTTATCGAAAGTAATATCCCGTATATAATATACTAATTTATTAGAAGTGTTTTAAACTCGAAAGATATTAATAAAATTATATTTAATAAAGTAACCGATTTATATTCGAAGTTTTAATTTCTAGAGTCGGTCTGTTTTAAGTTTTATAGATATTATTAAAATATATACTTTATATCCCGGTACTTTTAAGTATTTAATATCCGGAATAATTTTAAGTACTTTTAAATTAATTTCGTAAATAAATCGAGTTTAAATTATTTTATATAGAGTTTATTATTTTAGTTTGTACCGTAAGGTTTTATTTTTTAAGTATACCGTTATATTTATAAACTTTTTAATTAGCGATTTTAACAGTTTTAATTATATTTATAATATTTAAACTGTTTATATTATAATACTTTTTAAATATTCCGTACTTTTATTTTACGATTAAATATTTAGTACGTAAGGCTTAAAAATAATATGTAGCTCTTATTTTAAATACTTTTTAATTTTAGAGGCCTTTTTTTTATAGTTATATTTAACGTATTTAATTTAATAATTAAGTTATTTTTTAATAAAGCCGATTAATAGTTTTAATATAGCCGTAATAATTTCGTTAAACTTATCCCTAAAAAATAAGTATTATATATAACTTAAGAATCGGTCTATAATAAATATAACCTTTTTAAAACTATTTAGGTTTTTTATATAATTTAAAAAGTTAATTACAATAGTATATTTAAAATATAATACCGTGTTTCGTAAAGCTTTTTTTAGTTAAGATTTAGCTTTTATAAAGTTATAATTTTCGCACTTAAAATAAGTTAAACTTTTCGTTTAAATAATTGCTTTTATTATTTTTATTAATAAGTACTTAAGTAATTCCGTATTAAAGTACTTTAATCGCTTATATTAAAATTTTTCCGGGGCGCGGGATTTATATATTTTATTATATAAATTAACTTTATTTCTATAAGAAATAAAAATAGTTTACGGAGTATTAAATTAAATGTCCTTTAAAATAAATTAATTTACTCGATTAAAAAGTATATAAAGTATTAAATTATTTACTTTTCGAATATAATTATTCGGAAGCTTTTAATTTTAATAGTATCTAAACTAAGTTAAAAGTCGATATAAAATAACGTTATATACGAAGTTATCGATATTTATTATATTAATTAATTTAAATAAACGGAAAATACTTATTTTTAAAGTAAATATTATTTTAACGCTTTTTTATTTATAAATTAATAAATTAAAGTTTTTTATTATTATTATATTACTTTTTATAATAAGCTAATAGTTTTAAAACCTATGCTTTATATTAAAAATATATAAAGTTACTTTTAAATTAAAGATTAACGTGGTTCATCACCAAACGGTCAAAATCCCTAAACGGTCAACTCTCAGCATATCTCGACACTATTATGTAAGTTATCTTAACCATAACGCTTTTAATCAATTGAAACTACTCGCTATCTGATTTATTATCCAATTCTACCTCTATTTTACATGTTCGCGTATTATGGCCGGTTTCGCCGTATATACCATAGCGCTTTTTACGTCCTGCCTTCCGTTTTAACGGACCCCTTTCTTTACCCTCATTGTTCGCTGGACGCTTCCCTTTTAACTTCTTAGACAGTAGCTCCAAGTTCTGGTTAATACTAAGAGGTCCTCTATCTTAGACTCGCGGTTTTGGAGCTCTCCGGCGCTTAGAAAGTGTTAAATTAGCCTTTTCTAGTATACGCATCCGGTCGCGTACTAGAATTACTTTATATACTATTATCGTTAAACCCTTCGTCATTTAGTCTACCGCTTATAAAATTTGTGTTAAAGAGCTTCCTTAATAACTAGAGATCCTGCGTTTAATAAAAATAGATTGTCTACTTGCTTAGTTAAGGGTGGTTAGTATTTAGGGATTATAAGTACTGGTTATCCCTGGACGTGATAAGATAGGTGAAGGCGTCCGAAGACGTATATCCAGCCTATTAATTACCTTATTAGGATTGTAAGGTACTAAACTAGAAGCGCGGAATCCAGATCGAATATTGTTTTTATTGAAAACTTTGAAATGCGCAGCTTTAAATGCGATAAAGAAGTCGAGCTTTGTAATATGGTTTATCGACATCTTAATAAATAGCTCGATTTCTTTCGAATATACGCGTTTTAAAGGCGAATAAAGCCTTACATCTAATGGCTAGAGTAGATAAGAAGAGTAAGGAGGTATACTAACGGTAATAATGTCATTAGCTTTACAATAATTATCGAATTCCATTGATACATGGCTCTTATAGCCGTTAATAATTAAGAGGCGATATCGACCTTTTATCGACGATCGAGTATGCTAATTGAAATGCTTAACCCAGTCCAAGCCTATCTCATTATCAGTCTATCCATTAAAAGTCGGTTTAATAACCTAATCGCCTGGTAACTCGTATTCGGTAGCCTAATTCGTAAAGTGATATTTGCCTTAAACGATTAAGAACGGCGGGATGTAATAACCTTACGAATTAATATACTCGATAGCTATCGACTATTCCCGATTACTAGGCTGTATTAATTTTGCTTTCCCGTGTCGATCGGCGCGTGTAACGACCAGTATTAACCTAATAATTCCCATTATGAAGCCGGTCTCGTCGAAATTCCATATGTCTTTATCGACGATGCCGTATTTAGCCTTAATGTTCGTAACCAGCCTAAACTAACCCGAAATAACGCCTGGATCCTTATAAAGAGCTCTTTAGTAATCGTATTTCCGATTTATTCGAGTCGTTAATTCTGGATTGCGTCGAATATAACGCGTAACCTATTCTTTGCTTACACGGTCGCCATTACGCGAATTTAATAGAAGATTAGCCATATTTATAATACAACCCTTCGTCGGAGGTATTCCTCGGGTATCTAAGTCGATTATATGATCCTTAATCACTTTCTCTTTAATCGGATCGAGTTTTCGTTGTGTTATACCTCTATCGCGGTTAGTTTATCGGCCGGCAATTCGAGCGCGTAAGGTAGTATTAGGGACGTTATATAATTTCGCGATTGCTAGTATAGAAATTTTTTGCGTCGTATTACGTGTCGCTTGAACTGTTAACTATAGCCTCTGTTCTTTAGAAAGTTTAGGCATAATGGTTGTGGAATTATTACGTGTTGAAGTTTAATGGATTGGAGAAGTGTGGTGGGTTGACCGTTTGGGGATTTTGACCGTTTAGTGATGAACCACGTTATATATAGTTTTAATATATAATCGACGGCTATAAAAACCGTAAAGAAAGTAATAAAAATCCTTTTCCGAATTAATTTAATTAATTCTTAATTATTAATATCTTACTTTTTAATTATTTATTAATACTTTTCCTTTATTACTTAATTAATTAAAACTGCTCTTTTTATACTTTTTAAAATTAATAAGTATAACGATTATTTTTCCGGAGCCTTTTTTTCGAAGAGATAATAATAAGATTTTTAACGATAGCCTTTACTTTAATAAGTATTATATACCCCGATATTTAATCCGGATTCCCGGTTTATCTTATATTTTTATTTCGCTCGTTTTTTAGCTTTAAATATACTTATTTTCTTTAGTTTATTAATATTTTTAATATTAGAATTTACTTTTCTGGGGTTAGCTTCTTTTCCTTTAAAAACCGGGAAGGCTAATCTTTTCGATTTCTTTTTCTTTTATTAAATAAATTATTATATTTTTTTTAGGTTATTAGTTACTAGTTTAAAGTTTAAATCTAGTATATTTTTATATTCCTTTCGGAATATTTATACTTAAATTTAAAATATTAACTTTAGGGCCGTCATTAGATTTCCTGTTTAATTAATAATTAAATAAATTACCGTTAAATTATAATATTAACCGGTTATAATTACTTTTTTTTATTTTATAATTTATCTTTAAAAATCTTTAAGAATTATTATTAATTACTTAATTACCGATTAATAAGTCCGTTTTATTTAGTTATAAATAACCGTCCGACCGATTTCTTTTATTTCTTTTAAGTTCTAGTATTAAACGGTAATATTTACTTTTTTAAAGTAATAAATACGTTTATATAAAAAACTAATAATTTAAATAATATAGTCGACGATTCGGGTTTTAATTATTATTTATATTTTAACGGTATCGGAATAGAACTTATATATAATTATAATAGTAATATACTCTTTAAATCCGAAATTAATAAAGATTTAAGTGTAATTAATATTTATCGATAATTCTTTATCGAAAAGGATATCTTTTAAAGTATTAAAAGGTTATAAAGTAGCTATTCGTCGGTTTCGGGTTTTTTTAATTAATCGGCCTAATAATCGTATTAACGTCGAAAATCCCTTTTCGTTAAAAATAATCGGAAGTTCGATTATCTTTTTAATTTTATAATCTATTTTATTAAAGAATTTAAAAATTAAAATCTATTTTCTTTTTTATAAACTTTATTATAAACTTTTAAGCTTATTATTAAAGCCGTGAAATCGTAGTTTTAATTTTCTTAATTATTAAGAGTATTAAAAATAATTCGTTTAATAGTTTAATCGGTTATATTCGGTCGGATTTTCGGTTTTTTTTAGTATTTAAAAAAAAGTTTAATTCTTAATATTATTAATCGTTATACGTTTATTATACTTTCGGATCGCTTTTTAAACGAATAAAACTCTTAATTATTTAACGTAATTAGTATTTATATTTAGTATTATATATATTTGAAAGTCTTTTTATAGTTAAACTTTTTACTATTAATATAATATATTACAGTTTTTTTAAAAGTAGCTTAATATAATAAATACTAATTACTTTTAACTTCTTCGTTCTACTTTTAATATTTAATACATATTATTAATTACATTTAATAATAACCGTTATTATTTAATAGTTATAATTAAAGCTAGTATTATATAAAAGTATAAACGTTTAAAGGCTTAATAATCTTTAGGGCTATTATAATATTATATTACTTTTAATTTTATTAATACGTTAATATACGAAAATCCACCGGTACGTAACCGATAAGCGACCGATTAATTTATCGTTTTTTACCGTTTTAAAACTATTTTATATTATTAAATAACTATTATCGGGTAGTTATTTTACAGTTAATAATAATAAAGTCGTTAATTAATATATATAATAGTATATAATACTGCTTTTTATTAATTTAAAGCTTTTTTTATTATCCGTATAAAGTCGATTTTTAAGTGTCCCCCGTTAAATTTTTAAAAGGCTTTTTCGGGGTTTTTTTCGGGGGTTATCGTTTATTACGGCGCTAATAAAATATTTAAGAAGGCTTATTTAAAACAGGAAAATAACGGCGGTTTTCGTTTTTTATAACTCTTAAATTATTTTTATATTAATAAAAAGTTTCGGGCTTTTTTAATAGGACCCGGAGTTTAATTATACTTTTTTTTATAATACCTTATATTTCGTATAATTTAATAAAATATGCCGTATAGTTTACCGATCGTTATAATCGTATAATAAAGAATCGGTACGCCGGATTTATCAAAGGTAATCTTTTAAGCCGATTTTCCCTATCCGGATTTAAAATATAGTAATTATTACTGTTTTTTTCAGGCTTTTATAACGTTATAAAATAACCTTTTCCGGTACCGGTAAGTAATAATATAGTATTTTTTTATAAGGGTTATAAGTTTATTTTATAGTTTATTTAATTCGGGTAGTTTTTTTAGTTAATATACGCTAAGCGGTTATTATAGTATAAAGGTTCTAATTAGTAATAAGTGCTTATAAGGCCAGTTTCGGTGCTAAGGCCCCGGGGGCTTTTAAGGCCTTTAAGGCCTCCGGGGTTAAGGCTTCCGTAGCTGTTTTAACGAATTAATCAGCCTTTTTATTACTTTATATTTCCGTATGTACTAAGATTTAATAAATGTGGACTTATACGTTTTATTACCGTAAAATAATAATTTATAAAGAGATTTAACGTAGTAATTATTAATTTAACTGTTTTTAGGGTTATATAAATAAAGTAATAATAGCTTAGTTATTTATAAATATATCAATTTTACTATATAATTTCTTTTTTAGGCGTATAATAGTGTTTAGTAATATATAAATGTTTTTAAGTTCCGCGAAGTAGACCGTTAATTATATTAATAGGCCGAAGTACGTTATTATACTCTGTTTATATTTATTAATAAGTTAACGAGGCTAAAATATATTAACTCCGACCTTTTTTTTAAACCCGCTATTATTTATATAAAATATTAGTGATTTAACTCCGAAGCGGTTTAGAATATATTCGTAGTAGGTTTTTTTAGCCTTTTCGTTTTTAGAAATAATAGTATTAACCTTTTTTTATTATAATAAAATAATAAAAAGGGAAATTATTTTTAAAGGCGGCTGGTTCTAATAGAATTATTAATAATATTATATTAAGCGTATAAAGGGCGATTTCTAGTAGGCTTTACGCTGTATATTACTATAGGTAATATTATAGCCTATTATAAACGGGTTAATACGTAACCGTAGGTAAATTATGTGGTTAGTTTATAATAGCTATTATTCGATAGGTAAGATATAGATTTTAGTTATTATTATTAATACTGCAGTAGTTTTTAGGCCCTTTATAATTATTAATAGCGCTTTTTATTATAGGCTCCGTAGCGTTATAAAGTGCTGTTTTATAAGCCTTTTTTTTAAGGCTTTAATATACGGCTAGTATTATACTGTATTATAATATATAATCTAAGGTATTATAATTACCTAGTAAAGTCACTTTAGTTATAGGGTACCACAGCCTTAATTAGCGCTTAAGATAGCCTTAAAGGCCTGTATTAACTTCCGGACTTTAACGACGATAACCTGTATATAATAATATTAAAGCAGGCTTAAGTTTAATTAAACTTTTAAGTAACGGAGCTTTTAAGTAAGTTTAATAGGCTCGAAGTTAAAAGCTAAATATACTTATTTAGCGGTGCTGTAATAGTTCCAGGGCCTTTAAAGCCGGTGGCTTTAAAGTTTATAAGGCCCTTTTTTATATAAAAGTGTATTAATTCGTACTTTTTCGGTACGAAGACGCACCTGTATTTAATAGTTTATATCGCTATTTTATTATAAACTTATTTTAGTATTTTATTATTATTTATAGCCGTTTTACCGACGATTAAAATCCCCGTATTATCGATTTATACCGTAATAAATATCCTATAGTTTAAATTATCGCCTTTCGTTTTTATATTTATAGCTTTTAATATAGTATTTATATCCGTTAAACTGTTTTCTATTAGGATTTCGTTTAAGAAATTAGCGTTATAAAATAACTATAAGAGGGGTAATAATAATAAGCCCTGCGGGATACTGTAATTCTAATAGATTTATTCGGAATTACTTTTAAAAAGTTTTAATTTAATATAGCGGTTATTAAACTAGTTACGGATTTATAGGGTAATAAGTATTAGAATTTTTTTACGTGCGAAGTATTTTATAAGCTTTTCGTAATGTATATTATCGAAGGCTTTTAATACGTCCAGTATTAATAACGTAGTTATTTTATAGCCCTTTTCGTTTATTAATACGTGGGCTTTATAGATATGTTCAAATAGTATATATATAATGTACTCGGTAAATTTCGTTTTTCGAGCCCCTATATAGTTTTCCGGTAGTAGGTAATACTGTTTAACGTAGTAGCTAATACGCTCCGCTATAGCTGATTTTAGGGCCTTATTAATAGTTTTTAATAAGGTTATAAGTTTATACGATTTAATTAAGCTATAATCGTTTTTATTAAGCTTTTTTAGGATTACTATAATCGAATCTTTAAACGGGTAAATACCTTTAAAAAGATAATAATTAAATAACGGGTATAAAACTAGTATAAACAGGTTTATTAAGATTCGAAAAATATAATTAAAAATACTAAAAAATTTAAAGGCTTTATAGGGTTTAAGGTAGAAAATAGCCTATTATACTTTATTTTTAGTAAGTAATAAGCACTGGATTTTAATATTAAAGCGTAATAGTTCTTTTAGTGTATTAGGCGTTAAGGGTCCTATTACCGTTAACACTAAGAAAAATACTTTATTTAAAGTAGCCACTTTATTTTCGTAAGAGTTTTATCCTTTTATTATAGGCGTAACCTATTATTATATAACCTTTTAACCTTTTATACGGTAAGATTTTATTAGGTCTTATAGGCTCTTAGGCCTTTCCGAATATACTTTAATTACTCTGTATTACTATGCTTTTTTCAGTACTTTAGAAACTACTATAACCTTTTAGTTCCGGGCTTTCTTATAGGCTTTTTAGGCTTCCGGTATTTTAATACGTTATTAAGCTTTGTGTAATTTATTAATTTTTTAATATATAGCTTTATAAGCTAGTATAAAGCTTAATATATATCGGATAAAGGGGTTTATTATAAGTACCGTGTTTTCGATAATAGCTATTAAAGCTGCCACTATTTAATTTATAGTATCGGTTATTTCCGTATCGGTAAGTTTACTCTATAATTTTAGCAGCTGCTCCGAAAGCCTAGTGTAAAACTGTTTTACGGGGGTGTTCTTTTAAAGTTTTCGGCGGGGTTTCGTAAGGGCTTCTATTAATTATAGCTATATTATAATATAAATAAGTTAATAATCTAAATTATAATATAATTCGTTAACCTTTTTATATTTTATTAATTTTATAGTAGTGTTCTTATCGTAAATAGTTAAGTCGATTATAAATATAGAGTCGTTTTTTTTTTAGTGATAGTGCTTTATAGTAATATTATTTCTAAGCCTTTTATTTTTAAGAGCTCTTTAAAATATAGCAGGCTTTAGCGGGCCGAGCTTTTATCGCTTATATTTTCCGCGGCCTATTCCAGGCTTTTTATATTAGAATCCTTTATTATAAGGTAGTGTTTTAGGTCCGGTATAGGGTAACTTACTTTATAGTTTATTTTATAGCTTACTTTATAATTTACTTTATAATTATTTAAGGCCGTTTCTAGTTCTTTTAAGATTTAAGTAAGTTAGTCCTCCGGGGGCTGGTTATAAATATTATATATATATATATAGTTTCGGTGGTATCGGTAATATTAATTCCGATAGTTAGCGTTTTTTTTATTATAGGGTAATTTAAAGTAAAGAAAAAGGGGTTAATATATATAATTACGAACGTAGTTATATTATTACTGTATATAATAAAAGAAATATTTACTTAGTTTAGCCTAGTTTTATTAATATAAAAAGCTATTCTAAGTAATTTCGGCCCCGGATCCGGGAGCTAGAACGTAAATATTAACGCTATAAAATTATAGCTATTATATTTTACCGGGCTAATATAAGGCTTTTAAATAATAAAGATATCGTATTTTAATACTTTTAAATCCCGGAAAAGGGGTGTTATAATAATATTTTTCGATTTTCGTATATTATACTATAAAATTCGTAGCGTTAAAAAGCTAATTATTAAGTATTCGGTAGTAAATTAAAAACGATTAATTAAATCTATTCTTTATTATCGGTATCGGTAAAATATTATCGTTTAAATAAAAAGCGTTTTCGTAAGGTTACCGGTTTAATTACGCCGGGGGCTATATTAAGTTTTTTAAGTATAGCTTTATAAATAATAGCGTTTTAATTATTTCTTAAAGCCTTTTAGGTTTCCGAAATACTTATCCGGGTGTTTTTTTTACGTTTCTGTTTTTTTATTAAATGCTTTTCAGTTAGGCTTATAATAAGTATTATATTAATTAGTTTATTATCGAGGTTATGATTTTTAATTAATAATTAATTATTCTTAATTTTATAAAGTAAAGCAGCTTTACGTAATTTTATTATAGGGTTAATATTTATATTTTCTTAGTTTAATTTTAGTTTTAAAGTAATTAATACGTTCGCCGATAATACTTTTATAAGTCCGGCGTACTAGGTTCGCACTTTTATTAATAGTGCTTTAATAGGCGTTATTAATGTGCAGGTAGTAAGTATATATGGTTTTAAGGTAGTCGGCTGTAAAGTAGCGTATTTTAAAGTGGTGGGCTAACGGATTATTTATTTTAAGGTAGCTGTTTTCGGTGCGTTTTTATCAGGACTAAACTATAGGTTAAAAAAAGAATGTGTAATAAAGATGGATTACTATCTGTTTAAAGATAACGAACTATTTACTTATATAGGTTAATATTAATCGTTCCGGAAGGAACAATTATTATTGTTTATTATTAAGAGATAGTATAAAAAGAACCTTATACTTCTCCCTTTTTAAAAAGAGGAATATAATCGTTTTTTAAACGATTAGTCGTATTATATATATTACGGCTTTATATTATTAATAATAATATAATTATTTCGACTTTAAAAAATTAATATAGGAAAGTAAAGTATTATTATATTCGTTATTATTCGTTTCTTTTTAATTTCGTTTTATTCGTAGTGCTTATTATTACTTATCGCTTTTTTATTTTAATAAGGCTAAAAACGGATAGCGAAAAGAAAAGGTCGGAGCCCTATCGTTTTTTATAGCTTCTTTTTAATATTCTACTTATTATAGTATTCGTAAGTATTACTTTTATTAAGTTAAACCTTTAAGTTTACGTAACGATCGGTAATAAAAGGGCTAAGGCCGTTTATAGCTCGGCTCGTTAATTATTTTTTAATTTATTTATACGGTTAATTATATCGCTTATTACTTACTGTATTTTATCGTAGCTAGCCTATAATTTATTGTAATTAATTTAATATACTTTTAATAACAGCTTCGTTTCTGCGATAAGCTTAATAAAATCGTTAATTACTTTAACGATCTAGTTATATTTACTTTTATAGTTTTTTATTTTATCGTTTATTTTAGTGAATTCGATTTCGTTAATAACGTATTAATTATTAAGTTCTTTAATATCGTCCGTATTTTTATTAATTAACGATTCGTATTTATTAATTACGTGGTTTAGATTTATTAACTTCTAATTTATATCGTCGTTATTATTTACGGTATTTAGTTCGGTAATAAGATTAATAAAAAAATATATTAAGCTTTAAATTATTATAACCGCTTAAGTTTTATTCGCGGTATTTAGTTTATTAAAAGTAGTAATAAAAACTGTTATTAGATTTTAAATTTTCGTCGTTCCGAATACGTTAATAATATTGTTTTTTTATTATTCGAAGTCTTCGTTTCTTTTCGCGATATTTCTTTTATATAGATAAAACAGAATATCTAAGTCTTTTTAAATATCGTTATTATATTTTAGTTTTATATAACGGTATTATAATCTTTAAAACTATAGTATAACTTATTTACTTAGTTTAAACGTAATTTATTTTAGCTTCGTTTCGCTTAATATTTACTTAATTACTTTAGGTATAACGCTTAATCCTTTTTCTGTATTTCCGTTAATTCGTAGTGCTTTTAATATTATTTCTCTTAGTATTTTTAAGCTTATTAATTAGCTTATATTTACCTAATAGGTATTATTATAAAGTATTCTAATCGTTTTTAATATCGCTTTTACGTTTCTGTAAATCGTATTATTTATAACTTAATTATATAGTATTATTATTATAATTATTACTTTAATTACTAACGTTTTATTTAATTATACGTTAATAAGCGTTTTTTCCAGTATGCCTTATTAATACGATAGTATATTATTAACGTTTTTAAATAGGGCGAAATCGTTTAAGTTTTATAATTTTTAATTAATTATTATTATTATTAGCTTTATATTTTATTTAAGTATTTTATTAAAGATAACTTTTATATCGTTTTTATATTTTACGATAAGATTTATATTTTCGTTTTATAATCGTATTAATAAGTTAAGTTACGGGCTTATTTTTTCGTTAGCCTCGTTCTTTATTTCTTCGGGGAATATATTTACTTATAAGTTTTTAGTTTCTTTACGTTTAATAGATTCGACGAAGTTTTATTAGTTTTCGGGCTCGGGGCTTAATAATATAAAAATAAGTTATTATTTTAATCTTCCGATTAATCGACGAGCCTCGATTTATTATTTAGCTTTAATTATTCTGATTAATAGTGTTTTATACGAAGCTATAACGAAAGTTTCTTAATTTATTACTTTACGAAAATCGTTATTTTTAATTATTACTTTATATATTACGATATTATTATTAACTTTATTAACTGTACTATAGTATTTTTAACTGGCTTCGGTCGTTTTATAAGAATCTTCGTTTTAACTATTCGCTTTTATTTAATCTGTTAAAAGGTTTAAGGATTCGCTCTTTTAAAGGAGGAAATTTATATGAGTACTATAATTAAGGTAGTAGTAAATTATGTGTTTAAAATAAATACGTAAAGTTTATTATAAATCGAATTAATACCGTGATTTATTATAAACAGATTAATACTTATTAATATTAATTAACGCGATAAAATTATATAAAAGCTTCGATTATTTTCTTTAGTTTCGTTCGTTTATTTACTTATACTTTACTTATTTTTAAAATACCGAAATCGTTATTAAAGGTAATAATACTTCTATCCGTTATATCGCGTTACTTTCTTTATAATTCTTTTAACGATAACTTATATAGCTTATTATATTATTCCACTAATTCGGCGGCGTTTTCTATTAATACTTTACGTAAGTACTATTAATCGAAAGATATAGCGTATCCTTTTTAATGCATTAAATATTCTAATCGAGGTTATCCGGTTACTTTCGTTATTTTTTTATTAATTAATTTTTTAATTTTATAAAACTGTTATTATTCGTCGTTGCTTTCGACGATTATCCTCGTTAATTATAGTCTTATTTTCCCGAAAGGGTCGCTTTTTTTTAATACTGAATATAAATACGTTATCGATATAACTTTATATATTTTTTATAATCGTAAAAAATTAAATTTATAAACTAAATCGTTAATATACTTTAATACGGTAAACGGCCTTATTTTTTATTAAAACTATTTAAATAGCTTATTTCCGGGTAGCTTATATCCTTTATTAAAATAAAGGTATATTTCGTTACTTACTTTAAATTTATAATATCGTCTTATTTTATTATACCTAATCTTTATTATATCGATAGCGAAGTTTATAACTACTTTAATTTTTTATTAATATATACGTTTTATTAAATCGAAATCGATTTATTTTAATAGTATTTTTATAATTAATAGTATACTTCTAAGTTTAAAATTATAAACGACTTCGTTTAACGACCTTTTTAATACGGTAAAAAATACGTTATTAAAATTAAATTATAATACTAAAAGTATTTAAATTTAAAAGGTTTTTAACGCCGTAATATAAAATCGTACGGCTATATCGATTTCGAGGTTTATTTTTTTATTCTGTCCGTTTATTTATTTATATTATATTATATTAATAATTAGTTTCGTTTTTGACTTAGTTTAAAACGTTTATTAAAATATAAATATAAACTTTAAATCTTTATCGGATATTACTTTTTTTAAAACGCTTTAATTATAAAGTAATAACGTTATTACGATTAAGTTCGCTTATTATTCTGCGGTATATTTAGTATACTTAAATATAAGTATTTTTTTTTTTAATAATTAATAAATTATTATTAATATAACGTTTATATCGTTAAATTCTATTATTTATTATAAGGTATTAATCGTTAATATTTTCGGTAGTTTAACGATAAAGTTTTAAATTATACTTTCGAAAAGTTATTTTAGTTTTTCGGTCGGTTATAATAAACCGATCTTTTTTTAGTTATCTTTTTAATTATTATAGTAATCGGGATAATATTCGATATAAGTTTCGATATGTTTTTTTAATCTTTTAATAACGAAGCTTTTTAATTCGTAAATTATTTATTTAATACCGAAATAATATTTAACGTTATAAGTTTCCGATAATAATTTTATTATATAGTTTTACGGAACGTATAATCTTCGTTCTCCGGAAGGCTTTTTAAAGTATAATAACTTATTTATTAATTCGTATCGGAAACCGGGTTTATCGGGACTTTTTAATTTCGTATTTAATTTTCTTTTATTTTTTATACTTTATTAAAATTTAAGTTCGTCGATTAATCGTTTTTACTTTTTATTTTTTTTATATTTAATAACGAATTTTACTTTTTATTTTTCGTTTATTTTTATATTTATAAAAGTTATATATACGAAATCGTTTATAACGTCGTTTAAAACTAAAGACTTTTCGTTTTTCGTTATTTCGTCGTTTTTAGCGTTAAATATTATCGGGAGCTTAAATAAAGTATCGGGAACGACGTTAATATATTTTAATATATATCGAACGTTAAATTTATAACGCGATAAATATAACGAAATTATTATTAATTTTAAATTATTTTTAATAAAGTCGATTAGTTTAAGTAATAATTAATTAATTACCTTTTTCGTTACTTAGTAATCTATTAAGATTAATACTAATTAAATATATAATTAAATTTCGATCCGTTTCTTTTTATATATTTATACTAAGTACGAAACTTTTAATTTTATTATTTAATACCTGCTTTTTATTTTCGTTAATATTTTACTTATATATATAATAAGTTTAATACTATTAATATCGATTATTTTTCCGTTTTATACCGAAAAAAAGTAGAAAATCACTATTTTATATCTACGCTTTTTCGATGCGTCTAATTTAATAAACGTTACTTTATTCGGGTTTTAATAAGAGAAGTAATAAGTATTAATAAATTAGTTTTATAGGATTTAAAATACTTCTTTTTCGCTTTTTATTAATTCGTAAATAACGGTCGTTATTTATTTCTTTCGTTTTATTACGGTTTTAAAAAAGTATTTTTTTTATTTCCTTTTTATTAAAAGCTTTATTTTTCGTTTCTAAAACAATAGGATTTTTTAAGAATACTATAAAATATATTTTTAAAAAAAACTTATTATACTTATATAATTCTTTAATTTATTTAATTTATTTAATATTTTAAACTTAGTTATAACTTCGATACAGTTATTTAATATTAACGTACTTATTCCGTTAACGATAAAGCTTAATAAGCGAATAATTAAGTATTTTATAAACGATTTTTCGGGGGATAATAATAATCCGATTTCTTTAAATCGTTAAAACGCTTATTTAAAATAATTTAAATGTTATTCTGCGGTATCGCTAAAAATAACGATGTCGTTAATATATACTTTAACGAAAAGTATATCGGTAAATTTTTAATCGAGAAATTGTTAACCGAAAGCAGGGGAATTACGGAAGTTTATTAGTATTACGTTAAATACTTCGAGCCTTTTAAGTATAATAATTATTATTCGATTTTTATATTTATCGGTAATTAATAATTAATAAAAAAACTTTAATCCGTCGACGAAAGTAACGTATTTCTTACCGCGTATATAAATAATTACTTCGTCGGCTATTAAAAAAAGGTATAAATCGGGAACTATTAATTTATTTACCGGCTAAAAGTTTATAACGACTTTTCTTTTTCGTTTATTTTCGATAACGTATTAAACGATAAATAAAAAATATCCGAATAGTATTAACTTTTTTATTTAATTAAGTCTTCCGGATTTTTATATAAAGTCGAAAGTATTATTAAATACTTTACGATCTTTTAGTTTTAATAAGTATTTAATTACAGTAATTTTCTGGTTTTATTAACTTTTAACGAATTCTATTATTATTTTTTCGTTTTTTAATATTTTAATAATACTTTTATTTAATTATAATTCGTTATATTCGTAATATATATTTTAAGTTTTATATACGAAGTTTTTATTTAAAGTTACGACGTAAATACCGTGCTTTATTTTAATAAATAATATATTATTTAGTTTTTCTGCTTTTAATTAAGATATTTTTTCGTTTTATTTAACTTTATTTTTATATATTACCGATTATATTTCTTCGGACGTCGTTTCGTTTCGGTATAATGTATTATAAACGGTTTCGTTAGTTTCGAATTCGTTTAATAATTAATAAGGGTTATCGTTACCTTTTTCGGTGTTTTCGGATTCGTTAAGTATTACTGCTACTTTTATTACGTTAATTTATTTTTTTAATATTATATTATAGTTTTCGTTAAAAACGTCGGTAATTCGTCCGATTTTTATATTACGGCGTAGTTTTATTAATTCGTCGGTATCGTTTATTATTATTATTATTTATACGCTTTTTATAAATATAAAGGCGTTTATTATATAAAATTTTAATACGGTAAATAAATAATCTTTATTTAAACTGTTTAATTTTTTAAATAAAATTAAAAATAATATTAAAATTAATATTATTAATTTAATTAATATAATAGTTTTAATTCGGACGATTACTTTTTTTATTATAAATAATCGTTTCTTTTCGAATTCGATTAATATCGAGAAATTATCCGTTACTTTTAGTATTAATTATCGTTTTAAGTAATCGATTATCGCTCCGAATCCTTTTAATTACGGTATCTTTATTAAAATATTTAATAGTAAATAATCGACGATTTATACGTTATCGGAAAATTCGATGGCTTTTTACGTACTTTATTTATTATAATTTATAGCCCGTAGTATTACGTATACTTTTTCGTTAAGGATTTATTTACTTCCGATTCTTATATACGAAAAAGGTTTTTCGGTAATTATAATATAATTATTTACGATATTATTTAAAAATTCTTTATTTATTATTAATATTAAAGCTTTAAAATCGACGTATATTTAAGTTATATTTTTCGGTGTAAAAACTTTTATTTTAATATAGGTTTAACGAATTATTTAATCGATAATATTTTTATTATATAGGTTTAAATAGATTACTTTTAATAATTATAGTTTTTTTAGTTTCGTTTTTAATTAAGCTATTACGTTAATTTCGGTTATAGTTTCGTTTACGTTATTTACTTTTTCCGTATCGTCGGTTTTATTAGCGGTATCGAAGTCTTTTTCGTTATCGGTTTTATCGGTATTGCTTTCTCTTTTTTCGTCCGTTTCGTTTATTATATAAAGCTTTAATATTAAAGTTATTATAGTTTTAAGTTTAGCGTTAACGGGTTTTTCGGTTACGTATAATTTATTATATAATAAACTAAGTATCGTTAAAAAGCTTAATAAACTTTATACTTTTTTAATGTGCAGACTTTATTTTTTTAATTTAAAGTTAATATAATTATTAATATATATATATACGAAAAGCTTTAATTTCGTTAAGTAGTTTTCGCTATATTTTTTATAATTAATAACTTTAAGCGTAACGGGCGTTTCCGTTTTATTACTTTTTAATTTAATTTTATAAATAATAATATTTTTTTTATTATCGTAATTAATAAATACTTATTTTTTACTTTCGTTAATTACTTCGTCGATTAATACGTAACCTTCGTTTATTAATTCTTTTTTTTAATTATTAATATTTAAATCGTTTTTATCGATAAATACTTCTTTTTTTCGCTATTATATACTATTTATTATAGAGTTCGTTTAATTTATTATTTATATGTACGTTAATAAAGTCTAAATTTAGAACGGAATCTATTACGACCTCGATTTTTATCGCTTCGATTATAAAAGCCGAAGCTTCGGCCTTTAAAGGGTTGTCCGTCGGAAGATTAATTTTTATTATTAAAGGTACGTTTATAATTAAAGTCGTTACGATTATTATATTTATTTAATTTATAGCCTTTTCCGCGGTTATTAAAGCTTTTATAATTATTAAAGCTTCCGCGGTTATTATAATTACTTCGGTTATATCCGCTACGAAATCCTGTGTTACTTTTAGTTTAGTCTATATCGTTACGTTTTTAAAATGCTTTATCGTTAACGATATTAATTATTAAAGCTAGGAGTACTTTTATTTATAGTAGTGCCTTTATAACGTTTTTAAAGATGTCGCCTTATAATAATTATAAACTTATCGATCTAGGCTTAAAGAACGAAGCTCCGTTTATCTGCTTATATAGTAACGTTTTTTTATATATCGAGGTTTTTTTTCGAAATAAGTAAAAAAATCGTTAAAGGACACCCTTTTTTATAGACGAATAATTAACTGTTATAATTCCGGATATAGTTTATTTTAAATTATAGCGTTATACTATACTAGTTTATTTATTTATACTGCTTTATAATTACAAATAACTTTTAAAGCCTATAAACGAACTAATTATCCGTTTAAAATTATAACTACTATAAATCCTATTTCTTAAAAATTTCGTAAAGCTTCTATTTCTAAGATTTTAAAACGAACTTCTAGCTTTATAAAATAAAAGTTCAAATTATTTTTTATTAATATTTTCGTACCGTTATCGAAGGAATTATATTATACTTATACGTTTCTTTTTAATAATTAACGGAAATTAATTAAAAAGATATACTCTCTTTAACGATCGTCGTTTATATTATTACGGGCAGTTACAAAAAACGAATATATATTACGCTAATATATATTAAAGCCTATAATAGCGTAGTCGTTATCGTTATAATAAATATCGACGTTAAATATAAAATAACTAATACTAATAAACTTTTATTAATAGTTTAATCTTTACGAATCGGACTTCTTTTTAACCATTATACTACGGATAATATAAATTTAAAGAAATTATTTATAGTATTATTTAAAGTATTTACGGTTATTATTATCGCCGTAATTATTTCGTTAATTCGTACTTAGTTATTAGTATTACCGAACGCTCCGGCTCTGCCGGGACGATTATTATTATTTTTTATTATATCGTTATTTAGTTTTAAACCGTTTTAAAAAGAAAATAAACTAAGTAAATCCTCGATAAAAGGATTTAACGTGGTTCATCACTAAACGGTCAAAATCCCCAAACGGTCAACTCTCAGCACATCTCGACACTATCATATAAATTATCTCAACCACAACGCTTTCAATAAATTAAAACTACTCGCTATCTGATTCATTATCCAATTCTACCTCCATTTCATATATTCGCGCATTATAGCCGGTTTCGCTGCATATACCACAGCGCTTTTTACGTCCTGCCCTCCGTTTTAACGGACCCCCTTCTTTACCCTCATTGTTCGCTGGACGCTTCCCTTTTAACTTCTCAGACAGTAGCTCCAAGTTCTAATCAATACTAAAAGGTCCTCTATCTTAGACTCGCGGTTTTAGAGTTTTCCGGCGCTTAGAAAGTGCTAAATTAGCCTTTTCTAGTGTACGCATCCGGTCGCGCATTAGAGTTATTTTATATACTATTATCGTTAAACCCTTCGTTATTTAGTCTACCGCTTATAAAATTTATATTAAAGAGCTTCCTTAATAACCAGAGATCCTGCGTTTAATAAAAGTAGATTATCTACTTACTTAGTTAAGGGTGGTTAATATTTAAGGATTATAAGTACTAGCTATCCCTGGACGTGATAGGATAGGTAAAGGCGTCCGAAAACGTATATCCAGCCTGTTAATTACCTTATTAGGATTATAAGGTACTAAACTAGAAGCGCGGAATCCAGATCGAATATTATTTTCATTAAAAACCTTAAAATGCGCAGCCTTGAATACGATAAAGAAGTCGAGCTTTATAATGTGGTTTATCGATATCTTAATGAATAGCTCGATTTCTTTCGAATATACGCGTTTTAAAGGCGAATAAAGCCCTATATTTAATGGCTGGAGTAGATGAGAAGAGTAAGGAGGCATACTAACGGTAATAATGTTATTAGCTTTGTAATAATTATCGAATTCCACTAATATATGGCTCTTATAGCCGTTAATAATTAAGAGGCGATATCGACCTTTTATCGACGATCGAGTATACTAATCGAAATGCCTGACCTAGTCCAAGCCTGTCTTATTATTAGTTTATCTATTAGAAGTCGGTTTAATAACCTAATCGCCTGGTAATTCGTATTCGGTAGCCTAATTCGCAAAGTAATATTTACCTTAAACGATTAAGAACGGCGGGATATAATAACCTTGCGAATTAATATATTCGATAGCTATCGACTATTCCCGATTACCAGGCTGTATTAATTTTGCTTTCCCGCATCGATCGGCGCGTGTAACGATTAGTATTAACTTAATAATTCCTATTATGAAACCGGTCTCGTCGAAATTCCATATGTCTTTATCGACGATGCCGTATTTAACCTTAATGTTCGTAACCAGCCTAAACCAACCCGAAATAACGCTTAGATCCTTATAAAGAGCTCTTTAGTAATCGTATTTCCGATTTATTCGAGTCGTTAATTCTGGATTGCGTCGAATATAACGCGTAACCTATTCCTTGCCTACACGGTCGTTATTACGCGAATCCAATAAAAGATTAGCTATATCTGTAATACAACCTTTCGTCGGAGGTATTCTTCGGGTATCTAAGTTGATTATATAATCCTTAATTACTTTCTCTTTAATCGGATCGAGTTTTCGTTGTGTTATGCCTTTGTCGCGGTTGGTTTATCGGCCGGTAATTCGAGCGCGTAAGGTAGTGTTAGGGACGTTGTACAACTTCGCGATTGTTAGTATGGAAATTTTTTGCGTCGTATTACGTATCGCTTAAACTGTTAATTATAGCCTCTATTCTTTGGAAAGTTTAGGTATAATGGTTGTGGAATTATTACGTGTTGAAGTTTAATGGATTGGAGAAGTGTGGTGGGTTGACCGTTTGGGGATTTTGACCGTTTGGTGATGAACCACGTTATAACTAGGATTAAAATAAGTTTTACGGGAATTAATTTTATTAATAATAATACTTTAAATACTTTTCGTTTACGCTTATTTTAAATAATTATTTTCCGTTATTAAACTAATAAAAACGGTAATAAAGGAAATAAAACTAATTAGTTTTCGGACGACTTTTCGTCGGCCAGCTTTAAAAGTATATGTTTATACGACGGTCGAGTTATTAATAACTTACTACCTTTCGGACTACTTCTTAACCTTTCGTTAAAACGGATCGTTACTCTTTTTAAAATTATATCGTAATTAATAAATCTAATAGGCCGGAAAATAAATAATGGGTTTACTTACTTATCGATATATTTAATAAAGTCTTTAATAAATTCGAAATAAACAGTTTTAATTCGCTATAAAAAAGGGTAATTAACAGTAAATATAATTAAACCTACCGATAATTTATAAATTTTAGCGGAGAACGATCGAATCTTTATTAGGTTATCGCTCGTTATTCCGTTATTATTATTATCGTTTATAAAGTCCGTTATTTAATATATTTTAACGAACTTATTTTTATAATAAGTAAATTCTATTATTAATCGATATCCTATTTTTAATAAGTTATAGATTATAAGGGAAGAAGTTAATTAAAGGGAAATCGTTATAGTAATAATCGTTTATAGTTAGCGTTAACCTTTCGGACTTATATCCGGCGGCTGTATTTAATTAAAAGAAACGATTAATTAATTATTAATATTAGAATTAACGTGGTTCTGTACTAAACGGTTAAAATCCCTAAACGGTTAACTCTTAGTATATTTCGATATTATTATATAAGTTATTTTAATTATAACGCTTTTAATTAATTGAAACTATTCGCTATCTGATTTATTATTTAATTTTACTTTTATTTTATATGTTTACGTATTATGGCCGGTTTCGCCGTATGTATTATAGCGCTTTTTACGTCCTGCCTTCCGTTTTAATAGACTTTTTTTTTTACTTTTATTATTCGCTGGACGCTTCCTTTTTAATTTTTTAAATAGTAGTTTTAAGTTCTGGTTAATACTAAGAGGTCCTTTATTTTAAATTCGCGGTTTTAAAGCTTTCCGGCGCTTAGAAAATATTAAATTAGCCTTTTTTAGTGTACGTATCCGGTTACGTATTAGAATTATTTTATATACTATTATCGTTAAACTTTTCGTTATTTAGTTTACCGTTTATAAAATTTGTATTAAAAAGTTTTTTTAATGATTAGAGATTTTACGTTTAATAAAAGTAGATTATTTATTTATTTAATTAAAAGTAATTAATATTTAAAGATTATAGGCATTAACTATTTTTAAACGTAATAGGATAAGTAAAAGCGTCCGAAAACGTATATTTAGCCTATTAATTACTTTATTAGGATTATAAAGTATTAAATTAAAAGCGCGGAATTTAAATCGAATATTATTTTTATTAAAAACTTTAAAATGCGTAGCTTTAAATGCGATAAAGAAATCGAGCTTTATAATATAGTTTATTAATATTTTAATGAATAACTCGATTTCTTTCGAATATACGCGTTTTAAAAGCGAATAAAGCTTTATATTTAATAGCTAGAGTAAATAAAAAGAGTGAAGAAGTATATTAACAGTAATAATATTATTAGTTTTATAATAATTATCGAATTTTATTAATATATAGCTTTTATAGCCGTTAATAATTAAAAAGCGATATCGACTTTTTATCGACGATCGAATATACTAATTAAAATGCTTAATTTAATTTAAACTTATTTTATTATTAGTTTATTTATTAAAAATCGGTTTAATAACTTAATCGCTTAGTAATTCGTATTCGGTAGCTTAATTCGTAAAGTAATATTTACTTTAAACGATTAAAAACGGCGGGATATAATAACTTTACGAATTAATATATTCGATAATTATCGATTATTCCCGATTATTAAGCTGTATTAATTTTACTTTTCCGCGTCGATCGGTACGTATAATAATTAGTATTAATTTAATAATTCCTATTATAAAGCCGGTTTCGTCGAAATTCTATATGTTTTTATTAACGATGCCGTATTTAGCTTTAATATTCGTAATTAGCTTAAATTAACCCGAAATAACGCTTGGATTTTTATAAAGAGCTTTTTAATAATCGTATTTCCGATTTATTCGAATCGTTAATTTTAAATTACGTCGAATATAATACGTAACTTAATTTTTATTTATATAATCGTTATTATATAAATTTAATAAAAGATTAATTATATTTATAATATAACTTTTCGTCGGAAGTATTTTTCGAGTATTTAAATCGATTATATAATCTTTAATTACTTTTTTTTAATCGGATCGAGTTTTCGTTATATTATACCTTTATCGCGGTTAATTTATCGGCCGGTAATTCGAGCGTATAAAGTAGTATTAAAAACGTTATATAACTTCGCGATTACTAGTATAAAAATTTTTTGCGTCGTATTACGTATCGCTTAAATTATTAATTATAGTTTCTATTCTTTAAAAAGTTTAAGTATAATAGTTATAGAATTAGTACGTATTAAAATTTAATGGATTAAAAAAGTGTAGTAGGTTAACCGTTTAAGGATTTTAACCGTTTAGTGTAAAACTACGTTATATAGGATTAATATTAATAATCTTTAGGTATAGCTTAGAAATATTATTATATATTAGGACTAAACTATAAATTAAAAAAAAAATATATAATAAAAATAGATTATTATCTATTTAAAGATAACAAACTATTTATTTATATAAGTTAATATTAATCGTTCCGGAAGGAACGATTATTATTATTCGTTGTTAAAAGACAGTGTGAAGGGAACCCCACAGTTTTATTTTAAGGTAGCTTATTCCGGGGCGGTTAATTTTAAAGTAATAGTTTAATATATAATTTTATTTTTTAAAGCCTCGTCGACTTTTTAACGTTCTTTTTTATAGTAATTATATTAAGAACTTTAATTAACGTACTACTTTTTATAGTTAATATACTTAAATGTTTTATAAATAATATAAACGGGGTATTTTTTCGTATTGTAAGGATTAACGTAGAAATTATAGGTATCGCGGTTTACGGCGTATTAAGTAGTAATATATCTATATTTTTAGTATTTTAAACATTACTTAATTTTATAAGCTTTATCGTACTATTCGGCAGTATAGGTTTCGTTAAATTAAAGGTATTTAGCGTAAATAAGTTTATTTACCGGTTTAAAGTTACTAAATTCGACGACGATAAACGTAAATGGTTTTATAGTACCTTTTTAAGTAAGCTATTTTATATATATGATTTTATCGTTTTAAATTAAGCCGGCGTTTAGGGTAATTAATTATATAGTTATTTTTTTTAGTTAGTCGGGGTTAAAAAAAGCGGTAAGTATAACGTAAATAATTATTCCGTATAACGGGATAACCGCCGTAACTTTATTACTAACGTATTTTACTTACTTTTTTATATAATTAAGTAGGAGTATTTTTTATAATATAAAAGTTATATGTACTTATAAATCCCTTAATTTTAAGAATAGGGTACTAAAAACCCTGATCTTGTTACATAGTTTAGGGGGTGCTAAGTCTATAACGTTTATTATAATAATGTTTTAGTTTTCGTTAAGTTTTAAGGGTTTAGTGGCTGCGTATTAAATAGCGTTATTAATGTGGTTTAAAAGGGCCCGGGGGTTATTAATAAGTATACTTTATAATTATATTTTAATAGTCTTTTTATTATCCCTGGAGAAGTTATATAGTTTAATAATAATTTCTTTTTTTTAAGGTTTAATAATGTATTTTTTATAGGTATTACCGGTAATTAAAACCTAAGAACGGATGGTTTTAATAGTTACTAAGGGCGGTTTTACTTTTTTAGTAGTTATTATAGTTTAAGTACATTTTACCGGTTTCGTAGTACCGGTAATAATATATAATCCCGTAGTAATAATATTAATAATAATTATAGTTATTTTTAAGACGGTATTAATTAACTAATTAATTTAAGAGGCCTATTATTACTAGGCCTTATTAATTTCGTTTAGGTGGGTCTCTTACGTTTAAACCCCTGATTATATGAAAAACTTCGTTATTAAGGCCTTTACCGATTAGTATAAGGGTAGTAATTTATTACCGGGTACGCTAGCGCTTTTTTAATAGGCTTATATAGCCTTCTATAAAGTGCGAATATTTTCTGTGAATTAATAAGTATATACCGTAATAAATGCGGGTGTGGGTACAGTGTTTAAATTAGGCTATAGAAGGCTTTAGCGGGACGTTATAATAACTGTTTTAGGTGTGCGGTTATAAGTGTTTAGGCTTAACGGGCTTAAATACCACGTTTTTATCTGTAGCGGCCTACGTTTATAAAGTAGTAACTTTAAATTAAGGTTATATGTTATAGGGTAATAGGCCTTTTAAATAATTTTAATAGTAAGCTAATTAAGGCCTGTTTTAAGGAGTTATTTTTAAAAATTTATTCTAGCTATTTATTATTATTTAGGTTTCTTTTAGAATTTAAATAACGTTTATTATATTTTAATTACTCTTATTTTTACGAATTATTACTTTAATTTAAAAGTAATAATATAGTTTATTATTAAACGGTTAAAATCTTTAAACGGTTAATTTACTATACTTTTTTAATTTATTAAACTTTAATATATAATAATTTTATAATTATTATATTTAAACTTTTTAAAGAATAAAAGTTATAATTAATAATTTAAACGATACGTAATATAACGCGAAATATTTTTATATTAATAATCGCGAAATTATATAACGTTTTTAATATTATTTTACGCGTTCGAATTACCGGCCGATAAATTAATTATAATAAAAATATAATATAATAAAAACTCGATCCGATTAAAAAAAAGTAATTAAAGATTATATAATCGATTTAAATACCCGAAGAATACTTCCGACGAAAAGTTATATTATAAATATAATTAATTTTTTATTAAATTCGTATAATAGCGATTATATAAATAAAAAATAAGTTACGCGTTATATTCGACGTAATTTAGAATTAACGATTCGAATAAATCGGAAATACGATTATTAAAAAGCTTTTTATAAAGATTTAAATGTTATTTCGGGTTAGTTTAAACTAATTACGAATATTAAAATTAAATATAGTATCGTCGATAAACATATATAAAATTTCGACGAAACCGGCTTTATAATAAAAATTATTAAATTAATACTAATCGTTATACGCACCGATCGATATAAAAAAGTAAAATTAATATAATTTAATAATCAGGAATAATTAATAATTATCGAAAATATTAATTCGTAAAATTATTATATCCCGCCGTTTTTAATCGTTGAAAATAAATATTATTTTATAAATTAAATTACCGAATACGAATTATTAAGCGATTAAGTTATTAAACCGATTTTTAATAAATAAATTAATAATAAAATAAGCTTAAACTAAATTAAATATTTCGATTAATATACTCGATCGTCGATAAAAAATCGATATTACTTTTTAATTATTAACGGTTATAAAAGTTATATATTAATAGAATTCGATAATTATTATAAAACTAATAATATTATTACCGTTAATATACTTTTTTACTGTTTTTATTTACTTTAATTATTAAATATAAAGTTTTATTCGCTTTTAAAACGCGTATATTCGAAAATAATTAAGCTATTTATTAAAATATCGATAAACTATATTATAAAACTCGATTTTTTTATTGTATTTAAAGCTACGTATTTTAAAGTTTTTAATAAAAATAATATTCGATTTAAATTCCGTGTTTTTAATTTAGTACTTTATAATTTTAATAAAGTAATTAATAAATTAAATATACGTTTTCGGACGCTTTTACTTATTTTATTACGTTTAAAGATAATTAGTACTTATAATCTTTAAATATTAATTACTTTCGATTAAATAAATAAATAATTTACTTTTATTAAACGTAAAATCTTTAATTATTAAAGAAACTTTTTAATATAAATTTTATAAACGGTAAACTAAATAACGAAAAGTTTAACGATAATAGTATATAAAGTAACTTTAATATATAACCGGATATATATATTAAAAAAGGCTAATTTAATACTTTTTAAGCGCCGGAAAGCTTTAAAACCGCGAGTTTAAAATAAAAAACCTTTTAGTATTAATTAAAACTTAAAGCTATTATTTAAAAAGTTAAAAGGGAAACGTTTAACGAACAATAAAAATAAAAAGGGGGTCCGTTAAAACGGAGGGCAGGACGTAAAAAGCGTTATAGTATATACAGTAAAACCGGTTATAATATGTAAATATATAAAATAAAGGTAGAATTAAATAATAAATTAAATAACGAATAGTTTTAATTAATTAAAAGCGTTATAATTAAAATAACTTATATAATAATATCGAAATATATTAAGAGTTAACCGTTTAGGGATTTTAACCGTTTAGTAATAAACCACGTTATCGATATTATAATATTTAATAGAAACCCGGCTAACCCGATTAAAAAACCCGACGTCCTTTAAATAATTCAGAATTTATAAACCTAATTAAATTAAGTATAAAAAGAAAACACTTAATTTATTATATAGGTTACGAATATTTTAACGTACGCCGCACTTTAAGGACTAAGAAGGTTCCGTATCGCACTATTTTAACTTTATAATAAAAAAAAATAACGTTTAAAGATTCTTTACGTAAATTAAAGCCTACCTTCGTTTTTATATATATATTATCGTAGCCGAACTAAATAAAGTTTTATATACTACCGGATTCTTAAAAAGAAACGTATTTATATAGTTCGAATTTATTATACAAAACTACTTCGATAATATAAATACCGAATAAGAAATAGATATATAACGACTATTTTAATAATATACCGAATTCGAAAAAGAATTTAAAGCTACTTTTAAAAATCCCGATAAAACCCGGACTATAAAGTAATAATTTATATAGCTTAAATAAAAGGGATCCGTATTTTAATACGCCGCTAAATTTAAATAATTCGCTTTTCGAATAGAATAAAATAATAACGATACTTTAATAATACTTTTTTATACAGGACTACGAAAAAACGTAAAGGATAAAATTAGCCGGGAAAATAAACCGGACGATTTCGATACGTACATTAAAAAAACTATTAAAATAAATAACCGTTTATATAAACGACGCCTCGAAGAAAAGGGCCAGTTTAAAATTAAGACTTAAAACCGCTTTCGAGCTAATTATAAAAAACCTATTTAATAATAATAGAAAAACACCTTTTATAAAACATATAGTAAACCTATAAACCTCGACGCTATTCAGTATAATAAAGGTAATAATAAAAAGTAACGTATTATTTATTATAACTATTAAAAATAAAAATATTACGTAAAAGAGTACCGAAATTTAAAAAAGGATTTTAATAAAGTCCTTAAAAAACGATAAATTAACGCGATTAAAAAAAAACTAATTATTATAACTATTAAAAGTAATAACGTCGATACGCTCGACGTAAATTATAATAGCCTATTTTAAATAGCCTACTACAATAATAATTACATTATATATTTAACCGATAAAAAAAGAACGGGATAATTCTTAAAACAGTTTAAAAAAAAACCGTATTAAAACTTTCGCTATAATATAACGAAAGGACTACGATAATAACTAAAAAAGCCCCGATAATAACGAATAACTTATAAACGATTATAAACGGTTAATCGATATATTAATCGATAAGTTAATATTAAAACTAATTAAATTCCGAAACTTAAAAGTAAATAAATAACTAGCGATTTTAAAAATCCTGTGCCTTAACTTTAAGCGAATACGATATACGTTATTTTCGTTCGGACTTGAATAAAGAATTAAAAGTAATTATTAAGTAAAGGACGATCCTTAAATAGCACTAATTAACGACGGACACTTTATACTTTTTTAAATATTATATATTTATAACGGATATACGGAATATTTCGTAAAAAAACTAAAAAACGAATAGTTTTTTCGACGAATCGGCCGAAGACCGATTACGTACCCTTATTTAAATTATATAATTAAGAAAATTAAGGTCTTAATATTAAAAAAATAAAAGCGTTATTTACTCGTTTAAAAAGATCCCGAATAGCTACGACCTTACTATTTATAAAAACGAAACTAAAAGGAATAACGTAGTTCATCACTAAACGGTTAAAATCCCTAAACGGTTAACTCTTAATACATTTCGATACTATTATATAAATTATTTTAATTATAACGCTTTTAATTAATTAAAACTGTTCGCTATTTAATTTATTATTTATTTTTATTTTTATTTTATATATTCGCGTATTATAGCCGGTTTCGCCGTATATATTATAACGCTTTTTACGTCTTACCCTCCGTTTTAACGGACTTTTTTCTTTACTTTTATTATTTATTAAACGCTTCCTTTTAAACTTTTTAAAAGTAGCTTTAAATTCTAGTTAATATTAAAAGGTCCTTTATTTTAAATTCGCGGTTTTAAAACCTTCCGGCGCTTAAAAAGTGCTAAATTAGCTTTTTTTAATGTACGTATCCGGTTACGTATTAAAATTACTTTATATATTATTATTATTAAACCTTTCGTTAATTAGTTTACCGCTTATAAAATTTATATTAAAAAGCTTTTTTAATAATTAAAAATCTTACATTTAATAAAAGTAAATTATTTACTTATTTAATTAAAAGTAGTTAATATTTAAAGATTATATATACTAATTATCTTTAAACGTAATAAAATAAGTAAAAGCGTCCGAAAACGTATATTTAACTTATTAATTACTTTATTAAGATTATAAAGTACTAAATTAAAAGCGTAGAATCTAAATCGAATATTATTTTTATTAAAAACCTTAAAATACGTAGCTTTAAATATAATAAAGAAATCGAGCTTTGTAATATAGTTTATCGATATTTTAATAAATAGCTCGATTTTTTTCGAATATACGTGTTTTAAAAGCGAATAAAGCTTTATATTTAATAATTAAAGTAAATAAAAAAAGTAAAAAAGTTTATTAACGGTAATAATATTATTAATTTTATAATAATTATCGAATTCTATTAATACATAGCTTTTATAACCGTTAATAATTAAAAAGCGATATCGACGTTTTATCGACGATCGAATATATTAATCGAAATACTTAATTTAATTTAAACCTGTTTTATTATTAATTTTTTTATTAAAAATCGGTTTAATAATTTAATCGTTTAATAATTCGTATTCGGTAATTTAATTTATAAAGTAATATTTATTTTCAACGATTAAAAACGGCGGAATATAATAACCTTCCGAATTAATATATTCGATAACTATTAATTATTCCCGATTATTAAACTGTATTAATTTTACTTTCCCGTATTAATCGGCGTATATAATAATTAATATTAATTTAATAATTCTTATTATAAAGCCGGTTTCGTCGAAATTTTATATATTTTTATCGATAATACCGTATTTAATTTTAATATTCGTAATTAATTTAAATTAACCCGAAATAACGTTTAAATCTTTATAAAAAGCTTTTTAATAATCGTATTTCCGATTTATTCGAATCGTTAATTTTAAATTATATCGAATATAACGCGTAACTTATTTTTTATTTATATAATCGTTATTATACGAATTTAATAAAAAATTAACTATATTTATAATATAACCTTTTATCGGAAGTATTCTTCGGATATTTAAATCGATTATATAATTTTTAATTATTTTTTCTTTAATCGGATCGAGTTTTCGTTATATTATACCTTTATTATAATTAATTCATCGGCCGGTAATTTGAACGCGTAAAATAGTATTAAAAACGTTATATAATTTCGCGATTATTAATATAAAAATTTTTCGCATTATATTACGTATCGTTTAAATTATTAATTATAACCTTTATTCTTTAAAAGTTTAAATCTAATAATTATAAAATTATTATATATTAAAGTTTAATAAATTAAAAAAGTGTAATAAATTAACCGTTTAGGGATTTTAATCGTTTAGTAATAAACCACGTTACTAGTTTTTGTAAAACGTAATAAAATTTAATTACTTTTTTAAAATAATAAAAGGTTTATTATATAATATCGGCCGCGGAGGAATTAAACGATTATATATTCCGAAATTATATTTTCTTAATATATTTTTATAAATTTATAATAAAAAACACTACTTCGGGGAAATATATATATTTCACGATTTTAAGTCTTTTTCTATTTAAAAAAAATATAATAAATTAAAAAGTAAGTTTAATATTACCCGATATATAATATTATATAAATAAAACGAATTAAAGCAGTAAAAAAATATATAATAATATGGGAAAACGTTATATTAATATCGATAATTTTTATCGATTTTATTATTAGCTTTTTTACGGTTTTTACTGTAAATACTCTATAAAAAATAACAGGATACGATATTTACGATTCGTTATTAATAGTAATTTACTATTTAATTAAAAAAATATTATTAATTCCCGGTAATGCTCGATATACGGTATTAAAATAAGCTATAATTTTAATGCGTATATTTTAATTAATAGATTAAAGTTATTTAAAAAGGATTATTTTTAACCGAGATATAAAGTTTATATCGGATTTTTAAAAAAGGTTTTAAAATAACGTAGTTTATAAGTAACTCGGCTATATAAGTAACCCGCTTACTTAAAATACTATTTAAGATTTTAAATACGAATATTTTAATAATAACTTATTTAATTAATTAATTCTTATTGCTATTCTCTTTATTAAATGTTTTTATAACCTTTTAATAAATTCGCGTATTATAACTAGTTTTTCCGTTAGTATTATAACGCCGTTCGCGTAGTTAAGCCCTTTTTAATCTAACCTTTTCTTAACGAACTTTAACCTATTCCTACTTTATTATTTAGTTTTCGTTTAAGATTTCTTAATTTTCGTAATTAATAAGTAATCTTTTAAGCCGTAAGTACTTTTTTTTAATTTTTTAACGCCGACTTAGCTTTTTATTTACTTTTTAAAATACTATAACCTTATTTTTTATAATAGTAAGTCGATATATAACCTTTTATGCCCCTTTTATAAAATACTTAATTCCGGTTAAAAGAGATATTAAAAAACTATTTTAATAGCGTATAATCCTGTTTTTTATATATTTAAACTATAATTAAGCTTCGATTAAATTATTTAACGTTTTCAATTCTTAAATTAAAAGTAAACCCGAAAAGCTTCCCGGAAGGGTTAATATATATAATTTAATATTCAATTATAAAATTATATAATCCGTATTAAAAAAAACGAATCCTGCTTTTCGGAAACCTTTTATAATATTTAATTCGGTTATAAAAGTAAAAAATACTTTATAGAAAGCCGGGAAGAAATCCTTTTTCGAAATATAAATTATATACGCCTTTATAAAATCCTTAATTACTAACCTATACGCCTTTTTTAATAGATTAAAATAGCTTATATCGAAAAGCTAAAGTCTATATAATAAATAAAACAATATATAAAATATAATAATATTATTTTTTTATAACATAATTCGAAATCGGTCGAATAGTAATTTTTATACTTATTTATAATTAAAAAATAATATACACCCGAAAAACGTATTTTTATAACCTAATTAAAATACTAAATTTAATTTAAGCTAATTTTATTTATAATCCAGCCGTTATTTAAAACTAAAATAACCTAATCGGGCGGAAATAAACTATTTTCGGTTTAAAACGAAAGGTAATATTTCCCCGTAATAATAATAAACGGCGTTATCGCTTAACTAAAAAAATTAATATTTTAAATAATTATAAACTATTCCCGGTTTCTTTATTACGTTTATTTAAGTTTTATACTTTTTTTAAAGTTCGTAATTATTATTTATAATAAAATTTAGCTTCTTATAAACTTTATTTCGTCGAAGTTATAAATATTTAACTTTTAAATTCCGTATTTCGCGATTATATTCCGTATAAAATCGAATTACTTTTTATATATATTTAAATCTTTATATTTAACTTTTTAATAATCGATTCGACGATTAAAACGCGTCCGAAGTTTTTTTCGTTATTGTACGAAATTCGGAGCTTAATAAACTTTAACGGGTAACGCGTTATAATCGCGTTATAATCGGTTAATTATATCTTTAATAGTTTATATCCGGAAAAGAAAACATTACGTATTTAGTTCGAGTATATATTTAATAATTAATAACTTTTTTAAATTTATAAGCTTTCGCGATTTAAATCGGGTTTCGGTTTTAATAAGTTTACTGTTTATTTTATTACGTAATATCGATCGGGGATAGTTATAAATAAAAGTAGCGCGTTAAATACTTAGTTTTAAGTTTTTTTTAATAATTTAAATAATTAAAATAATCTGGGTTTCTTTTTAAGTAATAACCATTTTTAATAGCGGGAGAATATATAAATTAAGTTAAAACGCGTTAAATACTATTTTAAGTAAGCGGGTTACTTATACGGCCGAGTTACTTATAAACTACGTTACTTATAATATAAAGTTAATGTTTACCGCCGTATAGTACCTATAAATTAATAGTTTTATAGAACGAAAAAACTAAATAATAGAAATTGCGTTACGGTATTAAGTATTTAAATATTTAAAATTAAATTAGCTAGAATTAATCCCTTTTTTTAATAGAATTTTAATAACGTATATTCCGAATTAACGAAGTTTTTAGTATATAAATAATTATTCGGAATAAAGTTATTAAGACCTTTTAATTTTTATAATTAAAATCGATTTTTAAATATTACTTAAATAAAGGAATTTCTCTTTTACTTTAAGTAAAATACAGCGTTCGTAATAGATTTCGTAATTATTCGAATAAAATAATTATATAATATAAAGTATAAAGCAGTTAAATTCGTAGTAAACAACGAAGTTTTTATTCGATTATATAAAGATTATAATTTATTAAAAAAGCTTAATAAGAAATTCTTTTAATAACGTTTAAGTTTATTTAAAATTATTAAACGAATTAATTAATTAGTATATAAATTTAATTTATTAAAAGAAATGCGTATTTACCCGGTAATAAGTATTAAGTACTTTTCTTTAATACCGGACGGAGCCGATTTATAGAATAAACGGTTATTATTACCGGGACCGTTAATTAATAAGTAAAATACGTTAAAAAATAATATATACGAAATTAAAATTATTTTTAATTATCGGGTAAAAAAGTACGGTTTTAATTACTTTATTAAATAAAAAGGGTATAATTATAATTCGAATATTTAAAAGAACGAAAAGAATTTTAAAGGATCGCTGGAATTAATCGATAAGTACTGGTTACATAAAGGAAAAAAACCGGGTAATTTATAATTAAGTATTAATAATAAAATAGTACCGGTCGTAAAACGAGGAAAAAAACGACCGAAAAAGGTAATTAATAAATAAGAAAATACTATCGTTAAACGCTTTCTTAAAAAACTAAAGAAAATAGTGTAATAAACTATATAAAAATAGAGATTAAATTAAAGATAACTTAAATTTTTTTCTGCCCCCGGTATTTAATATATAAGCCGCTAATAAAATTATACCGGAGGTAGATAAATAAATAAAATTAAATAAAAAAGAAGACCTACGTATATTTAATAGAACCCTTTAGTTATATATAATTAAAGCTTAACAGTTAAATAAGGTTTTTCTCTTTTAAAATAATTATTATTTATTATATTCCTATATATTATTACGAAGTGTACTAAATACCGTAATATAATATTATATTAACTATTTTATTTAAACGTTTTTATTTAAAGAAAAGTATAATTAAATGTTTTTATTTAAATTATATTAACTTAAAAGGAATGGGGTTCGTTTATAACGGTAAAGTAACGATTTTTATCGATATAAACTTATTTAATAAACGAATTTAAAAATTTTTAAACGATTCGCGAACTATATTATAACGATTACGTATAATAATTTCGTAGCGTTTTTTATGCGTTACTCGATAATAACATATTATATTAATAGATATATAAAGTATCCGTAATTAAGCGATATTAATTACGATAAATTAAATTCGAAAAAGGAATACTTTTAATATTAATCGATCGTTTTAAAATATACTTTATACTTATAATAAAAGCCTTTGCTATAAGTTATTTTATATTAAAAGATATTATACGTGATAATAACGTATTATTTAGATTTATTTAATATAAAGTCCGTTATATTTACGTAATAAAATCTTTTACTCCCGGTAATTCTAATTAGGCTTTAATAGTATATATAATCTAATTAAAAATATTTGCGGATATTAAAATAATTTTATATGCTTTAAAGATTTTTATAAATCCTATAACGTAGTTTATTATTAAACGATTAATATTACTAAACGATTAACTTATTATACTTTTTTATCTTATTAAACTTTAATATGTAATAACTTTATAATTAGTATATTTAAATTAATTAAAAAATAAAGGTTATAATTAATAGTTTAAACGGCGCGTAATAATATATAAAAGTTATTTATATTATTAATTACGAAACTATACGAAGTCTCTTATTTTATATTACGCGTTCGAATCGCCGGCCGATAAATATATTACGAACAAAGCGTAAAATAATAAAAACTCTGTGGGGTTCCCTTCACACTGTCTCAGTATAACGATAATCGTTCCTTCCGGAACGATTAATATTAATTTATATAAGTAAATAGTTCGTTATCCTTAGATAAATAGTAATCTATTTTTATTGCATATCCTTTTCTTAACCTATAGTTTAATTTTAATATATAGTAGTATCTTTAGGCCGCACCTAGGGATTATTAATACTAATTTTATACAATTTTAATATTAGTAATTAATTAATCGTTTCTATTAATTAAGCATAGCCGCTGGACGTAAGTCCGAAGGGTTAACGTTAGCCGTAAACGATTATTAATTAACTTCTTCCTTTATAGTCTATAGCCTATTAAGAGTAGGATATCGATTAATAACAGAATTTATTTACTATAAAAATAAGCTCGTTAAAGTATATTAAATAACGGACTTTATAAACGATAATAATAGTAACGGAATAACGAGCGATAACCTAGTAAAGATTCGATCGTTCTCTATTAAGATCTATAGATTATCGGTAGGTTTAATTATATTTACCGTTAATTACCTTTTTTTATAGCGAACCAGAACTATTTATTTTGAATTTATTAAAGACTTTATTAAGTATATCGATAAATAAGTAGACCTACCTTTTATTTTCCGGCTTATTAAATTTATTAGTTACGATATAACCTTAAAAAGAGTAACGATCCGTTTTAACGAAAGGTTAAAAAGCAGTCCGAAAAGTAATAAGTTATTAATAGTTCGACCGTCGTATAAATATATACCTTTAAAGTTAGCCGACGAAGAGTCGTTTAAAAACTAATTAATTTTATTTTTTTTATTACTGTTTTTATTAATTTAACGATAAAGAATAATTATTTAGAATAAGCGTAAATAAAAAGTATTTAAAGTATTATTATTAATAAGATTAATTCCCGTAAAGCTTATTTTAATCCTAGTTATAAATCTTTTTATCGAGGATTTACTTAGTTTATTTTCTTTTTAAAACGGTTTAAAACTAGATAACGATATAGTAAGAAACGACGATAATCGTTCCGGTAAAGCCGGAACGTTTAGTAATATTAGTAATTAAGTACGAATTAACGAAATAGTCGTAACGATAATAATAACTATAAATACTTTAAATAATACTATAAATAATTTCTTTAAATCTATATCGTTTATAGTACAGTTAATTAAAAAGAAGTCCGATTTATAAAGATTAAACTATTAATAAAAGCTTATTAGTATCGGTTATTTTATATTTAACGTCGATATTTATTATAACGATAACGATTACGTTACTATAAGCTTTAACGTATATTAACGTAATATATATTCGTTTTTTGTAACTATTTATAATAATATAAGCGACGATCGTTAAAAAGAGTATATCTTCTTAATTAATTTCCGTTAATAATTAAAAAGAAACGTATAAGTATAGTATAATTCTTTCGACGACGGTATAAAAATACTAATAAAAAATAATTTAAACTTTTATTTTATAAAATTAAAAGCTCGTTTTAAAATCTTAAAAATAAAAGCTTTACGAAATCTTTAAAAGATGGGATTCACAGTAACCATAATTTCAAACGGATAATTAATTCGTTTATAAGCCTTAAAAATCGTCCGTAATTATAAAATAATATAAATAAATAAACCAGTATAGTATAACGCTATAATTTAAAATAAGCTGTATCCGGAACTGTAATAATTAATTATTTATCTATAAAGAGGGGTATCTTTTAACGATTTTTTTATTTATCTCGAAAAAAAAACCTCGATATATAAAAAGACGTTATTATATAAGTAAATAAACGGAGCTTCGTTCTTTAAACCTAGATCGATAGGCTTATAATTATTATAAAGCGATATCTTTAAAAACGTTATAAAAGCACTATTATAAATAAAAGCACTCTTAGCCTTAATAATTAATATTATTAACGACGGAGTATTTTAAAGACGTAACGACGTAAACTAAATTAAAAGTAATATAGGATTTCGTAACGGATATAACCGAAATAGTTATAATAACCGCGGAAGCTTTAATAGTTATAAAGGCTTTAATAACTACAGAAAAAGTTATAAATTAAGTAGATATAATAATCGTAACGATTCTAATTATAAACGTACCTTTAATAATAAAGATTAATTCTTTAACGGACAACCTTTTAAAGGCCGAAGCTTCGGTTTTCGTAATCGAAGCGATAAAAGTCGAAGTCGTAATAGATTCCGTCGTGAATTTAAACTTTATTAACGTACGTATAAACGATAAGTTAAACGAATTTTTTAATAAATAGTATATAGTAACGAAAAAAAGGAAGTATTTATCGATAAAAACAATTTAAATATTAATAATTAAAAAAAAGAATTAATAAACGAAAGTTACGTATTAATTAACGAAGTAATTAACGAAAGTAAGGAATAAGTATTTATTAATTACGATAATAAAAAAGATATTACTATTTATAAAGTTAAACTAAAAAGTAATAAAACGGAAACGCCCGTTACACTTAAAGTTATTAACTATAAAAAATATAACGAGAATTATTTAACGAAATTAAAGCTTTTTATATATATATATATTAATAACTATATTAACTTTAAATTAAAAGTATAAGGTTTACACGTTAAAAAAGTATAAAACTTATTAAACCTTTTAATAATATTTAATCCGTTATATAATAAATTATACGTAACCGAAAAACCCGTTAATAATAAACTTAAAGTTATAATAATTTTAATATTAAAGCTTTACGTAATAAACGAAACGGACGAAAAAAAAGAAAGTAATTCCGACGAAACCGATAACGAAAAAGATTTCGATACCGTTAACGAAACCGACGATATAAAAAAAGTAAATAACGCGAACGAAGCTATAATCGAAATTAACGCGATAATTTAATTAAAAACGAAACTAAAAAAGTTATAATTATTAAAAGTAGTTTATTTAAACCTATATAACGAAAATATTATCGATTAAATAATTCGTTAAACTTATATTAAAATAAAAGTCTTTACGTTAAAAAATATAATTTAAATATACGTTAACTTTAAAGCTTTAATATTAATAGTAAATAAAGAATTCCTAAATAACGTTATAAGTAATTATATTATAATTACCGAAAAACCTTTTTTATATATAAAAATCGGAAATAAGTAAATACTTAACGAAAAAGTATACGTAACGTTACGGGTTATAAGTTACGATAAATAAGGTACGTAAAAAACTATCGAATTCTTTAACGACGTATAAATCGTCGATTATTTATTATTAAATATTTTAATAAAGATACCGTAATTAAAAGGATTCGGAGCGATTATCGATTATTTAAAACGATAATTAATATTAAAAGTAACGGATAATTTCTCGATATTAATCGAATTCGAAAAGAAACGATTATTTATAGTAAGAAAAGTAATCGTCCGAATTAAAACTATTATATTAATTAAATTAACGATATTAATCCCGGTATCGTTTTTAATTTTATTTAAAAAATTAAACAGTTTAAATAAGGATTATTTATTTACTGTATTAACGTTTTACGTAATAAACGCTTTTATATTTATAGAAAGCGTATAAATAATAATAATAATAAACGATACCGACGAATTAATAAAGCTGCGTTATAATATAAAAGTCGGACGAATTATTAACGTTTCCGACGAAAGCTATAATATAATATTATAAAAATAAATTAACGTAGTAAAAGCAGTAATAATACTTAACGAATCCGAAAATACCGAAAAAGGTAACGATAACCCTTATTAATTATTAAACGAATTCGAAATTAATAAGGCCGTTTATAACGCGCTATACCGAAACGAAGCGACGTCTAAAAAAATATAATCGGTAATACATAAAAATAAAGTTAAATAGAACGAGAAAATATCTTAATTAAAAATAAAAAAACTAAACGATATATTATTTATTAAAATAAAGTACAGTATTTACGTCGTAACTTTAAATAAGAACTTCGTATATAAAGCTTAAAATATATATTACGAATACGACGAGTTATAATTAAATAAAAGTATTATTAAAATACTAAAAAACGAGAAAATAACGATAGAATTCGTTAAAAGTTAATAAAATTAAAAAATTACTGTAGTTAAATACTTATTAGGATTAAAGATTATAAAGTACTCGACGATACTTTCGATTTTATATAAAAGTCCGGAAGATTTAATTAAATAAAAAAGTTAATACTGTTCGGATATCCTTTATTTATCGTTTAATACGTCGTTAAAAATAAACGAAAAGGAAGAGTCGTTATAAATTTTCGGCCGGTAAATAAATTAATAGTTCCCGATTTATACTTTTTTTAATAGCCGACGAAGTAATTATTTATATACGCAGTAAAAAATATATTACCTTTATCGACGGATTAAAGTTCTTTTATTAATTACTAATCGCCGATAAATATAAAAATCGAATAATAATTATTTTACTTAAAAGGTTCGAAGTATTTAACGTAGTATTAATAAGCTTCCGTAATTCCCCCGTTTTCGGTTAACGATTTTTCGATTAAAAATTTACCGATATACTTTTCGTTAAAGTATATATTAACGATATCGTTATTTTTAACGATACCGTAAAATAATACTTAAATTATTTTAAATAAGCGTTTTAACGATTTAAAGAAATCGGATTATTACTATTCCCCGAAAAATCGTTTATAAAATACTTAGTTATTCGTTTATTAAGCTTTATTATCGACGGAGTAAGTACGTTAACGTTAAATAGCCGCGTTAAAGCTATAATTAAGCTTAAAATACTAAATAAATTAAATAGATTAGAAAATTATATAAGTATAATAAGTTTTCTTTAAAAATATATTTTATAGTATTCTTAAAAAATCCTACTGTTTTAAAAACGAAAGATAAAGCTTTTAATAAAAAGGAAATAAAAAGGACGCTTTTTTAAAACCGTAATAAAACGAAAAAAATAAACGACGACTATTATTTACGAATTAATAAAGAGCGAAAAAGAAGTATTCTAAATCTTATAAAACTAGTTTATTAATACTTATTACTTTTTTTATTAAAACCCGAACGAAGTAACGTTTATTAAACTGGACGTATCGAAAAAGCGTAAATATAAAATAGTGATTTTTTACTTTTTTTCGGTATAGAACGGAAAAACGATCGATATTAATAGTATTAAACTTATTACATATATAAATAAAATATTAACGAAAATAAAAAATAAGTATTAAGTAATATAATTAAAAGTTTCGTATTTAATATAAGTATATAAAAAGAAACGGATCGAAATTTAATTATATACTTAATTAATATTAATCCTAATAAACTATTAAGTAACGAAAAAAGTAATTAATTAATTATTATTTAAATTAATCGATTTCGTTAAGAATAATTTAAAATTAATAATAGTTTTATTATACTTATTATATTATAAGCTCGACGTCCGATATATATTAAAACGTATTAACGTTATTCCCGATACTTTATTTAAGTTCCCGATAATATTTAACGCCGAAAACGACGAAATAATAAAAAACGAAAAGTCTTTAGTTTTAAACGACGTCGTAAACGATTTCGTATATATAATTTTTATAAACGTAAAAATAAATAAAGAATAAAAAATAAAATTCGTTACTAAATATAAAAAAAATAAAAAGTAAAAACGATTAATCGACGAACTTAAACTTTAATAAAATATAAAAAATAAAAAAAACTAAATACGAAATTAAAAAGTCCCGATAAACTTAGCTTTTAATACGAATTAATAAATAAATTATTATACTTTAAAAAGCTTTCCGGAGAACGAAAATTATACGTTCCGTAAAACTGTATAATAGAATTATTATCGGAAGCTTACGACGTTAAATACTATTTCGGTATTAAACGAATAATTTACGAACTAAAAAGCTTCGTTATTAAAAAACTAAGAAAATACGTCGAGATTTATATCGAATATTATTTTAATTATTATAATAATTAAAAGGATAACTAAAAAAAGATCGGTTTATTATAGCCGACCGAAAAATTAAAAATAACTTTTCGAAAATATAACTTAAAACTTTATCGTCGGATTACCGAAGGTATTAACGATTAATATTTTATAATAAGTAACAGGATTTAATAACGTAAACGTTATATTAACGATAACTTATTAATTATTAAAAAAGAAAATGTTTATATTTAAATATACTAAATATACCGTAAAATAATAAGCGAACTTAATTATAATAACGTTATTACTTTACGATTAAGGCGTTTTAAAAAAGGTAATATCCGATAAGGATTTAAAGTTTACGTTTATATTTTAATAAACGTTTTAAATTAAGTTAAAGACGAAATTAGTTATTAGTATAATATAGTACAGATAAATAAACGGATAGAGTAAGAAAATAAACTTCGAAGTCGATATAACCGTACAATTTTATATTATAGCGTTAAAAACCTTTTAAATTTAAATACTCTTAATATTATAATTTAATTTTAATAACGTATTTTTTACCGTGCTAAAAAAGTCGTTAAACGAAGTCGTTTATAGTTTTAAATTTAAAAGTATATTATTAATTATAGAAATGTTATTAAAGTAAATCGATTTCGATTTAATAAAACGTATATATTAATAAAAAGTTAAAGTAGTTATAAATTTCGCCGTCGATATAATAAAAATTAAATATAATAAAATAAAACGATACTATAAATTCGAAGTAAGCGACGAAGTATACTTTCGTTTTAATAAAGGATATAAGTAAGCTACCCGGAAACAGGTTACTTAAATAGTTTTAATAAAAAGTAAAGCCGTTTATTATATTAAAACGCGTTAACGATCTAGTTTACGAACTTAACTTTTTACGATTATAAAAAGTATATAAAGTTATATCGATAACGTATTTATATTTAGTATTAAAAAAGGGCGACCTTTTCGGGAGAATAAGATTATAATTAACGAAAATAATCGTTAAAAGCGATAACGAATAATAGTAATCCTATAAGATTAAAAAATTAATTAATAAAAAAATAACGAAAGTAACCGGATAGCTTCGATTAAAATATTTAGTGTACTAAAAAAATACGCCGTATTTTTCGATTAATAGTACTTACGCAAAGTATTAATAGAAAACGCTACCGAATTAATAGAATAATACGATAAATTATATAAGTTATCGTTAAAAGAATTATAAAGAAACTAACGCGATATAACGGATAAAAGTACCGTTACTTTTAATAACGATTTCGGTATTTTAAAGATAAATAAAGTATAAATAAATAAACGAACGAGATTAAAAAAAGTAATCGAAGCTTTTATATAATCTCGTCGCGTTAATTAATATTAATAAGTATTAATCTGTTTATAATAAATTACGGTACTAATTTGATTTATAATAAACTTTACGTACTTATTTTAAACATATAATTTATTACTACTTTAATTATAGTACTTATATAAATTTCCTTTTTTAAAAGAGCGAATTTTTAAACCCTTTAACGGATTAAATAAAAGCGAATAATTAAAACGAAGATTCTTATAAAACGACCGAAGCTAATTAAAAATATTATAGTATAGTTAATAAAGTTAATAATAATATCGTAACGTATAAAGTAATAATTAAAAATAACGATCTTCGTAAAGTAATAAATTAAGAAACCTTCGTTATAACTTCGTATAAAATACTATTAATCGGAATAATTAAGTTTAAATAATAAATCGAAGCTCGTCGATTAATCGGAAGATTAAAGTAATAACTTATTTTTATATTATTAAGCCCCGAGCCCGAAAATTAATAAAATTTCGTCGAATTTATTAAACGTAAAGAAATTAAAAACCTGTAAGCGAATATATTCCCCGAAAAAATAAAGAACGAAGTTAACGAAAAAATAAGCCCGTAACTTAATTTATTAATACGATTATAAAGCGAAGATATAGATTTTATCGTAAGATATAAAAATAATGTAAAAGTTATTTTTAATAAAATACCTAAATAAAATATAAAGTTAATAATAACGACGATTAATTAAAGATTATAGAATTTAAACGATTTCGCCTTATTTAAAAACGTTAATAATACATTATCGTATTAATAAAGTATACTAAAAAAGACGCTTATTAACGTATAGTTAAATAAGACGTTAGTAATTAAGGTAATAGTTATAATAATAGTACTATATAGTTAAATCGTAAATAATACGATTTATAGAAACGTAAAAGCGATATTAAAAACGATTAGAATATTTTATAATAATGTTTATTAAGTAAATATAAACTAGTTAATAAGCTTAGAAATACTAAGAGAAATAATGCTAGAAGTACTGCGAATTAACGGAAATATAAAAGAAGGATTAAGCGTTATACTTAAAGTAATTAAGTAAATATTAAGCGAAACAAGGTTAAAATAGATTACGTTTAAACTAAGTAAGTAAGTTATATTATAGTTTTAAAGATTATAGTACCGTTATACGAAGTTAAAGTGCGATAACGATATTTAAAAGGACTTAGATATTCTATTTTATTTATATAAAAGAGATATCGTAAAAGGAAATAAAGACTTCGAGTAATAAAGAAATAATATTGTTAGCGTACTCGGAACGACGAGAGTCTAAAATTTAATAATAGCTTTTATTATTACTCTTAATAAACTAAACACCGCGAATAAGATTTAAGCGGTTATAATAATTTAAAGCTTAATATATTTTTTTATTAATTTTACTACCGAACTAAATACTATAAACGATAACGACGATATAAGCTAAAAGCTAGTAAACTTAAACTACGTAATTAACGAATACGAATTATTAATTAATAAAAATACGGACGATATCGAAGAATTTAATAATTAATACGTTATTAACGAAATCGAATTTACTAAAATAAATAACGGAATAAAGAATTATAAAAGTAAGTATAATTAAATCGTTAAAGTAATTAACGACTTTATTAAGCTCGTCGTAAAAGCGAAGTTATTATTAAAAGCATATTAAATTAATTACGATAAGTTATAAGCTAACTACGATAAGATATAATAAGTAATAAGTAATATAACCGACCGTATAAATAAATTAAAAAATAATTAACGAACCGAATTATAAGCGGCCTTAACTTTTTTATTACCGATCGTCGTATAAACTTAAAGGTTTAACTTAATAAAGGTAATACTTACGAATACTATAATAAACGGAACGCTAAAGAGAGGCTATAAAAAACGATAAGGCTCCGACTTTTTCTTTTCGTTATCCGTTTTTAACTTTATTAAAGTAAGAAAGCAATAAATAATAACGGGTATTACGAATAAAACGAAATTAAGAGGAAACGAATAATAACGAGTATAATAATACTTTATTTTTTTATATTAATTTCTTAGAGTCGAAATAATTATATTATTATTAGTAATATAAAGCCGTAATATGTATAATACGATTAATCGTTTAAAGAACGATCACGTCTTTTTTTTAGGAAAAGGGAGGTAGAGGGTTCCTTTTATACTGTTTTAGTATAACGATAATCGTTCCTTCCGGAACGATTAATATTAATTTATATAAGTAAATAGTTCGTTATCTTTAGATAGATAGTAATCTATCTTTATTATATATCCTTTTTTTGATTTATAGTTTAGTCCTGATAAACTCGATCCGATTAAAAAAGAAGTTATTCGGAATTAAATAGTCGATTTAAACGACCGAAGAATACTTTTTAATACTCGTTATATTATAAATATAATTAATATTCTATTAAATTCGCGGAATAGCGAGTATATAAATAAATAATAAATTACGCGATATATTAAACGTAATCCGGATTTAATAATTCGAATAAATCGGAAATATAATTATTAAAGAGTTTTTTATAAAGATTTAAATATTATTTTTAATTAATTTAAATTAATTATAAATATTAAAGCTAAATACGGTATCGTTAATAAAAATATATAGAATTTCGACGAGACCGGCTTTATAATAAAAGTAATCGGGTTTATATTAATCGTTATACGCGCCGATTAACGTAAAAAAATAAAATTAATATAACTTAATAATCGGGAATAATCGATAATTATTAAATATATTAATTCGTAAAGTTATTATATCCCGCTATTTTTAATCGTTTAAAGTAAATATTACTTTACGAATTAAATTACCGAATACGAATTACTAAGCGATTAAGTTATTAAATTAATTTTTAATAAATAAACCGATAATAAAATAAGCGTAAATTAAATTAAGTATTTTAATTAATATACCCGATCGTTAAAAAAGGGTCGATATCGCTTTTTAATTATTAATAACTACGAAAACTATATATTATTAAAATTCGATAATTATTATAAAGTTAATAATATTATTACTATTAGTATACTTCTTTACTTTTTTTATTTATTTTAACTATTAAATATAAGGCTTTATTCGCCTTTAAAACGTATATATTCGAAAAAATCGAAGGTTTTATTAAAATATTAATAAACTATATTATAAAAACCGAATTCTTTATAAGGTTTAAAGCTTTACATTTTAAAGTTTTTAATAAAAATAATATTTGATTTAGATTCCGCGCTTTTAATTTAGTATTTTATAATCTAAATAAAGTAATTAATAAACTAAATATCCGTTTTCGGACGCTTTTACTTATTTTATTACGTTTAAGGATAGTTAATACTTATAACCTTTAAATACTATTTAACTTTTAATAAGCGAATAAATATTTTACTTTTATTAAAAATAAAAGTTTTAATTATTAAAAAAACTTTTTAATACCGATTTTATAAGCGGTAAACTAAATAACGAAGGGTATAAAAATAATAGCTTATAAAATAATTTTAATACGCGATTAAATAGGTATATTATAAAAAGCTAATTTAATACTTTTTAAGCGCCGGAAAGCTTTAAAACAGCGAATTTAAAATAAAGGACTTTTATTTATTAAAAAGAACTTAAAACTACTATCCGAAAAATTAAAAAGGAAACGTCCAGCGAATAATAAAAGCGAAAAAAGGGGTCCGTTAAAACGGAGGGCAGGCTATAAAAAGCGTTATAATATATACGGCGAAACCGGCTATAATACGCGAATATATAAAATAAAGGTAGAATTAAATAATAAATCAGGTAACGAATAGTTTTAATTAATTTAAAGCGTTATAAATAAAATAATTTATATAATAATATTAAGAAATGCCGAGGGTTAATCGTTTAGTAATATTAATCGTTTAATAATAAACTACGTTATATTAATATCGATAATTTTTATCGATTTTATTATTAGCTTTTTTACGGTTTTTACTGTAAATATTTTATAAAAAATAATAGGATACGATATTTACGATTCGCTATTAATAATAACTTATTATTTAATTAAAAGAATATTACTAATTCCCGGTAATGCTCGATATACGGTATTAAAATAAATTATAATTTTGGTACGTATATTTTAATTAATAAATTAAAGCTATTTAAAAAGGATTATTTCCGACCGAAATATAAAGTTTATATCGGACTTTTAAAAAGGGTTTTAAAATACTTACGATATAAAGTTAATGTTTACCGCCGTATAATACCCGTAAATTAATAGTTCTATAAAACGAAAAAACTAAATAATAGAAATTATATTACGGTATTAAGTATTTAAATATCCAGAATTAAATTAGCTAAAGTTAATCCCCTTTTTTTAATAGAATTTTAATAACGTATATTCCGAATTAACAAAATTTTTAGTATATGAGTAATTATTCGGAATAAAGTTATTAAAACCCTTTAATTTTATAATTAAAATCGATTCTTTAAATATTATTTAAGTAAAGGAATTTTTCTTTTACTTTAAGTAAAATACAGCGTTCGTAATAGATTTCGTAATTATTCGAATAAAACGATTATATAACGTAAAATATAAAGCGGTTAAATTTATAATAAGCGACGAAGTTTTTATTCGATTATATAAAAGTTATAATTTATTAAGAAAACTTAATAAGAAATTCTTTTAATAACGTTTAAGTTTATTTAAAATTACTAAGCGAATTAATTAATTAGTATATAAACTTAATTTACTAAAAGAAATACATATTTACCCGGTAATAGATATTAAATACTTTTCTTTAATACCGAACGGAGCCGACCTATAAAATAAACGGTTATTATTACCGGGACCGTTAATTAATAAGTAAAACTGTTGGAGTTATTACGGCGCATATAGAGACTAGAGGGGCTCTAAGTACGCCACTTGTGGCTGTACGCATACGCCAGAAAGAGAAATGCGTAATGTGCTTAGAATAAATAAGAGGGAAGCGCGTATTAAGCTTAAAAATAAAAGGTTAAAAAAAGCTGTTAGTATACTATTAGGGCACTGTTAAATTGCCGTTATAATACCGGGCACCCTTACGGGTATAATATAAAAGATAAGTACGTAGTTATAAAGAATAATTACGTAACTACTTTTACGGACGCTCTTTTATTATATAAAGGAAGACTCCCTCCTCTTTTTTTATACTTTAAAATAGCTAAGTAATAAAGTAATAATAATAACAGTATCTAAAGACTAACCCGCTTTATTATATAGTAGTATTTCTGGATTACTCTTTTAAACGATAGAGTAATTACTAATCGTTATTTAATTTAATCCCTGCTTTACTATTATATTTAGTAGTAATTAATATAGCGAAGGCACCTAATTAAGCAGCTTTTAATTAAACTTAATTACTATTATAAAAGAAGCTGTTATAAACTTTTAATAATTAATAAAAAAACTCTTTAAGTTTAATAAGAATACTTTTTATTTTTTCGTTTTTAATTATTAAAAAAAAGGTTAAAACATTTATAATTAATTTTTAAAAAAATAAGCATTATTCGAAACGATACGAGTTCAACTTTTAAAAGAATAAAAACTTTCCGAATTAATACGAATAAACGAATAAAAAGTTTATAAGGCTTATAAAAATAACTACTATAAATTAATAGCGCTTACTATAAAAGTAAGCGTATTACACGTTTATAAAAAGTAATATAACGCCGCGAATATTAAAAAAGAGCGGTAAAAACCGTAAGTAACGTATTATTTTAAAGTAAAGGTAAAAGATTTATAATAAAAGTTATAAAAAGCTTAAAAACTTTTAAAAAGAAAAAAAAGTAGCCGGAAAAGCTGGATTAATCGGGATTTCTTTAAAAGATTAATAATATTAAAAAAGTTATTTATTCGTTTATAATTAAAAATAAACTTAATAAAAAAAAGGTAAAAAGATTAAAAAAATCCCTCCGTTATAAAAATAAGCTTTAAAAAACTCCGGATTCGTCGGATTTAAACTTTAATAATTTAAACGAAGGCTTAAAAAGTAGTAAAAGAAAGCTACGGGTAAAAAAAAGCCTTAAATATACCGGTTTAGTATTATTAAAAAAACCAGTTAAAACTGAGTTTAAATAAAAGTTTTTTTTAAGTTCGATTTAAAAAAACGATTAAAAAGTTTAAAGAATTAAAATACTTATTATAATAACTTTATTTTAATAATAAAATATATAAGCATTTTTATTAATATATACTTTTTCGATTAAACCGAAAAAATGCTCGTTTCGATAATTTAAAATATATCGGAAAAACCCGTTAAAAAATTTATACGAATAATAAAGAAAAGTACTAAAATTATCGATAAATTAAATTCTTTATACAGCGAAATAAAAACTATTAAAAAAGCGTTTATTAATAAAGTATTAATAAAATAAAAGTACGATAATAAAAATATAATCGTATTTTTTTCCGAGTAAAATAAAAAGCTAATTAATTACTTCGAATATTTATTAACGGAAATTATAAAAGTAATAAAGGTTAATTTATTTTTTAACATTACGAAAAAAGTTAAATTTTAATATTAAAAGATATTAACGTTATTACGTTACTATAAAGCTTTTTTAATTTTCGTAATAAAAGACTTTATCGTTTTTTAGAAAGTTTAAATATTTTAAAAGAATAAAAACTTTTATAATACCCGAAGAAAAAGTAAAAATTATAAACGCAGAAAATTTATAAAAAACCTTCCCCGGATAAATAAAGATAATAATCTTTTATATTTTAAATATAAAAAATATAGGTATAACTATAATAAAAGATTATTCGAAAGCTGTTTTTAATATAAATTAAGTAGCGAAAAGCAGTATTAATAAAAGTATTAAGGTATAAAATATAACGCGAAGCCTGCTTTAAAAATACGGAAATACGAATAACGACTTTATTATTTATTTTATAAAAGTAATTAAAGCAGAAAATCCAGCCGAATTTAACGGACTTATCCGGTATTACCGTAAAAAGCGGGAAGATATAAAAATTATATATCCCGGATACTTTAAAGTACCGAAAACGGCGGATTCCTTTAAATAATTAAAAAAGAATTAAAAAAATGAATCCGACGATAAAAAATAAGTATTATATATATACTCCGGTAAATTACCGAATATTAATAAGTTCTTATAGGATTTAAATACTGATATTAACGTAATTAACTTTATAAGTATTTTCGTTAAAAGTATAATAATAAATATTTCTAACCGAAACTTTAAAATTAATACCGGAAAAAAGCTAATCGTTATTATTTATATAAGTACGTTTCGATAGAACTTTATAAATAAAAAAGAATCTACGGAAATTTAAGTATAGTTTAAATTATTAATTAAAAGCTTTCCGTTTAAAATAATCTCCGGTAAATAATAGTATAAAGGCGGTAGTTACTTAAAAAACACGAAGTTAATTTTTTAAAGAAAACTAATCGCTTAATTCGATGTTTATAAAAAGGGTTCTTTTTACTTTATTTAATATAACGGGAGGAGGTTAATATATTTATTAATAAAGTAATAATTAGTTACGTTAGTAAAAAGCTTTAAAAAAAGAACCGGTTATAGTATAAACGTTTATATTATTTAAGGCACGATCGGTTAATTAAAACGATTAAAGTTATAAATAGTATTAACTTCGTAAAAAAAGAAATTAAAAAGTTACACTGTATTACTTATAATATAACGAAAATTTAAAAGTTTATTTTAAAGGAATTATAATACTTAGCTTAGTATATCGGAGAAATTATTTAGGTAAATATAAACTAAATTCGGCCTGTATTTATCGATAAGAAATTATACTTTTCTTTTATAATCGACGTTTTTAATTATAAAAAGCGTTATAATAATTATAAAAAAAAGGATAAAGTGTTTTAAAACTTTATAGGCTACTTAAATTAATTAAGTACTAAATTAACTTTTTAATTAAAAGATTACTTCGGCCGTTAAAAGATAATTAAAACGTTAAAATTAAATAAAGGTTCTAAATTCGGCTTATTAATAATTTAGGATTATTATATTAAACGTAAAATCGACCTGGTTACTTTAACCCTGTATAATTAGTATTAAAATAGTATAGTAAAGCGGTATATACGATCAGTATAAAACGAAACGAAAACTACGTATATATAATTAAAGATTTTAACGTACTTTTAATTATATATTTTAAGTATAATAGTTTATACTTTAAATAAAATAATGTAAACTACGGTAACGGTAACCCTCAACCAGATTTTTAAAAAAAGGGTAAGCTTAAAATCGATTAGACTAAATAGGTCGAAACCTGATTACCAAAAATTAAGAATTATCGGTATATACTATATTATACTTATCGACTCTAAAAAACGTAGTACGGCGGAAAAAATAAAACTTAAAAGAATAAAAGCAGTCTTCCTTTTTTATAAAAGATCGATAAATTATATTATTTAGTTAATAGACGGAAAGAAAATATTAATTATTTTATATATAATTTTTTACGAAAATATAAGAAAAGGAATCTTTACTATTAACTTTAAAAATATTATTCGATTATTACCGTTATATATATATAAAAAAGCTTCGATACCGAATAAAGAAAAAGACCTTAATTAAAACGAAATATTAAAATATAATTGAAAATAATTAAATAAATAACGAAGCCGGCGTTATTAAACGCGGAAAGCCCCGGAAAAAAAGATAAGACTTATATTTTACCGACGCCTTTAAAATATTCGTAATTAACGTATACCCGGACGATGTTTATTACGGAGTTAATAACAGCGAAGTAATAAACGATAATTATAAAGATTACCGAATTATTTACCCTTTAAATATAGCTATTTTTAAAATAAAGATAATAAAAAGAGAATTATTTTAATAAAACGTTACTTACGATTTAAATATAATAAATTATTATATAAATAAAGATTATTGTTATACGCCGCTTATAACAGGCCCCATTAGGGGGACTAATGCGGTTTATTAATGACATACCTAAGGCATATGGATATTAACTTATAAATAAGATAGCTGTCCACAGGGTTAGCAAAAAATCAGTGTGACTAATAACTAAGACTAATGACTAAGGTTAGTCAGTAACTAAAGTCAGATTTTAGTTAGGCTAGTGACTAAATTAGTCAGACTAAATTAGTCAGTGACTAAATTCACTTGATTTTAGTCAGGCCCCTAATTAAGACTAAGACTAAGGCCCTGAATTTTTTATGACTAATTTAGTCACTTTTTAGTCAATAAAATATTAAATATATATTTACTATTATTATTTAATATTACTTAAATAGTTATTATTTATAATCTAAATATATTATTTATTATTTTTATTATAATTATTTTACTTTTATAAAACTATTTATAAATATACTTTATATAATTATATAACGTTAACCTTTATTATTAAGATTATAATAAAAGTAACTTTAATTATAAAAAGTAAAGTATTAATAATTAATAAATATAATATAAATATAAATATTTATAATATAATATATATAAATTCTATTTAATAAACTATAATACTTTTATTACTTTTTATATTTAAAATTTATATTATTTATTATTAATATAAATTTAAAATATAACTTTTATTTTACTTTATAAATAAGATTTAAAATAAAATAAAATACATTTCTTTATTTAATAACGTTATTAACTAACTTAAAATAAATTATATATATTAAATTATATTTATAATATTATATAACTTATTTATTTACTTTTTTTATTTACGTTTTAATTATTAAAGTACTTTTTTACTTTAAAAAATTATAAAGAATTACAGTAAATGAATTTTAATTAAAATAAATTACTCTAATTTATATACTTCGAACTATAAATCTAACCAAAATAGATTAATCCATACCCAATTTAAAAGGGGCTTTAAATAAGCCCCGAATGTATACCAATACCTAATTTCGTCTTTTTACGTATAATATAAATCCGATTTATCCAGCTTCTCTTTATTTTCATTTATTAATTTAATTAAAATTAAATGTAAATGAGGCTGGGTTTACTCTAAAATACGAGCCATTTCTTTTATTTCTTTATATTCGCTTTCGTTTTCTTCTTTTAATCTATTAAATAGCTCGGAATTACCCTGGCTACGTAATAAATTATTTAAAGTAATAGAAAGGTGTATATATTCGATCGGATTTTGTTGACTTTCGATTGCCTTTTTTATGTAATACATCGCTTTCGAAATATACATTAAATATAGCTAAGGATCGGTTCCCTAATATTTAAAATATTAAATTAATAAAATAAATTTATTAAAACTAAAAGAAAATTAATAACTTATATAGTAATTCACATTTTGTAAAATCGATTTATAATCGGTATAAATCGGGTGATTATACATATAATCTCTTTTAAAAAGAACGTCACTAAAAGAAAAAAACCGATAAATAATAGGGTGTATTTCGGTTGATTTTTCGCTTCGTAATTCGATAGGGTACCGGAAATCGTCGTATTAGGAAGTGTGAAATGTAGTAACAGTAAGGCTAAACATTATATTTATTTAATAAATAAATATAAGTAATAAAAGTAATAAAAGTAGTATATTTATTTAATAAATAAATATAAGTAGTGAAAGTAGTGAAAGTGGTGAAAGTGGTGAAAGTGGTGAAAGTGGTGAAAATAGTGAAAGTGGTGAAAGTGGTGAAAGTGGTGAAAGTGGTGAAAGTGGTGAAAGTGGTGAAAGTGGTGAAAGTGGTGAAAGTGGTGAAAGTGGTGAAAGTAGTGAAATGTTATTGTATAATACAGAAAGAAAAATATTATAGAGAGGAAATCTCTTAATATATATATATTTCACTTCGTAAATAATTTAAAACACCTTAATAATATAAAACAGTATTTAAAACACACTAATAATATAAAACAGTATTTAAAACAGCCTAGTAATATAAAACTATATTTAAAACATACTAATAATATAAAACAGTATTTAAAACATACTAATAATATAAAACTATATTTAAAACATACTAATAATATAAAACAATATTTAAAACACACTAATAATATAAAACAGTATTTAAAACAGCCTAGTAATATAAAACAGTATTTAAAACAGCCTAGTAATATAAAACAGTATTTGAAACACACTAATAATATAAAATAGTATTTAAAACAGCCTAGTAATATAAAATATAATATAAAATATATTAATAATATAATACTTTATTAATATTTTAATATATAAAGACTCTTAATTCTCCTTATTCTTTTCACTTTTTTTATTCGTGCTTTATAACTTTTGAATTTAATTACTTATATTTATTATAAAATAAATATTTTTATTTATACTTTTACTTTTATATTTATATTTACACTTACACTTTTACATTTTATTAATTAAATATAACGTTGACCGTTATATATATTTATTTAAAATGTCTTCGTACGGATCCGATAACGACTCCTTTTTACCTACTATCCGATTTCGAAATACGAACCAGAATACGTCTTTTTCGAATAATTCGGATAATTTATCTGATTTTATTTCTGATAACCCTTTTTAAGATAACGAAATCGATAATAACGACGAAAATACCGATTCTGCCCCCGAGTCTTCGGTTAGCTCTTTACCGAAAAAAGAAATTTATAATAATCCGAATTATAAATTAAACGACGATATTAATACGATTTACGTAATTAAAAACGGTTTATTTAAACGCTTTTTATTACCTATCGAATACGGTAAAGACCGAAAAGTATAATGTTACTGTACAACGTAAACTTTTTTATTAATTATTTATTTTAAGAATTAAATACTAATTAATAAATAGATGTAACTAGAAAACTGAGCTTTATTTATTTTCTTTTAATTCATTAAATTTATCTCGGCATTATAAACAAAAGCACCCTATTATTACTTATAATTTAAAATCTGAAAAAACAAGAGAAAAAAGTAAGTAAGGTTATTATAATTATAATTATAATATTATATTTACTAATTAAATATTTAATTATAAAACAAAACGAATTACTTACGAATATTTTCCATTTAGCTACTCGAAAGCGAGCCCGAAATAATTCAGACGCTAAATTAAATAACGACGTTATTTATAATAAAGTATTACACTTTATTATCGAAAATAACCTTTCGTTTAATATAATTAATTCTGATTCTTTTCAGAATTTAATAACTTATTTTAAACCGTAAGTTATTTTATTAATAATAACGATAATTATTTAAAGTATTTTATTAATTAATTTTATAACTATAGAGATTTAATTATAAATCGAAAAAAAATACGTACGATCCTCGAACGCGACTTTATTAAATATTTAAATATATTTAATAACGAATTACGAAACCAACTTAAAAACAACGGGTTTTTAAATCTTACTTTCGATATTTGGACTGTAAATAACTAAATTTTGTATATGGGTGTTAATTTATCGTTTATTAATAACGATTTTAAATTAATATCGAAATTAATTAGTTTTAAACCGATTAATAATCACTATACCGGATTAAATATATTCGAAACCTTTTAAAATGTATTACATTTATACGAAGGGATTTCTATCGAGAATATATTTAAGTAAATTACTTTATTTTATTAAATTATAACCTTTTAACTAATTAATAAATAATATTACGCACGATAACGCATCGAATAATACTTCGTTTTTACAGGCCTTTTCTACCTTTTATTACGAAGAAACGAGAAAGCACTTTTATAACGATATTCGATGCGTTGCTCATATTATTAATTTAATAGTAAGAGATATTTTACGATTTTATATTTTATCAGAAAAAGAATCGAATAATATCTTTAACTATATAAATAATAATTTAAAAGACGAAAACGAAATCGGAGATTTAGGTAAGTAAAATATAATACTTATATTTTATATTTTATATATTATTAATAAGTATAAAATTTAATTAACCGGGTTCGACGAATTGTTATATTAATAAAATACAAAATCGAAATAAAAGACTTATTTATCGAAGGTATTAAAAGATTTACTACTGCCGGCCAGCTTTTAACAACAAAACGAAAAATTCCGTTAGGTATGTTTTTTTTTATATAATTATATTTAACGTTATTATTATTTAACGTTATTATTATTTAACGTTATTATTATTACTAATTTATTTAATAGATAACTTAACAAGATAGAATTCGACTCATTTAATAATTTCAGCTTTTCGACATTTTAAGCTGGTTTTAAATTATATAAACCGAATTACCGAAAACGCCGAATATAAATCATTATTTTTAAATGATGCGGACTGGTTATTATTATACGAAATCGAACGTATATTCGAAATATTCGTTAAACCGTTTATAAAATTACAAGGCGAAAAATATACGACTTTACTAACGAGCCTTTTATTTATATATAAATTATATATTAAACTAGAAGGTTTTATTAACGAATTCGAACAAAAGAAAATCGATAATCTAGATATGGTAAGTTTTATTTATTTACTTACTTATAATTAATAATAAATAAAATACGCTAATATTAATATATTTAGATTACAGAGTATACGAATTTAATTCAAGCTTTAAACGCTAGAATTATAAAGTTAAATAAATACTTTCCGCGTCGATTAAATAACGCTACTATTCGAAATTATAAACCATATATTTTAAGTATGATTTTAGATCCTCGATTTAAAACCGTACATTTCGAAAATAATGGTTTATTAAAATTATACGGATCGATAAAAACCGACGCTATCGATTTATTAAAAGCTGATTATAATCGGTTAATTAATAATAACGAAATCGACGAATTATAAAATAACCCTTTAATCGAAAACGACGAGCCTAATTACGATTCAGATAACGATTTATTTTAAGGAAATCGAAATTAACATACTGCCGAAGAGTATAATATTTATTTAAACGAAATCGTTATGCCGTAATAAGTAAGTAATTTTATTATTTATTAACGCTTTATAATATATTATTTTATTAATAATAAAATAAATTGATCCATTAGAATACTGGACAGCAAATAAAATTAGGTTTCCTAATTTAGCTATTTTAGCTCGAAAGTATTTATCTATCCCAGCTACTACAGCTTCTACAGAAAGAAGCTTTTCTATTTCGGGAAATATTATAATAAAAAGCCGAAATAGGCTAGATCCAAAAGTTATTAAATAGTTAATTTTATTAAAAAGCTAGAAGATTACAGATTTAAACGAATTAATCGAGCCTAAAAGCGAAGAAGAGTAAAAAGATAATTTTACTTTTATAAATAGTTATATATATAAAATACAATAATAATATATTAATTATTTATAAAATTATTTAATTAATATAATATAAATTATATTAAAATAAAATCTTTTATTAAAAGTATTATATTTAATTATATACTAAGTATATTAATAACGTTATATACTTTTTATCATTTTCTTTAAAAATAATAACGTTAATTTTAATACAATTATAAATAATAATTCTAAAAACTAAAAATAAAAGGTATAATAATTAAATATATATATTAATAATAAGTTCTTTTGTATAAATATCTTTACGTTATAAATATTTTAATATAGTATAAATATATATAATTTAATAAAATATTCTTTATTTAAACATAGTATAATATAAAGTAAATATTTTTAAAATATTTTATATTATAAAATATTAGTTTATAACGTTAAATTTAAATATATCTTATAAAAACTTACTTTATTTTTAAATATAATATTTAATTATTAAGTTATTTATTTATTTATTTATTTAAAAATTAAAATAATTATTTAAAATTAATAACTAAAGTAACTAAATTAGTCGACTAAGTTAATCAGTAATATTTATTTAAAAATTAAAATAATTATTTAAAATTAATAACTAAAGTAACTAAATTAGTCGACTAAGTTAATTAGCAACTAAGACTAAAGTGACTTTAATTAGCTTACTAACTAATTTAGTCTGACTAAGTTAATCAGTAATTAAAACTAAAGTGACTTTAGTTAAGCCACTAATTAATTTAGTCTGACTAAATTTTAATTAAAGTCACTTTAGTTAGACTAAATGCCAACCCTGGCTGTCCATAAAGCCGTAGCTAGACCAGGCTCTATTAAACCTGGCCCTCTTTCTTTTATTATTATAATCATATTCTTATATTTAATACATATAACTTCGTTACCCATTATAATACTATTAAAATAGTAGCATCTCTTTAAAGCCGTAATAAGCATTAAGCTTTCATTAATAATCTATTAGACCCCGACGGAATAGCCGATTAAAGTAAGTTATTTATATTACTATTAATACACTAGCTAATTAAAGTAAGCTAGTCCTTATTAAAATTAATACAGCCGATTAAAGTAAACTGTAAATATTATTAATAATAACCGTTTACTATTAAAAGTAAGTATATAAATAAGTATTCTTTTATTATATTATACGAACCTAATTAGTACGCTTTTACTAACTCCGAACATTAATCGTACGACATTAATTTTATTTTAAATAAGTAAGTATTCTCCGATTAAAGTAAAAGAATTAGCTTTATTAAAAATAAATACGTAATAAAAAATTTCATTTTCGTATCACTTTTATTTTATTTTATTATTTCTTTTTCTCTTTTTTCCGATTTACCTTTATTTATAATTTTCTTTAATATACTATTAATCTTTTTAATCTTTTATTACTTAATTATAATATATAACACCCGAAATAAAGTTAAAAAGTAAATAACGTAATATAAATCCTACCGATTTATATAATAAAAGAGAGTAGGCAGGATTAAAAAAAGACATTTTTAACCCCGAATCCGACGTCGCAGATAATAATATTTAATAACTTAAAAGGTTTAAAGTTAATAAAGATTCGATTAACTTTCTTAATAAAGTTCGTATTAAAAATAATAAAGCTCGTATTAAAGATAATAAGGATCGATATCGCTTCGAGAAATATATAATAATAAAACTATAAACTTTTTAATAAAGTTTTATAGATCTTTAAAGAGTACTCGGTCGAATTAAGGTTACTTTTAATTTAAATTTAGCTTTATAATAAACGAATAATCCTAAACTTAACTTTAATTTTAAATATAATTTAACGGGATAAGCTTCCGATACTTTAAATAAAAAAATTATTACGGTAATTATAAAAGTTTAAGTTAAACTTAAACGTAACGATATTAATATATTCGATTTAGAATATAAAAATATTTAAAATATCGGTATAGTTTAAGTAAAACGTAACCTTATTTTTACCGATATACTCGCTTTTAATAAACGTATTAAATTATTTATTAAAAACGAACTTAGTAGCCCGATTAGAAAAATGATTTTAAAGTTATTTTTAACTATTCTTAAAATACTATTAATAATATAATGAAATAACGAATTTACCTTCGAAAATCGAAAAGATTTCGAAACTATAAGTTTTATTATAGTCGTTTATTTAATAAAGTTATAATTCTAATTTAATCCTATTAAAGTAATAACTCGTTTTATTTATAACTTATTCTTTTTTTATAATCTAGCTATAAATAAGCACGCGCTTTCTTAATTCTTTAATAGAATATTAAAATATTCTAGAGTTATAGGAACTCTTAATATTAATAACGCGAATACTTATAATATCTTAAATCACATTTAGTAAAAAATATTACTTAATATTAAATAATACTTAACCCAGCTTCAATAATTTAAAATAATAGTTTAATACTTTTTCCGTATTTAAAAAACTAAAGTAAGTCTTTTAGTTTTAGTTCGATAACGTTATCTTAATATCGTTTAACCCCGATACACTTATAATAAAAAGAGTAATAAAGATTAAATACGAAATAAGTTTTTTATTAAACTTTATAATAAATGTAAAAACTCTAATTCCGATAACCGTTCTTTTCGATATAAAAAAAATAAACGCGATAATAATCGGTATAAGCTTAATAAATATAAGTTTACTCGATCCGATAAACATCGTTTTAATAAATACGAAAAGTTTAATAAAAAAAATAAGTATAATTAAAAAAATAAATACGACCGTAAAAGTAAGTATAATAAGGATAAGTCTAAAAAAAAAAAAAAAAAAATAGGTTTATATACTTTATTAATAACGATAATAATACGATATCTTTATTATTAATATTTTTTTCGTTTTTATTAAACTCTAATAATAAGACTTATTTTTATATCGTTTTTAATTAAAATCGTACTTATTTAAAGTACTGTAAAACCTTTTAATAAAGCTGTAAATAAAGCTCTATATTAAAAAATGCGACGGCACGAAAATAAAGCTATTTTCACTTTTATCAACAGTAAAACGTAGTATTTATAACTATTATAATACAACTTTCTTTTCCCGGAATAAGTTATTTTAATACATTTACTAATATAGTAAAGAATATAATTATATAAAAAAAATAAAACCTGTTCTTAAGATTAATAATAATATAAATAAACGTAAGAAAGTTATTTATATAATTAAAAAAGCTTTTTTAATCGAAACCTTAGCTTCTACTTTTAAAAGCTATATTTACTTTAAAGTAAAAGCACGTACCGGACTTTAAAAACTAATCGAATTTATCTGTTTAAATCTTAAAACAGGCTATAACATTATTAATAAAAGCTTTTTTTCTAAATTAGAATATACTATTTAAAAAAAAAATATAAATTAAAAGGTATTAATAGAGCTAAAATCACTGAAAAAGCTCGCTTTATTATTTATTTTAACGGAGCTGCTATTAAAAGAGAACCTGAATTAATAAAACTTATACGTAAAGCTTAAGTAATTAATAACTTTATACTTAACTTACTCTTCGGAAATAACACATTATATTTATATAAAGCTCTAATTAACTACATTACTATAACAGTAACCTATAATAAATTAATTAACTTTATAATAACTTTCGAAGTTCTCTTAAAAAGTAATCTATATAAAAGAAAAGTATTAAGCACTCGTAAAATCATAATCTTTCCTAAGGAATCAGTATTTATAAAGGTTAATTATAAGCTTTTCTTAATAGGTCGTGATTTCTGTTTTTTTTCTAAAAAAGAAAGTGTATATAATTTAATTATTAATACTAAAAGCGCCCGTACCGTTTTAGTAACTAATTTAACGAATAGAATTATAACTTTTTTTAAAGGAAAAAAGTTAAGTAGTATTAAAGAAAATACTTATATTAACTTTTTTAATATAATTTAGAAAGTTAATATAACTGTTTTAATTACTGCAGTTATTTTTATAAAAATAATTTAAATACTAATAAACTAAAGTCCCAGAGCATTTATTAATAACTCTAGTATTTTAGTAACTATAAACGTAATACTTATAATACTTATTACGTTTAATTTTTTAATACCCGATTTATATAACCTAATATAAATGAACGCTGAATTTATAATAACTCTAATCCTTACTATTATCGCTTTAAACACAGTCCCTTCTCGAAATTAACTATAAATTAACCTTACTAATTTTATAAAAAATTAAGCCCCCGTTAAAACTTTTATAATTAATAAGGTTTATAATATTATATTTAATTTAAGTAATTATTTTATTATCGCTTTACTATTAAAGCCTTTAATTAAAGATAAACCTAAATTAATTAAACTATATACTACTTTAAGTTTTAAAAAACCGACTAATTATTTTAAAATTAAATTAAAAGAAAGTATTTAAATTTATACTAAAAATAAGTCTTTTATAAAAAGATTTATTAGCGTTATTAAGAAGTTCCCGAAAATTTAGATCGATCGCGGAGTAATCGATATATTAAAAAACGAATAAATAACGATTCTATTAATCGAAAAATAACAGAATAAAAAGCTTAACTTTCGATTATACTTATTAAGTAAAAAGGATTAATAAGTTATTAACGATATATATAACGCTTTTTATAAAAAAAGAGAATAAAATAAATTAATAAACTTACTTTATTCGCTATTCCTTTATTCGTTATATAAAAATACGTTAAAAGCGAAGCTAAAGGACGTATTATTACTAATCTTCGTCTTATTAACTTAATCGCCGTTCCTAATAACTACCCTTTTCCGCTATAAGTAAACGTTATTTTAAATTTACGTAATAAATACTTTATTATTATTATTGATACTATTACTTTTTTTTATTAATTCTTAATTAATAAAGTATTTAAAAATTGTTTTATAATAATTAGCTATCGAAAAATAAAAAAATCTACGGTTATATTTATAAGCTTTCGAAATAGTTTAGTATATTCGTAACGATTTATAAACCGTTTTCTTAAAAAGTATTTTCATTTTTACCGCGCTTTTATTAATAATATTATAATCTTTTTTAATAATAAAAATAATTATATTAAGCACTTTAAAACCATTTTCGCTTTCTTTAATTTTCGTAATATTTTTATATTACTAAAAAAGTTATTTTTTAAATATTTATCCGTTAAACTTTTTAGTTTTCATATAAGTAATCTTAGTTTTAATATAATAGAAAATCGATTTACTACTTTTAAAAACTTTATATTTCTAAGTAATCTTAAATCACTTAAGCAGTATTTCGGTAATACTAATTTCCTTTGTTATTTTATTCTTTATTATACTTAGATTTCTAAACCTCTTTAATAACGTAAGACTGTATTACTTATTAAAAAACGGAAATAAAAAAAAGTTATAAACGGAAACTTAAATAAACGCCTTTTTTATATTAAATTAATATACTTCGAGCTAATAACTATTAAACGAAACTTATTCGATTCTCTTTAAATTACTATATATAAAAAGACTTTATTCTTTTATTACGATCTAAATAAGATTCTTTTTATTTAATTTAATAGATTAATTAAAAAAGGATTTAACGTAATAATGTTTTACTTAAAACTAAGTTTTAATTAAACTTTAAAATCTTTAATCCCTTCTTTATAAATCCAGCCGATTATATATTTTTTTCGTATACTCTTTTAGCCTGAGATTAAATACGGCCTATTAAAACTTAAAGTTATTTATCTTATTTAAACGATTAAAAAATTAAAAATAATAGTTTAATCGAATAACCTTCTTATTATTATTTTAATTAATTACGCTATAACTAAAAACATCTGTAATTAAACTTTTTTTAATACTACGAATACCGACCGCTTTAATATAAAGCTCGTTAACGCTTCTATTTATCTTTCGCAATATAGATTATAAATTTACTATATTACAGGAAAGATTAACTTCGTACTAAATATATTAAGCTGTCTTAAAGCCGTTTAAAATATAGCAGCCCGTTTTAATAAACCTAATACGTAAGCCGCTAGTAAAGGCCACACCGGAGGCAGATAAGTAAATAAAATTAAATAAAAAGGAGGACCTACGTATATTTAATAGAGCCCCTTAGCTGTATATAACTAAGGCCTAACAGCTAAATAAGGTTCTTCTCCTTTATAATAATTATTATTTATTATATTCCTATATATTATTACGAAGTATATTAATAATAGCATCTCTATTTCTAATTAAAGAAATACTAAACTATATTAATTATTATAATATAAAATTAAATTTAAATCTTATTATAAAATTTTTTTTAATAATAATAAAAAGATTAGATTTAAATCTATTTACTATTATTAATAAAGATTTCGTATTAAATTAAGATTACTAAAAGTTCTAAATTTAAATCTTTAAAGTATTTCTAAACTTAATTAACTATTTTCGGTATTTTATTTATTATAAAAGAAACGAAAAATGCTAGATTTAAGTCTTTTTCTCTTTTAATCCTAAATAAAAATACTATAATAATTCTCGAAAAGTTCTTTTTATTAAGTACACTTTTTATTACATCTTTATTTTCGAAAGGTCCCTTTTATTAAAATCACCTTTTAATATACGTTTAAACCGAAATTAAAAGAAATACTAAGTTTAAACCTTTTTTAATTTTAATTTAATATTAATAATAATTATTTCCGAAACACGTTTCGGGACGGCGTATTACTAAACGCTTTATAATATTATAATTTATATTTAAACGTTATTACTTAAAGGAAATTCTATTAAATTTTATAGTATATCTTATTAAATTCTGTTTATATAATAAGTTTCTTTATTAAATCCTGCTTAACCGGAAAAAAAAATTTTTATTAAGTAATTAAAGTAATTCAGATTTAATAAATAAACGTTATAAATACAGGAAACGATATTAAATTCGGTTTTAATACATTTTATAAAAATTTTCGGATATAAACGTAAATTCTTAACTCTTTAATATAAAAAGTAGTTATTTAAATAAGCTTAAAAATTTATTTTTCGTTATTAATCTTTATACTTAATACTTTATATATCTTTTTTTAATTTATTTATAAAACTAAAGCTACTTTTTTTTAATATATCAGAAATCGGGAGCCTTTCGAAAAAAAGTAAATTACCGAGTATCTTATAATTAATTTTTAAAGAAATAAAATCTTCCGATATTTTTTAAAGTTAATAATCAGCCGATAATAACGAACTTCTTTAAAACTTACCGGTATAACGGTAAACTGAATTAATAATATTACGATAAAGTAAACAACGATATAATAAAAAATATAAAATAATAAAAAGATTAATTAATATAAAGTAACGTAAATACACATATTAAAATATTAAAAAACTAAATAAAATAATTAATAATATAAAAATATAATTTTAAAAAATAAAATTAAATTAATAAGCAGAAAATTAAGTAATAATAAATCGTATAACTAAAATAATAATAAAGATAAATAAAATTAAATCTATATAGTTAACGTTAATATAATTAAATAATATTTTAATTTAAAAAATATACGATAAATTCGATATAGTAATCGTTAATAATAAACGTAATTTAAAATAATTAAGAAACTTTCAGTTTTTATTAATTAAACTTTAATTTTTTTAATAGTTTTAAACGCTAATTTAATAATAACGGAATCCTTATATACTAATCCTTTTATTAACCGATAATAATACGATAAATTAATAAAAAAATGATTCGGTATTTTATAAAGGAATAAGTATATATAATATACCGCCTTTTCGTCCGATTAATCCGGTATTATAACTATTTATACTATTTAATATTTTACTTATAATACCTTTTAATAATAATAATATAGTATAAATACCGTAGTATAATATCGTATTAACCGCTTCGTTTAAACGTTTTTATTTAAAAAAAAGTATAATTAAATATTTCTATTTAAATTATATTAACTTAAAAAGAAAAAGGTTTATCCGTAATAATAAAAAAACGATTTTTACCGATATAGACTTATTTAATAAACGAATCTAAGAATTTTTAAACGACGAACTATATTATAACGATTATATATAATAATTTCGTAGCGTCTTTTATACGTTATTCGATAATAATATATTATACTAGTAAATATATAAAGTATCCGTAATTAAGCGATATTAACTATAATAAATTAAATTCGAAAAAAAATACTTTTAGTATTAATCGATCGTTTTAAAATATATTTTATATTTATAATAAAAGCCTTCGCCGTAAATTACTTTATATTAAGAAATGTTATATATAATAATAGCGTATTATTTAAATTTATTTAATATAAAGTCCGTTATATTCGCGTAATAAAATCTTTTATTCCCGGTAATTCTAATTAAGTTTTAATAATATATATAATCTAATTAAAAATATTTATAGATATTAAAACAGTTTTACGTACTTTAAAGATTTTTATAAATCCTATACTCTAAATTTATATAAAAGTAATCGAAAAAGTAAAAATTATACTATTTTCGAAAGCTTATAATAACTATTCTGAATTAATAAGGTTTTTTAAATTATTAACGGAAATAATAATCGATAAACCAGCCTTTTATAGTTTTTATCTTAATAAATTATATTATAAGTTTCTTTCGTAATAAAAAAAAAGCAGTTATAAAAAAAATTAAAGCTTTCGTTAATATACATTAAAATCCCCTTATATTTTACCTTTTAATAACTTTAAAAAATCGTAAAGAAAATATTAAAACTAAAAACGATAAAACTATAATAATCGGGATAATAAACGTAACGATAAAAGCCGTAAAAATTTAATAGATTCTTATATTCCTAATTATAAAAAAAGAAATAAATATAAAAATATATTACGAAACTATAATCGGAAACTATTTCGTAACCGTAATAAAAACTATAAGAATTTTTATAATAATAAAAATAATCGTAATTCTCGTAATAAAATAAAGGAATTTATTTATTACGTAAAAAATAAAAAGAACGATTTAAATAAATCCGATAAAGATAATAAAGTATTATATTTTATTTTAAATACTTTAAATTATATATAATATCGTAAATATTTTCGATCGGGATACGAACTTAAAAATTATAAACGAAAATATAAAATTATATTAAGATTAAAGTATAAAAAGCTTTAAACACTTTTAATAGTTATATTAAATAAACGGACTTATAAATATTATAACGTAGTTTATTACTAAACGGTTAAAATCCTTAAACGGTTAACTTATTATACTTTTTTAATTTATTAAACTTTAATATATAATAATTTTATAATTATTATATTTAAATGTTTTAAAAAATAAAGGTTATAATTAATAATTTAAACGATACGTAATACGACGCGAAATTTTTTATATTAATAATCGCGAAGTTATATAACGTTTTTAATATTACTTTACGCGTTCGAATTACCGGCCGATAAATTAACCGCGATAAAAATATAATATAACGAAAATTCGATCCGATTAAAAAAAAGTAATTAAAAATTATATAATCGATTTAAATACCCGAAGAATACTTCCGATAAAAAGTTATATTATAAATATAATTAATTTTTTATTAAATTCACGTAATAACGATTATATAAATAAAGAATAAATTACGCGTTATATTCGACGTAATTTAAAATTAACGATTCGAATAAATCGGAAATACGATTATTAAAAAGTTTTTTATAAAGATTTAAGCGTTATTTCGGATTAGTTTAAATTAATTACGAATATTAAAATTAAATACGGTATCGTCGATAAAAATATATAAAATTTCAATAAAACCGGTTTTATAATAAAAATTATTAAATTAATATTAATCGTTATATACGCCGATTAACGTAAAAAAGTAAAATTAATATAGCTTAATAATCGGGAATAATTAATAATTATTAAATATATTAATTCGTAAGGTTATTATATTCCGCTGTTTTTAATTATTTAAAATAAATATTACTTTACGAATTAAGTTACCGAATATAAATTATTAAGCGATTAAGTTATTAAACCGACTTTTAATAAATAAATTAATAATAAAATAAACTTAAATTAAATTAAATATTTCGATTAATATACTCGATCGTTAATAAAAAGTCGATATCGCTTTTTAATTATTAACAGTTATAAAAGCTATATATTAATAGAATTCGATAATTATTATAAAGTTAATAATATTATTACCGTTAATATACCTCTTTACTTTTTTTATTTACTTTAATTATTAAATATAAAGCTTTATTCGTTTTTAAAACGCGTATATTCGAAAAAAATCGAGCTATTTATTAAAATATCGATAAACTATATTACGAAACTCGATTTCTTTATCGTATTTAAAGCTGTACATTTTAAAGTTTTTAATAAAAATAATATTCGATTTAAATTCTACGCTTTTAGTTTAATATTTTATAATCTTAATAAAGTAATTAATAAGTTAAATATACGTCTTCGAACGCCTTTACTTATTTTATTACGTTTAAAAATAGTTAATACTTATAATTTTTAAATATTAATTACTTTCGATTAAATAAATAAATAATTTATTTTTATTAAACGTAAAATTTTTAATTATTAAAAAAGCTTTTTAATATAAATTTTATAAGCGGTAAACTAAATAACAAAGGGTTTAACGATAATAGTATATAAAGTAATTTTAATACGTAACCGGATACGTATATTAAAAAAGGTTAATTTAATACTTTTTAAGCGCCGGAAAGCTTTAAAACCGCGAATTTAAAATAAAGGACCTTTTAATATTAATTAAAATTTAGAGCTATTATTTAAAAAATTAAAAAAGAAGCGTTTAGCGAATAATAAAAGTAAAAAGGAAATCCGTTAAAACGGAGGGTAAAACGTAAAAAGCGTTATAGTATATACAGCGAAACCGGCTATAATACGCGAATATGTAAAATAAAGGTAAAATTAAATAATAAATTAGATAACGAGTAGTTTTAATTAATTAAAAGCGTTATAATTAAAATAATTTATATAATAATATTAAAATATATTAAAAGTTAACCGTTTAAGGATTTTAACCGTTTAATAATGAACTACGTTAATATATTATTTTCTTCCCGTAATTTTATATTTACTTATCTTTTATTTTATTAAAAGGTAAAGAATACTAAGCTCGTACTTATATTATAACGTTTTTTAAACGGGAAAGAAAAGCTAAAAATAAGTATAGAAAAAATCGAACTAATCTTAAAAAAAGCGCGATATATAACACTTATTTTTAACGCTTTCAGTATATTATTATTATCGCGAACGACGTATTTACGAATTAAAATATAAGCTATTTAAAATTTATTTATTACTGAAATTTACTTCGATAACGGTACTAATCGAATATATATTAAAAAGAAGCTCTTTAAAAACTTAAAATATATAATCGAACCCTGCGATATTATAATTAAAAAATTAACGGAAAAGCTAATTAAATACATATAAAAAGCAACTTTTAAGTTTAACCTTTTAAAAATAAATAAAAATAATAAATCGGTAGTATATAAACTTAAAAAAAGTTAATTATATTGTCGATATTCCCTTTTAATTTAATATCGTAATTAAAAACGATTTTATATTATTATATAAAATAAATATTAATTATACGAATTAAACAGTAACGTTTATAAAACTAAATAGTATAAAAATCGATTTCGAAGTATTTAAAAAAAGAAACTTATATATTAAGAAAGTATAGAATTATACTATGATTACTTTAAACTTAAAAAAACAGAAATACTTATCGGTAACTTAAAAGTAATTACTAAAAAACAGGTATTTTATATTTTATTCGAATAACTTAGTCGTTATAAATACAGTAATCGACGGAAACACTATTCTTAAAGTATTAATTATTAATAATACAGATTAGTTAATTATAATAAAACGTAAATTTAAATTAAGTTATATTAAAAAGGCGGACGATAACGGGTATTTTACATATTCTTTTAAAAGAGCCTTTAAAACGCTAACTTATTCGGCAGTAATAATAACACTTATTTTTAATATAACTATAAACCTTAATATAAATAAAATTACTAATATAAACACATTAATAATTAATACTAAATTCAGTTTAATACTTTAAATTTATTAAAAAGCAGTTAAAGCATTTTATACTCTAAACTTAAACAGTATTATAATCGGTAAAAACGTTTCAGTAAATAAAAATTATTCGATAACTCCTCTTATAAACGCTGTTTTCAATATTATTTAACCCGCCTAAACAGAAGGTATTTAATTAAATAATACGGTTAAAGCCTCGTTTATACGGCTACGAATTATATTTATATATATAATACTAAATATTAAAAAACTAAGAAATATTATAGAATATACTATAAAACACGGCGTACGCGTATACGTAAAAAACCTAAAATTTATTAAACGTATCGAAAAGCTTTTTAAAATTATAATAAAATATTCGTTAATTTTAAATTAATTAATATATTAAAAAATTAATAAATAAAGATACTACTAATCGAAAGATAATAAAAATTAAAACTTATATTAAAAAGGTATCCTTTAAATTAAAAAGATAAAGTATTTTTTAATAAACACTATAAGAAATTATACGATAAAGGAAAATTTAAATAAGCCTTTAACCCTTCGTTATTTATTAATTTAATATTCGTAATCTAAAAAATAATTTATAAAAAAGAAAAAAGTCGTGTAATTATCGATTTATAACTACTTAATAAAGCAGTAATCCTAAATAATTATCTTTTACTTTTATAAATAAACGTAATTTTAATATTACGCAGGAAACGTTATATTACGATTATTAATACCATAGGATTTTTTTATTAATTCCTTATTTATTTAAACTATAAAAATCGTTTAACGATAATTAACTATAAAAGTTTAAAAAGATTAAAAGTCGCTTTAATAAAATTTCGTAATTTCTTAATTTATACTTAAAAATTTATAAATAAATAATTAAAAAACTATTAAAGCTTTTACCGCGTATTTATTAACGATATTATAATCTTTTCCGATATATAAAACGAGTATATATAATACTTATAAACTGTTTTTAACCTGTTTATCGATAAATATATTATAATTAACCTAAAAAAGTCGTTTATTAAATATCCGTTAATTAAATTATTAAAATTTCGTATCGACGCCTTTAATATATTATTTATAATAAAAAAATTAAACGTCTTCCGTAAATTAAAATTCCCTTACATTTTTAAAGCACTAAAAACATACTTTAAAGCAGTAGGCTTTTTATAATATCTCTTACCTTATTTTATATAAGTCTTTTAACCTCTTTAAATAAAGAAAACAGAATTACTACGTAAAAAGAAAACTAAAAGAAAAATTATAAATAAAAATATAAATAAGTATATAGTATATTATAGATTAATAATATATAAACTAATAAAATCCGAAATTACTTTATTCGAAATAATATAAAACTTAATTTACAACGAAATAACGCTTTACTATTAAAACTTTAATGCTCCTCTTTTCGTTTAAATCGACGGTTCGTTAAAACGAGGATTTAAAGTTATAATTTTCTACGTTCTTAATAATTATATTTAGTATTTTAGCGACCTTATCTTTTTAATAAAAGTTAAGCTAATTATATACTTTAACCGTTACTTATCGATTATAAAAACACGATACGGTTTATTAGAGTTTAAAGTCGCTTATTTATTATAAGTAGTAAAGAAATTAAGAGTTATTTTATAATTAATAAGTAAGCCTATTATTATTTTAACGGATTACGCTTTAACTAAAGGAATTATCAATTAAATAAGCTTATTAATATTATTAACGGATAAGGCTAATAAACGTTTAATTAATATATCTATTTACTTTTTATAATATAAATTAAACGTTTATTATTTACCCGGACGATTTAACTTTATTTTAAACGCCTTTAATCGATTACGTATTATTTAAAACGCTAAGAACTTAATAAATCTAATTAAAAGATTTAATAAGTAAGCAGTACTCGACGAAATTTAGTATAGATTTAGCGAAGCCTTAATAATAGATTACTTAAAACTAAAGTTTTAAAAAAGGTATACGAAAAACCGTACATATAAAAGAATACTCGATAACTTATTAAGAGCACTTAAAGACCTTAAGCCTAACGAATAAAAGCACCGGTTTTCGCAGGACGTAATAAAACTTAATTACCGATTATATATTCTAAAATTATATTTTCCTAATATATTCTTATAAGTTTATAATAAAAAATACTATTTCGGGGAAGGACGTATACTTTACGAATTTAAGTCTTTTTCTATTTAAAAAAAAATATAATAAATTAAAAAGTAAGTTCGTTATTACCCGATATATAATATTATTTAAATAAAACGAATTAAAGTAATAAAAAAATATATAGTAAAATAAAAAAAACGTTATATTAATATCGATAATTTCTATCGATTTTATTATTAACCTTTTTACGGTTTTTATTATAAACACTTTATAGAAAATAATAGGATACGATATTTATAACTCGCTATTAATAATAACTTACTATTTAATTAAAAAAACATTACTAATTCCCGGTAATACTTAATACACAGTATTAAAATAAGCTATAATTCTAATACGTATATTTTAATTAATAAATTAAAGTTACTTAAAAAAGATTATTTCCGACCGAAACGTAAAATTTATATCGGACTTTTAAAAAAGGTTTTAAAATACTTATAATATAAAGTTAATGTTTACCGCCGTATAACACTTATAAATTAATAATTTTACAGAATAAAAAAACTAAATAATAGAAATTACGTTACGGTATTAAATATTTAAACATTTAGAATTAAACTAGTTAAAGTTAATCCCTTTTTTTTAATAGAATCTTAATAATGTATATTCCGAATCAACGAAGTTTTCAGTATATAAATAACTATTCGGAATAAAGTTATTAAGACCCTTTAATTTTATAACTAAAATCGATTCCTTAAATATTACTTAAATAAAAAAACTTCTCTTTTACTTTAAATAAGATACAGTATTCGCAATAGATTTTATAATTACTCGAATAAAACGATCGTATAACGTAAAATATAAAACGGTTAAATTCGTAATAAGTAACGAAGTTTTTATTCGATTATATAAAGGTTATAATTTACTAAAAAAGCCTAATAAAAAGTTCTTTTAATAACGTTTAAATCTATTCAGGATCACTAAGCGAATTAATTAATTAATATATAAACTTAATTTATTAAAAGAAATACGTATTTACTTAGTAATAAGTATTAAGCACTTTTTTTTAATACCGGACGGAGCCGACCTATAAAATAAATAGCTACTACTACCGGGACCGCTAATTAACAAATAAAATACGTTAGAAAATAATATATACGAAATTAAAATTATTTTTAATTATCGGGTAAAAAAGTACGGTTTTAATTACTTTATTAAATAAAAAAAGTATAATTATAACTTAAATACTTAAAAAAACGAAAAGGATTTAAAAAAATCGTTAAAACTAATTAACGAGTATTAATTACGTAAAAGAAAAAAGCCGGGTAATCCTTAATTAGGTATTAATAATAAAACAGCACCGGTTATAAAACGAAGAAAAGAACGACCGAAAAAAGTAATTAATAAGTAAGAGAATACTATCGTTAAACGCCCTTTTAAAAGACTAAAGAAAATAGTATAACAGGCTGTACAGAAATAAAGATTAAGCTAAGGACAGCTTAAGTTTTTTTATACCTCCGGTATTTAATACATAAGCCGCTAGTAAAGGCTATACCAGAAGTAAATAAGTAAATAAAATTAAATAAAAAGGAAAACCTACGTATATTTAATAAAGCCCTTTAGCTGTATATAATTAAAGCTTAGCAGCTAAATAAGGTTCTTCTCTTTTATAATAATTATCACTTATTATATTCCCACACATTATTACGAAGTGCACTAAAACCTGTAACTTTAAACGAAGTTTAAACTATAGACTACTACTTTTCTAAAGCAGAAGTCTTACTTAATAAGCAGTTCTGTTAACGACTTATAGAAGGCTATACTAAAAATAAGCGTTTTTAAACGATCATTACAGATTTTAAACGTAATATATAAGACCTTAACGAAATAATTAAAAATTTCTCTCGCCCCGGCTATCCTTTTAAAGTCCGAAACAAGCTTTTATATAACATTAACGCTTTAAACTAACGAAAACTCGTAATACCCTATAACTTTATTTATAAGTTTATAATAATAGCTTATAATAATCGATACTATTAAAGAGTTAAAAGAATATTAAAAGCTTTTAATAGATTCGTAATTAAGAATAAGAAGCGTTTTATTAAATAATATTATATTTACTATCTTAGTTACCGATTAAACATTACTAATCGATAAGCTAAGATTAGTAATTACTAACCTATTAAAAGTAATAACCTTCTACTAATAAGAAATATTGTAATCGACTTTATTTTAAGCTTATTAATTATCGATTCTATTAGAATTCTTTAGTAGTTAAAAAGTAAGGATTACTACAGCTATTATAATTATATAATAATAGTCTTATATTAAACCTTTAAACGAATTATACTTCTTTTAAGTAATATAGAATATAGTGCTTAAAACTAAGGAAAAATTCTTAGAACATAGTTACTCTTAATAAATTAAGGAGTACTTAAAAGTATTATTTCTAATCGTAACTTTAAATTCACTAGTGATTTTTAGAGAGGAATATGGAAATCTCTTAATACTGTAATAATACGGGTTAGTCCTTAGATACTATTATTATTACTACTTTATTACTTATCTTCTCTAAGATATAGTCGGGAGAGTCCTCCTTTATATAATAAAGGCACGACCTTAAAATGGTTACGTAGCTATCCCTTATATTATACTTATAAAGGCGCTTAGTATTTTAATAGCCCTATTTAACTTTTTATTTTAAGCACATTCCGTATTTCTCTTTTTAGCGTATGCGTACAGCTATAAATAGCGTACTTAAAGCCCCTTTAGTCTCTATATACGCCGTAATAACTCTAACATCCCTTTTTAATAACCGCCCTTTATAAATCGGGTTATTAACTTTTAACGTTATTTAAAAGCGTTCTATACTTAATTAGCTTATTTAGTTTTCGAAGGCTGGCCTTTTTAACGCTTTAATAAACCCGTTTACTAGGTTATTTTTATTAAAGACGAATTCTAGTTTAATTCTCCCTATTAAAACCTCGTTTCGTATATAATTATAATAAACTTTAATATACCGCTTTCGTTAATTTATCGCTATACTTTCGGCTTATAAAATAGCCCTAGTATTATTTATAAGTATAATTATAAAGCTACTAAGTATTTAATCGATCTTTTCTAAAAACGATTTTATTTACGCCAGTTCTTTAATATATATATTAATTATAATAAGTTCGGCTTTTATAATAAATAGTATTATATAATTCTATAATTTAAATATTTATAAAATAAGATATTTTATTAAAAATATAACGAAGCTTATTATTAACTTTATTGTTTTAATATCTCCCGCGAAATCCGTATTTACTACCGCGTATAATCTAATAGGGTTATATCGGTAATATAAGTATTCGGGCGTAAGTTTTCGATACCGTATTAATATATTTCCAGCTCTTTTAATATACCGAAGTACCCGGTTAAGTACTTTTTTATAATCTTCGCTAAGATTATTTATAAAGCGTACCTATAAAAATATAGCGTATAATAGGTTTAGTTTAATAATATATACTAAATAAATAAAGGTTTTAATTACATTAATAAAATTAGTTATATTTTCCTTTTCGGTTTCTCTTATATTACGTATTATAACGTTTTTCGATTCCGGGACGATTAATGTATTAACTGCTTTTATTAATTTAAAACTTAGGTTATTTAAAGCTTTATTTAAATATTGTTTTTAATCGAGCTTAATATCGCTAATTTCCGACGATTTTAAAAGTCTTACCTTTAAGAATTAATCGGTGTCCTTTAAATCCTTAATTATTACTAATTTTCTAATAAATATAATAGTATCCTTAATCTTTTAGAAATCTATTTTAGCGATTAAGAAATCGTTTATATAAAAAGCGATTAGAATACCGGCCTTTTTATTATAATATATTATATCGTCGCTTTATAAATAGTAAAAGCCTAGCTTTATTAATATGCTTTTAATAATAGACTATTATACTGCTTTAAATTACTTAAGTTTATATAACAGTAATAATAATTATATAATTAATTCTAGGCATTATTTATATTTAATCGTTTAATTAAAGTATTTTATAAAAAACTTTTTTAGTATTTCGAATTAACGTATATAAATATCTTCTTTTAAGCGTCCATTTAAATACGCTATAATAAAATCGATCTGTTTAATATACTATTCGTTAACTATTAAAAACGTTAATAAAATCCGTTACGATACTAATTTAGCTGTAATAACGATCGTTTCGTTATAGTCTACTCCTTTTTTCTAAGTAAACCCTTTAATTACGACTCGGGCTTTAAACTTTCTAAGTGCTTTAATAAATAAGTATTTCTTTTTTAATACTTATTTAAAGTCAATCAGGTTTTAATGTACTATTAATTAAAGCTGGAATTTAAATGTTCCTTTATCCAGCGTATCTTGGATTTCTTTAAATATAGCCTTTTACTATTATTTCCGTTTAGGTCCTTTTATAGCTTCCCGGAAACTAAGTTTATTCTCCGCGTTTATAGTAAAAACGAATAATCGAAGGGTGTTTAAATCAAAGAAATTAAAATAATTTTCGGTCTCTTTAAGGTGATTTTAGTAATCTGAAATTTATAATCCCACCCCTTTTTAAGGTATATTTAATATTATTATAAACAGCGTATAATAATAATTTTTATTTATATAATAATTTATTATATTTAAATTATAAGTAACGTTTTACTGGGATAATTCTCTTTTTACTATTTCTATTTTAGAAATAGTTACGTTTAAAGGGTAAGTAATTCGGTAATTTTCGTAATTATTATTTATTACTTTATTACTATTAACTCCGTAATAAATATCGTTAAGGTATACGTTAATTACGAATATTTTAAAGGCGTCGGTAAAATATAAGTTTTATTTTTTTCCGGGGTTTTCTATATTTAATAACGCCGGTTTCGTTATTTATTCGGTTATCTTTAATTATATTTTAATCCTTCGCTCTAATTAAAGTTTTCTTTTTTATTCGGTATCGAAGCTTTTTCTATATATATAATAATAATAATCGAATAATATCTTTAAGGTTAACAGTAAAAATTCCTTTTCCTATATCTTCGTAAAAAATTACGTATAAAGTAATTAATATTCTCCCCCTGTTTATTAATTAAATAATATAGTTTATCGATCTTTTTTAAAAAAAGGAAAACTGCTTTTACTCTTTTAAGTTCCATTTTCTTTATTATAGTACGTTTTTTAGTATCGATAAATATAATATAATATATACCGATAATTCTTAATTTTCGGTAATTAAGTTTCGATTTATTTAGTTTAATCGATTTTAAACTTACCCCTTTCTTAAAAATCTAATTAAGGGTTACTATTACCGTAATTTACGTTATTTTATTTAAGGTATAAACTATTACACTTAAAATATATAATTAAAAGTACATTAAAATCTTTAACTGTATATATATAGCTCTTATTTTATTTTATACTAATCGTATATACTACTTTACTATACTATTTTAATACTAGTTATACGGGGTTAAAGTAACTAAATCGATTTTACGTTTAATACAGTAATCTTAAATTACTAATAAGCCGAATTTAAAACCTCTATTTAACTTTAACGTTCTAATTATCCTTTAACGGCTAAAGTAGTCTTTTAATTAAAGGGTTAGTTTAACCTTTAACTAATTTAAATAACCTATAAAGTCTTAAAACACTTTATTTTTCTTTTTATAATCGTTATAACGCTTCTTACGATTAAAACCGTTAATTATAAAAGAAAAGTATAATTTCCCGTCGATAAATACAGGCCGAATTTAGCTTATATTTATTTAAATAATTTCTTTAATATACTGGGCTAGGTATTATAGTTCCTTTAAAATAAACTTCTATATTTTCGTTATATTATAAGCGATATAAAGTAACTTTTTAATTTTTTTTTCTGCGAAGTTAATATTATTTAACGTGGTTTATTACTAAACGGTTAAAATCCTTAAACGGTTAACTCTTAGTATATTTCGATATTATTATATAAGTTATTTTAATTATAACGTTTTTAATTAATTAAAATTATTTACTATTTAATTTATTATTTAATTCTATTTCTATTTTATATATTCGCGTATTATAACCGGTTTCGCCGTATATATTACAGCGCCTTTTACGTCCTGCCCTCCGTTTTAACGGACCCCTTTCTTTACTTTTATTATTCGCTAAACGCTTCCCTTTTAATTTTTTAAATAATAGTTCTAAGTTTTAATTAATATTAAAAAGTCCTTTATTTTAAATTCGCGGTTTTAAAGCTTTCCGGCGCTTAGAAAGTATTAAATTAGCCTTTTTTAATATACATATCCGGTCGCGTATTAAAATTATTTTATATACTATTATCGTTAAACCTTTCGTTATTTAGTTTACCGCTTATAAAATTTATATTAAAAAGTTTTTTTAATAATTAAAAATTTTACATTTAATAAAAATAGATTATTTATTTATTTAATCGAAAGTAATTAATATTTAAAGATTATAAATATTAATTGTTTTTAAACGTAATAAAATAAATTAAGGCGTCCGAAAACGTATATTTAACTTATTAATTACTTTATTAAGATTATAAAGTACTAAATTAAAAGCGCGGAAATTAAATCGAATATTATTTTTATTAAAAACTTTAAAATATATAACCTTAAATACGATAAAGAAATCGAGTTTCGTAATATAATTTATCGATATTTTAATAAATAGCTCGATTTTTTTCGAATATACGCGTTTTAAAAGCGAATAAAGCTTTATATTTAATAATTAAAATAAATAAGAAAAGTAAAGAAATATATTAATAGTAATAATATTATTAATTTTATAATAATTATCGAATTTTAATAATATATAACTTTCGTAATTATTAATAATTAAAAAGTAATATCGACTTTTTTTTAACGATCGGGTATATTAATCGAAATACTTAATTTAATTTACATTTACTTTATTATCGGTTTATTTATTAAAAATCGGTTTAATAATTTAATTACTTAATAATTCGTATTCGGTAATTTAATTTATAAAGTAATATTTACTTTAAACGATTAAAAACAGCGGGATATAATAACTTTACGAATTAATATACTCGATAATTATCGATTATTCCCGATTATTAAATTATATTAATTTTACTTTTTTATATTAATCGGTATATATAATAATTAATATTAACTTAATAATTTTTATTATAAAGCTGGTTTCGTCGAAATTTTATATGTTTTTATCGACGATACCGTATTTAATTTTAATATTCGTAACTAGTTTAAATTAACCCGAAATAACGCTTAAACTTTTATAAAAAGCTTTTTAATAATCGTATTTCCGATTTATTCGAATCGTTAAATTTAAATTATATCGAATATAACGAATAACTTATTTTTTATTTATATAATCGTTATTACGTAAATTTAATAAAAAATTAATTATATTTATAATATAACTTTTTATCGGAAGTATTTTTCGGGTATTTAAATCGATTATATAATTTTTAATTACTTTTTTTTAAACGGATCGAGTTTTTATTATATTATACTTTTATTATAATTAATTTATCGGCCGGTAATTCGAATACGTAAAATAGTATTAAAAACGTTATATAACTTCGTAATTATTAATATAAAAATTTTTCGCGTTATATTACGTATCGTTTAAATTATTAATTATAACTTTTATTTTTTAAAAAGTTTAAATATAATAATTATAAAATTATTATATATTAAAGTTTAATAAATTAAAAAAGTATAATAAATTAACCGTTTTAAGATTTTAACCGTTTAATAATAAACTACGTTATAACTTTAATCGTTTTAATTAAGTGATCGTAATTTAAGTAATATAAGCGTTTATATTATAGCCGGTTCTTTTTTTAAAGCTTTTTAGTAATATAGTTAATTATTACTTTATTAATAAGCGTATTAACCTCCTCCCGTTATATTAAATAAAATAAAAAGAACCCTTTTTTATAAATATCGAATTAAGCAATTAATTTCTTTTTAAAAAAATAAATTCGTATTTTTTAAGTAGCTACCGTTTTTATATTACTATTCGCCGGAAACTATTTTAAATAGAAAGCTTTTAATTAATAATTTAAATTATACTTAAATTTCCGTGGATTTTCTTTTATTTATAAAATTTTATCGAAGCGTACTTATATAAATAGCGACGATTAACCTTTTTCCGGTATTAATTTTAAAGTTTCGGTTAAAGATATTTATTATTATATTTTTAACGAAATTATTTATAAAGTTAATTACGTTAATATCGGTATTTAAATCCTATAAAAGCCTATTAATATTTAATAATTTACCGGAGTATACGTATAATACTTATTTTTTATTATCGGATTCGTTTTTTTAATTCTTTTTTAGTTAATTAAAAGAATCCGCCGTTTTCGGCACTTCGGAGTATCCGGAATATATAGTTTTTATATCTTCCCGCTTTTTACGGTAATATTAAATAAGTTTATTAAACTCGGCTGGATTTTCTGCTTTAATTACTTTTATAAAATAAATAATAAAGTCGTTATTTATATTTCCGAGTCTTTAAAGCAGGCTTTACGTTATACTTTATACCTTAATACTTTTATTAATACTGCTTTTCGCTATTTAATTAATTTTAAAAGTAACCTTTAAATAATTTTTTATTCTATATTTATACTTTTTATATTTAAAGTATAAAAGGTTACTATTTTTATTTATTCGGGGGAAGTTTTTTATAAATCTCCCGCGTTTATAATTTCTCCCTTTTCTTCGGGTATTATAAAAGTTTTTACTTTTTTAAAATACTTAAACTTTTTAAAAGGCGATAAAGTCCTTTATTACGAAAACTAAAAAGGCTTTATAATAACGTAATAACGTTAATATCTTTTAGTATTAAAATTTAGCTTTTTTTATAACGTTAAAAAACCAGTTAACCTTTATAGCTTTTATTACTTCTGTTAATAAATATTCGAAGTAATTAATTAACCTTTTATTTTATTCGGAAAAAAATACGATTATATTTTTATTATTATACTTTTATTTTATTAATACTTTATTAATAAACGCTTTTTTTATAGTTCCTATTTCGCCGTATAAAAAATCTAGTTTTTCGATAATTTCGGTACCTTTTTTTATTATTTAAATAAGTTTTTTAACGGCTTTTTCTAATATATTTTAAATTATCGAAATAAATATTTTTTCAGTTTAATCGGAAAGGTATATATTAATAAAGATACTTATATACTTTATTATTAAAATAAGGTTATTATAATAAGTGTTTTAATTTTTTAAACCTTTTAATTACTTTTTTAAATCGAGCTTAAAAAAAACCTTTATTTAAATTTAATCTTATTTAATTCTTTTAATAATACTAAACCGGTATGTCTAAGGCTTTTTTTTACTTATAGCTTCTTTTTACTATTTTTCGAGCCTTCGTTTAATTTATCGGAGTTTAAATCCAACGAATCCGGAGTTTTTTAAGGCTTACTTTTATAGCGAGGGGATTTTTTTAATCTTTTTGCTTTTTTTTTATTAAATTTATTTTTAATTATAAGCGAATAGATAATTTCTTTAATATTATTAATTTCCGGGAAAGATCCCGATTAATTTAGCTTTTACGGTTACTTTTCTTTTTTTTTAAAGGTTCTTAAGGTTTTTATAACTTTTATTACAGATATTTTATTTTTATTTCGAAGTAATACGTTATTTACGGTTTTTACCGCTCCCTTTTCGATATTTGCGGTATTATACTACTCTTTATAAATACGTAATACGTTTATTTTTATAATAAACGTTATTAATTTACGGTTTTTTTTATATAAACCTTACGAACTTCCTATTCGTTTATTCGTATCGATTCGGATAATCTTTATTCTTTTAAAAATTAAGTTCGTATTATTTCGGACGATACTTATTCTTTTAAAAGTTAATTATAAGTATTTTAATCTTTCTTTTAATAATTAAAAACGAGAAAATAAAAAATGTTTTTATTAAACTTAAAGAATTCCTTTATTAATTATAAGAAGTTTACGATAGCTTTTTTTATAATAGTAATTAAGTCCGATTAAAAGCTGTTTAATCGGGTGCCTACGCTATATTAACTACTATAAAATATAATAATAAAAAAGGGATTAAATTAAATAACGATTAATAATCACTTTATCGTTTAAGGGAATAATCTAGAAATACTACTATATAATAATACGGGTTAATCTTTAAATGCTATTATTATTATTACTTTATTACTTGTTTTTTTTAAGATATAATCGGGAGAGTCCTCCTTTATATAATAAGGGTACGACTTTAAAATGGCTACGTAGCCATTTTTTATATTATATTTATAAGGGCGCTTAGTACTTTAATAACCCTATTTAACTTTTTATTCTAAGCACATTCCGTATTTCTCTCCCTGGCGCATGCGTACAGCCACAGATGGCGTATTTAGAGCCCCTCTGGTCTCTATATGCGCCGTAATAACTCTAATAAATACTAAATTATTAATAATAACTGTTTAGTATCTATAAACAGATAATCTTTTAAAACGAAAAAACTAAGAAGTGGAAATAGCAATGCGATTTTACACTTTTATATTTTTTAATAAACTCTGGTTAAATTTATTCCCTTCGTTATAATAGAATCTTAATAGCGCTTATTAACGATTAATTAATTCGATACTTTACGAATAAATCTTTAGTTATAAATTACTAGGTCCCTTTAATATAATTACCGACGTTAACGCTGTTAATAAAACACTTTTAAATATTTGTTTTATAAGAGACTATATTAAAAAGGACGTATAGTTCGTAATAGATTATACTATTACTATTATTAAATATCGTTACGATCTATATTATCGAATTATCGAATTTAAAGAAAAAAATAAAGTTTACTTTAAACTTTATTATAGTTATTATTTTCTTAGTAATCCTTCCCGAAAATATTCTTAATAACGCTTTAGCTTTTAAAAGATCTTATAACGTATTAATAAACTAATTTATAAGCTTAATTTCCCTAATTATATTAAGGTTCACTTTATTATTTTTATTAAACATTTTATACTTACTCTAAACAGAGAAAATATATTTAATAAACGAGGCTTATTACTAAGTTTAATTAAAGCCGATAAAAACGATAAATTCCTTTATTATATAATCGAAACTTTACTTCGCTATAAATTAAATAAAAGAAAGAATAATTACGAATATTTCGTTAAATAAAAAGGTTTTACTTACGAATAGAATACTTAAAAACGTAAAGATACTTTAAACAGATCAAAAGAATTAATTAAGGAATACTAAGTAAAAAAAAGTAAAAAGCTAGTTAAATTATAGTAAATTACCCGAGGAAAATCTCGTAATAACCCAGTTATTAAATAAGGTTAATTTAATAATTCTTTTACTCTATTAGTAAATAAGGCTTTAAAACGAGGTTTTAACAGACTGCGTAAATAACCAGTCCCTTTACTTATCCTTTATTAACTTATTAATACTAAACCTTTTTTAGATAACTATTCCTTTAGTTAAATAAGGAAAAAGACGCCTTTGTAAATACCTTATTAATTAAGTAATTAATTAATTAATTAATCAGATTATTATTACTTATCTTTTACTTAATAATAACGTTAATTAGCAGTATAAAGACGTCGCTTTACCTAAGCGAAAGCGAAGCCGACTACGTAAGTATCCACGATCGGATAAAAATTAAATTATAAAATATAATATATAGATATATTATAATATAGCGATAAATAAGTATAACAGCTAGTTATTATATTATAGAAAAATATAACGTATAGGAACCCCTATAGTCCTATTATAATATAAAAAAAGGAACCTATCGAGGACGATAAATTTTTTATTACCCGCCGGCATTTAATAGGCCCTATTAAGGGGATTAATACGGTTTATTAATAATATACTTAAAGTAAGTTATAACCTTATAGATTAATTCCTAAAGCATATAAATATTAATTTATAAATAAAATAGCTGTCTATAAAGCCGTAACTAAATCAGGCTCTATTAAACCTGGCCCTCTTTCCTTTATTATTATAATTATATTCTTATATTTAATACACATGACTTCGTCACCCACTACAGTGCCATCAGCTTACGATAATAGTAAACGTACTTTAAAAAGGGGTAGGATTATAAAATTCAGATTATTAAGATTACTTTAAAAAGGTCGAAAATTACCCTAATTTCCTCGATTTAAACACTTTTCGATTATTCGCTTTTATTATAAATACGGAGAACGAACTTAATTTCCGGGAAGTTATAAAAGAACCTAAACGGAAATAATAATAAAAAGCTATATTTAAAAAAATCTAAAATACGTTAAATAAAAAAACATTTAAGTTCTAGCCCCGATTAATAATACATTAAAACCTAATCGATTTTAAATAAGTATTAAAAAAAATATTTATTTACTAAAGTATTTAAAAAGTTTAAAGCCCGAATCGTAGTTAAAAGGTTTACTTAAAAGAAAAGGGTAAACTATAACGAAACGATTACTACTATAGCTAGATTAACGTCGTAACGGATTCTATTAGTACTCTTAGCAGTTAATAAATAATATATTAAACAAATCGATTTTATTATAGCGTACTTTAATAAACGCTTAAAAGAAAATATTTATATACGTTAATTCGAAATACTAAAAACGTTTTTTATAAAATACCCTAATTAAGCGATTAAATATAAATAGTACTTAAAGTTAATTATATAATTATTATTACTGCTATATAAACTTAAATAATCTAAAGTAATATAATAGTTTATTATTAAAAGCATATTAATAAAGCTAGGCTTTTATTACTTATAATATAACGACGTAATATATTATAATAAAAAGGCCGGTATTTTAATCGCTTTTTATATAAACGATTTCCTAATCGCCGGAGCAGATCTCTAAAAAATTAAAAATATTATTATATCTATTAAGGAATTAGTAGTAATTAAGGATTTAAAGGACGCCGATTAATTCTTAAGGGTTAAACTTTTAAAATCGTTAGAAACTAGCGATATTAAGCTCGATTAAAAACAGTATTTAAATAAAGTTTTAAATAACCTAGGTTTTAAATTAATAAAAGTAATTAATATATTAATCGTCCCGGAATCGAAAAACGTTATAATACGTAACATAAAAGAAACCGAAAAAGATATAATTAACTTTATTAATATAGTTAATACTTTTATTTACTTAGTATATATTATTAAACCGGACTTATTATATACTATATCTTTATAAGTACGCTTTAAAAATAATCCTAGCGAAGATTATAAAAAGGTATTTAATTAAATACTTCGTTATATTAAAAGAACTAAAAATATATTAATACGGTATCGGAAACTCATACCCGAATACTTATATTACTAATATAACCCTATTAAATTATATACGGTAATAAATACGGATTTCGCGGGAAACGTTAAAACAGTAAAGTTAATAATAAACTTCGTTATATTTTTAATAGGATATTTTATTTTATAGATATTTAAGTTATAAAATTATGTGGCGCTATTTACTACGGAAACCGAATTTATCGTAGTTAATATATACGCTAAAGAATTAACGTAAATAAAATCGTTTTTAGAAAAGATCGATTAAATACTTAATAGTTTTACGATTATACTTATAAATAATACTAACGTGGTTCATCACTAAACGGTTAAAATCCCTAAACGGTTAACCTACTACACTTCTCTAATCTATTAAACTTCAATACGTAATAATTCCATAACCATTATACCTAAACTTTCTAAAGAATAGAGGCTATAATTAATAGTTTAAGCAATACGTAATACGACGTAAAAAATTTCTATACTAGCAATCGCGAAGTTGTATAACGTCCTTAACACTACTTTACGCACTCGAATTACCGGCCGATAAACTAACCGCGATAGAGGTATAACACAACGAAAACTCGATCCGATTAAAGAGAAAGTGATTAAGGATTATATAATCGATTTAGATACCCGAGGAATACTTCCGACGAAGGGTTATATTACAGATATAGCCAATCTTCTATTAGATTCGCGTAATAGCGACTGTATAGGTAAGGAATAGGTTACGCGTTATATTCGATGCAATCCAGAATTAACGACTCGAATAAATCGGAAATACGATTACTAAAGAGCTTTTTATAAGGATTTAAGCGTTATTTCGGGTTGGTTTAGGCTGGTTACGAACATTAAAGCTAAATACGGCATTGTCGATAAAGACATATGGAATTTCGACGAGACCGGCTTTATAATAAGAATTATTGGGTTAATACTGGTCGTTATACGCGCCGATCGACGCGGGAAAGTAAAATCAATACAGCTTGGTAATCGGGAATGGTCGATAGTTATCGAGTGTATTAATTCGTAAAGTTATTATATCCCGCCGTTCTTAATCGTTTAAAGTAAATATTACCTTACGAATTAGGCCACCGAATACGAATTACTAAGCGATTAAATTATTAAACCGACTTTTAATAGATAGACTAATAATAAGACAGGCTTAGACTGGGTTAGGCATTTCGATTAGTATACTCGATCGTCGATAAAAGGTCGATATCGCTTTTTAATTATTAACGGCTATAAAAGCCATATATTAATGGAATTCGATAATTATTACAAAGCCAATAACATTATTACCGTTAATATGCCTCCTTACTCTTCTCATTTACTCCAGCTATTAGATATAAGGCTTTATTCGCCTTTAAAACGCGTATATTCGAAAGAAATCGAGCTATTTATTAAAATATCGATAAACTATATTATAAAGCTCGACTTCTTTATCGCATTTAAGGCTACGCATTTCAAAGTTTTTAATGAAAACAATATTCGATCTGGATTCCGCGCTTCTAGTTTAATACCTTACAATCCTAATAAAGTAATTAACAGGCTGGATATACGTCTTCGGACGCCTTCACTTATCTTATTACGTCTAGGGATAGCTAGTACCTATAATCCCTAAACACTAACCACCCTTAACTAAGCAAGTAAATAATCTACTTTTATTAAACGCAGGATCTCTGGTTATTAAAAAAGCTTTCTAACACAAATTTTATAAGCGGTAAACTAAATAACGAAGGGTTTAACGATAATAGTATATAAAGTGACTCTAGTGCGCGACCGGATACGTACACTAAAAAAGGTTAATTTAGCACTTTCTAAGCGCCGGAGAGCTCTAAAACCGCGAGTTTAAAATGGAGGACCTCTTAATATTAACTAGAATTTAGAGTTACTGTCTGAAAAGTTAAAAGGGAAGCGTCCAGCGAACAATGAGGGTAAAGAAGGGGTCTGTTAAAACGGAGGGCAGGACGTGAGAGGCGCTATGGTATATACGGCGAAACCGGCTATAATACGCGAACATGTGAAATGGAGGTAGAATTAGATAATGAATCAGATAGCGAATAGTTTTAATTAATTGAAAGCGTTGTGGTTAAGATAACTTACATAATAGTGTCGAGATGTGCTGAGAGTTGACCGTTTAGGGATTTTGACCGTTTAGTGATGAACCACGTTAAGGCTATTTTATAGGCCGAAAGCACAACGATAAATTAACAAAAACGGTATATTAAAGTCTATTATAATTATATACGAAATAAGGTTTTAATAAAGAGAATTAAGCTAAAATTCGTTCCTAGTAAAAATAATACAGTAAACGGGTTTATTAAAGCGTTAAAGGGGCTAGCCTTTAAAAACTAAATAAACTAATTAGGTATAAAACGCTTTTAAATAACGTTAAAAATTAATAATCCGATTTAAGAGGGGCGGTTATTAAAAGGGGGTGTTAGAATTATTACGGCGCATATAAAGATTAGAGAGGCTCTAAATACGCTACTTATAGCTGTACGTATACGCTAAAAAGAGAAATGCGTAATATGCTTAGAATAAGAGGGAAACGCGTATTAAATTTAAAAATAGAAAGTTAAAAAGGGCTGTTAATATACTATTAAAGTACTAACGTGGTTTATCACTAAACGGTTAAAATCCCCAAACGGTCAACTCTTAGCACATTTCGACACTATCATGTAAGTTATTTTAACCATAACGCTTTTAATTAATTGAAACTACTCGCTATCTGATTTATTATCTAATTCTACCTCTATTTCACATGTTCGCGTATTATGGCCGGTTTCGCCGCATATACCACAGCGCCTTTTACGTCCTGCCCTCCGTTTTAACGGACCCCTTTCTTTACTTTTATTATTCGCTAGACGCTTCCCTTTTAACTTCTTAGACAGTAGCTCTAAGTTCTGGTTAATACTAAGAGGTCCTCTATTTTAGATTCGCGGTTTTGGAGCTTTCCGGCGCTTAGAAAGTGTTAAATTAGCTTTTTTTAGTGTACGTATCCGGTCGCGTACTAGAGTTACTTTATGTACTATTGTCGTTAAACCCTTCGTTATTTGGTTTACCGCTTATAAAATTTGTGTTGGAGAGCTTCCTTAATAACCAGAGATCCTGCGTTTAATAAAAGTAGATTGTTTACTTGCTTAGTTAAGGGTGGTTAGTGTTTAGGGATTATAGGTACTGGCTGTCCCTGGACGTAATAGGATAGGTAAAGGCGTCCGAAAACGTATATCCAGCTTATTAATTACCTCATTAGGATTGTGAGGTATTAAACCAGAAGCGCGGAATCCAGATCGAATGTTGTTTTCATTAAAAACCTTGAAATGCGTAGCCTTGAATGCGATAAAGAAGTCGAGCTTTATAATATAGTTTATCGATATCTTAATAAATAGCTCGATTTCTTTCGAATATACGCGTTTTAAAAGCGAATAAAGCCCTACATTTAATAGCTAGAGTAGATAAGAAGAGTAAAAAGGCATACTAACGGTGATAATGTTATTGGCTTTATAATAATTGTTGAATTCTACTGATATATGGCTTTCATAGCCGTTAATAATTAAAAGGCGATATCGACCTTTTATCGACGATCGAGTATACTGATCGAAATGCTTAACCTAGTCTAAGCCTGTTTTATTATCAGTTTATTTATTAGAAATCGGTTTGATAACTTAATCGCTTAGTAACTCGTATTCGGTAGCCCAATTCGTAAAGTGATATTTACTTTGAACGATTAAGAACGGCGGGATATAATAACCTTACGAATTGATATACTCGATAGCTGTCGACCATTCCCGATTACTAAGCTGTATTAATTTTGCTTTCCCGTATCGATCGGCGCGTGTAACGATTAGTGTTAACCTAATAATTCTTATTATAAAGCCGGTCTCGTCGAAATTCTATATGTCTTTATCGACGATGCCGTATTTGGCCTTGATGTTCGTAACCAGTTTAAACTAACCCGAAATAACGCCTGGATCTTTATAAAGAGCTTTTTGGTAATCGTATTTCCGATTTATTCGAGTCGTTAATTCTGGATTGCGTCGAATATAACGTGTAACCTATTCTTTGCTTACACGGTCGCCATTACGCGAATCTAATAGAAGATTGGCTATATCTGTAACATAACCCTTCGTCGGAGGCATTCTTCGGGTATTTAAGTCGATTATATGATCTTTAATCACTTTCTCTTTAATCGGATCGAGTTTTCGTTGTGTTGTGCCTTTGTCGCGGTTAGTTTGTCGGCCGGTAATTCGAGCGCGTAAGGTGGTGTTAAGGACGTTGTATAACTTTGCGATTGTTAGTATGGAAATTTTTTACGTCGTATTACGTGTCGCTTGAACTGTTAATTATAGCTTCTGTTTTTTGGAAAGTTCAGGCATAATAGTTGTGGAATTATTACGTGTTGAAGTTTAATGGATTAGAGAAGTGTGGTGGGTTAACCGTTTGGGGATTTTGACCGTTTAGTAATGAACCACGTTATTAGGTTACCGTTATAGTGCCGGGCACCTTTATAGGTATAATATAAAAGATAAGCACGTAATTATAAAGAATAACTACGTAATTACTTTTACGAACGCTCCCTTATTATATAAGGGAGGACTCCCTCCTCTTTTTTATACTTTAAAATAGCTAAGTAATAAAGTAGTAATAATAATAGCATCTAAGGACCAACCCGCTTTATTACAAAAACACGTTAAAAAATAATATATACAAAATTAAAATTATTCTTAATTATCGGGTAAAAAAGCACGGTTTTAATTATTTTACTAAATAGAAAAGGTATAATTACGATTCGAATACTTAAAAGAACGAAAAATATTTAAAAGGATCGCTAGAACTAATCGACGAATATTAATTACGTAAAAGAGGAAAGCCGGGTAATCTTTAATTAAATATTAATAATAAAACAGTATTAATCGTAAAACGAAAAAGAGGATAACCGAAAAAAGTAATTAATAAATAAAAAAATATTATTATTAAACGCCTTTTTAAAAGATTAAAGAAAATAATGTAATAGGCTATATAAAAATATAGATTAAGCTAAAAACAGCTTAAGTTTTTTTCTACCCCCGGTATTTAATATGTAAGCCGTTAATAAAACTATACCGGAAGTAGATAAATAAATAAAATTAAATAAAAAAAAAGACTTACGTATATTTAATAGAGCCCTTTAACTATATATAATTAAGGCTTAGTAACTAAATAAGGTTCTTTTTTTAAAAATAATTATTACTTATTATATTCCTATACATTATTACGAAGTGCACTATCGAATATTGTTTTTATTAAAAACTTTAAAATACGCAGCTTTAAATACGATAAAAAAGTCGAGCTTCGTAATATAATTTATCGATATCTTAATAAATAGCTCGATTTCTTTCGAATATACACGTTTTAAAGGCGAATAAAGCTTTATATTTAATAATTAAAATAAATAAAAAGAATAAAGAAGTATATTAATAATAATAATATTATTAGTTTTATAATAATTATCGAATTTTACCGATATATAACTTTTATAACCGTTAATAATTAAAAAACGATATCGACTTTTTATCGATAATCGAATATATTAATTAAAATATTTAACTTAATTTAAACTTATTTTATTATTAATTTATTTATTAAAAGTCGGTTTAATAATTTAATTACTTAGTAATTCGTATTCGGTAATTTAATTCGTAAAGTAATATTTACTTTAAACGATTAAAAACGGCGGGATATAATAACTTTACGAATTAATATATTTAATAATTATCGATTATTCCCGATTATTAAACTGTATTAATTTTATTTTTCTGCGTTAATCGGCGCGTATAACGATTAATATTAATTTAATAATTCTTATTATAAAACCGGTTTCGTCGAAATTCTATATGTTTTTATTAACGATACCGTATTTAATTTTAATATTTATAACTAATTTAAATTAACCCGAAATAATACTTAAATCTTTATAAAAAGCTTTTTAATAATTATATTTCCGATTTATTCGAATCGTTAATTTTAAATTATATCGAATATAACGCGTAATTTAATTTTTATTTATATAATCGTTATTACGCGAATTTAATAAAAAATTAATTATATTTATAATATAACTTTTCGTCGGAATTATTTTTCGGGTATTTAAATCGATTATATAATTTTTAATTACTTTTTTTTTAATCGGATCGAATTTTCGTTATATTATACTTTTATCGCGGTTAATTTATCGGCCGGTAATTCGAATACGTAAAGTAATATTAAAAACGTTATATAACTTTATAATTATTAATATAGAAATTTTTTATATTATATTATATATCGTTTAAATTATTAATTATAGCTTTTATTTTTTAAAAAGTTTAAGTATAATAATTATAAAATTATTATATATTAAAGTTTAATAGATTAAAAAAGTGTAATAAATTAACCGTTTAAGGATTTTAACCGTTTAGTGCAGAACCACGTTAACGGAATACCCCGATATAACCCGACGGGACTTACATAATTATACTAAGAGAAATCTCCAGTGAACAGAAGTAAATACACAGAATAATAAATACGATAACACTTTACGCGTCGAACAAAATCCGGTTAAGGATGTAAAATTCCCGAGGACGGGGACAGCTGCGTCGAGGAACCAAGCAAGTCGTCTCTATCGCCAAGTAAAACTTCCATTTTGTTTTTTTACTACAAATTGTCGACCCAAGTATATCGCCGCCGCTAATGGCACCGATTGACTTTGAAACATATGGCGAAACCCCCTAGACTGACACACGCGCCCTAATGCCCTAAAGTAGAAGTTCTAATTCTAATCGGCGCTGCCCAAAACCGGCAGAACTTCGTCCCATGATCGCTAATTGGCGAAGCAGAAGCGAGCGTCGAGCCTGGCTAGCTAGGAAGTAGTTAGGCTCTCATACTGCGCATACCAACCTCGCCCTCTTCTTCCCCATTCCGCAGCTCGCCCGCGGGCGTCTCCGTGGCGGCGATGCTGACTATGCTCTCTCTTCGACCACCAGCCATTCCCTCGATGCCGAGTGCCACCTCCCCGATGCGTCGGAGAACCGCCAGGAGAGCGCCTCGCAAGTCGGCGCTGACTTCCTTGCCTAGAAGCTCGACCACGAGCGGGTAGAAGGCGCGGAGGTGCTCCTCGAATTCCTTCTCCGGCCAAACCGAGTACCCCTCCAGGACGTCGACCACGACTGGTCGCCATGCGACGATATTGCGTTGCTGCGACTCCTCTTCTAGTGCTAGATACCCCTTTATGACATCTTTGCACAATGGCACCAGCGCCCTCTCCACTTCAGGCCGACTCTCGGCCCTCGAGGGCGACGTATCTGCGAACATTCGGAAGAGGATCTGGATGTATGTAGCTGCCGATCCGCTCTCCTGTTTCAGGAGGTTAGGGGGTTGCTTCATGAACCCTTCGCGCCACAGACGCATCCGAAGCTCCTTGTCGTTGTTAAACTTGCGCGCGAACAGGAACGACTTCTTGAGAAGTGCCATCAGCCGTAGGAGCTCGCCCGAGGGGATCTGTGTGTAGACAGCCTCATTCGAAAAGAGTTCATTGACCGTCTCAATCATGAGAAGCTGTAGAACACAACGAGATATGATCCGATTGAAGAAGCGACGTCGAGCTGCTGTCACGACAACAGGCTGCTGCTGGAGAGACGAGCTTGGCTTGTAGTCCTCCAGAGGGTCGCCGCCGACAGCGTGGTTGGAGTGCGCAAGCTTTCGTCCTCAGCAGCCGGGGGAGCTGGCGAACTCGACTCTGCTTGGGACTCTGATGGCTGGCCGTTCTTGTCATTGCCGTTAATACTCAGCGCGTTCTCCTCCGACTCCCCGGTCGGCGTCAGGGGAACCTCAAAGCCAAGTCCATTCGGAGGAGGCGAGAGGGCCGAAGGTGCGTTGATGGTAGTGGCCGAAAACAGCTGATAAGCAGTTGTCCTCTCGAACAGCTCGCAGAAAGCGCCGACGACCTGGTTCCAGTGCCCAGCATTGAACTTGAGCACATTCTGAAGTATGAGCTGCTGCAAGCAATTGCTTCCTATCCGGGCGATTGTATCGTTCTCTTGACAGATGCACAGAGCCAGGAGGTCGAGGAATCGATCGAGCATGTACTCCAATGCATCAAAGAAGTGGGTAAATAGCACGATCATGTTCCGGAGAGCCTGGATCATTGTGGTCGATAGCCACACCGACAGCTCTTCATGGCTCAGTGCGTTGCTGAGCTCGGGCCGCGAACGTAGCACTATGAAGATGGGGTAGAGTTGTTGGCGCCAGAGTATGTCCCAGAAGTCCGGTGGGAAGTCGCCGCCATACTTCAAAAGAGCCTCGAAGAAATAGTTCAGAGCATTGGACCGAACCTCGAGGTCTTCTCCGTTCATCAGGACGTCGTGGAAGGCAAAGAGAATGGGGAACCAGAACCCTTCTTCGAGGGATGTCCCACTCGGCTGCTTGGACGAGGCGTCGGGGGATTTGAGCGCGTTGGCATCCATACTCCCTGATGCTTCGTACCGCTGTGAAAGGGGACACTCCGGGACCTTGAGCATCCGGGGAATAATGGACTTCAATGCCTCCATCGCCTGTAAGCTCTTCCTCTGAAACTTGACATTCTTGGAGAACTCTGTCAAGCAGACAATCAAGTCCGTAAAGGCGCCCTGAGATATCACCACACCGAATCGTGTCTTGTAAACCAACGTGACGTTCTCAAATGCGAGCGTCACGATCGACTCGTGGGGGTCCTTGGCGGCCACAGTGAACACCCCGAACATTGTCCTCCACCCAGATCGAATGTTCTCACCACGAGCTTGGATCATCTGGATTAGACACCGCAATGCCATGTCCTTGACAGTCAGGTTGTTGGAATTTGAAATGACATGCTCGAAGGGCTTCAGGAAGTCTTTTTGGAACTTGAAGCCAGGCAACTCTTCAATCTCCATGAAGCGCATGGAAAGTTGGCGTAGCGAGTCGAGGGCGAAGTAGACGATGGCAGTATTGTTGTGGCATCCGACTTTGTTGAAGTGCTGGCCAAGCACTGCCCAGATATTCGCCCACTCGAACCGTACACGCGTCATGTTGTAGTAGCTGATCTCGACAATCTTCTGTAAGCTGTATGTGCGCGGCGAGTCGTTGGAGCCCGACACTTTGATCTCGTCCCAGCTGACTTCGGTCAACGCCTTGGCAAAATGAACAATGGCATCGCCTTTGAGGTTTGCCGTGTTGCTGAATATGCGATCCACGCTCCTGATGACCTCCTCGGATCGGCTTTCGAGAGCAATCTCCATGGAAAAGCCCTTGGGGCCCGTGTTGGATCGGTTGCGGCGCCGAGCCGAAGCTGTCGACTTCTTCGACTCGTTGGTATTACTTCTCTCAGGCGGCATGAAGCGCGCCTTTGACACGTCAGGGATGGCGCCTTCATCGACTCCTCCGGATATCAACTGCAGTCGATCCAGTTGACTAATGCACATCAGCACATCCTTCCATGACTCCCGCAGATAGTCACCCTCGGTCTGGCCAAGCTCCAACATCGCCCGCAGCGCCTCGACGTTCTTGGCGAGGATCTCCTGGGGGTTGTTGAGATTGGTGGCGTTCTTCAAAGCTGACATGAAAGCCTCTCGAGGCGTCGACAGCTCGAACAGACAAGCGATCTTGATTGCTTGTTTCATCCCCTCCAGGCATAGCTTGTGAACCTCGATGTTGCTGGCCTTCTGCATCTGACTTGACAGTGCTGAAAACAGCGACATCCAAGTGACGTCGAACATGGGTCCGACGTGGCGGAATGAGGTGGCAGGGATGAACTTGATGCCAGCCTTGGCCGCGTTGCGTTTCTGGTTCCTGAAGAGGTTCTTGAACAGCTGCTCAGATCGCAACGCGATTTCCTCCGACTGTTGCACATGCGCTTCCCGTTGCAGATCGCGACCAACATTGGAGAAGGCCTGACCAAGACCCGCGGCGAAGCCCGTCGACGGCGCCGTCGCCACACCTGCAGCAGCCGCCGCATCGCGCTCGCTCTTCAAAACGATCTCGTTGGTCGCGATTTCATCGTAGATGCCTAGCAGGTATTCGTCGGGGAGATCGGCGTTGTCGTTGATACCTCTGTTGTTCTTGATGAAGTCCTCCTTGCTCATGCGCCGCGCAATCTTACTGCTGTGTAAATCTGTGTTGAGCAGAATGACCGAGTAGGCAAGGACATAGGCCGTATCGGCATTGGCGAACGCATTGGGATTGCCCATAACATAACGATTCGCAAACTTGAGCATGAAGCGATCGATTTTCTGTGCTTCACCAGGTAGTCGGAACGACTGCAAGAACTGGCGCAACGAAGGGACGAACCGTCTCTTGGCGAAGTCCATGGTATCCACGAATGCGTGCATGATCTCAATATTCTTGGGGTCGCCTTCACCAAGGTATTCTCCAATCTGTGCCTTGTCTAACTGAGGATTCGATATCAAGAACTTCGCAATGTCTTCTGGGCTGTCACTGGGGATGAAGCCCCCTTGCAGGAGAAGTTTGATGCCTTTCTTGGGCTTCTCGTTGAAGGCCCTAATGGCATTCGTCATAGCCGTTTTCCTCGCCTTCTCCTTTTCCAACTGAGCAGGGTCATCCTCCATGATAGGGGTCGAAGGCGGCAGCGGGGTCTCGAGGCGTGATGCGCTGTCACTGGCCGACGGATCGATCGACTCTCTTATGTCTTCCATCGAGGCGCGAGTCTCATCCGGAGAGCCAGTGTTGGCGCCAGGTCGTCCAACCATGGACCAATTGACTAGGGACCGAAGCGCTTCGACAAGCGAGTCTAGTGCTGTCCGCTTGATTATGTATTCCTTCGGAACCTCGGACTCGGTTTCTGTCGGGGGCGCGATCTGCACCACGGTCAAGGGTGGCGGTAGCATGCCCTTGAGCTGCCAGTCGGCGCCATTGCCAGAGTTGGAGAACCTATCTTCGTATAGCTGTTCCTGGGTGGACGTAATCGACACAGGGGCACTCGCGAACTTGGAAAGGTCCTCGACTATGGTCTGGAAGATGTTTGCAACGTTCCTGTCGCAGTCATAGTTCAGGTAAGTCTCGACCAGACCCCGAGGGTCGCCGCAGAGACGGTTCAACACGGTAATAAAATACAATTTTTGTGATAGGGGCGCAGTGCGCCTCGCTAGGAGCGCAAGATATACTTCGTTGAGGAACACCTCAATCTCTTTCTGATTGCAGAATCAGTGCAGTTCTTCATACGGGGGGCCGGCCGGTTGTGGGGGTGTTACCTTGAAAGGGGCTCGCATGTATTTCAACATGAGCCAGAATATTTCACAGCAGACTTCGAAGACCCGGTCTACGGAGCTAGCGCCATTTCTCGTGATACTTAAACATAGATAATACTTTATGGCCTGGAGAAAGCTCGTGGGCTCACTGCTCTTGGTGTTGGTGATGGTACATAGTGGAGAAGTGAAGATGAGGATATGGTTGTTCAGAAGGGTGCGGATCAAGTGCAGAGAGATGAGCTTCGATCGCATCGGCTGGCCACGGATGTCATATAACTGGTCCGGTGGCAGGATCTTGGTAGACAGGTTGCAAAAGGAGCGGAAGACAAGGTAGGCATCCCGGATGTATACCTCGTCCTCGGCGTCGAGGGACTCGGCCGAGTCGTCGCCATTGACACTCTCGGCTGCTGTCTGCTCTGATGTGCTCTGCGCAGGTTTCGTAGCCTTTAATTGTGTGACCATGGTCGGCCCATCGCCTAGATTTGAGTCGTCGAAGCTCTTTCTGTGCTCAAGATCCTTCAGCGTCAGCTTCCCGCCATCGTTATTGGTGGATTCGGAAGGGGCCGTCTCGGACGCGCCGTCTTGCGTGCCATCAGCATCTTCGTCTCCCTCTACAGACACATGGATGTTGCCGTTGCCGTGGCCGTTACCATTCACAGACTCTGGAGCGTCGAAGGTGACATTGCTAGAGCTGTGTTTCAGTTTGGACAAGCTCAGTCTCGCTTCTTTCATGTGCAGCCTCGTCTTGACGCGCTCAAAGACCATGCCGACCATCTGGGTCAGGGTGCCTTGGGCGGCCTGTTGGGTGTCGGTGCTTCTCGACAAGAGGAAGACATTATAGACCTGGCGGACAGCTTTCAAGAGACCGGCACCATGCACCACGATCTTATCGTTGAGGACGGCGGCAAGGAGGGCCTGGACGATGTGGCGCTGGACATCGACAGGTGTGGTCTCGCCCTGGAAACAGTCGCATATGGTGTCGATGGCTCGGTCGATGAGTGGGGCGCGCTCAGTTCCGTCTTGCTGGATTGCGCCGGTGTGCGCGGAGAAGTACGAGGAGGATATGAGTTTGCCTATACAGTCGAGGGCGGCATTTGTCAATTGGCTGCTGTTCAACTTGGTGGCCAGTTGCAGGGGCGCGAAGACGACATCGGGGTCGGGCAGCTGCGACTCTCCCTCTTTGATGGCCTTCAATGCCTTTTCGGTCAGCTCGGCCAGCTGCTTGCTTCTCTGCGCTTCCTTGGAGGCCTGGATGACCTCCAAGGAGGACACCACGAAGACGAGAGAGGTCATCGCGTCCGCATTCAAGACTCGGTAGCGGGGGCCATTCGTGGTCGGCGGCGTCGTCGTCGTCGGGAACCTTGGATGGTGCTGTAGAGCCTGGTTTGGTTGGTAATACGTGGTCTTCAAGGTACCCTGACCCTGCGTGCCTGGGATTCGTTACGTGCACCGTGACTTGGTGAACTAGGGGAATGCGAATGCGGCAGTTGAGTCAGGAATTATCTGTCCTCAGCATGCAATAAATATGATGATTTAGGGGCAGGACGGGCAGGACGGGAAGACGAAAAATAAGTAGATTTGGTCGGAAACGGGAATAGAGTTCAACAACTGACTGTCGCGCTTCCAGCTGCCAGCAATGATGGAACAGAAGTATGAGCGAGTCTCTCTGCTGCCCAGCTCTTCCGGGAAGTGCAATGCAATCACCAATCCTGCTACTGTCTGGACTGGACTGGACTTACTTATGTTACAGCTGTCCCTTGGAGATTGGAGATACGGGCTTGACTGGGTGCGAGGTACGTACCGCACAGTCGGTTGGTCAGGTCCCTCTTTCTTTTACGTTACCCAAAATACGAGACGAGACGACAAGAGTTGCCCGTGGCTGACATAACACACTGGGAGCTGGCACTTGTCTTCTGACTTAACCACATGCAGGCAGCCGATCTTCATAAGGCGTGGGTTTGGTGATTTGATCTTGATATTAACCTGATACATACTTAAGTACGAGTACGGATACATCCGGATCTTGAAAAGTAGGGGGAAAAAAGGGGCTGTCTTTTGTCCGTGAGCCCCATGTGGCTGAAATGCGCAGTTGAAGTTGGATCCAACTGGCATCCCGCATTGTGCAAAAAGCTTGAGGCGATTTGCTGAGATTGAGGAGCATGATGAGGCAGCTATATAAGTAGCTAGCTCTAGGATGGCAATGTCTCCTGAGGTACTATGTATCATAAGGAACACGTACTAAAGCGCACGCTCTACTCCGTCCGTAGTGTATTAGTTTAGTAATTAGTACGAGTAGTATATCGATTCTCGTGCATGTCAGTTGGATAGTACGGAGTACGAGTAGCAGGGATCTATTGTATCCGTACAAGTACTTCTTATTGGCATCGTGAGTGGGGAGTTGGCCGTAAAGGGCTAGGCGTGTCGCTGGATCCCCAAAAAGCCAATTGCGACTTTTTTTTTCTTTGAGCTCCAGCCAGCTGGGCATTGGCCCATTGGGAAGCGTTGAGCTCCGGAACACCACCGCGACGAAAATATCCCGCCGCTCATCCAGCTCCAAAGGTCTAGCCTAGCCTACACCTTTGTATCTTGAATTTTACCCTCACTGTCAAAGTCAGGCTTCGGAGAAAGCTTCATTGATTCAATTGAAGTCCTTCCCTCTTTTTCTCCTCAATCCTACGGAGCACCAGCATTTCCATCGCTTTTCCTTTTTTTCCCTTTCCCCCCTCGAGTCGATTTCCCTTTCTCCTCCGGCATCCCCCCAATCTCCTCCATCTCCTCACCATGTTCAGCGCCGTGTTGCGAAGGCGAGCCCTTCAACAAACCACCTCCCTCAGAGTCGCCGGCCTCTCGCCCCAATTAGCAAGATGGTATGCCTCATTTCCTCCTCACACCGTCATCAAGATGCCTGCCCTGTCGCCCACCATGACGGCCGGAAACATCGGTGCTTGGCAAAAGAAGGCCGGAGACGCAATCGCTCCCGGTGATGTTTTGGTCGAGATCGAGACGGACAAGGCCCAGATGGACTTCGAGTTCCAGGAAGACGGTGTGCTCGCCAAGGTCTTGAAGGACGCTGGTGCCAAGGATGTCGCTGTTGGTAGCGTAAGTTCTATCCCCTCCCCATCTCGTCGCTTCATCGCTGCCAGACCCGAGTCGTGCTGACGCACCTTCCCCACCGCCAGCCTATCGCCGTTCTGGTCGAGGAAGGCACCGACGTCGGCGCTTTCGAGTCTTTCAGCCTTTCCGATGCTGGTGGCGATGCTTCTGCTCCCGCACCCAAGGAGGAGAAGAAGTCCGAACCTTCCTCTTCCGAGTCCTCGTCCGCCCCGGCACCCGAGCCCGAGCAGTATGCCTCGGAAGGCAGACTCGAGACCGCCCTCCAGCGCGAGGCCAATGTCGCCCCGGCTGCCAAGCGACTGGCCAAGGAGAAGGGTATTCCCTTGACCGGCATCAAGGGCACTGGTCCCGGCGGCAAGATCACCGAGGAGGACGTCAAGAAGGCTGCGGTCGGCGGCGCTTCCGCCACTGCCGCCACCCCGGCCACCTCGTACGAGGACATCCCGCTCACCAACATGCGCAAGACTATTGCCAAGCGTCTCCAAGAGTCCACCCAGAACAACCCTCACTTCTTCGTGACCAGCAAGCTTTCCGTTAGCAAGCTCCTGAAGCTCCGTGAGGCCCTCAACAGCTCCTCCAACGGCAAGTACAAGCTCTCGGTGAACGACTTCCTGATCAAGGCCATTGCTGTCGCCGCTAAGAAGGTCCCCGCTGCCAACTCTTCATGGCAAGGCGAATCGATCCGTCGCTACAACAGCGTTGACGTCTCGGTCGCTGTCTCTACCCCGAGCGGCCTGATCACTCCTATTGTTACCGGTGCCGAGGCGCGTGGTCTCGAGTCCATCTCTGCCCAGGTCAAGGAGCTGGCCAAGAAGGCCCGTGATGGCAAGCTGAAGCCTGAGGAGTACCAGGGTGGCACCATCTCCATCTCCAACATGGGCATGAACGATGCCGTCGACAACTTCACTGCTGTCATCAACCCCCCTCAGTCTACCATCCTCGCTGTCGGCACCACCCGCAAGGTCGCCGTCCCTGTCGAGACGGCCGAGGGTACCTCGATCCAGTGGGATGACCAGATTACCGTTACTGCCAGCTTCGACCACAAGGTCGTTGACGGTGCTGTTGGTGCCGAGTGGGTGAAGGCCCTGAAGCAGGCCATCGAGAACCCTCTGGAGCTGATGCTGTGAGGTGGACTTGTACAGTAGTAGAAGTATGGATATTCTTGTCAGGGCGTTGAGGCGTACTGGCCTCTTTAATGCTGATAGAAGGTGTATGAAAGTATTCGGACATGTCCATATATGTATTTAGCCAAGTCTATCACGTGCTTAAAGACGCTACATTGCGCAGTCCAGTTGGGACCCCCAAGCGCATTGGAAGCTGTTTCGACATGTGATGCGTGTAATTTTCCGAGTCTCGCAAGCCACACCACCCTGCAATACCGTTCCAGCACCGCCAAAGACATTGAAAACAGCTTTAATGCCAAACGACACATGGAGGTAGCACGGCTCTCGGGGATACGTGTGTGACTTTTTGCTTCCTCGGGGACTCGATGACGACGTGGGCAGAGGCATAATGCATGGAATCAATCACTTCAAGAGCTGGGCCGGGGCTCATGATCGGACTATATCACCAAATCCAATAAACTCCAGCTCTCTCTCTCCCAGCTATTGGCGTGGGGGCAAATAGGCTAGATAACCAAGTAAGTACTCAAGGTACTTGGGCTTGCGTACCCTCCGCCCATTTATTCTATCCTGTCTCTCCACCAGTAAGAGTCACTGGTGAGACTAAATGGGAACAAGGGATTGGTCATCTATAGGTAGCAATGGTTGCCTACATGTACTTCCATCATAAGTATTCATCGTCGTCTTTGCTCTGCAAGGTAAGCGAAGAGTGGGGTTGTTTGATAGTACATATTACTTACTTACATAAGGCTAATGATGGCCCGGGAGTGGTCCAATTGTATAATCTTTCTCTGAGAGCAAACAACAACACTTAGGGGGGAACAAAGAGAAAGAGAGAGTGAGAGGATATAAAGTATTCATCCTTTTGCTTTTTCATCATCATCATCATCATCATTTTCCTGTTCGTAGTGTCTACCTAGGCAATGCTGCTTCCTGCGTCGTTCGCATCCAGGCTCTCTCTCTCTCTCTCTCTCTCGCCTTTGGTCAGGTTTCTGCCTTGCGCTTATTTGATCAATCAAATGAATGAGCACCACCCACTCACTCTACACCTTACGGTAACCACAGAAGAAACCCATCTATCCTCATCTACGCTTTAAATACCAAGTCTCGGTCTCAGGAGCCCAGCCAACCCGCCAGCCTTGTTGTACCCGTTTCCTTCCCATCACGTTCCTTTAATGTTTGCCCATTTTCCTCCTCACCTTCTTCTACCATGGATACTTCTACTACTACTACAATGATTGGACCGCAGCCTCGCGGCAAGTCCCGCTCGCGGTTGTTTGGCCAATCAGATGGCAGTAGCATCATGAGGAAAGTCCTGTTGAGGCACTTCGACGGGGGACAGGTCGCGACGGCGCTGACGACCATGGACTTGGCGTTCAACACATACCACTACGCCTCGGACACCATCCTGGCCATATGGAACTGGGTAATCCGCCACTGCGTCGTCACCGTCGAGATCACGTACAGCAGCGAGCTCAAGCAGTCGGTTCTGACCTACGTCGGCGACAAGGTCCTGGCCAGGGGGCGCCCGACGGAGCTGCTGGCGCACATGACCCAGCGCAAACCCGGCGACCTCGACTTCGACAGGTTCGAAGGCTGTAGCCGACCGCGCGCCGTTCGGTTCGTGCCCAAGTTCCGGTCCGTCTGGTTCCTCCACAGGCGCTGGCTGCTCATGGTTAAAAGCAGCAGCGTCACGACGTGCGACGAGAACGTCAATGACTACGCTGACATCCAGGAGGACCTGACCATTGTCTGCCTGGGCGTCTCGTCCGAGCCCATCGCCGATTTTCTGGAGACCTGCCGCGAGCTGTACGACAAGAAGCGCGAGACGTACATCACCACCTTTGGCAACAGCGGCGGCCATTGGAGCCAGAAGCTGAGCAAAGTGCCCCGTCCTCTCTCGTCCGTCCACCTGGTCGAGTCCGTCAAGGAGGAGTTGGTCAACGACATCAGGAGCTACCTAGACGTCAGGACACAGAGGCGCTATCATGTGCGCAACATCCCTTACCGCCGGGGTTACCTGTTGTATGGACCTCCAGGTATGTGTGCTTGAATTCTGCCAGCTGTTGTGGATAGATGTAGAGAGAGGGGGAGGGAAAGACTGACCTTATTGACCCATCCCGCACATAGGTACCGGCAAGACCACACTCTCGGAAGCTATTGCCGGGGTTTTCCAGCTTAATATCTATGCCATCGACTTATCGAGCGTCATGAGTGACAAGGACTTGGTGAGACTCTTCCAGGCTCTGCCACCACGATGCATTGTGCTGCTGGAAGACATAGACGTGGCAGGCTTGGCCCGCGACAAGAACACCAAGATCATTGCCACTTCCATTTTGAGCACTCCACCACCTCCTCCTCTTCCTCCATCTTCTGCCAATACGATTTTGGCAGCCGCAGCAATGTCACCCGAACAGGCCCCTCTCTTCCCGCCGCCGCCGCCGCCGATATTCAACAGGCCCAAACCCCGCGCCACCGGCTGCACTCTATCGGGCGTCCTACAAGCGCTCGACGGCGTGGGATCCCAGGAGGGTCGCATCGTGATCATGACGACGAATCGCCCCGAGGATCTGGATGACGCCCTGATCCGGCCCGGGCGAGTGGACAAGAAAGTGCGTCTCGGACGTGCGGACCGGGACTGCGCCCGAGACATGTTCATCCGGATGTTCGAGCCCAACATCGCAAGTACCGATGTCGGTGGCGATACTACTGCTCAAGAGAAGTTCGAGGTGCTGCCGACCTGCTGCGACCTGTGCCCGAGCCTTGACATGGACAAGATCCGCTCGCTCGCCACCGAGTTCGCGCGCCAGGTCCCCGACGACATGTTCTCGCCGGGCCAGCTGCAGGGCTTCTTCCAGATGCACCTCGACTGCCCCAAGAGCGCCATCGAGCAGATTGCGGACTGGATCGAACATGAGAAGAGGCCTCAGTTCGAGGAGATGGTCCTGAATATCTGCGTGCGGAGTGGTGGGTTGGAGGAGACGTGGTACCGGCTCAAGCCCAAGGATACGCTGGAAGCACTCTTTGACGACCTGGAGCGTCGTGTGCAGCGGGGTGCGTATAAGCAGATGCGGCTGACATACAAGGAGGCACTAGTGCACCGTAGTGATACCCCCGAAAGTGTAAGTGCTAGCTAGATTGAGCCTCATGCGGACCTCAGCTGGACCGCAGCCACCCTCATAAGTGATATATATGGGCTAACACGGGACCGAACAGCTAAAGTTCAAGGAGAATGACAGACTCGAGCTATTACTGGATCCGGTGAAGAGCAATGGACATGCCACAGAAGAAGAGATGAGGAGTTTCGCCGCCAAGGACGCATGACTCTGAAATGCCTCTCCCAAACTCGCTGGCAAACTAAGTAGTCAAACTGTTGTCAGAGACTAGTATTGGAACGCATGTGTGCCTATCTGCTCACTATCATAGGGATGTGTAGACACAGAGAATGGTTCGTCGCGTGCCATGGAAGACCTTCTCAGGGATTGGCACTCTCGCATTTCTTGAGAGGGGGGAGGGGGGGGTATCATCAGTCATCATCTGCCATCCACGACCACTCCGAGCACAGAAGAAGCGCACACAAACGGCAGAACTGCACGAAGACAGGGAGCAGTCGGTTTCGGGTGCATATGAATGTATTGTAGGCTGGCACCGGGGATCATGGCGTTTTCTGTTAGGGGCGCATATTTGCGGCATTTCACTCATAGTTGTGTAATTTCGCGGACAAAGCTTCGCAGCTCCGCCGCCTCCTCGGGGACTGTGCGGTTGGGCAGATCGGCCATAGCAGATCGCAGACGATCATCGCCATGAAGTGCATCTTTCATAAGCTGTCGGAGAGTGTCCATCTTGAACGTAGAGTAAGGGGTGATGCGCTGGAGGCTGACGAGGGACTCGAAGAAGTCGATGAGATTCAGGTGCATAAGCAGATCCTCCTTGTCGACCATGTGTAGAGCCACGAAGTGAAGGAGCCCTTGGCCGCCGCTGGAGACGTCTATGTAGCGTTCATTGAGGTCAGGAAATTCCGTGCGGGTGACAGCGGCTAGGTTCAGGGCGGCGAGACGGGGCATGACGCGGAGGAGTCGGCCTTGAGCGAGGGTCAGCTGCTGGTCGCTCAAGCCACCCTCGGCGGTCTGGTGCGGGCCCCGGCTGCCCAGGGAGAGGAGGAGGCCGTATATGTCACGATCGTGAAAGATGCGCCGCCACATCAGACCCTGACCCGGAGGCTTTCGGACGGCAATCTCCATGGCGTCGCTGGGGGAAGAGAGAGGGCGGTCCTGCGGCGACGGCGCGTCGCAGTCGGTGTCCAGGAGATCGCCCAGGACCTTGGAGCCCTTCTCGCCGACCTCGACCTGGGGCGCGCTCAGCCAGGTGGACAGGAAAGTGGAGACGATGCTGTTCCTCATGGCAAGGATGGCGGCGTCGGCGGGGGAGCGGGCGGCTTTCTCCAGGATGGCCATGGCGAGGAGGTTGGCCGAGGGGGCGGGGGAGCGCAGGGCCTGGATCAGGGCCTCCTCGGAGGCCATGGACATGACCTGGGTAAAAGTGAGAGGGCCCAGCAGCTTGATGGCGAGCGAGCAGATGACGGCCGGGTCCTGCTGGTACTGTTTCAGGATGCCGGTGATCTTGGGGAGCAGGCGGGGGATCAGGGGCGGGATGTTGGCGTCGCTCAGCTGCAGCTCTACGTCGTCGAAGAGCTTGGGGGTGGGCAGCAGAGCGGGATCGGCCATGAGCTCGTCTAGGTGCTTATCCAGGTCGTCGACGCCGGTGACGGGGATGGTGTCTGTGTCCATCTTGACGGAGGCAAGAAAGATGAGCTGGCTCTCTCTCAGGTGTGCCTCGGTCGGTCCTGTGGTCAGTACTTACTTACTTAAGAAGTACTTACTGTCTGTGTTGGATGGCGGGGGTGGGGCAGCCTTTTGCATAATCTCCTGATCCCACCACGAATGAACCAGCCGCCCCACTAAAAAGTTGTCTGATCTTGGCCTTTCTTTGACTGTTATTTAAATAAGTACTAATTCATTCCTACGATTCTTCTCGTACTGTCCAACCAGCCACGCAATTCCTCTCCTCCCCTCTCCACCTCTCGACACCTTCGACGTTCAATCCCCAGACATATCTTGCATGCACGTCTAGCCTAGATGTCAGGCCGCGGCGGTAGAGGTGGCGGCAGAGGCGGCCGCGGTGGTGGGCGGGGTGGTCGCAATAATCTGCCCTGGGACTACGATCCCGCCGCCGTGCAAGAGCAGCCGAAAGAGCGATATCCCAAATCCTACAAGCCGCCACGCGCGAGCAACTTCCCCTTGTCCGCCTCCGAGTCGCGCGCCGTCAGCTACTTCATCCAGCTGCGCCGCGATTTCCACAACTCCACCCTCTACACCCACAAGCACCTCGCCCCGGACTCGTCCAACACCTCGTCCAACATCACCGACCCCGTCTCGCGATCCTACGGCCAGCAGCAGCTCAACTCTCGCTATGGCGTCAAGAGCAAGGCCACCGTCGATCCCTTCCTGTCTGTCCCCATGTACAGCCACAAGTTCGTCCACGACGCCCGCACCCTGCCCGACTTCCGCGGTCGCGAGGTCCACCACGAGCTGTTCCCCGAAGAACTCTGGAACACTGTCGACGGCACCGACGACGGTGGTAGGGCAGCCGCCAGGGCTAGCAAGAGAGGCCTGAAGCGCAAGTCCATGGCTGGGGAAGTCGACTTCGACGAAGACGAGGATGACGACGAGGACGTCATTAGCCGCCACAAGCGTAGGGGCCCCGAGACGGAGGAAGAGCGCCGCCGGCGCATCGAAGAAGCCGCCCAGGGCCGGGATGAGGAGGGCGACATTGCCGAGGAGGATCCAGAGGAGGACGAGGAGGAGATGAGCCAGGAGGACGATGATTTCGAGGAGGACGAGGACGGCGGCGACTACGATGCCGAGCAGTACTTTGACGGCGGCGATGACGACTACGGTGATGAAGAGGGTGGCGGCGAATCTGCCATGGATTTCTAAGCGATATTACCTTGCATTGGGTTTGGCGTTTTCAGGGTCCCGTTGTATTCTGTCTGCACTTGCATTTTCTCATCACTTTGAGGGCCAAGGCCCCTCCCCCCCCGTCATTGCTAGGTGATGGTCACTTCTCAAAACTGTATCATTTGGGTACCTACTGGAATCCCACTGGCCCAGGACAGACTTTGTCGTTTTCCATCCCTTACTTCCCCCAGTGCAGACCATTGGCCTCGGCCCCTTTTCCGGAGATGGCCCATCAATGTGCAAGGATAGTCGTTGCCCGCTCGTGGCCAACGAGTGTGTGTGTGCTCATCTGGAACTCGGCAGTGTTCAGCTGGATTCCAGATGCAGACGCCTATTCTTTCATGTTATCCAAGATCAACGCTACTTCGTCTTCAGCAGCCTCAAGGATGTGTTCAGGTATATGGGTTGGCTTCCAGCCCATCTCTCCCCCATGTCTGGCGGTCAACGTGCAACTAAATTTTGGGCAGCGAGCATTCGTAGCGTCAGTCTATATATACGTCTCTGATGATGATGAGAATCGGACGAGCGAGCTTTTGCAAGAACAGAGGAAGAAGAGAAGAAACAGAGAAAACAGAAAACAAATAAACTTACTTGCCGCCAAGCTGGACCGGCACGAGTTCCGCCGGGCAGCCCAAGGCTTCCCCATCTTCTCCAGCGCAGCTTTGTCCGCCCTCTCCACCTTCGCGTCATCCACCGCGTCGTCGCCGCGCTTCGCGAGCGCTGCGGCCATGGCGGCGTAGAGGTCGGCCCAGGCGATGCTGCCCGAGGCGGCGAGGTAGTATCCGTTTTTCCCGGACCCTAAACCTCCTCCCTCTCCGCCGAGGATGCGGCGCAGAATGTCCAGGTACAGGGTCGTGTTGTCAATAACATGACAAACTCGCCAGGACTGACGAGGGGGAGAGATATTCCGTCAGCCTTTGCTGCGTATTCATGTGAAGTATGTATGCATGTGTGTGCGGGGCCAGGCGGGCACGAGCCGGACGGGATGCAAATAAGAAGTAGGTAAGAGGTTGGCTTACCGGTCGGCCCTCATCGGTTCTGTACACGCGACGCAACTCCTTGGCCGCTTTCACTATCGCCACGGTCTGGATGGAGATGACGTTGCCGAAGCTCGCGGTCATGAGGGGCACCCGCATGGCTCGAGAAAATCTTGGCGCCCGAGGTCTACGGTCGGGGAAAGGGTTGAGGTCACTATGCAAGCCAGCAGAGCTTTGGCCGGCCAACTCACATGTAGGAAGTGGACAGTCTGGCCAGTGGTTCTCTTTACTTCGGCCAGGGCCTTGATCATGTACACTTAGGAGTGCGACTTAAGAGCGTCAAACAGATGGTAGATGACCGTGACTTTGTTGTCGAGCACTCGACGAAGCACGGCGTTCTCATCGTACGGGTCGAAGGTCAGGGGCTCTGCCCCATACTGTTGCTTGACGGCTTCGGCCTGCTTCTCGGTCCGGACCAGGGCGTACAGCTTGCCGTAGGGAGGCAGGTCGGCCGCCGCCCATCGGGCAAGTAGGGTTCCGCCCAGGTAGCCGGAGCCGCCGGTGATGAGGATGTTGTGGAGCATGACAGAAGAGGATGAGCTGGTTGGTCTTGGTTAACAAGTAGGTATTCCTACTCTGTATATTTTTCACGACGTCGACTGCGTCAACCAACACATGGGGAACATATAAACCCCCTTCGTTCTCGTGCTATTACAGAGTCGGGGGCACTGGTACCACCAATAATTGAGTTGCACAGGGTGGAGAGCAACGGAAACCCGTTGGCATGGGCTGACCAGTTAGAGCTTACCAGGGACAAAGTCCGGCCTGGCCTTAGTAATAAACAGTATGCTGCCGTGGGCATGTTATGCAGGCAGTCTCCACCTTCCGGATCTGGGCTTCCGTCGCTTGGGGAAGAGGCGATGCTGAGTGGACCAGATCCTCGGCTCATGGCTCCGACCGCCATCGGCCCTCCGACATACCCAAGGTTTCGGGTGGTCGTGAGACGAGGAAACCACACCGCAGTCTGTCCATTCAACTCCAAACTTGCGTCAAGTCCTCCGACATCTTCATCCCACGTGTCTTTCACTGATCGAGATAGGATAGTCTATAAGTGCTAATCAATTGGCTTACTTGCTCTGCGTCACTAAGTCGCGAAAGGGGGGGTCAAGTTTCCAACATGGAAAGCGTTATTCCGCAGATCACAGAACTCCTCGAGAGCACCAGAGGTGTGAAGGTGGACATGGAGAGTACGTGAAGTGTGGCACGCATACCAAGACTTTCCAGCTCATATACGTCTTATATATAAGAGGTACTTACTTACTTACACAGGCGCCGAGTTGCATCCTTTGAGAGCCATCAGGCTCACATCCGCCAGCATCAGCAACACGCACCCGCGAGAGTCCGAAGCCCTGCGACAGGTGCTGGCCATCGCGGGAAATGCCCCCGACTATGGCGGCTTGGGGTTGGACGAAGAGAACCCGATAGCAGATGCCGATCGCGACGAGCTGCTCTTCCTGGTCTCGGCCTGGCTGGAAGCGCTCAATTCGGCAGACAGGAGCAGACCGGCTCTGGAACCGTCGGCCGCCAAACCTGCTGATCGCCGGCCCATGAATGTCACCGAGAAGATCTTTGCTCTCCATGACGTCGAGACAAGAGGGTGGGTCAAGCCCGGCCAGATGATCCGGGTGAGGGTCGATTGGATCATGGCGAGTGAGTTCAGCTGGCACGTAAGTCTGACTACCAGAAGAAGCCCACTAGACGCGCGCGCATGCGGATGAGTTGCGATGCTTACAACGCCGTACATGGTCCCCAACAGGGCATGGTGCAAGTATACGACCGCCTGGGCAAGCCCGGCATCTTCCGCAACGACCGGTTCTGGCTGGCGGGCGACCATAGCGTCGAGCCGCGCAACATGGACACGCCCCTGAGCCGGCAGCTGGTGGCACAGTCGGAGGGGGCCAAGCGAGGCTTCAAGATGACCGAGTACCAGGGCATGAACTACACCATCATGCATACCGAGTTCTTCCGCGAGCGGACACAGCCGGGCATGCTCATCGTCGGCAGCGACAGCCACACCTGTAGCAGCGGTGCCAACGGGTGCCTGTCGGTCGGCATGGGCGCCGCCGACGTCACCATGGCCCTCGTCACGGGCGAGACCTGGTTCAAGGTCCCCGAGGTCGTCGAGATCCGCTTCGAGGGCCGCCCGCCTCCGAGAGGCGTCGGCGGCAAGGACGTCATCCTGTACGTCCTGCAGCAGCTCAAGCGCAACACGGTGGCCGCGGACCGCGTTGTCGAGTACACGGGGCCCGGGCTGGACTACTTGAGCCCCGACGCGCGCTTTGCCATTGCCAACATGACGACGGTCAGTAGAACGTACTCGGTGTCTGGTCGTATTTGTTGGACGAGACACAGACTGAGTGATAACAGGAATTCGGAGGCATCACGGGCATCTTCGCCCCGGACCACCATACCGCATCCTTCATCAACCAGCGCAAGCTCGCGAGACACAGGAACCACAGCTACTACTTCAAGGCCGACCCAGGCTGCGAGTACGCCGAGTCCCACGTCATCGACCTGGCCAAGGCCGAACCTTTTATCGCGCGGTACCCGAACCCGGACGACGTGGTGCCCGTGAGCGAGATGGGCGGGCAGGACCTGGACGGGTGCTTCATCGGGGCGTGCACGACGGCCGAGGAGGATATCATCATGGGGGCCCTCGTGCTCGAGGCCGGCTTACGCGCGGGCAAGACCCCGGTCGCCAAAGGAAAGCGCAAGGTCGTGCCGGGGAGCCGGCCGATCCTCGACCTGCTCAGAAAAACCGGACTGGCGGAGGTCTACGCGCGGGCCGGCTTCGAGGTGGGCGTTCCCGGGTGCAGCTACTGCGTCGGCGTCAGTGTGGACGTTGCGGGGGGAGGGCGAGGTCTGGCTCAGCAGCCAGAACCGGAACTTCAAGAACAGAATGGGCAAAGGTAAGATGAGATCATCCTCCGAGCACCGCGCCTTGCGGGCGACTGAACCCGTGCAGGCTCTATCGGAAATTTGGCGTCTGCAGCTACTGTGGCCGCATCCTCGTTCGAGATGAAGATGACGCCTCCGAACGATCTGATCGCCATGATCTCCGACGAACAGTGGGAAAGAGTCAAAGGGAAGGGATCCCTCTCCGCAGCTCCCCGTGTTGAACCGCAATGGGTCGAGCCTCCCGAGCCTCCCACTACTGCTGACCCTACCACAACCGCAACCGCAGAAGAAGAAGAAGAAGGAGGAGGAGGAGGAGGAGGGACGCCTAAATTGCAAAACATCAAGTCCAAGATTTACCGGCTAGGTGACTTCATCGACACAGACGCCCTAGCGCCAGCCCAGTTCCTGCTGACGGCGAAAGACGACGCCGGCTTCGGCACACACTGCCTCGAGTTCACGCACCCGGAATTCCGGCAGCGGGTGGCGGAGGGCGCAAAGGTGGTCGTGGCGGGCCGGGCGTTCGGCTGCGGCTCGTCGCGCATGGAGGCCGTGCAGGCGCTGCGAGGCGTGGGCGTGCAGTGCGTCATCGCGAGGTCCTTCGCCTTCATCTACTCGCGCAACCAGCCCAGTCTGGGACTGCTGGGCATCACCATCGCGGACCCGGCGTTCTACGACACCGTCGGCGAGGGAGTAGCCGGGAATGACGACGCGGTCATTGAGATCGACCTCGTGGCCAACGTGGTCAGGGCTGGGCCCGACAAAAAGGAGTTCGCGTTCGAGCTTAGCGAGATGGAGAAGAGGCTCACCGAGCTGGGCGGCGTAGCACCGGCTTTCAATAAGTTCGGCAAGCAGATCTTTGATGCCCTGACGAGCGGGAGCCGTGGCGTGCAGAAGTCGTTGAAGGCTCACGGGACTGGCAACTCGTTGGCCTGGTAGAAACACTGGCCATTTCATTGAACAATATTTGCCAGGCCTAGGGCGCCTCGTGAGGTGTCCTGAAAGTTAGGCAGCGTTTCTTCGTCTTAGCCCCGGAAGTAGTGCGAAGAAAGACACCAGAGACCTCGATATGCGATGGAATCGCTGGAAATCCAGACTCGGCCCTACGACGGTTAGTTAGACCTACCAGACCCAAGTCAGATCGGACAGGCCATGGGGCATGCTCTCTACTTGTATGTGCCCCATGTCTTAGTCACTGCGCATATATCCACGTAGAAAGTCAGCGAATCAAAGGTATAGTGGCTGTATAGACCTAAGGCACAGTGTACATAGTATGTACGTGTAAGAATCCGACCGCAATGTCTCCCAGCTGATGAAGAACGAGGAGCGCAACAACGACTACAACTGCCTCGCCCCCGTCAACAAGGCGTTACACATGGTCGCGGTCCGCTTTGAAGATGGGCCCGACTCAGAGCGGGTCCGGCGGCACCGAGAGAAGATCGACGTCTACCTGTGTCTCGGCCCGTAGGGCATGACTTGCGGCGGCACCAACGGCGTCCAGACCTGGGACACGGCCTTCACAGTGCAGGCGGCTGCCGAGGCGGGCCTGAGCGCCGACCCCCGGTTCCGAGCCCCGCTCACCAAGGCGTTGGGCTTCCTGGAGAAATCCCAGTTGCGGGACGACCTCGACGATCCCCACCGGCAGCCGCGGAAGGGAGGCTGGCCTTTCAGCACCAAGAGCAACGGCTACATCGTGCCTGATTGTGCGGCCGGAGGCTTGAAGGCGGCCCTGATGCTGCAGAAAGAATTGGTGAGAGAGACAAGTTTTACGATTATTACTATTGTTATTAGTCTGACGATGGGTGCTGAAAGGCAAGAAGGAGAAGAGCCGATGGTGATGATCCCCAAGGGGGAAAGGGTCAAATGCTGACTGACATGGCATTTCAACAGCTCATCCGAAGCCGGCAACAACCTAGTGACGAGTGGCTACAAGAGGGCATCGAAGGACTATTCAATGAATGAGACCTGGTCAGTAAACACAAGAAAGGTATACATATTCTAATTAACGGGAATACGTGCTGACAAGTGCCACCACCTTTCCAGCATGATCCGGTGCCTACAATGTCAAATACGTACCTAAGCTCAAGAGCCAAGATGGAGAAGTTATAGGATCCTCTTCTTCGCTAACCGAGACAAGTATATAAAGGATAAAATACAAAGAGGAGGAAATCCCGGATAATTTAACCGCGCTTCGGAAAAGAGGGAAACGAAAACCCGTATCCATTACCACCTGAAGTTGCCGAACAAGTGTTCGGGTGTTGCGCTTGCATCTTGGCCGTCAGCTAGAGCAGTCAGATCCCACCATGTGGTCCAATAGGGGTACTCTGGGAGTAGCACCAAGGTCTTGGCCCTGGGACAATACGAGCCTCACCACGTCATACAGGATGACACAGGGATGCACACGGAATGAGCCGTAATCCCGGTACTTCGACGTACATATATAAATAAAGTATGGTTACATCAAACTACCCTTGCGAGATTCACCGAAGAAATTCATCTGAGCCAGCAAAGTGCGAATTTAGCCATTAGCCAACACTGCGTACGTCCACCCTCGCCAAAACCAAGCCTCTTCCCACTGGCGGAGGAAGATCCGAAGGAAGAAAGAAGTAAGTATGTGGTCCAAAACAGCACCGTTACTCGCCTGGGCGTCCCTCGCCGCGGCTCAGCTTCAGGGTTTCAACTACGGCTCGACCAACAACGACGGGTCGTGCCGGGGTTACGACGACTTTGTGCGCTTCTTCACCGAGGCCAAGAACCTCGCCGGCACTGCGCCGGGCAGCTTCGCGGCGGCCCGGCTGTACACGTCGGTGCAGTGCGGCACGGCGGCGGACCCCATCGCGGCCTTCCGGGCCGCCGTGGACACCGAGACCCCGGTGCTGGTGGGCCTCTGGGCGAGCGCGGGCCGGGCGGCGTACGAGAACGAGCTGCGGGCCCTGCTCCGCGGGGTGCAGGAGCTGGGCGCGGCGCTCGCGGACCGCATCGTCGGCGTCGGCGTCGGGTCCGAGGACCTGTACCGCAGCAGCCCGCAGGGCGTCGCCAACAACGCCGGCGCCGGCGCCACGGGCGCCGAGATCGAGGGCTACGTCGGCTGGCTGCGGGACTGGGCCCGCGGCACCCCGCTCGAGGCCAAGCCCGTGGGGCACATCGATACCTGGACCGCGTGGGTCCTGCCCGAGAACCGCGGCGTGGCCGACTCGGTCGACTTCCTGGGCCACAACTCGTTCCCTTACTTCGAGACCACCCGGCCCAACTCGATCGACCAGGCTGCCGACAACTTTTGGTCGGCTCTGGCCCAGACGGAGAGTGTGTCTAGTGGGAAAGAGGTCTGGGTCACGGAGACTGGGTGGCCGCATGGTAAGTATCTCTCTTTCTTCCTTTTCCTTCTGCTGGTACAAAACGCTGACATGCCGGGGTCGCAAAGTTGGACCTAATTCCGCTTCGGCCGTGGCAAACCTAGACAATGCGAGGCGTTACTGGCGCGAAGTCGGATGTCTGCTCTTTGGTTCTCGCAACACCTTTTGGTACACGCTCAAGGATGCAAACACGGCGCAGACCGACATATCGTTTGCGGTGACACCACTAGAGAACAACACTCCATACTTTGATCTCACGTGTTGAGCCGGTAAACCCAATACACATCGGATATAAACTGCTATAAATAGACGTGTTGAAATGGCTGCAAGTAACTACACTGTAATGGGCTGTATCGAAGGTGCAGGAGTGAGATTAGGAATACTATTAACTATAGAAAGTCCTACTTAATGTATAAACAAAGCAAGTAGGTTTTTACCTATTAGTGTTGCCTTTATAGCTTGTAGAAATCAAATCTTCTGTACTGTTTCAGATATGAAAGGGTTAATAACTAAGCAGTTAGTATATTGTATAGTTTCTACTAACTATAGTTTATCGCCTATGCTTTGCAAGATGTATGGCTCTGCTAGGTACGTATCCATGGGTTTTGCAGCCAACTCAAAGAATCTGTGAAGGTCATATGAGAAGCATGATGTTCCAGAACCCATGAGTTGAAGATCCAAAAAACAACAGCAACAGATTTCATGATTACTTAGCAAGTACTTGTTATTCTGCGCTCATGTGCTAATGCTTCTATAACACAAATGCTGAGCTCGTCTGGGCCCATTTTAGCCGTAGACGAAAGCTACAAACCAAAGTAAATACGTCCCCAGCCCATCCTCTATTTCAGCACCTTGAGGGTCTCGCTGATAGGCAGCTTGGGCGGGGGCCCCGCGGGGTGCTCCTGGGCCTCCTCACCGAAGACGAGGTTGGCCTTGAGGGCGTAGTCGTCGGGGACGCCGGCGAACTTCTTGATGGCAGCCTCGACGGGGGGCATGGCGTTGAAGTGTTGGAGCGAGGCGCCGAAGCCGTCGAGCTCCAGCGCCGACCACGTCAGCAGTTGCACCATGCCGTGCGCGTGATCGCTGAACTGCCCGAACATGTGCGCCGCCGACGGGTGCGTCTGGCCCGACTCGACGATGGTTGTGGTGCGCTCCCAGAAGAGGACCTTTTGGGGGGGGTTTGTTAGCACGAACTTCCACAATCGGTTTCATCGTCCCCCCCGGAAAAAAAGAAAAACCTACCGAGCCGTAGGCGCCTCGGAGCGCCTGGAAGAGCCCGCTCATCTTGTTCCAAGTCTCCTCGCCGCCGACCTGGGTGAGGAAGGGCTGGGCAGCGGCGATGATGTCGTCGAACAGCTCCTTGTGCTTGGCGCCGAGGACGATGGTGATGCGCACGGGCTGGGTGTTGTAGGACGAGGGGGAGAAGGAGAGGATCTCCTGCACGACCTGCTCGATGCGCTCGTCCGGGACGGGCGAGGTGTCCTTGAGGGCGTAGACGCTGCGGCGGTACTTGGCGGCCTGCAAGAACTGGTCGGTGGTGATGCCCGGGGGAGACATTTTGGTTGTGGTTGTGGTTACTTAAGTACTTAGGTATCTAGAAGACTAAGTGCATACGCCAGTGGATGTGATGGGGAACGGTCAGATTCAAGACTTCTTGAAGAGGGAGGGAAGCACGACCCATTTTATATTCGGCCAGTCCGGAGTCTGTACGAGTAGACGGCAGGTGGTGGTGCCTGTTACGTATCATTTTCTACGGCCTATCGCTGTCTTGCAAATAGATTAAGTGAGCAGCGTGAGGCGTCCCCTCGGGTCGGACGGTGCCAAAACCCGCGGGACAGGCGGGCTTAGGGGGAGGGGGTTTTCTAGGGGGCTAGGATGGCTGGCTTTTGGGGGGGGGGTCAGACTCTCTCCCTTCCATTGGCAGGCACTTTGTGTCATAATTACAACGCCACAAGACAAGCCATGCAGGCCACGTAGAATGAATGAGATGATTAATGCTTTGCAATCCACAGAGATGCACTTTCCATTGATGCAGCCATGTTCGACGAGATTACTAATACCCGCGCGGGTCCGTCTCTCTCTGCCCGTCACGTATTAGCAGCGAATAGGGAGTCCCCAAGACAAGACCGACCCCCTAATTAGGCTCTGGTTAGGGTGTCCAGACGTTTCATCCCACGTGGAGCACTGGATACCGTCATTGGATCTGATTGGTTCACTACTCCTACGCTTGGAGTAAGCAATCGAAGGGGGAATCTTGGAGAACTACAAGGCATCTTCCATTATCTTCATCACCCCTAATTTAGACTCGTCGCTTCACCGAAGCCGCCGCCGTGTCCTCGTCCGCCGCCGCCGACCTCTTCCTCCTGCTCGGCGCCGCCACACCGCGACCATGTTGCCGCCGCCGCAGCCCTTGGCCTTTTTCGCAAAACGCAACGAGACCACCGCAGGTACGATCATTCTTGTCCCAATTCCACATCTTGTCTTGGCGCCTTTCTTCGTCCGCGTCCTGCTTATCGAGATGACTATGAAAATTCAGCAGCTCCTCCACCGTGGGCTCACTGCGCGCCTCGCCCGCCACCGCGCGTCCGATGATGCGGTGCTCAAAGTCGTCACAGAGCCACTTGCGCAGGCCCTCGTCCCGCACTTCGCTGCCGGCCCACATGTGCGGTAGCTCTCTGCCGTGCATGGCTTTACTGTGGAGCATGAGGGCTGTACAGCAACGGATTTAGTATGTGTGCCTCATAGTCTTTTACCTGGTCTGTCATGGATAGGAAGAGCATTAGGCACTTACTGGTGACATCAAATACGTATCCATCAATCGTGACCCAGGCCCCGTAGAAGCTGTGCGGGTCGTTGTGCTTGGCCACCTCGCCCAACGGGATCTCGCCCAAGTTGGCGGGGGCGACATGGCCCACGATGACCTCCTTTCTCCGGTCGTAGAGGTGCACCAAGGCGCTCGATGTTGCGTCCGTATTTCTGATGGCTTCCGAAGCGTCCTTGCCGCCGAGGTGCGCTAGTACGGGGCCGACCCAACCGTCTGCGGCCTCGAGTTTCGAGAGATCGAAGACCCAGTCATGAATGGCGATGTGGTGTTCTGGGAGCTTCTCAAGCGGGACATCCGGGACCAGTCGGCCCACAACAAGCTCCTCGTAGTCGTCCAAGGTGTTCGCCGCATGGAACGCGTCGAAGTTGCTGGCCTCCCGCCCCAGCGCCTGACCCATGACACTTTTCCCGCCCGGGTGGCGGTCAACGTAGGCTGTTACAATCGGCAGAGTCAGTAAGGAAGCGGGGACTCGCGACCACATGGCATGATTGGGGTCGCGAAAGACAGAATGCACCTACTCGCAACGTTATACACGATCCCATCGACGGATGTGTACATGCCAGACGTGGGATTGTCATGCCACCGCAGCATAGCCGGGGTGAACGGAGGAGGTGCCGCCTTCTTTGGGGCCTTTTGACCCTCGAAGAGCGCACATCGGAACGGGTACAGCCGCTTCAGCAAGTCATCGTATACGTCCGGCGCATCGGGAAGACTCCTTGGCTGACCGCCGCGGTTCTCCGTCAGTTGGGCCTCCTCCCTGTGGGTGGCAAAGCTGAAAGCTACCAGGATAACCCCCCCCCGTATTAGTTAGTTACACCAGCCACCCCCTGGCTCTAGAGCGGAAATCCAGACTCGGGAAAGATGACGAGAGAGACGAGAGACTCACTTGTGATATCGTACACCGTCGTGCCTATGATAATCCACAGCGGCATTCCCTCCTGCCCGTCGTACTCGGATATCTGCTCAGCCGTTCTAGGAAGAAGAAGTTTCCCGACGTTCTCGCAGGATTGCTTCAAGTCGCTTCGTATCTGATCGGCCGCAGGGTGCCCGTCCTCTCGCAACTTGGGACCCAGTGGACCCAGCGTGATCAGTTCCCGTCGTATCAGCTCTGCGGTGGGAAATCCCATCTGGTGGCATAATTCTGCGTCAAAGTTTCCTCAGGGTCAGAAAAACTGTCTCGGGCTGCTAGCTCGTAAACATAACCACTTACTTGAAATCGAGAATATGTCATAGCCGCAATTGCCGTCGTATTCAATCACCCAGAAGGCCTCGTCATCCATGTTATCACCAACCTCTCCGGTGGAAAGGTGGAGGGGGTAAAGAGATTTTCTTCCTCGCGAGCGAGACTGGCTAGCCGTTCGACGATGGCGGCGTGCCGAGGTGCCAGCTCTGGGGACCGGGGTTGGCGGTGGGCTGATGCGATAGGCATCTTGCTCTGATCCGATGGGCGCGTGGGAGCCCGCCCAACGGAGTATAGGGGACTGGTTATAGCTGACGCTGACTTGCATATCCGCGATCACGGACCATTGGTCGTCGTACTCGGGGATCTGGAAATCGAAGTCGGCCCAGGAGTGCGGGCTCTTCCACGTGTAATGGTGCGCCCAGAGCTTCTGGTAGGTGTCGTAGCACGCAATCAGCCAGGCGTGGGGCAGTTGGGTGTCCATGCCCATCGGGCAGAACCGGTCCCAGAAGGCGTTGAGCCCTTCCTTGGGGTGTGTCCACGGACCCGGCTCGTACTCGATCCTTTCTCTGAATCTCTCCAATGTTCTGGGATGGAAGGTCAATGGCGTTGTCCATTTCAAACTCGCCGACAGACTGGGGTATGCCCAGTAGCTCACTTCAGGCCCCTTATAGCCCGCTTCACCAGCCATGACTGGGATCGATGCCATCATCAGTGAGGCTATGCAGCACCAGAGGTTTACCGAGGGGCCCGCCGCCTTTTCATAGCCGCCTGTATATGCCTCTGGGCCTACAAAACGTATCATACTCAGAATCAGCCTCGTACAGGCGTGAATGTCTCGTCGGGCGTGGGCTTCGCGGAACTCGGTGATCCATCTTCTGGCATCGATCTGGCTCCACGGGCTCAGAGACCACTTCTTGTACTGCTCTTCCCACCAGGGCCGGGCCACCTTATTCCAAACCGTCAGCTGATCCCATTGCTGCTGGATTGCCTTGTATTTTGGCACCAATTCGGCTGGTACATTCTCCATTTTCTCCAAGCGCGCACTGTACCACCTCATACTGTAGAAGGCCCGTTGCCATGTTGATTGCGTGTAAATCACCATCGGGGCCCCAAGCGCTTCGGTGCCCAAGCGTGGGACTACCGTCCGCCAATACTCTTCAGAGAGCATAGCTGTCGACCATAGAGACGGAACGCACGAAGTTTCATACCCATGAGATTGGAATTGGAACGTTCTATGCCAGCTTGGAGGGATAGCATCCTTCTCTTGGAACAGGAAAGGCCAACCAGTTACATACACGTGGGTGTTGGCGCCATTCGCATAGCCTTTCGTGTCATCAAGGACGGCATCCATATCGAACATTCCGCCGAAGAAGGTTGCCTCGAAGGAGTTGCCCGCCTCACGGCCGAGAAGGGGGAGAATGAACTGTCATGCTCTGTTAGATCATGGTAGGGTTGGTAGGTAGGGGCCTGGTTTTGAAGAACAAACACACTGGTTCAGCCTCCCTATAATTAAAATCTTCTTGTCGACGTCTACCAAAGAGCATAGCGTGCTGTCTCGATTCCCGAATTAGTCTTTGCACAAGCCTAGAGCAAGGTCGTTGGCGAAACCTACCGAAAGTTCATGAAGTATCTGTGCAATTATGGTATGAGTATGCATGTTCTGACGCATTTGGGGTGGTTTTGCTTGCTTACTACTACAGCGATAGATATCAGCGAATTGTATCGCTCCGAAGGCTTCGATTTTGTATTAAGAAGACAACGGAGGGCAGCGACGTGGAATGTAGAGATATGGGTATCAATAGGATCCTGTGCGAACTCGTCTTCCTGGATCGAGGTTTGCACCGAGGCTGCAAACGTCGCCGCGTCCATAGGAGTGCCATCTGCATTCTTCAGCTCCATCTCAGTGGCGGCCTGGGCGGCCTGGGCGACCAGCTCTTCGAGGGGGATCAAATCGAGCTCGGCGTCACCAGAACCTAGGCCGCCAGATTTCGAGTTTTTTGCCGCTCCTGGCGGCTCTTTTGTCTTGGGGGCGCCCTGTGGCCTCTTGACGTACCGTGGCAAGCTGCTGGTGTTCCTGGTCGATCGCAAGGCCGGGATTACAGCGTGAACCGCACCTTCTTCAAGCTCCTTGATATCGGCAAGTTCCTTTTCATTCCATGTAAAGGACGAGAGGCCGAGGGAAACAGTGTTGGCATCCTGTCCGCTCTCATCCATGAAACCCAGTATACAGTATCGAAGCACACTCTCGAGTTCTTGTCTCAACTCGGCCGAAGTTGCTCTCTCCGAGGCTGGACGTGGGACCATGACCAGTGGCGGTTGCTCATCGCTCCCGGCGTAGAATTCGGCCATCTCTTCATTGATATCCACATATTCTTCCACCTCGCTGAAAAGAACAGTGTCTAGCCTGTGGGATGGGTGTTAGTAGTGGTCGGAGAGAGTCGGGAGATGTGTGATATATACAGACCAAGGATGGCGGGTCTCAATGATGGTGCTGAGGACGCGATTCACCAACTCCAGGGCTATGCGCATGTGTTTCCAGATGGCAGGATTGTCGACAGTCCACCAGTTGTTGCCGGTTCGGAACAGGTCTGGGTGAGGATTGGGGATGCTGGATATGGCGTCGACTCTGAGATCGAACCACCTGGACCGTTTCAGGAAGTTGAACCAGGTGGCCTCGTCGACTTTGATCAGGTTCTCGTCCAAGTCAATGTCCTTGTCTTTCAACAAGAGGTCCCCGAGCAATGGCGGCAGGCGCCACGACATCACACCACTACGTTTCTGCCTCTGGTTCCGCTCAGTGTAGAACAACAGATCCAGGTCCTGCCTGCTGGGCAATGGGATCTGGCCTTGGGGGATCTGGCCAAGGTCGTCCCAGGCTATGTAGGGAAAGAGAGGAGCGAGGCCCGAATGCTGGACACCATCTCCAAGAAGTCTGAAAGAAGGGTCGTCGGCAGGCCAGAAGTGTTGAGCCCAGGGAGATTCCGGCAGTGGGTTGATGGGCCGAGTAGTGTTTTTGACAGGGTGCGAGGTTTGCATGATAACGATGAGGGCAGTGTTCTGTTTACATGCGAAGGAGAGAGGCGACTACGAAACGAACAAGATTCATGGCATAGGGTTCCGTCTAAGGTCAAGATGTCTATTGCGCGGTAGGCGAGTTGATGGAGGCGATGCAGGGGCTTATGATGTGACGGATGCATTGCCACGGCTTTCTTTGTGCCAGAGTAGAATCTTGGGCTAGTCAATTTCCGCATGCGAATACAGAGAAGAGGACGCGTCAATCGAATTCTTTCACTGACGTCCTGCCGTTTTTGCTTGCAACAAGACATTGTGAGATGAGAAAGTACATCTTTGTTTGCTACTTCCTTGTAGGGGTTGATGATCGATTTGGCTGCTTATCGATAAGGACGACCTGCGCTGGATGAAGCTCCTTCTTACGTCACATGCAACCTGGTGAGACCGACACAGAGAGAGAGAGAGGGCGCTTCATTTTTACTACAGACGGCCAATTGATACATGCAACTTTCAATACGTTCATGCTTCGATTGCTCGTGGCCGCTTCGAGAAAGATGGCGCCCATTCCTGCTGCCGACATCCCCTCGCTCAGCCTTCTCTACAAACTAAAGAAGCTGGACAAGGCCAGAACCACGCCTGTCGCCGGAGCATCGCCTGCCCACAACGACCGCATTGCCCTTATCCGAGGCGACATCACTACTCTGGCTGTCGATGCCATCGTCAATGCCGCCAACAAGTCCTTGCTCGGAGGTGGTGGTGTCGACGGCGCCATCCACCGCGCCGCCGGCCCACGTCTGCTGAACGAGTGCCGCACCCTGAATGGCTGCGAGACGGGCTGCGCCAAAATCACCGACGCGTACGACCTGCCCTGCAAAAAAGTCATTCATACCGTGGGCCCCATCTACGACGACCTCAGGTCTGATCGCAGCGAGGCTGCCCTGCGTGGTTGCTACCAGTCCTCCCTGGGTCTGGCTGTTGAGCATGGCCTCAAGACCATCGCTTTCAGTGGCATCAGCACTGGCGTCTACGGCTATCCCAGCTTGGATGCCTGCCAGGTCGCCTGCGATACAGTCCAGCGTTTCCTCGATGGTAAAGATGGGCAGAAGCTGGACAAGGTCATCTTTGTAACCTTCGAGACTAAGGACGTTGATTCATACAATTCGACCCTGCCGTAAGTTTACCTCCCCATTTTCTCCATTTTCTTCTTCTTCTTCTTCTTTTCTTTTGCTAACCTCTGAATGGATTCAAATTCACAGCCTCTACTTCCCGCCCGACACGGAGACCTCAATTGACCAAGAGAAGGCCGCCGAGGATCAGGCAGCTGAGGCCAAGGCAACGGCAAGCAAGCTTCCCGATGTGCCCACCACCGACCCGACTGATACCGACCACGCCCAGAAAAAGCAGAAGCAGGACGAAGAGACGTGATTGTCTACCAGATCAATTAATGGACTGATTAATAAATGGCCAGGATGACTTCATGGTGGTACAGTAGCATGGCGCAGGCGTTGATCTACAAGAAAGAAAATGCATCGACTTAGGATACTGCTCGACGGGGCAGATATGTAGTACATGGTCTCGGGCGTTACTTCTCCTTGCCAGCTTTGGCATCGCCACAATGGATGGATATTTTTGTTGTTGGCCGTTTGCTCTATTCTATTTATCCAGAAAGCTGCTGACCTCGGAGGAAGCAACCCTGTGAAATGACATACGTTAAGTTGCCTTTATGAGACAAGTCAAGCCTTAGGCCACTATTGTCAAGGGCAAGCCGTTATGCGAATAGCTACTACAATACCTCTACTCTCTGCCAGATCTAGCTGTGAAGGCCTGCAATGCAACAGTTGAGTCAAGATACATAGCAGCACTGACGTGCCTGCTCCGGCCGACACATCCCTTTCTATCAGTAGCGGCAATTTCCCAAGCTTGGAGGGTGGTCTGCCGGTGCCGACGACCAAGGCAATATCAATGCATCAACTACATCGTCTTCCCCGCGGCAAGCAGCATCTATTGCAACAGACGGCGGTGATGCCCAGAAGAAGCACTAAGAGCCGCCGTATCAAGTCGCTTCTGCTACTGATGCTACTGGGACCTCGAGCGGCGAGGGCGAAGCCAAAGACTCCATCGTGACAGGGGATAGAGGAGGAGAAACTTTGGAGTTGACACTAGCTGCAACAAAAACAACTACTATGACGCTCTGCCTCCGTGGCGGGCTGATTCCACGCCGCCGACCGATCAAGAACCTGAAACAGCAAGCGCCGACCACCACCACCACTCCTCCTATCGCTACCGTTGCTACTACCGGGAAGTAGTAGTGGCAGCCGACTCCAAGGCCTGGAAGATCCCGTACGAAACCTCGATGCCAATGCAGGAGCAATACTTCATTGCTTCCCGCGAGTACCTCCTGGGCCTGAGGACGACGGTTCAGCTCTCGTGCACCCACAACGTGCCCACATCTCTGCTGCAGCCGGCGCTACATCACGGAGACGTGATGTTTGTCGGGCTCGCCGCCCGGGCCTACAGCCCGTCCTCGTCGACGAGGAGGCATGCCTGCGGCCACAGCAAGGTCTACTACTCCTACCTCGGTGGACTAGCCATAAAAAGGACAACAAGAAAAATCTCAACTCCATTCCGGCGGCCCAGAAACCAAAACAGGGCCATGTGGATGATAAGGGAGAAGAGACGGCGGCTCTTTTATTGGAGCGGGTCAGGATGGAACACCCCGCGTTGGCGCTGCTGTTGCGTGACCAGAGTATCGTTTTACCCAGGGACTGGGACAATACATTAAGAATCTGAGAAGCGAGGGGGGAATGGGGAGGAGGAGAAAGCTAAGGAGGTAGCGAAGGAGAACAGACCTAACAATGTGGATTGGGAAGGGGATGTGGAAATGACCACCTGAACTTGGGTTTGCCGCAGAATTTTCCCAGCATCTTCTGCGTGGCAGTCACTCTTTGAGGGGTTATAAAGCAGATTATTTCATGCTGCACACTGGATATGAGATGTAAACAGAGTGCAGAGGGTCCCTGATCCTGGCCAGAGCCTGCCTACAATCCCAAGGGGACGCAAGGTGAATATACTTCACTTTAGGATGTTGTCATCAAACTTCTCATCGTATCTGTAGTACATGCGATTGTACTTGGGGCTTTCCGCGCATAAAATGCCCACTCATAAGCCGTACATGAAGGTCTTTCTCTGGTCCCCACGCCGGACCTGTGAGGCGCTCTCTTCTGCGAATTGCTGCTCGTCCCAGTTGGCAATCTCTTGAGCCCTCTTCATGTTTTCACGTTGGTACATGAGGCGGATGAAGACGAGCCCACAGGCACCTGCGACCATGATGCAGATGGTGATGATCAGGGGTACTTCGTCTGTATGGAGGAGGAATTGAAGATATGGTCAGTAGTAAGTAACAGAAACCTCTCCCCCCCTTTCTTTTCTCTCCACCCAACATGTGTGTGTGGTGGCATGAGTATGGGCAGGCAAATGAAAAAACACATAGAAAACTGATTATAAAACTCACATCTAGGCGCGTACTTGTCCTTGAAAATCTGCCCCGCGATAACGCCTGCAATGTTGCTCCAGCCGTTCACACCGAGCACGACACTCCGGGCCCCCTTCCAGGGCGTGTTGCCGGCGAGCCAGACGGCGAGAAGAGGCCCGCCCGCGAACACGCCCGCCATGCACACGTAGGCGAAACCGTAGCGAAGCCGGTTCCAGTCGCTAGCTGCCATGACGATGCACCCCACGACGCCCAGTAGCATGCTGAAGACGGTGTGCAGGGAGCGCTCGCGGAAGTGGTCGCTGGACCGGACGATGAGGAGGAGGCCGACGACGCCGCTGGCCCGGTCGGGTGTCAGTTGATCAGCCAACTAGCCATCGAGTAGTCAAAAGACTTTTCATCTTCCGTTGGGGGGTCATGAAACGCGGGAACGGCCACGAGTAGTTAAAGGAGAGAAAGAGACATCAATTCGAATCTTAACTCACGCAACAAAAGGCGGCGCGCTCATCAAAGTCGCATCGTTCCCCGAGAAACCCATGCCCTTGACGATGAGGGGCAGGAAGGTCGTGAAGGCGGTGACGGGGAGGACAGAAGTCACATTGCAAAGGACGATGGCGAGCTTCTTCCAATCCGTCAGGACATCCACGACATCGCGCCGCGTGACGACGGTCCCGTAGACGTCGTCGGCCTCTTCCTGCGTGCCGGCCAGGTCCACCTCCATCCGGTACAGGGCGTGCGCGCGTTCCGTCTCGTCGAGGAACCAGGCCGTGGCCAGCCGCCGCGGCAGCACGAACAAGGTCAGGAGGCCCAGCAGTACCGTGAAGCCGCCCTCGAGCAGGAACACGGCCTGCCAGCCGTGGAGGTGCGGCGTCTCGATCTTGAGAAGCCCGTACGCGATCAAGCCCGCGAAGGCGCCCGCGATGGAGTACATGCCCGAGAACAGACCGACGCGCCACGCTTTGTCATTAGGGAGACTCGTGTGTGAGCTTCACTTCTCTTCTCTGACTCGTTGCATCGATGGTCGATCTTAGGGCCACCAAGCACGAAGGGGACCCGGGGGCTGACTTACCGAGTTCGGACTTGGGATAGACCGTCGACATGTAGTAGTTGCCGATCTGCGTGAACCCGGCCTCGGCGGCGCCGATGAGCAGACGCAGGGCGATCAGCGTCCCCGAGCTGCGGATCGCGGCGTGACACATGCAGAGGCCGCCCCAGATCACCAGCTGGACAGCGAGGAAGTACTTGACGCCCACGCGCCGGGCCAAGACGACCATGACGGGCTGCAGGACGACGTACGTGGCCGAGAACTGTTGTTACTCGGGGGGTTTTCCCTGTGAGCTTGATGCGGGGGGACGCGATTAAAGAGAAATTAAGGATTTTTTATATATCGTCTCTTCTTACCAAGGAAAGTGAATATGGAATGGCATCGGGGCCCAGATTAGCATCTTTCGGGAACGAGCTAGTAGCGACGAAGCCGACGTTGGTCTTGTCGATACCGCAGAACTAGGTAGTCACCCACAGCACACCATCATCAGCCTAGAACTCCAGGGACGCACGTAATTGGTGATTTCTCACGATAAACTCGAGGGCGAGGAGGGATAGCACGAAGCAGTCCAGCTTGCGGTTGACGCGCTTGTTGAGCACCTTCTCCTCGTCCGTCACCGGCACGTAATGCGTCTGAACGCCGCGGGCCGTCTCGTCGAGAACGACCTCTAGATGCTTGGAACCGATCTCGCCCTTCTCGGGGACGAAGGTGCGTTCCATTGTGCATAGATAGATGAATGAAGCCGCCCGTGGAGAGGGATTTCAGAATGGCGTCGCCAGGAGTTGACTGGGACTCGGTTCGCATCGAAGGTTAGTATCAGCGCCACACTTGGATCATAATAACACTCGCAGTCTCCGATTGTCTGCACCACCGGACATTCCTCCAATAGAACCCTCTCTCCGTCTCACGTCTCCTTTATCCTGGGTTCCCCATACGCTAATACCCCGCAAAAGATCGATCGTTTCCAGGTCCGATGGGGTTAGTATAATCTCATCACCATGCATCGGCAGCAGACTGCATAGTGAACCCGAGGTATGAGTGGCTAACGACACTTTATCCATTTTAGCCTGGTGAGACTACTCGTTGCTAGATCTACCGAACATGCAGCGGCTAATATCTCTTTGGTTCATCGCAGTTGAAGGATATCTACTTTACTCTGGGGACCAATCCCCCGGGTATCCATCCCATTGACTGCCTTGGAATTGTATAACTGAGCCATCGGGAGGCTACATCCGAAATCGGGGAAGCGTTCGGGATCCGGCAGTATCGCGCACTTGGATTGGCATCTCACATTTCATGTCAAGGGGAGAGGCCCAGTTCGAACCATCTTGAAGGCAACATCATACCTGCGCCGAAAACATGTCAGCCGCATTATCGCGCGTCGAACCACATGGGGAAGTGGAAGAGCCCTTCGATATCGACAAGGCCCATGCCGTCGTCAGCGACGACCCGCAGAAGATATATGAGGAGTACCGCTATCTCCGCAAGCAATGCCCGCTGATTCACACGAGCCAGTACGGCGGCTACTGGCTGATGACGCGGTACGAGGACGTCAAGCGGGCCGCGATGGACTCAGGCACCTACATCTCATCCGTGAAAGCCGTGGTCCCGAGCGACCCAAGGGGGATCCGGCGGCCGCCGCTCAACTTCGACGCGCCGGCCCACACGCCGTTCCGCACCGCGCTGGAGCGGACGATGAAACCGTCGCGCATCCAGCGGCTCGAGGCGCCGCTGCGGGAGCACGCCGAGGCCCAGCTGGCGCCGCTGCTGGAGGCGGGTCGGGGGACATCTCGGCGCAGTTCGGGGCGCACTACGTCGCGCGCGTCGAGACCGAGTGGTTGAATCTGGACCCCGACGTCGCGCCGGAGCTGGCGGCGACCTCGGCGGCGTGGCTCAATGCGTGGCGCCTGCAGGACGGCGAGACGGTGACGGCCAACTCGATGAAGATGTACCAGATCGCGCGCGACTTGCTGGCGGACCGGCGCGCGAACCCGCGCGACCCCGAGGAAGACCCGGCGTCGTCGCTGCTGCTCGAGGAGGACGCCGAAGGAAACCCGCTGAGCGAGGAACATCTTGTGTGGGTACCCTAGTCCATCATCGTCGTCCTTGTCCCCCTTTCTCTGCTTAGGCTGACGTGTCGTCCGGATGCGCACCCACGCGAATAGGGGCTGCCTGCGCCAATCGCTCGTCGTGGGCGTCGTAGCCCCGCCCATCCTGATCGGGTCGATCTGCAAGCACCTCGGCGAGGACAAGGGCCTGCAGAGGCGGCTCCGCGAGGACGAGTCGCTGGTGCCGGCGGCGCTCGAGGAGTTCCTGCGCCTCTACAGCCCCTACCGGGGGTTCGCGCGCACCGTGTCGCGCGACGTCCGCCTCCACGGCCAGCTCGTCAGGCCCGGGGAGCCCGTGACGCTGCACTACACGTCGGCGAACCGCGACGCCGAGGTGTTCGAGGACCCCGACGAGTTCGTGTTGCACAGGGACAACATCGCCATGCATATGGGGTTCGGGCGCGGCAGGCACCGGTGTGTGGGCATGCCATTGGCTAGACTGTAGGCTCGATCCTCCCCCCTTCCGGTGATTTGTTATGATTGGCTGACTGAGCCATGCTCCCAACAACAGAGCAGTAGGAACGGTGATGAGGGTATTACTGCGCAGCACGAGAGACTTCAAGGTTGAAGGCCCACTGCAGTACTCGAGGATGCCTGAGCTGGGGATCATCAGCTGCCCGATGCGCTTCTTCTAAGGCGGTGGGAGCGGAGATGCAACCCAAGCTTTGAATCGGAGAACTGGGAAACCATAAAGATTGATTATACCTAAGTAGTCTACCCCATATGCCAGATCTCGGTACTAGCCGCCTCTGCCTTAGGGGGTGTCGCACAACTGGAGTTGATGTTTGTTCATTGCTCGAGTACTTGCTTAGTTACTTAGGTAAGCACTAAATTTCAGCTGTGATGCCGTGTGACTGGCCCAATGGCTCTAGACAATCGACTGGCGATGTGCCCGTACGCAAGTACTTACTTAGGTGTTTATCGTACTACGACGCTGGCCTTCCCTGGCCGAGAATGAGAGAGGGAGAGAAAAGAGACAGAGAGGGGGGGGGCGGTGACAATTGGAGACGAGGTTGCGAGGTTGCGGGGGAAAAGCCCTAAAGCCCTCCCTTCCCCAAACTTCTCCACTGAAGATGGAGATTAGCGGATACTTTAGGGACTGGGGGTGGGGGGCATATCAATAGGTAAGTAGTTGCATACCTACCTGGTTAGACAAGTAAGTACTACCTACACGTAAGTAAAGTAAGTCCTTAACTTAAGTTACATCACAGGGTGGTAACTAAGTACATAATGCAACCTCAGAAATCCTCCTAGGATCCTTCACGTCGACAACCCTGGTTTGGCTTGGTGTGGGAACAAGAGGTAGTTTTAGCACCAGCATAGCAATCTGAACTTCTGAAGCCCATCTCGACGGGACTATGGTTAGGCTTTGGGTAACCCATGGCCATGGGTAATGCCAAGGACCCAAAACTACTTACTTACCCATAGCCTAACCATAGACGGGAGCCCGATGAACCATGCATCCATGTCAACCAGGGGCCTGTCAACCAACTACCAACTAACTGACTGCCGTGAGAAGCCGAGAATGAATGCGCATAGTGCTAGCGGAACAAGGGTACGATTGGTGTGGTTGGTGCCCCTGGTCCTACTCGCTTCTCCCGGCCACGACGCCATTCGCCAGACTTGCATTTCATAGCTCCCCTACTAGACATTCCAACATGTTCGGTCGGAAGCGCCGCGGCACCTCTACTTACGCAACGAACGAATCACAAGCCAACATGTAGTCGGGCCATCTCTAGTAGTTTGGGGACTCCGTGGGAGGGTGCTAGTTCCCCCGCACGTCTTCTACTCGGCCCCAATATAAATGCTCTTGGGCTTACGTACTTAAAGAGCGGACGCGACCCCAGGAGAGCAAGGCCTCGCTTCCTTGAGCTAGAAACATTTTCCCACGCCATCTCGTCTTCTCAACTATCTGCCACCATGGCCAACATGGAGAAGAACGAGGAGAGCCCCGTTTATCACGAGGGCACCAGGAGAGACGCCGAGGCCGAGAACTCCAACTTATACCCTCCTCATCATGGTAAGACAGACAGGCAGACAGACCACTGACTTGCCTCCAGCATTCAAGACCTTGCGCGGCTCACTATTACTTAGGCATGAGCGTCGGCAAATACTGCGCAACGCGCATATCGACCCTGAAGCCGGCCATGGCGAAAGCGCCGAACCCCATCGAACTCCTGGTGATGCTCGACAGACAAAACTGGGCTTTTTTTGCCGTCGCCTTCGTCGCCTGGGTAAGTCTTATCATGCGCATCGTCAGCCAGTCGGCTAACCCTGTTGGTCATGGCAGACCTGGGATGCCTTCGACTTCTTCACCGTCTCTCTTACAGTCGAAGATCTCGCCGAGGACTTTGGCAAAACCAAAACCGACATTACCTGGGGCATTACTCTGGTGCTGATGTTCCGCTCTGTTGGCTCCATACTTTTTGGCATCGCAGCTGATCGATACGGCCGGAAATGGCCCTTCATCGTGAACAATCTTTTGTTCATCGCTCTAGAGCTTGTGAGTGGATTGCAGTCTTTTCTTCTTCTTTCTCTTTTCTTTTGTCGTTTGCCCATCTCTCTTCTCAACAGCCAAGCTTTACCAAGCTTTGCGGGTATTCTGGAGCTTTCTTAGATCGTGGGCCCTCAAATGGAGAACCGAGCCAAGCCCGCAAGCCCACCATTCTAGAACTTCCCGCAAGCCGCGCAGACTTGGCGATACCTTGGCTGCAGCTTTGGCCATGATGATCCTGGCCAAGCCACCCGTCCTTGGCAATGCCCCCCCCAAACTAGATGTAGGATGCTAACAACCCAACCAGGGAACGGGCTTCTGCCGAAATTACAGCCAGTTCCTCGCCTGCAGAGCTTTGTTCGGCGTCGCCATGGGCGGTCTGTATGGCAACGCCGCTGCAACTGCTCTCGAGGATCTGCCCACTGAAGCTCGTGGGCTGATGAGTGGTATCCTCCAGCAGGGCTACGCCTTTGGTTATCTCCTTGCCACTGCATTTGCGCGTGGTCTTGTCAACACCACCTCTTACGGATGGCGGCCGCTGTTCTGGTTTGGTGCCGGCCCGCCTGTGCTCATCATCCTCTTCCGGCTGCTGCTGCCCGAGACCAGGACCTACATACACCACCAGGAGGTGCGGCGCACTGAAGGTGGCAACGTCGGCAAGACTTTCATTGCAGAAGGCAAGGTTGCACTGAAGCGTCACTGGCTCCTGCTCACCTATCTTGTCTTGCTCATGGCTGGCTTCAACTTCATGTCCCATGGAAGCCAGGATCTCTACCCCACCATGCTGAGCAACCAGTACAACTTCTCCCCAACCGAGGTCACGGTGACTCAGATCGTGGCCAATCTCGGTGCCATGCTCGGCGGTACTGTGGTCGGCTTCTGCTCCCAGATCTTTGGGCGTCGTATCAGCATCATCGTCATGTGTGTCCTCGGCGGCGCCCTGCTGTACCCCTACTCTTTCGTCTCCAACCACGGCCTCATCGCCGCCGCCTTCTTCGAGCAGTTCTGCGTCCAGGGCGCCTGGGGCGTCATCCCCGTGCACCTCATGGAGCTGTCGCCGGGGGCCTTCCGCACCTTCGTCGTCGGCACCAGCTACCAGCTCGGTAACCTGGTCTCGTCGGCCTCGTCCACCATCGAGTCCACCATCGGCGAGCGCTTCCCCTTACCGGCCAAGGGCGCTACCAAGCGCTACGACTACGGCACCGTCATCTGCATCTTCATGGGCTGCGTGTACGCCTACGTCATCGTCCTGACCCTCGTGGGGCCTGAGCACCTCAGCAAGTCCTTCGATGTCGACCAGGACTCCGACATGGCCGAGGTCATTGACAGCAAGCATCACCATGGCCATGATTCCGGCGCGCACCGACGGGAGAGCTCGGTAGAAGACGAGGAGAAGGCAGTTCCCCGCAAGGTGGATTAGGCGGTAGTTTCCTGATCCTGAAATTGCCACATATATCCAGCAAGCAAGCAGTTTTCGGAGTGGATGATCTATGCATGAGTCACGATAGATGGTGACAATTTACAGGGGACAGGCGATCTATGATTTTATTGATATTTAGGAGCGGTTTTCTAGAGACTGCTGATGATACTCTTTTGGATACCAGATCTCACTTTACAAGTGCTATGTCTATGTTGAACGTCGTAAACCTGAGCATCGCTCAGCAAGTTTCCTCTTTCGTGCACGTTCTTGGGAATGGCTGGCGTCCAGTGTCGTCAGAATAAAGGAGCCCCAATAATACCTCCCCCGGGTAGATCCCGGGTGGGACTTCATCGCCATACCACATTACACAGGAAAAGAGATTTCTTCTTCTTTTCTCTCTCTCTCTCTTTGTTTTTAGTATTATCGAATCGTACCATCCATCATGTCGTGGGACGGGGGGACGATAACTTCCTTCGGTCTGCTTGGCTTGCCATCTGAGCGGGCCAAGCATTTCCCGACCAATAGTCACACATGTGTGTACACAAACCTACCATGACGGAAGTGTTCCTGGAAACGTAACTGACCGAGAAAGATGGCTGAAACCAGCTAAGAAGTACTGGCCTAGGTAGCTCCCACTGCAGTTCGCAAGGTGCGGGTGGAGGGAAGATCGAGTCGCCAGGGTCAAAGAGTTTCTAGTATCAGACAATGCCAATAACAACAAGAACGACAACAGGCTCATCATAAACACTCAATTGAATCGATAAATGAGTGTATCCATAAATTCAAGCAATTACTACCAGAAATGGATGGAGCCGGACCTCGTCCTGTCCCTTCGCTCCAAAAGTGACACACAATACTGAGCTTGAACTGACCGACAGTGGAAAGAAGAAAGACGAGGGAATTAGAACGAAGATTGACTTCAATGGATCTCATCAATCATCCGCATGCGGAAAGCCACTTTGTCCCTTTGTGTTTTCTCGCCATCGTCTTCATCGAGTACTGGTTTCTGACTTGCTTGTCCCATATCTATAGTACGTATCACCTCGCTCACTGATCCCATCATTGCCTTCTCTCACTTATCCAGAACGAACTTCCTCCCTCTTTTCTCCCACGTCCAGCCAAAGACACAACAACTCCAACCATGGTCCAAACCTGCCTCTGCGACTTCTGCAAATGCCCCAACTGGGCTCAGCAAGAAGAGGGCGACGACTCCTGTTCTAACCCCCTGTGCCTCGTGTGCGAGAACGCCAGCCTGTGGCGCAAGACGTCACCAACCTACCAAGGGTGCCTTTGTGTGTGCAAATGCAAGCTGGAGCGGGCCCCCGGCTTCTTCCAGTGCCAAGACTGCCTCGATGAGAACAGGAAGAACCGCCGGCGACACCGTCTGCACGGGAAACCGAAAGAGAGGACGAGCTCTTCTTCAGAAAGCAGTAGCTTGTAGGCAAGAGAGAGAGAGACATGCAGACTAGACACAATTCATTCACACACCCATAACTTATATACTATATATAAGTATATATATAGATATATCCCTAAACTACCTCATTACAAACCATTCCAGTTCCAAAAGTTTCACTCTCAGCGCTTGCCTTGACCCAAATGAGAAAGGTACGCACATTATCGGACAATCGTTAAACAGGCTCCCCCTCCATACAAGGGCTCTCACTCCTGAACGACAGAGAGCCCCTATGGACGCAGAGATCAGTGGATCATCGTACAAATCGGTTAACATGATAAAAATCAACTTGAGGATTGTTATGATTCCGAACTCAAGTACTTGGCCAGCCCGTCACGATGTTAGGAGGCCTCTTAGATCACGTCCTAGGTCTGGTCAGTCTTCGCCGTCAGGACCTTCTCGAGGCCTTGGATCAGTTCCTTGAGCTTGTCCATCTCTTCCCTCAACTTCCTGACCTCAACGACCGCAGGGTCGTCTTCGAAGTTGCTCTTGCAGTCAGCGACCTTTTTGGTCCAGCCTTCAGCTTCGAAGTCGACCTGGTCGGCCATCTGCTCCCACTCCTCGATCGTGTCCTCGTCCTCTTCACCGCGGAACCGGTTGGAGCGGATGTTCTTCGCGTTGCTGACTTCGAAGAAGGCGGCGAAAATGAGCAAGGGAGAGTAGAGGACCACCATGACAATATCGTTCATGCGCTCATATGTCTTCTTGGGCACCCACCACTCAAAGGGGATGACGAGCAGGAAGATCTCAATCAAGTTGAACGGTGCGATGAACACATTTTCGTCGGGCGCGCGCACGAATTGCATCGTCTTCTGAGCAAACAGACCCAAGAACTCATCGTCGGCGTTCTCGTAGATATCCTCGTAAGCGCTGTTGTACAGGGCAATGAGGACATTGAGGAGGATAATCTGTGCACGGTCATGTTAGCTCTCCCCCCTTTCATCCAATCGAGGTACGTGTGTCTTCTTACCATGATAATGAAGGTAAAGACGTAGTAGAGAATGATGCCGAATGGCGGGCTGAACTTTTCAAACCCAGTGAAGTCGGGGCTCTGCATAATCGCATTCAACATAGCTTGGATGACGAAGACGATATCATCGCCCACCAGATCATCGGCAAAATCCATGCCGATAAAGGCCTGGAGGAAACCCACAATCATGAAGATGAGCAAGGCAAAGAAGATGACACTTTCTCTCATCATGACCTTGACCACGACAAGCATGGCGCCGAAGAAGCGGAAGCTGTCGAGGTACAGCAGCAGGCGTGCCCAGAAGAGCGGCGCGGCGAAGGCGAGGAAATTGTAACTCAGCGTGTTGAAGGACTGGCGCTGGCCTGTCCCCTCCCACGGATGGCTGAAGGCCACAAACCGGAGCGCGAGCGATACAATTAGGAGCGAGTAGAGGACGAAATTGAATGCGTTCCAGAACCCAATGATTTGAATCCCGGCTTTCCACACCTTGGTGATCTCGTCGCAGATGAATCCGAGGGTGAAGATGTACAGAAGCCCCTCCACCACATCCAGGTCTCCATCGCGGTTAATGGTGTTAATAGCACCAGTATACAGGCCTAGGTAGATCAGAGAGATGAGCAATTGGGCCGCGTTCTGGTACATGGGTGCTCTCATCCGGTCAGGGTCCAGGTGGACCATAAGGGACGTGTTATCGCGATCCTGGTAGTCGACGAAGCTGGCCGGGTCGTCTTCATCCTGGACCAGCCAGCCCTTCCACAGATAGCTGATGCACTTCTGGTAGCCCGAAGAACCGATAACGCGCAGTGCGTGCAAATCGACTGCCTTCTCGATGACGTTGACAGGTTGCGTAGACTCGCCATCGATTACGATAGAGTAGCGCTTCAGCAGGACGGCGTGCAGGAGGTAGCCCATATCCTCCTCAGATTCGATGCTGGATTCATCACGCCTGTTAGCGGACCGGAGTTCGCCGCAGCACTTGCACGATTCGTACGACTCACAGGCTCTTAGCGATGACCTCGCAGGCTACGGCTCGGACTGCGTGGAGCTCGGCATCCCATAGCTCGACCAGTGCCTGGTGCTTGAACCAGCGCTTCACTACTAGCAGACAGAAGACGACACAGGCGCGGTTTTCCTGGCCGGCGGCCTCTTTGGCGGCCTTGACGACCTTCTGGGTGATGACGCGGCTGTGCGGGCGGCTGACCTGTTCCACCTCTAATTCGCACGGCACGGCCTCTTCTATGAGATATCGCAGGCGGAGAGCGATTTTGGTGACCTCCTCAGCGGGGATGGCAGACTCGATGTGTCGATCGCGGTAGGTGGGGAGCACTGCATGGCCGGGTGACGGCAGCAAACCGTCAGTCAGGGCGCTCTCATCTCTTCTTCGAATGACGGACAGTAGCCAATCGACCGATCCGTGAGAAGCAACAAGTATAGGTTAATTACTTAGGAAAGGAAGGTGAGTACTCACGCCTTTGCTGTGATTCACGAATGCGCCTTTCGTGGTCGTGGTGCGGGTGTCGATCCCAGCCCAGCAGGCGGGCAAATCTACCACCAGATCTTGCCATGTTTCCCTTTGCAGAGAGCTCCTTCTACTGCCTTTTTTCTTTCTTTTTCCCCGCTGTATACCTTACGTGAGAAGGATTGGACGCGACGGCGACGGCGACAGCGACTCGGCTGGGTGGATCGAGAAGTAGCTTAGAGCGGATAGTCTCGACGATGCGACGCGGCAGGTGCAATTGGGTTCGCGTGCGGGCCGTGTTGTCGAGTCAATTCCTAGCCAAGGAGGGCGGGGAGCGAAGGGGAGAAGAAGTCTGGTTGTTAGGCTTGTCACGTCCAACAGCAGCTCGATACTTTATTTACCTGCTGCTTCGCGACCTTTTTTCTTGCAACGAGTAGTATCTAGGAAGGAGAAGCTGCTGCTGTACGATGACGTCTCTTTGGGTTCGCTACCAAACAGCACCAACTCCACTGTGGGAATCGAACCAAGAAAAACAAGAATCCAACCAACGCCTTCATTTCTCAGACACATCGACTATCTGGACTATATCGGGCATTCGTTTGGTCCGAACCCTGAAGACCTGCTAAGCCAAGGTTTGCCCTACTTACCTCTTACCGAACTTTTTTCTGCTTGTGACTGACTGGCTGAACTGCATCTCACGTCCGCTTTCTGATTGGGTCTGGAAGAGATGCCGGGTTCCAGACCCCATGGAGTTCAATGCACATTGGAACTGCAAGGCGTTGTCGGTGTGGGAGGCAGGTAGGTAGGAAGTAGGTAGCCTGAGCCTGGTCTTCTGGCCTGGGGTTGGTGTGATGCAGCTTCGTCCCAGCGTCTAACCACCTATCAACCTAACCAACTACTCATCATTCCCAGAGCAATGGCACCTAATGCGCCTCATACATGGCTTGCCTGTCCACACTGCCTGGATTGGACCAGCCAGGAATGCCCACATGTCATGTTTCCCTTTCTTCTCGACAGGCCAATGCCCAACGCTGGCAACGCTGGCGATGCTGGCGACGCTGTCGTGCCGCTTACTTGATGCAGAAAGCCCTGCTTTTCTCATCCGCGCCCGTACTTTTCATCTGCCGCGTCCCAACCATGGACAGCAGCGGCTGCCTACAAGGCTGCCTGCCTGTCACCGGTTGCCTCGTTCTACCACCGCACTCCGCAGTTGGACGACAGCATCTCACTTTTGCCTTACCACTCACCACTCGGCCTAAAACGTCGACATGCGTTTTCTCATTTGTTTTGCACATCTCGCCCGAGGGCCACTACCTACCTGTCTGCTGTCAGTTCGGTCGCATATCCTTGCACTCTGAGAAGACAAGGGAGAGAACCTACTACACGTATGCAGCTCCCGAGGCTGAGCGAGGCCCCCCGGTCCCCGGTTCCCGCAGAAGGGGATGGCCGGACGTACTACATACCCCCCGTAGATCCTTTTTTGGCGCCCGTCCAGGAGCCAGTCGCAGCTCTGTGCATGCGTACATTGCATATGCTCATGCAGATTGCCATCACCTACAAAAGCCGCTGCGGCTTACTGCATCAGGCTCTCTCTCCCTCTCTCTTCTCTAGGCTCTGCGCAGCGGTCAGTTGATCCTTCACCTTTGTGTGTCTGGTCTGCCTGCCTAGTTTACCTAAGTTTGTACAAGCATGCAACAGCCCCCCTCAACCAATCCACTGGGAACCCATAGATAATACACTCGGTTTCCAACCATTCCCTTCATTCCTTGGCCAATCTTCTTGATTGCTACTGGGTTTGTTGCTACTGGCCGTACTTCCTGGAATGAGATACCATAACCCCCTGGTTGACTGGACTGCAGCATATCTACTTAACCGACATATCGTCCCTGTCGAGGAGGATGCTGAGAATCACACGATAGGCCCTTCCGCACTCTCTACCAGAGCCGCCTTGTCTGTATCGTCGACCTCATTTGTTGCCTCTTGTACTGGTACTTAGTCACTGTCTCGCCATCTGAAGCGGAGCTGCCTTCGACTGAGTAGCTCAAGCTGCCCCTCGCACCCCTCGCTTTCATCCCCCGGAGAAGTTAGAAACACCACTTGGAAGATTTGGTTTTTTCTTGCCCAACTACCTATCTTCTCCCTCTTCCTTCCCACCATTCATCATCAGGCATTTACCCCGGGGTAACCGAGCAGATTGCCTTGGGAATCTGACAGTAGCCTCATCTTTCGTCACCTGTCTACTAGACTCGCTTTGCCCATTATATATTTGAGATCGAAGATCTGAGGGCTTCTCCTGATCATCATTGATCTGGGAGCCAATCCATTCGTCTGCCACAAATAAGAGCCAACGATGGAGTGAGGGTTTCATCGCCTGAGCCTCCCAAGTCATACACTGCTGACCACCCATTGAAAGGCGGCTTTGCCGGGCCAGTAAGATTTGGCCACGCCAATAAAGGGCTTCGTACCAGAGGTAAAACACCTTTCAAACATTTCTTGTTGTTCTGGCTTACCAGAATCCATCAGATTGTGATAGGCTAATCTCACTCAAAGGATTTCCTCCCCGAGCTCGTTTGCCCGAGTCTTCATATCCTGCAACCTCAACTACGTGAAGATGGACGTCTCAGGCAACCCCGGCCCCACCACTGAGAGCCGCAAAGGCACTGCACCCGTGAATACTATTGTCGAAGGAACGTTTAATACGGACATGAAACCAGCCCCGGCTGCTGAAGCCGGTGGAGGAGGTGGTAAGACCGGCAAGCCTAGCGATGAGGTGAAGAAGCAGGGAGAGAAGGGCGGCAAGAAGAAGAAGAAGCCGAACAAGTTCAAGTCCAAGGCCAGCAAGAAAAAGGTCTCGGGGGCTCGAGATGATTCTTCCAGCAGCGATAGCGAGGATGTCGAGCAGACTGCGGATTCCATCTCCGAAGATTCCGAAAATTCCGACTCTGATTCCGACATTTCGTTGGACTCGGAGCCTGAAGTTGAAGACTTGAAAAAGCCCAAGGGGTTGAAGAAGCGACAGTATCTCAAAAAGACGCAGCAGCGAAAGGCCAAGTCGGCCAAGAACCCCAAGAAGCCGAAGAAGCAGCTTAAGTTACGTGTCAAGGTTAACAGCGATGATCGTGATCTTGAAGATGAACAGGCTGATTCAGACCTCAACGAGGTTGATGAGTCTGATGTGGATGGCGCCGGAGCTGGCCAGGGCTCGTCGGCGCTCGTCGCGATCTCTCAACAGCTGCGGCAAATTTCCCAGTTGCAACTTAAGCAGCAGCAACAGCTGGAGCAGCTCCAGCGCATCGTTATAACTTCCGGTCTCGGTATGGGCAGCGCTGGTCTATTCAACCATTTGCCCGTTAATGCAGGCTTGCTCAACCAGGACCTGTTGGGCAACACTGAAATGGGTCTCGCCGGCCTTGGCCAGCAGAACGTCATTGGGGGGGTTGCCGGTAGCACAGCTGGTCGTGGTAGCGCGAGAGGTGCTGGCAGAGACCTTCCCCTCGGAGGAGGTTCGCGAAACACGCGAGAGGAAGACGATGACGATGATGACGATAAAGGCGTTGTCGGTGGCCGGGTCAACAACTCGGCGCCGTCCTCCACCAAGAACAAGCGCACCGCCGCCTCGCCCAAGACCCCGAAGTTGGAGTTCAAACGGGTTGACCAGGTGTGGGACTCTCAGATTCATAATTACAAGCTGCAGGATACGGCCAAGAACACCTCTGATTCCCACTACAATGAATACCTCTTCCACGTCCGCAGAACTTTCGACTGGGAGAACAAGTTCAAGACTACTATTGTCGACATCAAGAGCAAGAAACTGCGCGAGTGCCTGCAGGAGGTCATTGGCACCATCAAGGGGGTCAGCCTTGTGGAGGATACGCCCAAGCTTGATCCCAACATGCTCTTCCTGTAAGCTCAGAGTGCCATCCATACCCCGGTTATCGGCAGGTGGTATGTCATCTTCGCCTAACACTCGTTGCAGGTACTTGGAAGATCTCCGAGAGCACCGCCGCAAGCTCAAGTGCGTGACGGTCGAGGCCCATACCAAGAAGGAGCGCAAGAAGCAGCAGGCTTGGTTGGACGATAAGCGCAGCCACCTGAAAGTCCTCATTAGGTATCTGGACAAGGACTACTCCCATGTCAAGAAGAAGTGAGTCAAACGTATCCCTGGCTCTTCTCATGAGAAGCATACAGCATGCAGTAACTAAGCCAAACTCATATAGCCTATATCCCCTTCTCGAGAACGGCCTCATCACCTTTGATCTGCTGTGGGCCTTGTGGAAGCCGAACACGCTTGTGTTCACCACGACCTACGGAACTCCCGAGGAGCATCGCGTCTTCAAGGTTGAGATGGCCCAGAAGCGTTGCAGCATGCTTAAAGGCGAGACCTACTACGTCGAAGGCAAGGTAAGCATGGCTCCTGGCTTGCTCACTCTGTTCACCGCTGTGACGTCCTCAACCTCGCTATGATGACGCACATACTAAAGATCAATACTAGTATTTTGAGTACGACGGCAAGAACTTCGGCTTCGGCGCCATGGCGGAGGAGATATCCGACTTCCAGGGCTCGCGCCGCATCGACAGCCTGAGCTGCTACCCGCTGCAGTACCACAGAAGCGAGGCGCAGGTGCGACGCGACCTGATCGAGCGGGGCAGGAAATTCGTCAGCCTGGGCGGCGTCAACTACAAGTGCCACCAAGGGCTCGCCTACTACAAGAAGAAGAAGTCGATCGTGCGGGTCGAGATCAACAGCCGCATCATGGTGGATTCGGCCATGCACCGCCGCAACAACCTCAACTACCCCGTCTCTCTCGTCCGGCCAAAGGTGGAGGACATGTTTGGCAGTGACTCCGACGAGGAGGATAAGGAGGGGGAGGATGATGAGGATGAGGATAGTGATGCCCACGATGAGGATCAAGTCCATCAACTCATTGCTAATGGCGCCCTTCGGCCGGCTCGTAGCAATAACGAGACCGTTGAGGAGTCGCTCAAGACGGTTCAGAAGGCCACTACGAAGCCTGGCAAGACTGATGTTCAGATGGTGGCTACTGACGAGGCCGATAAGTTGGGGCTCGACGAGCAGCTGGATCAGGGTGAAGGCCAGAACCACCAAGACGAGACGAAGAAGAATAGCAACAAAGCTGCCGCCACTACCGCCGCCGCTGCCAAGGTCCCCGAGTTTAGCGACGAGGAGTATCTGATTGCCTCCCCTGTCGTCCTGGGCTTCGCATTCGGCGAGAAGTTGTGGCTCGAATTTACCGTGTCGGGCATCAAGGATATCGTGTGGAACGAGTATGCCTACGACTCTCTGGTCCGGGAGCCCAGAAAGAAGGAGATCATTCAGGTAAGTCCAAGTTGAACAGCAGCAAATGCTTGGAAGGAGTTAGTTACAGACCCGTCTAATCCTGTTGCTTGGGCACGCCCCCCCCACACAGGCCCTTGTCGAATCGCACAAGTACCACCCGACCGAGAGCATCGACGACGTGATCCAAGGCAAGGGTAAAGGCCTGGTCGCGGTCCTGCACGGCCCGCCCGGAACGGGCAAGACGCTAACGGCGGAGGGTATCAGCGAGCTGCTGCGGTGTCCCTTGTACAACGTGTCGGCGGGCGACCTGGGCACCGACAGCCGGTACCTCGAGGCGGAGCTCCAAAAGACGCTTGACATCTGCCACGCCTGGGGCGCCATCCTGCTGCTGGACGAGGCCGACGTCTTCCTCGAGAAGCGCAACATGGCCGACATCCACCGCAACGCCCTCGTCAGCATCTTCCTGCGCCAGCTCGAGTATTTCCAGGGTATTCTGTTCTTGACTACGAACCGCGTCGAGGTAAGTAAAGAACGATGATGCTGGTTGGCACGATGCGGCCAAATGACGGCGATGACGATGCTGTTGGCTAACCTGGGCAAAATGGCAGTCATTTGACGAAGCCTTCTTGTCGCGCATGCACATCCCGCTGCGCTACGACGAGCTGGACGCCAAGGCGCGGAAGGCCGTGTTCAAGATGTTCATTGAGCGAGTGCGCAACAACGGCACGACCACGGCGGCGGCGGGCGGGGTAGAAGGGAGAGAAGAAGAGCAAGCCGAGGCCTTCAGTGAGGAGGACTACAGCGAGCTCGCCCGCTATAGTCTGAACGGGCGGCAGATCAAGAACACGGTCATCACGGCGCACCGGGTCGCCCGCCAGAAGGGCGAGGCCCTCGGCATGCGCCAGATCCGCAACTACCTCGGCGTCGTCATGGACTTCGAGCGCGACATGAAGGGTGGGCGGGGATATGAGGAGTCTTTGCAATCATACATGTAGAAGGAGACGCCGTCGTTCTTCCTCCTTCTCTTCTTCTTCTTCTTCTTCTTCACTAACGTTATATGAGCGTAATCATGTATCTCGCTTTTTCTCTAGGACTTGAGCGTGGGTGTGTACATGTGTGGCGTTTTACATACTTTTTATACATGACGTTGGATTCTGAACTGTCTCCTAGAAATACCTAGTATTTATTATTCTAGGTTGCGGCAAAGCACGGCAAGGACCGACGACACGTGGGCTGATTGGGTCGATGCATCGTGTTTGGTGAATGGAGGGGGGACTGAGGAGGGGCTTAGTCGGCTAAAGAGATCGTATCCCCCTGTAAATGTTCCGAATTTAGCACCTCTGGATCGAAGCCAAGCTTCCGCTCGATTTAAAAATAGCACTGCCGTCCACTGAAGTCGGTCGGCTTGGTTCCTGGTCTTATAGAAGGAAGAAGACCAAGACCAACAAAAGCAACAAGCCTCGTAGTAAGCTTACGTCCGTCAACCAAAACCCCACGGAACATGGACCAACAACCGGACCATCTTGATCTTGGGATCTGCACCTGCACCTGCCCCTGCACTTGGACCCTCCACGCTTAGTGGAATTCGTCGCCGAAACTGGTCATGGCATACTACTATACATCTAGTTATCTTGTTATTACCACAGAAAAGTCCCTCGGGCCCCCATGCCCCCAAGTTTCTCGTAGCCATCGAGGTTGTGACCTGTCAGCAGCTGCAGGGCACGACGACGGTATACACACACCCGCAAATAGCAGTCTGACACGGCTTACTATATCCAGCCAGGAGGCAGTGTGTTACTGGAATAGTATCGTGCTTATTATCTGCTACTATATTTCCGAGTAATAATACATAATACGGGCGCATACGGGCTGGGTTTCTGCTTTCTTTTTGAAGAAGAGCCATGGTCTTGGTCCTCTCGTTGAAGGATTGGGGGGCTTGGGGGCCTGGCGATGCCCACTACATCCAACCACACTCGCCACCGCTCGCCTACATTCTCCGGCGCATCTAGGTGTATAGCCAAGAGACTAACTCTCCGAGAGCTAGATGATTCTGACTACGGTTCAATGTCCCTACACTGGATCCTTCCCGCCCAGGAGTGAGCAGCACGATGATGCACGTCACACAGCTGTGAGACCACGACACCTCATTGGGGCATAGACATGGGCCTCACCATGCAAGAGATCTATATAATCTTCAGCGTTTCAACTTCACTCGGGTCTATCACCACCCTCGAGAAGCAGGTACCGGCACCCCTATCTACGTTCCTATTCCTGTCATTGCTTGCTCTCTCTCTCTCTCTATCTCTTTCTCATAACGCCATGTTCTTCACATACCTCCTCATGCCTCTTGCCTGCGCGGCCATGGCTGTCGCTGCCCCCACCGCCGAGCAGCCTGTCAGTAGCAGAGAAGCCGGCACGCCATCTACCGGCTTGAGCAGATCCGAATGCCTTACTCTTAAGACGCGGACAACCCACGGCGACGCTGACGATGGGGGCATCGGTGTGTCCATCCAAAACGCCGACGCCGAGCCCCGCAGCTACTTCGTCTACTCGAACGGGGAGGGGTGCGGCAAGACGCCGTACACGCACGTGGCCGACGTACCCGCGGGCAAGACCGTCTTCGTGTCGCTGCCGCACGGGTTCCAGGGTCGCATCCAGCGCGGCACGCCGGCCGTGCACCTCGACCAGGCCGACGGCGCGGACACGACGCTGGGCACGTGGCTCGAGCTGGGCTACGACGCGGAAAACCGGTCCTACGGCGACGTGTCGCTGATTCGCGGGTGCGACGGCGGCGTCACCCTCCGGACCACCGACGGGACCGGCGTCGAGACGGGCTTCAGCGAGGACTGCGTCCACGGCGCGCCTCGGCAGGCGCTGGCCAAGAAGCTGAGCGGCGAGCTCGTCGTGGCCGCCACCGAGGGCTTCGAGGGCGCCCCCGGCCTGCCCAACGTCCTCCGGGACCCGCGCGACTGGCTCCTGAAGAAGCTCGGCGGCAAGCGCGTCAAGGCCGAGACCAAGGCCTACATCGACGACTACCATGGCAACCCCGTCATCTGCGACCTCAAAGGCCGGTGGCACGCTACTTTCCATCAGGGCTACCCCTGATCTTCTTTCTCTTCTCTGTCCGCCCACAGAAAAAGGTGACTGGAACGAGTGAAAAAGCCTGCATTTTTATGTTTTACTTTCTCTTGCGAAGAGCGAGGAGTTGTGAGTTCCATGAGCGGGGCATTTGGGTTTTATTTTTATTCTCTCTTCGGTTTGTTTTCTTCTATGGCTCTGTATAAACATGCGGTTGACATCCCGAACTCTGTGTATTAAGTACTTAAGAAGTAGTTAACCTGATAGCTTATCCGAAAAGAGCATCATACAATGGCAATGGCAATGGCCTATTGATTGACTCGAGTGGAATCTCAAGTTCTACTGCCTGCTTCTTTCCTTTCCTTCTTTTCTCGTCTTCTCTTGGGGTTCGACGCCCTGCTCTCTAGAAGCCTTGCATCTCTTACTGCCGTGGACGGAGTGCATCCCTGAGCAGCGACGCCGCCCAAGCATAAGCTTCTTCGCGCCGGACCCACGGCAGCGAGCCTTCGTCTCGGACGCCCTTGTCAAAGCCGTGGGGCACACCCGCGAGCATTTTGTAGTGTACCTCTTTCTTCTTCTTGCCCTGGGTGCCCTCCCGCGGCCGCTGCGCCATCCCCTCCATCTCAGCCCGCATGTTGTCCCCCTCGCAGGATAAAGGCCGCCACCGGGGGAACCCGTCCGGGTCCGCGAACGCCGGCGACACGGCCGGGTGCGTCCGCGTGCGCGGGTCCGGCGCGTAGCTGTCGGTGAACACGTTCAAGATCCACGCCGGGAAAGCGCGCTGGAATCCCGAGGGAGGGCGTTTCGTGGCAGCGTCGGCGGCGAGGTCGACGGAGCCGTAGATGGACAGGAGTGCTTGGATCTCGAGTGTGCCGGATGGCGTCGTCTTGTCGAGTCGTAGTCTCTTCTGGAGGTGCGTCGCGGCGACGGCCGCGATATGCCCGCCCGCGCTGAAGCCCGACACGGCGACCCGGCGAGGGTCCAAGCTGAAGTCGTCGGTGGACGAGGACGAGGACGAGGACGGGGACGGGGAGGCGACCCAGCGCAGCGTGTCCTCGGCGTCGTCTATCGCGGCCGGGTAGGGCGACTCGAGCGCCTTGCGGTAGTCGGCGTCGAGCACGGCGATACCGGCGTCACAGGCGACGCGGGTGCAGAAGTAGGCGTCGATGCCGTGGAACGGAATGACGAAGCCGCTGCCGTGCCAATGGACGAGCACGGGCAGCTTTTGGGACAGGTCCTCGCTGTCATCATTGTACTTCTGGTGGGGTGGACGCGGCGGCAGGTAGAGATGTGCGGGAATGTAGCGGCCGGCGTCGCGCGAGGGGGTCTGGATGCGCTGTCTGTGGACGCCGGCGTCGGAGAGTGGCAGGACGGTGCTGTCGCGCCGGATCTGCTCGGCCGCCCGCTACCGGGCCAGGATGCGGAACAGGGTGACAATGATTTTGAGGCGGAGATAGTGGAAGAGGCCAAGCTGTGCCATGGCTGTCGGAGAGGGGTAAAGTGACTGATGGCTTGGCTGATCTACCAATGAAACAAGGCCACCCCTGGTAATAAATAACGATGGCCTATTGGAGGTTGTTGCAATTCGGCGTTTATGTACTTCTCGTATGCTCTTGGTTGAAAGAACATTTCTGATAACCTGGACTCGTCCGTTGCGTGAGTCACGCCGATGACGAGAGCTGGAGATGATGACGGGCGGCTGCAAAGCCTGCGTAACCACGGTAGTTTCATTCTTTATTAGATTAATTACCGCTACTCATAAGTAGTCGCGATAGGCAATACCTAGACCCTACTAGCAATACCAACAACCTTTGCAGGACTCCCCATCCTGGCTGTCACGGACAGCAACAATTCGAGCATCAGCAGTAGCAACCAAGCTTGAGGACATTGTGAAAAACAGTGCAGCTTACTTACTTACTCATGCCGAAAGGGAAAAAGGGCCGATGGGATCTCTAGTAATGATTCGGTAGGATATACGGTCTATAGAGGTCACTCCGGCAAGGCATGAGTGGCACATCCAACTGTCGACGTGTGATGCACCAACAGATGCATGACACGATAGACTAGTGTGGGAGGGAAGGACACGGCGAATATTGCTAGGAGAGGCTGACGTTGGATTAAGTAGTGATGGCGTTACTTCTTGGCAGCACAAGTAGGTCGGTGTGATCATGTTATACGGGGTTTTCCATAAGCACGGCGTCTCTGTCGTCGAGTGCCTGGCCCCCCTTCTCTCTAATATAATTCTCGAGTTTCTGCACCTACCTCTCTCCTTTCTCTCCACCCTTTCTCCGTCTCGCCTCTGCTCCCTACGGCGGCGGCCTTGGCTATGGACCTGCCAACCATCGTCTTCACGCCGGGCGCCTGGCACAGCCCGCCAGCCGTCACGGCACTGGAGCCTGAGCCGGCTCGCTTCTTTCAGGGCGCCTCGACGTACGCGCCCTGGGCCGATAACGTCGAGGTGGGCTACCTATTCACCGATCATGACCAGGCCATTCCCCAGGGGTCCTTCACGCATACCTTCAACAGCAGCCACGCGCCCTTTCTCAGCATGCCTTCGAATGTCGCTGACGTTATCAAGCTGGCTGCCAAGCACGGCATGTCGAAGATCCCGGCTTAGAGTAGTGTGTTTTGTTTGTCTCGTTCATTCACACACGTTGTTCTATGCTGTTTGGTTTCCATTGGACCGCGGGAGCAAGCAACTAGCCAACCTATATATATATATGTATATCGAGGTGCTAAATGCCATCGTCATAGTCTCATAATTAGTCATAGTTAATTGGTTCCCTAATAATACACGACCCTTTCTTCTTTTCTTTCCCCCCGGCTTCTTTCCACCTCATTGGTACGGCTTATAGCCATCGTTGGTGCTGTGGTGGACGGAGTAGTCAGTCTGAACCTGGATGCCTCGGGCGTTCTCCTGCAGGGGCAGCTCGTCGAGCGAGTGCCCGTCGCTGTCCATTTTGGAGAAACCGTGGGAGCGCGGGCCCGACCTGACCCCGGCCCCGGACGTCGCCCCCGTCCCGCCGATAGTGACCAGCGGGCCCGAGCCGCTGCCGAAGCCCGACTTGCCCCCCAAGGGCGTTTCCCGGGTGCCGCGGTTCGACGAGAAGGAGTTGAACCGAGACGAGATCATGCTCATGATGGGGCGCAGCGTCGGCAGACAGGCGCTGATGACGCCACAGGCGCACTCGACCACGCACCATGTGCAGGCCTTGGCCAGGGTCCACGTAGTGTCGTTGATATCGAACTGCATGATGGTGGTGAAACGATAGATACTTGCGAAGAGGACACTGGAGAGAGAGAGAGAGAGAGAGAGAGAGAAGTTTAAGTTATCTGTGGCACACGAGGTAGGCATAGAAGGTTGGCAACTTTGAATGGGATGGCTTACAAACTGCCCAGAAGGAACATGAAAAGGAGCGAGAGCTTCTGCGCGATGTTGACCTGCAGGCGCCACACCTGCCCAATGGGCATGCAGAGGATGGCGATATCGGTCAAGATGTTTGGGATGGCATTGCCGATGAACGAGGCCTTTAGGTCGATGCAGGTACCCGGCAACGTGGGAATCCAGGCCTTGGGTATGGGATTGCACTGGAAGATGGAGACCAGCACGATGGCGATACACCAGCCGACGATGGTGGCGCCGATGATGTTGGCGATGATGCGGAAGTTCTTGGAGGGGAATATGCGCAGGTACATTTGCAGGACCGAGAGCTTGACCAGCATGACGGCCGTGACGTAGATGCATTCGAAGCAGAGCAGCAGCTTGAAGAAGTTGATGAGGGTGGGAAAGGGTAAGACGTCGGCGTGTCTGCCGAGGCCGTTGGCCATCACTGTGATTCCAGAGGTCAGTCCTCTGGCGATAATCATCGCCTTGCTGATAAACGACGGGGAAAACACATACTGCCGTAATTGATACCGCCCGCGGCGAATGTAGCGACCAGAGCCGCAACAATCATCCAATCATCGGCGGCGAACCCGGCGGACTTTAGATATCTTGCCCAAAAGCGCAGGCAAACAAAGGCAGTAGCCAGCACCAGAAGGGCCGTCGTTGTCGCAGAAAACCCAGGGCTCTGGTCCTCAACGACCGAGTCCCGGGCGAGAAGGGCGGCTGCAGGTATCCTCGCCATGGTGGTTGGGAAACAACAGTAAAGAGTTGCGGCGGCGACGACGTTTGTTTGATGACGAGCGGTTGATGGTGTTGGCAACGGACAGCCTTTTTTCCATGACACAATGTAGATCACTGCCGTTTAGATCTGGACGTATCTATACAAACAAGCATAAGCACTTCTTGTGTCGATCTTATATACAAACTGCATACTTCATAATTACCTCCTAGACTAGATGTGGTACCACGATTAGCACGACAACCCCCAGGGGCGATGTGACTTGATAGCAGGCCGCCAAGCCGACGATACGACGATCCGTATCTTTTCTAAGGTAGGTAACTTATAGTTGGACAGGATTATAATATTCATTCTCGAGAAGTTATATATATACCCGGCTGCTAATATAAGTACACTGCCGGTCTACTGCTATTCCTACTATTACCAAGCCGTGTCCAGAGTTTAGACTTTTCTATCGGTTTCATCGGGGTTTGCTACTACCACCCACGAACCCAGAACGTTGTATGATGGGTAAAGCCAGTACGTGCGTGCATGATCATCATCCCCACCGCCTCTACTCCACTGGACGAGAGAGCCCCTGTACGGTATATACCGCGTCGTACTGGTCATGGTACTCGTACAGGGAGGGCTTCTGGACAGGGCGAGCTGATATCCACGCCGCACGGGTGCCGTACGCACAGCTCTCTCCGCGCCGCACAGGTTCCCGTCTTTCCCTTGGGTTGGGCATGAGCTTATACTATTATTCGAGAAAGCATGAGCCCGGCCCCCTATGTTCTAGCAATTCCCTATATCCCTAGCATCAGCGCCATGTGACCACTCTGCGCGAGTCATGAACTAATGGCAAATGACCCGCCCCGCCCCTGGCCAATCAACGCTCTGCCTCTCTGCTGGGAGTTTCTCCGGCCCATGTCGTGTCGGATAGCATGGGCTCACATCTATTCCCGAGCCAGCAATATTACCCGTTTATATAAGTGGTACCACGGCAGGCCATTGGTCTTCGGCATGATAGCCCAGGCCGGCAGGCCTTGCCCGGCTAGCATGGCAGCATGTTGTCCTACAAGGTTTAACTGATTACGACAAGGCATAGACGGACCTGGGCGGGGAAAGATAGGGGAAATGGGTAATTCCAACCAAGTGGGCAGTCGGGTAATTAATTAATATCAACACGACACCGTTTCGACGAGTTGGCCAGGGAGTGCCTGCCGGGAGTGTTGCATGTTGAACCCATTGTCTCGTTGTCCTCCAAGGTAGTTCCTTGATATCGTCGCTGGCCTCGGAAACACACACTGATAACAATCTTTCTGCTGGCTCGACCTCTCCGCCCAGCCGAATCCATTCTTTTTCCAGCACCGCGCCAAACGCACATACGACATTCCGACGCAGACAGCAACAAAGATCATCATGGCTCCCACAGCCGTTAAACCCACCATCGTCTTCGGCCCCGGCGCGTGGCACAAGGGGCAGTGCTTCGACGCCATTCGTTCGGCGCTCGGGGCCCAAGGTTGGGCTACCGAGGCCGTCGACTACCCATCCGTCGTCGAAGCCCAAAAGCATTCAGCATCACTGTCCTCTGGGGATATCGAGGCGAAGCTGCCCGGTCTGGATGCCGACGCGGCCGCCACCCGGGACGTCCTGCGCAGGCTCGCCGACCAGGGCAAGGAGATCGTGCTGGTCGTCCACTCCTACGGCGGTCTGGTCGGGGCCAACGCGCTGGGCGCGCCCGCCGACGCCAACAGCCCCGAGGGCAGCAAGGCGGCCCCGGAGAAGCTGGGCTTCAAGCACCGGGCCGCCGAGGGCAAGGCCGGCGGCGTCATCATGCTGGTGTACCTGGCAGCCTTCGTGACGCCCAAGGGCCTGTCCATCTACCAGATGCTGGGCGGGAACTGGCTCCCCTGGATGCTGGTGCGCGGGGACGTCGTCGTCGCCGACAAGCCCGGGGAGACCTTCTACCACGACTTGGAGCCCGCGGCGAAGGCGCAGGCCGTCGCCGACGTCTGCCTGCAGTCCAAGCAGGTCTTCCTGGACCGCGTGGCCTACGAGCCCTGGAACGACGGCGTCGAGTGCTCCTTCTACTTCTGCGACGACGACAAGGCGCTGATGCCGCAGATCCAGGAGCACCTGGCCGCCCACCTGGGCCCCAACGCCATCACCTACCACGCCAAGACGTCGCACTCCCCCTTCATCTCCAAGGTGGACGAGGTCGTCACCTTCTTGGCCCATGTCGCCGAGGCCGGCCAGGAGCGTGCCCGCAAGGCATGAAAGAGTGATGGCGTGCTGACTTCGTTCAGTCCCAAGCGACCCAAATTAGTATAAGCAAAATACCCAAAATACAATCGAGAAGAAATCAACAAGTAGAAGCCGCTCTCTCAAAGCTCAACCCCGGACCGCACTGTGAAGTCTATATTGAATCTGATGTAGGTGCCGTAGCCAACACACCCGGGCTCGTGCTCCAATCCCGAATCGCCGTGTTTTACTGTGTACAAGAACGGCATTTGTCGAAGGAACGAGATGAGAAAATTGGGCCAAGCCGCAGGGGCTGATCCGTGCAAGGAGTCGGATTTGAATTTAATTCTTTCCTAACCTAGGGTCTCAACGCCACCATCACACCTCGCTCTCGACCACCGTCTTGCGACCGCCATGCTCCAGCTTCCCGCTCACCCGGTCCTGGAGGTATCCGACCTTGTGCTTCATCCACCATAGCGTCCGCACGCCCTTGAACTGCATCACGCCGCGGTGGCGCCGGTGCGTCTGCTTGGCGTGCGAGCGATAATCGCGCCAGGCATCGCGCATGCCGCGGTTGGACTCGCCCTGGCCCTCCTCGTCGTCGCTGTCGCCGCCGTCGTCGTCATCATCATCACCATCGTCGCTATCTTCCGACGTGGACTCGACCGCCATCGCCGTCCCTTGGGTGTCCACGGACGGGCGCGGCCTCCCGTCGGCCTCGCGCCGGGCCTCGCGCCGCTGGTACGCGGCCGTCTCGACGACCTCGAGGACGTTGGCGACGTGGGGGTCGCGGCGCGCGAGCGCGGCGTGCGCCTGGCCCAGCCCGGGCCGGAACCGCACGCGCAGCCGGACCTCGCCGACCTTGTCGTCGCCGCCCGCGTCGCGCGGCAGCGCGCACGTGCTCGCGCGCTTGAGGTCGCCCTTCCAAACCGCCAGCGTGACTACCGTCTCCTCGTCGTCCGGCACCTCGGCCAGCCACAGCACCGCGTACGCCACCGCCGTCTTGTCGAGCAGGCGCCGCTCCTTGCGGAACTGGAGCACGAGCGGCGAGCTGTAGCGCTTGCGCACGCCGAGGTGCAGCATCTTGCCCTGCGTCGTGGACCAGAACCCGGGCTCGGGGTCTTCATCGCCGATGGCCGGGGATGATGGCGCAGGCCTGTTGTGATAGTACATGTGCCCGGAGCTGAGGGAGGTGTCCAGCTTCATGGTCAGGCCTCGGAGCTCGGAGCCCACGTCCTCGGCGCCGACGCGCGGGCTGATGGCGAGGGTGCCGTACTCCCAGCCGAGCATGTTGCGCGGCAGGTGCACGCCGACCGACCGGAAGACCATAGACACGCGCAGCCGCCCGTAGCCCATGCCGCCGAACAGGGGGTACACCCTGTCCACCTGCGACCGCTCCCGGAAGGCTTCGCGCAGCGGCAGGTGCACCAGCCCCATGAGCGCGTCGTCCTCGTGGATGCGGGAGTCGCGCACCGAGATGAAGATCTCGGTCGTGCGCCAGTCGCGGAGGAAGCGCTCGGTGCTGGCGTTGAAGAAGGGGCGGGCGTTCTTGGGCTTGACCCGGGTCCGGTAGATCTTCTCGTGGTTCAGCACGATGTGGCAGTAGGCCGAGGGCAGCTCGTCGCCCTCCTCGACCTCGTCGTCGACCTCGGTGCCCTGGTTGTTCCGGTCGGCGTTGTGGTGGGCGCGGATCTCGAGCCCGGTCGCCTCGTGGATCTGGATCGCCAGGACCCCGCTCGGGTAGTCGTCGACGGGCGGCGCCGAGGCCACCATGCGGTCCTCCATCTCCTTGTACTCGATGGCCCGGGTCCCCTCGACGTCGTCGACCTTGGGGCCCCCGCGCAGCTTGCGCCTGCAGTTCTCCTCGGCGCGCGCCCGCAGGTCGGCCAGGCTCCGCACCTCGGGCAGCTCCGTCTGCTTCGCGAGTTGGCTTTCCTGGATGGCGATCTTGGGGTAGTACCCGACGCTCCACTCGAGCTTGCCGGGCATGCGCTCGCTGGCCTTGAGCGCCGTGAACCCGTCGACGCGGTCCTGCATCTGGTTCACGGTGGCGGGGTTGTGCATGAGATCCCGCAGGTCCATCTCGACGCGGCCCAGGTCGTCGTCGGCGGTGAAGCGGTCCGAGTCCCACAGCTGCACGCGCAGCCTCTCGTTGATGTTCAGCTCGTCGTCGGTGACGGGCAGGAACGCCCACTCGTTCCAGTACGGCTGCATCTCGGCCAGGATGACGCGCGTCGACCAGAGCGGCTTCACGTACTTGGCCCAGCCGCAGGTCACGTACGGGTCCGAGGATCCCTCGGGACGCAGGAGGGGGATGGCCTGGTCGCCCTCTTTGAAATTGAACGCGCGCTTGATGTGGATGATGATGATGCCCTTGGCGCGAGGATCAAGCCGGAAGTCTCTGCCAGCCAGGATGTCCTTGAGGGGGATGGTGATGCTCTTCGGGGCCACGTACTCGGCAACGGCGGCATCGACCGAAGTCTGCACAAAACTTGAGATGAGCGGAAGGTCCATGATATTCAAGCCCTTCTGAATGAGCGGCATGCAGGCGATCTCTACTTTGGGTTGGCCGAGAAAAGTCACCGTCACTGAGCTGAAGAAAGGGGGGTCGGGCATCAGGGTGAATCGCATCCGGGCTTTGCCGACAAGGGCTTTGAGATGGGCGTAGATTGGAAGCTTGATTCGCCCTGTGCACTCTTAGTCAGAATTAAGCCGCGTTAGGTTTTGCTTCTCAATGTATTGTACCTGGAAGATAGAATCCCATGACGATATGAGCATGCTGGGATCTGCCCGACAGTCTTAGTTCGTCTGAGACTAGTGACTGGGGACGGTATGCGAATGCCACTTCTAGGTTGAGGAAATCGCCATCCTCGCCTTGGAGACCCTTTCCGTCACCCTCGTGGACATCTTGAGAAGGTACTTCTCGCGTCCCGACAAGTTTTGGTACCGTGTTCATAGCTGCTCCTGTCGGGAGCCATTTGATTCCAAGAATGTTGACGGGTTCGCCACCTTGACCTATATCCTCGATGCTTGTACTTGTGAGCACCCAAATAACAGGAGATGCTGCAGGAAGAAATGACTAACTGACCTGACCATTCGTACAATGCCCGGAATGCTAGCTTGCATGACGTCCTGAAGTCAAGTCAGTCAGCACGGGGGCACTAGTTTGGCTGGGTTAAAAGCCAGAGAAGACTTACTTCCAAGGTGTCAGAGATACCAAAGAACAGATCGGGGTTCACCAGTGGCCACAGAGAGCTCAGTATGTCGTTCAGCCAGCGTGTGCTGGTCGCGTCATTGTCTGCTATTGGGCGAGTGCCCGCTTCCGCTTCGTCGGGCTCGCGGTTCTTCTCGGCATGCCATAGCTCTTCTTCCCAAATCTCATCGATGCGATTCGACATCCATTGCTTGGCGCCATAGATGGCATATGCCACTGCTAGAAACCCCAGACTCGCGATAGCCGACTCCAAGGCGAAGGCGAAAAACCCGCTGCGACTCCCCAGATGGTGTTCGGCGACCGAGACGGCATATGCCACAGCGGCGGCGGACGTGAGGCCAATGATGATACTGGTGGAGTAGATGCCGATTAGGCGCTTCTTTACCGCATCGTAGTCGGGGGGTGGGAAGCGGGCGTCAAGCTGCGCATGGTACCTGTCGATCTCCTCGGCTTCCTGTTTGAGGTCATCTTCCGACTTGGATTTCCCCGCCAAGCCCGTCAGGCGGCTCGACTTGGCGCCCAGGGTTATGAGCGACTCGGGGACCTCTTCTAGGTCGGAGGACTGGAAGTCGTAGATCCTCACGGGCAGATGCGTCACGGGGTCCGTCACCTCGCGCTCCCTCCGCCGCTTCAGCCGCCTCCTCTTGCCAAAGTCCTTGCGCCGGCGCTTGAGGCTCCCCTGGTCGTCTTTGGTCTCAGACGTGTCCTTGGTCACGCTCTGGGTGTCGTTGCTCTTCGTCAGGCCTAATGCGGCACCAGCTAGGGCCATGTCGTCTTCCGACCGGGCCTCTTCGTCGCTGAATTCATCTCCTGCTCTCAGCGCCTGGGCAGAGCGTTCCTCCTGCTCGCGCGCATAGCTGGTGATGGTTGGGACTGGGTGTCTGGCAGTGTAGGCCGGCTTGGAGCTGCGAAGAATATCGGCCATCTCAATCAACGGTTACGCATGACGGCAATTACACGGTCGCGTCGATCATATCACTTGGTAGGCGTGATAGACAGATCCGCAACTCGCAAAAACGTGTCTTGGACAGGAACAGACTTCCATGATTGACGGATGACGACAGAATGCCAGGAAAGACGCCGCACGGATGATGTCCAAGTGCCGTGTATCCGGAAGTCCGCTGTGATGTGTCAGCGTCAGGGTCTGGTAAACTCTAAGTCTCTTATCCCCACCGTCTTTCTTGTCTTCTGGTCTTCTAGAAGCTTGTGTCGACAACCCTCCTCCCCCTTTTTCCCAACCGACACATTCATTCTGTCGTTCGTTATCCCTTCAAGTAAAGCTGTCCCAGTCTCTATCTCACTTGATTCCAACAGTCCGGTGCAAGGTTAGTGTTGGGAAATCCCCGGCGTAGTTCGGATGAAATGGCCACCTATTGGTCTTGGCATTTCGGGGACTTACGCGTCCAGGCGCAGGGACCTGCACCTAACAAGAGCCGCAGAATGGCATGCGCTTAGTTACGTAAATCTCTGGGTTAGGTGAGTTGATAAGCTCAGTGAATCGATTTAACCTTAAGTCTAGGCTATACATTACATCTGACAGGTTGGGAGGATAGAGAGATGATATCCTGGAATACTTACCCCCTCCCTTCATCCCCAAAACCTCGCACTGACGGCCCATGAACAAGTGTGGCCGTTCTTTTGGTACATACCGGAGCCTTGTTAGTCGGGTATAGTCCATTGAGCAGCCGAAGCATCGTCTCGGAGCCTGGCAATGTTATAGGGCTTTGTACAGCCTTGTCACCAATGACGCGATATCTTCTATGTAGATGTCGTTGGTCAGAATGTCTTAGCGTGCGGGGTATTGGAATTCTGACTCTAGGCTAAAACAATTTGACCCCCGGCTAACTGTAACCGGCTCATGGAATTCAATAGTTCCAAGCAAGCCGCAATAATCCCTTATCGCCCAATCAGGTTTGTGTGCTCAAAACATCAGAGCATAGCCTGATGATGTTTTGTCACACTCACGGGCTGACGCTGGGCGTTTGCCAGCCAGCCAGCCTTGATGCACACGTCGAGTGGTGAGGCTCTGCGAGTAGAAACACAGATATTTCATGGGGGCCTCTCGAAAAGCAAAATGAGCTGACTGCATATTAAGACATGAACTTCGCTTCCCGCTTTGAATCCATAGTAATTAGTCTTAGGCTTCCCCCGGGCACGCGTCGATTTGACACAAGTTTGATCCTCTCAGCATGAGTCGACTATCACTCACCAGCAGCCTATCATTGCTGGTGACATTCGCCACTGCTGCAACTAACTTCGACCAATGTCGCTTGGATGTCGAGCAGGAACTCGCGTATAACAACGGGTCCGTCCCCGACTGGGCTCTCTGGAACGGCCCGCTGCAGGGCTATAGAGGAACCGACGCACAGCGGCACCTCACTCTAACCACCGCCGGCTGCGAATACTACTGCGGCCCGGATCCCCAGTACAACGATGTAATCGGCTCCTTCCAGATCCTGACCACATGGATCCTGCCAGCAATCGCGCTGATGAGCCAATTCCCCTACGAGTCCCTTTCCTACCGGAAGCGGAGGAACGGGGAGGCCTTTGCCAACTGGATAGGGGCCCCCGCCGCCGCCATGACCACCACCTTCTGGAACATCATGATCATCCAGGAGTGCGCGACCAAGTGCTTCCAGTTCAGAATTCCGGAAACGCTAGATCAGATCAAGGACTCCCTCTACATCCTCACCTGCGTCAACCAGTATCAGTACCCGCGGCGCCCAGACATGGTAGAGCAGGACAAGCGAAGAGATACGGCACTGCTGACGGGTGTCCTGTACCCCTACGTCAAGTCAGGCCATCCTCTCCTCACCCAGGAGAAGCGCGAGAAGCTAAAGAACTTGAACCAGCACTTAGCAAACCAGCTCCGACTGCAACGTCGCAAGGGCGTGTACCCGGTCTACATCAGCATCCTGTGGTTCGGCATCTCCTTCGCCTTCTCCATCGTCATCTCCTTCGCGGCCCTGGGCGACAACTCGACAGCGCACTCTCTCGCCATGGGGCTGCTGCTTTCATGGGTGCCCATAATGGTGTTCGCATCCGCCGTGGACCGCAACCCGACCTCGGCGACGCGATGCAGCGTCCTCATCGAGAGATGGCTCTTCAACATCGACGGGCTATTTGATCAGCAGCAGCAACAGCCCCCCCCGCGTAGCATATTGGCGTGGCCGGCGCCGCGGCCCAACCAATGCGGACAACAACACGGAAGTCTTCAGCATCGGCGAGTTCCTGGGCCAGGGGCGCCGGCTCCGCTATTGCGGCGTCACGGACACGGTGCTAGGATACATCACGAACCCCACGTTGGCGAATCTGGATCTACAACACCTGCTCGGCGACGTGGCGGGTGACAAATTCCAGAAAACGCTGGTGAAGCGCTCCTGGGGGTGGATCCGCACCTGGCTCGCGGCGCAGGCCATCGTGAGCACGGGCTTCACCATGGCCTTCATGGTGTCGTTCAAAACGCCCACCGCGGGTCTCGGCTGCCGTTCGCTGTCGATCCTGTTGTGGTGGTTTTGCACGCTGCCCTCGTGGTTCCTTCTGGGGATCCAGCAGGAGCCGCGCCGGCGCGTCCGCAACGCTATGGTCGTGCCCAACGTGCTCGCCGTCCTGGCCCTGTTCGCCATCATGCTGATACAGACCATCTCGGGCTTCAACAGCTGCATCTGCAAGAGTAGTATCTTTGGCATCTACAGCGTCTACGGGGGTATACGGACTTCGAGAACGGCGAATACTACAAGGAACACTACAACGTTAGCACTTACTGGGGGATTGCGACGGGTATTGGCGGTTCCTGTCTCGTGCTCTCCATCGCCTGGCTGGCCTGGAAGTGGCATAAGTCGTCCAGTCTGTGGAAGATGACCGAGCATAGCATCATGCAGCTCGATAATGATATACCACTAGACTGGCTTACTTAAGGTTCGGCTGTGGTTTTACTTTGTGTCTATACGGAGACGGAGGGTGATGAATTTCCTATATAATGAATAATATTTTGAATCCTACAATGGTATAGGTGAGAAAAGCGGCTGGTGAATAGGGTGGTTCATAGACCAGGGTTTCGAAGTTACATTCGGACGCTTATTGGCACGCCCGTATTCGTTGCTCTGCCCCCAATGACACATCCGCATTTGCTGTTCTTCTCCCATTGGAGCGCCGCATTCGTGGCTCTGCCCCCAGTGGCACAGTCGCATTTGCTGTTCTTCTCCCATTGGAGCGCCGCATTCGTGGCTCTGCCCCCAGCGGCACAGCCAGATTAGTCTGCTCTTCCCACGTTCGTCGGCTCCTATTTAAAGGAGCCTGTGTCCCTTCTGAAGTGAAACTGAATCTTCCCTCTTCTCCATCGCTTCCCTCTCCTCCATCACATCAACAGGAAGCAGGCTAGATTACGGCTCCAGCCATACAACCTTCCCAAAGACAGTACCAGCGTTCATGGGCAGTTTCCTTCTGGCGATTCTGTTAGTATGAAATCATCTCCCTTGCCCCACCTTCGTCCATCCTGTCACGGACGGTCCATGTGGTGTGGTGTACGAACTTCATTGAGCTGACAGAATCTTCCCCTCACTACTGTTATGCAATGACTTGTAAGGAGACGCTCCACCATAATCAGGCTGGAGCATGGTTGCCCCTGGGCGTACGTCGAAGGACGGCGCTCATACTCACCACATCAGAATCATGAGCAGTACGAGAACGTACTGGCCGTATGGATTTCGGCAGCGATGCAGGGAAGAAGTACGACAGTCAGAGCGAAAAACTGCAGTGGGCAACCAATAGGTAAGGCAGATCTGAGGCCATATTCAACATATGAGCCCAGATAGAACATCGCGACTTCATTTTCAATGAAGAGTCTCCTCCTCGCTCGGCGGCTCCGCCGCTTCTTAGGGTCCTCATGATTCCCTGACGGTAGCTGAAATACAGCTGGACAAAAACCAAATAATGCGGGTTGTGGTGATTTACTAACGATACAAGACTCACGCAAAGTTCTAGAGATATCATTTGCAGTCAGCGTGGAAATGAACCGTTACAATATGGCAGGCAGACTCGAAGCCGGTACTGTCAACTTGCAAGAGTCCAACCATTCCGGTGCGGCTTCTACACTTGCAGGAAGCGCTGTAGAGCCCGACTTGAACAGGTATTTAGCATTAGCATTTCTGTACCGTTGTCAAACTTGTAGCTAATACCCTCGACAGTGAGAACAGTGGCGTATCCCGAGTTCTGAAGCAATGTTATCAGTATGGAAAACAGCGATTAAAGCAATTGGATTCACGTTATATACCTACTGGCTTAGCAATACTATCAGCGGTCGTATCGTTTTATGTTTTGCACGATTTTCGCGCGGCGACAGATCTCGGCGAGTTTGTCATTAGCCTCTGTTCTCCATTCCGAGACAATAGAAAACAGCAAGAAGTTGAAGAGCGAGTGGTGGCTGAGATGCCTCGGCTGCCCAGTGTGCGATCCTCTGGTCCAGCTCGGCAACTACCTGGTACCTCCGGAAGACCGCCCTCCCCGCAAGGACGCCCATGCCTGCCACGTCCTTGTCCTGTTTTCCGTCAGCCGCCAGTCCTGGAACCCGCAGCTACACAAGATGGCCAGCGCCGGTGGCCGCGTCCAGAGCATCCACTTCAGAGTTCGCAGGAATCCGGGCGTTGTACGCGAACAAGGTACGTCTCATCCCTGCCCTGGTATACGTATCGTAGCTCTAAGCGCTCCGTACGTACTTTTATTCCATAACCCTTCTAACCTTTAGGCCTGCTGCTTACAGTCCCATCCCGCCGTAATGGAGGCGTCGATTCATGGCCCCGGCCTCCGTCTGGTGATACCGCCGATCAATATCGCAGCTCTGTCATGCTACTCATCACTGTCTGACCTGCAGACTCTTGTCCTGGCGCAGGACCACGACGTCGAGGCCTTCGTCTCGTATTCACTACCTTTTCTGCATACTTTTGAAGTCTCTGACGCTATCCATGTAGAGAGGCGCGGAGGCTAGGGGGATGGTACAGCACTTGGGGTAAAATTTGGGGCTACGGGTTATGTGGAGGAGAGTTTTGTCGATAGTTGGGCTGCCTGGCGAATAAAACTGTTTTGACCAGTCGTCTGGCGTCACTCGTTCCATATTTGCTCCTTTGGTGAGCGTTCAGCGTCTGGTCCTTCCTGTGACCAGAGTGAGATGAAATACATTAAAAAGAAACAACAGAGTCTCCGATGCGGGGAATCGAACCCCGGGCTTGACGGGTCAGTCATGAGAGCGTCAAATGTTAGCCACTACACCACATCGGATACTGAAGACGCAGTGTTCCATGGCAGGCTCGCAATTCAACAATATTTATGACTCAAAGTTTAGTCGGCGTAACAGGCATGTTCCTGGAGATCTGGCTTATTGACGACTGTGAAGCGGGTCGGCCACCGGCGCCAGGGCATCCTCGACTATTTCTTACTGTCGGCAGACCCACGCGGCCCTTCTCGCTCTATCGGGCCGGGGCCCAGCAGGGTCATGCTTGACGGAGACACGTTCGGAGCGAGTCCGCCGAGACCGGCACGGTGGGTCCCTCGGAACCGCTGCCATGCGCTGGGGAGTGCGGACGGGAAGAGCAGACACGCGCTAAGGTCCATTCCTATAGGGTGCAGGGGATGACAATGCCGCGACGACGACCTTGACGGACTCGAAACGGGCTCGGGGAGGACTCGGTGGTGGTGCAGGGTGTGAGGAGAAGTAGCACCGCTGGTGATGCGACGTTGCGTTTCGATCCAAGGCCTTATTCAATATCAAGGTTATCAGGTGAATGTGGAGGAATGTTGATAACGTAAATTGGGGTCGTGTTTCATCTAGATGTGACACTATGTCAGCTGGCTTGGCACCCCGCAGGGCTGATTCGTTATATTCCGCCAGGGTGAGCAAGGTCCGAGGAAGGAGGGCGTTTGCTGTGCAGTCCAACGACTTATCGTATATGCTAAGCACACTCGGTTACCCGAAACAAACTACTAATGGGAAGACTTAAGCTTATCTGCCGATCCTGGAAGCTTGGAGTTCAGCTATAGGTCTCTGGCGTTTCTTCCGCGGCGCAATCCCACCGCCTCCCCCCCTTCTCTGGTAGAAAGTGGCATGCAAAGTGTCAGCCTTCACGTTTGGTGGAAATGAACTACTTACCCGAGCTCGCGCAGGTTCACATTTTGGAGATCTCGTTTAGCCGGGGGTGGTTATTAAGGAGCAAGAAGTTCAGCTGCCTTACTATATTGTGAATCACTTGATACCCCACTTACACGCCCACGTAACTTACACACGGCGGCTTCGACTTGAGCTGACTTGAACGGACTATCAGGTCAGCCTACAGGAGCCATAACCCCCGCCGTTAAAAAAGCTGCGTCTCCTTGGAAATAGCTAAGGTGCATGCCATCTCCCCAAACCCCGTGTCGAGTTGGAGGGGGAAGTCGCACACTGTACCTCGAGTGAGGTGTGATGATGATTTATCCAAATCAGGCTAGGCGTGCATGTCCCATCCGTGTTAGGGATATATTTGAACGGCTTGCAGGTCTGGCCGGCTTCAAGCTTAATCGCGGTTTCATCCGGCGTACCCCCGAGCTGGTAACAGAGAGGGGTGCAGGCTCTCTGTCCAACGAGGAGCCTTTGTCCACGCCACCGACGGCAACACAACCAGGGCAAAGGATCCATGAAGCGAGAGTAGAGTACATTAGTGACCTAGTAGGGCCAGCATTGCATTCCCAAGAAGCTAAGAAATGGCCCAAGGCAAGGAAACGGGATACCGGGCCATGTACTCTCACTCACTCATTGGCCGGTTGCCCTTATAATAAATAGTACTGTTGGCTCATCCCGCTCGAAATCGGGCGAGACCACCCAAGCTTCTCGCCTATTGCTTGGGCCCGTTGAGGAAACAGTCCAAGCCCAACCATCATCATGTGGTTCAAGAGCAATCGTGACAGTCGCATGATCCTTCTCGGCCTCGGACTTGTCGCCTTCTGTTTTACCATTGCCCACCTCCGAGCCTTGCGGGTCAAATCCAGCCAGGACGAGTACAATTCACCCGACTCACAATGGAGGTACCTCAAAGGATCCTCGCCTCGATCTTGGCAGTTTGACGCCAGCCGTGATGCGCTCAACTATGGACTCAGCGATGAGCAATGTGATGTATGATATTGATGATGATGATGTCCCCCCTCTTCAGTGGGCTGACAACGCTTGGCAATCCCACCCCCCAAAAAGGCAGCATTCCCGGGCCTCTTCGCCGAGATCTACCGGGCGCGCGACCACCTCCTCAAGAACAACAAGACGATCGGGCGCAAGGATGTGCACCTGTACCACGAAGAGGAGGAGGCGGAGCGGCCGCACTACGAGCTGCACGTGCTGCTGCACGAGGGGGAGCTCTACGTGCTGCACCAGAACGACGGCGTGTGGCCGCACCACTACCGGGCGGTGGCGGGGCTCGCGACCCTGTACCGGGCCATGACGGCGATGCCGGACCCGCGGCGGCTGCCCAACGTCGAGTTCGTGCTCAACGCGGACGACTACTACGCGCGGCCGGGCGAGCCCGGGTTCGCCGACGGCCGGCCGCGCTTCAGCTGGAACCGCCACGTCGACGACCCCTGGACCTGGGTCATGCCCGACTTCGGCGGCTGGATGTTCTCCGACGACGGCGTGCAGTCCTACGGCCAGTTCCGCGCCGACGCCGCGCTGGTCGAGCGCGACTACATGACCAGGGGCAGGCGCGGCGGCTGGGACGACAAGATCCCCAAGCTGGCCTGGCGCGGCAGCATGGGGCTCGGCGAGTCGCTGCGCCAGTCCCTCGTCGATGCCGCCCGGGACCATGACTGGAGCGATGTGTCGGCCATGGAGATCCTCGCCGACCAGAACATCCGCACGAACGTGCTGGACATGGCCGACTTCTGTCGCTACAAGGTAAGCAAGCCCCTTTCTTCCTTTTGACTGCGCGTAAAATGCGGGCTGACAGAGTACGCACACGCGGCGCGCAGTACCTGGCCCACACCGAAGGCCTGTCCTGGAGCGGGCGGCTGCGGTACCTGATGAACTGCGAGAGCGTGCCGGTGATCCACGAGCGGGAGTGGGTGGCGCACTTCTACCCGCTGCTGGCGGCGTCGGGGCCGCGGCAGAACCACGTGGCGGTGCGGCGGGACTGGACGGACCTGGGGGCGCGGATGCGGGAGCTCTCGGCGTCGCCGGCGCGCGGCCGCCGCATCGCCCGCGAGGTCGCCGCCACGTTCCGCGACCGCTACCTCACGCCGGCCGCCGAGGCCTGCTACCTCCGCCGCATGGTGGTCGCGTACGCGTCCGTCATGGACTTCGAGCCGCAGTCCCACTACGCCGATCCCGGTGATGGGGTCCAGCGGAGGCGGCGGCGCGGCGTGTCGTTCCCCTACTACCTGACGCCGGCGCCCTACTCCAAGTTTGGGTTCCTCGAGAGTGACAAGGAGAGATACGAGGCTGAGGGGTGATGTGAAGTCTGGGTCAAGTGTATTTTCTATGGGGGTCCGGCTCCTTCCCCTCTCGGGATTTTAAGGTTCAGGACTGGGCTAGGCGTTTGGTGTGTCAAGTTGATCGTGATTAGTCATGGCAGAAGATCCAAGAGGAACAGAACACACTTGAGGATTTAAGTTTCAGAGGATGGAGAAGGGCTGGTGTCCAGTGCCCACTATCCCCGGCCTCTCGGTTGTCGGGTAGTCGTGGTCGGAGATGGCATCATTGGTTAAGTAAGTAAGTACCTATTAATAATAATAAGCGCGACTGCGCTGTCTGAAACCTGCATGGAAAAGTCAATTGGCAAAGTACGACGTAGTTAGAGAGCTGAAATCAGCTAAAGTTGACCTCTGCATCCAAGTAAGTAAGAAGCAAGTAAGCAAGCAAGCAAGCAAGTACTCTTACCGTCACTCGGGATGGAGGCATCAGAAGGAGGCAACTTGTAAATTCCCATCTACATATCTCCCTGGCTCCTGACTCCGCTCTCTCCAGCATTTGGGGGGCCGAAATATGCCTGCCCAGGTCCTGCCCAGGTCCTGCCCATAGGTAACCACCTAAGCCATTGTAGGCCTTAGGTTACGAGGTTAGTAAGGTTAGTACCTAGCTTAACTGCTCGAATCAGTCAACTGCTTGTCTCTCTCTCGTCTGTTGTTCAGCGACCAAGGTTCGGAGCAGGAAACCTGAAACAGGTCCTGCTATTGATTTCCATCCCAACTAACCTAACCGGCCCTTTACCCCATTCCATTGCTTCAACTGGTGTTTGGACCTGCTTACCTGCCTTGCTTTGCTTTGCTTAGCTCTCCTCCTCGTTGCCCAATCCCCGTCTTTGCCCCCGTCGGTCCCGTCCCCTCGGTTTATCTGTCTCTTGTCAGCCAGCCCGCCAGCCAGACAGTCCATCCATCAGTCCATCATCCTGTCAGTCGGTCGGTCGGTCGGTCGATTATTCTGGAGACTGGATAACCTAGTGACTGGATAAGTAAGTAGTGACTGGAGACTGGGCTGGAGACTGGAGACTGGAGACTGGGCTGGACTGGACTGGACTGGACTGGACTGGACAGACGACTGGACTGGACAGAAGACTGGACTGGGACTAACCTTAGACTCGGAACTGGGTCTGGTCCCAATGCTGGTTGCTTGCTTGATCTTTGGGGCAATCGTTGCATTTCATTGCTTTTGGGAATCAAAGATATTCTGATCCGATGCACTGCTTTTAAGATTTGTTCGTTACTCTTTCCCATCTCGACTTCTTCAAACTCCACAGGCAGCCCTTTCAGGGACTGATTTATTTCCAGGCCCGCCCCCCCTAAGACTAGGTACACTTTCTTTCCAGTCCAGCGCATCCTCCCCGGTCGCGTCCACGTGCACATCCTCTAAACTGGTAACGCCCATCCGCTCTTGCTTATTGTTTGTGTGTCTAAGCCCGGATCCCAAGACTTGGGAACTTCCATAATCCCCCCAATCCCAATTCAACAAAGTCATCGGTTCTTCGACCTACGACATCCCTCTCTACCTCTCATGAACCTGCCCCATTGTACATATCGTTAGTTCTGCCCACCCGACCCCCGTCGTTGCTGGCCTCTTCCCCATTCTTCTTTCTGCTACGTGCCACTACCCGCATCGCATCGCCCGACGATCATTTGATTCGCGACAGTTGCATCACCGCGACCATTGTAGTTGTACCAACCGGGAGAAGGCCGCTCGTATCTTGCCATTGGACATATAAGCCCGAACCCGACCCAGCATTTAGGCCATCCGTGCCGCATCGCCGTAGCCATGGTCGAGACCACATCCCCTGCGTCCCGTTCCAAGGACAAACAACCCGAAGAACCACAATCCGCTCCGTCTGGTACGCTGCCTCCTAGGTTGGAGGGAGCCGTAGAAATGGACGACTTGACCCTCAGGCCCGCCGCCCAACCGAAAGCCCCCGAGACGGCTGCAGAAGCTTCTTCGAGCAGCGACCCGATACAATCGCCCGTCGGTGGCCAGGAGACATCACGCGCGGCGCAGCCGTCGTCTCAGACTTCCTCGGCGTCCGCAACGGCAGCAGAAGGGGAAGACACTACATTAACGACACAATCAAAAGGCAAAGCTCCAGCCACGGCCACGGCCCACGAGGACCCCTTGATGATTGGCCAGGGGCCATCCGAGGAGGCGACCGCTAAGGGCGACATGGTGGTGGAAATCCTGCTGATTTCGACATCGTCGAGCTCGCGGCACCCGTTCAAGATCACCGAGAAGTATCTGGCCAAGCGGAACGTCAACGTGCCGGGCCTCACCGACGATGGAAAGATGGACCCCCTCAGCATTACTGTCTACTCGCTGAAAGAGCTGATCCTGCGCGAATGGCGGAGAGAGTGGGAGACGGCCCCTAGGGAGCCTGCCAGCATCCGCTTGATCAGGCTGGGCAAAATGCTGGACGATAAGGCGACTCTGCGAAGTGAGAACAAGAAACCCCCGTCCCCAACATGCACTGGCTTGCTTACTGACCAAATCATTTCTCGCTGCAGGTTATGGATTTAGCGGAGAGGCCCCTAACGTGGTCCACATGACGGTAAAACCACAAGAAATGATCGAGGAGGAGGGAGCGGCTAAGGGCCCTAAGGACGCCGGACATGATAACAACAACGAGGGATGCTGCTGCATCGTGTTATGATCTAATTACATTTATCTTGTCGCAAGAAGTGCACGAGAACAGTACCAACACTACCCAGCAGGGGCTTTGGAGGATGGACCTTGTATCCTTGCCACCTCCTCTTGGGTCTGGTCCATGGTTTTGACAAAAAGGGCCGGCTCTGTGGCTCGACCTAGCTTGAGTTGAGTCCTTGCGGTCGTCAAGCCATCAATGTGCACACCACTCGAGAGGAGAAACTTAGAAAAGGACCACTCCCCCCCCCCCGCACAAACACACACACACACACGCACACATACATATCAACATTGGCATTGGACATGCATTTCAGGGACACCGTCGCAATTCAGCGGGGGACACGGGGGGAGTGTGTGGTCTTGTAATGGGGCCTAAAGCGAGCACACCACCCCGACTCACTTTCCAATTGGTTTTCATACATATCGGGCGATACGTGTCGAGGGGATATTGTAGAAAAGAGGGCCCATGGACGGACACCACCATGGGGGAATAGCGTACTACTCATGATTGTAATTCGGACTCTCGCGGTCTTGGCGGCTCTCTCTCTCTTGCTACCATGGAGAGTAAACTTGGTCATGTAGGGATAGGGGGAAGGGGGGATTTGTGTATAGCGTTGGGACATGGCATGAATAGAAGGATATCGTTCTGCCACACAGTGACATTCACGGTGCAGTCTAGATTCGCGTGTTTGTTGCAGCTTCTATTCCTAGTGCACAAGCACTATCGTACAACCGAAAGAACGATTCAAGGGTGCTCTTCTAGCTAGACACATGAAGAACTAACGGTTCTCTCAACTGCCGGCTCCTCTTAAGATGTCCAGACCAGCCTGGCTAGCTGGTTGATAGGACTGTGTTCCTGATGGTTACCAGCCTTCCCCATCCAAACCCATGTGCAGCTTGGGAAACCTGGTGGTCGATTCCCATAATGACTGTGTTTTTCATCCATCCATTTCCTGCATTTTCCTTCTTATTCTTCCACCCCTCGTCCTCACATCTTCAGCTTCCGCTCCATCTCGTCGTGGAAGCCCACGACGCCGCCGGCCGTCTCCTCCTCGCCGGTGAAGACGTCCTCCCAGTCGAGGGTGGCGTCGCGGCCGCGCAGGATGTCCTCGTGCAGGCTGCCGCGGGCGGCGCCGCCGAGGGCGAGGGGCCGCCACTCGCCGTCGCGGACCGTCTTGAGCTCCATGGCGCGGCGGACGGGCTCGGCGACGCCGAACGTCTTGCGCAGCGACTCCATGCGCACGGCCTCCTGCGTCGCCTCCCACGCCTTCAGCCGCGACTCCAGCGGGTGCCGCGACACCGCCTCCGACGCCGCCGAGGCCGCCGTCGTCAGCGGCACCGCGCCCACGCCGTTGCGGAGCGTGTCGTAGAGGCCCGGGGCCGAGGGGGCGCCTGCCGTCTTGAGGTGCGTGTAGGTGCTGGCGTGCTCGCCGGAGGGGACTATGCGCATCGACTGTTGGGGCGGCGGGGGGAAGCGGTTGGTTAGCGTTCTGGTTTCTTTGGAGAGGTTCTAAGAGATGTGTGTGTGCGTGTGTGTGTATTTGGTTGACGATGACGATGACGGGATGGGGGGTTGCTTACCATTTTGGCGGGTAGAGTGTGTGTGAAGATGGAGATTGATTGCTTGATGAACGCACTCGTCGAGAACTCGAGCTGGTCAAGGTCTCGCAGTATGTGGTGGGATGATGCCGAGGTGAGGGTGGGAAAGTCGATGGGTTGTTGATGGGTTGATTGTAGGTTGTTGGAGGAGCTGCCCGTTCGTCCAGCTTGCGGGCCAGGCTTCAATGGTGTTTGCGTAGCTGACTTTAGTACTCGGTATCGGTACAGGCTGGGAATTAAGCGTAAAGCAAGTAAGAAGTACGTACTTCTTTAGGTAAGTTAAGAAGTAGGTACTTACAGCCTTGCCTAAGTAAGTACCTAGCTGGCCCTTGCGCCAAAGCTTCGTTAACTTCAATCAAGCTCATTAGATGCATATATTAAGAAGTATTTATAATCACAAGCGCCATCTCATGGACACACACACACACACATTTGAGATGATCCAAGTGACAGAATGCGACCCCCCAGATCCTTCCCTCCCATCGTGAATATCACCAATGCCACCTTCTACCGCAGCTTCCCGGGGTCCTCGAGCCTTCATCCTAACCCACCGCTCTTTACCAACCTGAATTTCTCCATTCCCTCGGCTGTTGACCCCCAACCCATTGGTATGTGGTCGGGCCGTCGCTGAGTGGGAAAACCACCTTCCTCAGCCTCTTGAGGGGTCGGCTGTTCTGTGACCCTCCCACGGCGCGGAGCTTCACCGGTCTCCACACTGATGATGCCACCGCCGGAACCCATGCTGGGTCTCGGCGCGCCCGGCTGCCGGACCAGATGATCCAGTATGTGGGGTTCAATGGCGGGGACGCTCTGGGCGGTGGGCCGACTGCTGCCGCCTACCTCGCAGCTCGTTATGAGTCGAAGCGGGAGATCACCGACTTCTCCCTTCGCGACTTCTTGCTGGGAAACACGGAGCTGAACGCCCTGGAGAAGAGGGACGAGCCCGCAGATCTAGCCCACTTCGAGCGCGTTGTGCACGACCTCAGGCTCACGCCGCTCATGCACCTCCCGGTTACGTCCTTGAGCAACGGCCAAGGACGCCGCGCCCGGATCGCGAGAGCACTACTCAGCAAACCCGAGGTGCTGCTGCTCGACGAGCCATTCATGGGGTTGGATCCTCCGACCGTGGCCGGTCTGAGCCCACTTCTGCACGACATGGCCAAGACCGCTAGCCCCCGCCTCGTCATGACCGCGAGACCTCAGGATCCCATTCCGGAGTGGATCACGCATCTCCTCTACCTGCGCGCCGACTGCCAAGTCGGAGCCGTGGGTCGGAAAGAAGACGTGCTGGACAAGTTGAGGACATATGTGAAAGAAGTGTCGAATGGTGCCTCCAAAGAAGACAGCAAGATGGCTGTCCATAACCTTGTTCACTTGGGCAAGACACTGACCGCCAAGGGTATCTCTGGTAAGGCGTTGATGGAGGAGGCTGAACCAGAAGCAATCGAGACAACATCCTTCCAGGAGAATGAGCCACAGGGGCCCTTGGGCGAGCCTCTAGTGGAGATGGACGGCTGCCAAGTTGCTTACCAGGACAAAGTGGTGCTTGGCAACTGGAAGCAAGACGTCCGTGGCCAAGAGAAGTCTGGCCTTGTCTGGTCCGTCAGGAGAGGTGAGCGATGGGGTATCTTTGGACCCAATGGCTCTGGGAAGACCACAATCCTGTCGCTCATATGCTCGGACCATCCTCAGACTTACTCGTTGCCAATCAGGCTATTTGGCAGAAGCCGGTTGCCCGAGCCTGGGTCAAGGGAACTGCCCCTCACTATCTGGGACATCCAGTCCCGCATTGGCCATTCCAGTCCCGAGATTCACCAGCTCATGCCGCGCAACTTGACAGTGCGCCAGGTTCTGGAAAACGCCTGGGCTGACACATTCCGGTCAAAGCCTGAAATGTCCAGCCAGAGTGTGAAGAAGGTAGATGCCGTCCTCAAGTGGTTTGAGGCAGAGCTCAACCCGAACTTTGCCGCATCACCCGGCCAGGCGGATTCAAGAACAGGAGACCTGAAGTGGGCGGATCACTACATGTTCGGCGAGCTCTCCTTCTCCGCGCAGCGTATAGCCCTCTTCCTTCGAGCCACCATCAAGAACCCCGACATTGTGGTCCTCGACGAGGCCTGCAGCGGTATGGACGACGGCGTCCGCAACAAGTGCCTGCTGTTCCTGGAACACGGTGAGAACAAGACGTACCTCACCCATGAAGACGGGTCTGAGACCGTCGTTGAGAGCGAGATCGCCAGGCGCGGCGACGTCCAGGTCGGCGGTCTCACGGGCGAGCAGGCCCTAATCTGCATCAGCCACGTCCGCGAAGAGATTCCGGACTGCGTCAGGGAGTGGGTCTGCCTCCCCGAGGCCAACACGGGAGACCCGGCCCGGTTTGGGCGGTCGCGGGGTCCCCTGGGCAGGGACGAGAAGGGTTGGATGGAGATTTGGGGCATGGGCGGCGCATGAGGATTGTTGCTCTATAGATTGCTTGTATATAGACTAAAAGAATATTATCACGGCCCCTGCCAGGTGTAATTAGGCGGCGCTGTGGTTGTTTGCCGGCTCCCCCAAGCAGCGGCACCTCAGGGCCTCGGCCCCGATGATACTCACACTCCATGGGGAATAGACGATGGTGCAACGTGGGTCGGGCGTGAGGTACCCAGACACCCGGGTTACATTCCTGGGGTGGGCTTAACGAGAGTCGCAGTTTTGCACAATTAATCGTTATGCAACCCGGTGATCACGACAGTCGTTGTCAAAGGTTGAACGCAACCCTATCGGCAACACCATTCGCAGAACCGATGAGAGTGCGAGGGCGAATAGGGAGGAAGGCCAATGCCGATGACAGGACATTTGTGAGGTTCAACGTCTCTGTCCACGGAATGGGCACTATTGATTTTGTTCTATGACCGAGAATCTAGTTGTCTTCATTCAGTCCAAGTTGAAAGATTCCAGTCTTGCCAGGATCTGCAGGGTCTGGAACCATTGATGTGCCAAGACTGATCATGTCGTTGGCCAGCTCCTGAGGCCCTGAAACAAAAGGCGCTCTGACATGGCTGCACTTTCGCTGTAGGGCTCGGCTAAGCGCCAGAGCCAGACTGCTGGGAATATCTAACGAGCCTATCACCACCTATTAAGTAATCCAGACGCGCGGCTAATAAGCAACTCCACCTTCAACCACCACTGGGCAAACATGATAGCTCGCCCACATCTGCCTCCCTTACTCATTCTCTTCTTACGTCTCATCCAGCTCTAGCTTTGTTGTTCTGTCTTCTCCCACGTCATGAAGCTCTTAGGCGTGCTTGAGCGCTTTTGGAGTTCAATACAGCAGCAGGTTACCCGACGCAGCAGAAACGAAGAAAACAGAGAGCAGGTGGCCCAAAAGACTCCTAAAGCTATGCCGGAAAAGTTGGCTTTCGAGGAGCCAGATCCCAGCGAGGGAGAAGATAAGATCTGGAATATCCTGGAGAAATCTCTGCAGCCAGGCTCTCAGTTTGGCGCACGGGGAACCGCCCAAGCTCTCGCGAAATTGCTGCCACACCCGTCAAGTCCACTAAGCGATGGAACTCTGTATGGACTATTCGAAACATGCCTGGAGTTTGCAAACCAGATCCCCTGGAACCATCCTTCCCATATCAAACTCGTGCACATCATTCAACATCTGTCGTCCTCGGAGAAAACCATGAAGGATTTTGGGGACGCAAGAAACTATTGAGAACCTCCTGTCTTTGTGAACAATAAGCACTCATGCTAGAAAAAGCATGACGGTTTTATGATGAAGGTGAAGCTTCACGGGCTGCCACTGCTGTTGGCAGAACTTCGGCACGCCCAATGTACGATGCATTTCCCTTAACCCCCTTCTCGTTCGCGGGTCAGCTAACGTTTTGCGATCAGACGCCGAGGAGCCGAGCGACGTGAACGCCGCCGCTTTCAAGGCCCTCCTGGCATCGCACGGATTGGAAGGGCTCCAAGGAACGGGCCTGGCGGAGCTTGCAAACGTGGTCGACGACAACGAGGAGTACCGCGGCGAGCGCGAGTTCCGGCTGGCTGTCGCCGCGGTGTGGGTTCTGTACGCCGGCCAGCTCTTGTACGAAACTGTCCTCTCGCCGCAGCGGAACAGGGCACAGTGCACCGTTTCAGACTGGGAGAAGTGGAGCGATATCTTGCTGAAGGCGAGTGACGATGCTACTTTACCTGAGTGGGTTCGCGATATGACGGGGAAAGCGGCACAGATGATGGAGACGATCAGAGAGGTTTGGTTGTAGGAGGCTTGGCACCAGTGAAAGAGAGATATTAGCAAGGTCACCAGGGGAATACTGATCCTAGGAATAGAGGCGGCACGGGGATGTTGCTAAAGAGGATGGCAGTGTAAAATCATCACGCAAATCGGGATAGAGAGCCCAGCGAAATCAATCTATTTGGGAGGCCATTATCTTCCAGAAGACTAACTGGGAATAGTATCATGAATCACACGAAATGCTATGGGGTTTTGTGGCTCACACTATTTCCAGAATCGAGTAAACTTGCCCCGACTGCTGAATGATCGCAAAAAGAGCAGGCGAGCCAAATACCAGCGGCCCGCCAGTGATGGCCGGGGCATGCCTACCGGATACCAAGCACCGTGCCACACATATCGCGAATCTTCGTTAGCTTCTCAAGCACAATAGGCCGCTTAGCCGATGAAGCCGCTCCTATATCCTTCCAAAGGTCGCGAAACTCGTCTCGTGCCTCGAGGATTGCCATGGCGTCCTGCGGCAACGTGATGGTCAGGACCAACGTGTCATCCTCTTTTCTGACCGGATGGAGCTGCATAGAAGGGACCTTTGGCACATGGACCCTGACAGCATCCGCTTTGCCGAGGTCGGTGAAGACGGTATCGGCGCCGGAGTAGCGGGCATCACTGACACAGAGCCAGCCACTGTCCTTAGCATTGTAGCCCGCCCCGAGGTCTCTGACGTCGTTCTCGGCGATCTTGCCGATGAAGGAACGCCTTTCTCGGAGGTATTCTGGAGACCGGACGCACTGTATGGCCTTGGAGATCTCCGTCATGATGGTGTGGGTTGCGTCGTCTGCCTCCTGGGCATCTCCCCGGCCGCTCGCATGGAGAACATCGGAAACCTCCACTTGTACTGCAGCAGGGGCTATCGCGTTGCCGTGGGCGTCGATCCCGTGCCAGTCCGTGTCGCGCACGTCCACGGGAACCCAGAGGGTGGCTCGGCCGGACGGGGTGTGCTCGGCCCCGAAGCGCGCGGCCAATGCATGGGCGGCGCATTTGGCGGCGACGAAGTGAAAGATGCTGTGATGGCGGTCCCATGCCCTCTTCTTCATGTATTCCCTGCACTTGGCGCGGGATACGCGGTAGGTCTGGCTTTCGGTGGGGGCTTGGGGGTTGCGGTGGCGGAGCTCAGGCTGGGCCGGCCCGCCCCGATCCCCTAGTGGGAAATTCGCGTGGAGGAGAGTGCCCCAGCCCTCGTGCAAGGCTGCTGATGGACCCTTGTCCGGGGGTTGCTCGCGTCTTGGCCGTGTCCGCCGGTGGCCACGCTTTGCGCAAAGATGGTCAAGGCCCGTCTGTCGGCAATCGAGTGATGTGCACGGAAGGATATACAGATGCCCGACTTGACGCTGATGATGTCAACACGAAGGTTACGTCGCTGGTCCGTCGTGCCAAGGACCCGTGAAGCATCTGGCTGCTCGAGTCTGGCAAGCAGTTGCTGGATGTCCCAGTCCTCGAGGAAGCGCACGTAGAGTAGGCCCTCGAGGCTCGAGTTTCCACGGAGCTGGATCTTCCCGTCCGGCCCAGATTCGAGCTCGGCACCGAAGCTCGGGTATCTCTCGAGAGACTTCTTGAGGTTTCCACCAAGATTGTCGACAAAGCCCCTGTCGATGGGGCGGCCGGGGTCGCAATTGAAGACGAAGAAAGTGCTGAGCCAGGCGCGTGGTGCAGTCTGGTCCTCGAAGGCAGGCTCCTTGAGATAGCAGGCTTGGGGTTCTGCCATGGCGACGGAGAAGAAAAGAATCGAGTCGATCAGATTTCTGCTATTATGATTGCCACGAAATTCTGTGGGCGTTGGGATATGGAGATGCAGTTGAAGAGGGTGGGGAAAACATGGCCTTATTTATCTACTTTACTTATTGATAAATAGTTAAGTGAATACTTCTGTCTATTCAATTTTACCTACCCAGTTCCAGCTATCAATGATTCGCTACGTGAGTCACATGAATCAACATGATGCTCCCGTGTTTGCTGGATTTATTAATCATGACCAGTGCTTGCATTCAAAGGAGGCCTGGAAGAGAGAGCTCTTTATTGCACTTCTGCCATGGATCCCTGTAGCCCCCCCCAAGAGACAGGGGAGTTGGCGCTGCAGTCGAGATTGGGCCGCAAAGCAAGGGTCTTCATTTGGTTGCCCGAGACGAGCTGAGAACAAAACAATGCCGCTGGGATTAGTTATGCTCGTTTGCTATCATGAACCATCAACCGCAGACAGGCACTATCAGCCCCCGATTGCCCTCCACAAAGGGATTCCCACTAGGTTATCATGCATGATCCCAGATCCCATCTATCCTGCGCAGCATTTCCGCCGGCCCCCATGTCGATACATCAGAGGGATTGAGACTGCTGGGGCAGAGGGGATTTGGCCGTCCAGTGACGATCCGTCAGCAGATGGACTCTCGGTTTCGCCGGGGAGTTCTTCCAAATGAAGATGCGGTCACGAAACTCATGGCTGCGTTCCGAGTGGTCGCAGACTACCGGGCTCGTCGGGCGCGAGATGAGGGCATATTGCGCCGCGATCTCCTGGTCGAGCGTCGGGTACCGCAGGTGGCTGGGGAACTTCTGGTACCGCATCCGGCCCTTCTCGATGATGAGGGTCTGGAGGTCCGGGCAGTCGTCGCGCAGCCGCATGTTGAGCGCCGCCGCGGTGGCCCAGTGCGACCAGAAGACGGCGAGGTGCAGGATGCGGGCCAGCTCCTCGCGCTCAAAGGTGCGCAGGAGCCGCATCGAGTTGCGCGCGCTGTGGAGCACGAGCACCGTCGTGGCCGGGTTCACCCAGTAGTAGCGGTCGGGCGGGGGCGCGGCGGCGGCGGCGGTGGCAGTCGCAGCGGTAGTCGTGGCGGTCTCGTCGCCCATGATGAGCTTGGGGCCGCGCGGGCCCCGGAAGGGCCGCCCGAAGACCGCCTTCATCGTCTCCCGGGCCTCGTGGCACGCCTGGCCCACCCAGTGGGGCGAGGGGCCGATGAAGCGCATCCGGAACCGCGCCTCCCGGACCATGGGCCGGACGCCGTCGAGGTACTGGGTCTCCAGCTCCTTCAGGTCGGCGGCCCAGACGCAGTCCACGGCCAGCGCCTCTTTCCATATCAAAACCCGCAGCTCGGCGGGGAGGCCGCGGAACAAGGCGAACCGCCGTGGTTGGTCTGGATCCATGGGAAGTAATGAACAGAAAGCGTGGCAGCAGCAAGAAATCCCGATGGAGAGAAGAGGGCAAGAAATGGCGCGGAGAGAGAGATGGGAAGAAATGGTTTACTGATGTCTTAGAACGCGCTTCTCCCAGTCAGCCGGGCCAGACCAGGGGCCCGAGCACCAAGGTTGGGTTGGGTTAGTTAGTGAGTATCTGACATGCGGCACAGACAGCTGGGGTTAGTATCCTCAGCTAGACATGGATGACATGACAAGCGAGCCTATCCCGTTAGTCCGCCCCCACACCAGGGTCCAGGTCCAGGTAGGTGAACAGTGTAGGTTAATATCTAGGTTAGAAGAGGAATTCATGGATTCAAAGGAGTGTGGTGGACTAGGTCCGCCCCTTTTCTCCTTTCTATCATATAGAGGACATGTAGACTCACCTCGACGCTCCTTTCATACAAGTCTGATCCTCGGGCCAGACGAACCTCCCCACAATCCGCTCCCCCGCTCATCTTTTAGGGGCCGGGCTAGTTGGTTGGCGTGCATGTCGGCGGATGCTTCCCTCTAGCCGATATTGCGCTTCGGCACGAAACTGCCGAGCGCAAACCCGACACAACCTGCGCATCCGCAAAGCTGAGTTTCGCTCGGCCATCATGCCCATCATCGTGTCTCCGGGGAGCGGTGGGTGGGGGCTAGATGCTGAGGCCTACTGAAGTTACACGATAATTTAAATAATCTTAGGATCGACAATAGGCCATGACCAGTTTGCCATGATCGATACAACGTGCCAAACCAGTCTCGCCCAGCTAAAAGGACTTATGCGACCAAGAGATGATTCAGACGAGAATAGATGGTGCCACCTGATGGTATCAAAAAGTCAGCAGTTAATGACTTTCGACGCGCATCATGGAGGTCCAAACTCTACGAATGCACCACGCTTAATAATCCTATACAAACCGTCGTGGCGTTGACTCAGTTTGGGCACACCTGAGTAAAATATACTCACTTGGACAGCCTCGGATCACGACTGGGGCCCTTGAGATCTGACTCTTAATGCAGGGATTTGCGCGCCATAAAAACCCTTACTGCAGACTATTTTTAACTACATGCTTAATTTAGCGTTAGCAAGAGGATTCGAATCACTCCTTGTCTCCCTTGAACTTCAGCTCGTTTACGAAACGCCCAACCTGGAGCAACGAGTCAGACGATGCGGGCGTTGATTAGACCAAACTCTTTGTCGGGACGACCCGCATCTTTCTGGAACTCACACTCTGCTCTCGCTTCCGTTACCGCCTAGCATGATACGGGATTTGGTTTCCTCCTCGGCGACCTTCTGGAGGTCCTTGAGGCGCTCGGGGGAGGACTGTTTGTATTTGCCGGCCTCTCGGTCCCACGACACGAGGAGCTTTCGGACGTGCTACACTTCCAGTATGAAATCTATCGCCATCTTCGCACGTTGTCGCGGGCGTTGTCAAGACGGCCGGGGGCGCCATCATGTCATTATTTGAGCACATCGCGTCGATTCGTAAGGCAGAAGCTGTTTCTGTTAGCGAACGCGTATAACTTCCGTCTAGTTTAAGAAAGGGTTCTTCGGATCCATAACCAGTAGTGCGACAGGATATCGTAGTTTTATACCCAAAAAGATCAGTACAGGGTGAGGAGCATGTGAAGAAGTAGCATTGTCTTCTTGTAGCATTTTCTTCTTAGTAGAGAGCAAAGGATGCTAAATCAAAGAGTCATAGGTCGTCGATCTGGAACCAAGACCGTCTTTGAATCAGAAAGAAAAAGACCTGACACAGCCCACGAAACAAGCACATATTTGCCACAAAGAGCTGCCTCCTATTATATGCTAATATAGCGTAAAACACCAAGCATCCAACCAATAATTTGTTTATTCCCCCAAGCTCAGCAACTGTGTCCATTGAAGAACATGGCTTCCACCTCCACCAAAGCAAAGCTGCAGCAGGCGATCGCCCAGAACAAATTCGTCTCCGAATGGATCGGCGTCACCGAATGTCGCGTCAACCCGGATAGCAAGTCAGAAGTCGAGAAACTGCGCGTCTCCCCCGAGGCAAAAGCTCAAATCCACAATTTCATGAGGAGTTACTCGGCTGTTTTGGACCTGACGGCGCCGCAGAACAGTGGCATCTCGAGCCTCACAGCGCAGATCGTGAGAGCCAAGTTGGCAAGACATACCAAAATGGCCACCTTTGACAGCGGCTACTTTGTCAAGCGGCGAGACGAGGAGCGGCGCAGGAGCAGCAAGCTCGAGCGCATCGCCCACAAAGCCTACAAGTACGTGGGCAAGAAAACGCAATACGAGGTCCTCGAGACGGTATACTCCTTCATCTGCCAGGTGGTCGACCTGCTGCCCGAAGAGGATACCCGCTTGATGGCGCCCGACGATGTCGACGAGCTAAGCTGGACCCGTCGCGAAGATGGATGGGGCGGATTCTCGAAGGCGTTCCAAGTCGGCGTGTTCCTGCAAGAGCTCGGCAGGATCAATGGTCGAGTCGACACGTGGCAGAACGCCCTCGACGCCTTGGAGGCCTTGTTACACATTGCTGGGGATGAGTGCTCGATGCTGGTGCTCGACCGGCGTGACCTGATCGACGTCGGCGCCCAGGACAGTAGTCACGAAGCCAGAGTCATGGACTTGACGTTTGTGTTGGGCCAGACGTTCCCGCCCGCGCACCGGTTCCTGATGACGCGAGAGCACGAGAAACCATACCTGTCCTGGTTCGAGAGCCGCCTGGATGATGAATCTAATGGCTGGCGCCCCGCGGAGCACTTTGCTTGGCGCCCTAGCCAAGAGGGCTCGAGTGACGAGGGCGTGTCGCTGGTAGACTTGTCGGTGCTCGGGATCGACTAGACGGATATGGTCCTACTTTATAGAGAGTGGACCAGGAGAAAGGGATCCATTGTACATAACTGAGCAGGCTACGGTCGGAAGAAACAAGTATAACAGCTTTTAGAGGCTATATGCCCCGTTCCTTTTGCATTGATCGCCACGAGAAGATTGCCCTTCGCGGCAGAGAAAATCAAGGCTTGTTTCACCACCACTACACCCCCTACCGCGACTGTGCGGCTGGGATAATCTTGTCTGTCATGTCCACTCCATAGCAAAAGTAGAAAGGGGGTTTTGTTCGAGCGTCTGAATACTGACTTGTGGGAAGATCGAATTGCATGGGTGGCTAGCATGTCAGGTAATTAGTACCAAATCATGACGAGAGCAGCAGGCCATCTTCTATTTGAAGACTGCAGAAGTCGCGCAGTGAAAGAGTAACCTCTACTTTCCAACGTCCACCTACCATCAAACATCCCATGAGATGTCTCGTGTGCAGATCATGTGTCCCCAGCTTAGACCAGGACCAACTTTAGAGTGTGCAGCCGTACTTGGGATTGTATACAGCCCGGGGGAAGGAATGCGGGCACATGGGGCGTCGGCGCTCTCGGAACGCCGCTTCAGCTCTCTTCAGGTCGTACTCATTGGTCTCGCCTTTCCACCACTTCATTGCCGCTGGCGTTGTGGGATTGGATCTCCTCGATCTTCCTGAGGGAGATATTCGGCGTCTGGGGGTCAAGTTCTTCATGGCCACTCGAGAGTTGACAAGAAAACCCAAATGAACACAGTAACCGTTAGCCACAATTAATTACCAGTATGTCCTCGGGGTCGGTATTGCTAGTGAGCGTGTATATATCCTTTGATTCTTGATGGACTGGCAACTTTTCGGCGGTCCATTGCGGGAGACTTCTATAGCACTGCACACCCCGGTCTTGTTTCGCGGCGTACGGTACGACAGCAACCGCAAACTGAAGAACACTCGTCCATCATCGAGAAACATACTGAATACACCTAAAAAGCTGTATGTTGGGCGTGGCTGTGCATGACCCGCTAAGACGTAAGCCTGGGGAAGGGAGGCATAGGGGCTTGGCAGGTATTAACCTAGACTCTCAGCACACATTGCGGATGAACGGATGCAGCCATCGGTATCGTTTAGAAGAGTATGTAAAGAAAAACAGTATCCAGCCAGGCCCCTCCTATTTAGGCTATGTTCCCACTGACTTCGAGTCATGTAGTGGCGTTTGACAGATTGAATGGAGAACCACTGGCTTTAGGGGTTTTTGCATTGGCCAATTACTTGGTCCCCCGGATGGTCCGGGATTTCGTCGTCGTCAGGGGGTTCAGTGGCCAAGAAATAAATAGAAGAGCTGAGATTCACTTGTTTTCATTGGAAGCCTGGTCTATTATTGATCGTGAGCCCGGGGTCGTCATGGGGTTTCGGAGTCCGCCTTCTGTCCGTCGAATCCGTCCAGGCCCCGACAGCGGCAAAGCCCGGAAGCCTTACAATTGGCAGCACTGCGCATCATAGGCCAATCATCCTTCGACGTACGACACCACATGTAGGCCACATGTAGGCAACGTGTACCGCCCAGCATGTTCCCCTTGTTTCCTGGGCTGCTGCGGTTGATTGCATAGAATAGACACCAACACGGGTGCGGATAGATGGAGTACCCGAAGTCACTCCTGCGTGGCGAACACGGGGTCTAGATTAACTACAAGCCCGCCTTCACCCTCGGCTACGACGCCGCCTCGTCCTGCGCGCAAGTTGCTTACTTAAAGTATCCCATACCCCTAGTCCCCTTAATCGTAATCTGCACGACTCCCACTTGCATGCTATTGTCAAGCAGTGAAGTATCCTTCGCCCTATCCAGTCCCAGACGCCATGGCTTCGGAGCTGCCAGACGGCAAGCAAGAGACGCTTGGTTCTCCAGGCACCAAAGAGGTCAACCCACAGCCTAGTGCCACTACTTTGTACGAGACGGAAGGGACAGAGAATGACGAGGGTAGCGAGAACTTCCAGCAAGAGGCGGAACGACGACACTCGCTGGTGCAAGACCTAGCGAGACAGTACACCAGAAACTCCCAATTCATGAATCTTGCCAACGACTTCAAGCTTGCCACCGATGATCCTGAATCAGAGCTCAATCCCAATGGCGAGCACTTCAGCGCACGTGCTTGGGCACAAACCGTAGCCACACACGCCAACGAGCACGGCACCCGGTTCCGCAAGACCGGCCTCTGCTTCCAGAACCTCAACGTCTTCGGCTACGGCAACGAGACGGACTACCAGAAAGATGTTGGCAACGTATTCTTCGAACTCCCCAGTCTGGCGCGGGGGTTGCTGTCCAAGGGCCAACGGCAGCGGCGCATCGATATTCTGCATAATTTCGACGGCATTCTCAACCCCGGCGAGATGCTGGTGGTGCTCGGCCCACCGGGCGCCGGTTGTAGTACCTTCCTCAAGACCATATCCGGCGAGATGAACGGTATCTATGTCGACGACGACGCCTATTTCAACTACCAAGGGCTGACGGCCGAGGAGATACACGTGCAGCATCGAGGCGACGCCATCTACACTGCCGAAGTCGACGTGCATTTCCCCATGCTTTCCGTCGGCGACACCCTCACCTTCGCCGCCCGCGCCCGCGCCCCCCAGAATCTGACAGGCGAGATGCGCCACGAGTACGCCGACCACTATCGCGACGTAGTCATGGCCATGTATGGCATCAGCCACACTGTCAACACGAGAGTGGGAGATCAGTATGTCAGAGGTGTCTCCGGTGGTGAGCGTAAGCGAGTCACCATCGCCGAGGCGACTCTAGCGAACGCCCCCTTGCAATGCTGGGATAACTCCACGCGAGGGCTGGACTCGGCGAACGCAATCGAGTTCTGTCGCACCCTGAAACTCCAGTCCGAGCTCTTCGGACGAAGTTGTGCCGTGTCCATCTACCAGGCCCCCCGAGCAGCCTACGACTTGTTCGACAAGGCACTCGTCATCTACGATGGTTATCAAATCTTCTATGGCCCCGCCGAGAAAGCCAAGCAATACTTCATCGACCTTGGCTTTGAGTGCCCCAGCCGCCAGACGACGCCCGACTTCCTCACTTCGATGACTGCCCCCTCGGAGCGCGTCGTACGTCCAGGATGGGAGGCGCGTGTCCCACGAACCCCCGAGGACTTCGCAGCGGCTTGGAAACACAGCCGTGAGTATGCCGAGCTGCAGCAGCAGATCCAGGCATACAAGCAGCATCACCCGTTCGGAGGCGACGACGCCAGGGACTACCGGGCTCTGAAGAAGACGGACCAAAGCAAGAGACAACGCCTCGAGTCCCCCTACCTCATGTCATACACCCAGCAGGTCGGCCTGTGTCTCTGGCGTGGCTGGCGGCGGCTCATGGGCGACCCTTGGCTCACCGTGTTCCAGCTCATTTCCAACTCGTGCATGGCCCTCATCATCTCGTCTCTGTTCTACAACTTGGAAGAAACTACTGCGAGCTTCTACAGCCGCTCTGCCGTCCTTTTCGTCGCCATCCTCATGAACGCCTTCTCGTCCGCTCTCGAGATTCTGACCCAGTACGCACAGCGGCCTATCGTGGAAAAGCATGTTCGTTACGCCTTCACCCACGCATCGACCGAGGCCATCTCGTCCATATTGGTTGACATGCCGTATAAAGTAGTCAACAGCATTGTCTATAACCTCATCCTCTACTTTGTGAGTCCTCACGAACTAAGCCCGTTGTGCGGCTTGACTTGTTTTAGAATCAAACATGCTGACAATGAAGTAACTGACAGATGACCAACCTGAAACGAGAACCGGGAAACTATTTCTTTTTCTGGTTGACGGTATTCCTCATGGTTCTGGCAATGTCCGGCATGTTCAGAGCTATGTGAGCAAAGCCTGTCTACTAAGTCTTCAGTCTTGAGGACCGGCCTGATGATGCTGACTAACTTGCTCTAACAGTGCATCGATGTCGCGAACCCTATCACAGGCCATGGTGCCCGCCGCCGTGCTGATCCTGGCCCTGGTGGTGTTCACCGGATTCGTCATCCCCGTGGACTACATGCTGGGCTGGTGCCGTTGGATCAACTATCTGGACCCGGTCGCGTACGGGTTCGAGGCGCTGATGATCAACGAGTACCACGGCCGCGAGTTCGCGTGCGCCAGCCTGGTGCCTAGCCCCTCGATCGCCGGCTACGAGAACGTGACGGCGGCCAACAGCGCGTGCAACGCCGTCGGCGCCGTGCCGGGCCGCGCCACCGTCAACGGCGACGCCTACATCGGCATCGCCTACAAGTACTTCAATAGCCATAAGTGGCGCAACGTCGGCATCCTCATCGGCTTCATCATCTTTAACCACCTCGTCCACCTCGTCGCCACCGAATACATCTCCGAGAAGAAGTCCAAGGGCGAGGTCCTCGTCTTCCGCCGCGGCCACCACGCCGCCGCCGCCTTCACCGGCAAGCAGGACTCGGAGGCTTCGCTGTCGAGACCCGTGCCCGTCGCGGAGAAGCCTCAGGCCCAGAACGACGGCTCCGCCAGCGACGGGACCGCCGGCGTCATCCAGGCCTCCACCAGCGTGTTCCAGTGGAAGGACGTCTGCTACGACATCAAGATCAAGGGAGAGCCCCGCCGTATTCTGGACCACGTCGACGGCTGGGTTAAGCCCGGCACCCTGACGGCTCTGATGGGAGTCTCGGGCGCCGGAAAGACGACGCTCCTCGACTGCCTCGCCGACCGTATCTCCACGGGCGTCATCACCGGCGAGATGTTGGTTGATGGTACGTAGTCGTCCTGATTCAACCGTCTACCCGATCAACATCCAATGTAATTAAGTCTAGGGACTCTCCACTGACAAATCACAGGCATGCCACGCGATATGTCGTTCCAGCGCAAGACCGGTTACGCCCAACAGCAAGATCTGCACCTGGAGACAAGTACCGTTCGTGAAGCTTTGGAATTTAGCGCCTTGCTGCGACAGCCTGCCACCACCCCCAGAGCCGAGAAGCTCGCCTATGTCGACGAAGTCATCAAGATGTTGGACATGCAGGACTACGCTGACGCCGTCGTTGGCGTTCTGGGTGAAGGCCTCAATGTCGAGCAACGGAAGAGGTATGTTTAGCACTCTAATACCCGCCCCCTCCCTACGGAGTATTATCTATGGCTTCCCGTCTAGACTGGATCCGGCATTGACCCAAAAACAATGACGGCAGATTGACAGTCGGCGTCGAGCTCGCCGCCAAGCCCCCGCTGCTACTTTTCGTCGATGAACCCACCTCGGGCTTGGACTCGCAGACCTCGTGGGCCATCCTGGATCTCCTGGAAAAGCTGTCCAAGGCCGGGCAGTCGGTGCTGTGCACCATCCACCAGCCGTCGGCCATGCTGTTCCAGCGCTTCGACCGGCTGCTCTTCCTCGCCAAGGGCGGCCGCACCGTCTACTTCGGCGACATCGGCGAGAACTCGGAGGCGCTGACGCAGTACTTCCAGCGCCAGGGCGCCCCCGCGTGCCCGCCCGAGGCGAACCCGGCCGAGTGGATGCTCGAGGTCATCGGCGCCGCCCCCGGCTCCTCCACCGACATCGACTGGCACCAGGCCTGGCGCGACAGCCCCGAGTACCAGGCCGTCCAGGACGAGCTGCAGCGCCTCAAGTCCGCCGGCGCCAGCGGGGAGAAGCGCCGCAACTCGCTCGCGACGCAGGATGGCCCGGCCACCTACGAGGAGTTCGCCACGCCGTTATGGGACCAGCTTTTCATCGTGACGCGTCGTGTCTTCCAACAGTACTGGCGCACGCCTTCTTACATTTACTCCAAGTTTGCCCTCATCGCCTCGGTTGCTCTCTTCATCGGTATGTCACGCACCGTCCTTCTCTCTCTCTCTCTCTCTCTCTCTCTCTCTCTCGCAGGCTAGACCCCAAGTGCAGTCCACTAATTCTGTCCTATTTGCACCGCCGCAGGTTTGGTGTTCCTGAACGCGCCCCTGTCCATACAGGGCCTGCAGAACCAGATGTTCGCCATCTTCAACATCTTCAACATCTTCGGCCAGCTCACGCAGCAGCAGATGCCGCACTTCGTGACGCAGCGGAAGCTGTACGAGGTGCGGGAGCGGCCGTCCAAGACGTACAGCTGGAAGATCTTCATGCTGTCGCAGATCCTGACGGAGATCCCGTGGAACTCGCTCATGTCCGTCTTCATGTGGGCGCTCATGTACTACCCCGTGGGCCTCGACAAGAACGCCGCGGCCGCGGGCCAGACCCACGAGCGCGGCGCCCTCATGTGGCTGCTGTTCTGGGAGTTCCTCGTCTTCACCTGCACCTTCGCGCACGCCTGCATCGCCATCACCGACACGGCCGAGGCCGGCGGCAACCTCGCCAACACCCTCTTCATGATGTGCCTGCTGTTCTGCGGCGTCCTCGCGGGGCCCAGCACCCTGCCGGGCTTCTGGATCTTCATGTACCGCGTCTCGCCCTTCACCTACTTCGCCTCGGCCATGCTGTCGACGGGCCTCGCCAACACCGCCGTCACCTGCGCCGCCGCCGAGCTCGTCCAGCTCGACCCGCCCGCCGGCACCACCTGCGGCGCCTACCTCGCCGCCTACGTCGAGGCCAAGGGCGGCTACATCCTGGACGCGGGCGCCACCGCCGCCTGCCAGTACTGCCCCATGGCCTCCACCAACGAGTTCCTGGCCACCATCAACTCCAGCTACGACAACCGCTGGCGCGACTTCGGCATCGGCTTGGCCTACATCGTCTTCAACATCGCGGCGTCCTTGTTCCTGTACTGGCTGGTCCGCATGCCCAAGGGCAAGAAGGGGAAGAAATAATCCTACGCGTTGATATCTCCGCGTTCGTTAATGTGCCAAGATTGGGTAATAAAACTATTAATTAATATGCTCTCGGCGGATAGATATGGGTTTGGTTCACACTTCCCAGGGGAATGATTTGCGTATTAGTTGGTTTTGTTTTGTTTTGTTGTTTTATTGTTTTGCATCTTTGTATTAGATACCAAGCGGAAACTTGATACCGTCCTTTCTTTTTTTATACATTCGCTACTATTAAATATCTTTAATCATCAAGACCAGTGTTCCATTCGACTTTTGGTCGCGCGTTGAACTGTTGGTTCCAGACTCCCCCTGATCGCCACTTCGAGGCTCGGCCATCTCCCTACGACTGCTGATACTATAGTGAATGTGATACTCGCGTAGAGAGACAGTTCTATTAACGAGAAAAACTGGCCAATTTACTACAGGAAAAGACATAGTAGCTGAACGCGCCTATCAACGAAGCCGCCTTCGGCCTTCATCTTGCGACACCTCATGGCAATTCCCGGGCTAGAGTCACTACTATCCCAGCTGATCGATCATCTCCCGTGGAGCTTGACTTTAACTACCAGCGTGCCGCTCTATATCATAGATAGATAAATCAGGGTGCAGCCCCCTGGGATTGTGCGCCCGACGCTGACGCTCCCTGTTCGCCCTCACGACCTCCATAAGTTCCCTGCATGCCTCGGCGTCGTGCCCGTCCTCGGCCCGGCTCAGATTCATGTGGGGGAGGGCGTCCACACTGCTCCGCAGATGCTCCATGGAGACGTAAGGGAAAAGCACCTCGGCTTCGTTGAAACTGCCGTCATGTCCGCCGCTGCCCCCCCTGCAGCTGCCGCTCATGGATGCGATCGCGCACCCGCTGGGCCCGCCGCCGTTCCGCGTCTTCCGCCGCCCTCTGCTCCGCATCGCGCGCCGTCGACGACGCCCATCGGCCCTCGTCCACGAGGCCGACGGGCCGGCTCTGCACCAGCACGAACTCCTCGAGCACGAACCCGGCATGGCCGCCGCCGCCGCCGCCGACGGCCGCCAAGATGGCGCGGAAGAAGTCCCGCCACGAGACGCACTCGGCCCCGTCCTTGACGAGCGCCATGCAGTCCACCATCTCGACCCTCCGCAGCGCCGCCCGCGCCCGCGCCGCGACGAAGGCCGCGAGGTTCAGGTTGAGGAAGCAGCGCTCCAAGCGCAGCGCGGTGAGGCCCGGCATGTGGTCCTTGGACACCGAGAGCTGGATGGGCCTGTCGGCGCCGAGGGGGCAGTCCGGGGGCCCCGCGAGGCGGAAGCGGCGTAGCGGCGAGTCGGGCGCCGCCAGGTGCTGGTAGAAGAAGCGGCGCATCCAGCTCGTGAAGATGGTGTAGCCCGGCGTGGTGCGCACCAGCGGCGCGCCCCAGAGCCCCAGCTCGAGCGCCTCGAGCCGGCCGAGGAACGCGGCCCAGCCCGGCTGGGTCCACGTCACCACCTCGGTCGGCAGCAGGTTCTCCGTGGCGAGGCGCCGGATGCCCGGGTTCTCCGTGAGCGCCTGCCACATGGCGGTGAGGCAGGCGCGGCACTCCTCGTACTCCTCGCCGATGTGGCCGATGTGGCGGAATTCATCGACCCCCCACAGCCGAGACCAGACGTTGGTGAACTTGTTGCCGTCCTGTCCACCGTCGGGTCCCGACGTGAACTGGATCGAGACCGACGATACGGCGGGTAGGGTCTGGCCCTTCAACAGCTTGCGCGTCGGGGTGGGCAACCCCGGCGAGGTCCCGTCAGCGTAGCGGGGCGGTTGAAGCTCCTCGGCCTTCTCCCCCAGGTCCATTGTGAGGGACAGAGCGCGGGCATAATGCCCGTACTTGGCCACGACATGCGCGATGGCGTCCTGATCAGATGGTCGGTTAGTGAAGCGGATGGTTGAGTAAACGCCTGGAACCAAATGCTCGCGGAGACGCCTATCTACTGCGCTCAGATGCCGCCGGTCGTCGAATGGGAGCAGTCGGCTGACTTCACCCACCAGCTCTGCCGGCAACCTTTTGAACATCCCAGAACCCATGTTCCCTTTTATCCCCTTCTGAATATCGCGTACAGTTGCTCTGTTTTATTATTTCAAGTACATAAAAGTCACTTGTGCCACGATGTTGAATCGTGCGGGGCAGTTTCCTGTGTAACCTACAAGTGGAGGATCGGAACAGTTGGCCGACATGGATCACGAAGTAAGGAGGTATGTAGGTCAGGCATGCCTAGAATATTCCATCGCTCGCCCTCGTCGCGAGGAGACTGAGGTTGAGGGGAGCATATTCGGCAAGTCGGTGTTTGCTGCTCCTTCTTCCTTGGTTGACCAGGATATTAAATTTGATATGTACAGGTTTATCTATTTATGTGTCAGTCATCATGTCTTCTAGCGCGGTGACGCCACGAGGACTGAGCAAACAGCCTTGTCTATTCGCCGATTGTACTCTCATTCGGCCGCCCAGTTGGAACACTCTGGACTCGACTCGTGTGCGACAACCGCAGTCTACAATCCGAATTCCCCTGATAACACATATATCAATGTTAATTACTTGTAACAGTGCTTTTAAAAACTCATTAAATCTGTAGATTGGTTAGCCAAGATACTCGGATGCAGTCAGGGGTCAGGGGTTTTGGGAGAAAATGGTCCTCATACCTCGGCCGAATAGTCCCCTCTTCATCCAATCCATTGCCATCAACACACGTGTCCTCACACCCACACTCTGCGCGAAGTAGACACTTCTCCAGGCGTAGACCGCCCAGAGGCCACCAGTCAGCCCCCCAGCCACCGCCGAGATCGAAGACGGCCGAGTTTCCAATGTACGCCAAGCTGCCCAGGTGATGGTACTCAAAGGCCTTGTAGCAGGCCGCATCGACGTCACCGTCACGGATATCGTTGGCACTGAGGCCGGGCGCGCAGTAAGCCATGGCGTTGAACTTCTTGGCCAGGTAGACACCCTGCTGGTTAGCACGTTGCGCCGTGGCCGGGAGAGAAGTAAGCTTCGAGTCAATTTGCCGAAGCAGCTCGCGGAGCTCGCCAAAGTCGAGGGTTCCGGATTGGTCCTTGTCGAAATCATTAAACAGCTTGTCCAGCCGTCTGAGGTGAGCCACGGCTTGAGGGAAGCGCTTCCTCACGTCCACTGCCAGGTTCCGCCAGTCATTGAAGCTGAGCTCGAGAGTCTCGGGGTCCTTGCCATGCTTGAAGGCTAGGCCCCGCAGGAAGGAAATAATGTTGTCGGCGATATTGTTTTGGACCGTGGCACAATCCCCAATAGCGTAGACGTCACCCAGAGGGGTGCCATTGAGGCGCAGTTGGGTGTCGGTTTCTAGGGCATGGCGGTTGCTCTGAACATTACCAAGCTGGGCTGCAATGCGCTTGCAGAATTCAGCCTGCGCGACACCGGTAGACCAGAGGCAGAAGCCCATGGGGAGCTCCTTGGTGATGAGCTCTCCTTCCTCGCCTTTCTGGGTGAAGATGATCTTGTCGCTGTGAACTTCCTTGACGCGTGAATTGGTGAGGACATCAACCTGGTCACGAGAGAATCTGTCTTCGGCATACTTGGACAGCGCCTCATCATAGGTATTCAGGATGTGGCCGCGACTCTGAATGATGTGAACGGAAATCTCGTTGCGGAGTAACTTGGGAAAGCGCTTTGTGAGGTCTTCGTTGAGCAGATCGAACAATTCGGCGGCAAATTCAACACCAGTAGGCCCACCACCACTGACAACAAAAGACAAGAGTCTTCGCCGTTCAGCGTCGGGAGTTGTGGGGAGGCAGGCAAGCTCGAGGTTCTTCATGACTTGATTGCGGATCATGCGGGCATCGTTGATATCCTTGAGGAAGAAACAGTGTTCCAAGCCCTTGACACCGTGGGGGTTCGTGGTAGAGCCAACGGCAATGACCAATTTGTCATAGGGAACATAGAAGCGAGTCTCTTTGCCATGCGCATCGGTCTGGGACACTTCGACGAGTTTGTGGGAGAAGTCGACGTCTTCGGCCGAGGCTCGTAGGTAGTGGCCACTGATTCGGGATAGGATTCGGCGTATAGGTTCAACCAGGCTTCGCATCTCGAGAGTTCCGACGGTCGCAGAGGGCAGCATAGGCGTAAACAGGAAGTAGTTCTTGGGGCTGATAACAGTAACATGGTAATCGTCCGGGTTCAATTCCTTGAGCAGAGCGACACTGCCCCAACCACCACCCAGTATGACCAATCTTGGCTTGTCTTTGACGGCTCGTTTCTCTTCCGTGTCGTCGTCGTCGATTAAGGCGTCGGCGATGGGCAGGTTCTTGGGGCCGCCTCGTCTTGGCTGAAGGGCGAATTCGGAAACGCGGCATTCGGGGGCATCGGCGGACTCTTTGTAGGTCGAGGCATCATAGATGAAGAAGGCAGCACCGAGTAAAGCGATAAAGCCGACACCGGTCCCGACGAGGGCGGCAGAGCGATACATAAAATTGAGGACAAAGGATCGTCGCTGGGGCAGGGGTCGGCCCGAGAGAGGTCGCGTCACAGTTTTGGGAGGGAAGAGCCATTGGGTTTGTGTTCGAGTATCGGCCTTGGATGCTGGGGAATGGGGTTTCGAGAACAAGCGGAATTGAGCAGCAACCTGAGGACTGCGAAGGTGCTGCTTCAGCATTGACTGGGTGAAGCGACAGGTTGGAGGAGCATTTGAAGTGGCATGGCGACCAGCGCGAAGGGCGCCGGCCAAGACAGGCGTCGTCGGTATGGACATGACCAAGTGAAGGTGGAAGTGGACAGACAGAGAGTGTCGCTTAGAAAAGACGTAACAGCATCTCAAAGGAACAGCCAAATGCCCTCAGGTTGTATAAGATGTTGAATCTGCAGTATGTTTAGGGGGGTTACAGTTGTTTTTTTCTTCAGGAACCGGCGGCATGTTCTCGAATAGTGACGTAAGGCACTTAATTTGTGGTCCGGTCGTCACTTCTGCTTCAGCTCAGCTCAGCTTAGCCTTGGTTGAGTTCATCATTACGTAATTGAAGTTATGGTCACGAGGTTTCTATGTATCTCTTATCAACTCTGGCTAATCGCCACCTTCTTTGATCGGCCGCTTCGCAATCTCATTAGCAAAAAGACCAACGCGTAGGAAACCACCGCAAACGCGATGACTATGCCGGTATCGCGCCAGCCCTGAGAGTACTCAGTAAGATTCAATGTTTCGAGGTAATCGCTGCCGCTGCCATATTGGCAAACACGGCAATCCTCGCCAGCATCGGGGTTAACGAGATGACTCCCCGACCCGGGACCCTCGAGATAAAACCTGAGGTACTCGCCGCAAGTCGTGCCATTCGGGGGATCAAAGCGACCGAACTCTTCCTCGGCACACGTGACGGCCCTGCCCCAGAGATCAAAGATGAGCATGCTGCCCATGAGGTAGGTGAACGGGTTGATGTAGTACAGCCAGTACCGCCAGAAGACCTGGATCTGCGCGTAGGGCACCAGCACCCCGCAGAACGGCACCAGCACGGCCACGAGGACGGGGCTCGCGAGCCCGGCGAAGGCCGCGTTGGGCGCGACGCACGCCACGGCCTCGCCGATGCCCGTGTAGACGAGCTCGTAGACGAGCATGGCGAGGAAGGTCGAGCCGGCGCGCGCCGCCTGGGTCACGCCTGCGCCGCCGCCGTCCTGGGCCTCCTCGGCGCGCCCGAACCCGACCGTCCAGTACCAGCAGACGAAGTAGAGGGCCGCGCACACGCAGAGGTAGGGCAGCTCGGCCACCACGACGGCGGTCGCGAACGCGGCCCACGAGTACGTCTTAGACTTGGCCTCGCGCGTCTCGAAGAGGTCGCGGCGCTCGAGGAAGAGCGGCTGGAGCTGGTTGAGGGCGCCGGGGGCGATGAAGATGAAGTTGAAGACGGTGAAGAGGCGCGACTTGAGGTCCGCCACGGACTGGCCGATCATCCAGAAGGAGAAGCCGTTGACGAGGGCAGAGGCGACGTGGAGCATCAGTTTGTTATTGATATAGTCGGTGTTGCGGTACAGCGAGAGGCTGGTCCGCCGGGTCAGGATGACGATTTGGGTCCAGAGGGACGTGGCGAACTCGTCTGATGCCTGGTCAAGTGTTGGTGTCGTTGTAGAGCCTGTTGCTGTTGGCATCGGCGGCTTGGCTGCGAGATCCTGCACCATAGTATCAAGTTGGCTGGCGACGCGCTCATGCTCGGGCGACGAGAGCCATATCTTATTCCAATCCCGACCCTGTGCCAATCGACCCGACACAACATCCATCATGTGCTCAGCCGGGTTCGCACCCGAGGGACAGGGTACCCCATGGCCCTCGAAGTACTCTTTCACCACCGCCGCGTTCTCGCCGACCTCGCCGAAATACGCCATCCTCCCGCCCCGGGCTAGCAGTAGGAGCGTGTCGAACTGGGCAAACACCTGCGCCGACGGCTGGTGGATGGTGACCAAGACGGCCTGACCGGCGTCGGCGAGTTTGCGCAGGAACCGCACCGTGTTGTAGGAGGCCTGGCCGTCGAGGCCCGAGGTTGGTTCGTCAAGGAAGAGGAGGAGGCTCGGCCTCGCTGCGAGTTCCACGCCGATGGTGACGCGCTTGCGCTGCTCCACGCCGAGCCCGGCGCCGACGCGACCAATGAGCGTATCGGCCACGTCGTGCAGCTCGAGCAGGTCGACGATGGTGTCGACGTACCGGAGCTTGTCCGCGCGCGGGATCCGGGGGTCCTGGCGCAGGAGCGCCGAGAACTCGAGGGCCTCGCGGACCGTGGCGAAGGGCTCGTGCACGTCGAGCTGCTCGCAGTAGCCGGCGCAGCGCTGGAACGAGAGGGGCAGGGCACGACCGTCCACGAGCACGGAGCCGCGGACCGTGCCTATGGACTTGCGCTGGGCGAGGACGTCGAGCAGTGTGGTTTTGCCGGCACCCGATGTGCCCATCAGAGCTCCCAGCATGCCTGGCTTGACCCAGCCATATACGTCGTCCAACAGCTGCAGATCCCCGGCGGGTGTGTCGACGGTGTATGAGAGATTATTCCAGGTGAGAACTGAGGTGTTCATGATCAAACCTTCATTGCCCGCACTGCCATTGCTTTTCACAACAGCCCCGTCATTGTCGTCTTTTTGCGCTCTATTCTCACCCGAGACGGTATCCGATCTTTGGGATTCTTCGTCGTGCTTCTTACCTACCGGAGCCTTTTTCAACTTTGCATACGCGTAAGGGACATGCAATGTCGCTCCGCTCTCTGAAATGGGACGCCACCTCGACGTGGCAAAGATGGTGCCGGCGGCGAACAAGGCCCACATGGCCCAGAGGATACCAAAGTTACGCCAGACATGACTCTGGCTGTATGTCAAGAAGTAGAGATAATTATTACCGCTCAAGAAGGTTTGCCCCTGTATCAGACCACCCACGCCGACGCATGACTGGTGATCCTGGTCGGTGTAATTAGGCCCTGAAGGAACCAAGTTCGGCCCGACGCAGTTGATCGTGGTATCATGTAGCTCGTTGGAGAGCAGGCCGTTAAACGCGTAGGCCAGAGGGTCAATCCAGAAGATCCAGATAAACCAGGGACGCATTTGATGGTAGTTGAACATGTATCCTGTATACAAGTTGACGAAGCCTATGACGATGCCCGCCCACTTGGAAGCCTGGTCAAAGGTCGAGGAGAAGGCACCGATCGCCCGGAATAGGGCAGTCATGGCCTGACACAATGGTGGTGAGCGTTGAATCAAGGTGGATGGTCATACCAGTTAACTTACCAGAGCTGTAGCAAATAGAAGTATCCAATACGTGAAGAAGGCACCGCCGCTCATCCTCAAACCAACCATGAAGTAAAGAATAAGCGAGAACAGCGAAATCTGAAACGCCACCACGGGGATGTCGGCCGTGATCTGCGCTACGCAGAAGGCCGCGGGGTGATAGAAGGCGAAGTACTTGTGCTTGATCAGGACCGGACGGCCGCTGAAGGAGTTGGCCACCTCGGACATGGCCGTCAGCGTGTTGAAGAGGAGAGCGAAGAACAAGGCGCCAGACTTGATGAACAGCCCGGCCGAGTCATCCGGGGCGTCGTAGAACAAGGACCCCAAGATCAACGCCAGGGCCGTGGCGGAAAGCTGCTTGCCGAAAAACGTCCTCTTGTCGCCCCAGACAATCTGGTACTGCCGGACGATGCAGGCTCTGACCTGGCTGTAGAATTTCACCGTATATGGACCCTTGCCAAGCATGCCCGAGTGTTTCTCCTTACGGACGGCCTCTTTGAACAACGCCGTTCGGTTTGTCGCTAACGTGGTGGAGGGGTAATCGTATTCGCCGTGCATGATTCCGTAGGGGACAGACTTCTCGTATACGCTGCGGAGCTCTTTGGCCGTACGTGGGACCTTGGCCTCATAGCCTGGACGGACCTTTCGCTCCGTCGAGACCGTCACGCCGGTCAAGAAGTCACTGACATTCACCCCTTCTTCGCAGATAAACCCGAGGTCCTCCATGAAGGGCTGCGCGGACTTGGCGAGTCCATAGTAGATCTGCTCTCCATGGTCAAGAACCAAGACTTTGTCAAACAGATCGAACATAGCATTTCCAGTCTGGTACAAGGTGACTATGGTCGTGAGCCCCAGGACGTCGGTATAGGCGCGCAAAGCCTTGATGTAATCTAACGCCCTGCGGGTTTATCAGCAATCCACCATCAGGTCAACGTTCAAAACATAATAATAGTACTATGTACGGGTGCTCATGGTACAGAAAAGGGTTGATACGGGATACGGGAATCGCAAACCTACGTGCTGGCGTCTAGGCCCCTCGTAGAGTTATCCCAGAGATATACCGACCCGCGCGTAGCCAGGCACTCGGCGATGGAGACGCGTTTGCGCTCCCCTCCGGAGACGCCACGCACAAACTCGTTTCCCACCTTGGTATGGCGCGTGTGCTCGAGCCCCAGGGCCTCGAGGAGAAAGTCGCGCGCCTCTTGCCGGAGGACCTCTGCGCCCTCGGCCCCGCCATGCGGCAGCGCCGCGGCCGGGACCTTGAGCCGCGTGGCGAAGTCCAGCGTCTGCTCGACCGTCAGCGAGGGGAAGAACTCCTCCTCCTCGGCGTTCAGGACGATCTGCCCGCGGTACCTCTCGGCCTCCCCGGCGGCCATGGCGCCGTAGCGGACGTCGCCGTCGACGGCCGCGTAGCCGCGCCGCCGGTTGGCCAGCACGTTCAGCAGCGTGCTGCACCCGGACCCGGGGCGCCCGAGGACCAGCAGCATCTCGCCCGGCCGGACGCAGCCGTGGCTCTGGTGCAGGAGCGTCCGCATCGGCGCCGTGCCGCGCGACTGCCGGATCCTGCGCGGCAGGTCGAACTGGGAGCCGAAGCTCTCGTGGATCGCGGCGTCGGTGCTGGCGGCCTGGACCGTGAGGCTCGTCCAGGTCAGGCCGAGCTCGCGACGAGGCAGGCCGGATCGCTCCTCGGCGCGGCGCATGCTTTCCAGCTTGGGCGCGAGGTGCCAGCTGTTCTGGTCATGCTCTTCGGTAGCCAGCAGTGAGTTTTCTCGAGACTCTGGTGCCATCCTCTTCTCGTTCTCGTGGGCGGGCGGATCGATAGTATTTGATGAAGTCGTCTCGGTGCCGTGAATACTGTACGAGCTCTCGCCGATGTCTTGGCGGGAGTCAGAGGGTTTCATCGCGGGACTGCTGGGGGAAATAGGTCGTAACCCAGACGGTCGACTAGAAGAAAACTACGTTTAAGTTGTGAATCTGAAATATAGAGCTGGATCCTATGACGCCTTTTAGTCACGGCGTTTTGTAGCAATGATGGGCATACCCGGTTAATACTGTGGCAGCATGATAATCATTAAAGGCTTGAGCATCGATACGAACATATAATATTGCTACGTTAAGACTTCATATGCTTATTTTAAATGGAATTATAGTCTCAACAACCATATAGAGGAATCCGGGTTTCATTGACTGCGTGTAATCCTCGCCATCGGTCCACGGCATATCCTGGGAGCTGTACTGGCCTCCCATAGACCCCGGGGCGCGGGAAAGCGGCATGAAAAAAAGGCGATATTACCCTGGACTCAAGTCAGCTAGTTCTTCGCTGCACGGTGTATCGCGTTCCAAAGTTGCCGACGGACATATCTCAAACCCTGGAAAAATGACATGCATTGTGGATGTAACCATACCTGAATGCGTGTCTGTCCGCTTACTTATACAACCACGTTAGCTTCCCCTGGCTGGCCCGATTAGTAAGCGGAGGACTTCAATCTGATATAATCCCCCGATGACTAATCGGACTTTTCGCTTAGTAGGTCTATCCGTCGATGATGACATCTTGTATACGAAGCCTTCCCCGAGTTCACCAAATAGGGGAGCGCAGCTATTCCTCTGATACACATTGTAGCCATCCCGTGAGGCTGCAGTTTGTGATAGTATAAACAGTAGGTTAAGACCACTTCTGCATGCCAAGCAAGGCGCTTCGTGTCCCCTTACGTGTGTTGGACTCGCGTCCTTGTAAACTTGGAAATAGTTGGCAACGGAAAATACTACGACTGATACAAGTTAATTCGTGTCTTAATTATTGTGTTTATATAGACCCATTCATCACCAGGCCAGCTTGGAATTTGGCAGTTTTCATTGTTTAATACCACAGCTGGCAAACTCCTCACCAAGCATCCATCACAACCGAATGTTGATAGTCATGACTAACCCGCTTAGTTTCTCCGAACAATGCTAGCTAAGCCCTGAAACAAACCAACCAAGGGACCTAATAGATAGAGGTCGATATTGTGGCGCTTCCAAAACCCAAGCCGCTGGGATGGCATTTCAAGAATTGGTGGTCTCGCCGGGGTAGGCTGCAGCCCCTTATCATCGTCATAAATCACCTCGAGGATCTTCGACGTAGCCTCCAGCGGCCCGACACTGGCCCTGACCGTCGCAATGTTCTGCATCCGCAAGCAGTTCTTGGCGAAGTGCTTGTCCACATCTCGCAGAAGCGTGGAGGCCTTCACCACTACTTCGTCTTCGGTGAAGCGGTGCTTGTCCAGCCGTAAGCCGACGTGGGCCGTCTCGCAGCGCAGCGAGTTAGCGTTCTGGTCGCCGTGGATGGGTATGCAGAGCATGCGTACGCCGTGGAAGAGACCCTCGTTCGCTGAACTGCAGCCGCTGTGGGTGAAAAACAGTCTCGTGGAATCATGAGCCAGGACAGCGCGTTGGGGGGCCCAGGGCAGCAGGAGGATATCTTTGTGCGGGAGTAGCTGATTGTTCGCCTTGTGTTCCAGGCCTCGCCCGCTGTTGCCGCCCCCCTCAATACTGACCGGGACCTTTTTGATGGACCAAATCACCCCATCGAGGAGGCCCCGCTCCAAAAGCTTCTCCATTGCACGCCAAATCTTGGTGAAGCGCCCTGCCGGCAGCGAGGCCAGTGTGCCGAATGCCACGTAGGCTACCGAAGATCGCTTTGAGAGAAACTCGGTCAGCTCGGGCGTCAGCGGCTCCCAAGTCTCTCCCAGCAGCGGGCCGACCTGGCAGACCAGCGGCGGGTGCAGGCGCGGCACGTCGAAGCCCCAGAATGAGTTGACCAGATGGAGGTGCGAGCGGTCGAGCATGCCCGTCTTGTTGTGCGCCTTGCGCATGGCCACGCGGGCGCGGATCCACGGGACCAGGTCGACGACCAGGGCGCAGGCGATCCAGGACTCGTAGACGCGCTGGCTCAGGGTCGCGTGCTCGCTCGTCAAGACGTGCTGCTGCTGCCCGGGCAGGCCCGCGATGAAGGACGCCCGGCCCTCGGGGAAGCTGAGCTGGGACGTGCAGGTGGCGTAGGGGATATGAAACTCCAGGGCCAGGTCGATGGCGGTGACGTCGAGGAAGTCGGCCAGAACGAAATCAAACCTCGTCTGTTTCCCGTCGTCGTCGCCGTCGCCGATGGACGGTGGCGCGATCAGTCGCCGCAGATTCTGGTAGACCTCGGGATAGAAGGAATCGAAGTACATCAGCATCTCCGCCATGGCCTTCCGGCCCGCGCGGGTGCTTGCCTCTGCTTCTCCGACCCGCTGGTGCATTTCGATATCCTTGCTGGGGTCCATGGGCGCGCATACGGTAAAGGTCTCGGCAATAAAGTCAGGTAACTTGGCAGTTTGGCCTTCCATTACTGCGACTGATATTCGGTGTCCACGACTGGCTAGGACACGACATATTTCCAGCATAGGAGCTAGTCAACTTTCATCATTAGTAGATGGCAATGATAAGGACACGAAAAGGCGCATCAGAGGTCTGTGTTTCTCACCCAAATGTGTTCTTCTGCCCACAACGGCCACTACGAGGATCGAAAACTCTTTAAACGTCATGGTCCCGTCGCATGCCCTCAACAGTAATCAAACACGGATAGGTATCACAGAGTGGAAAGTCAATGGAGGAATATAAATAAACGACGCGAACCTGATGGCCCATCTGGTAGCCGGAAAAGGGCCAGGGATGGAAGGTGTGATTCCTCACGGAGCCATCAATTCCCGAGCCCGACATTACTAATCGGTCGTTGGGACTCGAAAATACTTGAACTTCCAATGGGTCCTGCAGGCAAGTCTTATTTTGGCTTAAAGACTGTGCCCAGCCGCCGATGAGGGTGGGGCATGAAGATTGTGGTGTTATATAAATAGACTCGTATAAGGAAACAGAGAGTCAAGCTTATAGAAGGTTCTACTTAGACTACATTATTAGGCCACTCTATCCCTGATAAAGATTGAACACAGCACCAGATAGAAGAAACAAAACTCTTAAGTAAATTATATACACCCGGCCCTGAGAATGCCTGTTTAGCAGCCTTAGTGAATTCGCCCGTAAAACCGAGCTTGCCAGGTTTTGGCCCCGGGGATCACCAGACTGAAAGCGCCCCAGAAGGCTGGAGATGGCGGAGACGACGCCGGCAGTTGCGTAGGAGAAGTCGTTCCCGAAGAGGACCCGGCTCGGGCCGGCAAACTCGAGCAGGACGTACAGCTGGGCCGGGCTCGTGCTGAGTGCCAGGTCGTGGCCCGGAGGAAGTCGACGACGTACTGTGGAATGCCGGGGCCGATCTGTCTCGGGTTGATGTCCAGTCCGGTGGGGTGGATGAAGACCGAGGCTTTATATTCCTGGATCTTGTTCTAGATAGGGGCGAGTATGGGGTCCCCGAGTAGCTTGCTGCCATACGAAGTGAAGACGGTCACACCGTTGCAGAGAATTTGGGTTTTGTAGAGATCATCTAGCTCCATAGAGTACCTTCCAGTATTATAATTCCACTTGATTAGGTACCGAGAGATGTGTCTATAGAATGCATGAACTCTTTCGGAGACTCGAGAGACCAAGCTGGCATGTCATTGTATCCGACAGGGGGCTCAAAAACAAGGAGGACAGGGCACGTAGTGCCAGCGACACGGGAGACGCACGGATGACTCTGCGCAATATAGAGATGTTGCGAAGGCGTTAGTCGGCTGTGCTGTGTTAGATATCAAACGTATGATTAGCAACTATTAATATTCCCATGTTCTGTCACGTTGCTCTTCATGCCTGTTCCCGCGTACTCCGGCTCATGAGGGTAGGGTGGCAATACGAGCTGATAGACTAATCCTTACCATGATAGCAACGAGCCAGAGCCAATAGATGCGATTGAATCAATGAGACTATCTGGGTAGTGCAAGCCCCCTAAAAGCCGCAACCATCAAGTTCATTTTGGGGGCCACTGTGTAAGCCTATGACTAAGCTATATACCCCTGTTCGTATACCGGGTGCAGAATTTCGCAAAATACTGCCAATGTCAGGTGAGCATGGGATGTGACGGTTGGTGTGTAATTAACAGGATGACGTGAGGCCCGGTGAGCAGGGGGAGGCAAGTCACGATAACGAGAGCTGATAACAACAGTTGGTTTACCCCCCCTCCCAATCCCGGCTTTATCATTAGCAACCTTACAGTGGGGGACGTTACACTTCACTACTCCCTCTTTTCAGCACTCACCTTTAGACTGTATGTTTAATTATAACTTCGACGTCGCGGAGTTGCCCAGCCGGGAAAACCATCAGCGCTAGGGGTGGCCCCCTTTTTCATTTTAACCCCGTGTTCAATTTCGGAAACCCATCGGCCTTGTTCTTGCTTTTTTCCGGCCCACGCTCGGTGCGGTTCTTGCCGCCCGACTAGAACCACGCGACACCATGAGTGTGGCCACGCCCAGCCCCAAGAAGAGAGCCTGTGACATCTGTTATAGAAGAAAGATCCAATGCGACGGGGCGTTACCCAACTGTGACTGGTGCAGCCATCATGGTCTGGCCTGCACCTTTGATCGTGCAGGCCGGGTAAGGAAGAAAGCCCACAGGGGAGAAATCAGGTAAGCCCTTTTGAGGTTTCACCGCGTCTGATGACTAGACCGGGCGCCCACGGCTTCGTTCAATCTATTGTGCGCAGCCAGCTCGCTCATCGACAACCTTTTATCCTGCTCACGGAATCCTGAATCAAATATTGACGGCGCCTGCTGCCTACAGGCGAAAGAGCGTGGAGACTGAGCTCTCGTATCCCGCCACCCGACATAGCATCCAGTCTTCTCCTCGGCACAGTGCTGAGCCATTACTACCAACACCAACCTCGCTGAGCACCACAAGCCAGACTTATCCGAGTCCGGAAAATCTTGATTATATCTCTAGTCGGCTACTGCCCCCACGAGATAGACAGGACTGGATTTTCAACGTTAATTCTTTCTGCTCGGTCGAGGGACAAGACTGGATTCGAACCAAGACGGGCGCTGCCAATATCCTATCCCATCTATTCCCGCCATGGCAAAGAGATCAGTCCAGCACCCACCAGATGGATGGGCATTTGGCAGACAGCAACAGACCCAGTCTCCCAGATAAGGAGATCGTCCAAGAGTACTTGAACCTATTTCGCTGTACTTCATTTCGTCTGGTATTTCCTATTGTTGACACTGTCCTCTTCCAAGGGACAATCGACGAGGCATACGCGCAAGAGCCCACCTCTCTCGACGCCAAAGCCTGCGTCCTCTCCTTCCTCTCTATCATGGCTAATACCCAATGGAGCTTGAAGTTCACCGGCGCGGTAGACGGCGACTCTTGCGCTCTACAGGCGCAATCACTGATGCGTGTGGCGACCTTGGGTGCCGATCTCACTACCCTGCAGATGTGTCTGATGCAGTGCATGCACCATCTGTTCAACGGGAAGCTGCAGTCGGCAAACCTATGCCACTCGATCGCCTGCCGAACCCTCTTGATGCTGGGTGGCCATTATTATGGACAGCCGGGCGGGCCGGGCCTCCGAAGTGCCGAAATGCTGACCACGGACCGTGGCAAGCGGGCGAGGAAGCACATCCGCAAGCTGTTCTGGCTCTGTTACACGTTTGATAAGATCCTGGCTCTCCGCATGGGCCAGCCGCCGTGTCTGGACGACGAGAACTGCGACTTGACCCTTCCGCCAGGCTACGTCGAGGCCGCGTACACCAACGACAGCACCGACGAAGCCCCCGTGACCGCACTGTGCTATTACCCCGGCGACCTCCGCCTGACCATTATCAAGTCCAAGACCTGCAGGCGTCTCTACTCGCTGCAGGCGCGGCTCAAGTCCGACGCCGAGCTGCTCCGTGACGTCCGCGAGCTCGACGACGAGTTGGAGAAGTGGCGCATGTCGATCCCGCTCGAGTTGCGCCCGTCGCTGGCCCGCGGCGATGGCTACCACGAGTTCCCCGCCGAGTCGTCTCCAAAGATGCACATCCTCACCATCCACCTTCAATATCAGCACTTGCTCGCCACCATCCATCAGGCCACTGCCAGGTGGCGTGCCTGGCCGGAGAGCGGCAACCATGGACCTCTCTCGGGCATTATACGGTCCAGTCAGGACTTGTACCTCGAGGCCAGCCGGTCTAGTCTACTCTACCTTCGTGCAGCTGCCAACTCTTTGATGGGACCTGTCTTCTGGTAAGTCGGCCTCGAAATCGTCGGCCCGTATCCGTCCCACACTGACCAAAAGGATAACTCTAGGATTATTGTGTTCTATCCCATGTCGGCTGTTATCACTATTTTCTGCAACATGCTCACCCACCCGCTTCATCCTCTCGCCAACGACGATCTCATACTGCTCGAGTCCATGGTCGAGCTATTTCGCTCCATACGTGACCGAAGTCAACTTACTGGCGACAGTCTGGATACGTTGCGCATCTATAACTTCGTGGAGGAGGTCGTGCGGCTAGGGAGGTGTGCTATCATGCAAGCACGCAGTGAGCAGGAGGTCATCAGGTTCTGAAGGATACCCAATTTGGATCGACGGGATATATATATATATATTGAATGGCGTTATGACTTACGACGAGAAGCGGTTGTATATACGGAGTGAGTGAGAAACCGACAGAATCACTAGAGGGACCGGATGGCAAAGATAGATGCATCATAGATTATAATAAGACGGAGATCCTGACATTGATGGAGAAAGAGCTAGATATATAGGAGATGCAGAGTGTCTATGAGAAGAATCTTGGCGTATATAGTTTAAGGAAAGCATTCCTCCACCGCCTCCCTGATGAACCCACCCGTGACCCGCGCCATCGGCGGCGTCACCATGGAGAAGTGGTCAGCATCGACGACCCAAGTCTTGAGCTCCTGGCCCAGCAGCTTCTCCCAGCCGTTGGACCCGAACGAGCTGCGCTTCGCGTAGAACCAGCCGATCATGCCCGTGCTAGCGTCGCGCATGACGTCGTCGGCCGCGCCCCCCCTCGCCGCCCTCCCCGTAGAACCAGTCGCGCGTCTCCTGGTCCACGGCGGCCGACTCGTCGACGACGATGCCCCCCTCCTCGCCGCGCGCCGCCACCACCTCGCTCAGCCCCAGCCGCGCCCAGACCATGTACGCCCGCCGCGGCCGCAGCCGCGACGTCATGGCCCGCGGCTCGTAGCGCACGAGCGCCCGGCACACGCTCAGCAGGTGCTGCTTGAGCCGCAGCGGCATGGGGCCCATGACGGCGCCGCTGCCGTGGCCGTGCGCGCGGTTGATGCCCGCCGTCATGCCGCTGGCCTCGAGCAGCCGCATCGTCACGTCGGGCCGGTGCGCCAGCGGCGTCGGCACCCGCATGTCCAGCATCACGAGCCCCTCGACGGCCTCGCCCGCCTCGAGCAGCCGCCGGCTGACCTCGTAGGCGAAGACGGCGCCCGCCGACCAGCCGCCCACGAGGTAGGGCCCGCGCGGCTGCGTGCGCCGCAGCGCCGCGAGGTACAGCCCCGCCACCTCCTCGACGCTGCAGCGGAAGGCCTCGGGGTCGTGCAGGAACGGCGACTCGAGCGCGTAGACGCGCCGGTTGCGCGGCAGGCTGGGCAGGTGCAGGTACGCCGTCGCGCTGCCCGCGCCGTCCGTCACGAGGAAGAGCGGCGTCTCCTGGGAGCTCTTGCGCCCGTGGATCAGCACGACCTTGCTGGAATAGGCGGAGAGGTCGACGGGCTTCTCCTCGCTCGGGCCATTCGCCGTCTGCGAGCATTCGCTCACCGAGGAGCCTGGAGTCTCGTAGCCGGTTGCTCTCTCGTCCTCGGAAGAAGAGTCCTTCCCGTAGGAGTTTGCAGTCGCGTCGGCATCCATGTGAGCCGCGCCGGTCTCTGCGGTGGTGTCATCGGAGCTTGGCTCCTGCTCACCCAATACTCTGCGCAGTTCCACGATGGTGGTATGTTGCTGTAGGAAGGATCCCGGAATGCTGATGCCCAGTTCCTTCTCCAGAACGTCGCTGATGGTGATAGACATCAATGAGTCTACACCTAGGTCTGAGAACAGAGTGGTGTCGTCAATCTCTGACCGCTCGACGCCAGTCTCTTTGACGATGGCACTCAGAATGGCTTCCAGCTCGTTTGGACTACTTTTGGCAGCTGGTTTCGCTACCACCGGCTCTCCCTTTTCTTCAACGCCACTATCAGGCTTCTTCGGGACAGCTGACTTCGGGGCGCCATGGGAGGCAGACGGCTTGACGGCGACTGACGCGGCGCTGGAGGACGATCGTACCAGAGACCCGAAGGTAGACCGTTCCATTCTATGGAATTCAATATCATTGACTACGCCAATGATGACATCGTCTTGAAAGATGTAGACGTTGCAAGTTGCCGTGTTGGCTCCCTGATCAATGCCATTGAAGCAAATGAAGTTCGTATAAGTCTTCCCCGGGGTCAAGTGATCGATCAAGATCCGACATGACTCAAAGCCAGTAGAAATGTAAATGATGTCGTCGGGCTTGTTGGGGTTGCAGTTGACCTGGAAGCCGGCCAAGTGCACTAGCGCATCCAGCCAGAAAGGGTTGAACATGAAGCTGGTCGTGTTGGAGTCGGCTGGCAAAGTCATGCGCGCGCGGGCTTCTGTAAAGTCCTCGGAGACGGTGGCTTCCTGAGTAAACCTGTATTCCTCGCTGTACTGCACCAACTGCGAGAAGAGCTTGTACACGATCGGCTTGGAGAAACGGTGATTATCCCTGGCAGCGACCAGGCCCCGTTCGGCCAGCTTCACCAACGAGGCCGACTTGCGCCATTCTTCTGTCCAAGCCTTGGTCTCGCGAGTGACGCGCACGACGCAGCCGCCATGCGTGCTCTTCTTGGCACCGGTCTGCGACGAAAAGGCGATGGTAATGGAGTCCTTGTCGCTGCTTCTCTGCGTCGCCGTGACGATGATTCGTTGATTGTCTTCGGCTTTACCAGACGGAACCAACGGATGGGTGATGTTCAGGTTATGGATCGAGAACCTTGGTAGAGGTGCCCGGGGGTCTTCACGCTGCGATGTGTAGCGCGCTGCACTCAACGCGGCTTCCAGGAAGACGCTCGTGGGGCAGATGGTATGGCCGTCGACGATGTGGCCCGAGATGGTTGCGGCGAGGTTCGGCTCCGCGAGCCCAGAGGAAAAGGTCAGGACGGCATCCTTGTTCGAATATGCCTCACTCTCCAAGCTCTGCAGGGAGCTGTTGAGCAGGCTGCGGATCCCCTTCTCGTGAGTACGGTCAGACTCGTCAGATTTGCTTGCTGGGCCGGCAGATCCGCTGTAGTCGATGAACGGGACCCAGAAGTCCTTGAGCTCGAAGGCGTACGCGGGAAGGTCGACGAGTTTGGCGTCATGTGCGTTGTCCTGGTGAAAACGAACCCAGTCAACAGCACCCAGCTGGGTGTGTAGCGTCGACACCGCTTTGGAAAGGAATCTCCAGTCATTAGTGTCGGATTTCAACGAAGGGAGCAGGACATCTTGCGAGGTTCCCAGCGTCGACTTGACGAGAGGGAGGCAGACGGGATGCGGACCGCACTCGATCCAGTGGGTGTTGTCTTTTAGCACGCCAGATGAGCGAACAGCGTTCAGTGCGCCCACGAAATCCACGGGCTGGCGTGCCTGCTGCACCAGGTAGTCGGGACTAAAGACGCCTGTCTCAGTTACAAGCGCCCCCTTCAAAGTAGACGCGACAGGAATCCTGGGCTTGGCAAAGCGGATGTTCTTGATGCGGGCCGAGAACTCATCCAGCATGGGCTCGATCTGGCGACTGTGGAAGGCGTAAGGGGTGTCCAAGACAGTGGAGGTGACGCCGGCCATCTGGAGAGCAGCCTTCATGTTGTCGATGTCACCGGTGCGGCCACTGATGACGGTGGTGGATGGAGCGTTGATACAGGCAATCTCGCACGAGGACTGAGTATCATGCAATCTCGTCATCACCTCCTCTCTAGGTAGTCCCACGGCCAACATAGAATGTGTACCAACATCGGCGTGTTTCTGCAGGAGAGTGGCCCGGGTCCAGACGAGGTACAGAGTGTCATCCACTGAGAGCACCCCAGCCGCACAGAGGGCTGCGTATTCTCCGAGGCTATGGCCGATGACCAGACTTGGTTGGACCCCATACTCCTTCCAGAGGTCGACTAGGGCCAGCTCGACAGCCACCGTGGCTAGCTGGGTCTGCACCGTAGATAGCACAGCGTCTGTGGGCAACTCGCCGGTCACGATGCTCAGAAACTCGTCGAAACCGTAAGACTGACAGAGAAGGTGAGAGGAATCGAGGGACCGCCGAAAGCTTTTGGAGGTTTGGTACAACTGGGTGCCCATGGTCCGGCATTTGTGTCCCTGCCCGGTGAATGCGAAGGCGACATTTGGCTGCCCGGTGGCTTTGGAGTCCAGGACGTTGGGAGAATCGCTTTCCTCTGACAGAATCCCGACCAGGCTCGATATGGACTCAGCAACATACGACTTGCGATAGGGATAGTGAATGCGGCGTGCGGTGGTAGTGTAGGCCAGATCTTTCATGCTTGTCTGCGAATTCTGTCGTAGATAGTCCAGGAGCCTCGACTTGTTCGCAGTGAATGTCTTGCTGGTGTGACCAGAGACGGCAATGACGTGATGTGCTACATCCGCACTCCCTGAGAGTGAAGAAGTACTATACGGCTCCGAAGCCGAGTATTCTTCTAAGATCAAACTGACGTTTCCGCCCTAACAGATAATCAGTGTCAAGGCGAGAAGAAAAAGACCGATAAAAGCAACAGGGAACTGGAGTACTTACCGCAGCATCGAAGTTGTTGACCAAGACCTTTCGTTTCCCGTCCCTGGCTGGGGCTTTGAACTCGTGCAACTGCTCCGCGACCTTGATGCCCATGCGTTCGATGTTAGGGTAGCTGTGGTTGAGCTCAAACCGGCCCGAGGCAGGGAGGGGCTGACCGGGAATGGTCTGCTCTCTAAGCATCATGACGGACTTGATCAGCGACGAAATTCCAGCCGAGGCCTCGCCATGACCGATGTTGGCCTTGACGGCGCCTACGTAGAGCGGGTAGTTCGCCGGCCGATCTTGGCCGAAAATGGCGGCGACGCTGGACATTTCCGCCGTGTCACCGGCCTGGGTGGCGGTGCCGTGCATCTCTACGTAGCCGACCTCGTCAGGGGTAACGCCACTCTGATGGAGCAAGTCACGGTACAGACTCTGCTGCACCGACGTGCTGGGGTGGGTAATGGAAACAGCACCCGCAGAATAGTTGCGGACGGCCCCACGAATGACGCCTAGCACATGGTTGTTGTCGGCCAGGGCATCTGTAAGACGCTTTAGGACCACGACGCCGAGACCTTCACCGCGGCAATAGCCATCGGCCGAGTCCTGGAAGGTCTTGCAAGCTCCAGTCGAGGAGAGGAACGAGCCTTTGCTCAAGGCTGAGTAAAGCGCAGGGTTGGACAGAAGAGAGCCGCCCCCAGCCACAGCCATATCGCACTGGCGCGTTTTCAGGTTGGTCATGGCCAGAAGAACGGCGGACAGGCCCGAAGCGCAGGCCGAGTCGATGCTGTAAGACGGCCCGCCCCATCCGAAATGGTAGTTTAGCCGGCCGGGGACGAAGGAGCGCTGGAGGGCGGGGACGAAGTGCACATCGACGCCCTCGTTGATGTGGTTGTCACGGTAGTCGTCGGCGGCCTGGCCGAAAAAGGTCGCCACGCGCTCCGTCTGCGTCGAGGCCGTCCCGTCGGGGCGGTACCCGGCCATCTCGAGGGCCTCGTAGGTGCACATGAGCGACAGCCGCTGGAGCGGGTCCATCTGCAAGGCCTCGCGCGGCGACACCTTGAAGAAGCGGTTGTCGAAGAGGCCCGGGTTTTCCAAAAAGTTCCCGTAAGCGACGGTGGTGGAGTTCTTGCCCTTCCCGCTGGAGTCGAAGAAGTCATCTAGGTCGAACCGCGACTTGGGGACCTGTTTTGTTCCGTCAGCATCATTGTCGGCTTTCCCATCTACCGGAGGGGTTGTGGGATATTTGGGCACACTCTTACCTTGGTATGGAATTCTTTCTGCTCAACGAGTGTTTGCCAGAACTCGGCTATGTTCTCGCTGCCTGGAAGCCGGCTTGACATGCCAACAATAGCGATGTCATCGTGGCCAGCATTAGAGGGACTGTTGCGAGGGCCGTAGGAAGGGAAAGCAGAGGCCAGTAAAGGGACATGGCATAACTCGACAGACTTGCCGGCCTGTTGTAGAGTCTTTTGGATCATGGCGGTATGTCCGAGCGGGCCAATGGGGATCAGGCGGACCGACTTCTCGTCTTGGGTCCATTGAGAAAGAACACCCTGTACGGTCTCGTTGAGCCGCAGTGTTGCCTGTGCGGTATCCTCAAGGGCAGCTCGAAGTAGATCTCGAACAGAGGTCGCTGAATATGGACGGCAACTGCTTGTCGACAATAGCCGAGATGCAGAGGTGATGGGTGCGTCTGTGAAGCCGCTGGCGTCTAAAATAGCTTCAAAATCCAACGGGGGCAGATGGGGTGCATGTGCTGCTGCGCCAAATGGGAGGCGCAACTTGGGTGCGCTGCCGAGCCTATCAGAATATTCGAAAAGCTCTTGCAGCAACGAAGGCGGGCCGCTGATGGTAGCCCAGCCCTCAGACACCACACTGAGATATGACTGACGGTGTGTGGGTATATCCTACCGATGCCAGTTTGTCAGTTTACTGCGCGGAACTGTAGATTGTATAAGTAGTCAAGCCCTACCATTTCCGTATGAAATTGATTCATTATGGCCTCCATGTCGCGAATACGCACGTTGATGACGGAGAAGCCCCAATGGCCTGGGCCTCCCTCGATCGACTGGGACCTTTTTCCAATGTCCAGGCCGAAGTGGAATGCCAAGGAAACGACTTTCAAGCCGTAATCCAGCACATCACTCAAGCCGTTAGACATGGCGCAGACGGCGGCGGGAAAGCTGCCAGTGCAGAGTCCCATGATGATTGTGTTAGGGTTATCAAGTACCCTAGCATCCTGTTCGGCATACCTATAGTTTTTTGTGCACACATATTAATATTGTCCACCTCCCCGTGATGTTAAGATATACTAACAAGATGAGCTCCCCCATCTGGGCGATGGTCATGAGTACTGTAGCCACAAGGTCATCTGGATGGCCGAGGTCTCTGAACCTCTCGGCCAAATGCAAAAGATTGCTGAAGCGGAAGAACCGCTTCTGTTCGGTCAAGTCCAAGCGTTGGACATGACGTTTCAACAACTCGGTAACATCTGTGAGGAATCTGTCGAGCAAAGGTGAAGTCTTGGCCCGATCTAGGAGCGAACGCACGCTGCCCAGTGTTTCCACTGTCTGGTCCCCGAAGAGAACCAAGGCCGACGACATATTGTAGGAACACGCTGGAGTGATTTTCGAGGAGACGGGTGTGTCTCTGTGTTGAAAAGGCAAGGAAGGGAAGTCAGAGAGAACAACTTGGCTTTTACATGCTTCAACCAACGGTTAGTGGCTTAGAGTTGAGACTGCCATTCTGGTAAAAGGGGGTTATCAATCCAATTTGTCTACGTCGGGCTATTCTTTGTAATCGGACCAAAAGTTATGTATGCTATTTACAGCGATTAGGGATCACTAAAGCACCATTAGAAATCAGGAAGGTTACGTATGCACAAAGATACGGATTCGACCTATGGTCAGTAAGGCAGACCGACCACCACGATGAAGATGACCAGAAATCAGTTTTGGCCTATATTCGGTGCTGCCAAGCCTGATGTTCTAGCCTCCATTATCGTCACGTATATCTTACACGAGTAAGTAAGTACTATGTAACCGGTGGCTGCTGCAATGGCAATTGGGCCAGCCCAAGAAAAAGCCAACTATGTAACCCTCTCCCGTTGTTGTTACCAACAAAGAACCAGAAAGATGTGGGTTGATCGAAGAGGAGGAGCGGGATTCATGCCGAAAAGGATGAATATATTCCTACAGTTTTCATTTCCACGGTTTGGTTTCCACGGTTATCGTTTCCACGGTTTTGGTTTCAACGGTTCCCGTTCCTATTAGGGAGGTGCCCTAGTATTGGGCAAGAAAAGACAAACAAATACCGCAAATGAGGATGTTACGGACCCGGAGTTATGCACGTCAGCTTATGTGCGTTGAGCCTCTCCATGGGATTAGCGCTTATGGCGCTGGGTGATCATTACCGTATGTCTGCTTATCATGTCTAACAGCAGCAAGTCGGAAGGTAAAGAAGGTGAACAGGTGTTGGTGGTGTGTGCCAAGGCTTGCCGTCTCTCTTCAACAACCGGTTCGGGTCAAAGATTAGGCAGGTGGGTTCGCCACCACCAATCAAGCCCGTATCCTCCTGCATACCATTACTGATGCCCCGGCCGCCCAAGCCCCGGCCCGCCAGCCCGTCTGCCGCCAGCCTGTCAGACTCCCGCCCGGGACAAGGAGACGACTGTTGTTGTCCTGCGACAGCTGATACGGCCACACCTAATTATATAATCGGACGTTGACAGACCCTGTGGGACGAAGACACCCTTCAACACTTGTCAGGCAGGTTGTGTAGCAGTATTGATTGTCTGCAGCATGCTGATTGGCCAGGCCATCTACCCTAAGCCCTATCTGCAAGTCAACATATCCTTGCATGCAACAGGGGTATATGAGCTGCATGCCCGGACCGTCTAAGGTTAGACAGGAAGAAACGAGGTATGCGTCCAGATTTCGGCCACCAGTCCAGAATTCTGGCGATAGATCTACTAAAAATGTCATCTTCGTTGGGAAGGTGGGACAACACGCCCACGACGAGATAGACTTTCATTCATGGATATTTCATAGATACAAACTGAACCAAGGTAAAGATAATTACTCATCGGACCTTAGAGGTTCGTGGCTTATCGTTGTGCACTCCTCGGAGGCTTGGCGTACATGTCCCGGAGGAAAGGAAACGACCTATGGCGTGCCATGACTGCAAAGACAACAAATAACTGAATCCGAGTATGGCCCCTTGACTACAATGCCATCTATGAGCCATGCTTGTGGCTTCAACTTAAGTACCGGGCTTATCGTTGTGTTCGTCCCCCTCTAGTCCCATATAACCCCAGAGCCCCCTGATTTCCTTGTCAATATTCTTCCCTAGATTCTGCCAAACTCCAGAGCTGGATTCAACATGGCTGCTTTTCCGCATACCAGCGGCCATTCCAGCGACAGCGACATAGCCGTGATCGGCTTGTCGTGTCGCTTTCCTGGCGAGGCGGAGACCCCGAAAGGCCTATGGGAAATGTTGACCAATGGTCGCTGTAAGTCCTCCCACATGAACCAGAGTCAATACGACAGAAACTAAGACAAGAACATCCAGCGAGTGCAAGTAAAACCCCCTCTGATCGTTGGCAAAATAGTAGCCACCATCATGGCATCAGAGGACGAAAGAACACCAGCGTGACCGACCAGGGCCACTTTCTGTCCTCGGACATCTCCGCCTTTGACGCCGAGTTTTTCCACATCCCTCCCACCGAGGCCATGGCCATGGACCCCCAGCAACGGATTATGCTGGAGGTAGCCTACGAGACCTTTGAGAACGCGGGCCTCCCCGTGGACACCCTCGCCGGCACTCAGACAGCCTGCTACGTCGGCGCCTTCACCAGCGACTGGCGCGAGATGCAGCTCCGCGACATGGACAGCGCGCCGACGTGGGGAATCACCGGCGCCGGCATCGAGCTGCTGGCGAACCGCACCTCGTGGTTCTACGACCTCCGGGGCCCCAGCGTCACGGTCGAGACGGCGTGCTCGGCCAGCATGGTGGGCCTGCACCTGGCCTGCCAGAGCCTGCGGTGCGGGGAAGCCACCATGGCCCTGGTGGGGGGCGCCAACCTCTTCCTGAGCCCCGAGGTCTTTGCCATCCTCTCCAACCAGAACTTCCTCTCGCCCGACGGGCTGTGCAAGAGTTTCGACGCCAGTGGCAACGGCTACAGCCGTGGCGAGGGTGTTGCCGCTATTCTCCTGAAGCCTGTCCGAGACGCCATCCGTGACGGCGACACGATCCGATGCGTCATCCGTGGCTCTGGGTCCAACCAGGACGGCAAGACGCCTACCATGACCGTATGTTGACTCCTACCCTCATCCTGATAGAGGTCATTCTCGATACTGGGATTGGCTGCTGATCGCCGAATCCCAAACAGATGCCCAATGGATCGGCTCAAGCAGATCTCATTCGCGCCACATATCAAATGGCAGGGTTGGAGCCACGTTATACTCATTATTGCGAAGCTCATGTAAGTAAGCATCTGACCAAGTCAGGGGTGCCCTGTAACTACTTACTTAGTATAAGTGGTCCGTGTTGACTAATACGATGGTTCGGGCCAGGGCACTGGAACTGCTGCCGGAGATCCGGCCGAACTATCCGGGCTAGCGCAGACCCTATGCAAGGATAGGAATCCAGGTACACCCCTTTATGTCGGTTCGGTGAAAACCAATGTGAGTCGATCCTGGCAGACAATCCGGGGCGAATAAGTAAGCAGCTAACCACCACATAGATTGGCCACTTGGAGAGCGTAGCTGGACTCGCCGGCGTCATTAAAGCCATACTGACTCTCGAGTCTGGTATCATCCCTCCTAGTCTACACTTCAGAAACCCCAATCCCAAAATTCTCTTCAAAGAGTGGAAAATTACCGTGCCCACCAAAGCAACCCCCTGGCCATATACAGGGCCCAGACGAGCCAGTGTCAACTCTTTCGGATACGGCGGTGCCAACGCCCATGTAATACTCGAAGATGCATATCACTACCTAGCAGACAAGGGGCTCCAGGGACAACATCGGACATCGTTATCGAGCGGTATACATAATAACATAAACCTGGCGGTTAAGATCAACGGAGCCGCCAAAACCATGAGTAACGGCCTTGCATCGTCAAAGAACGGCCATGGTGGAATGAATGGCACGGTGGTGCGCTCGAAAGACCACCGTTTTCTCTTCCCACTGAGCACCAACGACGAAGAAGGCCTCGCCCGCCTGAGCACCTCTCTGGCGCAACGTTTAGAGGACGAATCGAACGACACTGTGCTTCTAGATCTCGCCCACACGCTGGGCCAGCATCGCTCCCGCTTCCCCTGGAAGTCGGTCTACTCGGCCTCGACCGTATCTGAGCTGCGGGGAGCCCTGGCCGACCGGGGCAACGCCGGGCTGGCGTCGCGGGTGTCGACCAAGGCCCCGGACTTCGGCTTCGTCTTCACGGGCCAGGGCGCGCAGTGGGCGCGCATGGGCGTCGAGCTCATGCACTTCGAGGTCTACCGCCGGAGCGTCGAGGCGGCGGACCGGTTCCTCCGCACCCGGCTGGCGTGCGCCTGGTCCGCCGCGCAGGAGCTGGCCCGCGGCGACGAGGACAGCAAGGTCAACCTGCCCCTCTACAGCCAGCCGCTGTGCACCGTCGTCCAGGTCGCGCTCGTCGACCTGCTCGCGTCGTGGAACATCGCGCCCGTCGCAGTGGTGGGCCACTCGAGCGGCGAGATCGCCGCCGCGTACTGCCTCGGCGCCCTGAGCAGGGAGGACGCCTGGGCCGCGGCGTACTACCGCGGATACCTCTGCTCCCAGCAGAACAGCATGGTCAAGGGTTCCATGATGGCCGTCGGCGCGTCTCGGGACCAGGCGGAGGAGTTCGTGGGCAGGGCGACGAAAGGCAACTGCGTCGTCGCCTGCGTCAACTCGCCCACCAGCGTGACCGTCTCGGGAGACGCCCCCGCCGTCGACGAGGTGCGGGAGATGCTGCAGAAGGAAGGCCTCTTCGCCAGACCCCTCAAGGTCCAGGCCGCGTACCACTCGCACCACATGGCACCCCTGGCGGGCGCCTATCTCGAGGCGCTGCAGGGGATGGAGACGCTGCCGGGCCATTCCGGGCGTCAGATGTTCTCGAGCGTCATCGGCGAGCTGATCGAACCGGAGGAGCTCGGCGCGATGAACTGGGTGAGAAACCTCATCTCCCCGGTTTTGTTCTCGGACGCCGTCGCCGCCATCAAGGAAGCCGGACTCGTGGACACCTTTATCGAGATCGGACCACATCCTGCTCTCCGCGGGCCCGTACGCCAGATAATGGGAGAGGGGACGGATTATCTGGCCACCCTCACGCGAGGCACAGATGCGATGGAAGCCTTATTGGACCTTGCCGGGCAAGCTTTTATCCGCGGAGTAGCCGTCAATTTTGATAGGATCAACGGTCCTGGCAAAATGTTGACCGACCTGCCTTCGTATCCTTGGAATCACACAAAGACGTTCTGGAGCGAATCACGCATTGGGAAAGCCAATAGGCTTCGTCAGGCTCCCCGAGGAAGTCTGCTCGGGGCTCCGTATGCTCCCATGACTCACGATGGCCGTCTCTGGCGAGGCTTCATCCGAACCACGGAAGAGCCCTGGGTTCTTGATCACCAGATCCAGTCTTCCGTGTTGTACCCCGCCGCGGGCTTCATCGCCATGGCCATCGAGGCAGCGCGGCAGGTGGCAGCCGAAGAAGCGCAGCAAGAAAGAGCAGTCAGCTCATACATTCTACGAGATGTGCACATCGACAGCGCCTTGGTTCTGGCTGAGGCTGTCGACGTAGAGTGCATCATCGAGCTGCGCCCCGCTGATTCCGACCGCGTCTGGCAGAAGTTCTCCATCTCGAGCAGCCAAGAAGGCGCTGGCCTCCAAGAGCACTGCTCCGGCCTCCTCATGGTCGAGTACGAGCCTGTGCTAGGATCAGGTGCTTCGAAGGAGAAGCTGCTCGACGACGAAGCCCGCGTCGACGCTTACCAGAAAGCCGCCAGCCACGCCGCGAAGTCCATAGACAAGGACACGTTCTATAGCAACCTCGCCTCCATCGGCATGACTTACGGCCCCGCCTTCCGCAACATCCACGCCGTCCGCGTCGGCGCCTGGACGAGCTGCTGCACCCTCACCATCCCCGGCGACGACGTGGTGCGGTCCCCCCACGTGTCGGCCTTCGAGCGGCCCCACGTCATCCACCCCACGGTCCTCGACGCGATGCTCCACGCCGCCTTCGCGGCGTCCATGGGCGCCGACGTCAACGAGCCGGCCGTGCCCAGCAGCATCCGCGAGCTCGTGGTCGCCGCCGACATGCCCTACCGGGGCGGCGAGGTGCTGCAGGGGCACGCCGCGACCAGGCGCCACGGCTACAGCGCCTTCACGTCCGACCTGGACTTTCTCGACGCCTCGGGCTCCCAGCCGCTCGTCCGGCTCTGCGGGCTGCGGTGCGTCAAGGTGGCGTCGCTGCCCGCCTCCGGAGGGGGCGCCGCCGAAGGCATGGAGAAGTCCATATGCAGCCAGCTGGTCTGGACTCCGGTAATGTCGCTGGCGGCGCCGGGGATTCTGCAGAAGCTGCCGAATGCGATTCGTCCTGTCGGCAGTGTTGGTGCGGCGGCGGGCGCAGGGACGCGAGACAGGGAAGCAGTGGTGTCTGAAAGGATCATCTCCAACAGCATCCGCAAAGCCCTGGAGCAGGTGAGTAAATCGGACATCGTCTCGAGTGATTTGAATGCATTCTACGCGTGGCTCTCGAAAGAGACGCAGCAAGGCCCTGGTCACGATGACGCACAGGACAAGAGCGACAAGTGGAACGGTGACGTCCTGGTGTCAGAAATCAGCGCCGAGGAACTTGAGACAAGGCTCCCTACCTCTCCCGACATCCTAGACGCCCTTGTGTCGTGTATAGAGTGTACGCTGCGCGGGGAGCCGCAGCTGCTGGACCCAGAGGGAGCTCTTCCGACTTTGAGCACTGCAGACCAGACGGTCAACAGTATCGTACAGGTTCGTACAAGATGCCACCACCACAAGTCCTTTGACGACGCTAATATGAGTCTTTCCCCTTCCTTTCAGTTGATGGAGAGTTTCGCCTTATGGAAGCCCGGATCCTCCGTGCTTCTGTTGGATTTACAGATCAACGACATCGCTGAGAGGCTGGTCGAGGCTCTCGTCGGCGAGGATTCGTCACGATGGGCTTCCCTTCAACTTACGTTCGCTTGCCATGACTCCGACATTCTCGAGAAAGTATGCAAAGATTTACCAGTGGCGAATACTGCACTTTTAGAGATCGAGAAGGGCCTGTCGCTACAGTCCCTCGAGCCCGCCTCGTTTGATGCAGTCATTGTCCCGGGCGGGCTCTCGCAGTCATGCGACGACATTAGTGCCGCACTCACGGTACTGAAGCAGTTGCTCACGCCTTCAGGGAGTTTATACACCGCGGAGTTGACCGATCCGAGTATCAAAAGCCTCCCTTCTTGGCTGGCAAGTCCGATGCTATCAAGGTAATTCACCTAGTACACCCTTGATCTAAATCGTCTATACTAACAACCCCAGAAACACGAATGCGCCGTCGCCGTTTGATCCATCGGCCACCGGTAAATGGAGCGCAGCACTTCAAAAGAATGGCTTCAGTGTCGACTTCATCCACCCGGGGCCACTGGAATGCAAGAACCCCTCTACAATAGAGACGACCTTGTTTGGAGCGTCGCTATTGCCAGATAGTGCACAACATACTCCTGAAACAATCATCATTCTAGAGCCTGTCGAACCTTCGGAAAAGGTTCAAGCACTGGTCCAAAAGCTCACCGATGTTCTCCAGAGCCTGTCGGTCGTCGTAAAAGTCGAGGCTTGGGCTGCCGAACATATTCCCACGACCGGCGGACAATATATCTCGCTACTCGAGCTTGAAAGCTTCTTCCTGGCAAACCTTTCCGGGCCTGATCTGTCCAATCTACAAAAGCTCGTACTAAACGCCTCGAGCATGCTCTGGGTGACGGGCAGCGATCGACCGGAACACGAATTGGTGACAGGCCTGGCCCGTACCATCAAGAACGAGATTGCCAGTGTCGCGTTTCGTATACTTCATATGAACACGGCCGCGTCTGAAGACGAAGCGATAGCCCCGTCGGTAATTGCCAACTTGGTGCTGGCAAGCCCTGATGACGATGAATTCTTGCTCCGACACGGCACGCTGCACACCAACCGCGTTATCGAAGACAAGACGGTGAATAAGCAGGTCAGGGAGATGCTTGCGTCCAAGACTGCCGATACGATGGCTCTAGCCGACGCCCCCGTTCCCCTGAAACTAGCGATTGGTACGCCGGGTCTGTTGGACTCGCTGTGTTTCCAGGCAGACGATAGTGTCGCATCGCCCCTAGGCGACGATGAAATCGAAATCGACGTGAAGGCGACAGGTCTCAAGTAAGTTTCCCACCTCACCCACGAGACAGAGAAAAGAGGATGTGCCTTGTAACCTAACAATAACAACAACAGCTTCCGAGACATCATGGTCTGCATGGGCCAGATCCCGGATGACAAGCTAGGCTTCGAAGCCAGCGGTCTCGTCCGCCGAGTGGGGTCCGCGGTCACCAAGTTCCAGCCCGGCGAGGCCGTCTGCGTCCTCGGCCACGGCGCGCACCGCAGCGTGTTCCGCAGCAAGGCCGTCTTCTGCCAGCACATGCCGGCGGGCATGTCGTTCGCCGAGGCGGCGGGGCTGCCGCTGGTGCACGCGACGGCGTACCACGCCCTGGTCAACGTGGCGCGGCTGCGGCGGGGCCAGTCGGTGCTGATCCACGCGGCGGCGGGCGGGGTCGGGCAGGCAGCGGTGCAGCTGGCGCGGCACCTGGGGCTCGAGGTGTACGCGACCGTGGGCTCGCCCGCCAAGCAGGCCCTCGTGCGCGACCTCTACGGCGTGCCCGCGGCCCGCGTCTTCCACTCGCGCGACACCAGCTTCGCGCGCGGCGTCCTGCGCGCCACCGCCGGCCGCGGCGTCGACTGCGTCCTCAACTCCCTCTCGGGCGAGGCCCTGCGCGCCTCGTGGACCTGCGTCGCCCCCTTCGGCAGCTTCGTCGAGATCGGCATCAAGGACATCCTCGCCAACAGCGCCCTGGAGATGCGCCCGTTCCTGCAGGACGCGAGCTTCGCCTTCCTCAACCTCGAGCACGTCCAGCGCAGCCGGCCCGAGCTCATGGGCGAGATCCTGGAGCAGACCTTCTCGCTGCTGCGCCAGGGTGTCACCAAGGGGGTCTCGCCCCAGAACACGTACCCGGTCTCGCGCGTCGAGGAGGCGTTCCGTCTGATGCAGTCGGGCAAGCATCAGGGCAAGATAAGCATCTCCTACGGGGCCGAGGATAGGATCCCCGTCGAGCTCAACCCCGGAGCTGCCATAGAACTGTCCCGGGGAACCTATGTCCTGGTCGGAGGGCTTGGAGGCCTGGGAAGAAGTCTGGCGAGGCTCCTCGTCGACTGCGGGGCCCGGAGCATCTCTTTCATTTCTCGATCGGGCTCTTTGAGTGAACCTGCTCCTGTTGCAAGCATGGTGAAGGATTTGGAAGCTCGGTCGGTCAACGTGACGCACTATAAGTGCGACATTTCGGACAAAACTGCGCTTCGTTCTACCGTGGAAAGATGTGGGAGTGAGAACCCACCCATCTCTGGAGTCATACAGTGTGCCATGGTTCTGCGAGATGGCTTCTTCGCCAACATGAGCCATGGAGAATGGGTTCAATCACTGGCCCCGAAGATGGAAGGCACACGCAATCTGGCCAGTGTCGTGCCCGCGGACCTCGACTTCTTCATCCTCTTGAGTTCCTTCTCCGGAATCTTTGGCAACATGGGCCAGAGCAACTACGCTGCCGGGTGTACTTTCCAGGACGCCGTCGCGCATTCGATGCGGTCCCTTGGTCAGAAGGCGGTGTCGATCGATCTCGGCATCATGCGAGACGTGGGCGTCCTCGCCGAGCAGGGGGCCAAGGGCCACCACCTCCGCGACTGGGAGGAGCCCTTCGGCATCCCCGAGCACGTCTTCCACGCGCTCATCAAGACCGTCATCCGCGGCACCGCGCACAAGGACGGGCCCGCGGTCCCGGCCCAGATCGTCACGGGCCTCGCGACCGGCGGCGGCGCGGCCCAGGCGCAGATCGCGGAGCCGTTCTACTTCGGCACCCGCAAGTTCGCGCCGCTGCGCCTGGCGGGCCTCAGCACCGCCGCGGCGGGCCCCGAGAGCAAGGCCTCGATCGGCGACGAGCTGGCCCGGGCCGAGACCTTCGCCGCGGCCGCCAAGATCATCGAGGCCGCCGTCGTGGCCAAGGTGGCGGCTATCGTGAGCACGGCGGCAAGCAACATCGACACGCAGAAGCCGCTGCACGACTACGGGGTGGATTCGCTCGTCGCCTTGGAGGTGTCGAATTGGACCTTGAAGGAGATCCAGGCCAACGTTTCGACTTTTGACCTGTTGAAGTCCACGCCCATCGCGAGTCTGTGTAAGGAACTGACTAAGAAGAGTCAGCTAGTATCACAAGAATCCAGGGACTAGTTAGGTGTAATGGTTATAAACTAGACTTTTCCTTTTTTCGCCTTTATTTATTTCATTTTTTCATTTTCATTTTTCATTTTTTCATTTTTCTGTTTTCTATTTTCTATTTTCCGTTTTCCGTTTTTTTTCTCCCTTTTCCTGTTTACTTTCCCCTCGAAGATATATGTATTTATAAAGCCTTTGAATTAATAGCACTATACTTTATTTGTGATACCATTATAATATACACACAGTTATAATTATGATAAAAGCTAAAAGATAGTGGCTACCCAGGACTTTCTGCTTCGTGGAGACGATCTGGGCGAGGATAGTGAGTCGCGGTGCCCGGAACACTCGATAGCGGCGCCTCAGCTTACCGGAACGCATCGTACTTGTGTTGTGCTTGACGTCGGATATAAGTTGAGACCCATAAATCTCGACCTCCGTCACGACGACCGCCGCCACCTCAACTAGACTTATTCAGGTAAGCTTTCGGAGACGCCGCCTTAGCATACGACAAGAAGGGAGTCCAGGAAATCATTGGCTGGATGGCGTGCCTAGCGTGTAGTCTCACTTCCAAGCCGGAAGGCTAACTACATTCGAATAGTGCCTCATCATTAATCACCTTATACAACCCCATTGGCGGCCAAACTCGGCTTACCCTTGGATTACTTACGTAGTCAAACGAGGCTCCCTAGCGAGGATGACGAGCTGATGCTGGCTACGAAAGCGAGCCCGGCTTTCTTGTGTGGACCGCGTAACCCCTAACCGGCATGTCCATTACGGGCAGTTCAGTTATGCCAAGGGTGCCGAGGTAATCTGAGTCTTGGTCATGTCCCGGCTATTGTAATTCAAGGTAAACAGAAGACAGACCTCGGGTACTCAGTGGGCTGAAGGTTGCAACGGGCGGGCAGGCTATAGCTGATAATTACGTCGGGACATGACTCTACACGCCATCAGAACCCTTAGGCTCTGGAGATTGAAGGAAAGAGAAGCCGACAGTAGAATTCCGTTTTCCATTACGTCAACGAGCATCATCCACATTGGAAGCTCCCCTCACTGGGAGCGCCTGGGCAAGCATGGGGGCTGAAATCTCATCTGACTCAGCCTGGTATCGAGGCCAATCAAAACCCTCAATCTCATGGATTGGCAGTTGAGAAATAAGACGGCAAGGATCTCAAAATATAGGGGTCAGCACTAAGCTCGCACCTTTACTCCCAATTGGGCTACTCTGCGCCCTGTAGGCGTACATCTGGTTGCCTCTTCCAGGGGATAGTAAAGATAGAAGCCTTATTATAAAAGCAAGTGCTTTCTCGCATGCCATATTTTGCAACCCTCGTCGTTTCACAGGCCAAAGAAAAAGGAAACGCTACAGCACCCAACACCCCCTTTGACCTAAATTCGCAGCCCGTCCCATCCCGCAAAACGGGAAAATGAGAAGCGTTTTGATCGTTGTAACTGCTTTTGCAGGCTTGTGCACGGCTCATCCCGAGCTTTCAAGAGGCTGGAGGCCCTCAGGCCCAGGAGATGGTTAGTAGCGATCCCCCCATGCCTCGCTTGCCTGATGAACGGGGGCACTTACATGTTGGATCCAGCGCGGGGACCTTGCCCCTTGCTGAACGCATTGGCGAACCACGGGTACTTACCGCACGACGGACGGGATATTGAGAGAGATACGGCCCTTGACGCGCTGGAAGATGCCGTCAATCTCGACCGTCAACTGTCCGACTTCTTTTTCCAGACGGCCCTGAGCACCGTGCCGGTCGCCAATGCGACCCGTTTCTCGCTACACCATCTCCTCCAGCACAACGCGATTGAGCACGATGCCAGCCTCAGGTAAGTATGCCTGCATCTGCCGTGATTTGGCACACTACAGCATAGCAAAAGCCCTCACTGACCCTCGGTCCACAGCCGTCCCGACGCCTTCTTCAGCTCGCACCAGGACGTCTTCGACGCCACCGTCTTCGCCGAGACGCGGTCCTACTGGCCGGACCCCGTCATCAACGTGCGGCAAGCGGCGGCAGCGCGGCTGGCGCGCTTGCAGACTTCCAACCGGACGAACCCGGCCTTCGAGCTAAACAAGATCGGGGGCCCCGCCGGCGTGGCCGAGACGGCCGTCTACATCATCACGTTCGGGGACGTCGGCGCGGGGACGGTGCGCCGGGAGTTTGTGGAGTACTTCTTTGGTAAGGCAACGTTCTCCGTCTGCTGCATTCATCCGGGGCTTCTTATGAGTCCATCCCCCTCCCCTCTTGGTTTACCAGACAAGACCATTGTCATGTTAGAGGCTGACAAAGATGCAAAAGAAAACGAGCGTTTGCCCTTCGAGCTTGGCTGGGAGAAGTCCAAGTTCCCTCTCACCCAGCAGGATCTTCAAGATATGTCGAATCGGGTGCTTGCCGAGGCGTCAGATGCTCTACTTGACGGAGAGTTCAAGATGGGTGCCAGTACGGCATCACAGAGTCCCCTTGTTGCAGTAGAGCTGTAGAATTTTGGGGTGAATCAAACAGACAGGTTTGACACGGGTTACACGGCACCGATGGATGAAAGACAAGTTTTGGGACTGGCTGTTTGTATAGATGCTGGAGCTGGATCTTCAGACCTAAGCAACCACTTGGATATCACCTAGCAGAGAGCATGGATACAAATGCGTAGTGATTAATTGCACTTGGAATATATATGCCCTGGTATATTTGGACCGCGATCAACGCTCTTCCGACTTATCTTCGGCTTTGACGCGCATACCATTCTGCTTGGCACTGTGGCTAGATAACAGATATCCGGGTGGGAGCCGGATTCCCGCAGGTGTGCTATTTAGGGCAATACGAACCGTCCCGCTTCCAGCACCCCGGGCCGACGACAGGCTGTTCTGATTGGGCCAACACACACGAACTGCGGGTACACATGCCACACAGCCACCATGTACAGTCGACCAACTGCATATAGAGGTGCATATATTGGAGCATGAATGTTATAGCTTCATACAGCTGAGCAGTTGGCCGCCCCGCAGCGTGACCAACAGATAACCCATCCCCGCTCCCATTGTGGTTGGGGACCGGGGCTTTGTAACATGTTATATGCCTGCTGGTTCTCGTAGGGTTGGGCATCGATTGTTTGGGAAGTACATATGATGGGTAGCATCGGATCCATGTAACCTAACTCACTTCCTTGCCTCTCGCAGTTCATTTCTGGTAATTGAGCTATGAAACTGTCCTAGAAATGGAACACCATAATGTACCACTCCAAGACTGGTCTCCGCTAGCAACTGGTTATGCATCGTCACCACCCACACAGCAATACTATGCATATCCGCCGTTCGCATATCCCCCAGCTGCCTTGCCCGCTTCAGGCCCTGGGCATGATGAGGAAAGAGCGCATGGCCGAAAAAAAGGCCACAAGAGAGCTTCCTCCTCCATGTCGTCCATCTTTTCCTTCGACTACCTCACAAGCAAAGATGGGCCCAAGACTGAGTCCAGGGGCCTACTCTCCGAGGAATACAAGGAGGGTAGACGCCGATACAACTGGAAAGCCGAGATCCTGCTAGGCCTCGTTGCTATGGCGTCTGCATTGGCGATTATCGTACTCTTGGTCTACGCCAACCGACGGCCGCTCGATTCTTTCAAGCTCCCGCTGGGTTTAGTGATAGCCGTTCTCGGCGCAACAACACGGGGGACGCTCGCATTCGCCATCGGCGCGTGCCTTGCCCAGGAAAAATGGAACTGGCTTAGGCGGCGGCCAGACAGTCTCATGTCATTCAAGAAATTCGACGAAGCCAGTCGTGGGCCTATGGGCAGTGTACAGCTGGTGTACTGGCTAAACTTGAGGTGAGCACGCCGCTCCCTTCCCCGAGTCTGTGGCAAGAGCTAAAGAGCCATCTAGACACTGGGCTACACTGGGTGCTCTCGTAACCATCCTACTTCTCGGCTTCGACCCTCTTCTGCAGGGGGCCATCTCCTATGAAGGCCAGTTGGTAGACTCGCACGACCTGTTGCCACCAACAATTTCCTACTGTGACCGCCTCGATGCAGGCTCGTACGCACCTAATCCAAGTGCTAGCACTCATGGCATATCTTCGCATGATAATAAGACACATGTCGCATTAGAAGACTTCTCCAGTATTCCAGACTTGAGTATGGCGGCAGCTATCTACAATGGGTTTACCACTGCTCCCTCGGTTGCCGATTTTCACTGCGCGAGTGGGAACTGCACATGGCCTCCATTTCTGAGCCTCGGCGTGTGCAGCGCCTGCAGTGACGTCTCCGGTGGCTTGACCATAGAGACGGCAATGGCAAAGTCGGGTAGCATATCAAAAACAAGCCAGATGTTGCAGGATATGTACACCAGTTACTCCCTCCCTTACGTCAGCCTCAGCAATGCAGACAGCTTGCGCTCTAATACGCTTTCGGCATACATGGTTGTGGGCGCCACAACCAACCCCGGCGATACGATCTCATACCGGGATAACGACAGGCTCATTGCTGCGCTAGGCGTCATAAAGGCCGCGGATACCTATGAAAAGAACCAAACCATCTGGGGGAAGACTGGAGTGACCGCAACCGAATGCGCCTTGTTCTTCTGCATCAAGCGCTTTGATGCGCTCGTCACGAAGGGCAGCCTCGAGGAGAACGAGACACAAATCGGAACTCAAAGAGTCCAAGATTCCTTCGGACCCGTCGATCCATCTGAAAGTGACAGATTCGAGGTTTTGCGAGAGCATATGGGTGCAAGCCTGTATAACGACGATGGCGACATAGTTCGCCAAGATCTGCAACTTGAACCGTCTGACAACACCCAACTAAATGCGACTGATCTCGCCATTCCGGCGGCATTCAACATCAGCCAGAACGCTGTCGGCAGCATGATCTACTTCATCCGCAACGAACTATTCTCAAGCGAGAGCGAAATGCTCATCTGGCCACCCTACGAAGTGGACCAAGGCTTCTTCCAGTCCTCGGCGGCACAAACCCTGTACAAGAGCGGCGACCTCTCCGCGACCATGAAGAAGCTCGCCACAGGCCTGACGAACTGGGCCCGCGACGCCTCCTCCGAAACCAACACGACGACGACGACGGCGCAGCGGCTGGGCACGCCGCAGACCTGGACGCCGCACGTGCGGGTGCGGTGGGGCTACGTGGCGGCGCCCCTGGCGACGCTGGCGGGCGGGCTCGCGTTCGTGGCGCTCGCGGTGCGCGAGACGCGGCGGCTGGGGCTGGCGCCGTGGAAGGCCGACGTCATCGCCACGCTGGCCCACGCGCTCGACGCCGAGGCCCGCGCCCAGCTGCGCTTCGCCGCCCGCCGCGGCCACGTCCGCCGCACCTCGCGCGAGCTCGTCCTCGCCTTCGCCGAGACCGGCCACGGGCTCGAGCTCAAGGCGCGGCAGGAGCAGTAGGGTGGGCCGTTGCGGCGGTGATTTTGTTGGGTTTTGTTGGGGGGGGAGCGCGGCGCTTACGTGAGGTTTTCCGGGAAAGGGGGGGTTTCTCGCAGTGTGTTTCGAACTGGTTCTGGGTAGGCTTTGGGGGAGTCGGGTTGATGAATTGATGCTATTAGATCCTATATGCCAACGTGAATGGTAAGCTGCGACCTAGCACGTAGATATATCGTTCATAATGTGAGCTACACATGAATACAGACCATGGAGTCGCAGTGTGTTGATTGAAATGTGCGTCAGGGCATGCAATTGGTCGACAGTGATGCTCGGGGTCTCCTATCTCATAGGTGCCCGCACTCCTGCGGGCAGCCTGTGACAGAAGCACGCAGAAGGGCTTGGAAGAGGAGGTCATTTGTAATAAGAGAGGCTAACTTGACGGTGTGAATTCCATTTACTTTATATCCTAAGTATCCCATGCCCTTTGAGAGGATTTGGATACTGGAGTCTATCGCATAATAGAAACAAGACACGATAACAACTACCTGTGGCAGTCCTACAAGAGAAAAATGCAGATGGCAGAGAATATCCCAACGATGCCAATGGCCATGCAAACGACTACCGCAGCCATAAATACGCCTTTATACCAGAAGCTCCATCTCCTTCAATGCATGTCGAAGTATACAGCCCCTAGAGAAACGAACAGCAAGAGGCATCAGCAAGACCTCGGCCCACGAGAGTTGCGGCGGTCCTTTACCACTCAGATATCATACCTGTGCGACGGAGTCAAAGGTGGAAGCACCGTTACAGCATCAATCTTGCAGAAAGAAAATGAAGGAAACATCCTTTGGGTCGCCTCCAACGAGGGGGTGAAGCCCCAAGCTCGTCATTTTGTGCAATGGATCACGATAATTGTGTTGAAGAGTGTCACAAAGGAGTCCCGAGAGGCTGTTGAGAAGGAAATTCTAACCAAAGCTGTTGCACTCGCATCGGAACGCCTTGAATTCTACCGGGGCCGAATGCTTCATTTCGCGGATGAGTGCCTCCATCACATGAAGAACGGGAATAGGCCAAGTGCTCACAGTAAGCCTATCGCACTCGGTTTTGGTTGATCTTTCTGGGCTAAGACTAATAATCCTCCTTGAATAACGATTAAGCCCCTGAGTTATTAGCCTGGATCCAGCGTCTGAAAAGACTTGACTGGCATGACAGGCTCTCTATGGCATGCTACGCGGCCAGAGGCGAACAAGGTCAACAGAGCTTAATCGCCGCACAAGAAGCGACCCCGAACGACTGCTTCTCAGACCTAGCTCACTATATCGGCCGACTCGGGGCACACGTGTTCGCTGTCAAGACCATCGTCTACGCCGCCTTGACGCTGCCCTCGGTCAAGGCTATCGTGGATGTCAGGTACGAGAACTGCCCGGACATACAAACAATCAAGGTGGATCTGGGGCGGACCGTCCCATACGAGATGGTGAAAAACATACTAGACTCGCAGAACTTGCACCCTTCCGACAAGGTACAAATGCTGCAAGAATTCGTCCGGATCGACCTGGAGCAGAACCTCACGGCTCGCTTCCGCTCCACAGCTGCCAAGACAACGTCCATCAAGGCAATCGTGCATGCGGAATTACAGCTCTGCGATCTAGCGAGTCGCAAGCGTATGCAGTTCGTGGACGACGACCCCTACGTGGGCTGCAGCAAGCCGGCGTGCTATTTCTGCAAGAGATACCTCATGAGCCACCCCAGAGGTTTCGTCGAGCCCCCAAGTCACTACAAAGTGCTCCTTGGCGTTCGCGCCCCGGCTGCCGACCCCAGACTCGATGTCAACGGAAAAGGCGCAGCACTCCTACAGAAAGCGCAGGCGAACATGGAGTGGAAGGTGGGACAGGACATACTGCAGGCCCTGAACCCTGTGAACAATTCTATCTCGTTTCAGCACTGTTCAACGGATGGCGTCGACCGAGCACCCAGTATAATCACTACCCAGCTTGGCGAGTAAGGATTGAGTTGATGGCTTAGTTGAGTATCTGGAACTGTGCTGCAGAGCACAACAGTCACCGGAGAACTATCACCTATTACTAACGCTCTTGAAAGCCATCAAGCATAAGGAGAAATCGGAAAGTCTGCACATATCACGGCACATCATGTCATTCAAAGAAATTGTAATATGCGTTGCATCCATTTCAGTTCTGTAAAATCGTCAAAGGGGTGCCACGAGAATAAGTGACGCCTCAGAGATGGAAAGATGTCTCAATCGACATCTATCTTGTGATAGCATCATCTTGGATGAGAGAAAGAAACGCACGCGAATTGTCGACCGTGTGCCACGATCCATATCCCGTAGGAAAAGAGATGAAGCACCGGCTTCAGACACCATCTCTCACCATCTCAATTACATGGGGGGTGGGCCACCGGGGCCGCCGGGGGGACCGCCGGGACCGCCGGGCTGGTTAGGGCTGGCCACACCGCCGGACTCGTAGTAGGTGGCGGCGACGTTGACGTCCTTGGTGTAGGCGGTGTCGATGCCGAAGCTGAGCCAGGCGAGGACGCCGTCGGCGACGGTCTCGCCGAGGAGGACGTACTGCATGAGGGGGTCGCTGGTGGCGAGGCCCTGGGCGAGCAGCGCGTCCTGGGCGTTCGTGGTCCAGGGCTGCGTGTTGGAGGCGTAGGGCTCGACCGTCTCGACGCTCTCCGTGAGGGCCTGGTCGAAGTACAGCTGGCCCAGGTGGCTGACGACGCGGTCGTCGATGGTCTGGTTGGCCCGCGCCGTCGCCGACGGGTGCACCGCCAGGTGCACGTGGTGCGTGCGCCCCGAGTAGTGGCCCGGGAACAGCGAGGCGAACTGCACGGCGCCGTCGGCGTCGGTCTGCTGGAAGCCCCGCAGGAACGTGTTGTTGACGTTCTCGGGGGCCGGCTGGAAGCCGCCGCCGCTGGTGACGCCCGAGTAGACACCGGTAGAGTTGCAAGCTGTAGGGAGAAGGAATGTCAGCAATCAAAATCGAACGGACCAAGTCTGTATTTGGGGAAGAAAGAAAGAGAGAGGAGAATAAAACTTACACCAGATTTCGACCCAAACGTCGGTAACAGGCTCGCAGGTCTCGACGTCCAGAACGTCAATGTCCATGTAGAGGGGAATGCCGGCGCCCTCCTCGGTGATATCCTTGCGAATGAACTCGCCAGCGACGTCTGCAGAACTCATAGTTAGCTCGTGAACACGACCGGCGCGCACAGCACTGCCGAGAGAACGACGACGTACAGTAGGGGCCCTCGGTGACCTCGGGGCTGAGGACGCACGAGGCGTTGACGGCGAAGACTTCGGCGAGCGGGGTGTCCTGGTCGAAGTCGGCGGTGGACAGGTGGGTCTTGTTGATGTCGCTGGGGGCGCGCTGGACGATGCCGCGCTTGGCCTGGGCGGCGGCGAAGGCCTGGCGGCGCTGGATGCCGCGCTGCTCGTGGCCGCGCGCCCGCAGCTGGGCCGCGCAGTGGCTCAGGTCGGTGCGCTTGGCGTTGGCGAGGAAGGTCCGGCGCGCCAGCGCCTCCTCGTCGACGTCATGGCCCGGGTGGGCGCGGGCCTGGGTCGCGGCCAGGGCGCCGAGGAGGAGGTTGGTGAACTGCATCGTGCTTGGGGTGTCAATCAGAGAGAGAGAGAGAGAGAAAGAGGCAGAAGTTGAAGAGGTTGGGGCTCGTGGTTGAGAGGATGAAGCCGTCCAGAAACTGCCGGCAGGAGTGACCTTTAAATAATGAGTCTGATGGTCTTGGCTGTTGCGTAATACCTAAAGTGCTTTACCTATTTTGTAATACTATCCGGAAATTGCTGTGCCTTGGCATCAGGGTGTTCGATCAATAATCCATCCGCCCTGTCAACAACACCTTCCGATTACATTGGCCACACCTGCTCCTTCCTCTCAGAGAAGATCTGCCCCGAGCTGTTATCACGATTCTTCAGATGGTTGTGACTCGCACCTACTGTACTACCAATCCACTCTTGCGTTGCATCCGAGGACGGGGAAATCCCGGGCCCCAACGGAGCAAAATAGAACCGATTAGGAACGGTCAGAAAATCAATGACACGATGGTGTTGGTGCGCCGAGCCCTCCTTCATGTCCGGGGCGGCTAGGAATGGTCTGCCGGGAGCTTGTTTCGGATACACATCTTGGCCAGGCCCACTGCATGCGGGTGTTATGATTGCCAAGGAGCGTCTGCAGGATAGAGATAAGGGCGTGGTGTTCATACTGTGGCCCGGCCAATCATGCCATCTCGATTTCCAAGGACATGCGTGGCCTTCTGCAACATGGGCCGGTCCATGGGGGGGTTTTCCGGGTCTGGGTGCCGGGACACTGACTCTATGAGGAAGTTCCTACCTCGGGGTAGTGGTTTGCCAAGATGCCCAAATCCGGGTGCCCCTCATCACTATCCCTGTACCTGAGCTGCACGCCACATGAATCCTGGCGGTGAATACAATTTGTACTTTGAAGAACTCTTCGTCAGGTGCAAGGAGGCCCCAGCAGTGAGGCCTGGCCTCTGTGAGGACATCTGTGATACAAAGACTCTGCAGGGGGATAGCAGCAAGGAGATATTGACTCAAGTGGCCATTCCAGTTTCTCCCTTACCTTGAATCCCTACTTTGTGACCCTATGTTGGGCCGCGGTTCTTTCCAGCCGGCTGTGCGTGTCGTCAAAAGTCACATGAATGTCCACTGTCTACGGTACTTCTTTCATACTCATATTTAGACAATCAAGTAATTAGGTATAGTTATTGAAGTTCACACTTTGTCGTTGTTCCTGTCGATAGAGCCGATAGCGACACGTTGATTGGACAAATCTAACCGCAGTTCGTCTTTCCAGCTGAATGTGTCCTCAGGCATCAATGCATTACTTCGTCATGAAATCCATCGCAGCCATGCTGACGCGGGGCAACAACCAGCCTTACTTCTTTCCAACTTCATCGCGGCCAACACGTCCGGCCAGAGGCACCAGTACTCCATGGAGTTCCGCAGTTCGACCCCAAGCTCTGGAAACAAGGCGGACCCGAGCCAGGGTCAGGCCGGGTCGATAAAGCCGACCAGTCCGCGGCAGAGGGGAGAAGGCGGCCAGTCATCGCACCGTCAGCCGACACGTCAGCCAGAAAACCCACTGTCTGGCCATGATGATCTGCAGCCCTATGCGTACCAACCTTTGGATGTATCGAAGAACGAGATCCGCCTCGTAACTATACTCCCTGGCAGCCACGATGAGCCTATCGACATCACGTTAAACCGCGTCTCGCTAAACCCTCTACCTCTAGAGCCGTCACCGGATATTCTAAGCCTCAAAGATGTGCGAGCAACACTGCCTCCTGGCTCTGAGGCATCCCACACGTATCGAGATCGCATATTGTTTTGGGGGCTAGATGAAACAACTAGCTGGGTACATCCAAACCCTCATATCAGTCAAACCGCATACGACATCACTATGCATCCAGCCCCTTCAAATGGGGATACGCCGGATTTTGAAGCCTTGTCATATACTTGGGGTCCATTGAGTCGGACTGCGAATATCGTGGTGTGCAATGGCCTTGGCCCAGAGCGTTCAATGCTATGCATTGGCACGAATCTCTTCGAGGCGCTTCGGTACCTACGTTTGCCCAATGAGGGCCGTGTCATGTGGATAGACGCGCTGTGCATTAATCAGGGGGACCCTGGAGAGCGAGGGCACCAAGTTGAGCGCATGGCCCAGATTTACAGCCGCGCGCGCAAAGTGGTGGCTTGGCTCGGGCCCGACCGTGACGATGCCGTCCAAGCTTTGGAAGGATTGGCCCATATAGGGAACAAAGTAGAGGTCACACGCGAGCACTACATTCTACCCTCTCCCGGTGCCTTGGAACCAACATGGTTTCGTGCAGAAGTGGCGTTGCCTTTCGACGACCTCTTCTGGGCCGCAGTCGACAGGCTTCTCGCCAGACCGTGGTTCCGGCGATTATGGGTTATCCAAGAGATCCATATGGGGAACCTTCATTCTTTCCTGAAATGCGGTATTCACGAAATATCTTGGTTGCTGTTCCGGCATGCTATTAGATGTTTGAGCGTGAAAAGTCAATATTTTACAGCTCGGCTTCACATCCAACATGTCAACTCGATGTGTCGTCTAATTCCCGGCAACCATTTTGATGAAATGCTTTACCAACTTGGTTATTCACATGGCTGCTCCGATCCCAAGGACATCATCTATGGACTCCTTAGCCTGGCACCCCTTGAACTCCAAGAAGCATTGTGCGTTGACTACACTACTGATGTCCAACTCGTTTACAAACAGTTTTTCACCACATACACCGGTCTGCAGCATAGGAGCGACCTTCTAATGTTTTCCGGGCGTCTGCCGGCAGCAACGGAAACGGCGTCTCGACTTTGGCCAAGTTGGGTTCCTGATTGGCGGTATCAACTTCCTCTGATGCTGTACGATTTGCACCCAATTTCGTCAGCTTCGGGCCACTCATGTTCAGAGATGGCGTTAGGGGCTGCATCAAGCAACAGTTTACGTATCCAGGGTGTTATCCTTGACGATACCGTATCATCGCTAATCATCGAGGATCTCGGACACCTGCCCGAGGTTATCGAGAAGCTCACGGCAATAGCGAAGCAGGAAGCTTTGGGGGTAGCGGTGGGCAGCAGCGGCACATCTCTAACCAAAACAGTCGACAGCTACATCGACACAGTGCATCAAGGTGCCATACTTGAGCGCTTTATTGTTGCACCCCTGGGCACGCCGTCTCGAGAGCAGTTCCGACGGGACGTCTTACAGAACCAGAGCTTCTCGTTGGACTCAGAAGGAAGTCTACCTTCGTGGTGGTGTGCTCACCAAGATACAATGAATGGTTGGTGGCCCGAAACAAAGCTTTTCGTGACCAGCACAGGTCGCCCGGGTGCCAGCAAGTCGGAAGTACAACCGGGTAAGCACTTCAACACATTCACTGACGCCCTTATCAATCATGCATGGTTATCAACTCAGACGCTTCCCTCAGCTGGACTACAGAACCAGAGCTGACTCAGGTGTATCAGGTGACACCATATTTATACCTCTTGGTTGTCTTACCCCCATAGCCGTGCGTCCTATAGGTAATGAGGGAGACACATTCCAAGTGGTGGGCCCTGTTTACCTTGACGGGGTAATGGATGGAGAGGCACTGCTTGGTGAATTTCCAGACCACTGGTGTATGCAGTATGGAGTTATCAATTACAATGGTATTGAAAACGTTCTCTACACAAATTCAGAGACAGAGGATTTTACGAGCACAGACCCCCGGTTGGATAAAATACCACTGCCGCAGGAATGGGAGCCAGTGGCTTGGACAAGGAAGGGTATTGATCCCAAATTATGCTGTCGTTTCAGGAACAAAGTCACAGGAGAAGTAATTAACTACGATCCGAGAATGACGAGCAATGCCCTCAGAGAGCGGGGTGTTGCTATTCAGGAGATCACTCTGGTTTGATGAGGGTACTGTTGCGGTAAGAGAGTGGCAAGACGAATCTTCTTATCTGATTCCCTAGGAAAATTGTTATGGGTAATTATATACATTCTTCTGTGAACTATGATGGGCAAACATGAGGACCTGATCCTAAAAGACCTCTGGCGGTTTCTTTAAAAGTCCATATCCAACAGTCGCTTGCCTGCCTTGTCAGCAAGTTCAGGCAAATACATCAGTAGACAGATACCGTTAAACAGGCCTGATTTGGATCACTAACGCCTAAGCAACATGCAGCTTCCACATGCCATGTACTAAATAGGCAGTCGAAAGTGGACTGCAAATAGATGCCGACGGAAGGACGAGCGGGGGACGGAGTAAATCAGTGGCAATGCCTAATCGGGTGTTTTGAACGTCGGTCCAAGGGGGACCCCCACATCCTTCGGCATATCCTCTTCACCCCTTCTGCCCATAGTGGTAGTTTTGGACCTTGATTTTTCAACTCAGGTCAATACTATTATCGTTCAAGTAAGAAAGAGATCCAACATGTCGACCCCGACGCCGCCAACAGGTACAAATGGGCATGAACCGCATCATGTCTCGACCATGCTGAACTACTGGGACGACCCCGGCGACGGCTCAAGCCCAACCCCCATCTACATCGGGAAGGGGAAGATCACGAACGAGCGCCCGCATCTGCCGCACCCTTTCACCATCTCGGACGTGACCGGAAAGGAAGGCGACTACACTCTGGACGGCCATGGGTTCCAGTACCTCGCGCACCCGAGCCGGGAGAAGGCGTTCGTCGACGAGCAGCGCATCCGGGCGGACTACTACCCCGAGTGCGCGGCGCTCCTGAGGCAGGCGACGGGCGCGAGCCGCGTGCACGTCTTCAACCACAAGGTGCGGCGCGGGCCGACGCAGTGGCACCACCTGGGCCTCGGCGACCTGGCGAACCGGGGCCCCGTGACCAAGACGCACGTGGACCAGTCGTACGCGGGCGCGGCGCGGCGGCTGCGGTGGGAGCTGGGGGCGGAGGCGGCGGAGGCGGTGCTGGCGCGGCGGCGGCGGTACCAGATCGTCAACGTCTGGCGGCCGCTGCGCACGGTGCGCAAGGACCCCGTGGCCGTCGCCGACGCCGCCACCGTGCCCGACGCCGACCTCGTCGCCGCCGTCCTCGTCGAGGACGGCTTCCGCGGCGAGCAGTGGGTCGTCCGCCACAACCCCGCGCACAGGTGGTACTTCAAGCACGCCCTCACGCCCGACGAGGTGCTCCTCATCAAGTGCTTCGACTCGGACCCGTCCGTCGCCCGGCGAGCGCTTCACTCGGCGTTCGAGGACCCGGCTTACAGGGACCTGGAGTCGCGGCAGAGCATCGAGGTTCGATGCTTGGTTCTCTACGATGACTAGATCTTGTCTACTTTGTCGTAACGAACCCTGGTATTCTGAGTTTGGAGTTCGTACAGTTATTTTACTGAATAACTCGTATCGTTCATCATAGCTAGTCTAATCGAGTCTGCTGCTTCGAGTCTCACTGTCCATATCTCTTGAACGGGAGGTACCGCGGATGCCGAAGGGGAGGCAGACCCTTCAGGAGCCCGAACACGCATAAAGGTGCGGGGTTTCGTGGCGATCAAGCAATATGGGAATATGAAAGTGGATTTCTGCAGCTTCTGAGCCAAGCTCCGGCGACCAATACCATGAGACCGCACGTAGCTTGGGGAACTCTTGGAGTATCTACCGGGACTTGGCATACCACATCCTCATAGGCTGACCCCAACTTGAGCAGCTTTAGACAATGCATCCTCCATGCACGCTCGCCCCCTCACGCTGAAACCTTCCTGAGAGGGTGGTGATTAGCCTGGCTTGCAGCAATATCTTATCTCGCTGCGCATCTCTACTTGCTGGGGCATGGCTGCCGAGACACGTGGTCCGGATAATGTAGGACGGGCCAAGGCAGGAGCATCAAGGAAACGTCGTGGTCGGCTATCAAAGTGTGGCCATATGATGCTGCGCCGGCCTAGTCATTGGGTCTTGGCCGGTTTCAATAGGTGGGATCAGGGGAATGACAGATTGGGCCATATGTGGCTGATAAATGAAGTAGATGAGGGGAACGGGAAGCTCACATACGACATTCCACTTTGCAGTACAGCGCCGAGACCCTGGTTTGACGGAGTCAAGCCTCCGATGGTATGCATCGATGGTATGCAGTCAAAAGCACTATTCGAACCACCTATAAAAGGGAGGTAGGTAGACGGAGTAAAAGGGGATATTGAGTCTTGCCCCTTGTCGACAACACAAACCCTCCCAGCTCCTTCTCTCTTCACCACAGCACAATCTAGCAAGCATGACTATTTCCAAGGAAGTCCCCGAGACCGTCCAATGGAACGGGAAGGCGGTCCCCGTCTACCCCATGGAGACGGTCAACTTCTCCAAGATCATCTGCCAGGAGCCCGAGGAGGTCGAGAAGGCGGTTCGCATCTGCCAGACCCAGGGCTACTTTTACATTGACCTCTCCGGCATCGACGGCCGTAGACTGCTCGAGGACCAGGAGAAGACCCTTGAGCTGATGCACCGCTTCTTCGAGGCGCCGATCGAAGAGAAGAACCAATATGGTCTCATCTCCCCCCATCTTGGGTAAGCTACCATGACGAGTCCTCACGCAATGTCCCACCAACATCGGATGTACTAACCTTGGATCGATGTCCAGATATGAGCCTATTGCTTCCCGAACTGGTGTCCTCGAGGGTACCAAAGACGGCTACGAGATGATCAAGGTAGGTCTTTGCCCATGGATATCTTTTACATTGCACTGTTTCCTGTCACCTCGTAATTAAGCAACAGCTCTCTGACAACGGTACAGGTCGCGCGCGACGAGATCCAGAGGGACAGCCCGCACATCCCCGACGTGATCAAGAACAGCGGCGACATCAAGATCCTGGAGAACGCCATCGCGGGCAGCAACGTGGTGACCAAGGCGATCCTGTCGGCGCTGTCGACGGGGCTCGGGCTGGCGGGGGCGTCGCGGTTCGAGTGCGCGCACCGCAACGACCGGCCGTCGACGACGACGCTGGCGCTGATGCACTACATCCCGTCGGACCCGGCGCGGGACAAGCGCATCGGGCACCAGAAGCACACCGACATCTCGTCGCTCACGCTGCTCTTCAGCCACGAGTGGGGCATGCAGATCCGCCCGCCCGGCGCGCGCGAGTTCGGCTTCGTGCGGCCCCGCCCCGGCTGCGCCGTCGTCAACGTCGGCGACTCGCTGCGCTTCGCGAGCGGGCACACGATGCAGTCGTGCATCCACCGCGTCGTGCCCTACGACTACCGCCAGCACCGCTACTCCATCGCCTACTTCCTGCGCGCCGAGGACAGCACCATGTTCACCGACTCCGAGGGCCGCTACATCACCGCCGGCCAGTGGCACGACGAGAAGTTCTTCGCCTTCACCAACGACGCCGAGCTGCAGAAGCTGGCCCCGGCCTCGATGCTCCTCGGCGGCATGCACGAGCCCGAGGAGGAGGAGGAGGGCGTCGAGGTCATGGCGGCCCCCGCTCCGGCGCAGCCGATTACGGTGGCTTAGAGGAGGAGGAAGTCGTTTGTGTACATATGATCTCCGCCCCCGGTGCTCTGACTTGAAGCATGTAGTTTTGGCCGTACATAGTAAAATCCTAGAGATTCTACAAAAAGAAAACCAAAAAAACATACAACACCGAGGATTCCCAGGTCGTCACCGACCCTAGTACTAATTCGGCTCTCTGCTGCTTATATATGGGAGAGCGGACGGGATCCCTAGTATTCAGCAGGATATGGTCGTATGTGCTAGACTTTGCTCGGTTTGTCCTCTATATTATAAGTATGGCTTTACTAATTCGGCTCTCTAAGCTCTTGTCTTCACGGAGAACAGCGAAACGGACTAAAACGGAGCTCAGAACCGTATTCTACTATTTACAGCTCCTTAATTCTCTTGCCGTTTTCGAGTCGCTTCTCCCGGGGTTTCTGTTTCCCCGAAGTCCCATGCCCACTTACATAAGCAGCTCAGCGTCCTCGGTGGCCAGGCACGGCGTTTAAATCATTCGCCGTGACCCCCGGTTTACCGCTTTATTACTCCACGTTTCGCCGTTTCGCCGTTTCGCTGCCCCGTCTAGTCTCGTTTCGCTTCTCGACGCTCTCTCCGCCTCACTGTCGATCCGAGCATCCAACTCCTCTTGTCTACTAAAGGCGACATTGTCCACTCCCCATAGTATGGTCGTTGTTCCTCATCCAGTCGTCACGGATCTGACCGTATGCATCTTCTCTCCTACAGTTTCTCTCTCAACCTGCGAGCTGGACCCGCGAATATGGCACCGCATAGAGAAAGATCTCTACCTATATACATCTCAGCGGAGTGCATGGCTGTATGTAGCGTTAGCGAATGAGGAAGAGCTTACAGCTGAGGACCTGCTGGTTGTGGACATCAGAGTTGGCGACCCGCCTCCCAACCCTGCCTCAGGTCGTTCATGGGAGAGTCGACCTGGCGGAATCTGGGTGCTAAGAAGCAAGTTCTCTGACAAGTTCTCTGACATGATTGACCAGGCTGTGACAGAGGTGGACGTTCTCTTTGGTATGGATGCCGTTGACCCACGACCACAATGGGCTCTCAAGCCATCATCGCTCCAACTTAACGGTCAGCCTAAGGTACCAGTGGCCAGACTTAGCGTACTACACGGCAGGGCCAAGCCGAGGCCAGATGCTCGAGCGGCTTTAAGAGTCAGGGAGGATGGCAAATTCAAGATTGTCCAGATCTCTGACACGCACATGGTCACCGGGGTCGGGGTATGCAAAGATGCTATTGATGCCCATGGAAAATATCTGCCAGAAAGCGAGGCTGACCCGCTTACGGTTGACTTCATTGGAAGGATCTTGGATGTCGAGAAACCAGACCTTGTGATTCTCACTGGAGATCAGTTGCACCACGACATCCCCGACAGCAAATCTGCCCTTTTCAAGGTGGTTGCTCCTATCATCGAGCGTTCAATCCCATTCGCAGCCGTCTTTGGCAATCATGATAGTGAGGGCATACACGCATTATCACGTGAGTAATTTCTTTCATCAGGTAGCCAGTACAAAAGGTCAACTGCTTTGCTCCTCAAGATAGTTATGCATTCCCTATTAAGCTGGGTCGTGGGAACGATAGCTGTTCATGCTTGCTGAGCAGATTACAGGCACGGCGCAGATGTCATTACTTCAGAATCTGCCTTTTAGCCTCTGCGAGTCTGGTCCAGAGCATGTTGACGGCATAGGCAACTTCTACCTTCAGGTCCTGGCTCCTGCGCCGTCACAGCTCCCGTTGTCGACTTTATATTTCCTGGATTCGCACGGTCAAATACCGAGCGACATGCACAATCCCGACTATGACCCTATCAAGCAAAGCCAGATCGACTGGTTCACGGACACTTCCCAAGCACAACGAAGCGCGCGTGAGAAGGACGATAGCGACAGCCGCTTCCATCTGTCTCTAGCTTTCCTACACATCCCTCTTCCCGAGTTCGGCGACTGCCATCTTATTCTGCGCAACGGCCACCGGAGGGAACCGTCCGAAAGTCCCAGCTACAATTCCCATTTCTACGACGCTTTGGTCCAAGGAGGCATATCGGCATTAGGCTGCGGGCACGATCACGTGAATGACTTTTGCGCTCTGCTGCCACAACAAACGCCGCGGGATGGCGACAAAACTCCCCAGCCTGGCCCTTGGCTATGCTATGGAGGTGGCAGTGGGTTCGGGGGTATTGTTCGTATGGCGGAATCCGATTTCACCGACGAATGCGGGTTTGGGAACTCGATACGAGCACCGGGAGCTTGAAGACTTGGAAGCGGATCGAATATGCCACGGACAGAGTCGATGAGCTGGTGCTTGTGGAAAATGGAGTGGTGGTTGATTCTATAAGTGATGCAGCACACCCAACCTCGGCACAACTCTCAGTTACCTGAATAAAACGACACAAAAATCCAGGCTTCTTTCGATGTCGTCTCAATGAAGCAGGTCTTGTACGCCATCAAATGTATTCGTCCATTCCATCCTTCCCCAATAACTCTTCTATTTCGCGCCGTAGTGTGTTGGCGTCCTCCTTCCGGCCCCAAACTCGAAGCCAGCCCTCCAGCACATTCATGAATTCAGGGACCCACGAATGTTGTATTCCCCACCGATCCACAATCATCCGTATCGCCTCTCGCATGGTCTGCTCTGCTGCCAGAATCTTCCCTTGGCGAACGTGCCGCTGAGATAGACAGATCACATAGAAGGGACGGCAGTTCAGGCCATCTTTTACTCGATCCACCCTTCCTTCTTCATCCGGTCACTCGTCCATTCCTCCAGCCTCTGTGCTAGGTCCATGTCCTTTGCCAGACCACTCTGCCACCAGGGCTCTCCGAACCGCTTAAATACGTCTAGATAGGTCCCGCACTGCTGCGGCTTCATTTCCGCGCTGGCCACGCAGAACAAGTTGGAGCCGGCCCCCTTGTCGGCCGGCCATATCATGCGAAGCTTGCGCAGGACGTACAAGACGCCGTCCATGTTGGCCGACGCGTCCACCCCGTCGGCGAGATTGGTCTCGACGAGGCCGGGATGGATGGCCGCGGTCCAGATCTCGCCTTGCCCGCGGTTTTGCCCGTCGGGCGAGGGGCCGTACCGCTTGTGCAGGGTCTTGACGTGCAGGATCTGGGCGAGCTTGCTTTGCCCGTAGCGCGGGAACGGGCCGCCGTTTTCCTGGAGCGCTGTGTCGTCCAAGTCGATGCCGCCTTTCGGTGCGCTCATGTGGCCGGACGAGCTGACGTTGACGATGCGCACGCCGCCGGGAGGAGCCGTTTTGGATGTCTGCAACAGCAAAGGGAGCAGGTGGTGCGTGAATACCCAGTGTGAAAGATAATTCACCTGCCACTGGGCCTCGTAGCCGTCTTTGGTCATCTCGAAGGGCGTCGCCATGATGCCTGCATTATTGACGACACCATGCAGGGCGGTTTCGAGGGTGAGGAAACGCTGAGCGGCGGCAACGACGGTAGTCAGATCTTTCAGGTCCATTTGCAAAAGGTCGATATTGTCAGCCGAAGGATACGTCTTTTTGATGCCTGCAATAGCTGCATTGCCCTTTTCCAGGGATCGTACGCCCATGTAAACGTGGGCGCCATGTTCTGCAAGGTGCGCTACAGTGAAATAGCCTCTATTAATTAATCAGTAAGTAGCCATTCGGGCTCTATAGTACGGGAGGAGGAGCCTTACATGCCAGAATTCCCGCCTGTCACTATGAACACCTTTCCCCTGAGATCAGGGAGGCTATCAGGGTCGAAGGTCATATTGGCAACGCGCGCTTGAGTTGACGTCTAAGTTTCCATGATACTGCCATGGCCTTTATATTCCCTTCAGATCTTTGTCATCGAGCCAGCTACATTGCATGGAGCTTGGGCTAAAGGTAAGCGAGTGAGCCAGCTGCATATGTCTTAACATGGGTCTGGGTCTGACAGTCTGACGCGCCATGTATGGTCAGGCTTTGGGTATCCATAGCGCCATGCGTGTGAGCAGGTTGCAGGACACTAGACCTTCTACGTCTACTAAGCAGGGGTAAGCCCATCGATTCCTGTCGCATAAGTTGTCTGGTGGGGGAGCAACTTGTCCACCTATTTTCGTCATCAGCGCAATGGCAATGTCACGCCCTCAACTCGTACTAATGCCACAATTAGCTGAGGTAGGTGCCAGAGCAGAGCCCCCAATCACCCAGGCGAAATGACATGATCAGCTCATGACCTACAGGCGACAAGCAAGGTAGACGACTGGACGGGCATTAGGGATGCTACTGCGCGAAGACGGGCCCAGACCAGACTTAACACAAGGGCATACCGTAAGTCTCGAGGTCTTGTCCTCTCTTCCGTCTCAGATTGAGTCCGCTCAGAGAGTAATTGACCAAATCGTGAGCGTAATAACCATGCAGGAAGACGCAAAGGCAAAGCCCAAGCCAAGAATGTCGGGCCATCCAATACCGCAACCGGGGCGGCGCTGATCAAATCAGGAACACTAGTAGAATGCTGGGACGTCAAGCAGGAGTCCGTCTGCCTTATTCCCCAATCTTGTGTTACGAAAGGTCCCTTGCTACGCCTTGCACCCAGCCAAGGGGAGTCGAACCTGGTCTTTCCCCTCTGCCCAGACCATCTGATTACACTTCTCCAATTCAACGTCCTTCGCGCCCTCGCCTTGAACCGCACTCTCATTTCCGGGATACTGACTACGCCGCTCGATTGCAATGTGGAAGAAGTCAGCCATGTCGTGCCCTATCCTACCGAACCCCAGTCACTTCCTTCTGCGCTCCTCCCTACGATCCTTCAACAGACGGTACCGCATAGCGACTGGATCGACATGTTTCCCTGCCCCGAGGCGCGAGACCGGTTGGTTCTTGCCGCCGGTACTTTCGATGAAGACGAGTTGTGGGACGACTGTAGCGGCGGACTATACGAAGGCTGCGCCGCCGACGAGGTCACCCGACGTGGCATGATCGCGTGGTCTCCCCCTGGGATATGACGGGGTGGGAGATGTCCGAAGGCTTTGTCGAGAAATGGGGGTGGTTGTTCGTCGGGGTGCCGGGAGCTCTGGAGGCGACGAATCGGTGGCGCCTGAAGAGAGGCGAGCACCCACTTGTTTATGATGGCTGCACGGGATAGGCAACCGTATAATCTTTGTCTCCTTGAACTAATATAGACTACGCATAGTAGACGCGCCTTGATGCTCTTAAAGTACCTCGAATTTGGGAATGCGTTTCACGTTTTTAATCCAGCTCAATACTCCCCACGTTATGCATCTCAGACCGAGTGGCCGACATGTCCCGACGTAAACTTTAGACACACAAGTACTTGCTGGATATGCCCGGTGTACGCCGGATTAGACTCCGAGATTAACTCGGGGCCGCGACAGGGGGAACAGTTTTGTCGTGGGAGGCTTGGAAACTCGGCATGACATGGATGGGCCACGCGTATTAGGTAGGCAGCTCCGATGCATGTGAGCCACCTGCATATGCAATGGATGCTTACGACCGTCTCGGTCTGGTCTCGGTCTAGGTCTATGTACCTTGCTCCTGTCACCCATACCTCAGCTTCTGCCCTTAGCCCCTGTGTTGGCTAACTTGCATGTCATGATACTGGTATGATTCATGAGTGGTGAAACCATGCCCCTGTAGACTGAGCTCGACCCATTTCGACTTACAAGCCTGGGCGAGATTGCACCAATGCGTAACGTAATATATTATATACGTATTTATATAGATAGACCCCGAATATTCACCAGGATATAGTCGTATGTAATAGACTTAGCTTGTTTTATAATCTATATTATAAGTAAGTATAGCTTTAATGCATTGCCACTGCACCACTTGCAGCTAGCATCACAGCAACTTCATCCTTGGAGGGCGCCCCAACTTTCCTTAGTACTATTTAGCTGTCGCAGTACTCGATCATACATCGTTCAATGAGTATACGTCTCTTATCATTTCGGCTTAGAGGACAAAGTGGTTTGTGTGAATAGGACCTTCGCCCCCAGTGCTCTGACGCAGAGAGGCCGCAGGACAGTCAGTCTAGTTACAGCATCAAACTTTGCCCGTTCGACAGGTGCAGCAAAGAGGAATAAGACATACAGCACCGACAGAGTCATTCAGACTGGCCTTTTACCCAGTCTTTGTTTCCTTGCTGTCGATGTGATACTCGTGCTGCCATGCCCTCAACTCATCTCGAAATCAAAGTAATCAACTTCGCCCACAAACTGACTTGCCTGCCAGTGCCACCGAGAGTACGTCAGTTCTACATTCTCAGGCTCACGCGGCAGGGATAACCATCCGCAGGATGAGCCCCTCCTGCCTGGGTTTGGTAAGCGCGCTCGCCGTTCACATGCTTGATCTCGCCTGCCGGGTGCAGACGATCCCACTCTCCAAAGGCGTGGCAAAGGTCGAACTCGCGCGCCGCCAGCACCAGCGTGACCTTGACATCGAGCATCGCCAGGGTCTGGCCCAGGCAATGGCGCGGTCCCTGTTCAAACGGCCGCCAGCCGCCCCTGACGGGGTAGAGGGCGTCTTCTGGCCCCACGAGCCAGCGCGCGGGGCGAAAGTCCAGAGCATCCACCCAGTACTTCGGGTTGCGCTGGACCGCCGAATGGAGAACCCAGATGTTGGTGCCGGCGGTCGGGTACTGGTTGCCCTGGTCATCTCGGAGGGACACGTCGGGCCGGCCACCGCGCATAGCCGACGCGGGCGGAAACAATCTCAGTGCTTCCTTGATCACGGCCGTGGTATAGGGAAGCTGATTCACCAGTTGAGGCTGCTCGCGCATCTTGGCAGCTGCCCGTGTAGTATCTCCTCCGAAGACCGAGTCGTGCTCCGCTCGAAGTCTCGACATGGCCTCCGGGTGGGATTGCAACAGGTAAAAGCAGTAGCAAATGGTGGATGAGGTCGAGTCGTGGCCGGCGAAGAGGAACAGGCGGATCTGCACAGTAGCCCAGGTCTTGAATGCCGGATCAAGCTGTGTGAGTCGCGGCCCGTCTTTCTCCTGGGCCATGTAGCCTGCCAAGGCAAGATGGATAATCGACCGCGACGAAGCGGAGGTTTCGTCTTCGGCCCATTCGGCATAGCGCTTCTCCAGCTCATCGCCGATATACCTGTTCATCTGGTAGCTGTTGTACCATTGCACAAAGGGCCGGGCCGGGTTCCATCGGATCAGGAGGTTCCACTCGTTGTCGAGGACATGCCATCGAATCTGCCTCCGCAGGGCAGATGCCAGGTGGTTGAATTGGCGCTGAGAATGGAGACGGGAATCCAGAGTCACAGCGCCGATCAAATCAATCATGTACCAGCACGTCACTTCATCCAGGGAAAACATGTCTCCCTTTTGGGCGTGTTCCCGCAGGATGTCGACGTAGGCCTCGGCTTCATCCACAATGTGATTTGTCTGCTGCAGGATATATCCAGCGCTGAAGCCCGGGTTGAAAAGTGCCCGTGATCGCTTCCACTCGGGGCCGTTCATGGTGAAAAGGTTATCGCCGCCAGCTAAGGAACTGAAGAAGGCATGCAGAATAGGCGGCTTAGGAAGGTCGCTTTCCTGGGAACACGCCTGAACAGCAAGCACGGGCGAGCAGATGACCATCATCGGATCGGCAAAGGGCCACATATCGAGATAGATGATGGAGTCGCCGTCTTTGTTCTCATTGGCCCTGCAAAGGGCCTCGAAGCCGTCGGGCTGCTGCGCGTCTTTAGGCAACATCTTCATCACCGGAGGCACTGCAAGCAGATGGCCGAAGACTGGATGCCATGGCGGCATGGGCTACGAGAAAGGCACTGGCGTTAGAACCTGAATTCATGTTCAGCAGTCACTAAAAGCCAGTTTACTTGCCATCCCTTTCTCGCGCAAACGATAGAATGTCCGACGGGCTCTGTAACCCTTGACAATGAAGTAGATGAGTGCACTGGCGCAAACTACCAGCCCAGCGGACACGGTGCTTGTTGCACTAAACGGTGGTGGCTTCGTGGTCTGCATCGTAGAACGAACCAATGAGAGAATGGACGGAGATGTTGGATGAGTGAATCATGGCCTGCACAGAAGAATGGGCTTGCGAGGTGCTGCGACCAAACTACTTCTCCCGGCTGAGCCCAGGGTGGGGGGGGAGATAATAAGAATGAAAGACAACTGCGCCACCCAACATTGCCAACAACACAAAACACAGGCTGACGGACAAGCCCCCCTTGCCTCCCTCCCCTTTCCGTTCTTGGGTAGAATCATTATGCCGCTCCCGTTTTCGAGGCGAGCAGCGTTCGAATAACGGTGAGTGGTATTCTCCATGTATCTGTTCTCACAGATGTTCGCCGCGGTAGACCAGCAGGCCATTCCGCGTCTAATTGAAGGGCGTGCCCTGTACGAGTCGCGAGAAGGTTGGTCGAAGTTTAGAAGGATATAATCGTGTGTCTTGGTTAACTTCATCCATGGAGCTATTGGGCTGTCACAATGGTCGATCCCCTCCCTGCAGGTTTGGGCTTGTGAAGCGGACATCGCTCCTTGGCGTATTCACGTGTGGCGCTGGATCCTGGCTTCGGGGCTAATCTCCCATCGGTTGCCGGCTGAATCGGGAAAATAGGGAAACCGGTTTGGTAGCGAAATGGGCCGCCCCCTCCCCTCCCCGGCCGCTAACATTTCGCAGCTTTCGGCTGGTCCATCCGCATCCTGGCGAGAGAGCTGTGTGACGCCGTCGTCCATTGCAATGCACACAACAGCCCACGGCGCCCCCGAGCCCAGCCTCGACGTCCTCATCGTCGGAGCCGGCCTCAGCGGTCTCGCCACCGCCATCGCCGTCTCGCGCGCCGGCCACCGGGCCGCCGTGTTCGAGGCCGCCCCGCAGCCGCCCCCGTTCGGGTCGGGCGTCGTGGCCTGCCCCAACGGGACGCGGCTGCTCGCGCGCTGGGGCATCCCGGAGCCAGGAACCACGCCCATCGCGCGCTGGCAGCTGCGCGGTGCGCGCGGCACGCCCCTGGGGCCCGACCCCATGGCTGGCGGCGGCGGCGAGGAGGGGGGCGAAGAGGCCCCGCGGGAGTCGCCGCCGTGCACGTTTCTCCGCGCCGACCTCCAGTCGGCACTGCTGGGCCGGGCCCGAGCGGCCGGGGCCACGGTCCGCTTCGGGGCGCGTGTCGCGGGGCTGCACGGGGACGAGGCCGGTGCGACGGTGCAGCTCGAGGGCGGGGGGACGCAGCGCGGAGACCTGGTCGTCGTCGCGGATGGGACGCATTCGCGGCTGAGGAACACCATGCTCGACACGCCCGTGGACCCGGTGGCCACAGGATACAGCGCGTACCGCGTCACTGTGGATCGCTCCATGGTGCGCGATGCCGAGCTGAGAGCCTTCATGGACATGGCTTGCATCCGCACTTGGGTCGGGAAAGGCTCCCACGTCACCGTCTTCCCGATGAGAAGAGGCGCCCAGTTGAGCATGATGGTTTTGATACCACATGACCAACTGCAGCAAGGCCAAACTGTCACCCCAACCCAAGAACTCAGGGATTACTTCCATGACTGGGACAGCTTGTGAGTACCGTTTTATGTCCTTCTAATTCGCAAAGTCGCGAGTACAGCAGATATTGATAATGGTCCAGACTTACTTCCATGGTAGACTCTGCACAGAGAGTGAACAAATGGGCCGCGGTGCACTGTTAGTTGTTTCGAGACCCCAATCACCCTCCGACAACTCCCACACTCTTAGTATTTCATATGTCTCAGACGACAAGGCACCCCGATTATCAGATTCACCCCGTAGCTGACACACAATTCGCTTCACAAGTACCAACGCTACCGCGAAGCCGTTCGCCGCAAGGCACATGTATTCTCGTCGGCGATGCCGCCAACACCATGTCGCCCTTTCTGAGTCAGGGGCTCAGCCTGGACCTTGAGGACGCCGCAACCATAGGTTCCTTGCTCAGCCACGTGAAGAGCACGTCGCAGCTTCTAGCAGCCACGGCGCTGTACTCCAAAATACGAAACGCGCGAGCGCAGAGGCTGAGAGAGGAGACGGCAGTCTTTGAAAGCCAGTTGCGCGCTACGGCTGGTGACTGCAGAGTTGACGAGCAGGATTTGGCTCCAGGGGCCGAATCATGTCCCAAAGTCGAGTATGTTCAATGCATCCAGTGTCGATGGGCTTTCGACTGACTTGAGGACAGAACTGGGCGGCTTGCACAGGAATGGGTCTGGTCTTACGACGCATGTGCAGAGGCCGAAGAAGCTTTCAAATCAGACCCGTTCTAGATCCATCTGTTGGCATTCGGGCTGCGGATATTGTGTCTATTCATTCATCTATGGGAATTTCCAATCGCTGACCAATACTCATGCTGTTCTTTCGCTGAGGTGTGGGAAGTAGGAAGCCACTTTGCATCATCAAGCCGCGACGAACGTGTCCTCAGTCCAGCCGTAGCTTCTGAATAGTTGAAGAGCATATATAGGCAAATTACAGCTCGGGATCTGCAGATTAGCAGGAAGAACGAATGATGTCGGAGCCTGTATGGTCATTGTGCTTGGTGGATTGAAGTGTATGACTGTCCATGGGTCTCCCGTGAATGATATTGTGAATCCAATATCGACCATGGCTTCAACGAATGAATCAAAGTGAAGGCACTCTCTTTCTCGCGATGCTTTGGAGAACATTGTCGCGAAGGTTCTCGCCGTGCATGGCTTGACCTTGAGGATCTGGGCTGGCATGTATGCCCGTATGTCTTGCTGCCTCTGAAGTAAGTACTCTTTTTGGCATGAGTATGTGATTTCGTGCCAGGATTTCTGAGTTTCTCGCACCCTATCCCTCTCCCTGCGACACTGCACTCTGTCCTCCGAAGGCTTCGGCTTCTCTATCGAAGGAGTGCCGTCTTGCTCTGTTTGCTGCTTGTCCTGGACCTTCACTCTGTGCTGCACATCTGCCCAGCACTCCTCGATGTGATTTTGGTAAAGGAACCCCAACTTGGTTCCTAATTGCTCGATGAAGAGCTCATTCAATAGGTCCAGGGACGCCTCCAACATGCCAGGCGTGAAAAGGTCGTCGGTCGACATGTTGGGATTGGTACAAGTCTGGTTGAGAAGGCATCGTATCTGGTTGATTTCAGTATCCAGCTCGGCCATTTTCGCGGCAAAAAGATGCTTCTTCTTCCGTTTGGACGAGGGTATGGAGATTACTGGCGCCAGAGATTGAATGAAACCGGCCAAGAAGATGATAACTCCAAACGCGTCAGTTTCGCATGTCGGTATATCGTCCCTGTGAGCTGTAAGTTTGTTTTGGTCGTCATCCATCTCTTTGAACAGTTCAACTGCTTTTGCTGCATCCGTGTCCTGATGGCAGAGCCGCATCAAATGATAGAGCCGCCGGTCTTCTTGAGCAAACCGGTCGGGTTTGCCCTTCAGGACGACACGAGCAATGCCTCTGTCATAGTTGTCGGATAGCCGATTGTAGCATTTGGCACCAGTGCCTGTCGAAACGCATCGCTTCAGAAGCGATTGGGCACCCCTGAATGCATAATAAAGTACGTCGGAGATCTCCTGGATGACCGTGGCTTGCTGCGTCTTGTCTGATAGGCCTCCGAGGAATGATACTAGGTAGCTTAGGTAATGCCACGTCGCCATGTCTCGGACTGAATCATGTACGGCTTCAAGCATCGCACCGCTGACGTACTTGTGGGTGGGACCCGGAAGCAAGCGGCCTCTCTCGTCCTGAAGAAGTTCGGGTCTGCTGAAGAGCAAGGTCTCTACAGCACCAACGAAGGTGGCGGGCTCGGTACAGAGGAGAGCGTGCAGATCGGCAATGTTTCTGTACTGTATGTCGACAGCACTCTGGACGTCGGCAAGTTTCTCTTTGGGCGGGTAAATCCGAAACATGGGCTTCGGCAGAGTTTGCGACGACCCCTCCTCCATGATGCTATGCATGATGCTGTTCAGCAAGCGATGCAGCAGTGCTTGACGATCGATGATATACTCGGCGGCGCATCGCGGGACGCAGAGTTTGTTGTCGATGGCAGATCGGAACATGGCGAGTTGAGTCTCGTTGTTGAGGTTGACATATTCGCCATATCTTGGACCATCAAACAACAAGATATGCAAGTCCTTGGTGTCGCCAGTTGATGGCGAGGCCTCTTCAAGGCACGCATTCTTCCGCATCATGAAGGTGATTATTGCATAGTCCCCCGGCCCGTCGTATACACCAGCGAGGCACTGGGCGGCAAGAGATGTGGTGGCGCGGTGTTTCAAAAGATCCAATAGAAAGGTCGAACCTGGTAAGGTAACGTAATCGAGGGTCCATTCGGGTACAATCAGGTTCGAATGGCCCAGAGATGTATCATCGAGGTTCTTCAATACTCTACCGTCTTTTGCACCGGCCCGCATGACTTTGATTCGCTGGGCCTGGTTGAGGGAGAGCCAGATCTGCTCGACCTTGGAGCCAAGGGTTTTGTAGTTGTAATCCAAGGCGTGGTGTAGATCGGCAATAGGCCCGGTGTCCTCCGGGTTGTCCTTTGCGGCCGACATGATGGGAGTGGTGGAAGTGGTGGGAGTGGCGGGTGAACTTAGCGATGTTGTGAGGAAGCAAGAATATCTCAGCGTCAGTAGTTGTGAAGAAAACGCTGTCAGACACGCCATGTTGGGGTCCGGTAGTGAATCTGGTAGTGAATCTGGAAGGTGGGAAGGTGGAAGAAGGTGGGCAGGCACCGCAGATGGCTGCTTCCCGGTTGGGGTTAAAAAAAACAGGTTTACGTGACCTCACCGTTTGGACACCGTTTAGTCCAAGGCCGGTAGCGATAGGGGTTTACGGGAGCTGGTGGTGGCATTTATTATTATCGATGAGGAATTGTTATGGTTGATGATTGCCTTTCTCACATCAATGCTAGGGCATTGGGCGGTGACGCAACCAAGCCAGGACTATGTCACCATATGTGGTCAGCCTGTGTCTTGCGCAGATAGAATTGGGACATTGCGCGACTCTATAGTCCCTTCACTTACACATTGAGCGGAGCTGAGGTGAGCAGGAAGGTGTATCGGCCCGCCTGGGCGCAGTACTCGGACACTGCTTTGAGATCCCAGACCTCGCCGATGCTCAGGCCGAACAGACTCAAGAAGTAGGGGTGAAGAACTGGAACAGGTCGAGATTCAGCCAAGGGGGTGTCATGGTGGTGGCTAGTTGTTTGTTTTGCTTACCGAGGTCGCCACCGTCTCCCAGGGTGCCGTCTGGCCTTTGTGGCGGGTACACTTCAAAGGACAGGTTGTCGGCCGCCACGGCCGCAAAGTGTTTGTTCCAGAACCACTGGGCATTCAAAGTCAGTCAAGAGCACGTCTGTGGTTGGCTTGGTGTTGAGGCTATGCTCGTACCTTGGCAGCTTTTTCGTTGCCCTCGATGCCGATCAGGCCGCCCTGCCCATCCATCATCTTCTTCAACTGTTGCTCCGCCGTCATTGGCGCCATGTCTTCGGCCAAACCGGTGCGTATGACCAGGATATCGCCCTGCTTAAACTCGGTGCCCTGGTGCACCGCGACCGCCTCCAGGTCCTCGATGGTGATGGTGTGCCGACTCATTGGCTCGTACTGTATGGCCCGGGCCTCGGCGTAGGCGCGATAGTCCAGCAGCACGCCCCGGCCGACCACGCCGCCGCGGTCATGCCAGTGATCGATGGACGGGATTCGCTTGTCGGGGTCGTACGTGAGGCCCGATCCCTGCAGCTGCTCCTTGCCAACTCGCACTCCATTGTACGCCAAGCCCGTGCCCTGGTGCGGGTAGTGCAGCAGGCTGTCCCATTGACTTGACGCCTGCGTATTGAAGGAGACCTCGTCGTCAAGGCATGTGTGGCTGCAATGGCCCGGCAAGATGTCGTCTTCCCATGTCAGGACACGATGCGAAGTCGGTGCCCGACCACTGGGCACTTTGATCATGTCCATCGAGTGGTTCAGGGAGAAAGTTACACCGTCACGGGCCTCCTTGTAGGCTTCACGGATCACGGAAGGGGTCAGCAGATTGAGGCAGCCCAGGGTGTCCTTTCGACCGTTTCTGTCGCTAAGATTGTGGTGTTAGTCGCAACGAAGTCTCCCAGCTGATAGAAGCTCATCCTGCCATCGCGTCACTTACAAAACTCCCCATGCACACCCCTTTGGCATGCCTTCGACCGGGGGCAGACTGTCGAAGTCGGGCAAGTTGTCATGTTCATCCATGATGGAAGGCTAAGAAATGACTTGGTTGATGATGCTAATGCTCTGAGTAAACCTGGTGCGGTCTTTTAATCCCTATCGTGTCCAACCTGGTCGGGGGAACCCATCCCCGGTGGCACAGTTCGGCCAGTAACACAATGTGCGAGAAAACGCCGAAGTGACGCTGTTCCCAAATAGTACTAGGTCCAGAATATATGCCTTTGGTTGACTTAGCCAGGGGTTTTTGACTGGTTTGGGAAGGGAATATCAGGATTGAATCGACGGTGAGTTTGTGTTTGTGCATCATGAAGGCTTCAAGCAATCCCATATAGCAATACGAGCACCAATATTTACAGTGGATAACAGAGGCATTTGAATAGTAGGTGGCGGGTACGCATACTTCTGTCATATCTGGGATGTGTACTTGGTCGCCAACTGGGGGTTCTCTACCGGTGCGAGGTGTGCCAATGCGAAGCCGAATAATTGGGACGCTGGAATTATATTTAGACCGTGTCACCGTCTTCCGCTCCTTTGCAGTGGCCGACCAATACAAGCAGAAGACACCGACCATGTGGCATCTCGTGATAGTATATAAACTGTGCTGGCAGGAGGAAGATGCCGAGCAGTGCCTAGAGACCCTGCGCGATTGGACCCAGTCCATGTCAATTCGCATCAGGTAGGATATAAAATCAGAGCAGGCTGCACTGGTAAGTGATATTGGTTCTTTGGCGCAGTAAGTGAGACTGGTATAGAGAATATGAGCGGTGCCCCCCGGCATGTAATTGTACTAAGGAAACAGAACTGAAACATTATGATGAACACAAGGTTGGTATGCATTCGGTTCCTTGTCTAATCAAATTAAATATGCTTATTGGATTGCTGGTTTGATTCTCGACCATCCAACAAAAGACGTTTGATCAGCACAACACTGGTGGGAATCGCTAAGTCGCTTGCGGAAAACACTGTCCGCTCACTGCTCAAGCGTCGACTTGGGTAGCGTATCCATCAGAAACCCTGAAAGAGTCTATACGCAATATCCAAATATACATCCAGTCATTGCTGTGATAAGGACCTTAACCGCTCCACACTTTTGGTCCGGGCACTGTATAATTCTACAAGATTGAGTAGGTAAGTAGTTAGAAAATAAGAAGCATTCCCCAAAGGAACGAATCATGGCACTTACCTTCGTGACCGTGTCCCCAATGACGTGGCCGGAAATCGCAATGCCAGGGTCTGTCCTCACAATCAGCGGCACATCCGCAAAGAAGAAGCCACGAAAGACAAAGTGACTACTAATGACTCACCGGTCACCGAGTAGGCCCCGGGGAACTTGACCAGGTACTCGGGGCCGGGCAGGCTCGAGCCCGAGCCGCGGACCTCGACGTGCGCGCAGTCGGGGTAGAACTGGACGGGGGCGAGCTCGAGGTTGACGATCTCGTGGCGGAGCATGTAGCGGCCGGGCTTGAGGGCGGCGGGCACGACGACGTCCCAGCGGTCCGTGACCTGGTTCTGCCAGAGGTCGTCCTGGAGCCAGCCGGGCTTGTCGCCGACGGCGTAGCCCGCGCGCAGCCCGGCCTCGGCGATCTTGAACCACGCGAGCCCCGCGAGGTCCGCGGCCGCGACCGTCGCGCAGTCGTCCCCCGGGCACGCCGCCATGTACGCCGTCAGCGGCCCCACCGTGTGCACCCAGCCGAACCCCGCCTCGTCCCACGTCGCCGAGATGCTGCTGCCCGCCTGCACCGGCGCGTGGTACGCCCCCGGCACCGCGGCGCCCCCGAAGTTGCACGTCATGTTGCTCGACGCCGGGTCGGTGACCGGGTGGGAGTACCAGGAGCGCTGGATCAGATCGGCCTGGCCTTCGAAGGGCTCGTACCAGACGTAGCTGGAGGGAATTCTGCCATCAGTGCTGTTCCCCATGGTTGAGAAGCGATGGCGATGTTTCATTGTCTTACCCTGGGTAGGTCACGCCATCCATGGTGTATGCCTGTACGCCACCGTGAGCGAGCGCATGGCCGGCAATTGCGACAAGGCTTGTAGCGAGTGAAAGTCTCATCCTGATTCTGGCAAAATGGGTAACGGTAGGAGCAGTGGGGGTACAACAAGTGAGTAGCCTCTGTCCGATGTCTACATATTTTAATAAACTTATCTATAAGTACACATGTGAAATAGGATGGTAGATATCACTGAGTAGATGCATCGAGATCCTCCTTTCTATGCACTGCTACTATAAAGTAACATTGGCTCGTATTCAGCATTGCTGTCGGCCGTTGTTATCGCTCGTATTGATGGCAACTTCCTAGTTGGGTAGTCTCGGCGCCGGACAAGAGGCTCCGTTGCCCAATAGGATTTAGAGCGCTAAAGCTGGACTCCGTATCAGGCTTTCGGGAATCGGGGTGCATGCCGGATGTCGATTATTGGCCCGGGCGCTGGACGGCAGACAGGGTCTTCGTGTCTTGGCTGCCGTCGGTTTGGTTGGAGTCTCGTACCTAATAAGTGTGGCCGACCCCAGCAATCATGGGGTTTCCCCACGACGTGGGACACTGGCGCCCGTATAGCACAGAACCCTACCGTACTCTAAAACCACTTATATTTGGCTGGATAAGTCTACCTTCCGGCAAATATACGGACTGATTACTTAACAATATCATCGTTCACCAGGGATTTGACTCGCTGTGTTACTTGTTTCCACAAGACGGATGAGTCTTCTTAGTACTAAACCGGACTCAAGAACAAACAGGAGTTGCGTGAGTGGCCTGTGGAAGAAGAGTGACAGGTCTGGTCGGAAGCGAGCAAAGCAAACTGAGCAAACAAGCATTCGCAAGATGGGCCCTTGATAGGCCGTGACATGAGGCTGAGGATTGAATATTTAATTGTATTCGACCACAGCAACTCGAAAGAGTTCAACTCATAAGACGTCGCTAGTTTTTCTGTGTCTGATAAATGCCCTCCATCCAGAGTCCATCTGAGGAATCGAACGTCGCCATGTAGACCTATCTGCCTACCTCTCTCCGCCTCCGTATAGAAAAACAAAGGGAAAAAGCAAACATGAAGCTGGGGTATTATGGTGTCGGCCCTAGCGGACCGACTTCGTATATGCCGGGTTACAGTTGGCCTTAGGTTAAATAGTCTTAGCATTAAATCAGAATTTTAATACCCCGCACGCCAAGAGATTCTGACTTAAGGCTAGCTCAGGCGTACGTCGAGTATATGCTAACACTAACTAGAATAGTATTTAGTATAGAGTATATAGTATATATTAGGTATATATTATACATAACGTAGTCCACAAGTGACTCGGCCACACAAGTGACCCGCCCACTTAGAATAGTATCCAACGCGTCTTAACTTGACTTACACATTCTCCCGCTATTAAAAATGGCCACTACTCAAAAAGAAACCCAGATTATCTTAGCTATTCAAGCTATTAAAAAAAACCCAAAACTAAGCATTCGACGCGCTGCTTCTATCTACAACTGTCCCCGATCGACATTACGCGACAGAATGAGCGGCAAACCTGTCAAGACCGAAACCCGATCCAAATCGCGAAAGCTTACAGATTTAGAAGAGTTATCAATTATTGAATACATACTCGAGCTAGATGCGCGATGTTTTCCTCCCCGGATACAAGCTGTTGAAGATATGGCCAACCGGTTACGACGCGACCGCGACGCGTTACCCGTCGGAGTCAACTGGGCTCCGAACTTCGTACGACGACGAGAAGAACTTCGGACGCGTTTTAATCGTCGAATCGATTATCAAAGAGTTAAATGCGAAGATCCAGACGTGTATAAAAAGTGGTTCGACCTTGTACGGAACACAATCGCGAAATACGGAATCCAAGAGTCAGATATCTACAACTTCGACGAGACAGGGTTTGTAATGGGCCAGATCTCATCACAAATGGTAGTTACGAGCTCTGAAAGAAGTGCAAGACCTAGACAGGCGCAACAAGGAAACCGGGAATGGTCTACAGTTATCCAGGGTGTTAATTCCCTTGGTTGGGCGATGGCGCCGTTCATCATTGTTGCGGGGAAATATCACCTCTCGTCTTGGACCGAAAACAGTCCATTTCCGCCTGATTGGGTTATTTCAGTCTCAGATAACGGCTGGACCACAAATGAAATTGGCTTGGATTGGGTCCAGCGTTTTGATCAGGCCACAAAAGCACGTTCTTCGGGTGCATATCGTCTCCTGATCATGGATGGGCATGAAAGTCACCACTCGACCGATTTCGAGCTACATTGCAAAGAAAACAACATTGTTACACTTTGTATGCCGTCTCATTCGTCACACAGACTCCAGCCTCTCGACGTAGGCTGTTTTGGTCCATTGAAAAAGGCGTACGGGTCGGCAATTGAGGATCTTATGCGGGCGCATATAACCCATATTTCGAAGGAGGACTTCTTCCCGGCCTTCCACAAAGCATTCTTTGCTTCTATGACCGAATCAAATATCATAGGGGGTTTCCGAGGAGCAGGACTCGTTCCTCTCAATGCGGATTATGTGATTTCACAGCTGGATGTCAAGTTACATACGCCAACCCCTCCGGGAAGCTCTTCGGGTCTGCCTCCAGTTTGGGAATCAAGGACGCCAAATAACCCAATCGAAGCCCAGTCACAGTCTGAATATATGAAAAACAGGATCATACGCCATCAGAACAGCTCCCCAACATCTCTTTTAACCGGAATTGAGCATTTTGCAAAAGGGGCACAGAAGGTTATGCATCGACTTGCTATTATAGAAAATGAGGTTGCAGCACTTCGGAAAGCAAATGAAGAGCTAAGTCGGCGCCGAAGGACTAAAAAAAGCGCTTACGGCTTGGAGGATCACTTACTAATCACGAAAGTCAAGAAATCTTGGACGAGAACCAGGTGGTAGAGCAGGAACAGGTTGAAGTTCGTCAGGAAGGGGTCCGATTAAGGAGGGCTCAACCGCGCGAACGGCGTTGTGGTACTTGCGGAAAGACTGGTCATAATGCGCGAACTTGTCAAGAGGTTATAGAAACATCTAATGAAGAGAATAGCGATGAGAACTAGTCAATTGAATAAGTTATTGTTAAGATATTCGCATTTGAAATCTTGAATGGTGTTCTAAGTGGGCGGGTCACTTGTGTGGCCGAGTCACTTGTGGACTACGTTATATAAATTAGATAACATGGTTCATCACCAAACGGTCAAAATCCCCAAACGGTCAACTCTCAGCACATCTCGACACTATTATGTAAGTTATCTCAACCACAACGCTTTTAATCAATTAAAACTATTCGCTATCTGATTTATTATCCAATTCTACCTCTATTTCACATATTCGCGCATTATAACCGGTTTCGCCGTATGTACCACAGCGCCTCTCACGTCCTGCCCTCCGTTTTAACGGACCCCTTTCTTTACCCTCATTGTTCGCTGGACGCTTCCCTTTTGACTTCTTAAACAGTAGCTCCAAATTCTAATCAATACTAAGAGGTCCTCTATCTTAGACTCGCGGTTTTGGAACTCTCCGGCGTTTAGAAAGTGCCAAATTAGCCTTTTCTAGTGTATACATCCGGTCGCGTACTAGAGTCACTTTATATACTATTATCGTTAAACCCTTCGTTATTTAGTTTACCGCTTATAAAATTTATATTAGAGAGCTTCCTTAATAACCAGAAATCCTGCGTTTAATAAAAGTAGATTGTTTACTTGCTTAGTTAAGGGTAGTTAGTATTTAGGGATTGTAAGTACTAGCTGTCCTTGGACGTGATAGGATAGGTGAAGGCGTCCGAAGACGTATATCTAGCCTGTTAATTACCTTATCAGGATTATAAAGTACTAAACCAGAAGCGCGGAATCCAGATCGAATATTGTTTTCATTGAAAACCTTAAAATGCGTAGCCTTGAATGCGATAAAGAAGTCGAGCTTTATAATGTGGTTTATCGACATCTTAATAAATAGCTCGATTTCTTTCGAATATACGCGTTTTAAAGGCGAATAAAGCCTTACATCTAATAGCTAGAGTAAATAAAAAGAGTAAAGAGGCATACTGACAGTGATAATGTTATTAGCTTTGCAATAATTATCGAATTCCACTGATACATAGCTCTCATAGCCGTTAATAATTAAGAGGCGATATCGACCTTTTATCGACGATCGAGTATGCTAATCGAAATGCCTAACCCAGTCTAAGCCTGTCTCATTATTAATCCATCCATTAGAAGTTGGTTTAATAACCTAATCGCCTAGTAATTCGCATTCGGTAGCCTAATTCGCAAAGTGATATTTACTTTAAACGATTAAAAACGGCGGGATGTAATAACCTTACGAATTAATACACTCGATAGCTATCGACCATTCCCGATTACCAGGCTGTATTAATTTTACTTTCCCGCGTCGATCGGCGCGTGTAACGACTAGTATTAACCCAATAATTCCTATTATAAAGCCGGTCTCGTCGAAATTCTACATGTCTTTATCGACGATACCGTATTTAGCCTTAATGTTCGTAACCAGCCTAAACCAACCCGAAATAACGCTTGGATCCTTATAAAGAGCTTTTTGGTAATCGTATTTCCGATTTATTCGAGTCGTTAATTCTGGATTACGTCGAATATAACGCGTAACCCATTCCTTGCCCACACGGTCGCCATTACGCGAATCCAATAGAAGATTGGCTATATCTGTAACACAACCCTTCGTCGGAGGTATTCCTCGGGTATCCAAATCGATTATATAATCCTTAATTACTTTCTCTTTAATCGGATCGAGTTTTCGTTATGTTATGCCTCTGTTGCGGTTAGTTTATCGGCCGGCAATTCGAGCGCGTAAAGTAGTATTAAAGACGTTGTACAACTTCGCGATTGCTAGTATGGAAATTTTTTGCGTCGTATTACGTATCGCTTGAACTGTTAATTATAGCCTCTGTTCTTTGGAAAGTTCAGGCATAATAGTTATGGAATTATTACGTGTTAAAGTTTAATGGATTAGAGAAGTGTGGTAGGTTGACCGTTTGGGGATTTTGACCGTTTAGTGATGAACCACGTTATTCTTTATTAATAAATAATAATATATTTTATTATTCGATTATATAGCATATATTATATATATACTAAAATATATATAATATATATACGGGGGTATTTACGTATTTATAAGTAACTAAATAACTTTATACTTAATTAATTAAAAAATTCGGCTTTATTAATTACTGTTAATAGGCCGTACACGCTAAGGTTTAAACTACGTATATAATTAATATAAATCGCGTTACGTATATTTTTAATTTTCTTTTTTTCTTTTTCTTTTTAAGTTTATAGTAGAAAAGTATATATAGACGTAATATACTACGCGCAGGCTTTATATACTCTACGTATATACTAAATTAATATATTATATATACTTAATTTAAATTCCCCGATTTCTCGTGTTTTTTTTAGCCGCCCGTTACTAATCCTATTCTGCATACCCCAAGCATAGTAATAATATAGGTTTAGTATAGGCCCCCCTTTTACCGTAACTATAACCGACTTTAATTTCTTTATCGCTAACCTAGGTACGTATTTTATACTGAGCGGAAGCGAAGTATATATTAACTTTATATTTAATTACTATTTACGTTACTAGCGCAGTTAATCCGTTACCTAGTTATAGTTATATTTACAGTACGTCGCGTATATGCGGAAGTTATACGCGCTATATATTAATAGCTTTATTACAGGCCCTATTCTTTACTTTAACCCGGGTTAGGTCCCCTTTCGTAAGTACTAGCTTATATGTTTAATATATATAAAGCTTATACTTAATATAAGCTAAGCTGCAGCTACAGTTAATAATACTCGTCCCCTAGTTATTAATATAACCGATAATGCCGCTATCGATAACGATGGTACGTATATACAATAACGGTTTAAGTATATACGTAATTTAAACTAACCTTTTTAATAATTAATATTAACGCCCGTATTGACGTATTACGCGTTAATAGTAAAGTATAAGTATTTATTTTACTTAGCTTTTATATATACTGAATTAATACTGCTCTTAACTATTACATATTTATTACCGGCGGTAGTATATATAGTATTGTTTTCGCCGATAACTTAGCTATATATTTAATTAAGGATAGCTTTACGTTATACATATACTTATTATATATTATAAATGTTTCGCTACTATCGCGAAAAGTACCCCGGCGCCGGTAAATATAATTATCGCATATATTTCGTATATACTATATTTACGTATTATAATTACCGACTTTTTTAAGGTGGCTATTACGGCTAATAAGCGTTCCCTAGCTATTAAATAAGTATACTTTAAATATATATTCAGTATTAATTTAATATATATTTTACGTAATACAGCTATTCTTTATATTTTAAATAAAGGTTAGCGTAACGCTCGTTACGTTTACAAGCCCGGGTAAGTTTTACTTATACTCCCGTTATATAACGCTTATACTAATTATATACGTAGCTATAAAAGCAATGCCGAACGTAACACTTTATTCGGCTTTATTACCGACCGTTTAAAAAGATTCGCGTATATATTATTTATATATATTAAAGCTACACTTTACTTATATTTAATAACGCTTCCGATATTAACTTCCGCGCTTAATATAACGCCTATTTTTACCGCCTTTAATAAATAAGTTTACTTTATATTATGTATATATTATATATATATTTATCTTAAGCTTATAAAAACTAAATTTAATTATAAACGGAAAATTATAGTATTATTATTAATCCGTTTAACCCTATCGATCTTATTTAGCCTAATTATACTAACGAAGCCGATATAGTTTCTATATATACTAAACGTTTATTCTACGTATAATCTTAACTATAAAATCCCTAGTATACCGACCTTTTTACTTATCTACTAGAAATCGCCGGTGTTAAAAGTCGATTAATTTATTATACCCCCTTCGGAATTTATTTACGTACAGTTTACGTAAAGCAACTTTTTTATTATAACCCTACCGCCCGCTTACAATATTAATAATAGTAATACTAATAACACTGCGTTAAATTTAAGTTTAACGTATACTAAGCCGCCGTTACATATTAATAAAAAACGTTAAAAAGGGCTACTATTTAAACTTTTAACTAGCCGCCCTAAAGCGAAAGGCTCTTTCCCGCCCCGGTGTAATAATCGCATACGAATTATTAAAACGCCCTTCGAAATAAAAGTATAATATATACTATATCTGCTTTACTTATATTTTATATACGTTTAATATATAACTAAAATACTAATATATTTTAATTAAGTTCCTATCCCGCTTACCCTTACTTCGTCGTAAAAGCGTAAAATATATATATTTTTTACGTATATAATATATATATTACGTTTATACTAATTATATATAGCGCAGCCTTAAACCTTTTCCTAGTAAAGATAAAAATAACGAAAATAACGGCGGCTCGCCTGCTTTTAAACGCTTTCGTAATAACAGTAAGTTTATATTTAATATATACTAGTTATATATTAAGCTTACACTTAATTTAAATAATAACGGTAACGCTAAAAAGCCGCTTACTACTAAAAAAACGCCTATTAAAAGTTCGCGTAAATAACCTCTACGCGGTTACGCCGTAGCTTAAATTCGGTATATGCCTTCCTCCCTTTTCTTTTATACTTAATATAGGTAATATTTAATCCTGGTTTTCGGTTATTTTTTTTATTCGGTTATGTCTATTATATTAAGCGCATACTTAACTTATATTAAGCTTTTACTTAGCCTGTGCTAACCTCTGTTTTTACTAGAGTTTATTCGGTTACGGTTTTTTACCCGGCAGTATTTTATATAAGTCCGGTAATAATTTAGTATATACTAAAATAGTTTATAATAATTAATTCTTTTTTTATTTTACTAATTTAATATTTAATTTATACTGTGTATACGTTTATAATAAAGTTAACTAGGCTTTTAACCGCTTAATTTCAGTTTATATTACTCGCTTTTCGTTACGCTTAATTAATTACTGTATTATTACGTCCTTACGCTATTATAAGTATAGCATATTCCGAGTATATACTTTACTTTTCTACCGGATTAAGCTTAAAACTAAAGATATATTTATATTTCGACGTCGGTTAAATATAATACGCCGAATAAGTTTATTTAATAACGTGGTTCATCACTAAACGGTCAAAATCCCCAAACGGTCAACCTACCACACTTCTCTAATCCATTAAACTTTAACACGTAATAATTCCATAACCATTATGCCTGAACTTTCTAAAGAACAGAGGCTATAGTTAGCAGTTTAAGCGATACGTAATACGACGTAAAAAATTTCTATATTAGCAATCGCGAAGTTATACAACGTCCTTAACACCACCTTACGCGCTCGAATTGCCGGCCGATAAATCAACCGCGACAGAGGCATAACACAACGAAAACTCGATCCGATTAAAGAGAAAGTGATTAAAGATTATATAATCGACTTAGATACCCGAGGAATGCCTCCGACGAAGGGTTATATTACAGATATAGCTAATCTTTTATTGGATTCGCGTAATAGCGACCGTGTAAGTAAGGAATAGGTTACGCATTATATTCGACGTAATCCAGAATTAACGACTCGAATAAATCGGAAATACGATTACTAAAGAGCTCTTTATAAAGATCTAGGCGTTATTTCGGGTTAGTTTAGGCTAGTTACGAACATTAAGGCTAAATACGGTATCGTCGATAAAGATATGTGGAATTTCGACGAGACCGGCTTTATAATAAGAATTATTAAGTTAATACTGGTCGTTATACGCGCCGATCGACGCGGGAAAGCAAAATTAATACAGCCTGGTAATCGGGAATAGTCGACAGCTATCGAGTATATCAATTCGTAAGGTTATTACATCCCGCCGTTCTTAATCGTTTAAAGTAAATATCACCTTACGAATTAGGCTACCGAATACGAGTTACCAGGCGATTAAGTTATCAAACCGACTTCTAATAGATAGACTAATAATAAGACAGGCTTGGACTAGGTCAGGCATTTCGATCAGCATACTCGATCGTCGATAAAAAGTCGATATCGCCTTTTAATTATTAACGGCTATAAGAGCCATATATTAATGGAATTCGATAATTATTATAAAGCTAATAATATTATTACCGTTAGTATGCCTCCTTACTCTTCTTATCTACTCCAGCCATTAAATATAAGGCTTTATTCGCCTTTAAAACGCGTATATTCGAAAGAAATCGAGCTATTCATTAAGATATCGATTAACCACATTATAAAGCTCGACTTCTTTATCGCATTTAAGGCTACGCATTTTAAGGTTTTCAATAAAAACAATATTCGATCTGGATTCCGCGTTTCTAATTTAGTACCTCATAATCCTAATGAAGTAATTAATAGGTTAAATATACGTCTTCGGACGCCTTCACCTATCCTATCACGTCCAGGGACAGCTAGTACTTACAATCCCTAAACATTAACCACCCTTAACTAAGCAAGTAAACAATCTACTTTTATTAAACGCAGGATCTCTGGTCATTAAAGAAGCTCTCTAACACAAATTTTACAAGCGGTAAACCAAATAACGAAGGGTTTAACGATAATAGTACATAAAGTGACTCTAGTGCGCAACCGGATGCGTACACTAAAAAAGGCTAATTTAACACTTTCTAAGCGCCGGAGAGCTCTAAAACCGCGAGTCCAAGATAGAGGACCTCTTAGTATTAACCAGAACTTAGAGCTACTATCTGAAAAGTTAAAAGGGAAGCGTCCAGCGAACAATAAGGGTAAAGAAGGGGGTCCGTCAAAACGGAGGGCAGGACGTAAAAGGCGCTGTAGTATATACGGCGAAACCGGCTATAATACGCGAACATATGAAATAGAAGTAGAATTAGATAATGAATCAGATAACGAGTAGTTTCAATTGATTGAAAGCGTTATAGTTAAAATAACTTACATAATAGTATCGAGATATGCTGAGAGTTAACCGTTTGGGGATTTTAACCGTTTAGTGATAAACCACGTTAAACGTAAAAGCGACGTATATTTACTATATACTAATAACGAAATAATACTTAACCCCTTATAAAAATTTACCGAACTGTTATTATCGTTATCGTTATCGTTATTATTTTAAGGATTTATTAAGTCTATATTAAATTTACACCGAGCTTAAATATCCCGGTTATCGTATAAGTTCTTAAAATCGAATAGTAATTTATCGTCTGCTTTCTTATGTACAGTTTATATCCGGTATACGTCGGTACTACACTATAATTACTTTCCGAATCGAGCTTAATCCGAATTAGTCCTTTAATTAATATAGTCGTTAATATTTAATTCGATATAAATCTTTTTAACTTTTTTTTATATATAACGATATAAACTGTATATATTAAATATTAATTTAACGTATATATAACGTATATAATACATATAAAAACTTATAAAAGTATTACCCCTAACTTTATTTACCGCCGACTTATAATATTATTATTTTCGAAGTAATTCGATTCGTATATATTAATCTGCTTATAAACACAGGTCTTAATATCAGTTAAAATACGGTTAACCTAAGCGATAAGCCTAAATATAACCCAGTTTACTAAACGCTTTCTTTTAAATTAAGGCTTTAATTCGGGGTATATTCTATATAAACTATTTATACGTTTAACGTATTCTTTTTTCGACGAAGCTTCTTAAAAGTTTAATAATAAAGGCTTTATAAAATAGTTAAGGTATTTTTTCCGGAAGTTACGTTTAATATACACTTTATAAAAGATTAGTATATACTAAAAATACTATTATACTATCCTTATAAAATCGATAAAATATAAATAATTCTTAAGTCCTAAATACATATATATATTTAGCGTATATTTACTATATATTAAACGCGTACTAAATATATATAAACTTATTAAGACTCTACTTCCCGTATATATTTAGTATAATATACTTAATACCTTTTTTAACATTATAGATATAACGCTATTAAATTAGTGAGCCGGTTAAATCGGTAAGTACATTAAACGTAAGTTTAAACAGCTTTTAATATATAAGTTTAGTATTAATAGTAATAAATACGTACGTATATATTACGAAACTTAGATATAACGTAAGTAATATATATATAATGTATACGCTAAACGTAAACTTACGATTTACACGACGATTTTAATTTATAATAAAAAATACGTTAGTTTTCCCGAAAACTATTTTATACGATAAATCTATTTATAAATAGGTTTAGTATTAAATTAATTTAGTTTAGGCTTACGTTATATATATAATAATATAGTATCGTCGATTATCGGATTTTTAGTAGGTTTAAATCTATCGTTTATATCGTAGTAGATTTTGCTTATATAAGAATTAACGTTTAATACTTATTAAACGTAAACTGGATATATATTACAGTAAATAATATGTATATTTATTATAGAATTAGTATTTTTTAAGGAAGAAAAGTAGCCGTTACTTCCGTAATAATGTATATACTCGATCTTTAATATTAAAGTATAAGCTTAGCGTACGTAGCGTAGTATTACTAAATTAGTCTTTTAATTTTCCGGTTAACTTATAATTAAAGAAGCGACCTATAAAGTCAGTATATATTCAGTATAAATGGGGTATATAATTAACATACGGACTATGAGTTGCTTTAGTCTAACGCTATTAAAGTATTACTTAATAGCTTCGGAAAGCTCTTTTGTATCGAAGTCGGGTAATAAAGGGTGATATAAATACGAGCCCCGGTATACGATTAAAATAAAGCTGAATAAACGTTGGTTATATAGAATATATACGTTAAATTTATATTTATACGTATGTTTAATTACTTTATTATAGCTTTATAAGTAATTAAACCTTATAACCTATTAATATATATCCCGTATATATGTAACGTAAATAAAGTATATATTAATTACACGATTTCCGTTTCGTATTATTTCGACCGATTTAAGCGTAATTACTTTGTTTACTATTATATCCGCTTTAAAATAAAGCTTTTAAATATAGTAAATTAATACGCGAAGTAAGTAACTGTATTAGGTAGGCTTAATAGTACGGTTCGGCTTTACTATTTAGTAGATATTTAGTAAATTTACGCTGTATATATATTCAGTATATACTATATATAGAAAAATAAGGATTCTACTTATATTATTCTTTATAAATATAACTAGTTAACGTCCGTTGTACGTACGTTTATTAGAGCCTTAGATTCGGTAAAGCCCACTTTCTAGATTGTGAATAAACTGGTCGCGGATAGAGTAATAATACTTAATAAAGTATATATTAAATATATGTAGCATATATAGTTTATATATAATTAATATATATATAATGTACGTAAGTATTATTTTTCGCACTTTTTGTATTAAGGTTATTTAATTTAACCGGCTTAGAAGTTCTTAAAGGATATCGCGAATATACATAATCTTAATACGATTATAGCGTATATTAAGCGTAATAAACTTAAGTTTAATAAAAGAATATACTAAAATGCTACTATATTAGTATTATTTATATTACGCTTTATTAATTTCACGATTACCGCTATATATACTTAGTATATATAAAGTATATATTAAACGTATAAAAAGGATATACTTAATAAATATTAAGTGTGTTTTATTAAAGTTAACATTATTATTAATATAAAAGGTAAACTAGATCTTTTTAAGTGTATTAATATACGTTATATATATGTATTATATATATAATATACATATTTAATTTTTAATAGATTCGAAGGCTTTTAAAATCTCTTTTTTAATAGGCTCGAAAGATAAGATTAAAGGTTATTATAAATAGTAAAACGTTACGATTTTATTATTTAAAGTATAAAGATATTCGATAATTATCGGGTAATTTTACGTTTCGCGTATATTAATACTATTTCGTTTATATTTACTGATAACTATACTTTATTTATACACAATTTTTTAGTTAATATTATTAGTATATACGTAATATACGGTGAATATATATAATATATATACTTTATATACGTACTTCGTTAAACCCTTAGAAAATTCTATGTTTATTTTGAATTAAGTACTGTAATAGTTCGTATAAAGGGATAGAAAAGTTGTTTTTATCGAAAAAATTAAAGTATTGTTCGATACTTAATTAATTAAGCTTAGTATAATTCGAACTTACATTAAAGCTTACGTTAAATTCAGTATTTAAAATATAAATAAATTCGTTAAGGCTCTATATAAAGGCTATTATAAAATTAACTGATATTAAATATATACTAAGCTTACGTTACGCTTCGAATAGTATAATATTATATAAGTACGTACTTATTCCTTACCGCCTTTTTAGAAGTGTAAATTTTAATATATAAACTCTACGTATATAGTATATATATATAGTATATATAAATAAATAATATATTATTATAAAGTTAATAAGTAAAGCGGTATATATAATACCTAATATTATATAGTTTATATATTCCACATACGTAAATTAAAATAAGATTCTTAGTTTAATTAATAAGCGGTGTAAAAACGCTATTATATATAGTATATATATATAAAGCATATACAAATTAAAATCAGGTTTTACTTACCGCTTTTATTAAATACGGTATATATAATATTAGCATATGCTCGACGTACGCCTGAGCTGGCCTTAAGTCAGAATCTCTTAGCGTGCGGGGTACTAAAATTCTGACTTAGTGCTAAGACTATTTGACCTAAGGCCAACTGATAGCCCCGTATATGCTAAGTGATGAAATCCCAAACGCCCCCACGCCAGATCCGCTCGATGCAATAGTATATCTCATTTCAGAACCACCCAACCGTCGGCGGGCAGCCACGTCAGCAGTATATGCGTAACACATTCTCTTCTCCGTCATGCCCCATGATTTTCCTTCCCTTCATTCCTCCCCCGCGGCCACCGCGACTGGGAACTGGACGTCGTCGGCCATCTCCCGCTCGTGGCGCTGGCGCTTCTCGAACTCGCGCAGGAGGGAGTGGACGGTGTCGAGCGGCCACTCGTGGACGAGGGGCCGGAGCTCGCGGGGGAAGACGTCGGAGTCGTGGTCGCGGATCTCCTCGGTGACGCGGTTGAGGACGAGCACCTGGTTCCACGAGAGCAGGCGGTCGCCGACCAGGAAGGCCGGCCGCCGCGCCAGCGCCAGCTCGTCCAGGATCCACGTGCGCCCGAAGTACGGCCGCGCCACCAGGTCGCGCAGCCCCGGGAAGTAGCGGCCCCGCGCGCCGCCGGCCCAGACGCACGCGAGCGGCCGCATCCACGCGTGCCGCGGCGCGTAGTCGTCGGGGTGGGCGGCGGCGTCGCCCGGCGCCCCGAAGGCCGGCGGCAGCGCCCGCTCGAACAGCTCCATGGCCTCGATGCCCAGGTCCGTGTCCGGGCCCTTGGGCCCCAGCCACCCCAGCACCAGCTGCGCCTGCCGGTACACGGCGCCCATCTGCGCCAGCAGGCCCGTCGCCTCGGCCGCGCTGTTGCGGTCCACGCACAGGGCGTCGACCCACACGTACAGCGTGTTGGGCGGCGGCCGGTGGCCCCGCACGGCCGCCGACTTGCCCGAGTTGGGCAGGATCGTCCGCACGTTGCGCAGCATCTGCACGAGCCAGCTGGGCGGCTTCCGCGCCGGCGCCGTCTTCTTCTTCTCCTGCTGCTGCTGCTGTTGCTGCAGCTGCTGTTGCCACGCCTTCTCCAGGTCTCGGCTCTCGCAGCTGTAGAGGCTAAGGTGTGTGCTGCTGCCCTCGCTGGGCGACGAGGTGCCGCTCAGGGAAATGGCGGGCAGGAACAAGTCGCGTACATGGCGCAGCGCCTGCTCGATGGTGGCGGGTATCCTGATGGCTCGGTCGTTGACCATGACGTACTCGGTGGCGATGGGGGCGTCTCCCAGCAGCGACGAGAGGGCGACGAACTCCAACTTGTCCGTCAGTGTCAAGTTGACCAGCCGGCATACTACCTGGTCCTCTAGGTTTTGCGACGGCTTCAGCTCGACCATGCGGATCTGATTTTTGGACAGGTCCAGCTTCTGCTGGACCGTGGCTATGTTGTCGGCCCCTACTCGCATTGTCTGATTTCTTGCCCAGTCGCAGGCTTGTAGATGCGCGGCCGTAGTGAAGTCAAGTTTCCTCAGATAGTTAAGCAAATGCGGTCGGTCCCACCGTCTGCGGACAAGCTGCTTTTGACTTGTCGTGTGGTGCGGGTGCGGGTGCGGCACGACGTAGGATTCGGGAAAATAAAGATGAAACAACTTTGTTGAAGGATCAACGTAGCAGTTCCCGCATGGAAATATGGATCTTCTAGAAGAACGAAACTGCGGCGGAAGCAAGTAAGCCCAGTGGTTGTTATTACATAAGTTGATCCAGAAATAACAGGGCAGACCATGACAAGAAAGAAAGTGTGACTGGCTAAGTTAATAGCTATATCCATGGGCTATATATGGGTTGACCTGGTTTGTAGGATTTATTTCGAGAGACAGAGAGCATTACTCGTACACAAGGGATATAATCTTCCAACAAGCCCCTCATCTCCATATCGTGAAGTTTTGGTGATGATCCGACATGCTGTTGTTTGTCTGCACGGCATTGCTTCTGCACGCCTCGATGCACGTTTACGTGTACGAGTACAGCCTTTCCAGGGCTGTGGTTCTGTCGGCGGAGTTCCATCCCCTGGACGCCCCGGCTGGGGACGAGCGGAATACTACTATAAGTAAGTAGGTACTCCGTAGAGATGTTCCGCATTCCGCATCCAAGGGCCCTTTGCTTGGTGGGTTGACGTATTTGGCATTTATTTCCTTTTTTTTATTTTATTTTTGCAAATACAGGGAAGAAGGAAGATGCCGGAATTTGAGGTCCGCTTTGCTAATCTACATTGCCGTGCAGGGGTCTTCGTCTGGTCCTGGCGTACCCCTGAAGGTCGTATGAATATGTCGGTCATGCGTCCCTGTGGAAGTAGTATTTCCATACCTGGTGGGTTTCTTTTCTCTCCCGTAAAATTGACATGACGACCTGCTTGCCGTTTTGAGATGACGCCTTATTGACACGACACGGCTGCTCTGTTCTGTTCAGAATGTTGCTATTTCTGCTCCAGTCATCATCCAAGCTTCGCAAAATAAGCCACTTGCGGTAAGGCTAGGTCTTCTCTCTTCCCTGCCAGCTCATGACACATCCCACAGGACAGAGTTTGTCCTTTCCGAGAAAAGGCTAGAGTCTGGGGTACTGGATTAGTCGCCGCATTCCTCCTGACGGGTGATCAGCCGTCCTAGCGTGCCCGTCGCGATCTTCTCTACTGTACGTGTATGTACATACAGCAGCTCAAGAAGCAGCATGCCCACCGTATGTTGTATGGGATGACGTTGTTGCTATATGGTGGTGATGGTAGTAGTATTGCTATCTGGAATGCCGCCTTAGCTCCTGACCGTTGAATGGCACTTCCTCTCCACACTCACACTGGTTCGGCACACGGAAGAGAGACGGACTCATCCAAAACCTGGACCCCGGCCCCTGTCGACTATTGACTACGTACTCCACTCTCCAGTGACGGTGCCATGAAAGACAATCAATAGTGCGCGAACTGCACTCACTACTGCTGTACCACACAAACCCTCCCCTGTCCAGACCCTGTCGAGCAACTTTGACAGATGACGTACCTGTGCAGTGTTTGCTTCTGCAGTTTCGAGCAAACCGATCCATATGGATTCGGGGTTCTCTGGAGATCGATCGCTGCCGATCGCCTGTCAACGCACTTTTATCAAGGCAAGTGATCTAGATCTATGTGACAGAAACATGTTGTACACACACGTAAAGACGACGCTTCTGGACGACGCTCTTCTCAGCTCCAACAACACAGCCATAGTCAAATCCCGTGGGTTGAGGCGCGCACTATGTGCTCCAGTTTCCCAAAGCCGGTGCCAGTGGCGTAATTACTTCGTATACATACTGCGGGAGCAAGGCCCTGACGGTTTTCACCGCCGTTTAATCACCGGCGACGGGCACAGGCACGTGTGTAGGGCAGGAGGATTCCGTTAGTACGGGCTTGTGCAAACAGACAAAGCCTTGGAGGGATTGGTGAGGTTGTGGGGGATGAAGCCAGCACGCACAGGCTGCTCGTGGGTGCTAGCTTGTTGACTCTGATAGGGATTACCCGTCCTTCCTTCTAACTAGCCGAGCGGCGCCGAGACTTATCTCGCGGATGCCTACTGTACGTGATAAGTGCTGACTTACTTGATCCGGCAAGTGTTCTGCATACATTGCAGGTGGGGATGTACGGATACAGGCTTCCATGGCAGGCTTCCATGCGTGATGGCATTCTTATTTCCGCGAGCCCGAGGCCGAACTAGGGCATGAAACAGATCCTCTTGTCCTTTTCAAGCTCCTATTGGTTTCTGTTCTCGGAGCTTTCCATTCCCGCTATCAATTTGCTTTTCGGGATCAAGCAACCGAGAAAATGACCGGGCCATGGACATCTAAACAATGTTTCTAAGCATGTCTCTGTCCCGTCCCCGCCTTGGCAGTAGTGACCAGGGCAGAAACCAGGGGTCCGTCTGGTCGATCCTCATACGTACGACATAACCCTGCAGCTGACAGAACTGCCAATCGTGGCTCTAATCACCGTTGCGTCCCCTTCTTCCTCCTCAAAAGCTCCAGGGTCTAGGCTTATCCCGCCGAAGCATCAGCTTTGACTAAGTGAGTACTAATATCGGGCCGCAGTCCTAGAACGGCTACAGACGGCATTTCGCAGCCACTCTTCTGGTATTGAGCCGGCCTGCAGAAAATGCAATACTGTTGTTCTACTACACTCACTCTTTTCTTCTTCTTCTTCTTCCCTCCTCTATCAAGGCAAGCTTGTGGCCTCCTCCACGGCAGCCAGGCTTCTCTAGGTTGCCGGGCTCAATCTGTCTCACGTCAAAGATACCAAGGGCCGCAACAAAGAGTCTAGGAGGAAGAGCCTGGCCAGATCGAAGCTGCTGTTTCGTCACGGGTTGGATTCGGCGACGATGCACAAGGCCGATGAAGATGTCGGATTGATTCTGCCCCTAAACCCTGATCCGGTGGCGGTGGGCCTTTCCGTCCGAAGCATACGAGCCAGGCCTATCCGACGTCGCAACGGCCCGCTTGCAACGCTATGTGGCAGATGGGCAATCCCTGCAGCTATTGAAGGGACGAAGAAAAGCGTCTGAATGGTGTTGCTGCCCGCGCTCGGGATCAACCTAGCGTCCCGTCCGCTCGGTTTCACAGTCTGTTTCCCTTCCCGCAAAGACACGACTCGTCTTCCCGGAATAAGGTGATCTTTATTCCAACAACACTGCGACGGGGGAGAAGAGAAGACGATGGATGTCCTCAGCGGCGATGCACTTCGGGCGCAAGACTCCCCATCTGCTGACCGAGAAGCTGCCTGCAGTCACGAGCGACGGGATTGGGGGTTCGTAATCGAGGGACTTTGCTGGATTCGGAAAGGTTGGGCCATGTCAATCTCCGATCGGGTGTCATTAGACTTTGACGTGGTTGGGGGGATTCCTTGTCCGATCATGCATTGCGAAATGTCAATCTGTGCTCTAAGCCAATCATGACGCCACGGGTGCATTCGCAGTGGGTGCGTTCGCGGCCGGTGGGGGGAGGGGGGGGTTCGTCTTTCGTCTTTCATTCCAAGCCGATGCTATTTACATGTTCCCATGTGACTCGAGAAGTTAGTAAGAAGTAAGTAAAGTAAGTATATAAAGGCGACATGTGTCCCGGCCAAATCTGGCGTGTGAAGACCCCGCGAGTTGGTCCAATTGACGCAGAGGGTGCGCCAATGCCTTGTGGGACAATCTGTGTTTTAATCCAAGCCGTTTTCGCCCTCACCATGGACTCTCTGTTTTCTCTCGCCAAGGGGCTGCCTTTTCTGGCCTCCTGCGTTTTCGCCGCCGCCAGTCTGCCCGCCATACCCGTCGATCTGACCACACCGGTCCAGCAGCGAATTGCCATCAACGGTCCAAATGGTGAGTTCCGGCTTTCGAGTGTGGACATGTAAGCCCCAGGACTGACGCGCCGAGGGGGTGACCAGCCGTGTCCATTGGCTGGAATACGTACCAGCAGCTGAGCCAAGCATGCGTGCAGTACGGCACCTCTGCCGATGCTTTGGACTCGCAGCAGTGCTCGAGTAATTCGAGGACGTACCCTACCTCGAGGACCTACTCGAACGTGGTGACCCTCAGCGAGCTCACTCCGGCCACCACGTACTACTACAAGATCGTGTCGACGAACTCGACCGTGGAGCACTTCTTCAGCCCGCGCGTGCCGGGCGACAAGACCCCCTTCGCCGTCAACGCCGTCATCGACCTGGGCGTGTACGGCGTCGACGGCTACACCATCCAGATGGACCAGACGAAGCGCGACACGATCCCGCAGATCCAGCCGGCGCTCAACCACACCACCATCGGCCGGCTGGCGGCCAACATCGACGACTACGAGCTGGTGGTGCACCCGGGCGACCTCGCCTACGCCGACGACTGGTTCCTCAAGGGCAAGAACCTGCTGGACGGCAACAACGCCTTCCAGGCCATCCTCGAGAACTTCTACGACCAGCTGGCCCCCGTCGCCGCCCGCAAGCCCTACATGGCGAGCCCCGGCAACCACGAGGCCATGTGCACCGAGATCCCCGTGCTCAACGGCCTGTGCCCGGCGGGGCAGAAGAACTTCACCGACTTCATGACGCGCTTCGGCCAGACCATGCCGGCGGCCTTCGCGTCGACGTCGGCCAACGCGACGGCGCGCGTGCGCGCCAACGAGGCGCGCCTGCTCGCGAACCCGCCCTTCTGGTTCTCCTTCGAGTACGGCATGGTGCACTTCGTCATGATCGACACCGAGACCGACTTCGCCTCGGCGCCCGACGGGCCGGGCACGGCGCTCAACTCGGGCCCCTTTGGCGCGCCGGGCCAGCAGCTCGCCTTCCTGGCCGCCGACCTCGCGTCCGTCGACCGCGCCGTGACGCCGTGGGTCGTCGTGAGCGGGCACCGGCCGTGGTACACGGCGGGGTCGGACGCGGGCTGCGCGGCGTGCCAGGCCGCCTTCGAGCCGCTGCTGTACCGCTACGGCGTCGACCTCGCCATCTTCGGCCACGTGCACAACGCGCAGCGGTTCGCGCCCGTCTACGACGGCGTCGCCGACCCCGCCGGCCTCGACGACCCGCGCGCCCCGCTCTACGTCGTCGCCGGCGGCGCCGGCAACATCGAGGGCCTCAGCGCCATCGGTACGAAGCCCGACTTCACGGCCTTCGCCTACGCCGACGACTTCAGCTACGCCAAGGTCTCGTTCCTCGACGCCAACCGGCTGCAGGTCGACTTCATCCGCTCCGCGACCGGGGCCACGCTGGATACGGCTGTGCTGTACAAGTCGCACGACACGCGGTTTGTAGACCAGTCGTAGCTCGTGGATCGAACGCGAGCGGTACTCGATGGGGAGGAGAGAAATAATGCAATCTAATACAAGTTAACCTCCACCATCCTTCCTTACTATGCTCAGTGAAACCTCGGATCACCGTGACCATAGTAAACTTATATTGCATGGGTTTCCTCTGCACAACATGCACTGTTAGGATGTGACCATTTCCTAGTAATCAAACCAAGCCCCAGGCATATCGAGTGGGTGGTCCTCAACCAAGTCCCAAAACTCCCCAGCTAATTCGTCGGTTGGCTCGTTGCAGAATATTGCCCAGTCCTCAACGTTCGGGCCATAAGTGAACCCATAAAGGCAAACCTCGCATCCTTCAAGAGGAAGACCGGGAACCCAAATGTCTACAACTTCCCAAGACAAAGACGATGCCGAAAGAATGTCCAGGAGTATGTCGTGTTCCCTCTTCCCATACTCCGCAATATCAACACCAGCTTCGATCAAAGCTTTGAGCCATTTCTGAAGCTGGTCATTCGTCCTTGTAAGCGATCCTCGATACATCCGAAACTCCCATTCCATCTTCCCAGTTATCAACAGAAGGAATGGCGTGACATAAGTTGCGTCCAACCTCAACCGTCCATTATACTTTGAACCTGGCTGGAGCGAGTGCAGGTCGGTTGTCATATGCATGATATCCTTTGCAAACTCATATAACCCATCCACCTCGGGCTCTTGAAAATATGGCTTAGATACTACGATGCCTTCGACGACATTATGAAGCAGCGAGAAGTCATGTTCGACTATTCCTTTGTTGCATAACGTTTCTGGATCGGTAGACCACTCCGGTTCCAGCAGGAAACGCATGATGTGGGCCTCCGTGTAAATTAACCCGCTTATTGTATTCAATCGAGATCGTAATGTTGTTTCATGATGCAAAGGACATAGAACAGGCTGAAGGTGCTGAAATGTGTCCCAGTTTGAGGAGAAGGGGCAGTGGCACGTCGGTTCCGATGGTTGGGGGTTCGACTCGGACATATCGGCTTCGGAAACCAAGAGACGCACTAGCTCCTTGCTAGTATCTACTTCAGCTTCAGGGGTAATATAAAATAACCCGAGCCAGTGGGCCGGGGAACTGTTGTTCGAGACGTGAGTTGTGATGTCCTCAATGGATGAGTCGTAGAGGTTGACTTACCGGCCCAGTTTGTCCGTTTGTGTTAGCCCCACACCCATTTCGACGAGCAGTCTAACCATGTTCAAATCCCCACACATTGATGCCCACTAGTGAATCAATGCCCGGTTAATATGGTTGGGTTTCTACTGTGCATGTTCAGACAACTCACGTGTAGCAGAGTCCATCCATTATCATTTCGATCGAAAGGGGACGCTTTTCGCTGGTCAAACAGCCTTTGCAGACCCATTATGTCTCCATTCATTGCCATACCGAAAACCGGGTCCCGTCTAGGTCTTTCCGAGTAGATACGGAGCTGGATATCCCATGTCGATCGGTACCGGCACATGTGCAGAGAAAAGGAACTGGTTAAGCCCTTGAGCCACCATGGCGCCCGGAATTCCGCACTGAGCTCGTTAGGACTGGTGCTGATCAAAACAGGCCCGAATGAAGACGCCGTTTTCCAGGGGCTGGCATTGCGCCGTTGGTTCTTGTGCGCGCTCTGTGAAACTGCAGCATTGGGCTTCTGTTCCTCCTCGTCTTCACGAGAATCGAGGAAAGAGTCATTTGCTTCGAAACGCTGCACCGCAGTAGGTCTGTTAGGTTGTTGCAATCTGAGTGCGATGATGTCGGGTGCTGCCATTAAAAGTGCTCTGTCGACAGTCAACAACCGCTAATAATAGCTACCAATCCTGTATTTGGCATATTACCTGGTGTAAGAGTCTTGTGCGAATCGTAGGACCTCTAACGCCCTCCTCAGTTGCTCTTCCAGTCTTTTCAACTCGTCTTTCTTGAGCACCACTTTGAACGCAGCCAACTTCTTTCGGAATCCTCGCCTCGACGTAATCTGACCTGATAGATGGTCAACGACATCGCTAAGCTTCGCCAGAGCCTTGCGGCAGTAGTCGAGGCTCCGAGTTGCAGTTGAACTATCCCAGAGCATCGACGGCAATCCAGAGTGGCTGAATTGCTGCTCAAAGTCCCAGACCGAAGGGTAGATCAGGTCGATTCGCTCTATGAGATCCGAGATGGCTTCGGGGGCGTCCTGCACCTGGTTCCAAAGTTCCTTCAACTTCAGGACTGCCCCTCCTGTGGCAATGCCGAGCTGGGCGACGGCGATCCCGCTGGCAACCACACTCAAAGGCTCGGCCATCATGGACGAAACAAAAGGAGAGAAGAGAAAAAGTAAGAAAAAAGCAACCCAAACAGCTCTTAAGACACAAAACTGCCGCAAGAATAAACGCAAACGGTGCGTCCGTAGTGCTGTCGCATTGAAAAATGCCCCCAAGGAAAAATGGAAGAAGAAGGAGGACTCGTAATGAAGAAGAGAGGGAGGGGCATCCTTGAACGGATGGTTTACTGCCTAGCGGTCAGCCTGGCACTGCCACCGGCTCAGCATCGTCCTGCACATGCTGTGTAACCCCAGGCCAAGTCAGCGTGGCCAAGTGCGTGAGATCTCGAGCAACCAGCCAATGAGCGTCAGCAACAGAATGAAGTTCACTCCGCTCTCCAATCTTGAGCTGCCTGTTGGCCAATGTCGTCTCCGATTTCTGGGGGCCCCTGGCCACGGCAAGGCGAAAAGCGCGCACCCGAGTATTTCGGCTTGGGCGACGTGGGCGGCTGACAAGACAAGACGCACAGTCGAGCGCATCTTCCGGAAAGCCCGGGCTAGTTGCCGATTGGCCAGGCCCGCCTTGTTCGCCGCCAGGGCAAAGTGCGGGCGGCGCGAAAGGGGTATAGCGCCCCAGCGGGGGCTGAGGTGCTGCCGTAGCCCTTTTGAGGGGCTACGGCGCTTAGTTATACACTCCGTCTGCTTACGTCTATACAGCACTTTGGGCTGCATCTCTGCTCTCTGTCGCATGCGGCAGCTGGGACTCAAGTGACCAACATTTGGCGACGGTCTTCGTCCGGAGAAAGGAGGAAAGTCGGGGGTTCATTTGGGCCCGTGGGCGGGGTGGGAGTTCGCCATGTCTCTTCGCTGCCTCCTTTTCCCGAGCTAGAGACAATAGGATGCAGGGTGAGCTATACTACGGAGGGAACCGGGTTTGGTCTAGAAGAGGGACTGGGGCTGTGTGGGGCAGGAAGTTGGGGGCCGAGAAACGGGATGGCTCCTTGGTTCGCTAGAAAAGGCTTGCTTCTCGACCTAGAGCCTGCAGCCTTAGACCATAACCTTACTCAATTGGGCTGCTGCACTGTCATAATCCAATGTCATCAGCGTGCGTTCCTGACGCTGCTCCATCTTCATGTCAACTAATGTTTCCATCGCCTCGAGTTCCCGCTGGCTGAGAAGATCCAGCCTCACCTGATGGTCTCCGTTCTCATTTGGCCCGAAAAACCTTTCATCTAGGTATCTCCAGTATATGAAGTCGATTGCCCAGCTGTTCCGGGCTGCGTAGTTGACCATCCACCTTTGTTTCTCCCAGCGCTCCCTCATTTGCTGTGAAAGGGGCTTTTTCCAGCCACTGGATAGGGAGAGTGACGCCATGCTGCCAGCGACTCCAGAGCCGGCTCCCATCTTCTCCTCTTCACCCTCTAAGGCGCGCAGGAAGGTTTCAAGCCGTGGTTTGTATGCGTCCATAAATGGCGCGTACCCGCCAGGCCAGTACTCGGGGCCCTTCAGGAGGAGCCACCAAGGGGGGTCGGAGGAAAACTGCGACGGCGCAGCGTAGGCAAACTCCCAGTCGACGACGCCGACGACCCGCAGGCTCTTGTCCACCAAGACGTTGGACGGACGCAAATCCTCGGAGAACAGCCGGAACGTAGAGGGGGCATCTGAGGCGTCCCCGGGCTCCCATCCAGACGAGAGCCGCCCCTCCGACGCGAGCCGCCGAAACAGCTGGCGAGCCACGTATTTATCGCGCGCGTCGTCCTCGTCGTCCACGGCGTCGTTGCGCTGGAAGGTGAGCTGTGCGAAATGCATATCAGCCAAGGCGGCATACCATTCGTCGGCGGTAGAATATTCCTGGGACGGTAGGAGCGTTGCCGCAATGCCCGTGAACTCTACGAGAGAGTTCATGTTCTGGATGAGAGGCCTGCCCGACACAGAGAAGCGTCCGTCCACGTCCTGGACTAGGGAACCGATTCGAGAAAATGTTAGAGCAGACAGTTGTAGCACGATGTTAGCCATCTGGCCATATAGAAAGTCAAGCTTTTGCTCGCTGATATCGGGATCTAGTACATGATCGTCGTCGGGGTCAAGGGCCGGGTCCTTGAGAGCCTCGGACATGGTGCTCTCGTGGTCGATGTACTCCATGATAATGAAAGGCCCGAGGCCAGCGGGGTTCTCTGCTGCCGTTCCGGAATGGTATATCTTAGGCAGAGGGATAGTGGTATTAGCCGAGATATACCGCATCGTTGCCACTTCGTAGCGGATCTTCTCCTCGGGGAATTGGACGATGCCCTTGCACGGCACCCTCATGGCAGCCGACGAGCCATCCTTATACTCCAGGCGATAGAGTATGTTGTATCCCCCTCTGATGGGCCGGTGAAGTTCGACAGCCTCGCCAGGCCTGTACTTCTTGATGAGGTTACCAACCGTACGGTATATATCCGCCTTGTTCAATGACCTCTCCCACGTTTCGGCCTCTTCGTCGTTCCTCTCCCAGGCAAGGTCGTCCTTCAACATGCGAACCCGTCTCAGTTTAGGCGGCATGGCGAACAAAGAAATGGACAATTCTGTGTACAATTTGGAGCAACATTCGCTAGAATCAAGTCCTGGAATGGCAACTCGCCACCCGCGCTGTCCTGTTCCGGGAAGACCACGTCATCACAGTGTGGAGAAAACCCCGTAGAACGGAGCTACACAGCCAATGAAATAGAGCGGTTGGCGGCCGTAGACTTGTTACATGCTTGGCAGCATCAGCTCAAGCCTTCCACCAAGAGCAGACGAATCAAACAAGACGAAGAAGAGTTGCTCAAAAGGGCTGTAGATAACCCTCGAAGAAGAAGCGAGGACAACTCAAAAAACAAGCCTTGCGTTGTGTTGGGACTTTGGGTATGAGAGGCCAGCAACATCAGCTGACATCCCACAGCCACCTACGTCCCAGGCTCAAGACTCAGCCGCATCGAGGCGGGATGAGGGTCAGTGTGTGGGAACCCCGCGTATCAAAAGTTCCATCGAATCACTGAACGCACTGGCCGTGGCCGCCGAGGTTTTCTCGCAGCTTCAAGGGGGGTTACTAGAAGCTATGTATGTTTACCTGTATTGTCTACTTCGAGGCGGGCATGCTTGATGTAAGCCCGAACAGCATAGGAGACCGCGCTTTTGCGCTTTGCCTCGAGACGTCCATCTTGGCGGCCGAGGGTTTGCTCAAGGATCCCACGGAGCGGGCTTCAGAGGTAGCCATTGAGTGGTTCGTCGACAACATTGGCAAGCCAGGACTGGCATCCTTCGTCTCTCCCCCAAGCCCAAGAGTCAGGAAACTGGACTATTCAAGCTGGTATATGGTCTCCTATGACCGCTTTGATGGGATGGCAGAAGACAACTTCCAGGGAACCTCAATGTACCTGCCATTCGCCAGATACGAACTGCCTTTGGAGCTGGGGAAGCAGGGAAGCCACAAGACTCCAGCATACTTCATTGAACCAACCATCTCATCTCGGTGTATGATCGAGGGAAGTGGGTTGCCGATGTGGATGTCATCAACTCTTCCAAGTGGAATCGCCTCCACCAGAGGAAAGAAACCATGGCTTGCCCCAAATCCAAGCCGTGTCCATAGACTCCTGGGCTGAACTACTGGACCACCCGACAGAAGCTGCTGCAGTAGCACTGGCAGTTCGCCACTCGGCAAACGTGCGAGTGATCGAGGGAACTCCTTGTTGGGCCTGCTGTGCTGATGCTGTGGTTATTATCCAGGAAACTTCCGCCGATGAGTGTGCAGCCATCGATCTGGGTATCCCTGCGATCCTGAAAAAGGACACCACGAGGGGGAGCAAGATGACGAAATGAGATATCATATCCCTCAGGATGACGATGAAGAGTCCTTCTTAGCTTTTAATCTACTAGGTGCTGGTCCTACTGAGACTTGGCCACAGCAGGAGTCGAGGATAGAGTCGATATGCTTAGCTAAAGCTAGGAGACTATTTCATTAATTATAAGACCAACGTTAGTGTTAGTTTATAGTTTATATTCATAATTAAGGTGCGGGGTCACTACCTCCTTAGCTTCTAGCTTATAATAAATGTGCGAGCAGTGATCTCACATTCTAGACCACTGTATCATATATGGCTAGATCAGTGACGTTACTCTGTTACCGTCATAACTATCTCCCCCCTTCCCGAGGGCATGTTCCTAAGCCCTCGTGGCTGCCCGTAGGCTACCAGGCTACCCCACTAGCCAACTGGCTGGGTCTGTATACTAACTAGAATGGTTAGGCTCCCTAGGGGACGAGGTCCGGTACACATCTGGCCACTCACAGGGAGTAGCTTCCGGAAAGGTGTCACTGAGTACCGGATGTGAGGACCGAACATACAGCTTATAGTGCAGCCCAAGCCTGTTCTAGCTCACTCGGCCACAGAACCCTTCCCGCCGGCTCCGCCTGCAACAGAACTGAAATCAGCCAGCGGGCTACTCTCCTTTTAACGTGTCCGTGGAAAGCTCCATGGTTCTCACGCTCCGTTCCCCGTCTCGGATTCTACAGTCCCCCACAAACCTGTCGATCCCAGTTATAGCGATGCAGAGTCCCGAGAATAAGGCGTACTAGCGCAACTGGTAAGCCTAGAACGGGCGATTCGACCCAAGCATCGATGTCTGTTAAGAGGCTCTAGAGAGAAGCTAAAAGCAAGCAATCCTTTATGCTAAAACGGATTTTAGCCGAAGTGTATTTTAAGATTCGGCCCCAACAAGCCAGGGGTCTCTCGTTTCCAGCCTGGGACCAGCTAGTCTGCAGCCAAGCCTATTAGATTCCACAATCCTCGGGAGGCCCATCTGGGTGCCGACATTGGCGGATTTCGTATCTTGGATGAACCCGACGCTAGACAACGCAGAATCGACCTCAGAGGATAGACAACGCTGGCCTATACCAGCGTCTTGTTTCATTGGCAGCTGGTTACTAGACGAGCGAGTTCTCTCAAGTCCACCTTCGTGTCTGTGGTGATTTCGGTGGCAAGAGAAACGGTTGAGACTGAATTAAGCCATGGTTCGTACCTATCTGCGATCTAGGCAAGCTGCAAGGGCATCTAGCGATCTGGACTCTCGCAGTCTCTTGGCACGGACTGCCCGTCTCTCGGGAGTTGTGATGGTGAAATGACGCAGAGTTGATGCCGATGGAATCCCAGCTACGTGGAACACACGTGTCTGATGGTTGGGATCCAGGAAACCTTAACTGACACCGCTAAAGCAGGCAGCCGAAACTGCATCGGCTCAGGCTCCTATGTTAGATCTAGGCGTTGTTAGCAGCTATGTCCCAACAAATACGGCTAATTTGCCCACCGTGAGTGGGATGCCACGATCTGTCGATCACCCAACTTAACCCGGGATCGCCCACCGTTAGCACCCACGAGGTCCTGTCTGCCGCGGGCGGGAAGTGCGCCACGAACCACTGCCATGCGAACGCCCTCACTAGCCAGGAATTTTAGCACTTACGGAGCATAGCTCCGAAATCATCTATACTTTAGCTAGACATGAGCAGTCCGGAACGCGTACCGGTCATATGTGATTACCGTCCCCAGCCCTTCTCGGGTACAGCTGCTGCAAGTCAGTAGGTGACAGACCTATCGCGGAGGCTGTAGGGCTTACAACAAGTCGGCCACACTCCTCACCTATTGGCTTATTTTATAACATGTATAAAGCGAATGAACGCCACATCGATATAGAGGGTTATCAAGCGCGACGCATCCGTATAGTCTTGGACCTTTGATGTGTTTATGATATAATAGCAAGCCCCTATGATGCTATTATCGCGAGGCCATGATCAAAGACGACGAAATAGGTGAAGTCTTGGTATGGTTGTCCTTCGATGCTTACCGACGAGCGCTGAGATAGATATTCTTTAATAAGTATAAAGGGATGCATGTCCTCACAGCTACTCTGCTTTTTTTTATCTTCATCCCTCACAGCATCCTCAACTATCTAACCACACTACTACTATTTAATCCATCTTCCTCTTTCTACCTCTACAATCAAAACCTAGAACCCCCATCAATTCAAGATGCAATTCACCGCCACCACCGTTATCGCCATCCTCGCCGGCACCGCCTTGGCCATCCCGGCCCCCGTTGCAGTGGAGCCTCGGCAAATCGTCGACGCCGTCACTGGCGCGGGCGGACAACTCGTCGACGGCGTCACTGGCGCGGGCGGACAACTCCTCACCGGCGTCACTGGCGCGGGCGGACAACTCCTCACCGGCGTCACTGGCGCGGGCGGAAAACTCCTCACCGGCGTCTCTGGCACGGGCGGAAAACTCCTCACCGGCGTCGCTGGCGCGGGTACCGGTCTCCTCGGCGGCCTCACCGGCTCAGGCGTGTCCGCTGGCGTGAACACTAAGATTGGGGCACGCGATGAATAACTGCGTCCTGAACGGGCTCTCCCTGGTAAGCTGAATCAAATTGCCACGTTCTATAGGGAGCTAACCCCCACCTCCGGGGAAACACGCACACATACAAAGACGCAATGGAGATGATGGGGCTGACACCCGGACGAAACCACAGATTTACCAATGCACTGGAATGTTTAAAATCAAGGCGCTTACCAGTTTCTTGGCGGATACCACAGCCTGCCAGGCTTCTTCTTGGGATAAGTGGATGGATAGTTACAGGGTGCTGGGGTGTAGGTTGAACTCTATATATCCACAGATAGGGGTCTGTGCCGATATATACCCATATTCAACATATGGGGTTCGCCTGCTCGAGGATTGGACTATTAATAAGGGCGGGTCGAAGTGGATCGACAGCTCGTCTTTTATACACACAACAACAGTAAAGTGCAAGTCTTTACGTACCTAGGGTACTACACTCTCTCTAATATATTAATTTTCTATTTACATCATCTGAAGAACCGTGCCGGGAAATTGCAAGTAATATCAGAACCGGCGATGGATTCGCTTTTGGTAGGGGCAAATGAAGCTTTGGTGGTTTGAAGACTGAAAGGCGACCTGTTACAAGGAGGGGCACTATTTGCGTGACCTCTGCGTGGCCGGGTGCAGTAGGCGACGCATTGAAGATAGCTGTACTGGATGGTAGAGATCGAATGTACTGGCGCTAGGCGGCTCGTGATACCTCGCAGTTTCGGGATAACCTGACTATTAAGTAGTCTTGTCTCGCTTACCCTTTAGTGGGCTGATATTCCTGGCTTGACGACGAGGGCATGAGTGAGTGGCTTGGACAGGGCATTAGTGTAAACTCGACCCTCATCAGCGTAGACATATATTGTTCCCTTCTTTCTTGCTGTCTCTAAGTGACGTAGTCTCTATTATTTTCTCTACTGGGTAGAGTAGGGCTGACGGAGATACAGGTCTGGTGACCTCCTTGGCACCTGAAAATTATAGCCTGATACGGAGGTCAGATCATGCATTGGGGCAACAGCTTACTACAAGTACCCACTTGCTATCAGCAATAAAAGTTTTACTGGTAATTGGCCTGTCTCTGCCAAGTATAAGACTTACGTGAGTATAGCAGATAGCGTGACCAAGTGAGCTACCACGTAACATCTAGCGAGCACGCATGTGAATTGTAGAGAAAAAGCTATTAAACTGATCCAACGCGGGGAATTACATGGGCGTTTTGTAAAAGTGTTAACTATAAAGTCAGTAGCTTCTACTCATGCCTCTCATGCCTTGACTTTCCTCTTATTCTAACATTTGATTTTCTTGTCCTACTTTGCACCTTATCCCAAAGTCCTGAGAATGGATGCCGACTGCAGTAGCCGAGATAGCATGCGTGCCGTCTTGTGGGAGGGCAAGCCCTTCGAGATGGTCGTGCGCGATATTCCCAAGCCCAAGATCCAGATGCCCGAGGACGCCATCGTCCGCGTCACTGCTGCGGCCATCTGTGGCACCGACCTGCACACCTATCACGGCCAACTCGGCAGCTCGGAGATACCGTGGGTTATGGGCCACGAGGCGGTGGGCGTTGTTGTCGAGGTAGGATCAGGCACGGAGTTCTTCAAACCAGGGGACCGTGTCATCGTCGCCGGCGCCCCTGACCACGGCCATCTGGCGACACAGCCCACTGTCATACCCGGCTTCCTCGCCTTCGGGTTGGGGAAGGACTTTGGCGATCTCAACGGAACTCAAGGTTAGTTGGTTGATTGAAGCCGGCTCCCAGTGCCCCGTCGTGTTTTCCACTTAGGGCGTATGTCTACAAATTCCATGCTAACCCTTGATCTCCAGCCGAGTACGTGCGTGTTCCCTCGGCGGACCATAGCCTGGTCAAGATCGAGCCGAACAACTCCCACGACGACCTGAATTACCTCTTCCTCTCCGACATCCTCGCCACGGGTTGGCAGTGCCTGGACTTTGCGGGCTTCAACGCCGGCGACGCCGTGGCCGTTTTCGGCGCCGGGCCCGTCGGCCTGCTGTGCGCGTACTCGGCCATCCTGCGCGGCGCGAGCCAGACCTTCGTCATCGACCACGTGCCGGCGCGGCTGGACAAGGCGGCCTCGGTCGGCGCCATCCCCATCGACTTCACCCGGCACGGCGGGGCCGCGGCGCAGATCCTGCGGCGGCACCCCGAGGGCGTCATGCGCAGCTGCGACTGCGTGGGCTACGAGGCGCTCAACGCCCGGCTCGAGCGCCAGGCCGACTACGTGACCAAGGAGATGGTGGCGGTGACGTCGGTCGGCGGCGGCGTCGGCGTCGTCGGCGTCTGGGCCACCATCCCCACGTCCGCGGGCGCCCCCAACGCCGGCCAGCTCCCGGCCACCGTGGACTTCCCCATCGCCGACTTCTGGTTCAAGCGGCTCTCTCTCAAGGCCGGCATCGCCGACATTCTCGGCCTCAACCCGACCATCCTGCAGCTGGTCGAGAGCGGCAGGGCCAAGCCCAGCTTCATCGTCTCGAGCGAGGTCGGTATCGAGGATGTGCCCACGGCCTATCGCCGGTTCGACCAGAAGCTCGAGACCAAAGTCGTCATCCGCTTCCCCTGGGAATGGCAGAGCAACCACCGTGGAGCTCTCGCTCAGAAAAGCGATTCGACCGACACCGCCAACGGCACGTCTGTCCAAGACCCTGAGACTCAAACTCTGCCCCATAGGAACGCGGAGATCGCGCATAAACAGCAGGAGGCCAAGTAAGTTATCATTTCGGGTCTACGAAATCCATCTTGGTGTCCTGTGGTCGTGCTGATAAGGCGTGCATAGGAAGCAGCTCTACAAGAAGGGAAGGAATGGACGCTGGGCAGCTGTTTGAGGGATTCAGGGTACTGCCAGACGATCAGAGACGCCTGTGGCGGCGTGCTTGTTTTCCAATGCTGTACATGTTTTTCAAGTCTCGAGAACATCGGGAATCTGTTTCCAAGAATTGGTCAAATTAACGCTGACATGTTTTATCTAAGACCTCGACACTTATCGCTAGGTGTACAGCTGTGTTAATTGTGACTGAGCGATCGACTTCTTGGCCGTAGCCCCTTTCGTACTCGTAGGGTCCTGCTATAGCTTATTTCACCAATAGTTTATCAGGCATTGAAGAATGGCTACGAATGCTTCCTCCCGGAGACTTCTGTTGGAAAAGGTTATAAGTCTTGTATTACTTAACTTTCTACAAGTCCTGCCTGCTGCAATTATTACCCGCCTTCCATGTTGGACATGAGCGAACAAATAGCTGGCATCAATCGTATGAGATGTAACTTCTTAAAAAAGGCAATTTGACTCTAATGCTAAGAAGGCGCCATGATCCTCTCGGCCGATTACGCCCTCGAGGTGTGGTTCTCACTAATGCTATCAAAGGGGTGGTGGATTTATGAAAGGGACTAGGCAGCTTGGTGCTCTATCTGCCTATTCTATAGCAATGGCCCAGTATAGAATATAGATGGGGAAAACGGCTCAGTAATTATACTGCTATGAAATATTTTACATATATAGGTACACCGTTCAAAAGCCTTTCCATATACTTTCGCCACGAGGTGAATCTCGTATCTGATAGCAGCCCTGGGCTATTTTGGTTAGGTATCTAAAGATGTAATAGCTGATATTTTGAAAATGGCAAATAAAGAGGTTAGAGATCGAAGTTAAGAACTGCTAGATCAAAGGAGATCTTCTCAGCCGGCCTTGTACGTCTTGTGCAGTTCCACAGCCGCATTGTCGACGTCCTCGACGAACTTCCGGAAATTGTCCACCGTCCCCGATCCCAGATCGCGGAACTCGAAGATGGGCGCCTCCCGCTTGGTGTCGAGCACCCACTCCATGCGGGCGCCGAGGGCGCCGATCTGGGCGTCGATCCGGGCGTCGCCCTCCTGCAGCAGGTCCGGCCCCCCCGCTGCCACCTTCTGGATCCACTCCTTCACCGACACCGGGACGCCCGCTATGGAGAAGGCGGCCCTGTCCATGCGCGCCGTGGGCCGGGCTTCGTCGTCGCACCACCGGAGCGAACCTTCTCCAGCCTGTCTCTCATCGAGGCTGGAGCCGGGGGCGACCGGGTTAACAGAGAAATACACGAGAAGGAAGCCTTGTTGACTGGGCGGAATAGGAAGCGACTTACCGGACCTCATAATCTCCCTTTTCGTCCTTTTCCAACTCGTTTTCCCAGCAGGCCAGATGTTGGGCCAGTTTGTACAGGTCGGCGCCCTTCAACTTTGGCTTGATGATGTTGTACATGGTCACAAAGTTTGTGCGCGGCTGCATGAGCAAGGACCAGAAACGTTAGTCATAAGCCATTTCTTCATGACTCAAATCACGGGCAAGGCGGTCACGAACCATGAACAAGGAGATCATCTTGGGGCTCTCATCCTTGTTAGCGGAATGGGCAGACTTGGCGTAGGTGAGCAGCAGCGAGAAGAAGCCTCGCACCTCGGGGTCGCTGCCATCCACGCCCTCGGGATTACTGCTGAGGGTGAACATCTTGTGGTTGACCCAAACCATGTTCTCCCTCTTGCGGTCGAATTCGGATACGAGAATGTGCTCGGCACTGGTCTTGGAGAGCTTGAAGAGGTTGTCCATGGCGTTCAGCGGCATAGCGACGGTGGCCTGCCTCAACCATTTGATATTTTTCACGGGGGCTTCGTTCACGAACCATATGTTGCATCCGTCGTCATCGTCATCAGACTTTATGACAACCTCCTTGCCCAGATTGCCGGCGTAATCCTGGGCCGTCTATTGCGTCGTGTCAGGCCTCGGGTCAAGTGACCGCTTGATTCCTGGTGGGTGCTTACTTACCCAAGAGTCTGCCATGCGTTGAGCGGCGGGACCTACTTGTCCCTTGCCCAACATTATGGCTTTACCATTCATAATATACTCTGCATTGAGAATGCCTTGCTTCGTATCCTGCTCCCACAAGTCAAGGGTTGTGTCTCCAGACAGCCACCACACTTTCTGGCGTCAGCGAGCTAGTCCAGCGTGAATATAGATGGCGACTTACACATATCTTTGTCATAATCAGTACCGATGATCTTGCCTTTCCGCGCATGGTACTTCTCCTGAGTGCACTCAGAGTTGAGGGCTGTCTTGAAAGTAACATCGCCTGTCTCGAATTCTATGCCTAGGCCGGCATACTTGGATTCGACTTTCGGTGGCTTCTTAGGACTCGGAGGTGGTGTGTCGAAAGGGGTGCAGAAGGGGTTCTCTGGGCTTTGAGGGGCAGGGGCACCGTAGGAGATGTTGAAATAGCAAAGGGAGACGAAGAGGATACAAAGGAGAGTAGACATGATGATAGGATAAGCTAGATAGGATATACAACCTGATGGTATAGATCTATGACAACCTTCTGCTTCTCGAGGACTAAGCACGCCGTCTCAGACTTCGGTTGCCCAGCTGTCTTATAAGAAACCCAACACTTCACGGCTACGTCTCTACGAGGGATCATCTACGGGGGATCCTCTACCTGTGATCCTCTACCTGTGATCATCAGCAGGCAGGAATAGAAACGTAGTCCTCAGACTTGACCTCTGCACATGCAGTAGTCTTTCGATGGGGGCTGTGTGGACTTGGGGCCGGCGGCTATCTCTATGTCCCTGGTCAAATCCACCCGAATGTGAAGGTACCGGCCCCCTGTCGGTACAACAGGGTACTGTACTGCAAGCACTATACAAATAGAAATACCCCCAATTACTTTAAATACGTCTTACTGGGTGGGGCCATGTATGGCTGGAACCAACAAGACTTGGCGAACATGAGGGCAGGGACTTAACCACGTTTCTATTGGACCGTTGGTTGCGGCGCAGGAAGTGGCGAATGCGGCACGGCTTGACGGGAGCCTAAGCAGGCATTCATTTGTGACATAATTAATATGAACATGCACTCATCACCAACTTCTCTTCTATTATTGCACAGAACAGCATCCGACAATGGCTTCCTCGGACCCCCCAACAACATCCTTTGCCAAGCTACTACCACCTGAGATTCTCGTCAAGATTGTTGGTAACCTCGACTCCTTGGCCGACGTCTTGGCATTCTCCGATACCTGTCAGCGCTTCCGAGATGTCTTCCAGGACAACGTCGGGGACATCGGGCGCCGCGTCATCCCCCAAAGCATTGGATGCGAGCATGAGGCCTGGACCTTGATGTCGGTCCAGGAGGACGTGCAGGTCGAGGCTGCCCGCACCTCTGCCATGACCCCTCGTTTGTTCCTCCGCTTGGCTCGGAATGCCAGGAAAATCGAGAAAGCCTTGGACTGGTTCAACAAGAACATCATGTGGAGAATTAGACGTGAGTCACTGCATTGTTTCCTATAGCTGACAACGACGCTGATGGCGGCGGGCCGTGATTAGCGGGCAACACTGAATGGTGCATGAAGGTCTGGGGGACTCCCCAGCGACCTCCCCAAATGACCAGGACAGAGAGGCTTCGTTTCGAGCGAGCTTACTATCTTGCAGCCACCCTCATGGAGCCCCGAGGTCGACACCTCATTAACACGATTGTAATGAGACACCTGTATTATCTGCATGACATCGCGAGACTCAGCTTCCTGATCGGAGAAGAGGTAGCCGGGCCCCCAAATCGCTCGTTTTCCGATCAGAGGTCACAGCTCTTTGATGACTTTGAGGGGCGCATAGAAGAGTTGAGGGATCGCTATCTACCCGGAAAGAGGCCCCAACCGGGCATCTCGTTTGCGGCCGGGCCGAAAACGTTCGGGTGCTATTGTGGGTTTCTGACGATCTTCGACCACTATCAGAGCCAGATAAGGAGCGAGCTGTTGCCAAACAGATACCGCATAAGGGTGCAGGTTCACCTTACGCAGGAACAGCTGGACAAGTATATCTGGGGTGACGCGAAGTACGATGACACCGCCACCTGATGGTGAACCGGCTGCTATGTATTGATAGAAGAATGAAATGGCGAATACTCCGTCTAGGCTATCTGCTGGAGGAGAAATGCGTCCTCGTGTTCTTCGCCAATCTTGAATCTGAGCTCATGAGGTCCAAAATAATAATTACTCCATTCTCAGCCAATATAAGACCCTTTCTCTTTAAGCCAGATTTGCGACGATATGCAGGTCAGGCTTGCCAGGCTTCGCTTTCCTCGACACGGCCACAAAGCTCTTGATCTTGGGGTTGCCCATCTCTTGCTTGGCGGCGCATAGCGTGTTCAAGAGGCCTGTGACCACCGGGTTGTTGTAGAACGCACCCCACTCCTTGTCGCCGGGCTTGATGGTGACGGCGTTGTCGCCGTCCGGGTTCTTGCCGCCCGCCTTGATACCAGCCTCGACAGCTTTGCGTATGCTGTCGTTGACGAGGTCGAAAGCGACTGGAAGACAGCGCTGTTAACGGGACATGCGCCGAGACAGCAGTATCTATTCACGAGGGAGGGGAGAAAAAGAAGAAGAGCAGACAGAGCATACTGATGAGCTTCACGTTCTTGGCGCCTAGCTTGTCCTTGATGTTGGCCAGAAGGCCGTCGCGGTAGCACGAGTCTATCTCCTCGTCGCTCGAGCCATGCACATCCTGGATGACCATGGCCTTGTTCTCGGGCGAGATGGCGTACTCGCAGACGAGGCCGTCCTCGGGCGCCTCGGGCTTGTAGACCTCCCAGGGCGCCGAGAAGGGCTTGTCCTTGGCGGCGAGGTAGTCGAGCATCCAGGACTCGGGGCAGAAGGGCTGCTCCTGCTGCTTGCGCACGTACTTCTTGCCGGACCGCGCGGCGAGGGGGCGCGGGGCGCGGCGTCGCGCGACCACGGCGTGAAGTTGTCGGCCTCGGCCTCGGCGGCGGCGGCGGCGGCGGCGGGGAGGAGCAAAGTCCCCACGAAGAGGGAAAGATAAGACGGGTGCATCTTTTAAAGTGCAAGGTTACAAGGTGACGACTGTGTGGTTGCCCTTGGAGGGTGTGGATGTCGAGCTTTGTTGAGAATATGGGAAGAAATGGTATCATTAGGGGGAAGGAGAAAGAAGTCGAGTGCGGATGGTCATTATCAAGTCAGTCGGTCCGGTTATCACTTTGAACTTGATTCTGGTTGAGCGGAAGGAATATAACGACACAATCCCTGAAGCCAACTAGCCGCACAGCCACGCAGAGTTGGCCGGTCCGGGTGGAGAAGGGAGCGGCGTCTAAAAGAGAGTATACAACACGCCCCCATTCTCACGTCAGCTTCGTTTCCACTTTTACAAGCATGGTTTCTTCAAGGATCAAGTATTCTATTTTCACCAGCCGAAGCACTCAACATGCATACATTGAGCCTGTTGGCTTCAGATAAAGGGGCTTTCCGAATCCAGAGACTCTTGCGTCCCTATCAACCCCATCCTTCGTCTCATATCAACTCAGCCCATCCACCACTCCAAGACACCCATTTCACCATCTCCCTCTCGCCCTCTCTTACGTCCCATTTCTCTCGTCACCATTTGCACTGCAAGCCTGTCCTGTGCTACCCAGACAACATGTTCCCTACACAGACTCGTTCCACACTCACCCTCCTCGCGCTAGCTGCCACACAGCAAGCCGCTGCCTACAGCCTCAGCTTTTACATAGGCGTCCAGTGCCACGGTGGTGTTGCGGGCGGCGACGTCCTGGGGCCCAACCAGGGGTGCATGAAGAAGCCCGGCACCGCCACCTCGGCCACCGTCACCACGACGGGCGCCGTGGACGACGGCTTCTCCATCACCTTCTTCAACTCGGACGACTGCAACCCCGCCACCGAGGTCTGGCACACGGTCGAGGTCATGTCGGGCGACGGCGACGGCGTGAGGAACTCGGTCTGCTACCCTGGCTTAACCGAAGATCGCAAACCGCAGGCCTGGGGTTCTTATCAGGTTTGGGACTTGGGCAGCAAGTGATGGGCGCTCTCGCAGAGTAAGTGCCGACCGTTGCCTTTGCCATCAGGGACCCATGATGACTGACGAGTTGTAATGTAGCCCAATTTTACGAAATAATACATGGATAGCCTGGTTGTTGGAATGGAGAGCGTGGAATATCGGGATCACTTGACTTATACTACTCATGTTCATATATTTGGTACCAGCAGCGGCTCTATTGCTGGCTATGCTGCTAAATGCATCGTGAAATAAACTCATTGTATAAGTAGTTATTGGACTCTATTATTGAGCCAATCACCAGTTCCGCAGTGCCATCTTGTTGAAATGTGACATGATATAGACTTGATACTACCTTCTCACAGTACTCCAATAGTCATCTGCTACATCGTCTCAACCCCTTCCCCCGACTTCTCATTTTAGGATCCTGAGTTGCCAGGGCTGCAGACCCCAAACTTACACCAAGTGGAGTCTCTGTAAAAGCACTCGACCAGTTTCTGGCCTTTCAACAGACCCATAAGATCGTGACCCTTGTTGTCATTGCCCTGGGCTATGTGGAGAGTCGTTCCCACCTCGCGGCACGTACAGATACGGATATGCCTTGAGTATACTTGGCATACTATATATGGTGCACTACATATATATGCGGTTGCAGTGGCCTTCGCCACGGCCCCTCTCTTAAGTAGGGTGGGTGGGCCAGAAGTGGTGGACCACTCACGCCAAGATCTGTTGGAGATGCTTTGCTGTGCCCCATGGAGAGAGAGTCTGAGTGATCTGCACACAGAAGCCTTTCCGCCCCAAGTTATATTGAGCCTAACCAGCTTGGCAAGTACCTTTCCATTCAGGTACATCCAACTACCAAGTCAGCGTGACATTCGGACCTTCTTCGCTACTACTATAGATCCTTATATAGGAAGTGCCAAATGAGGACGACTAGGAAAGAAGGCTGAGCCATCTTAAAAGAAGGTCATCGGAAATAGAAACAAGCTATCCTATCTTGCTTGATATGCTCTGCTTTGATCACAGGCCGTCTGCCCCCAATGGAAAATGCGGTATAATAGAGGAACCGCCTCTTCTTGAATGCTGTATGGTAGCACCCATAAGCTGCCACTCACTTCCTTTTACCTCCATCTAATCCTCCCTGTTCCCCTTCCGTCATGCGTTTAACAAAAGAAGCCGCCAAGGCTATCTTCATTCTGCTCAACCATGCAGCGGCCACTCTCGTCCCTCACGACATTGTTGTGCCCATCATTGGCCTCAATAGTCGTGACGATGTTGGTCAGTCCGTTGCGCCGCAGCCCAGCGACAGCATTCTCCCCTCCATGAACATGTTTTCAACCCTTCTCGGACGACAGACCAACAACAACAAAGGCGCCTCATGCGAGAAGTGCAAGAGCAAATGTGCCAAACGCTTCATGAAGGACCCCGATAACTGCCGCAAATGCGTTCGCTGTCCCAAGGGCCAGAAAGGCAACGCGGATTCCACCAAGTGTATTCCCGAGGACCAAAAGGATGATGACAAAGACAAAGACAAGGACAAGGACAAAGATAAAGACAAAAACAATAAAAATTCGAAAGAGGAGAGCTACAAGAAGAAAGTTGTTCAGATGAGGGGAGAGTTCAAGAAGAAGACCTACCCAAAGATGAAAGATGGCATGACGAAGGATTGGGACGAGCGGGAGCGCAAAAGGGTCGATAACAAGAATCGTATCAAGGTGCGCTTCATGGGTCGATGCCTCACGTTGGTCCCTCTGGCTAGTAAGTTCCACCCCCCTCCTGATTCTGTATTCGATGCATTTCCGCCGGTCCGACACTGGAGCTGAACCCTGACGAACCCCAGTGGGCGGAGAGTTCGCCAAGGAGTTCGCCGGCGAATTCTTCGACGAGGCCTTCCTCGAGCACTACGCCGGCGACATGCTGCAGCACTGGCCGCAGGGCCAGGAGCTGGCGCCCTGGGACACGGCGCAAGACGTCGACGACGGCATCTTCGCCGACGACGACTTCGTGAACCAGTGGGTCGAGTACGGCAACGCCCACACCAAGCGCTGGCTCGCGGACCTGGAGCGCCGCGACCCCAACGCCACGCTCGCCTACTACGACGACGCCGCCGACGCCACCGATCTGGCCGCCCGCGCCCGCCGCGACGGCGGCTACTACGAGGCCGCGGCGCGCGACCCCCGCCGCGGCTCCTCCTCTCCGAGAGGCGGCCCGGCGACCTCGTCGTGCGCGAGGAGCTCGACGCGCGCTTCTTCTGGCTCATCCCCATCTTCAGCGCCATCGCCAGCACGCTCGCGCGCGTCGGCGTGGCGGCGGCGCGCGTCGGGTCCGCCTTCCTGCGCGTCGCCAAGGATACGGTCAAGGTGGCCTCACGCGGGGGGTCGGCCAAGTCGTACAAGGCCCAGGCGGACGGGTTCGGCAAGATTGCCAAGGAGGGCGGCAAGTTCTGGAAGGCTTGCCTGAGTAAGAAAGGTCCTTCTTGATAGTCGGAGAAAAGGAATGCGGGACGAGAAGGGGGAACTGTAAAAAGAGGAAGATGAGTAGATATGTGCCAGACTTCTTTGATATTCGGATCAAGAAGTCGCAGTTTGTATCGCTTGCAATATTAATTTGTGATTCTCTCCATATACCACATCCAGGATACCAATCCTTTCCTGAAAACACCAAGTCTTGTCTGAAACCAGCTACAGACAGACATTTCGCTGACACGATGCATTGGCTATTCCCCGAGGACGACGAGTACGAACTATGGTTATGCTCTGGGTACCCACTTATAAACCCACGGTTACTTAACTTACCCATAGGTAGCTTTGGGTCTTTAGCATTACTTATAAGTAACCTATAAGTAGCCTATAAAAAACCGTAGGTATTTATAGGTACCTATAAGAAATTCGAATTATTTATAAGTAACTTATAGGTAACCTATAAAATACCGTAGGTATCTATAGGTATTTATAAGAAATTCGAATTATTTATAGGTTATTTATAGGTAATACTAAGGACTTAAAGCTATTTATAAATAGTTTAAGTATTTAGTTTTTAATATAGGTAAGTAATAAATAAAATAATTATGAAATAATTATAAAGCTAATATATAAAAGCGTATTTAAATAAGTAGTATTTCGTAATTTTTTTTTAAAGTAAATCTTATTTAGTTATTAAAACGACTTTTTAAAAGTTATAACTTTAAACGGTAATTATAATATAACGAGCTAGAAACTATGTGCTTTTTATTAGTTTATTTTATAGGACTTATTTTAAGTATACTAGGCTATCCGAAACTTACTACTTTAGATATTTTACTTATATTTACCTTTTTTTTAGTTTCGCGTTAATATAAACGCTTATTAAATTCGAAGCTTGTATTCTATATTATTCGTTTAGTAGCCGGATATAGCTGTATTCGTATTTAAAGGCTACCGAGAGTAAAGTAACCGGAGAAAAGTTATTATATTAGTTATATATCTTTTCTTTAAATAATAATTCGTTTAGTATATATAGTTAATAAATGGGTAGCTATAAAAAGTTAGATTATTTTATAATTATTTTAAAGGTATAACTTACCGTTAAAGTATTCTATAAGTATAATTTTATTAGATTTTTATAGAGCGTTAAGTACTGATACGGTTTAATAGAGGTTTTTTATTATATTATTTAAAATCTTTCTAATTAAACGCTAAAAAGGAGTTTTAGGAATACAGCGTTTATTAAACGCTTTTATTTATTGTTACACAGTAGCACTAATACTATTTATACTATCCTTACTGTGTTATCGGTTATTGCCTTATTAGGCTCAGTACGGCTGGTACGCACTGATCACCAGATCAGCTTCTATCTTTTTCGTTTACTTTCGACAGCTTTCTTTAAGCTCTAGCTTACGTATATAATTACGCAAGCCGTCTCTTTCTAGAGCCTTCCTTCAGGCCTTCCAGCGCCTATATTTACAGGCTCTCTAACACTCCTTTAAATAGTCTCCAAGCAAACAATACACACTGAATTATTACCTTTATATAAACTCTTCTAATTCCCGTGTTCCCTTATAGCTGTAATAGTAACTATACGCCTTTTCGATCCACTAACTATTACCCTACTATTATACTAGTCCGGCTCTAACTCTTACTCTAGCCGTCACCCTGCTATAACACCAGGCCTCTCAGCCGTCACTCTGCCGCTGCTCCAGGCCTCTCTAATCGCCCTATAACTACGCCAGACTTATATTATAACCCTATAGCTTATTTATATACCTATAACTACAGTATTATCGGTATTAACCCTATAATTCCGGCCCTCCGTAACTACTAAATCTACCCTTTAGCAGTTACCTAGCTAGTAAGCGCTGCTTCCTACTTTAGGGTAACCTTAATTAGGACCTCCGCCCCCTACTAACAGGTTATAAACCCGGCCTAGTAATTTATTAGGCTGGTTTCTTTTTTCGACGTACGCTATAATACGTTTCGACGCCCTTTCCGCTACTCCTCGACACCCTTTCTACTACTCTTCCTCCCTTTTACCAGTCACGATAACGGTAAACACTGTAAAATTAGTATATAACTACCAGATGCTTAAAAAACAGAAGCTTAAAAGCGCTAGTAACTAGAACACTTAGAAGTTTACTCTTCAGCTTTATTTTAAGCTGCTCTCTCTCGACCACTATTTTCAGGGAAATAAAGAGGCATATAAAAGGATTTCTAAAATCCAAAAGACCCAGGCCCTTTTAGTTATACGTTAAAACTTAACTAACGAACCCCTTTCTTTAATTTTCGACGAGATGGATCCTTAAACAGTTATCGACGTTCTAATAACTGCGTACTAAAGCAGTAGCCCAGTTCTACATTAACAGCTTTATCTCGAATTCCATGGGATTAAGCGTAAGCATTTCAAGTCCTTAAACGAATTTATCTCTTCGTTTAAAAGATATATTTCGAAGCTCAAAAACGTAGGAGCTACTATTAACGATATCGATCAAAGAACGATCTTCGTAACTACTCTCGTTAAAGGCTACCCCGTATAAGCTGATCGCTAACGTTCTACTTTTAAAACGAAAACTCCTCCTACTCTAAAAGCTCTAATTAACGATATCCTCGACGAAGACTATAGAAAAACTAACGTTTAAATAAGTAATAGCAGTTACTTCACTAGAAACGGTCAGGATAAAAGAAAAAAAAAGGATAAAAAAAAGTATAAAAAGAAAAAAAAGGATTTAAATTCATCGAATTCGAAAAAAAAGAAAAATAAAGGAAAGCATAAAGAAAAAGAAAAGGCGAAAAATAACTTTAAATTATCTAATTCTCGTACTAAAAATTACGCAGCTTCCGAAAGCTTCGCAGCTTTCGAAAGGAAGTATTTATTACAGGGTACTCTACTTTATAATAAGCTTATAGCTCAATCCCAGAACTACTCTTTCGTATAAACGGACGGTTCTGTAAACTTATCCCAGGACCAGAAGTCCACCAGGAGCGACCCTATAGCTCAGCTGCAACAGGGTTATCACCAGTCCAGCCACGACCCTATAGCTCAGCTGCAACAGGGTTATTACCAGTCCAGCCACGACCCTGTAGCTCAGCTGCAACAGGGTTATCACCAGTCCAGCCACGACCCTGTAGCTCATTTACTACAGGGTCATCTGTTTTTTATACAAGGTCTCTTACCTTATACCTACCCTGCTGGAAGTCCCTAGGGTAATCTGCTAATTACGGCTAGTGATTCTATTATATTACTACTATATAGCCTTTCGATCACCGGAGACCAGCGTCCCAGTACTTCAGGCCCTATAGCCCTTAGTACTTTAAAAGGGGTTATCCCTCGTAATTAGTAACTATACGATACTGGCTCTACGAAATATATCTATAACGATAAGTCCCTTTTCGAAACGTTTTCGTATACAGACCGGCTAAACCCCATCTTTATAAAGGCTGGTTATATCTAACCGGCTACTATAAATAATATTACGCTCTCGTTCGCTATTACGAAACGTAAATCCATAGCTATTAAGCTACTCCAGGTCCTATACGTCTTTAACTTCCTAGTAAATATCGTTTCTAGCCAGCTCTATTACCGATCCGGCGGTACTATAAATAGTAACCAGCTACTTACTTCGAAAAGGGTGCCCTTTACTACACTAAACCAGAAGAAGCGTAGCTTCTTTTTAAGCGTAATAGACTAGAAAGAGCCAAACCTAGCCCTTCTAACGTTTATATAAAATAATAACCATCCATCCTGCACGCCCCCTTTCTCTGTATAAGGTGATGCATTTCTACTATATATAACTGCCAGCTCTGTACAGAGTGATTTACCCTGCTCTCTCTCCAGCTTTTTTCAGGAATACCAGGCTATTACTGCTACCACTTTATAGTATCTACGGCTAGGCCACCCTAGCTTTAATCAGCTGTTAAAAACAGCTAAGGCTATTAAAGGGATCCCTATAAAAGACCTAAAGAGAAAAGACCTTTACTATAAGGGCTGTATTTTCGGCAAATTTCAACGCCAGCAGCCTAAGGTCAGCCGAAACAGAGCCGAAAACCCCCTGGATCGGATCTGTCTTAATACCGTTTCTATCAAGCCTCCTAGCTATAACGGCTTCGAGTATATAGTCACTATCACAAACGAAAAAACGTCCTTTCGAAGGGTCCTGTTTTCGAGAACGAAGGATAAAGTACTCGTTTTATTTTAAAGGGAAATCGAATACTTTAAAACGCAGTTTAACTGTTACCTTAAAGCAGTTCGTTTTAATAATAAGAAAAAGTTCAGCCTCACCCAGTTATCGAAATACCTTTAAGAGAGAGGTATTATTTTAAAGCCCTTTATTACTTATACCCCTGAGCAGAACGGCACTATAGAACGCTCGAACAGGGCTATTCTCGATAAAGCTAGGGCCACCTTCTCGGCTACGGACCTACCGAAACAGCTCTAAGAGTTCGTTATTCTAGCAGTAGTACAGCAGATCAACTGTATTATTACGTCCGCTAAATTAATTACCCCTTATCAGGAGTTCTTTGATTTTTTCTTTCCAGAAAAGGATAACCAGCCGGATTTATTTAAAATCCAGCCTTTCGGTGTAATAGCCTACTGTTACGTCCCTAAGTAACTGCAGGTAGCTGTAGAGAAGCTAGAGCCTAGGGCTGAAAAGGGGGTACTGATCGGCTACGAAAGTGATAAAATTTATATTTATTACGTCCTTATTAAGCTATACAGGTCACGCATCGTTCGAACGTCCTACGTACGCTTCGAATTACTACCCTGTAACTCACCCTAAAATAATACAGCTAAACTACTTACTAATATAAAAAATAACGATTCGAACGCACCAGTTACTATATAGGATCACCTATTAGCTATATAAAGTAATCTTTCTTCTATACTTTAAAGTTACTTATTAGCTATATAAAGTAAACCCTTTTTTATATAGGGTGGCTCGCTACCTATATAAAGTTATCTTATATTACTATAAAGTAACTCTAAACCTTCCGGTATCTCGTTTAAAGGGGGGCTACTAGCTCTATTTAAACCTTTTTCAGGGCCCTTTCGGAGCTCTCTCGATCCGGAATAGAGGTCCAGCTCCCTACTGGCCTTTCTGATTAACAGAAGGCGCAGTATAATAAATTCGACGATATTCTCGCCTTCGTATTCGCTATAACCGAACAGGCTAAAAGTAATAATAACCCTAAAAAGCCGAAAACGCTAAAACAAGCTCTCAGTTCATTAAAAAAAGAGGAATAGCGAAAAGCGGTCTATAAAAAGCTCCGGCAAATTATTAAAAAAGGAACCTTTCGAGCCGTCGATAGGGTTAAAATCCAGAAAGCCGGCAGAGAACCTCTTTCTTTCCGATAAGTCTTTAAAATTAAAGTCGACCCTACTAGTAAAATCAGTTAGTATAAGGCTAAGCTAGTAATCAGGGGCTTTAAACAGCGTTATAAGCTTAATTATCTCGAAACCTTTACTTTAAGTACTAAGCCAGTTACCTAGAAGCTACTATATACCTTAATAATAGCATACGACTAAGAAATCGACCAGATCGACGTTATCGGGGCGTTTTTAAACGGGGACCTTACCGAAGAGGTTTATATCCAGGATATTCTAAGCTTAGAAAACCTGTTAAAAGAGGCTCTAGAGCTAAACACCTTCAGATTTAAAAGAAACGACTCTCAAATCTTTCAGCTGCTAAAGGCCCTATATAGTTTAAAGCAGAGCCCCCGTTAATAACAGTAAAAGGTCCGCTAAACGCTGAAGCTACTAGGATTCCGGCTATTAATTAGTAACGAATTCACCTATTTTAACCTCCGAAGCAAGCTGTTTATTATTGCTTACGTTAATAATTTCCTGATCTTCGGCCTTAATCGGGCTGAAATCGACCAGCTAAAGCAGAAGCTAAATACGGCCTTCGAAATTAAAGATATAGGCCCTACTTCCTATTTTCTAGGAGTCGAAATCGTTAAAGATCGGCAGAAAAGGACGTTAAAACTTCATTAGAAAGGTTATTTATAACGCTTTTTAAAAAGTAATAAGCTCGACGATTACCGACCTTCCGAGATCCCTTTAAGCCCCGGATTACCGAAGAACGTCTATATTATCGGTACAGATTCTATAAGCTCATACGAAATTACAAAGGAATATTAATACTTTCTAAGGGGTCTTATATACGTTATAACCCAGACTAAAGTCGATTTAACGTACCCTATAAGCTACTTCGTACGCTATATATACTAACCTACCTCGCAGCTTTTTAAGGCTGTGAAAGGGGTTTTTCGGTACGTGAAATCAACTATCGATTTAGGTATTACGTACAATAGAAGTCTACCCTGTAATTACCCGATAAAAACTCTCACCTAGGGTAAACAGCTCACAACTGCGTTTATATAGGAAGGTTACAGTGATCAGGCTAGACCACTATAGGGTAATTAGTTAGAACTTCTACAGGGCGACTTTTTAAGTCTCCTATAAAGTAATTCGCCCTGTAACTACCCTATGGACACTTTTCTATAGGGTGGTTATTTATTATTGCTAGGCTTCTGTTGTAACGGAGGGTGCGGGGTTTTACCCGTCCGGCCAATGCGCAAAAGGCTAGTAGTAATCTCTCTCTTGAGAGATTACCCCCGCATCCCATATTATATACAGCACCTGTACGGCCCACGACGGGCGCCGCACCTTACTGTTGCCAGCCACCGTGACATCTGTAACTTTAATCACGCTAGCGATTTAACTACTAAAAAGTTTACTTTCGGGTACCTCTTTACTTTATATAAAAGACCAGTTAATTAGAAGTCGAAGCTGTATTTTATAATAGCTATCTCATTAATAGAAACTGAATTTAATAGTTTCGAACAGGCTATTCGAGAAGCTATATAGCTTCGAAATCTCTTACGAGAAATAGGTCTCCCTTAGGGGCCTATACCCTTAAAAGGAGATAATACAAGTGCTATAAGTCTAACATATAATCCTGAATTTCATCAGCGTATAAAACATACAGCACTTCGGTATTACTTCGTACGTTAAAAAGTCGAATACGGCACTATTACAGTGGATTATATATCTATTAATAATATGCCAGCAGACGGCTTAATTAAGCCACTACCGAAAGAGAAGTTTAAAAGGTTTCTACAGCTCTTAAACCTAAAATCTATCCACTCTTCCTAAGGCTCACTAGCCTCTTTTAAAAGCCACAGGCCTCTTTTCCTTCCGATTCTGAACCTAACTTTATAATTAAAGGGGGTGTTACACAGTAATACTAATACTATTTATACTATCCTTACTGTATTATCGGTTATTACCTTATTAAGATTAGTATAGCTGGTACGCACTAATCACTAGATCAGCTTTTATTTCTTTCGTTCATTTTCGACAGCTTTCTTTAAGCTCTAGTTTACGTATATAGTTACGCAAGCCGTCTCTTTCTAGAGCCTTCCTTCAGGCCTTTTAGCGCCTATATTTACAGGCTCTCTAGTACTCTTTTAAGTAATCTCTAAGCAAGCAATACACACTGAATTATTACCTTTATATAAGCTCTTTTAATTCCCGTGTTCCCCTATAGCTATAATAGTAGCTGTACGCCTTTTCGATCTACTAACTGTTACCCTACTATTATACTGGTCCGGCTCTAGCTTTTACTTTAGCCGTTACCCTGCTATAGCACCAGGCCTTTTAGCCGTTACTCTACCGCTACTCCAGGCTTCTCTAGTCGCCCTATAACTACGCCAGACTTACATTATAACCCTATAGCTTATTTATATACTTATAGTTATAGTACTATCGGTGCTGACCTTATAGTTCCGGCCTTCTGTAACTACTGGATCTACCCCTTAATAGTTACCTGGCTAGTGAGCGCTGCTTCCTGTTTTAGGGTAACTTTGGTTGGGACCTCCGCCCCCTGCCAACATTTATTAATACCGAATCTCTTTTAATGCAGATACTATTATATAAATTAGTAAATTAATATAAAATAATTATAAAATAATTAAACTTATTTTTAAGCGCTTTGCGTTTAGTTTTTTTTTTCGGCTGCGTATAAATAATCTTTTTCCCGTTTTTATTTATACGGAGTGCTTTTTTAATAGCCGGCTGTTTACGGGTATTCAGAGCTAGCGCTTTACAGGTATTATTAGCTGGTGCTTTATAGGTATTATTAATTAACATTTTACGGGTATTATTAATTAACGCTTTATAAATATTATTAGCTAGCGTTTTATTAAAGCCCTTTTTAAGGCCCTTTTTAAAAGGGGTAGCTTTTATAAGTGTTTTACCCGATACAGTCGGATTATAAAAAGGTTTTAAACGTTTACGTAAATTATAGCTTAAAGTAATTAAGGTTTTATTCTCGGTAATTTTAGTTTCGAGGTTTATATTTTCGGCGGTAGGATTATTATTTAGGTTAATATCAGTCGGTAATAGTGTTTAAAGGGGGCTATTATTACTTTCTGTAATTTCTTTTTAAGGGGGGGTTCTACGTAGTTTTTTTTTAAGGGAAAAGGTTACTACCGCCTTTAATAATTTTAATTTTTATATTTATAGTTTCTTTAAATTTACAGTAATTTTTTAATTATTTTTCGTTTTAGCGAACGTTTTTATATTTAAGAAGATCGGGGGTAATATAATTAAAACGGCGTCTTTTCTTAAAAAGAATATATATTTCGTTATTAAAATTAATTTTAAACGTTATATTTCGAAGTTTAAAACTGATTTTTTAAGTTCGAAATTTAATTTTTAATTTATTAGTAGGGTCGATTAGGCGTAAGGTTCGAAATAAGCGAGAAAGTATTATAAATAAAATAATAATAAAATAATCCGGTAGGTATTAACTGTATTTATTAGTACGCTTAATAAAAATCTGGTTATTTTATAGTAAGGCTAACGGAAATAGAAAACTAAGTTTTTTATAAAGATTACGAAAGTAATAAATAAATTAAAGTTTTAAAAGCGTATAGTATACCTATAAAAAAAGAACTAAATAATTATTAGCGATTACTTTAAAATTATTTTAAGTAGTAAGATTTATAGTATAAAAAACTAGGCCGTAAAAAGTTAAGTAGAAGGCTAGTTTTACTATGTAAGGTTATAAAGGATTAGTGAAAAAGAATAAGAAATTTTTAAAAAAAGTAAAGTTTATAAAAATGTAATTAATTAAAAGTAAGTCTGAAAATTTTTTATTTTTTTAAAGAAAGTACGCCTATAAAATAAGTTTTAATAAGGAAAGTACGTTTATTACAGTATTAATAATACGTTAAATTATATAAAATTATTAATAACTTATAATTAATATTAATATTAATTAATAATTAATAACTATAATTATAATATAATAGAAAAATTAAATTAAAATAGATTATTTTAAAATTATTTTAAATATTATAAAAAAAGATAATTAAACGCGAAATATACTTTAAAGTTATTAGTTATATAATAAAAGCATTATAATTAATAGTAATAAATATAAAAAAAAAGAAATTATAAAATAATTCTTTTAAAATAACTTTTTATAAAAAACCTATTATTAAAGTTAGTTTTTTTATAAAATTAAGTATATTAAGTATACTTAATCTACAATTACGATACAGTTATAACGTGCCGATTAAATTATATTATAATATTCCGCTTTAACTTATTCTATAAAACGAATAATTATAATAAAGGTAACGATTTAAGCTAGGAACTGTTTTCCGTATTAATTACTAAGCTATTTATAAAGTCTTTTTTATATAGCTGAACTCGACTTCGTTCTATAGCCTTTATATATTAACGTCGATTTATAATACTTCGACTTTTAATATAATTTTTAAGTCGGGAAAACGACGAGTTTATTATCCCGTCGTATTTATTATTAATAGTAAATCGACGTTTTAATTAAAAAGGTTCTGAATCTAATAAGCTATTTAATAAACTTCGGATTTCGATTTCTTTTTCGGCTGGATTAAAAAAAAGCTTTTCGATATTATATAATTTATCGGGAACTTAAGATTTATCGATAATAAGCGGTTTAATTACAAAAGAATTAATATAAATAATTTAAAAGGCCTTTATTAATTTATTTTTTCGCGTTTTAAATTACTCGCGAGCTTCGGTTTCGTTATTTTCGTCGTAAAGAACTTCGTAATTTAAATTTATTAATAGAAGTCGAAGAAAAAACGAAATAATTAAAATACGGCGGAACGTATTAAGCTTAATTAAGCTACGGTTATAGTATTATATTAACCGAGTTAAACTTTAAGTACGTTTAATTAAAATTAATAAATATTAAATATATAAGATATTTATAGTAAGCTTTATTAATACTAATTAACGTATATTAATACGGCCTTAGAATTACTATATTATTTCTTTTAAGCGAATTTTTATAAAATAATTAAGAAATAATCTTTAATTAATAATTAATTATACGTACGATTATATTATATATATTTTTAGATTATAGTAATTTAAAATATATTAAACGTACAACGTTTAATTTAACGTTTATTAAGATTCGTATATAATAATAATATTTTTAATAGATTACCCTTCTATAGAATATTTAATGCTTAGTAGGTAGAGGGAGTATTACGCGATTGAAAATACTTTTTAAATGTTTTTTTTAAGTATTGAACCGCTTCGTTATAAATCGTTTTATTAGTGTTAGGACGCTGTAAATATATTAACCACTTTTTAAAGTAATTTTTCGGCTCGATTGCTGACTTTAAAGTTAAGGGGTATAATAAATACGATAAAAATATTAAGTTTTTATAATAAGTTTATAATATATCGACGTATTTTAAAACTTTATTTATAGTATTATTAATACTTTTACGTAACTGCCGGAACCATATAAGCGGGGTAAGTACGCCGGGTGCTATAGGTTATAGTAATGTAGAAACTGCTATTTACTTTCTATTTTCTTTTTAATTAAGCGCTTTAATTTTATACTAATCGTTAATATGTAATAAATACCGCTTAAGATATTTTAATAGTGTTTTATACCCGTTTATTATATATAAAAAATGGTTTTATTTCGAAGCGTTAAAATTATTAATAAGCTAAATAAAACATTTCGATATATCGACGATATATTAAATATACCGGCGTAAATTAGGGGGTAATATAAACCTAGCCCTTTATAAAAAAGTGTGCTTTTAAAGTAATTCTATAATTATAAGCTATAATAAGTTATATCGAATTAAAAAAAGCGACGTCGAATTCTATTGCGTTTAAATATTTTTGATTATCCGAAGGGGTTTTTTAAATAATAATACTCCGTTATTAATTAAGTTAATTTGGATTTATTTAAAGAATTTTTAGCGCTCCGAGCTGTTTTAAATCTATATTACTAAAAACCGTAATTAAAATTATATATTAATAGATTATTTTATAATTATTTTATAGATACTTATAAATATTATAACGCCGTTTATTAGTAGGTTTTTAATATTAACGCTTTTACCTTAGCTAAGTAAACTAGTACGGTTACTTATTATAAATAATATAACCGTATCCTCTTTTTTATACGCCGCCGTTTAGACACTACATACTTTAAAGAAATTACCGTATACCCGCTATAAAGTATATAACGTATAAAGTAAATAGTGTATATCCGTATACTAGTCTTCGTAATTATAAGTTCGAATTAGCCAGTCCTGTATTACAGCGGTATTAATACCTGGACCGCTATCGGTTATAAACACCCTCTAGCGTTTACTAAAACCGAGACTCTTTAACTTTTTTAGTGCAGTAGTAATAATAGATTTTACTAATTTATTTAGTACTATTTAAATATTTATTAATAAGTAACGGGGGTTAAACTCGCCGTCGATTTAATAAATAATAACCCTTTAAAAAGAATATTGTACCCTAAGGCTTATCTATATATTTACGTTAATAGAAATGTAATTATTATTAGGGATGCGAGTAATAGCGGCTTTTATAATAGTATCGATATACTTTTATAAATATTTTATATATATTTTTAGGGATAGAGCTTTAAATGTACTGTTTTTATTCTGTATTAAAGCTAGGAAGTGTTTATTTATAAGACCGTTATAAGTAATGTGCTGAGATATTTAAAAGTTAATAAGAAGTATATAGTTTAAGCTTAAAATTTCGATTACGGGTATTTAGTAATCCTGTAGATAATATTAATGATTATTTTATGATTACTTTATATTATACGTACTGTAATAGTATCGGGTAGCCTTTTTAGGTTAATATAGCCCGATTCGTTCCGTTTAGCTGTATATGTACGACTATTTTAATACTTTTTTATAATACTGGTCCCTTATAATATAAGAAATAATGGATGGTTAAGTTTACTTTTATATCTTTTGTATTTAAAAGTAGGTTCGTTAATAATAATGTCTGCTATTTTAATAAAGTTTTTTTATTCGTTTAAGACTTTCGACGTTAGATCAAATATTCGATTAGTTACTTTTTAAAGTTAGTTTTCTAATTTAGTTTTAATAGCTTTAGTTTTTTTTTTATATTATAGGGTATTTTTAAACTATTCGTTTTAATTTACGAAGTACCGCTTTTAAAATTAGTATATATTTCGATTATACTTTTTAAATGGGTGTTGTTAGTTCGATGTTAGTATATTTAGAGTGCGATATAGAGGAATAACCGGAGGTGATCGAAATAGTGAGCTTTCCGGGCTTGTTATTAGTACTTTAGTATTTTTAAGGGTAGTATATTTACTTTAATTACCGTAAGGCCTAAATATATTAAGCTGTAAAGTATAAGTTTCGTTAAAGCTTTCGTCGAGGTCCTTATTAAAGTCTTCGTCGAAATATTTATCGTTTTTTATAATAGAATTATTATTATTAATTAATTCGTTTTTAAATAAGTTATAATCGGTAGTTAATTAGGTAGTTATATAATTATCGAGTTCGTAGTTATTATTATTATTTATTTTATAAAGTATGTAAAAAGAATAATTATAAAAAAAAGATTATATTAAAAATAAGGATTAAAATAAAGAATATATGTAAATGTGTATATAAATACGGGGTAAAGGTGCGGGGGATAAGTATTAAAAGATTTTTTTTCTGATTTTATTAGCGTACTAAATCTTCCTTTCTTTTTTTATACCGTTATTATACCCCTTTTTTAGAACCGTAAATACTGTAAATATTACGATTTCGAGATTCTAAAGTATTAAAAATACCGCTATACGAAGTTATAGTACTACATAACCTTTTTTAATAATACTTTCGCCGAATTTAAATTTAAATAGCGGATAAGTTTACTTTCTTTTTTATTAGTCGTAATTAAAGCCTTAATTATTATATATTAATGTATATAGCCTTAAAAAGAAGTTTAAGTAAGTAACGTAGAAGATTCGGATAATAAAAATAAGGGAAGTCCGATATATTAATACTGGATGTAAAGTAAAATCCCGGTACCGAATAAAGTAGTATAGTAAAATATTTCGATTATTTTATAATTATTTTAATTATTAACTTTATTAAAATATACGCTCCGAAAAATCCGACGTTAATAAAAACGAACCGACCTTTTTATTTTAAAGCTCCTATTTTAAAGACTAGTTCGAAAAGTCGTATTTATAGTAGGCGTAAAGGATTACCGGTTTTAATTATCCGCTTTTAAGGCTGTATAAAAAGCAGCGGAAATATTCTTTATTACTTTGTTTAAAAGCAGTTATTTATACGTTATTTATAATAAACGGATTATTTTATAAATTAAAAATATATAGCTGGTTCGTCGAATATGCAGTTTATAAAATATTTATATTTTATATATTATAAAGCAGGAGGTCCTTAGTAAAAAGTAAAAAAAAATAAACGTTAATAATAAATAGTTATTATATTAAAGCAGGAATGATCGAAAGACTTATTTATTTCTGCTTTAGGAAGGCGCGATTATTTTAATTTACTTTTAAAAATTTTTATTTACTAAATCCTTAAAATTTTCTATTTTTACTATGTAATTTTTCCTCCCTTTTAATTTCTACCGAAATTTTACTTTTTAATTTATAAGTGTAATTTTTTTGTTTTGCGGGAAATAATCGTAAAATAATCGAATAGGATTACTATTCCTTTTATTTTACGATAAACCGATTTAAAAAGCGGAAGTTCGAAGCCGAGCTATCGATAAATGTTAATACTATTAAAGCTCGAAAACGAAAGGCGAACCTGCCGTAATAGATACGCGAAATCGAAAAGGCTTAGTATAATTTTAAGCAGTAAATTAGCTGTACTTAAGTAGTATAAGAGAGAAACTACTTTAATATTAACGATACTATTAAGGATAAGCAATTTATTAAGATTATTATCGAGGTTTACAATAAGTAGTAAATTTTAGTGATTAATTACTTATTATTTTATGTTAATATATTATAATCGAAAGTAGAATAAGTATCCGGATTAAATTAAAGCTTATTAGGATTAAATAGGTCAAAATACCGATTTAATAGATTATAATAACGACGAAATATAGGTAAATATGAATATAGTACTTTTTAAATATTATTTATAGATAGACGAAAAGGAAAATAATATTAAAGTTTAAATAGTAAATAAGTATTTCGAGTTTTTAATCTTTAGCCTTTTTTTGTTTTTAAACGATAAGGCGTTTATTTAATTAATTACGAACGTCGAACGGGTATTTAATTATTTCCTGATTATTTCTTTTTTAAATATTAATAATTATTATAATTATTATAATTACTATTACCGTTATACGGCGGTTTTAATTTTAGTGCGTTTTTTAATTTAATAATTTCCGGAGAGAAGAGAGTACTTTTTAATTAAATAATAAATAGTATTATTAAATAGCTACTTAAGATTCGTGCTATATATAGTAATATTATTATAGATAAAGAAAATGATATAAAGGAAATTAAAACTTAATAAACTATTTATTTTTAGTTTATTATAATTAAAGTATATTAATTATTTTATAATTATTTTTATAATTAGAATTAATATTTTTTAAGCTGTTTAATACTTTATGTATAAAACCTAGAAGTCTTATTGGATTATAATAGCGAATTAGTTATATATACGTTTACGTTACGCTAAATATCGCTTTTCGTTTTATAAACAGGTTATATTCGAATCGATCGACGAGTATAATAATAATCTGCCCGAAAGTAAAGACGTTATTATAGTGTTTAACGGGTTTCCGTTATTCTTTTTAATTAATAATGAAAAGGATTTATTATATTGTTTATACCGTTATAACTTTTAAGATTTTAATCTCTAGAAGAAAAGAGCGCCGGCTTTTTCGCGATTCTTTAAAGAGATTAATAAAGGCTTTTCGCTACGTCGATTTCTATTAGGCGATTTCTTTAATTAGAGAAGGAGGCTATTATATTTAGTAATGTATTTAAATATTATTAATAATAAGTACGTTATTTTAAAATAATCGTAAAATAATTTACTAATACGATTATAAAATTATTTTACCTTTATTAAAAATACGTTTTTTTAAGGGCTATTTAGCCTATTTAAAATTATTAAATGGGTTAAAAAACGCGAATTCGACCTTTAGAGTTACGAACGTTATAATATTATTAGCCTTATAAGGTCTAGGGGAGTTAATCGTTATATTATAAGATTACTTTTAAGTGAGCTGAATCGATATAAGCCTGCACTTTTAATACGAATAATCTTATAAGAAATATTCGGTTAGGGTGCCTTTATTCGAAAAGGCCCGAAAAGTAATTAAGTAAATATTATTAATGATGCGAATTACTGGACTTATTCGGAAGTTAAAAGTTTTTTTAAAACGTATTTAGTAATAAAAAGGCTGCTTATTATTTCTTTTCGCGAAGGAATTCAGTTATTAATAATGCTTATATTACGCGGCGTGGTACTTTATATAGCGGAGCGGGCTTTAAGCCTTATTTTTTTTAAATTTACGAGGAAAAAGAATTAAAATAAAATTAAATTAAATATTATTAAAACTTTTACCTGTTATTTAGTATATGTATAAAGGAAATAGTAATAAATAATTTATATATATAATTATATAAAAAGATTAATTATTTTATAATTATTATAAACCTTTTAAAGCGTGATTTTATTAAATTTTATTTTTATTACTATAAAATTAGGCGGTATACTGCTTTTTAAAAGAAATTATTATTATTAACAGGGTTAAAAACCGTGGGTACTTATAGGTAACCTACGAAAAACCGTGGGTATTTATAGGTACTTATATACAGTTTTTAATTCGTTATAAATACTTATAGGTAACCTACGAAAAACCGTGGGTACCTATAGGTAACCCACGGTTTTTCGTGGGTACTTATAGGTAACCTATAAAAGCTTATGGGTCTTTAGCATTACCCATGGGTACCCATAGCCTAACCATAGTACGAACAGGGTGTGGCATGCATGTACTTCAGCGACGTGCTTGGAAAATTGCCCCCCCTAATCCAGACCTCAAAATAAGCCCCATATAGGCAATTCAGACTAAATAGTATTGGAATCGTAGCAAATAGTAGGTTATATCCAGCTATTCTAGAAGATACCTTACCTGAGCTGACCTGGTGGTTTACCTAAGCAGACTATAAGAAGATGAGATAATGTGGCTGGTGTGAGTCGGGCTTGAGCAAAAGTCAGCCACACACGACGTCAATTAATTAGAATTTGGAGGTGGGACGGCTGTCACTGCCTGTCAGTGCTGGAACCCCGCCAAGCCGCAACAAGGAATCGAGCTTTGTTCCCGTGCGTATCACATCGTGGGGTTGATGGTGCAACCTGGTGCAACAACAAAGCAGCCTTACTACCTACAGCTTCTTCCCATGAAGGTGCGGTGTACTCCAATCCTTCTGCTGCACTCGACTACCACCCGGTACCTCGGATCCTACCAACCGGCCCGTGCCGCACTCTCGCTTTCCCACGCCCTCGGCCAGCAGACTACCCGAAGAGCCCAAACCACCCGCAACATGTCGTCGACCAGCCACGTCATGGAGCCTCCGCCCCCGCCCCCCGTCATCACCGCCGGCGACCTCGTCGAGGCCGCCAAGCGCGCCGCCGCCCAGCACGCCGTGCGCGACCACCTGGAGCCCGCGTACACGCACATCGGCATCGGCTCCGGCTCGACCATCAAGTACGTCGTCGAGACCATCGCCGCCCTGCCCGCCGCCACCACGTCCAAGATGAAGTTCGTGCCCACCGGCAGCCAGTCGCGCGACCTCATCCTCGCCGCCAAGCTGCCCCTGCTCACCATCGAGACCCTCGTGCTCGAGAAGGACTACGTCCCCGGCCAGCAGTACCTCGACGTCTGCTTCGACGGCGCCGACGAGGTCGACCCGGAGCTCAACTGCATCAAGGGCGGCGGCGCCTGCCACTTCCAGGAGAAGATCGTCGCCGTCATGAGCAAGCGCTTCATCTGCGTTGCTGGTACGTTTCTTCGTCGCCTCTTGCTTCTTCTGCCCTCTGCACTTTCCTTCTTTTACAACAAGAGACTAATACTATCCCCCACCCACCAAAAACAGACTACCGCAAGAAGGTGCCCAACCTACTGACAGGCTGGCCCGGCATCCCCATCGAAGTGCACCCGTCGCTGACCGAGTACGTGCGGCGCAAGCTGGTGGAGCTGGGCTCGCGCAAGCCGTACGTGCGGTCGGGCCTGCCGGGCAAGGCGGGCCCCATCGTGACGGACAACTACATGCACGTCATCGACGCGCCCTTCCCGCCGCTGCTGCTCCAGAGCGAGCGCGACCGCGAGGACCCGAGCAAGGGCCTCTACACGGTCGAGACCCTCGCCCACCGCATCGGCGAGATCAAGGGCGTGCTCGAGATCGGCCTCTTCAGCGGGCCCACGGGGCCCCAGGCCCGCAGCCACCTCAAGGACGGCGGCGAGAAGCCCGTCATGGTCTACTTCGGCATGCAGGACGGCGGCGTCGAGACGCTCGAGTCCAAGGACAGCTAGAGAAGCGACGGGGCCGAAAGGGGGCCGAGCGAAAACAGGGACAAGGAGAAACGCCATCGAGACCACGCGCTCGAGTCCAGCCCAGGGCAAGACGAAACAGAACCCGGTTGCCCCTCTGCTAGGTACAGATGCAGGAATGCGCTCAAAAATCATGGGGAGTTCTGGTTTGACTGCAGGCGGTTAACGAAGCAGATAGAAAAGGAATCTGGTCTGCAAATCAAAGCATAGACATAAAGACGGCGGTGCCGAAAAGCTGGCATCGACGCAAAGGATAATCGAAGAACATTATTACATATACTAAAAGGTCATATCGGGTAACATTTTGTAGCTGCCATTGCTCTCTTGCTCTCTTTCGCTCATTATGCTGGTACTACTTTCGCGCGTTTCTGCCTTGATATCGTGAAAAACGTGAACTCTTTTGCGCTGGGAGGGACGCCAGTAGGGGGGATTCGCTCTGGCTATCTTCTTTCTTATTATACACCATGGGGGACGACCTGTATTTTATCGCGAAAACGCCCCCATTGGTGTTTCTGGCTCTCGGCAACGTTGGAAGCGGTCGGAACTTTCTCCTGGGATCGAGTTCGCAAAACAATAACCCCTAGATTTGTTGTCCTCCCCCTCCATAATCGAGAGGCCGGTGTTGAATGCGCTGTTTTGTCGTAACAAAAAATGGGTTTAAAGCAAAAAAAATTGCTTAGCAAGAACAGCCATCTTGCTGGGGCTGCGGGGCGTTCGTCTTGACATCGATCACTGTTTTCGTGGTTAGCCGATAAGCAATGAAAGCTCTTTCTGCACAAGGTGACAATTCAATGGCAACCTGAGTGAGTCCTCCATTGCTCCTGACCTGACTCGACGACAGGGTGCAGCGGGGTGTGCTGGCAGTCAGTAAAAAAAATTAAAAAAATAAACGTACTTTGCGAAGTGGCCTGCGAAGCCGCGTCGGAGCCCTCCATACCCGGCAGGGCCTGGGCTATCCTCCGGAACAGGGTCTTGACGTTGTGGCCGACCTTGGCGCTCGTCTCGACGAACATGAGGTTGTTCTTCTTGGCCTCGTCCTCGCCCTGCTGCGTCGTGACCTCGCGCTTGTCGTTCAGATCCGTCTTGTTGCCCACGAGCACGATGATGACGTCGTTGCCGCGCTCCGCTCGCACGTCGTCGATCCACTTCTTGGTGTTTTGGAAGGATTTCGCGTCTGGCGGGCGGGGGTCCCCATTGGGTCAGATTTCGTCTTCGTCTGACGGGAAAAAAGGGGGGAAAGAGTAGAGTAGCATACTAGAGATGTCGTACACCACCACGGCCACGCTGGAGTCGCGAATGTAGGAAGGTATCAGACTCCTGAATCTCTCTTGTCCTGCCGTGTCCCAGAGCTGTAATCGGACGGTTCGGTCTTCAAGGTACATGGTCTAGCCGTGCATTGTCAGTGCTACTGCGACCTTCATTCTATCGTCATACGTAGGCTGCCGGCTATTCCCTACCTTGGACAGAAAGTCGATGCCGATCGTGGCCTGGTACATGTTGTCGAACGAGTCGTACATAAAGCGCGTTATAAGGGAAGTCTTGCCAACTGTTGAGTCGCATCTTGGTCAGCCAGTTCTTTTCTTGCCAGCGCCACCGCTGTCAGTATTATCCAGGTCGAGAGACCGTTGCGTACCGCTTTGTTCGCCGAGGAAAACAAGCCTAGGAGAACAGGTTAGCATCCGTTGTTGGGCCCGGGCAGCAACGAGACAAGGGGGCGCGACGTACTTGAACTTCTTAAGCGGGTTGTTGAAAGAACCTCCTGCCCCGGATTGAGCCATGTTGACGGCTGTGGTAGTGGGATTCGCGTGGGGAAGTGGTTGGGCTGCGGTCGATGTTGGTCGTCGACGGTGGACAGTTGATGGTATCGCGGGTTGGTACAAAGTCGGCAGATAGGCGCTTCGACAATTAGCTGTCCAATCAAGCTAGACCGAGTGTCGACTACAAGGAAAACGGAGCGGTGGGACAATGGGGGATCGTCGGATGCAGGAGGAAAGGGGTCCCTTTCTTTCGTCGCTCGGGGTGGATCTTGGGACTTTTGGGTGGTGGAGGAGACAGTGAGAGAGAGGGATGCGCCACCAGAAGAAGCGAGTATTAGATGAGCCTATACAGCTAATGCTACCGTACAAAGGTAAAGTAAGTAGTAATTAAGTGCAGCAAGTGACGAGAAAACTGGCGGATGCCAAGGCCGAATAAAAGGAGAGCTCTCTCAAATGTCAATGCAAAATGCAATGCCATGCAGCGAAATGAAAGCGAGGCTGCTTGTCAAGTGTCAGCCTGTCATGAGAGTTCGAACCGGTGTGGCGGCACCTTGTGGCTGGACAGACCCGATAAGAGTTTTTAAGGTTATCGGCTGTTATCGATTGTCAGCTGTGCTTATCTGAACTTTTGAGGAAAACAATTCTTACTTGAGAAAGAAGTAGGTACTTCGCCATCCATCCAAATCCCCGCCATTTGCAGCCAACCTTGGGGATTCTGCTTCATCTTGATTTCCAACATGCCCGTTCTAAAAACCCCAACGGGCTCTGCCGATGCCCCTGCTACTTACAAGCAGCCGTCAAGGAAGGGCAAGAAGGCTTGGCGCAAGAATGTTGATGTTACCCAAGTCCAAGAAGGCCTGCAAGAGCTGAACGAGGCAATCATCAAAGGGTACGCCAGCCACATGGAAATAAATACCTTGTGACCTTCAACCACTGACAAATCAATCTGCAGCGGTCTGGTTTCCGAAAAGCCATCCGAGGAACTCTTCACCCTCGATACCGTCGGCGATGCCTCCATCCCCAAGAGGTTTCCTAAGCACACTTCGAAGCCTCTCAAGTCGGAAGAGATCCTCGCCGCCCGATCAGTTGTTCCCGCCGTCGACTCTCGCAAGCGACCGGGCGACAAGACCACAAACGGCATTGTCCCTGCGAAGCGCCTGCGGACCAATTATATCACACATAAGGAATTGACACGGTTACGCAAGGTCGCCGACGGTCACCATGAGCTGACCCTCGAGGTCACCGAGGATGCCTATGATCCTTGGGCCACTCCTGCGGAACAGCAGCTGGAGGAGGCCGTGCCTGACATCCGAACGGAGAAGAAGAAGGCGCCCAAGTCTATTACCCAGGCGCCTATCTCGCTCGCTGCTAGTGGGAAGCGTGTCCCCGCCGTGGTAAAGCCAACCGGCGCCTTCAGCTACAACCCCTCGTTCCCCGAATACGAAGCCCGCTTGGCAGAAGAGTCGGAAAAGGCCATTGCGGCCGAGAAGAAGCGCTTGGCGGAAGAGGAGGCAGATCGCCTAAAGAAGGAGGCTGCTGCCCGGTCAGCTGCCGAGGCGGAGGCTGCCGAGGCCAGAGCACAGCTTTCTGAGTGGGAGGAGGATTCGGAATGGGAAGGTTTCCAAAGTGGCGGCGAAGAGCTCAAGGTCTCTAACAAGCGGCCCGAGCGCAAGACGCAGGCTCAAAGAAACAGAATCAAGAGGCGCAAGGAGGAAGAGCGGCGGTTGCGGCACGAGGCCAAGACCAAAGTGAGAAAGGCACAGCTCGAGGAGATCAAGAGGTTGGCCAAGGAAGCTCGCGAAAGGGATCAGTCGATGGCGCTGATACAAGCCGAGAGAGCCGAAGACTCGGACTCGGGCGTGGAGGAGACGGACGATGCGGTGCGGAGAAGACAACTGGGCAAATTCAAGATCCCAGAAAAGGACCTTGAGCTGGTGTTGCCCGACGAGCTGGAGGAGTCGCTGCGCCGGCTCAAGCCCGAAGGCAATCCGCTCAAGGACAGATACCGAAGTCTGTTGCTCAGAGGCAAACTCGAGGCCCGAAGAAAGATTCCCTTCAAGAAGCAGGCCCGAAGGAAGGCTACCGAGAAATGGTCCTACAAGGACTTCCAGATCTAAGTGTCATAATTATGGGTGCAGAATTCATAGATACCAAGAAAGCGTGTTCTGCCGGTCGCCTTGCTTTGATTGCGTCTCGAGTGTATCACTTGCTACCTTCTCCCGACTGATGCACTGCAGATGTATCGTGATACTGTTATCCTGTTCACTTCCAGCTACGGCTAAGTTCACCCAATCGCCTGTGATGTCCCGACAACGAGACTTCCTCAATTATGTACTTGCGCATAGAGTAGGTACTTTGCTTCCTCGTGAGACTGAAGGCACCACTATTAGAGCACATTGCCAAAGCCCTGAGGCGGAATGCCCAAGTCATCTCGTGCCTCGCGAATTGCATCCCTCAACAAGTCCAAGGGAACTTCCCTGCTGCCCCCGGGAAAGCTGATGACAGAAACACTTTCTCCTACATCTGCGCGCCACGATACCTCACCTCGAAAACCCAGGAGGATCCAAGTTTCGTACAATCTCTTGAAGGATTGACGGTCAATCTCCCTCAGAAGGCGGGCGAATCTGTCGTCTGACATGACGGAATACTGGCTGAGAATTTCGGCAGCGGTGATCCAGGCTCTCCTACTCGGATCGCTCAGCAGGGCGATTATGTCTCTCACGACATTCTCAGGCATGTTTGATTGCGATTTCAAGATGTCGGTAATGGAGTCGAAGTAAGGTGAGGTCTTTGTGTCCCTCAGAAAGGCCACTAATCCTCGAAGTATTTCTGCCGGCAGGGCGGTTTTGTGGGAGTGCAAGAGAACAGCCGCAGAGTATTCGAGTTCAGCTAAGTATTGAAGTTCACGGTCTGGTTTTTCTTTTGTGCCTCTTTTTGGATGATTCAGGTGTGAGACTGCCATCACTAGAGCGCTTGGGGGAAGAAATGACTGCTCTGGCTCATAGGACAAGACAGTCATCGCAGCCCATAAGGTGTCTACCTTCGGGGATTTCAAAAGACTCGCCACAGCTTCTACAAAATTGTTCGGCAGCGCTGGTTGCCAGCTACTCAGGACGTTTACCGCGCTGCGCATCAGGTCATCGTCGGTGTTTTCCAAAAGACCGACCACTTGCGGCAGGAGGTCGTTCGGTATGGCTGTCTGGCACCCCAGAGCTCTCGACACGGAATACCGGATGGAGTCACTCGGATCTCTCGCCAGGCTAAGCATCTCGATAAGAACATTTTTAGGCAAGGACTTATGCTGTTCCAAGCTCCGCATCGCGATCTCTTTGACGTACTGACCTTCATGGTTCAGCATGGCGGCAATCAGTTCGACAAACTTGTCTGGCAAAGACGACTGGCTGTATAGCACCCAAGCTGTTCGATTCTGGACTTCGTGGTTTCCAAACCTTAGCAAAGCGACCAACTCTTCGAAGATCTCATTGGGTAGGACCCTCTGCCATCGCAAGATGCTTTCCTCGGTCGATCCTTGGGTATGTCGAAACCCGTCCAACACTTGTTTCAAGGCCCATAAGGGTAACGATGGCTGCCTTTTTAATGCTCGCATCGCCACTCCCTGAGTCTCTGGTTCGCCTAACAGACACAGTAATTCCTGCAACATCTCGGTCGGAAATGTCGACCATTGACTAGCCAAGATATCTGCTGCGGCGTCCCGGGTGCTTGACTGCGAATCTTTGAGCAGAGCTAAAAGCGATAGTAATATCGCACCTGGCAAGTCTCGCTGTTCATGCAAAACCATAAGAGCAGCGGCGTTGCTTGGCGAAGGGCCTTTTAGTAGCTGTAAAATCTCTGGGATGATGCCTGATTGCACCACCAACCTATACGACAACATCTGCGCGGCAGCTCTCCAGACTCTGGCATCCGAATCCTTCAACCCGACAAGCAGCCTTGACACAATGCCAGTTGGCAGCATGGGCTGGCGAGTAACAACATTAATTAGTAACTCCTCCACCTCCTTCGTATATTCGTCCATATTTGCATCTAACGTCGTATCCAGGATATTATGGAGATCGGTTTCTTGCAGAGATGTCCGTGCCCAAATGGGACTGTTTTTTTCGACTTTTTGTACAAGTCGATCCAGGCCTCGCCACGCGTCAATTATGTGCATCAATACCTCGATCGGAATTGCTTGTTGGCCGGTAAAAACTGAGTGAACAACAGAGTGAACAAATCTGCCGATGTCTGGCTCTTTCCACAGGTCAACCAGCTCTAGCAGTATCACAAGTGGCAAGGAACACTGTCTTCTCAAAATCTTTCCTGCCTCCATTCTGGCCCTTTCGTCTGTTCCTCTCAAAAGGGGGACCAGGTAAGGAAGCAAGTCAACTGGTAAATTGTGTTTCGAGAAGACAGAGAGGGCATCGATTTTTGACAGTCCGCCCACCCCTTGTATCACGCACCGAGCACAGTAATCGGTAGTTTGTGGCGAGATCACAGGTCGGTGCCTCAACAAGCCCAGTATGAGCTTGTGAGCGGTCGGGGATGCCCCAGGCAAGCAATCGAGCAGTATTCGTTCTGGGAATTCCATCTCAAAGGCCAAAATGTTATCAATTTGCGAATCGTGAAGAATCGCATCGTATCTGCTCGGGTTGTCACGGTCACCCAGATGGCACTGAATGAGGAACCATTGCTGTAGACGATCCTCCAAGACAGATCGAAGCCCACCAGGATTCGAGGCTTGGCTCGACTGGGGTATTTCGGCCAGGAAGTGCATCACCACCCGCTGATGTGCGGGCCCGAGGAGATCATAAGGCCCAGCTTCGATTCCCTGGAAAAAGCTCTCTGCGTCCCCTTTGGCGTCGAGCAGGCCGGCCACGAAACGCCACATGATGTCGTAGCGCGGGTTGTACTTCTCCCGGCACAGGAACGCATGGGCGCGCATCTTTTCTCCGGATAACTCCCGGTCAGGCCAGTGATTTACAAAGTACTGCGCCGCAAAGTACTCCTGGTAGGTCAGGTGCAGGAAATGGTAGCTGTTGCTGGTCGATGAGCCCCGGCCCGATGTGCGGAGAAACGATAGTTTCTTCAAATCATCAAATTCAGGACCTCTTGTGTATGAGTGGAGGCATTTGGTCAGTTTGCCTCTCTCCTCGTCCCAAAACCGGCGCAAGTACTTGGCGTCGAACTCCTCTGTGTTGCTGGCCAGTCCGGCGAAACCGAGTGCTTGTAAGGCGTTGATCTCACCCTGCATTAGAGCCCTGGTTTCAGATGGGGTCAAATACTTGTCCTGGGAGATGGATTCTGGACTACCAGAGTGCCTCTTGTTCTGCCGGACTACGTCTTTCTTCCATATCACCTGCTCGATGGCCATATATAGCTCGGTCATGGTTTGTGGAGCGTAGTCGGTGGAAATAGCGTCAGCCTCAAAGCTGTAGCAGAAGGCATCTAGCTGAACAGGAATACGCACCAACCCCCCGACGACCGGATGGTTGTCTAGGAAGGCTTGGATCTTGCCCGCCTGTTCCGGCGCAACCGCTTTCACATACTGTTTCACCTGGTTGGGATAGAACCCGAGCGTCTCCACCTCCCGATGGATGTCTTTAATGATTTTCCGGTTAACACCATGCGGCCGCGTGGTAATGATGGCCCGGGGTTGGCCCAGAAGTATGGGCAGGAGTGAAACCTTGGCTGACATCGCGCCTGACACCTCGTCTAGGCCGTCGAGGAGAAAGAGCGTCCTGCTTTCGTTGCTTATGCATTCGGTATACAACGCATTGGCGAGTAGTTCCTCATCCTCAAAGCCCTTGAAATACCGCACCCGGAGAAATTGTTGTAGGTCATAGTCCCACGTATCCCGCCCCTTGAGCTCGCGCAAAGGCAGCCAGAGGACGCGATCGATAATGTCGGCCCATAAGTCGTGGTGGATGCTGTCGTAAACGATCCTCTTGCACAGCGTGCTCTTGCCCACGCCGGCCTTTCCACGAATGAGTACGCGCTTGAGGACATTTGAGCCAAGCGTCCCAGCACTTGTATTCGTTCCGAAAAGATCTGGAAGCGAAACGCTACGTGACCCCTGGGCCTCCCAAATGCCCAACCTGCGAGGAAGCGGAAGCATCGCTGGCGCGTTTCCATCTTTATTATCTGCGGCTCCGGCACTACCTCCATCTGAAAGGGCCAGATTGATATAACACTGGTCCATAGGCAAGCACTCGGTAGGGTCGAGCCGTTCGACGTCGAGCAGCCGTAGATCCTTGTGCGTGTAGAAGCTTCTTATGGCCTGGTCTGCATAAAAGACGTTGGCCTCGTGGCAAGTTTCCCAGGCTTTTTGCAGAAGCTCACTTTCGTTTCCTAAGCTGTTGGAGGGCAATCTTGAGTATTTTAATTGGGTGTCGAAACTGCTCGCACCAAACATCCCTAAAATACCAAGTTTCGCTCGGTGCATCCATGAAGGCCTGGGCAGTTCCACTGTGGGTATAGCCAACCGTATCCAGGCCTGGACTCGACTTGACGTGGACAGGCTCCCTTTCTGGACGAGGAAATTTTCGAGCACCGGGATGATGGGGTTGTCGCGGCCTTCTTCGTCGATCGCCTGCTCCAGCTGCGAGCAGAGCCCGCACAAGAAGTCCTTGTCTTCCGATATAGAGAATGCGGGGTTATCGAGCAATGAGGCAAGAACAAGCGGCCGCCGTCCGCGAATGAACAGATCGGTATAGCGAAGGGCGAGATGCCAGGGCGCTGGCCTGATTTTGATCACGTTCTTGGTGTCCTTGTACACGCCAGAAGTACTGGATGATAGGTCTCCTAAGGACTTGAAGAATGGCTGGAGCTCGTTGAAAATGACCAGGACAGCTTTTACTATGTCGGCCACATCCCCTGGAGCATCTAGCAAGCCATCGAGGAGCTTCGTGGGATCCAATGTCGTGATCGAGGCGGCGACTTTAGCTGCGTCCCCAACTATCTTGAGCGTGCTCCTGCCGAGCTTCTTCCAGGGGCTCACGTCGCTGGGGATGCCGCGTAAGGACTCGGACGCATACCTGGCCGCCTGCGAGATGCGCAAGTCACAATGGTCACCACTCTGCTCCAGCTGTTCGAGAAGTGGCTGCACCACTGCCAAATCGCTGATGCCGCCGAACTTGACTTCGTTCATGGCATCTAGAGCGGCGGAGAGCGTGCGCAGCAGTTGGTACTGAACCTTCCGGTCGGCCGCGAAGCCGGCCGTCGTGAGGCGCTCCGTGAGGTTGAGGACTGCGTGCCCGAGCGGCAGCTCTGAACGGAGGTCCTCGTCCTGAGCGCACTGAAGCGCCTGGGGGCAGTGAAGGACAGCGTTGAAGCTCGCCAAGACTTCCAAATTGGGCACGGCATGGTCGCCAGTACCCGAGGCAATGGCGTCGACGAAGCCGGTGAATAGACGCGGGAAGTCCTCCACGGACGTGAAGGGCGCAAGCGCGGCAGCTTCTTTCACGTTCACGTACAGGTCTTTCGGATTGTCGATGAAGATTTGGGTCATTCTCCGCGCCAAGGCACGGAGCGCTTCGGCCTCCTTCTTGTTACGCGCAATCCGACGGCCATCTGGGTGAGGTTCCTGCTTACCGAAAATGGTTCTGCTTCTGGCCACCAGGTCGTAGCCGGGATTGATATCAGGAACGTTCAAACGCCCCAAGAGCTTCTTCGTTGTCTTTGGTCGGGGCAAGTACTCAAAGCTACCCATATTGTGCGAATATATCTGCGGACTGGGTAATGGATATGGTAGATACTAGATAGACACTGGATGGTTGTGCGAAGATAGGAAAGAGCCGTGGGAAATGGTTGTCTCGGAGGGCGAGGTGTCATGACCCCCTCTTTTTCCATAGTTGGCACGACGGCTGGAGGAAGGGGGAATCTTTCCTAGATCAGTGACCTGCATCGGATATTGGCAGGAGAAGAATAAGGCAGCCCAATCAACCGGGGGTGTCTGGGTGCTCTGGGCAACGTTGGTTTGTTGGCCAGCAAATCATTGGTCTGCCGAGCCTGCAAGCTGGCCGACCCCGCCTTTAAACGCGGCCATGAGGCGCAAGGCCATCCGCGCGCCGTGATGACAGTTGAAGTTATCCTTCTGTACAGTAGGTTGCCTTGTGTATCCGATGTTGGTGCCGGGACGATCTTCTCAACAAGGCCATTGGTACACACTGTGACACCGCCCCTCTTTTTCGACGAATTCGAATTGGAATATCGGAATCAATCGCTGCAATATCGTAGCAGGTTAGAAGACTTGGAGCCCTTGTAATAATGGACAATCGAGGAATTTCGAAAAGTTCTGTAGTTGTAGTGAAGAGAAGGAGCAGGCCCAGCCAAGTAGGGCCAGTGGGCTCCTCCACTGATGGCCATGTGGGCCATGCTCTGTTATCTTATCTAATCTAATCTAATCTGCATCAGCATTCCTTTGAGCTCATCCCCCCTTTTTTTTGCTAGGCTCAGCGACTTGATATTGACCCTCAAATCAACATATATGAGCGATATCAATTGTCGATTTCACTGCTTACTGTTCTAATTCATCTTCTGGGCTGTCTGGAGCTTGAAATAAACTGTAGCAAATACCATATACCGCCACCAAATTTCAACACCATCAGCTGATCGTGATAGTCGAAATCAAGATTAAACGAGAATTATATTTTGGGCCACTCTACAATTTTGTGTTACTCTATAGGGCTAATTAGGGAAAGTACATCCAAGACTTCAGAAGCCGGCAATACGTCGGTAATCCTGGGACCGGTACCATTATCCCTCACAACAATGGCAGAGCTCTACCTGTTTTGTGGACAAACGATTTCAACAACATTGTTCAGGAACACAGGAGGGCCGATCTACTCATATGTTTCTCGTCGTAAATTCCTATATATAGGGGCATCCCTTCTGCTAGAAGAGTCAGGATATCTCTATCAAACTCAGAATAAATCCGATCAAACTACAATCATGCAAGCAAAATATCTCAATCTGATCGACCAGCCCGCCGAAATGACTAGTCATACGGCCCCTGTGTCAGAGAAAAACAAAGGAAGGCTGGCCCAGAAGCTAGCAGCCACAGATCGAAGACAAGCTAAGAGCCAATGGCAGGGCTGGAGCAAGAAGTCCGAGCTTTTCATAGCCCGCATCCGGTGGAGCTTGTCGGCCATGTACGACGAGCCTGAGTGCTACATCAGGCGGGACAAGGGCCCCTCGCCACGCTGCGGCAGCATCGGTGACGATGATAACTGGGTGTTGTGCCCAGAAGTCCTCAGCTTTAGAGCTCAGTTCAGAGCCGCCAAGGCCGCCTACGCTAAAGAACTCGCCTACAATGACTTTAGCCGTATGAAGCTCCAGGATATCGCACTGGAGCTTGAAGACTTGGAGATGCACATATCCGCTGCGGAATTCAAGTTCTCGAGACCCGTTGAAGAAAAAGGGCAGCTTGATGAAGTGGAGAGAGAGTAGGTCAATAGTAGTCAGAGGAGGGAGGGAGGGGGACGGGGCAGGAGAACATTGTGGGACTGGGGATGGAGCCAAAGCCCGACTGCATGATTGGCAGTGGCGGGACGGCCTCTCGTCTAGCTATGAGATAGCCTTAAAGGTCATGGCCACGAGGATCTCGTTCATGCATGCATATAGTATTAGGTTGCTGTCTCGTGAAAGAGCTGGGCCGAAAAGAATAAATGCATTTCATGAGTTAATAAAGCATCGTGATATGTGATTCCGACCAACTACTTGCACCCTGTATATCGATGATAGTGGGCTGAAAGGTTACATTGCCAGTCAAAGAGGACCCAGAAGTCTACGATGTCCGGTCAGCAGTTATCGAATGTACGTACAAAGATTCGCTTAGTGTAACATTGCTGTCTTCAGACTGCCTGCGGAAAGAGACGATAAGTCCTTGATATTAGGTGGTAGTAGTGCAAGGTGTTGAGTTCCATCATATAAATAACTTGAGACTTTGCAAGGGCGCCGGCTACTGATAGCAGAGCGATGCAGAAGTATTATCAGAGAGGAAATAGATAAAACGTACATTCAGGGGTAATCTGCTATTTCCACTTGAAGACTAAGGGGTGAGCAGGTGGTTACCCGGGTTTTATTGACCACTCTAGCTAGTTATATTTGAAGGACATTACAGTTCCTCGAGTTCCCCCGCTGCCAAGACAGCGACATTGTCAGCTTCATTTCTCTCCTTTCCCTTACGCCTCTGGTCGCGCTTGTACATGAACGCCACCGTGGCCGTGATGGCCGCCTGTGCGGCGAAGGCCACGGTCGTGTAGATGAACCCTTTTTGGAACCGCGGCGCGTCGACCTGGGGGTAGGCGAGGAGCGGCACCCAGGCGTTGAAGGCGTAGCCCAGCGAGTTCATGACGCCGATGACGACGGCCCGCTCCTCCGCGTCTCGGCCGCAGATCTCGTTGGCCCAGCTCATGCTCAGCGGCCCGTACGGCACCGAGGCTTTCTGCAGCAGGAAGGCCAACCACTTCAGTCCGTCGGGAACGCGCCAGATAGCAAGCACCAGTGCGGCGAACCCGCCCAGGAGGGTAGATATGGACATGACCCTCGCCCTGTGGCGGATGGCGTCGGAGAGGATGGCGAACGCAACGGTCAGCACGAGTTGAATGGCACTGGCTGCCGTGGGTATGATATTCTGATAAACTTTGTCAGCGAAGAGGGCCGGCTTTAAAAAAGCTCCATAGAAGACATCGACTCACAATCTGCGAGACTGAGTGCCCCGTCTCCTTGAGCCACAACGCCATGACGTTGATGCTGCTGGACGGGCCCAGGTTGATGAAGACGATGTACAATATGGACAGCATGTAGATGTGCCATCGACCTGGTAGATAGTTAGCATTGTCTGGTAGGGTTACAGAAAGACGGACTCGGACTTACCAAAGATTCTTCTGAAAGCCGACCAGCCTAACTTGCCACGTGGTGCACGCCCAACAGAAGCCATTCGTTTCTGCGCTAGAGCACGATCCTATCCCACCAGTCAGTATGTTATGAATAGGCCTTCAGGAGAATCTTTGTACTCACATCATGGCTTATGTAGAACGCCCTCGTGTTTTCGGGGAGATCCGGTAACAGAAAGTAGCCTGCAAGGCAAATAGGAAGACTAATGACGCCGTCCATGATCTTCAAGGTTGTTAGCGCCTCTGCACTGGGTTTGTTTAATGGCGGTGTCGACTTGGACTTACAAAGAGCCATTTCCAACCCGGTAGGCCGTGGGTTCCGTTGAGGCCCTTGTAGACGCCAGCCTGTAGATAGCCGCTGAACATGGACGCCGCAGCGGAGGAGGCGTGGAAGACACAAGCCCTCTTGCCCAGCTCAGAGGGCTTGTACCAACTTCCGAGGATGGTGTGGGCGGCGGGGTAAAAAGCCGATTCCGCGAGCCCGACAAGGAAACGGATCGCGATGACTTGATTGGAAGACCGGGCGGCGGCCAGACAGAAGGTCAAAACCGTCCACACCAGTTCGCACGATGGTACCCATACCGAGGCTCGTACTTTAGTAAGGATGATCTGGGATGGGATCTGGCCAACGACGTAGCCAACAGTCCAGGCGGTATCGATCAGGTTGATCTCGTTGCCATTCATAGCCAGCTCCTCCTTCATGCCGCTGACGAAGGCATTGCTGATATTCGTCTGATCCAGGTTCTTGATGAAGTAGCCGAGGGATAACACTGGTGAGTTCGAGGTTAACCCACGGTTCTGCTTCAGAGGACGCACTTTGGAGTTTCGCAGTCGACGTTGTACGCACCCTCCTTTGGGGTGGACCGGAGAGTAAGGGAGAGACTGGCAAAGATACATACTAGTTATAAGAAAGACATCAAGCTTTTGTATGAAGACACGTTCTTCATGTGATCTGCCCGGGTCGTAATCCCAAATGTAAGACCACCACGGAACTCTGGGTGTATTTTTGTGGTTACGTTCGAGATCTTGCGAGTCACTCTCAACTGAGGACTCGACCGGATTCTTCGAATCTTCCGTGGGGTCTTCCCTCTCGTCGGACCCCATACCTAGCAACGGTGCGGTCTCTGAAGCCACGGAGACTTACAACTCTCTGAAAATCTGAATAGCAGAGACGGAATACGACCTGGGTGTCACTTCTCTGCAAATGGCTGAGATTTATGGCAGTTGGGCTGGTTGATGAGGTAGTACGGGGTTTGTTTGGCTACCACTTCAGCGATAGCGATGCTCTGACAGGCTGGCCCGCCATGTTTTATAAGGTGAAAATACAAGTAGGCTTGGCGGTTCTGCCGCCATAACATGGTTCAGTTGTCGCAATAGCTGCTGTGGGTGGTCCAGTGTCTGAGATGATAGACTCTGATTGGCGGGCTCTGCTCGTCATACAGAACCCCAATTGCGCCATTGCCTCGCTACGACAACTGTCTAGAGAATAACTGGATACTGCAGGCCGTGTGACAGACATGCTGTCCAAATCGTCTGGGCACGTCTGTGGGGGGTTAACTGAGCATCCTCATTCCACAAGAGGCCACCTAATCCGAGCAGGAGGACCTGATTTCATCCAAGCAACCCCTGAAATACGGAGTACAATATATGGGTGGAAGAAGTGACAGTTCATTGCCTGCATATAAATATACGGTAAAAATGGGTAATGGGATACAAAAAGATACTCGCCAGCCCTGCTTAACCTAGACTGCCCATGTCAATAGTAATATGAGCAAGTAACTTCTCATGCCCTTCCTGGCCTTGGCAGCACATCTGGAACTGACGTAAGCTGGCATCAGCCTCAGAACCAGCGACTACAGCGAAGCACTGCTGACTAAACGATCATTATAGGCTGCCTTGGTCCCCGTAGAGCATTACTCCTTAGGTAAACTTTCTCCTTATGTGCTGATTCAGGGGCATCTTCCACATGAGCCTAGCCTATCAATCGGTAATCTGGCAGCCGGACTGATCCCAGCCAGTGAATCTGCAAGATTAAATGGCTTCAATGGCCTTGCGGGTTGGCGATGGAGTAAGAATTTTATCCCCGTTCTATCCAACTCCTTAGGGCTGACTGGCTGATCCGGCCATTGTAGTGTACATCATCTGTGCGCTAGTCACGATCCCCGTTGGAATCTTGGGATACTTGCTAATACCCAGGACACCGGATCAGTCTAATCGCCTAGTTCTGGCCAAGGAGGATGTCACCATGGGTGCCAATAATATTCAAAAGCAGCATATTAATTCCAAGCAGAGCAAAGAGTAAGGTTAGACTGAACCAGCATCCTTTTGTCAGCCCGGCAAGCATCGAACTCGGCAAATGCATGGAGTTGGACTTCGACCGACCATAGCGCCACATCTTACAGATCTGAGGGACGCCAACCCGACCTATAAGATTTTGAGGATGATAAAGGATTACAAATGCTGGATGTGGTCTTGATTCGCCCGATATAGGTATGGCGCAATTTGTACTCGGGCTGATGTCAAAAGGGGGGTGCAGGTAGGTGGGGTACGCGGCACATGGTTTCTTATACATATATCTAACAGTAGACAGGTGGACAGCGACGATGATAGCAAGAAAACGGTTTATAAAGGTCCTGTAATGCTCAGTTTTGTCCCAAGTCACCTTGCCCGGAAAAACGAAGTACTTTGCACATAGTGGTTGGAAAGCGGCCTATCACGAGACTACAGCACCGAACCCCCTGGAGTATTGGCACTAAAGCCGTTCATCCGCCCAAAATGCCTACAGAATTCATTTCCATGACCCCTCCCAATTCCTCCAGTGAGCTTAACCCCATCCAAGGCGCTCCCATTGACCCTGAGTACCTGGTCCGGTACGCCAAGAACCTCGACGACTATGGCTTCCACTATACCCTCCTCCCCTATTCATCCGGCTACTTCGACCCGTTCACCATCGGCGCCACCATCGTGGCCGTGACCAAGAAGATCAAAGTGGTCATCGCGCTGCGGCCCAACACCATGTTCCCGACCACGGCGGCCAAGCAGCTCGCGACGCTGGACCAGCTCAGCGGGGGCCGCGCCGTCGTGCACTTCATCGCGGGCGGCAGCGACGCGGAGCAGGCGCGCGAGGGCGACTTCCTCTCCAAGGCGGAGCGCTACGAGCGCCTGGAGGAGTACATCCGCATCCTGAAGCGGGCGTGGGCGTCGCCGGACCCGTTCGACTGGGAGGGCAAGTACTACACCTTCCGAGGCTGGAGCAACCAGGTGCGACCCGTCAACGGCCGCGGCATCCCCGTCTCTGTGGGCGGGTCGTCCGACGAGGCCTACCGCGTCGGCGGCGCGCTCGCCGACATCTTCGGCCTCTGGGGCGAGCCCCTCCGCGAGACCCGCGAGCAGATGGACCGCGTCTACGCCGAGGCCGCCAGGGCCGGGCGCCCGGACCGCCCCCGCATCTGGGTCACGTTCCGGCCCATCGTCGCCGAGACGGACGCGCTGGCCTGGGCCAAGGCGCACCGCACGCTCGACGCCCTGCAGCAGGGGCCGGGGACGGGCGGGGCGGCGCGCGGCTTCGGGCCCGGGGCCCGGGGGAGGGGGGCCCGCAGAACGTCGGGTCGCAGCGGCTGCTCGAGATCGCCCAGAGGGGCGAGGTCCAGGACCGCGCGCTGTGGTACCCCACGGTGACGGCGACGCAGGCGAGGGGCGCGTCCACGGCGCTGGTGGGCGCCTACGACGTCGTCGCCGCGTCCATCCTCGACTACGTCGACCTGGGCTGCGAGCTGATCTCCATCCGCGGCTACGACAACCTCAACGACGCCGTCGACTACGGGCGGTACATCTTGCCCCGGGTCTACGAGGGCATCAGGCAGCGGGAGGAGAAGGCGGCGAGTGGGAATAGTGGCAGCAACGGCACAGTGGAGACACCCGCATGATAAGTCCGAGGCAAATTTGAGATGATTTCTCGCATATATTGTATGGTGATTAATGTAGTCTGTCAGTTCCTGTCAGGTTAATTAATAGTTAGTTAGCAAGCTTCGTGAACCTCTTATCAGTGAGGAAGCATGGTCTGGATTGGATGTTAATGCCACGGCCCGGCTTTGGTATTTTCGCAACGTATATCTTCACAATGTCCTATTTAATGAGCAAGCTAAGATAATTAGCTAAAGCTAGCTATGTCACGTTTATGAGAGTATGTGAGATGGCGACTCCTGAGCTTAATCGCTCCAGCACGACTATCTGCCATGATAGCACCAATACGTTATTCAGGGAAGTAGATATCCCACAACTTGAGAGTTCAACAAAAGTCTGGTCGGTATTAGAAGGGATGGTGGCATTCTTCCTACGGATCACGTAATGGGGTTCATTGATCCAGGGTGTGATTTATAGCAAGAAGCCGGCTTTACCCCAGACCATGTCACGTCCTAAATCGCCCGTCAAGGCCAGTTTAGGGATTCGGTGTTTTCCTCCTATTTGTAATGCTCGATCAGTCGTCGTCCTGGCCGATGCAATTCGCGGAGAAAGTGCCCCACCCCAACTGACGTGATAGAATGCCTGCAGGAGTTGGGTGGTGATGCCTTGAACTGGGAGAATCACGCCATCAACGTTATCAGAAGCTAAGTTCGAAGCGTTACCTTGGGGTCGGATCTTGGGGGGGGATGCAGACTCCACAATGCATATTGAAGCTGCGGTATCGCTATGCTTTGTGAAATGAATGTAATAGCCAAAGGTTCCTGGTCTCTCAGTTCCGAGTAATACCGTCGGGCAATCCTCATTCGATCGCTGGGTTTTATAAGCATGCTCAATTCATTTCGGTCCCTTTCTCCTGGATTTGATCTTATTAGATTGAAGAAAATAGTCAAAAGACAGCCAGCGACAGCCATGGACGAAATACCAAAAACACACAAAGCGGCGGTGTTGCACTCCCTAAAACAGCCATATGTGGTCGAACACAACCTCCCCGTGCCCGAGCTTTTACATGAGTGGGAGGTACTGGTGAAGTCACACGTGATAGGCCTTAATCCTATCGACTGGAAAGCACCGTAAGTACTTAGCCAGCCAGCCCTTTGAAGAGACTCTGCGCGTCGCTTCAAGCGAGAACTGACAAGGAAACATGGCCCAGTGACTTTGGCTTCGGCATACCGACCCTTCCCTACACCGCGGGCAGAGAGCTGGCAGGTCGCGTGATAAAAGCCTCCAGATCCGCTTCCCGGCTCAAGGAAGGCGACAATGTAAGAAGTCAAGTTCAAAGAGCCTCTACGACCAGCAAAGTTTGCTAATCCAATCCAAAGGTTATTTGCATTTCCACCGACTACCGCGACCTCCGCAAGGCGGCCTACCAAGAGTACGTGGTGTCTTCAAGCTTCAACACGGTGCGGATTCCATCATCAGTACCGCTGAAGTCGGCGGCCACGCTAGGCGTAGCCTTCGTGGCCGCAGCGCTGGCCCTGGGCATCTGCATGGGCGTCGACTTCAGCCACATCGCCGACGGGCCGGACCTGCTCGAGCTGGTGCAGAAGCAGTCGTCGTCGTCATACCAGCTGCCCGAGGACATCCGGGCCGAGTGCCTCGAGGGGCTGGCGCCGGGCGAGCGCGCGCTGCCGGGCGACTGGGTGGCCATCGGGGGCGGCTCGTCGACGTCGGCGCACCTCGCGGCGCAGCTGGCGCGCCTCGCCGGCCTGCGCGTCGCCACCCTCGTCGACGCCGCCAAGCACGGCCTCCGCCTCGCCTCGTCGGCCCCCCCCGGCCCCCGCCCCGACCTGCTCGTCGACAGCCACGACCCGGGCCGCGCCGTCGCCGTCCTGCGCGCGAGCCTGGGCCCCAAGCTGCGCTTCGCGCTCGACACGCGCGGCTGCGACTCGGCCGCCGCGCTGGGCCGGGCGCTGCGGCAGGACCCGGGCGCGGGGGTGGCTGGCGGCGGCGGCGGCGAGGCACCCGTGACGCCGCGGCAGTCGCCTCGCGCCTCGCGGGCGGCGCCCCGTGCGCACCTGGTCGGGCTGACGGGGCTGCCCAAGGAGCCCGCGGGCGACGACGTCGTCTACCACACCGTGCCCATTAAGCTGTACCACGAGGCCCCTGAGGTGGGGGAGGCCCTCAGCTCGTGGCTCGAGAGGCTGCTGGAGACGGGTGCGCTGGTTCCCCCGGACATCATAGCGGTCGAGGAGGGCTTCGATGGGATCAATCGGGGTTTAAACCGCATGAGGAAAGGGGAGATTAGCGGTGGTAAGGCTGTGGTCGTGTTGGAGCAGACGGTATAAGGGCGAGTGTGCCATAGAGGTGGAGAAGCTCGCTCGCTGTTTACATCTAAGCACATGCATTTATACTCGAAGTTAGACAACCCGATGAATTTACTGTTGCAAGCCGTCCTTTTCCTTCTTATCCTCCAATACGGAGCCCCATGATCTTCTCTTGAGGAAACGCCAAGCCTCGGTGGCTGGGCTCGTGCTGTTCGAAGGAACACATTTCAGCCAAGAGAGCCCATACGCCACCTTTGAATATCCAGGGCGGGGGAAGAAAAGACACCTTTGTTCTGAATAAGCAAACTATGACTATGTTCTAGCCACTTCAAAAGAAACAGCCGCACAATGAAATTCCTTAGGCTGAGCAGTTGGCTTTGTAGTTCGTTGTGAGGGACAAGGTGTCTATGCCCCCTTTTCCGTCTAAGCCACACCGTATTGCCTAAGTAAAGTACTTAAGCAACCGCGTATACCACGCCGATCCTAACATACGGTAGCATGTATTGCCCAATTTTAAAAATATACATACACGTTGGCATAAGCTACAAACATCACGGAATTATTTTTTCGTTTCAATATAGAACATCGCTCTTTATTAACTATCTACGACCACTTGATAGCCCATCATGGGTTGCTATCGTCTACTGTGATCATAAAGCATATCATTAACACATTAGCTGATTACGTGGCGCATTAGCGGCCACGGGTCACGTTGCCCAGTATTTCAGTACTGGATCTTGAGGAAAAGCGGACTACTACGGATAAGCCACATAGATGGTGCTCAGGGCGGAATCGTCGCTATCCGCGCTGCCGTCGCTGCCCGGGCTGTCCGCAGGCATGGCCGACTTCCCCTTGAGGGGGCTGCTCGGGGTCTTGGCCATATAGACGGTGCGCGGACCGGAGTCGTCGCCATCCGCAGGGGGGCTGCTCGTGGTCGCGGCTTGTACCGGCGTCGACGGACCGTCGTCGCTGCCCGGGACGTCCCGAGGCATGGCGGACTTCCCCTTGAGGGGGCTGCTCGGGGTCTTGCCCCAATAGACGGTGCGCGGACCGGAATCCTCGCTGTCCGTAGGGGGCTGCTCGTGGTCACGGGCCGTAGCGGCGTCGACGGATTGGCAGAGGAACTGGAGGACCCGGCGGCCTCGTCTCCAGCACCCGGGCTGCTCAGCATGTCGGTCAGCTCTTGGACCCGCGCTCCCATCGCCTCCGCTTGGCCGACCAGGTAGTCTTTCCCGTCGGCACCCTCTGGGAGGGTTTTGATCTTGTTGTGAAGAGCGTCTATGACCATCAGGTAGTTGTGTCTGATCACTGCCATTCTTTCAGCGGACATGGGCACCTGGACCTGGGGCTTCTCGACGGGGCCGCCCATGGCAGGCGGTGGGGATTGCACAGCTGGGTCTGCCATTCCAGGTGTAAATATATCGGCTAGAGTGCCAAAGCCCGGCAGTCCGAATTGCTCAGCTGGGAGTTCCATGGCCGACGGAAGAAGTCTGTCGGCTGGTAAGGCAAAGGCATCCAAGGCAGCCAATGCGTATTGGTCTCCCATAGGAGGTGGTGCGAATATGTCTTCTGGTCTGACAAACTCAGGCTGCCTAAATTGGTCAGACAGGTTCCCGATAGGAGGCAGTGCAGATATCCTAGTCAGGCTGGCCAACTCAGCTGGGCTTTCCGTATCAGGCAATGCGAATGGGTAGCGCACGCCGGACAGTGGCAGCATTTCCATATGCGCGTCCTCCATATGGACGTCCTCGTCCTGTTGGATGTCAGCGTCATTGAAGAAACCAGGGTCATAATCTTCAGCGGGGGTCTCACCTCTCTCCTGACCTTGGGGGCTGTGGGCGACGAAACCGGGGTTGTATGCCTCGGCCGGGCCCTTGCCTTTCTCCTGGTCTTTGGAGCTGTTGGCGGTGACATCTGGGAGGTCCTCCATGAGGCCCAGGGGGTCTTCCGCGTAATCTTCCGTGACATCCATGAGATCTTCCTCGGGAATGTCACCCCAGTAGCTTGTGGAGCGCTCTGCCATGTTGGAGCAGTGGCTAAGTACTGGCTTTTCTGGGTGTGGTGTGATTCAGGTGTAGATGATGTAGATGTGAATAATGGCTCGATGATATCGATGGTGTCGATGGCCGAGGAAGGTATATTCTATGGAGCCATGGCTGCTTGATGGCTTATATAAGGAATATCCATGGCAAACGATCATGTCGTTGCTAACCAGAGCACTGGTTTGTTTCCTCTCTTATGAGGTGTGCAGGCGAACTGTATACCTGTTACTGGTTTCTCGGGGTAAACAATGGACTTGTTTGTGGACGCAAGGAACACAATATATTGACGCGTAAGCCGTAAAGCAGGTACACGAGCAGCCGCGCCTCTATCGGATAGCCGAGAGACCAGATGTAACATGCCAAGTACTTAAGTAAGCAAGCATGTCTTTTCGCCCAATCGTCATCCCATGGCCTACACCCCGAAACAAAACAAAATGAATCTCATTTCCCCCAAATTGTGCACATTGCGTCAACCCATCACGTCTTCAAGAGATCTTGACAATTCATCTTTCCCACCCTCGGTTTCCTTTCTTTTCTCGCCTTCACTTTAGCAGCACCAGCTTCAGCCTTCCGAAAAAAAAAACACAGAAAAGGGAAAAACAATGCCCGAGATGTGAGTGCGATGCCACTGCACAAATCCGTGTCCCGTCCTCCACTGGTTGACTGACCGGCCCCCCACAGCAACGTCGACGTTCTGGTCATCGGCGCCGGGCCTACGGGCTTGGGTGCCGCAAAGCGCTTGCAGCAGACCGTGAGCCCAAACCTGCCTCTGGAATCCTTGACAAATGACCTTTGTTTCCTGATCACTCCTTCTGTGACTTCTTAGAACCTGGCATCGTGGCTCATTGTCGATTCCAACGAGACGCCCGGCGGCCTCGCTTCCACTGACGTGACCCCCGAGGGATTTGTTGGTGCTCCCCTACCCCGGCGCCTTGTCCGAGGTTGCTGATCGATGCCTCTCATAGCTCTACGACGTCGGCGGCCATGTTATCTTCTCGCACTACAAGTACTTCGACGACTGCATCAATGAAGCCCTCCCCCGGGAGAGCGATTGGTACACGCACCAGGTTAGTTGTCATGCCATCTCCCCCCTCTCCCATCCTTCAAGATGTAGCGGGGCTTGTGCTCATGGCCCATGTGACGAGGGGTGTTTGTAGCGAGTGTCGTACGTCCGCTTCCAGGATGGCTGGGTGCCCTACCCTTTCCAGAACAACATCGCCGTGCTGGACCCCGAGGAGCGGGCCCGGTGTCTCGAGGACCTCGTCGACGCCGCCCTCGAGGCCCGCGTCCGCGCCCCTGCCGACAAGCCCAGGAACTTTGACGAGTGGAACATCCGCAACGTCGGAAACCGTCTGAACGAGATCTTCAGTAAGTGTTGGCTAGAGACGGGTTGGTTTTGGTTATCTTGCTGATCTATCCTCCTCAGTGCGTCCGTACAACTTCAGAGTGTGGGCTGTGCCTACCACCAAGGTACGTCTGCTGCAGTCGGCGGCTGTTGAAACCCTACCCACCCCGATTTCTTACCTGTCCGTCGTCCACAGATGAACGCCACCTGGGTGGGAGAGCGAGTGGCGGCGCCCAACGTCAAACTGCTGGTCCGCAACGCCGTGCTTGGCAAAGTGGCCGGCGGCTGGGGCCCCAACTCCACCTTCCGCTTCCCGGCCCATGGCGGCACCGGCGGCATCTGGATCGCCCTGGCCAACACGCTCGAGGCCAAGAAGACGCGCTTCGGCGAGAAAGGCACCGTTGCCAAGGTCGACGCCGAGAAGAAGAAGGTGCATCTGAAAGATGGTCAGTGTCATGCCAGCTTATCCCCCCCCTGTTTACTGACCTAGCTTGGAGTATAGGCACGGTGGTGAACTACGGCTCCCTCATCTCGACCATGTCCCTTGACCACCTCGCTCAGTCTATGAGCGACACCAAGCTCCAGCAGATGTGCAAGCCCTTGTTCTACTCATCCACGAACGTCATTGGTGTAGGCATTCGTGGAGATCGCCCTGGTCGTATCGGTGACAAATGCTGGGTATGTTCGATTGCTATACTCAATCATCTTCCGTGAAGTCGACATTCTAACTAGTGCGGCAGCTGTACTTCGTCGAGGACAACTGCCCTTTTTACCGCGCCACCATCTTCTCCAACTACTCGCCCAACAACCAGCCCGCCAAGGACGTCAAGCTCGCAACCCAGCAGCTGGCAAACGGGCAGAAGCCGGCATCCTCCGAGGCCAAACCCGGACCGTACTGGTCCATCATGCTCGAGGTGTCCGAGTCCGCGTACAAGCCCGTGGAGCACGAGACGCTCCTGGCCGACTGCATCCAGGGCCTCGTCAACACCAGCATGCTGGAGCCCGAGGACGAGATCGTCAGCACCTACGTCCGCCGCTTCGACCACGGCTACCCGACCCCGAGCGTGGAGCGCAACGACGCCCTCGCCGAGGCCCTGCCCTACCTCCAGGACAAAAAGATCCTCTCCCGAGGCCGGTTCGGAGCCTGGAAGTACGAGGTTGGCAACCAGGACCACAGGTATGTTCAGTTGATAGAGGCTTTGTTCTACTTTGGTCTGCTGACACATTCGTCTCGTAGCTTCATGCAAGGCGTCGAGGCCGTCGACAACGTCGTTTCCGGCGGTATTGAGCTGACTCTCAACAACCCCGACTTTGTCAACACTCGTTCTAACACGGAGCGTCGCTTGACGCACTTTGAAGGTCTCCGGAACTAGACAGGGCACACACTCGAAAGGGTAATCGGTGAGATGATAAAGCAGGAAGCTGTGGTAGCCATGATAGTTTAGCCGAATGGATGAAACCCCCGAAGTCCTTCGCGTGTTCTTGAAGCTGTGTGTATCGCGTTCAGATGATTAATTCCAGATACGATTAGATGAATGAGTGAAGTGTATTTATGTATGAGCCCCCGGATGTTTAGACAGTCAGCTTGCCCACGAACTATCCTATCCGCCTTTTCTAGACATGGCCACAAGATTCTCGATCTCTTTCAGCTGCCCGACGAAATGCGGCTCCGCGATGAGCGTCTCGCGGATCAACACCGCCGCCGGTCTCGTCTCGGGCTGGTCGTGGTGGCCCTTGTGCGTAGAGCCACCACCACCACCGCCGCCGCCCTCCTCGCCGGCCCCGACCGCGACGGGCATCTGCGGGTCCGCCCCGGCCACGAGCAGCCACTTGACGGCCGCGGCCCAGCGCTCCTGGTTGCGCTGCAGGCCCGCGGTGTCGGCGCTGGCGAGGAGGCGCGCCATGGTGCCGCGCGCCTGCCACTGGCGCGAGAAGTAGTGGCGCCGGGCCCGGATCAGGCCGGCCCAGACCTTGGCGCCCGACGCGGACCGCAGATCCAGCGGGCCGCCGTCGTCGTCGCCGCCGCCGCCGCCGCACTGCCGCAGCACCGTCTCCGCCAGCGCCGTCGCCGGGAAGTCCACGTGCAGCCCGCGGTAGTCGTGGGCGAGCGCGGCGCCGGCGGGCACGGCGTCGCCGCTGGGCCCCGCGGGCACGACGGCGGCGCGCAGCAGGTCCTCCATCAGCTGCGCCGAGCGGCGGGAGCTGCCGCCGCGGCCGCCGCCGTCCTTGCCGCTCTGGGCCCGGTGCTCGAGCGCCGCCGCGACGTAGAGGACCAGGTTGGCCTGGACGGCCAGCGCCAGGAAGCTGCCGCGCTTGGGCGGCTTGCCGCGCTCCATGGGCTCGAAGCCGGCCCAGTGCTGCCGGCAGAGGGCCGGGAGCTTCGCGTCCCAGTCCTCGTCGCCCGAGATGGGCTGGTGGCGCTGCAGCGACTCGGCCCACATCGTCTGGCAGGTCGCGTCGAGGTGGCCCAGCAGGGCCATGTAGGTCCTCCTCCGCGCCTCGTCGTCCTCTTTCAACTCCGCCTCGACCCGGGCGGCGCACCGCAGCGCCCCCACGATCAGGATCCAGGCCTCGGGGCAGACTTGGGGCCGGTCGTAGGAGGCCGTCTGCATGAAGGGCCGGAGCACTCCCGGCCGGAAGCATTGCACCAGCCGGATGTGGCTGCTGAGGAGAGACAGGTCGATGTCGATCAAGTCCGGGAGCTTGCCCGCCGCATCGCCCAGCAGCTTGTCGCACACGTCTCGTCTCACCGCGAAGTCCTTGGCAGCCGGGTGCGCGAAGACGACCCGCTGTCCTGGCTCCAGTGGCGATCCTTCGACTCTCACCAGCTGCTGGCAGCAGTTCTGGATGTGCTCAGCCATGCGTTCGCCCAGCTCCCGGAGACTGGTCCGGGTGAACGCTGTGTCCGCGTCGTCCACCGCTCTAAGCTTTCCGTCTTCGCTCGTGCAGCCCTCGAGCGCGAATGCCATATTCAACAGAGACAGGGGAACTGTGGAAGCTCTCATTGCCCGGGCCATGATTCTGAAGATAGAGGCTGCGCCTCGCTGTTGATTGGGTCCAGTGCCCTGGAGCATATACATATACAGGCCCCTGGGGCCCCCGACACGGTCTGGTAGAGCCTGGAGTGTAGACCTCAGTGTTTTGAGTGAACGCTCGAGTAGCACATCCATGGCCAGCCTCGCCCAGGCGATGTCCCCTTTGGATTTCTGAGCGACCTCGTGGCAAAGGGAATTTGCATCGGCGAGATTGGGCACTTCTTCCACCAGTCGTCCCGCGCAGTACTTCACGATCGCCTCTTCGTATTGGTCTTGGACATGCAGCTTTGATACTCTCTGGAAGGCCTCGACGAATACCGGCAGCTCTGGACTTGACACGCAGAGTTTGAGGCGTTCCTGGTCGGCCATGGACTTGACAAGCTCGGAGATTTCCCGGTAGCCGTTTTCAATCCACGCCCGCTCGACGGCGTTGATCTGCCTATGCTCCTCGTCGCTGCTAGTGGAGTGATCAACCAGTGCCTTCTCCCCTTGGGTATCGGGCTGTCCGCCTTTCTGGCGGTAGGAGTCCAGTCCGTCGATGAAGACCACGACGCGCATCCTGTGGTCCTCGTGTGCCAGCACGCCCCACAAGGCTTGAGTCAGGTTGAGAACGGTATTCATCGGAGTGGGTGGCGGCCACGGTCCCCTGAAAAATGTAGGGAAAGCTGCCGAGATCAGATCTTTCCTCTGGTTCAGGATCTGATACAAGGTCGACCGAAGGATTCCTTCGTGGGTCTTTTGCATCTGGTTACCGTCCTCGAACAAGCAGATGAGGACCTTCATCACTTGACCCCCTCCAGCCCAACGCTCTAGTCTCGTTTGAGACTCTTTGTCGTGGTAGAAGGCATACTTCATCAGCGTCGACTTGCCGCAGCCTGGTCTCCCGCTCACCCAAAATAATGGGTCATTGGTGTTTGACCATCGATGGAAACCAGATTCAGCTTCTCCCGACGCTTTAGTAGACAGGGTTCGTGAGCATGTGGACTCGAATTCATTTTCGATGTCGATACTTTCCTCCTTCTCAAACATGCCTTCGAAATAGAGCAGGTCAAGAATCTCTAAACTTGAGTCAGTACGTGATACTATAGTAATTATCTCATAAGACCGAGTTTTGTCTCACTGACCTTGGCATCTTTTTTCCTTGGCCTCGGCGGCATCTGGTCGAAGTCAGTAGCTGTTCGATTGTACTAACGATCGCTGACACGTACCACTCAGTGAAGGACCTTGGATTACCCTGCTCAGATGTCCAAGTATCTGGAAGTAGCCCGAGTCGCTTCGACGGGAAAACTGAGCAATCTCGAAATGGTCTGCCCGGATGGTGTCGAGCGTGACGTTGGGTCCAGCTTCGTATGCAGCTGCAGCTTTGGGGATCATCTATAGGAAATCGATAGGTCAGTGGATCTCATGGGCAACCACAACGGCAAAGCACGGTTTAGAACTGCATGCTTACCTGGCCACCGGGCGTGGGTCTATCCTCCTGGATGCAGACAATCTGGATGTCTCGGGTGAAGAGGCTGAAGTCAGTGATGACCTTCTCGAGGAAGTCGGACTGGGTTTCTAAGAAACCCGAAAGTGAATTGTTGGCGTGTCGTGGATTCATACGAGAAGCCTCTGCAAGCGTCTGGCCGATTGTCTGGCCAGGAGCGGCCATATGCACAGTTCCAAGGAACATGACTCCTATCACGTGGGCGTATATGGTCGCAATGCCACTGTGGACTCCATTTCCGTAGATGCGCGAGATGGCGGCCGTCGATATGGCCTCCTTGACAATAATGCCCCCATGGCCGTGTGCAACGAATATGATGGAACGGGATTCAGACCGGCCACTGCGGAGTTTCACCAGGTCATCGAGCATGCGGTCAGCAATGGAAGAATCCTTGGCCATCTTTGATAGGGTACGCTCGCTGGGAGCCCCGATAGCCCAACCCCACTGTGAAGGAGGATTAGCAGTCTGACGTTGTTGGCAGAAGTAATCATGCTTGGGGACTCACAGAAATGACCCTGACCCCAGGAATATCTCCGCCGAGTAAGTCTCTGGGCCAGCACACGCCAGCCTTTGTCCATGAGTCTTCTCTGTGGCCGTAGAAATCATGGACAAAGACGATGTCTATGCCATCTGCAGCTTCGCCATCACCGCCGCAGAGGACATGAGGGCCTAATGGATCTTCGTCTCCCGAAACATGGGGCCCGGCAGCCGCTGCTACAACGTCGGCCTGTGATGAGGTCCGACTAGCGTTTGAGCCGGATGTGCCTGAAAATGTAGATTTACTTCCATCTTCCATCCGGGATCCAGCTGGTGGAGGCTTCGATGACTTTGTCCATCGGGCCAAAGTCTGCTTGATCCTCTGCATCGTTGCAACCAGTTTCTTGATTCTCTTCAAAAAAGAATTCGGCGGCGTGAAGATGGCCCGATGAAAATGTCGATGTCAAGGCATTAAAGGGGGTTCAATAGGTCCGTAGGGTATACATACCTAGGCAGTAAAGCTATGACGGACGGTAGCCTGAAATCCATGCCTGTTCACACCGCGTTGTGTTTTCTCATATTTACAAGGGTAAGGGGTGACGAGACTCGCAGGAGGGAGGGGGTGCCAGCGGTTGGTTGGCAGTTGAGGGTTTGATGGCCAACATGGGCTATCATTGGCCTGCTGTATGAGGTATGCCGAGCCTTGTCCCTGGGTCACCAATCAGACTTGTTATTACTGGACCACCAAGCCAACCACCTTCACAGTCGATGAGCAACAACACACACTGGAGATCTGCCAGTTCTAGGGGAAATGGGCCGAAAGTATCGAAAGATTCGTCGGCAAAATTGCATTCATGTGTCATCTGGACAAGGCGGAGAAGACTTCCCCAGTCGGTTGTTCTCACCGAGACTCCAAGGCCGGGACTCGGCCCGAGCTGTTTGCTACGGCAGATCCATGCTCTTTTGGGTAACAATAATAGGAGACATATAAAGATACAATGATTGGCATACATACGAGTAGTGTTTGTTGCTTCAGCATGGGGCGCAGGAATGACTGTCGTCCAATCAGGCTCTGTAGACAGCGGCCGTATGGACCTATCCAGCAAGTCGGTAACAAGCCCTGTGTATCCTCCTCTCTCTACCCCGGTAGACAGCCGAGTATGGCCGAGACAGGGTAGGATTCTCATCATGACCCCTACCAGATAGAATGGGCTTGGACCACTTCCTGGGTTGTATCTGGCAGTTGGGTTGACAATCCAATGCTGTCGATGCAGGCATGCTCAACCGGGTTTTGATCCGGGAGGGCCCCTTGGTTTATTGCTAGGCCTGTTTGATGATAGTTGGACCCTTATTCTGCCTTGCATTGTGACTGCCATCGTCGAGGCCAATAGGGGAAGAACAACTATGAGGAATCAAACACAACCCGCATCGTGGGTGTTGCGACGTTTGATTGTCAGTCGATTGCCAGCATTCACGCAAAGTCGTGCCGTTCTACGAATCTTGGAGTGGGCAGAGGGCGAAGAGAATGCCTCTTAGGGAAAGTCAGGAGGTCAATCGCCAGAGAGAAGCTCGAGCATCGGCCTGCAAAGTAGTTCAGAAAGGGTTCGATAGCTGGCGCGATGTCGGATTCCTCAAGCCTGACGGCAATGCAAGTTTCGTGGTTAAATAGGTGTTGGCATCGCTCCTTTGTCGTTCTCGCCATTACCAACAACCAGAAGTCACAGCCGAGTCCGGTAGCAACGCTTCAGCTCTTCTAAAATATACTTGACCACAAACCGCCGTCCTTCTCACTATTATTCACGAGTCTCATCGCACGATGCGTAAAGATTTCATGGGATCGCACGACTACGTGCAAACACTCAAGGGCCAGAAGCTCCGCTTCCCAGACTTTGACGACCTGCTCAAGGGCTGGCCACGCGGCATGAGCCCACATTACGAGGCCGTGAAAAAGATTCATGAGGAAGAGCTCACACAGTACGTACTCATACAAACTGCGACCATCTCAGGTTCTGCTCCAATGTAACTAACATATCTGCAGACTCCTCGGGCCAGGCTCGAAACGGCTTGAGGCAGCTATAGCAGGTGAGTTGACCATCTCCTGTACCTCGGGCTTTTCTATCATCTACGAGAGACCTGACTTCATTATAGCCGAGTTCTCCCTTAACGCAGCCACGTGGGTGAGTAGAGTAAAGGCGCAACTGATTCGATGGCAGCCCTGTTAACTCTGATAGTGGCCTACTTCCAGCTTTGATGCTGTCCGCTTTGCCTCCTACCTTGTGGCATGGGTAAGTGGGTATACCCTTCCAGTCCACCCAGATGCTGACCAAGTCCGACGTCTCTCTAGTTGTACGTCTGGGACAACGAGACTGACAGCCCAGAATTCAACGAAGAGATCAGTCTCAACTTGGAGGCCGGCGAGAAGTTCAGAGCAGAGACTCTGGCCCACATCAAGGCCTACCTTGCCGACCACACCCCTGGAGGTGGTGAGCTGATCCCGCGGGCCGAGAGAATATCCTCGGCACTGGCGAGCTTCAATCCGGTGGGGGAGCCGGCCGCCTTCAGAATGACCAGAGGACAGAGGTTGCTCTTCATGCAACAACTCCTTCGCTTCGTCCAGGCCACGGGATCTGAACAGCGATCCGAGCTGAGCGGGGTGGCACCGACCATCGAGGAATACCTGCCGACCCGTATGGGTACCAGCGGTGTCGAGTCCATCTCGGCTTGTATCGAGTACGTCAGCCTATCCAAACGTCCCCCAGGCACATCCACCAACCTACTGACAACGATGCTCTGCAACAGATATATGGTCAACGTCGATCTCGGGGACTGTCTCAGAGCCGACCCAGATGTGCAGACTATCTATATCGAGAACAACTGCATCATTTCCATGACGAACGATACATTCTCTCTGCGCAGGGAACTTCGATTTCCCTTTTACAACAACGCGTGAGTAATCTTTTTCGATACTTTACTGCCAGGGTCTCCCACCCTCCCATTATAGGATGTTTCTTGTATTTATTCAATTTGGTCTCGTGTCTGCCCTCATTAACATCCATTCCCAGGCTGGCGGTCCTGTACCACAAGCACCAAGATCTCCAGGAGGCAATGGACCAGACCTATGAGATCGTGAAAGGCAGCGTGTGCAGGCAGCGTGTGCAGGCTGGACGCGGCAGCGGCCCGGCTGCTCGAGCGCTACCCAGACCGCCGCGCCGACTTGGAGGCCTTCATCACGGGCGCCAAGACCATGTGCACCGGCAATATCGAGTGGAGTTTGCGCAACAAGCGGTACAATATCGGCTTCTCCAAGTGCGACGGCACTGCCGAGATTGTGATCTGATCAAGGGATGAGGTGCTCTCCGGAGCGTCATATTTCTCATTACTTTATGTTTGTCCAGGCCCGTCGAGGGGTATAGACTCAGGGGAATCATGTATGGAAAGGCATAATCTGACAAGGGTGCATGAGCCAATCGCGTAATATGTTTCTGTCGGTTTGTGTAACCTTGAGATAGTCTTCCATTTCGGTTGTAGTTGTTTAGGTAGCTTGTCTTGACCCAGCTAGAGTCTAAGCTTGATACCAACCAATACAATAGTTCCTTGGGAGGTATTGTTTAGTAGTGTATATGGGACTTGTCGTAATTACTCGTTGCATGATGGTTGCTCGAGCGTGAGCCTGTATTGCCTGTATCATGTGTGTTTGAGGTGGCGATACATTACTTCCCGCTGGACGCACATCACTCTGATTTGGTTCAATTGATACTAAGGACTCGCGAAAAAAGAGTGACTTACTTCTTCCCCTGTTCATTCCTGTTACCAAGGCCCAAGGGTTTATGAAATCATACGATTCCTGAAATGGGCGCGATTAACATTAACGGCCCCCCAACGTAATTGGAGTCTTCTCTTTTGGGGGCTTTCGGGGATCACCAAAGTCACTTCAGTCTCCTGTGCTCATCCGATCATGGTGGCAGATAAACTACCATGATCAAGTTCCCCAGATGGATTATCACCCACTTGATGTCGTTGGAAAAAGGTTCATGGCAGGGAGAGCACCGCCACGCCACGGTTGGTTATGAGATGGGTGGCTAATAAGAGAAACAGGAGGCTGATGAGGGTTTCAGGGCTTATCTGTTATCTGGTGGGGTCGCGTGTCACTGGCGTTACTGGTAGATTACGAGTTGGTACGGAGTACTGCCCCTCGATTTTTTGGATGGAGGGGCAGTGACTTGCCAAACAAAGCTCTCTCTTGGGTTGCTTTTTGAGTCATCCCACCCCCGACCCGACCCGAAACAAACCTCAGATTCTCTTTCAATTACAGTTGCCAACATCTAGAACCGCTACTTCGCCTCTTGTGCTGGCAAGGACAACCATGGCCGACACAGTGGCCGACAAGACGGCCAAGTTGGACCTCAACAAGAAGGTCAAGGATGACGAGGCGGAATGGGCAACCGACGAGGCCACCGGAGACAAATACAAGGACATGGCCTACGCCGACATTCGCATCTACAAGAATGCCGCGGGAGAGGAGAGATACATCCTGAAAGAGACGGGCGAGAAGCTGTCCAAGGGCGAAGCCAAGAAGCGGGACACCAAGGCCAAGTCGAAAGCTGCCAAGAGCGCCGCACCTCCCAAGCCAGTCAATAAGGCACCGAAGCCTGCCGCGGAGAAGAAGGAGGAGACGATTGACCCGGAGACCATGTTCAAGCAGGGCTTCCTCGATGATGTGTACAAGGAGCGCCCCGAAACGAACGTCGTCACTCGATTCCCGCCCGAGCCCAACGGATTCCTGCACATTGGCCACGCCAAGGCCATCGCCGTCAACTTCGGTTTCGCCAAGTTCCACGGTGGCAAGTGCTACTTGCGATACGACGACACCAATCCCGAGAAGGAGGAGGAAGTATACTTCAAGGCTATCGAGGAGATGGTGCGATGGCTCGGCTTCAGCCCCGTCAAGATCACCTATTCCAGTGACAATTTCCAGAAGCTCTATGATCTCGCCGAGAAGCTGATTGGGCTTGGCAGTGCATACGTCTGTCACTGCAATGGTACGCGTCGATGCGCCAACAGCTACTCGGATACTTCCTGCTCGCTAACGTGTGCTTGCGATTCCAGATGATGAGATCAAAGCCCAGCGTGGAGGCGAAACCCACGGCGAGCGATTCCGGTGCGCACACGCCGACCAAAGCGTCGAGACCAACCTCGAGGAGTTCAGGGGTATGCGCGACGGCAAATACAAGCCCAGGGAAGCCTTCTTGAGAATGAAGCAGGATATCACCGACGGCAACCCACAGATGTGTATGTCCAACACGGTTACGGTCAAACAACAATGTAGCTTGCTAACATGGGTGGTCAGGGGATCTGGCTGCTTATCGGGTGCTCGAGAAGCCTCATCACCGAACCGGCTCCCAGTGGAGGATATACCCGACCTACGACTTCACACATTGTCTTTGCGATAGCTTCGAAGGCATCACGCATTCTCTGTGTACTACCGAGTTCATCATGAGCCGTGTCAGCTACGAGTGGTTGAACAAGAAACTGGTCGACTTCCAGCCGATGCAGCGCGAGTATGGCCGTCTCAGCATCACCGGCACTGTTCTCTCCAAGCGGAAGATCATGAAGCTGGTCGAAGAAGGCTACGTACGTGCCTGGGACGATCCTCGGCTGTACACATTGATCGCCATCAAGAGGAGAGGCGTCCCCCGGGGGCGATCTTGGAGTTTGTGAACGAGCTGGGCGTCACCACGGCGCCATCTGTTATCCAAGTGGCGCGTTTTGACCAGACTATCCGGCGCTACCTCGAACGGACGACGCCCCGGCTTATGATGGTTCTGGACCCGATTCCGGTGGTCATCGAAGGCGCCGAGGAGGTTGAGATCGACGTGCCTTTCCACAGCAAGGATGCATCCATGGGCTCGCACAAGCTCAAGTTCACCCCCACTGTCTACATTGATCGGTCCGATTTCCGCGAGGTCGACAGCCCCGACTACCTCCGACTCGCACCTGGCAAGATCGTGGGTCTCTTCAAAGCGCCCTATGCCATCAAGGCGGTGTCGTATAGCAAAGATGAGAGCACGGGCAAGGTCACGGAGATCCGTGCCGAGATGGTCAAAGACGACGCTGAGGAGTCCAAGGAGGCGGCGGGCCCGAAGAAGGCCAAGAAGGGCGAGAAACGAAGCTACATCCAGTGGGTGCCGTCAGGCTCGCGTGAAGTCGAAGCCCGCATCCACAACTCGTTGTTCAAGTCGGAGAAGCCAGACGACGTCGAGGGTGGCTTCCTCAAGGACATCAACCCCGAGAGCGAGGTAATCTACAAAGGCCTAATCGAGTCTGGATTTGACGAGGTGAAGGCCAGAGCCCCCTGGCCCGAGGCTGCGGGCGAGAGTGGTTTGGGCAAGGGTGGACCGGAAAGTGTGCGGTTCCAGGCCATGAGAATCGCCTACTTTGCCGTGGACTCGGACAGCACGGAGGACAAGATTGTGCTGAACAGAATCGTGTCACTCAAGGAGGACGCCAGCAAGAAATAGATACGAAGGTGTCGAGTATTCACGAATGGACGAATTATTGAAATGGTCAGGAATATTGCATTTAGCAAGGAATCCTCCGCTCTCGGGCTCCACTGGACTGGAGGTGGCACTCGGGAACCACTTGCTAATTTATAGTACAGGGCCGGGCTGAAATGCTATTTTAGGGGATATAGGCCAGGGCAGGGGCAGGGATGTGGTCAAGATGCCGGGGTCTGTCCTCATGTGATTACTTTCTCGTATGAGGACGACAGAGACCCGAGGCTGCAAGCTGTCAGCAACGCACAGGTGCATATGCTCACATTGCCTACTTGGATTACTGTATAAGTAAGCTTAGCCCCAGATCCTGCCCTATTGTGCGTTGATCCCTTCCCCAATCTTGCGCAGTATGCACGCCTCTGCGGATGATGCTAGCGATTAGCCCCTGCATAAGCAGCCAATAAATCGGATTGCCATTGCGTCGACATTCTAAGCCATCACCAATCAGTGATATTCTGACAACAATGTGGACACATGGACGGATGACGGACCGGCCGATTTACCGCAATTCGGCCCATCCACCCATCGCCCGACTTGATGTTATATAAATCTCCTGCGATCCCTCCCATCAAGGACTGAAACATCAGCTTGACGACCAACAACAGTATTGTTCCCATTGCGACTGTTTCTTTCTCGTTCAATCATCCTCTTCCACCCCTACCGCCACCACCGCCCACAGTCATGCACATCTCGGCGGTGCTCACCCTCCTCTCGGCCGTGGCGACGGCGTCCGCCTCCAACTGCAGCGCCAAGAAGCCGCCCTTCACGGCCGGCGAGCTCAGCGAGGACCAGTTCACGGCTGACGAGCGGCGGTACCGCGTGCACCTGCCCGAAGACTACGACACGAGCAAGGCGACGCCGCTGATCCTGTCGTACCACGGCGCAGGTGGGACCATCGAGAAGCAGGTCGCGCTCGACGGCCTCACCGAGCCCGCGCGCAACACCGAGTACATCGTCGCCTACCTGCAGGCCCTTACGCCGTCCGGGTCCGACAAGACGGAGTGGCAGGTAGCGCCGGGCGCCGACGACACCGACGACACGGGCTTCACGGCGGACGTGATCGAGGCGCTCGAGGCGAGCCTCTGCATCGACAGCAGCCGCGTCTACGCGACGGGCAAGTCGCAGGGCGGCGGCTTCGTGGGGCAGGTGCTCGCGTGCGACGCCGACCTGAGCGGGCGGTTCGCGGCCTTCGCGCCGGTGGCGGGGGCGTACTACATCAAGGACACGGCGGAGTCGGCGTGCCTGCCGACGGCGGACGTGGCGATCCCGTGCGCGGGCACGCGGCGCACCGACACGCCCGTGCTCGCGTTCCACGGCGGCGCCGACCCGACCATCCCGTACCGCGGCACGTGGCGCAGCGGCACCAACAGCTGCCTGCCCGACATCCGCCACTGGGCGCGGCAGTGGGTCGCGCGCGACGGGCTGCAGGGCACGGAGGACAACGTCACCATCGCCGGGTCCCGGAACGGCGTCCGCAGCGAGTGGGCGGGCGAGCGCGTCGTCCTCGTCTACGCCGGCGACGAGGTCGCGCACGACTGGCCCAGCACCGTCGTCAACTCGGACAACGAGGGCGGCGCCCGCGCCGCCTTCAACGCCTCCGACGACATCATCGAGTGGTTCGGCAAGTGGACGCTGTGAAGGAGTGGAAGAGAGAGGTGACGATGATGCCTGATGCCCTGATGCCCTATATACACTGAGGGGATCTCTCATTCATCGTCTTTGACGTACATATACTTTTCTGCATATAAATACAAAGATACATTCGTGCATCAATGTACTGGTTTCAATCTGCTTACGATGAAAACCTAGTATCTTCTGAGTATTGAGAAAACGAACAACTCTTTCCATTGCAGCGGAATAAACGTCCAGACTGGTATCTCGAAAGAAGTCTGACGGGCCTTTCCGTCTTCAAAGACGATCTAGGCACAAATATCGAGCTGGGGGCCTCGTTGAGTGGCTACTTGGTCCTTTGTCGAGACTTCAGCCCGTCGTTGGCAAAGCTATCCTCGCGAGGTGAATCGAGCTGAGAGACTCGGTCTTCAATGGTTCGCCACTGGAGATGGGTAGGTAGCCGAGGAGTGCGAAGTTCATTTTGAAGCATGCCGTTAGCTTCGACAAGTCTTTCCTCCAAGAATATTTTCATGTGTTTAACGATAAGCCTCTACAGTAGCTTCTCTAGCCCGCAGACCGGGTCGTTGAACAGGGTGCACTTCTATAGTCCCTAATACGGTGGTGTATAGACAACCCAAAATCAACGTCCTATAATTCGTTGAGTCTCGGGCAGCTCTCACTTGCTGGACGAATCAGAATGCTACACCCATTTGGGGTATAGCTTCGGGAGACTCCCCGACGTCTAGACCGTCACGTTTGCATCCCGCGCTCGGTAACGGCAGAAGACCACAACCAATCAGGGGTGGCTGAGCCCCGCATAGTCTCGAGGCTCCCGAATCCCAACAGCTGATAGTCACGATGGTCAACTAACAAGCTTGACTGGGTATACCAAGATGTAGGATAGTCTTTTGATTATTGATGTCTCATGCCTGTCAGCTCTTTCTCGGTCTTATATAAATATTGACACTCGTAGCTAATATATAGATATTTCGATAACCCCCTGCTAACACATCTTCTAGCCTAAACACCTGAACCAACGATAGACATTATAAAAACATGGCAGCGGCAGCCACCCCCGAGTTCAACGAGCTCCTGAAGCACCAGACCTTCGAAGCGCTGACGCCGGAGCAGGTGTCGTCGTTCCTGCGCCACGGCTTCCTGCGGGGGCGACGTGGATCTGCGACGAGGGGCCCAAGAGGATCGGCAAGATGCTAGTGAGTTGGACCCCTTGGATTCAAGCCTCGTCTTTTCCCTCTTGTCTGCTTCACATACACTGCTTCAAGATCACACCTTGATCGTGCGTGCCGAAAAAAGCAGCGCACGGAAAACCTCGACTTCCTCAGTACGACCACCCCGGGGGCTTGCACCCGATGATGAGCCCCCCGCCACGAGGCACGCCGGCCCGCGTCCCAGCACGCGGTCTTTAATCGGATCGTCCAGGACGCCTCCGACAGCAGCTTCCACGAGACGACGGGCGCAAAGGGGCGACGCCATCCTCATGCATACCCCGATGCTCCACCGCGCCGGGCGTCGGGACCGCGGATCCCGCCGTCGACCAGCGGCCGTATCTGCTGATCTCGTAGCAGCAGGCAGCGGCTGCGTGAAAGCCTCTTGAAGACCAAGGCAACTAACTGCCAAGATCAGGCGCTGTGGGATGAAGGGGCTTGTTTGTTTGCGGTTGTGGTATGACCTCCCTTGGTAGTAACCGCAAATTGCACCTACTCTGTAGTGGCTGGTCTATTTATCTATACTGTATATACACGGACCGCGTTCTTTCGTAGAACGCACCATCAAGGTGACTGGCTCGACTTGTACCCGGTCCCTTCACCCCCCTTTTATAACAATGGCGGTTCATTTTCCAGACTCAGGACCATCTAACAATCCCACAAGCAACAATGGACAAGCCGCCTGGATTTCTGATTACATCCCATCATATATGTAGGACCTCGCAGGTTAAAAGCTCTGTTGGTCACGGACTTCTATTGGTGGGCACCGCGGCCTCAAACTAGCTAATACTTCGTCATTGAGACGATTTTCAACATCCAAATGTACATGATATCATTCATCAATCCCACAGCTATCCCATCATTACATCATCGTTCGTATCCTATCCCTTCGTTTACTTCGCGTAGGCCATCCATCCATCGGGTATCGTCGTGTCTCGTGACACGTCGATGCGAGCGCATCATCCCAAAAAAAATCCCAGTCAACCGAAACTCCGTTTTCCCTTATGAAACAACTCACCCAAGTCGCCTCCGTCGTCTTCTCGTCCTTCATCTCCCGACGGAGCTGCTGATGCTGCTCATCTTCTCGCTGACCTTGTCGCCGAACCCGCCCATCCACTGGGGCACCTTGATGCTCATGCGCACGCGCCCCTCGACCACCATGTTCACGACCTCGATCAGGGCGAAGGTGCCGCTGCCCAGGGCGCGGAAGAGCGCCAGGCTGGCCACGGACCACAGGATGAAGCGCAGGTAGAAGTTCTCGCCGATGCCCGAGCTGCCGTACGTCTCGCTCACGGCCATGGCCAGGATGGCGTTGGCGATCATCCACGTCACCACCATGTAGGTGCGGACCGACTTGTAGTAGTCCTCCTGCATCTGGGACTCGCTGAGGGGCGTCTCGGGCACCTCGACGCGGTCGCGCAGGTTGCGGAGGGCCTCGTCGTAGCCCGAGTCGATGTCCAGCTGCTCCGACGGCATCTCCAGCTCGACCTTGCCGCCTTTGCCCACGGCGCCGCCGAGGTCCGTCTTCATCACGTTGTCACCCTTGGTGCCCCACGTGACATCGTGCGTGTTGCAGAAGGCGTAGACCTGGAGCGTGCAGATGTAGCTCGGCAGCAGCATGAAGTACTGCGCCGACGACGTGATCATGTGCCAAGGGTCCAGGTAGAGGAACGACATGAAGAAGTACAGGCCCACCGTCGAGGCCATCGAGACGATCATGTTGGTGAAGACGTTGTTGCCGATGGTCAGCCCCTGGTCGTTATTCATGAGCTGCTTCACCACGATGTAGAGGGAGGCGAAGATGGTGTAAAACATGATGATGCCGTATATGATCATGCTGGTCAAATACAGTTTCTTAGCACCCTGTGGTCGATTACCCAGCGAGATGATGAATTGCATGCTGATGAGCAGCACACAACTGTAGCGCAAAATCGTGAAGATGTACAGTCCAATATTGTGCCCGAACGGGTCCATCTTGGGATCGGAAAGACCACCGGCGATGAAGTAGAAGGTGAGGTAGAAGTTGGCGAGCGAGAAGTAGGTGAACAGAAGCTGCAGGAATTGGTACAGGAACTCGATGTGGAGGAGGATCTTGCGCGCCAGTGTGTGATCCGTGGTCCAGATCTGTTTGAAATGGACGAGGGAGTAGACGGCAGCAAAGAAGGCACCGTTCAGCCATCGGCGACGCTGGGAGATGAATTCCGGGACACTATCTTTTGGGGGGTGTTAGTCCAAGAAACAGAGGAAGACGGCCAGGGGAACCAAATGACTTACCAGGGACATCCGTCTCACCAGTGCACCCCTTGACGTACTTCAAGACCCATCTCTCACTCCGCTTGGCCACAAGCTCCCAGCAGAGGATACGATCTTCGGCCAGATACATGTTGGCAGTGAATACATCGGCGTGCTGGCCGTGCAGAGTCTCGCCCTTGAAGTACTGGCTGAGTGGCCCATGTCCCGTCTCGTCGTTCTGCAGGGCGTGGTAACGATAGGCGCTCAGAGCACCCGGCAGCACCGTAATGTAGCCGAAGACGGACTCCAGGGGCTTGTCGAGGATGTTGGACATCTTGTACTCAAAGTTCTGCGAGGCCACCAGAGGGTTCAGCAGCGACATGCCCCATTTGCCCTTCATCGCCTTGATCTCGCCACAGGCGCCCGCGACGGTCGAGTCCGTGTCGAAGGCCTTCCAGAGGTGGTACAGCGAGTTGTTACCTGGCTTGGTGCCGACATCGAGAAGGATGCACACGTTCGGGTTCAGGGCCTTGCCCAGCGCGTTGAAGAACCAGCGGTGCGAGTTGAGCTTCTTCTGGTTCTTCTCCTTGAGGCAGAAAATCAGCTGGCACGGCACGATGCCCTTCTCGGCCCCCTTGAACTTCAGGTCCGAGTCGAGCGAGACTTGGGTCGTGTATTCGTAGACGTGGGCCTGGACGGCCTTCTGGTTCACGTAGTTCTTGGCAATGCCGTGCTGGTACACGCCCATGGCGGCCAGGGCGTCCAGCGTGCGCGGGTGGATCTTCTCTCGTCCATCCGACACGATGGCGACCACGATCTTCTGCCACCCCGTCTCGCCCCAGGTCCGCGACTTGTTGCGGCCGCAGAAGTGGCTGACGTTCTTCATCACGGCATGCATGGTGCGCGTGAAGCCGATCTCGTCTTCGTTGTACATGGTGACACAGATGAACAGCTCGGTTTCGCGCACCGTCTTTCCAATGTTCTGTCGCAACTTGTATCCCCTGTCGACGAAGTCGTCGGGGTCACAGGTGACAGCCGTGTATCGCATGTGGGTGAACTCGATCTCGTCGCGCCTAGGCAAGAAGCTGTACAGGATCGTCGGGATCTTGCACTCCAGCACCAGCTCACCGTTGATCAGCTGCACCTCCTTCTTGACGACCTGGCAGGCGCGCACGCCACGACGTTCCTGATGCCCGTCGGGCGCTGGTCCATAGTGTTCGACCTTGTCGCCGCCCGGCGTCTCGGGTTCGTCGTTGAGCGTCATATGCGATCGCGTCGCATACGAGTCTCGCGGATACCGCCCATCGCCCACGTCGGTGCCGTCGTCAAAGACGTCGTCGTTGTCCAGATCCAGGGGGATGTTGACGGTGGCGTCATCTGCAGTGAAGGAGGAGTCGCGCGCGGAGCTGGTAAACAGAGGAGCTGGCGGCAGGGGCCGGCGGGGGCTCCCTCCGTATCTTGAGGAGGGTGTTCCCGGCCGAGGGCTGCCATTGATGTCTACCGGCTCGTACTGGACATTCGTAGGGGGCGGGCGAGTGTACTCGGATGCCGTGGACATCCTTGAGGGGCTCCAAGGTCGTGTGGGCGAGCCGGTGTCGCGAGGATGGTAGTAGGAGGGCTCGGGAGGGGGGATGTGTGGGGGGTCGAGTATGGAAGATCTGGTCGAGGTGATGGATGGTGCGTATGATCGTCGGGGTGTCGGTCGGATCCTATGGAGTGTCTTGTGTGAGTGTGCGCTGCTAGAGGGTTGGGCCTGTGGCTGGCTGCGGAGTGAAGCTCTTCTAGGGGAGGGTCCCTCCGGTATGGTCGGCAGATTTTGTACCATGTTGGCGTCGACCACTGGGGAAGACCGATTCCGCCTCTGCAGCTTTACAGTAGGGGTCCGCTTGGATCTGACCAAATGCTTGCGCTTGAAAGGTTTGGGGTCGTTGCTGCCACCAGCCGAGTCGGCGAATGCGACAGACTTGGGCGTTGGAGCTTCTTCATGTCTTTCCAGCGTGTCGAAATGCTTGTGGTCGGCACCTGCGACTTGCTGCCTGCTATGCAAAGCAAGCCGAGGTGGAACCTGCAACGGGGAGGGCAAAGATACCTGGGGGATGACATACGGGCGGGACTCTGGTAATGGCTCTTCCATGGACGTGAGAAGCCTCACGCCACTGCCTCCGGTCGGGGTCTGATCAAGGTCATCATCGTAGATTGGGTACGAGTATTCCGGCGGTCGACCGTCCATGGCAGCTGGTCTGATTCAGCGGCGGGCGCTGAGAGAATGATTGGGGGGTTTGCAATTAATGGCGAGGTTCTAAGAATGCGATGATGATGAAAGCTCCAAAATGAGCGCGGCAGTGTGGTTATGGTTGGATGGGTATCTCAAGAACCCGAACCAGCCCAGATTAGCGTAAGATGATGATTGGATTGGAATGGGAAGGAGTGGGAAGAAAGATGGCGAACATCTAGCTGCTTCCGGGAATGGGCTGGTTGGTTGTTGTCTTGCGATGCGATTTCTCTGTTGCCGGGCAACCCCCCGTAGCATTCGCAGGAACGAAGAGGTTTAGCGCGCGCGCGTCATGAACTCCACGGCGTTAATGCATCTGTGTTGCACCGTTTTTTGTTTGATTGGATTCTGGCTTCCTTCGTATCCAGAAATAAGTAAGTCAAAGAAGTAGGTACTTCTTAGTTACTTCCAAGATGCATATTCTTGTATCAGTCGCTATTCGCGATACAACTGCCCCTCCAGGTGGGGTTGGCGTCATTCGCTCTGCAGCCCAATCTTCCAACTTTGATCAAGTCCATCCAACACATTCTATATCTTCCGCCCTGGGCAACCTGGGCCAACAAAATAGACTAGCTGACCATTGACATAAACATTGAATCATTCATCGTCCAGAACACCCGCCTTGCTCCATTTGCTAGCCGCCCGGATGCGCCGCCCGTAGACGTAAAACACAAAGGGCACGGGGATCAGCAGGCACGCGAAGCCCCCAAAGATGCTCTGGCCGGGGCCGACGCCGAGGTGGCGGTAGAGCGGCCCCACGGCGAGGGGGAAGGCCGCCGCGAAGCAGCTGCGCAGGAACGTGTTGGCCGCGACGGCGCTGGCCGCGTACGCCTGGAACGTGTCGACGAGGTAGTTGAGCGCCGCCTGGAAGATGGTGTTGAAGCCCGTGCCCGCGAGGTAGAGGCCGACGACGGGCGCGATCCAGGGCATCCCCCTCTCCGGGTCCGCCGTCCACCCCGTGACGAACAGCGACGCCGCGAACAGCACCGACCCCAGCATCATGGGCGGCAGCCGCTTCTCGGGCACCGCCCGCCCGCCCACGGCCCGGTAGGTCTTGTTGTACTGGAGCTGGTTGAGCACGTTGAGCACGGCGCCCGTGAGGGTGCCCAGCAGCAGGGCCAGGAACGGCAGCTCGCTGGCCAGCGGGCCCCAGCCGCGCAGCTCGCCGAAGATGTAGGGGATCGCGCCCAGCTGCATGTAGAGGAGGCCGTAGCAGAAGCTCGCGTACAGCGCCACCAGGAGGCAGATGGGCGTGCACAGCAGCTGCAGCGGCCGCACCAGGAACTTGCGCGCCAGCTCCTCGACGCTCACCTCCCACTCCTCGAACTGGGCGTGCAGCGCCCAGTTGCCCGTGTCGTGCCGGAGCCGCCGCGCCTTGGCCACGAGCAGCCGGGGCGGGTACGACTCGTCGAGGAAGACGACGGCCATCAGCAGCACCGCCGCCTGCAGCAGGCCCGTCAGGTGCTCGGTCCACCGCCACCCGAGCTGGGGCTGCGCGACCACGGCCGCCGACACGATGGGGCCCAGGGTCGGGCCGCCCACCACGGCCAGGGCGTAGCCGGCCATGGCGATGCCCCGGTAGTCGGGGCTGAAGAGGTCGCCCAGGACGCCGCCGGTGTTGGTGACGGGGGCCGAGGCGAAGAAGGCGCCGAAGAAGCGCGTCAGCATCAGCGTCTGCAGGTCCTTGGCCGCGGCCGAGCCGAAGGAGAAGCAGATGGCGACGAACATGGGGCTGAGGACGGCGACGCGGCGGCCGTAGACCTCGGAGAGCGGCGCCCACAGCAGGGGCCCCAGGCCGAAGCCCAGCAGGAACAGCGAGGACCCGAGCACGGCGACCTGCTGGCCGACGCCGAACTCGAGGGCCACCTGGGCCGTGCCCGCCGAGTAGGCCGACGAGGCCCAGGTGGCCGTCATGGTGACGAGGCCGTAGAGCAGCGTGGTGCTGACCTTCTTGTGGGTGCTCCAGTTGAGCGGGTGGTAGGGGTCGCCGGGCCCGTCAAAGTCGACGAGCTGGTCCGTCGTCGTCTTCTGCCGCGACAGCGGGTGGGTGAACTGCGGCACCGCTCGCGAGCGGATCCTGGCCACGAGCCGCAGCTCCAGCAGTTGCGCGGCCTGCGGGCCAGCATTCCGGCCGGTCGCGGACACGACGGACGCGCGGCGGTCGCACTCGCACCAGCGGTGGCCATCGTGCTCCTGCATGCTCTCGGGGCAGCTCCCGAAGCTGGCATTCCTCTGCAGATTTGTGCCGGCCCGGGACGCCAGACTCGGAGAGCGGTTCTCGCCTTCTTTCGAATTCATCATAGACATTATCAATGTATGCACGTTGACCCAAATCATCAGGGCCCAACCGAACCAAACACACGACGGCAGGCTCTACTCGAAGCAGTGATTACTACAAAATCTTTCTACATGCTCGCGCTTCCGGGCGTCGCATCGCCATCCAGAGTCAACTACCGATACGGGTGATGATGACGTATTGTATGAGCTGTAATGAGGTTAGTGCGTGGGACCAGCAGCCCCCGGAGCCGAGTCGGCAATCCATGACGATGGATGCAGTCAGTCTTCCGACAGCCGGACCGCGGACGAGGGGGATCCCTCATCAGAGGGGCAACAAAAAGAAGAAGAAAAAGAGGAGGGGAAACGAAACAGAAAAGGAAAGAATACACTTTATAGATGAAACCGGAGCATGAGCCGGACCCCCAATAACGAACGATTTGGTTGGCCAATGGGGATTCGTGAGCAAATCTCATGATTCTCATGGACGGACTGAGTCCCTTCTTCTTATCACATCGACCTAGCCTACTCGTATTAATACGAGGGGTCACTGTCGCTTCTGACACAAGAAGCGTGAGGGAATTAACCGATGCCACTTGACTATATTCGCAATAGTTGACGATCTTGGTTAGGGGGTATGAGTCGTGAAGTCGCAAGTGCACCAGCCCAAGTGCACCCAAGAGTCTGGTTTTCTTGGGTCGAGGCCAGACCCGCACGTAGCATCGCATCCCGCCATCTGGGCTATAGCTGAGTCCCGATATCGTGGTTTCATTTAATTAAACTACTGACGAATCCTACGGTGGACGTCGCCGAATAGGCGAACTGATGGAAGATCAGAAGAAGAAGACCCGAAGAAGAAGAAGAAGGCATGTCAGCAACCCGGTACCCATGGCCTCGACGGATGGCCCATCTGAATCAGTATCATCTATCCGAATCAGTACTGCCATCTCCGAGGGACTGGCCGGATCTGTATTAATTTCCGACCATTGTGCGCCAGCAATCCAGCAACTGCAGCATCGGCTTTGCTATGAATTATCGGTATCTGCATCCGCATCTGCATCCAGGCAAGACACAAGTACGGACGGCATGGAGGCTCCGAGCGCAGCGACTATCACCCATCCGGCCCCTACCCCACGTGCAGCAGCCTCTTCTACTACTAACCCTACGAATAGTGAGCCTTCTATCTATAGGTTACTAATTCCCTCTTACCCACTCGCTCCAGGATGGCCCGACATGTTTTGTAGCACAAGACCAGACACGCCCATTGTTCGTCGTCCACCGTGCACACACCGTTCAGCGGTGATCTACGCTGCTAACCCAGTGTCACCTGCAACTCGAAACATTGTTTCGATGCTTCTTTGATGAGCTGAATACTCGATTGGGTATAACGTCTGCTGGGGAGGACCTTCCCGTCGTCCCTTGGCTCTCCCCATCTCTCCCTCACTTGGATGGAGGATGGATTGCCTGGGACCCCGGCTCCAAGCTCGAAGAAAAACGCGTTCTCCCCCCCCAGAAGAAAAACCGATGGGGGGCCACCCCCCACTGGTGACAACGGATGGTGTGGGGGCTGCGATGTTTCATCGTTCCAACATTACCCACCCATCAGAAGAAACCCCCTGCAAGCGATCCCCAAGGTTGCACTGACACAATAGACAGGCCATCTCACCATCTTATCGTTCCTCTAATATCCGGCCTGACCTGCCCATTGTTGCCTTCGCCTGGCAGTTGAGACTGGGCACGTCTGTACAAGGCGGCAATATGCGTTTCGCTTCCAGGTTTGGGGGCCCTTCAAAGAAGAAATTAAAGATAAAGTAGCTATATATGCCGCTCGTTATAACTAAGCACTGATTACTCCGTAAGGCCAAACAGATGCGCCTCCCTTGGCGCTCTTTCAATTCTCTCCAGAGCTGCAACTTCCTATACATAAATACGTGACATACGTTACACCCCTTCCCCCTACCCTGGAAGTCTCCAAGCTCAGTCCCCGTTACTGGCCCCCGTCGACTTGTCTCTGTCCACCTGGTCACAGATTGTGTCTCCACAACCGGCGTTTCCTGCCCTTTGCAGTGTAGTGACGGGTATGGGTCCCCTGTCCGTCCGCCAAGCCCGCCTTCTTACCTGCTCACTGTATCTCTCGCATATCGTCTACGTAGTACGCAAGTGCTCAGATCTGGCATTCCTCTTTATTAGAAGGGCAGGTCTTCCGTCGGCCATTCCTTCCATCTGACCGCGCGGGTTTAGATAGAAGATCTATCCAGGAGAATAGACAGTCTGGCCAATTCTCGTCTACCACTCGTTTCGCCCCCACGCCCGCGCGCGCGCCCTTTCCATTCCGCATGACCCCCCGTGTGGCCAGGTGCCGCCGCCTCCCTGTTGCCGTTGCCGCTGCTGCTTCTGCTGCTGCTGCTGCTGCTGTTGCCCGCGACGACGACCTCTCCCTCCCCTTCTTTCCTGCATAAGGAAAAAGACGGCGACCACGAGTAGGAGAAGCCAGCCGGGCCTTCTCCCGCCATGTCCGTCAATCTTTCCGCCCTTCCGCCGAATGTTGATGATTACCGCCTCATCGACTTCCTCGGCGTGGGCGCCTACGACAACCTGAATGAGCCGAAACCATGGTCGAACGACGCGACGACACTGAGGATTCTGACGCTTGTTTTCCTGGTATGCATCACGGGGACCTCGGCCCCTATTCGGGCTTCCAGGGCAACTTATGGCTAATACGGGTGTGGCTTGTGTTGCAGATATTGTCGTGGACCTTTGTTACTTTCAGACTGTACGTCAGGTTGTGCACAGTGCGCTCAGCAGGCTGGGATGATTTGTTCGTCTTTCTCTATCTTGTAAGTCGTCCAAGCCGCCCTCGACGCTCGGCTGGATCGCTCTTCTCACGACCTATGACCAGATTGCCGGTTCGGTAGGATCCATCTCCTTTCTCGTCTGTAGGTAATCCCCGGCGCCCCTTTGGCGCTCCTCGTCGCCGGCCGACCTCTTTTGGCTAACCCCGGCTCCTATTAGCCCTCGACTACGGATCTGGTGAACATATGCTCCTTTTGACGATTGGCGACCTCCGAACGTACCTGATTCTGTTCTACCTCATGAACGGCTTCTTCAACCTGGGCTCCGCCTGCATCAAGCTCTCGCTGCTCTTCCAGTACCTGCGCATCTTCGAGAGGGGCACGTGGATCTGGCGCGTCACCGTCGGCACCATCGCCGCCGTGTCCGTCTGGGGCCTCACGTTCTGCCTCCTGGCCTTCGTGCCGTGCTCCAAGGGGCCCCAGTTCAGCCCCCTGGGCAAGGACCCGTCCATTAAGTGCTGGGCCTACGGGTCCAACGACCCCGACGTCTTCACCGCCACCTTCAACGCCCACACCAGCATGAACATGCTCTTCGACTTCATCATCCTCGTCCTGCCGTTCCAGCTGTATCGAGACAAGGCCATGACGAACAAGGTGCGCTTCGGCCTTCTTGCCCTGTTGTTCATGGGCGCTCTGTACGTATCCCCCCTATGCCTGCCCGTTTCTTCTTCTTCAACTCCCCTCGCTGGCTTTGACTAACCCACGAAAACCCGCGGCAGCGTCAACTTCCTCTCCATCTGGCGTCTCCAGACCATCGTCGAGCACAAGACAGGCTGGTACCCGACGCACGACCCGACGTGGTACGGCCCCATCAGCATCCTGCTGGGCGTGCTCGAGATCAACGCGGCCTCGATCTGCGCCTCGGTGCCCATCTTCTGGCCCGTGGTGGCGCCCTACCTGGGCAGCATCTTCGTGACGCACGAGGTCAGCGTGCAGGTGGTCTCGTACAGCGACCTCGAGGGCGCGGCCACGGCGTCGCGCGCCGGCGGCGGCGACCGCAAGCCGCGCCACCGGCCCAGCGACTCGGAGATCCAGCTCCACCGCCTCGGGTTCCCGGCCGACCGCAAGGACGGCTACCACGCCCGCGCCGACAGCCACGGGTCCGGCCGCGACGACGACGACCCGGCCGCCGTCAAGGCCGTCGCCTCCGCCGCGCCCGCCGTCGTCGGCGCGCAGGAGGCCCGCGTCGACCGCTGGTTCGACGACGACGACTTCTCCGGCTTCCAGGACCCGCTGGCCCGGGGCCACTCGCGCATGGGGTCGACGCAGAGCCGCGTGCGCAGCGACAGCGTGCGCCGCAAGGACAAGTGGTACCAGATATAGTAATGCGCGCGTCCCAGGTCCGGGCCGGAAAAGGCCCGATTTAGATATTCATGTATAATTCCATTAATCCAAAGAGCCAACAAACCACCAGAGCGCTCTGTTCACCAGGTGATCCCGTGTGCGGACTCTCCAGCTGTAGGCCAGAAACTGCTGCGATCGGCACGGTTAACCTGCTTGGAGTATTCATCTACACGATAGGAGCGGGAAGCCCCAGGTCCACCGTCACGAATCGCCATGCAGTGTCGATGCAAAAAAGAAACCGTTGCGCACTGTGGCCCGCCAAAGCGTTTGGCCTACGGAGAGTGCCGTATAGAAGAGGTTAGTCCAGTGAAATCCTTTCCAGATGCCAAGGCGCCGCGCCGGGACGAGACACCCCGTTGATACCTGGGGCGCGAAAGGGGGAAGAGCGAGATGCAGCGCAAGGTGACGTACGAGGACAGGACGAGACGAGCCGGATGCCGTGTACGTCTGCTGCTGGCCGGCCGTGAGGGGAAAAAGCGGTTAGCCCGGATTAAAATTGCGTGCAGGGCGTGTATGCACGTAAGCTGAGATCGCCAGCCTCCCCCCACCTGCACTCGCATCGCAGGGGGGGCGCGCGATTGTCTGAGAGCTGCTGCTCGTGCGGACATTATTAATGTGGGAGAGAGGAGACTCCGGCCTGAGAAGAATTCCAGATCAATACTTACATACATAGGGCTGCAAGCCCCGATTTGATCTTCCCCAGAGGTCGTTGCTTGGCATGGAGATTCGCTGAGGAGTAATTAGCTATAATTACACATAGCCCGTCGGTTCGGGTATAGCCTATACTTGATAGGTCCCAGGATAATTCAGTGTTCCTTCCGTTCGGTTGATGCCATAGTAGAATGGATCACCTAGCACAAGTGGTTTACCCATTGACACCAACGTGTCGTGTCGAGACGCGTGGTCGACGCGTCGTCATCGTCGTCAGGCACGCGCGAGGACCATCGAGCCGCGACCCTTTTATGTCAGCAAGGTGGGCACGAGCAATATAACTCCCGCCTTAGCAGCATCAACATGGGACGTCAACCCATCCCCCTCGTCCAGCAGCCAGTCCAGCAGCCGGGCCAGCTCGGGCACGCCCGCGTCCTGATCGCCCCAGGCCCTCAGCCGATCTCGGACCGCACGGACGCACTCCTCCCTGGGCGACGGCGCCACGGCGTGCGCGGCGGCCGGGGAAGAGGCACAGGGCCTCCGTTGAAGCGCCGCGCGGCAGGCGATCCACGAGCCCACGTGGCGGAAGAAGGGGCCGCTCGGCGCGGATGCGGTAGACGCTGAGGCGCAGGCCGGCCGAGGCGCGGGCCTCGTAGGCCACGGCCTGGGCCGGCGTCAGCCGCGCGCCCTCGTCCAGGGCACATGTAGAGGAAGGCGGCACAGGAGCTCGCGCATCAGTTTGACCAGCTCTATTGTTGTGTCTTGGTCAGTAGCCGCTTCACAACTTCACTCAGTGTATGAGGAGGACAAGTTTTCACTGGGCGATGCCCAAAGTCAAGACATTAGTCTTTCTCCACTTATACTCCTATACTGCTGGTATACTACTAGTGGTATACTTGGGCTGCTTCCATGTGCAGAACGGAAATCCAGGAAGCTCATATCTCAGCTCGCTGCATAGTAAGTAGTCTCAGTTAGTGGATCTTGCGATGTCGGCGGGCTATAGTGGCACAGACCCTTCCCCTTTTAAGCATATCCCGTAAAGCCTTTGCTCAAGGCCTAAGCTTGGAATCAGCAACTAGTCCGAGGAAACGAGCAGGGATGTGAGAGATGGTTGTAACATACTATCATCCTCTTTAGACCTTGGCAATTTTTGTTTGGCCTGTCTTCTAGGCGCATATGGGCTCAAAATTGTCACAATACCCCTCACTCCCTTGTTGATGGTTTCGCTGGTCAGTGGTCCGTACGTTCCTATGCTGTTAGAGAAGTGCTCACCTAAACAAACAGTTCCGGTGCTTCGTCAGCCTGTTTCCGTTTCCGTTTCCTGCAGGGTCGTGAAAGGTCTGACCATGCACTGTCCATGTTGCATGCCTGGTGGATGTTGGGGCGTCACTTGAGTTCTGGGCAGCATTGAGGTTGAAATAGAGTTCCTTGTTGTCTGATTCCTCGGCAACGGCGGAACCGAGAGCCAGCGGCGTTAACTCCCCTCCATCTCCGGCTTACCTTTATTTCAGCTTATATGCACCAGCACAACATTATAAGTTAGTAGCATTACATCGTTTTACTTCTCGTTAGATTCAGGCAGCGCTGGTTGCTATGGACACAAGTCATATTGAGTGATGTCGTCACCCTTCGATGGGTCATGCGAGCCCAGTTAGACGTGGTGTCTGAACCTGCAATTCTGTGACTTGCAACAAGTTAGAGCTGAAGAGGACCATCAGGCATGACTTCTGGCTTCTGTAGGAAACAAGACAAGTATGTACCTGTAAACTGTTATATGAAACAGAGTAGTACACCGGAGTCAGCAGGACCGTAATGCAGGTACATGGCAAAGTGCGACTCTACTATACATGACGTGGGATTCCACCCTATTAAGAATACTTGGGATCCCCCTCTCCCCGGCCGGAACCTTCTATAGGCACTAGACCCCCACCGGTATTCATTATTTGACAAGCTCCGTCTCGGTCCACTCCCAGAGCTGATCGGAAAGGCCATCAGACTTGGCTACCGCCGCCTCCTTGTCTGGAATCCCCACGGGCTCGTAGTACTTGCCACTTACCACGTGAGGGCTAGTCGCCGCCCACAGGTGATTCTTGACTCCCGTCGCCACAGGGACGCAGACGAGCGGCGCGATCGGGGCCGTTACACGCACCAGCAGGCTCTCCTTCCTAAGCGAATCCGCCATGCCCGTCAGGACCCTGCCCGGGTGTACCGCCGCCACTTTCAGTTGGGGGTAGCGACGTCCGAGCTGCTTCGCGAGCATGATGAGGGCTACCTTGCTCTGGCCGTAGCGCTGCGAGTAGGACTGGAGTTTCCGTAGTAATACCATGTCAGCATGCAAGGTGGAGCAGGTCCTGAGGAAATGGGGCCACGTACCATCTCGGCGCAGGGCGTCTTCAGCCTATCAAACCGGATCCCGCCCTTGGGGGCCATGCAGTGCCCCTCGCTCGACACCACCACGACGCGCGCGTCAGACTGCAGCTGCTCCGCCGCCCGGACCAAGCTGGGGATCAGCAGTTGCGACAGAAGCGCGTGGCCGAGGTAGTTGATGCCAAAATGAATCTCGTAGCCCTCGCGCGTCGTCCCCAGGGCGACACGTATGATGCCGGCGTTGAGGATCAAGATGTCCAGCCTCTCTTCGCGGGCCAGGAAGCCGGCTGCGCATGCCCGCACACTCTCTAGTGAACCGAGGTCCAGATCGAGGAACCGAAACTCGGTGCGCGTCGCGTTGTCGTTGTCACCGCCGTCGTCAGCATTCTCCCCGGACTCCGACTCGGTCTTGGAGTTCGCCTCTTCTTCCGTGCCGTACGCCTCACGAGCAATGCGGCCGAGGAGTTCGTCCTTCTCGTCCTGGCCACGAGGGAGGTCGGCCACGTAGACGCGGGCGGGCCTTCCGTAGCGGGCGAGCTGGACGGCGGTGGTCCTGCCGAGATCCCCAGCGGCGCCGGTGATCAGGACGACCTTTCCAGCCAGCGATGGGATGTCGCGCGAGGGGTCGAAAGACGCCCCCTTGCCGCTTGACGCGTCATTCCGCGACCCGAATAGGGTGACGCGCATCATTTCCATTAGCTGGGACATGGTGGTCGTGATGATGATGATGATGATGATGACGATGCTGACGCTGGTGGAATCAAAGACGAGCCAAAGTCGGACCTATGATGAGTATCAGGTGTGTGCGAACCGAGTTTTTGGGGGCAGAGTTGATTGGTGATGTGAGAGGCCAAGGAAGATTCAGCCCTGAAAGCAACCAATGAGTGACAAGATGACGGAAACGGGAGATGATGGGCGAGACTCGATCGCTCAGCCCCCAAAGCAATTAATTTATCGGCTTACTTCCTTACTGAGTGAAAAGGGATCTCTGCATGTACAAAGGGGCCTTCATTTCTGGAGTCTGATGGGTGAAGGGGGAAGCGAGGGCGGCACCCGACAGGGAGAGACTCTTGACCGACATACTCTCAGCGGTTATTTCTGTAAGAAAATATGAAAACACACGGCGTCGTCCCCCACGTCAGCATCTTAATATTGATCCTTCCCCAACCGACATGACCTGCTTACTAGCCGGGGTGTATATCACAATATTAGGGCAATAGTCAATAACACTCTCTGTTGCTGTTTTTTCAATAAAACAAAGTAGGTATCCATGTATCGTGTCTACAGATCATCCAAGCCGTGAACATGCCCTCATCAAATCTCACACAGCTGACTCACCTCCCCCGACCCCGGTCCACCTCTCATCGTCGCTAGGCTCATGGAATACTCACTAGGACGAGTGGCTCCTCGAGTGCGAGCTGTTCAGAGTTTCATAGCGTGAGAGTGCTCCCTTGTACGTGTTTGTAGCAGACCAGTCCCGGTCACCGCCATCCCAAGTCGAGAAGTCCACCGTCATTGTTCCGGAAGGCGGCTGGTGCTGGAGTAGTTGATCGGGACCCGGCTCGACATCCCTGGCCTCCAGGTCCGCCAATGTCTGCAGCACGCTATCATACAGTCTAGACCACGGGCCATGGCGTTGCCTGTTGGCCACCGGGGACCTATCCTCGACGGCGCGCTGGCGGTTCTGGAGCTCGTATCGCTTGCTGCTTGACTTCTCTCGCTTTCTGACCCAGAGGGAGCGGAACGAAATGATGCAAGCCACGAGAAAGGCTGCGAGAGTCCCTGTCAGCATCTTTGCATTGTCGCCAACGCTGGGGAGAAGAGTTTGCCTCGATGACTTACACACAACATACTGGATTACGAACCAGAACAAGAGCCAGACCGTGTTCAACACTTTGATTTCGACGTCATCGATGGACTTGTAAACGCCTCCGAAGATGCTGCCCCGGACAATGGTCACGCTGATGGTAAAGCCTACGAGCAAGAAGATGCCCGTGAGGAGGAGCTTCTGACGCATGCTAATCCCGGTCCGCCAAGCGATGACGATGGGGAAGCCGATGACTGAATCCCCATTTCGAGATATTAGTGACAGAAGGGGTGCACCATGGGACTCCATCTCCAAGGAAGACTTACTGATGGCATCTGAAATCACATCCACTGCAACGCTTGCCTTGTAGACGGTGTAGATGTGGGCAATGCTCTCGTCTGTCGCGCATATGGTAACGAGATGGGCGAAGGTGTTGATCATGCAGCTATAGGGCATAAGCCCCATCTGCACCGCCCCGCAGGCCATGACCAGAAGGCAAGCAGCCCACCAGGCCATCATGAAGGCCCTTATCTGGGTCCCGAAGCGGCGGGAAAAGACCAGGAAGTTGAGCTTTATGGCCCAGATGCCCAGGGTGCTCAGGGTCAAGGCGACGCCGCTTGCCCGCGTGCCTCCTACCAAGCGGGCGGGGAAGTCGGGGCCCGGCATCACCGCCTGGTTTTGCACGTTGAGCATGAGGTAGATGTCCGCCAGGTAATGCTGCAAGACGGCGGCGACTGCGGCGAGGGTGAGCAGGGAGAACAGCATCAGGTAGTCTTCGGCGAACAAGTATCGGAACGTGAGGATCCGGATGGAGAACCGCAGGGCACCAACTGTGGCGCAGACGCCGGTGCCGGTCCAAAGAAGGATCTGCGGAGACAGGACGAGGAGTCAGTGAAGGCCAAAAAAAACCCCAGATCGCCTTTTTGCCGCATGTCTCCAACCGCAAGACATACCTTGAATACATTCTCGGAAACGAATAGCTCCGTCGACATGTGAAGCGGCTTGGTAAGAATATCTGGAGAAGCCATGGTAACAGCGACTGTGCTGGCGAACTTGATTTCGAGGGAGAAGATCCGAGTGAAGCGAGGCCTAAGGATATGAGGACGGCATATGCTCGAGGATGACGGTCGCACCGCAGCTTCAGAGATTGCCGAGACTGATCGGGGGCTTATAAAGACATATATATCTATCCGTCGGAAGATGAAGGCTCAAGGGACGGGATGAGATGCTATCAAGGGGCCACCAACGATCCGTCTAAACATAGCCGGCCCGGCATAGCATAGGATTGGTGATGAGGTGCTATGATGCTATTTTGGGACCAATCCTGGGAGCAACGTGGGAGTACTTTACCTACTGAGGTGCATCTGCGCCCTACCTAGGGAGGGAGTATGGTGGCAGGCCGCAGAGGAGGGGTGGACTTAATATATTGGCATTATGTAGGTTTCCAGGATATACGAGGTATCTGGCCGCAGCTCTGGCAAACGCCTATCCCTCACTTGGCAGGTTTTGCAGACAAACAACCTGGCTGTCGTGCAACGTACCGGCTCAATGGGAATTGAACCCGACTTGGCAGCACTCTCGTCATTTTCTCTCCCTCGATTTTGATCTTGGTTAAACCTGCGCCCATTCACAGATTCTCCGCCCCCTTGCCCACCCGTCCCAACCGCCAGGGGATTCGCGAGACAGCAACATGGCGATTGCTGCGATGCTGCCTCTCGTCCTCAGAGGCGCCGCGGCCCTCCTGGCGACTGTTGCCATCGGGTTTCTATACCAAGGCTACGTACAGCGAAAGGCGGTGAGGTCGCTGAAGGCCCAGGGACTTGTGAGTGCTTGAATCTTCCTCGTCCCCCAGGCGGGTCTTCCTAGAGCTGACAAAGTACATGCACAGCCCTTGTTGCCTCACTTACTCCTCTTCGGGCATCTGCCCATCTTCGCCGAGTTCAGCAGGGCTCATCCCCCAGATGTCAATGTTGCCGTCTTCCAAACCTGGCTCTCGAAAAACTGCGAGACCTATTTCCCCGGCTGGGACTACATCCCGCCCGTTGTCTACTTGGATCTCTGGCCAATCACCACCTCCCTGGCCCTGGTGACGGACCCCGTGGCTGCCTCGCAGTTTACCATGGCCAAGAGTATGCCCAAGACTGGCGTCTTCAGGAAATTCATCGAGCCGCTGACTTCGTGCCTCGACATTCTGACCACAGATGGTCAGATATGGAAGACCTGGCGTTCTCGGTTCAGCCATGGCTTCAGCCAGCGAAATCTGGCAGCATTTATGCCTGAAATCATCGAGGAGGTGTCTGTTTTCGTCGACCGACTGAAGCAATCAGCTGGCCCAGGCGATGACTGGGGGCCCGTGTTTCAGCTGGGCAAGATGGCTACAGATCTGACGTTGGACGTCGTCTCTCGAATCGCATTGTAAGTTGCTGGTCGCAGACTATCGCCTGCCCTATGCTCATCTCTTCCACAGGGACATGCGCCTCCACGCGCAGTCCGATAAGCCGGATAGCATTCTGAAGAGCGCCTTGTTTGACCAGATTCGCCTGATGGGCATCATGGTCAACGTTGCGCGAGGCGACTTCATAGGCCGCATGCCATGGGATCAAGCGGCGGTAGTGCGCAACAACAAAACCATGCACGACTTCCTCCTCCCGCAAATACAAAGAAAGCTGCTCTCAACCCCAGAGACCACGGCCAAAAGCACCATCGTTGATCTCGCCATCAAGCACGTCGACACGGATGGTTCGACCGGCTCCAAGAAGGAGCCCACTACGGAATTCGTGGGACGGCTCATTGCGAACCTGAAAGTCTTTCTTTTCGCCGGCCATGACACCACATCCACGACCATCTGCTTCACCGCGAAGCTCTTGCAGGACCGCCCCGACTGCCTGGAGAAGCTCCGCGCCGAGCACGACGCCGTACTCGGCCCGGATCCGGCCCAGGCGGCCCGGGTCTTGACCGCATCGCCCCACCTCCTGCACGCGCTGCCGTACACGCTCGCCGTCATCAGGGAGACGCTGCGGCTCTACCCGCTGGCCGGGACTGTGCGCGACTCGCACCCCGGATGCTGCCTGACGGGCGCGGACCCGGCCGTCAAGTACCCGACGCACCGCTTCGGGCTGTGGCTGTCGGCGCCCGCGATCCAGCGCCACCCGAAATACTGGCCGGGGCCGGACGACTTCCTCCCCGAGCGGTGGACGGCGGCCAAAGGGGACCCCCTGTATCCGTCGACCCCGGATGCGTGGCTCCCCTTCTCGCTTGGCCCTCGGAACTGCCTCGGGATGGAGCTCGCCTACATGGAGCTCAAGCTCGTCTTGGTCATGACCGCCCGCACGCTCGATATCGAGGAGGCATGGGGCGAGTGGGACAGATTGAAGTAAGCACGAACCCTGCTGGAGTGGCTTTGCATGCCTGCTACTCCCCGACGATGACTGGCTGACAGAAATGTAGGGGGTCCAAGGCTACGCCTTCACATACGGTCGATGGTCAGCGGTTGTACCAGATTGGAACCGGCTTGGTCAACCCCAAGGATGGCATGCCAGTACATGTTAGACTTAGAAAGTAGCCACGCAAGTAACTTATGGCTGGGGTGGGTGGTACTCAAGTGTGTGATACTCGGACACTCCAGCCCTATGCAACTGTTTAGCATTGAATATGTATGCAGTATCTTTGGCAGCGGAAATATGCCTGCTGAGAAGAAAGAGAGATTGCATTAATGTAGATATTGACCCGGCTCAGTAGTAGAAGTTCTACGTGACCACGTGGTAAGAAGAAAAGTACTTAAGGTATGCGTGCTTCAAGTACAGCTAAGCAGCTCGTCGGAAGCGTCCCCTGGTAGATCTTGTTCTAATTTATCCAACGAAAAGGAATCATGACTAAAACCCTGACATCAATAAACCCCCCCCCTTCCTCTTCGATATCTCAGGCGGCGAATCAAACACTCCACCGAGCCTCGGTCGCCGGGCCCCCGAACGCCAAATCCCTGCCGTCGGGGGGTTAGCGACACCGCAGTCCTGCGGCGGCGAGATCAGGGAGTTGATGCCGCGCCACCGGTCCGACGCGGCGGCGCTGCTGCCGTCCAGACTCAGCGTCGGCGACGCCTTGCCCACCGTCGGGCTGTCCGGGACCACGCGGTCCGCGAGGGGGTAGGAGAAGGTGCGCCGCGGCGCCGCCGCCGGCGTCGCGTCCATCTCGAACTTCTTCTGGTCCATGAGCTCCCACGCCGCCGGCTGCGCCGCCGCCGGCATCGGCGTCATCGGGGTGATGGGCACCTCCTGCGGCGGCCCGAGCGTCGGCCAAGCGGCCGCGGCGAGCGTGTCCTGCGGCGACGCCGCCGGCGTCAGCAGCTGGTCCTCGTCCCCCGCGCCCGGTCCGCACTGGGGCGGGCCCGCCTTGGCCTGGAGAGTCGCTAGCTCCTGCTGGCTTTGCTCCAGCTTCTTGGACATGCTCCTCGCCCTCATGAACAACCAGGCAGCTATGGCCATGACCAGGAGCACGAGGGCGCCACAGGCCGCAGCGATTATTGCGATGATGGCTGGAGCTGGCCCGGATGAAGAAGACGTTGTAGGCTCTTGAGATGGGCTGGCGCTTCCCGTTTGCTGCACGGTCGTTGAGCCGGCGGCCGGTGTAGGGCTAGTTGGCGTCTCCCCGTTCGATGTTGTTTGAGACGTTCGGCTCGTCTTGAACAGGCTTACATCATTCCGCTTGAATCGCACCTGTATACTCTGCGCTTGGGCTACGCCGTCCCAGAAGAAGGTGTCCGTGCCGGCCATGGACGATCCACACTTCACCGTCTTGATGTCGGTGAGGGTCGCAGTGGCACCACCCAACGGGGCGTGGCAGAGACCCCACGACCATTCGCTGCCGGCGCTGCACCGGTAGGTGAGACCCTGGCCGGCATCGGGGCAGCAGGTCAGTATCGTCTCGGCTGCCTGCGTGTCGATGGTTGTGCACGCAGCCGTGTACCCGTGCGGGCACAGGCCCGGGCTATAGTAGGCCCCGGGCCGCGCAGCAAAGGACGGCGGGAAGCAGTGGCCCCCGGCCGCCGTGTCCACGGGCCCGCGCAGGATCGAGGTAGAGCCGGCGCAGTCGAAATCGTCGCGCATGAACAGCGCCGACTGCGAACACGACAGAGGGGCTGTGAAAATGGTGGTCAGAGGCCCCAGATTCAAGTCTTCGTTGGCCATAGTGCTGCTGTTCGGTAGGAAAGGGGGGGGCCGGATCGTGTGCCGGAGAGGGCAACGGGAGCAAGCGAACAAAGGATGAGTAAGTGTAACTTCAATCTGGGTTGTACATATGTCAACTTATTGGAGACCTGGGCGATATGAGGCAATGAACGGTGCAGAAGGTCGCATGGCTGAGTATGCCAGGGACCGCGGACCTTACATTGGATGGCGTCAAGAATCCTGGTCAATATTGGTTTTACTCATGACCCTGAGCAAACAACGGATATCAGCCTATCACCATTCCTCGATCTCGGCTTGGACCAACACTGTATCTGGCCCGGCTGTTGTGAAGTAAGGGATGGCTCTTTGGCACGCATGGGTAAGCAGCAATCGATGCCTTCATCCTGGCCCTGATAGTTGGGACTGCACGTGGGGGCTGGGGGATATGACCAGTCGACCAAGCACCAGGTTTGTTTGACCACTAATACCGGCTAGGCACTCCCAGAGCGACCGATCCGATCCGATTCAGGTAATCGTAGCAAACATTTGGCATACGATAGATCGTGGCAATTCTAATAGGCTACAACCTGCATCAACCGTCACGCCAGGGGGGCACAAATGCAATGATTCGATGAACCAGATAACTGCGTTGGGCCCAGGTGATTTTGCCAGCACTCACTCACTGACGGACAAGTCCTCCCTCCCTTCTCCTCTCGCGTTGCCTGCATCAGTAGTCTCCATGCCAATCTTTCACAAGATGACCCGGCTCCGATGGATTATCTTGGTGGGCTTAACCGCCATCTCAGCGGTTACTGCTGCCACCCTTGGTGCAGTCCTGCAGAAGCATAAAGAGGACATGGCTCGTGATCATGATGCCTTGGGTTGCTGCACCTGCAAGGAGATGAAAGAACTTGCCACTCGCACCGGGACATCTCTCGATGAGTTCTTCCTTGTGAACCCTAGCCTAGACCGGGACCACTGTGATGACGGCTCATGTGTGAAAGGGTGTGAGTCGCCACGATATATATATCATAGCTCAACGGGTTAGCAACTGATCCTGTTGCAGATAACCGAGAAGCCACGCCAAACCTACTGCAAGATCCTCAGTATGGAAACTGCAGGGCCATAAGCAGCGTGGCGACTCATACTAAGTCAGTTGTTGCGATTATGCCGCCGACTTCGACCAGGACAGGCTTTGCTACGAGCACCACGAAAGCAACGACGACACATCATGGCACGTTCTTCGTGGCTCCCGCAGAATATCCAACACGCGGGGTATCGACAACCGCAGAGGCGCCAGACAGCCAGACGACCGCGCCGATTCGAACTGCCTTTTCCTCTGCGAGCCACGGGCCGACCGCCTCCTCCTTTCAAGACCAACAGCCTAGACCCCCAGGGGCGACCTACAGCGCAAGCGAGCCTGGGCCGAGCACTGGGCGCGACCAAACGCCAGAAGCCCCGAGCGCAGAGACGGCCACGTCGAAAAGTCGCGCGTCGGAAGCCCCGAGCCGAACAGCCGCAACTTCATCGAGCCAGACACAGACGAGATATCCAGGGAGCGGGACTGCTCTGGCCCCCTCGGAGCTCCCCCAGCCTCTTCGGCGTCTCCTGATGGGCCAACGTCCACGGGGGAGGAAGCGACAAGCTCCAAAAGTGGCTTCACGACGTCGACCCTCTCTAGCACCTCGGCACCCACAGCGACCCCCACCGCGACCCCTACCGCGTCGCCCGACGGCACCTGCGGCGGGGCCAGTGGGTATACCTGTCTAGGATTCGCGGACGGCGTCTGCTGTTCGTACACCGGATGGTGCGGTGTAAGTTTCTCCGGTTTTTCTTCTTCTTCTTTTATCTTTTCATCCTTGATCTAGACAAGCTTCCTTCGCGGGGCACAGCCAATGCCCCCTAAAGAAAAGAGGACCAGATTGCAAGTAATAACAACATATGACTTGGGCCGAGGAGAAGAAGAAGAAGAAGAAAGTGATACTGACGAGACGTCTACGTGACCGCGCCCGCAGGACACGCCTTCGCACTGCAGCGGCGGCTGCCAGGCCGCGTTCGGGATTTGCAGCGGCGACGGCTCCGTCTCGTCGGACGGCAGCTGCGGCGGCGACAAGGGGTATACGTGCGAGGGTTCCAGCTACGGCGACTGCTGCAGCTCCGAGGGGTGGTGTGGCGAAGTAATTAGCACTGCCTTTCTTCGATTCTCTTCCCTCCTTCTTCTTCCTCCCCCCCCTCCTCGGCCCCCCTGCTTCATGCATTCGTTCATTCCAGACAGTTTCCATCTATGGGTTGGGAGCGATGGGCTAACGTGAATATTCCACTTCCTTCTTCATCCGATAGTCTGCGTATTACTGTGGGCAGGGATGGTGAGTTCACATTCCGCCCTCCCCTTTTCTTTTCTCTCTCTCTCTCTGTCTCTCCTGTGTTATCACGCCCGCTGTTCCACCACGAACGTGTCGCCAAACCCACTAACGGAGCGCGCGCGCGTCTCGTGCTGCGTCATCAGCCAATCACCTTTCAGCAGCGGCTGCGTCGTGGGCCCGCCCCCTTCGACTGGCGGAGCCTGCGGCCCGGGCAGCGGCGGGTTCACCTGCGCCGGCGGGCGGTACCACGGGAACTGCTGCTCTGGTGCGGGGTGGTGTGGCCTCGGGCAGGATTACTGCGGCGCGGGTTGGTACGTACCTGTGCATAATACCATCCATGCCGTGCTTGGTTACTTAGCATTTGCTGACTCGAGCTTGCGTGGATGTGTACGTAGCCAAGCAGGATTTGGACAGTGTGATCAGGCAGGCGGCAGCGACCCTGGTAGGAAGGTCATACGAAACGCCGAGACGGTGTCGTGAGAACGGAGGAAGATGGAGGCCAGTCTCATTACTCGCGGGCCCCCCAATTTGGTCTCTTCCCATGGTCAAGAGGTACCTACAATGCAGTAACCGGATGGATGGGATAAATGAATGTTACATTCGGGGAAGAAGATGACAGCGGGATCTTGTGTAAAGGGTCTCCAGGGGATGAGAACCCCTCTCCCCTCCCCCTGGCTGACTGCGGCGCGGACGTGGATCTTAACTTTATTTCAACATCGAAACGAGGCAGTCTCCTGCAGGCTGTTTGACCTCCATGAGCTTACTTGGATGATCCCGAGAATGACCGACGGTCTGGTGATAGAGCATTAAAAGTCGGTCTTTGTCTTCGTCGTCATTGAGCCCCGCCCATTTGTAACTGGGCTATAGGCTTAGTCGAAACTCCCACGTACATGCAGTAAAAGCCGAAGAGCCTCCACTTTATTGGTCGGGCACGCATGGCAGAAAATCCTGTGATGGCATGAGGCGGCGACATGGCAAGTTTTCATCCCAGTCGAGGCCCTTTTTTAGTCTGGCGGTTCCTTGTCCCATGTGGACATGCGCAGGCGGAATAAGGCCGCATATCTTTTTGCACTAGCAGCCTCTCTCCCTCACACTTCTGCTCACGCTATCGCCAGATCCCAACAACTCTCACCGACGGGCGCCCGGCGACAGTCTCTGCATTGGGAATGGGATCCGCGGGCTCTCCGCGTACGTGTATTGTAGTACGTGTACGGAGATGAAACGGCATTCCCCCTCCCCCTATTCAATTCGTTCATCGAACCACCGGGAATCGCGGCCACATCCAACCGTGACGTTTCTAGTCCGTCCCAAGTGGAAACATGCTAAGCAGGGATACCCGGCATTGGCAGCGCATAGGCATCGCATTATGCCGTCCACCACTCCCGGAATAAAAAGGGCCCCATTTTACCACGAGATTGCCTTTGGTCAAGAAAGTCAAAGGAACCCGTAGAACCTAGTTCACCGCAAAGTCCATCACGACATCTGCTTGCAATGCCGTCTGGCTCGCTCCACCTGACGGATTAGTAAATGACGCCCTCCACCAATGAATCGCCTTTACCAGCTTGCAATTGAACTCCCGAACAATCTGTTCCTCTCCATCCTCTTCGCCCCCCTACGAGTACCGACCAATACAGCGTCACAGCAAATATGGGGCGCCGGCGGCGGATTCAACCCTGTATTAGTAACCCGCTCCTATCGCAAAGCCCGACTTGTGCCATCGGGGATAACCAGCTTGGGTATTTAGTAAAAGGGAAAACCCCTCTTTCCCTCCCACCTTCTCGAGTGCTCGTAGTCGTTCAGCTTGTTTCTTGACTCATTACCTCTTCCATATACCCATCATCTTCTCTTATTAGCGACAGTAAAACCCTCGTCTCTCTTCACGTCCACACAACATGGCCGCACAATCCCCCAAGTTCGAAGGCTGGCTGGGCAAGAGCCCCGAGGCCGTCCACGGCAAGATGGAGTGGGGCTCCTACGAGCCCAAGAAATGGACCGAGGACGATGTCGACATTGAGATCTCCCACTGCGGCATCTGCGGCTCCGACATACACGTACTCAAGTCCGGCTGGGGCGAGACTCCCTACCGTAAGTTTCCCGTGCCGCCACATCTGATGTCCAAGTGAACATCCCAGCTAACGGGCGGTCTAGCTTGCGTCGTCGGACACGAGATCATCGGCAAGGCTGTGCGTGTGGGCCAGAACGTGAAGAACGTCCAGGTCGGCGACCGTGTCGGTGTCGGTGCTCACGCCCGCACCTGCGGCCAGAGCGACTGTGTCGAGTGCTCTTCCGGGAACGATGTCTACTGCGCCCGCGAGCGTATCGATACCTTCGGTTCCGTCTACCCTGGTGACGAGGGCAAGTCGTACGGTGGCTACGCCAACTACAACCGCACCAACAGCCACTGGGTCTTCAAGATCCCCGAAGGTCTCGACTCGGCCGATGCCGCCCCCATGATGTGCGGCGGTATCACCGTCTACTCGCCCCTCAAGCAGAACGGCTGCGGCCCCGGAAAGACCGTAGGTATCGTCGGTGTCGGCGGTCTTGGCCACTTCGGTATCCTCTTCGCCAAGGCTCTGGGCGCCGACCGCGTCGTTGGGATCTCGCGTAAGAACGACAAGAGGGACGACGTGCTCAAGCTCGGAGCCGATGCGTACATCGCTACGGGCGAGGACAAGGACTGGGCGGCCAAGAACGCCCGCACTCTGGACCTCATCATCTGCACCGTCTCCAGCGACAAGATGCCCCTGACTGAGTACTTGTCCATGCTCAAGGTCCGCGGCACCTTCATCCAGGTTGGGTAAGTCGAGAAACCCCGGTGCCCCGAAGAAGACGAAGTCTTTATGGACCACAAGCTAACATGGTCTCGCGCAGTGCCCCCGACGGAGGTCTCCTGCCCGCCATCAACGCCTTCACTCTGCTCGCCAGCGGCATCAAGGTCGGCGGTTCCCTGACCGGCACCTCGGCCGAGATCAGAGAGATGCTCCAGCTCGCCGCGGACCAGAAGATCAAGCCCTGGATCCAGACGCGGCCGCTCAAGGAAGCCAACCAGGCCATTATCGACTTCGAGAACGGCAAGCCCCGTTACCGATACGTCCTGGAGAACGAGAACTACGGCAAGCACTAGAGAGAGGGGGAGAGAGAAGTGGCAAGTCGAATAAACAAATTGAAGAGCATTAGCGATATTTAAATAATAGACGATAGACGATAAACAAAAATATAACGACTGTTATGACCTCAAAAAGATGACAGGAAGATGACAGGAAGAAGAAAGAAATTGACAGACAGGATAGGACGGAGAAGCTGATGTGGTGGTGTGGATGTGAATGACCATCAAGTGCCATCAAGGTTGTGCTGAAAACAAGTAACTAAGAAGTAAGTAAGCACTTACTTCAACTAGTGTGGCGTTTTTGGGTGTGGCGCCAAGCAGTAGACCTGGAACAGACTGACCTTATTTCCAGTTTCACTAAAACAGCAATTGACCATTTACACGACAGGCCATCCACTGGAAAAGTCAATGCGGTTCCATCCGAATCTCTTCTGCCCATCCGCGTAGCCGATGCGAGTGTCCACAAAGTGGTAGTAGAGGATCTACGGCGTCGCAAGAATCAGCAAATGGGAGAAAGGCCAAGGTGCCGGGGGGCCAAGGAGGACAGTAAAAGGAGAAGAGAGAGAAAAAGAGGCCAACTTACAGGCCCTTCGACGGGGTCGTTGAATACACCCTGACCGCCGGGGCCGTAGACGAACTGGAAAGACTCGTAGACGACGGTGCCGCCGCCGCGGGTGCAGTCGACGCCGTCGCGATCAACGAAGCCGCCGGTGGGGCTGGCGGAGCGGCAGACCAGGATCTTGTACTCGGCGCCGGGGGCGGGCCGGGACTGGTCGAAGCCGCAGCACGCGCCCTTGGAGTAGAAGAGGTAGAAGGCGCCGGCCCAGGGGAAGACGAAGGCGCCCTCGACGGCCGTGGTGACGGGGTCGTAGGCGACCTGGCGCGGCGCGGCCCCGGCGGCGACGCGGTGCGGCGGGTCCTGCATGGCCACCGTGTGCAGGTCCTTCCACCAGCTGCCAAAGGTCATGACGAAGCTGCCGTCGGCCTGCTTCAGCACGTGCGGGTCGATGGCGTTGTAGGCCGCGCCCGCCGCCGACTCGACGCCCGTCGACCCGTGGTCGCGCCACGAGACCAGGTCCGCCGACGTGGCGACGCCGATGGCCGAGTCCTGCGACCCGGGCGTGCTGACCGAGTAGTACATGTAGTACTCGTTGCCGCGCTTGACGACCTCGGGGGCCTGCGAAGTGGCCGTGGTCAGCAGGCGTGCATCTCTCAAGGAAGGAGACGGAAGATGGGACCGGACGGAAAAGAAGAGAGTACTTCTTACCCAGAGATCGTCCCGGCCCGCCTTGTTGATACTGGAGCCGCTGGGCAGGGCGGCGCCGACGTAGACCCACGGGCCCTGGATGGAGGGGGCCGAGTGGATGGCGATCTTGCCGCCGGTGGAGAGGCGGAAGTAGGTGCCGTCGCTGCGCAGGACGATGGTGGGGTCGTGGGCGTTGGTGCAGACGCCCGAGCAGGCCTGGGGCACGGCGTAGCCCCACGCGGTGCCTGCCAAGGCCGTGGCGGTCGTGAGAAGCTTGGCGATGGAGCTCATGGTGGTGGTAGTGTCAGCGATGCAGAGACGAGAGAGAGAGAAAGTGCATTGCGACTCCCAATCCAAGTCTCTCCCCGGGGCGGCCTGGCATTATAAAGAAGAAAAAGAAAGTCTTCTTCCATCGCAAGTCGAAGTGTCGGCATATGGCTGCCGCAGAACCCCATCGGATTCATCATGCATCCTCCTCTTGAATGGTGGATTTGAAAATGCCGTAGTGGCCGCCTCGGATGCCAAGCTTCAAGCTACACCTTCTGGATTGGTGAACAGTGAACCCGTGAACAGCCCCTGTTGCTAAGGGCCTAACTTAGTATGGGGGGTTGCGCGGAGATGACCAGATTCAGCGACTGAGATGTTGCGATGCCGACGGTTCCATGTTCCCTAACAGCTTGACCATCACTGGTACTCGCACTGCATTCTTGGAGAATGAAAGTCGGTGATACTTCTCTGGACATTTGATGACTGTTAGTAATGGTGGGGCTGATAGTGATAGTGGCTGGGCGTGTTTCTCAGGCTAAGCCGTTATTGGCCTCAAACTCAACATGGCTCAAACCATTTTTATTTTCTTCACCTGAACAGAACAAGAACCAAACCGACGGCCAACAGCCAAAACCAGCACTCGATCAGAATGACCGCATCTTGATCTGATCTGATCTCCTCCTGCAAACCAGAGCGGCCATGGCTCCGGAATACTCGTCCAATTGGAAGAAACTCCAGGAACAGCTCAATGCCCAGTCGCCCGCCTCTGCGCCGCCTCCCACCACCAAGCGGAAGCCTGACCACAGTCACGAGGCCGCCGCCCCGTCGCAAGCCAAGAAGCGCCGAGTCCAAGGCCAGCCACCGGCGCCCCCCAGGCAGAAGAAGCAGACCTCCCCCAAGCCGGCGCCCATGGGCAACGCCGAGTCGTCGGTCGTGTCCAAGGGCTCCGCGTCCACGGTGCGGCCCTCGCTGGCCCTCTGGGCGCAGGACCACGACATCTCGCCCGAAGACCTGGCCGAGGCCTACGGGCTCGGGGTCCGGCGCCACACGCTGGTGACGGCGGCGGAGAAGGCGCGCGTCAACGAGGGCAAGGCCGCGGGCGCCGCCGCCGACCTGGGCAAGTACGTCGCCCTCGACTGCGAGATGGTGGGGACCGGCCCCGACGGGCGCGGCCACGCCCTCGCGCGCGCGAGCCTCGTCGACTTCCACGGCCGCCAGGTCTACGACTCGTACGTGCGCCCGCGCGAGCGCGTCACCGACTGGCGCACCGCCATCACCGGCCTCACGCCGCGGCTCATGGGCCCGGCCCGCGACTTCGCCGAGGTCCAGCGCGACGTCGCCGGCCTCCTCCAGGGCCGCATCCTCGTCGGCCACGACCTGCGCCACGACCTGGACGCGCTCATGCTCACGCACCCCGCCGCGCACATCCGCGACACGGCGCGCTTCGCCGGCTACAAGAAGTACGGCAACGGCCCCAAGCCGGCCCTCAGGATCCTGGCCAAGGAGGTCCTGGACATGGAGATCCAGTCCGGTCACCATTCGAGTATCGAGGATGCCCGCGTGGCAATGCTGCTGTTTCGCAAGAAGAAATCCGAGTTCGATATGGAACATGCCAACAAGTTTGAGCACGCGCGGCCGGCGGCTGGCAAAGCACACACGAAGAAGAAAAAGAAGAAGCATTAGAACCTCGCTCAGCCCTTTATGCCAATCCACACACAGACGACCTCCAACAAGACGGGTAGGGCGTCAACGTCGAATTGTCATGCTGGTCTGAAGAATGTCGCCGCCCACTACCCTGACTTGGTTTAGGCGACCCGGCTCGGGTTATGCTTGCATGCAACCGAAGCGTCGTACCCAAGGGTCGATCTGCCGTCCGTGTCCCTCATTTGCCTTTCAGATCACGTTCCCGAGACACCTTCCAGAGTTGAGCTGTGTTCCACAAGGGGAACTGGTGTTTTCATCTCATTTGCAGCACCAACCAAGTCATTATGCAGAACGCATGTGCTTCACAGGAACTGGGCTGGGAACAAACAAACGAGGCATGGCCCAAATGTTCGAGGCCGGAGTTTCAGAGGTACTAGATCTTGACTGTTTGGCTCATTAGAAGTGAGCATACGGCGATGACACTAGTGAAGGCATCTCCAGGTACGAAACTCTTCAACACCATAGGTCCACCACCATGTAAACAAACCATTGCGAAGCCCAGCACTGAGTATCGGCGACTGCTCTTCCCGTCTAGGTGTGTTTCCGACACGCTCGAGAAAGCGACACATCTGGCATATCAGATCGGAAACAGACGGTTAGCCGCGTGCCGGAGCAGCAACCACAAAGAAGAGAAGGGGCTTGGCTTCTTGTAATTACTGGAAACACCCAAGGAGGGACCGAAGGAGACCGGACTGGACCCATCCCTCCATCTATCCACGTTGACGCCCAGTTTGGGAAACAAGCAGCATGCGGACCATCGTCCCAGCAAAATAGATAAATATACATTTACACCGAATACAAGATGCCTTTACATATTGTGCATGTCTACCCTTCCATGTACGTACGTGATCTGCTAGAGCTGTGCACTTGCAATCGATTCACATCAAGATCAACATCCAGGCTACATGTGAGGGACGATTGGCTTGAGTCATCAACTGGAACTTGTCCAGGGAATATATTATTCTTCATCCCAACCATTCTGTGGTGGGTGTATCTAGAGTGGTGATTTGTCTATAGCGCGCGCAGGTCATCAATCATTTCGACCGCACACATAATCTCTTTCCCGGCGTAAATTAATAGCCATTTCCTTGTAAACCCGGCCCTACCGCCGCCGCCGCCCCTGAGACCCCGAATCCTATGCCATCCCCGTCGGACAGCCCGCCCAACCCCTTTTTTATACACACAAGCAACCGATCAACGCCAGGCTATCAGCCGCACAGTTGACCGCCCTGGTGCTGTGGGTGATTTTCGACATAGAAAAAGAGGAAATAGCAAAAACGCATACACGCGTCCTCCGCTCTTCTAGAACCGCCAGACCCCCGGTAACATATGCACCATACCAAGCACGCTTTCGTCAACAAAGTTCAGGGGTATCGCAGTAAAAGAAAAAGGAGGACAAAGGAAACATGACACAAGGGAAATCTGGGGGGGTTGAAGAAGGCCGCAAAGCTTACGCAGCAGCAGCTTCCTCCCCATTGCCGCCTCCCAGAAGCTCGAGCACCTTGTTGACGACGGCGCTAGGGTAGCCACGAGAGAGCATCTCGCTGACGACACCCTTGGCTTGCTCACGCTCCTCGACGGCAAGGAAAGCACGCGTCATCGCCTCGTACGTGCTCGGCTCGCGCTTCTCACGACCGACACTGTCGTACACCATCTTGGCCTTGTTGATCTGCTTCTCAGCAGCCCAACCGTGGATCAGCGTGTTGGCGATGTAGGGGGTCAGCTCGACGCGGCGACGGCGCATCTCGGCGACGACAGGCTCGGTATCCGCAACATGGTGGTTGGCAACCATGGCCTCGAACAAGGCTTGGAACAGGCAGGGGCTGGCGGCGACAGTGGGATCCTGCATGACAGAGTCAAAGATCTTCTTGGCACCTTCCAAGTCATGCAACACGCAGCCGCGAGCATGAATCAGAGACGCGTAGTGAACAGGCTCCGGTCGTTGACCCGAGGCACGAACCATGTCAAGGACTGCCTCGGCGGCCGTCATGTTGACGGGCTCAAGGGTGGCGTGGGTGTCCACAAGCAGCTTGTAGGTGTGAGCTGTAGGAGAAATGCCACGTGCCGTCATCCGGTCGTAGTAAGCCAGAACCTTGGACTTGTCGCGCTTGGTCGTCAGGAAGAATTGCATCATGCTGTTGTAGGGAGCTGGGCGAGCCTTGTAGTTGGGCATGGCTTCCATCTCATCAAAGAGCTCTTCGGCAAACTTCTCGTCGCTAACACGGCAGAGCGCATTGACGACGGTACCGTACGTGACACTTGTGGGCTTGATGCCCAGAGCACGCATCTCGGCAAAGTAGAAGAGGCAGTCATCGATACGGCGGGCCTTGCCGAGCTTGCCAATCAAGGCGTTGTACAGGAAGCTCGAAGGTTCGACGCCCTCGGCCTTGGCTCGGTGGAAGATCTTGACGGCTTCGGTGGCTTCGTCAAAAGTCTTGGTGGACTCTTTCAAGGTCGTGATGTAAAGTCCGAATGTGTTGGCAGAAGGCGCAGCTCCCATCTGCAGGAGCTCCAGATGGTACTGCTCGGCCAACACGCGGTCACCAAGGGTGAGGCAAGCACCGACCATAGCATCCAAGATCGAAGACCAGCCGTAACGGACAACAGCGTACTGGGCAAGGAGGGGGACATCGGTCCGAGCCATGGCCAGAATGTCATGGCACAGGTTCATCTTGCCCTCACGAGCAGCAGCCGAGATCATCTTGGCGTAGGTGATGTAACGGGGATGACGACCGGCGCGTCGCATGTTTCGGAATCGGGTCAAGGCCTCGTTGAGTCTGGGACCCTTACGACCATGGGCACCCTCGAGCTCATCCGAAATGATCGAAGAGCCTTTGAAGTCGGTGCTGTGGGCATAGGGGTCAAAGTTGTCCTCGAAACTGGAGACGGTCGGTGTCGATGAGAAAGTCGACGTCGAGTATGTCGGGGGCACGAAGCTGACAGGAGTCGCAACTCGCGGGTCTTCGATGTTGCGTGCAGCCATGAACCTCGAGATGAACTCGATGCCTTCCTCGATTTCCTCAGCCAGTTGTGGCCGCCCCTCAATGCCTGCCGCGCGGATACGCTGGAACATCACGTCGGCCTCGGCCAGGCCTTCAGCGATCTGGCCGGATCCAATCATGGCTACAGCGTACATGGCAGTAGGTTCAATGAAGGCTGGTGTGGCTTCCACTTCGGGACTGCTGAGAACTTGCCAGTATCGTGTGGCCGCCACCACGTCGGTCTGGCGCACACTGAGGGCCAACAGAGCCATGGCTGGTGTGGCGATGTGCTTGTAACTAGGCGCGATGTGCAAAAACGCAGCCACGGCGGTGTGAGCATCACCCGCATCAGCAGCCGTGCTGGCAACGTCGGCCATGGTGGCCATTCGTGTCTCATCCTCGACACTCTGTGCCCATCGCAAGGCCTCATCATAAATGCCGCGGGTGGTGAAAGCCTTGACAAATCCTCCACGAATGATGGCATCCTTGATGTCGACTGCTCGGACATCGTACTCGTTGATGAGTCTCTGGTAAAACTTCATGGCTCCCTCGAACCGGTCGGAAACCACATAAGCGTTGATGACAGCAGCATAGACTTCCGAGTCGAGTCGGTCATTGAGTGTATACTGGCCGTTGTCGTGGGCCACGGCAAGTTCCTTGTACTCGTTGTAGCACTCAACCGCGCTGGCCAGGTCGCCGACGTTGGAGAAAGCCGTGATCATGGCAGGGAAGGTCGCAGCGAAGGGCACAGCACCGCTTAATTCCATGTGCTCAAACAAGCGTAGCATGTCAGAGACACGACCAGAGCCAGCGCACGCCGTAATCAGCTGATGGTAGGTCTCTGACGAGTAGTTGGCCTTGCGGAACTCGACGGACGAGTCAAACAATCTCAGAGCCAGGTCGAGACGATCATCGGCCGAGAGGATGGCGTAGTCCAATTCGCTCGAGGCGAACATGAACTTGCCTGGCTCGTCCATGCCGCCGAAACGGGCAAGCTTGGACTCGAGCGACTTCTTCACGCTCGAAACCTCGAGAGACCGCGCCGCAAGCAGGCCCACCAGGATGTTGTAGGTCTCGCCGTCGGGCAACACCTTGCGCTTCATCATGTCGGTGTAGATGTCCAGAGCTTTGGACACGATCTGCGACTTCTCATTGGGGATGTGGATGGCGGCGACCAACAGGGCGTTATAGGCACCAGCAATGGGCTTAACGTTGGCGACAAGCATGGCCTCGAAAACGGCCGGAATCTCAGCGAAGCGGCCATCTTGGGTGAGCTTGGTCAGGTGGTCGGCGTATGTCTGCGACTGGGGGTCAACGGGCGGAGTGGCGCTGCGGGCGATGCTGACAGGACTGGCCGACCTCGACTGCTCGAGGGCAGGAGTCAGGGCTCGGCTCTGGACTCTGCTGGCTAGATTCGGCGAGGTGGCATTCTCCTCGAGAGCTTCCTGCAGCCTTCGCGACTCGATCTCCTTTTCGAGGGCGGCATTGATGTGTGCCAAGGCGGACACGGCATCGATAGCGACGGGGGCATCGTCAGCTCCATTTCTGGCGGCTTCGATGGCCTCGCTCTCGAGGTCAGCGACCTTGAGCTCGGACTCGGGCCCGGACTCAACGAGCACCGACGAAGCGCTGGGCTTCCACTCGATGGGCTGCGGGAACTGGAACTGAGTCCATTCCTTCTCGAGGTCTTCCTCCTCCTTCCCGGCGGCCCGGGCCTCTGCTTGCTTCTCCTGCTTCTGCTGCAAGGCCTCAAAATAGGCGTCTAGGTTTCCATGGCTGACACGTCGCTCGTGGCGTTGCTCGTGGGCAGGTGCCGGGGCCGAGGATGTGGGGGCCGCGTTGTGGAAGGCAGTCTGGAGCTGAAGACCGGCAAGTCGTCCAACGCGCTGGCTGCTACGCCGGGCGAAGGAGGAGCGGTTCTGGGGGTTTAGCACATGTGGGTGGGTGGCAGCTACGACGGATTGCGCGTAGCCGTGGGTGAGAGACTTTGATAATCCTTGACGGATGAAGTTCGAGTACAAGGACGAGTAGATGGGCATTTAGAAGACACCAGGAGGGGGGGATGACTATAAGAGGCCCAAGTCAGTATGCAGTCGAGAAAGTCAAGCAGAGCAGAGGCTGATGAAAGCCTGACGTGGTAGGTTATGTCATGATGGCAGGGAATGGATAGATGGAATGAGAGTGACGGTGAGTGACATGACACTTCAGCCCAGACAGATGGAGGACCCCACGCGGCCAAACACGCGATATGGCGGGCAACATGGTTCGACAATCTTTCGAGGCGAGTGACTCGAAACCCGGCATAAAAGATGCAGGCTGTAGACGACAACCGGACTTACATGGGAAAAAGGTGAAAAGGCGATTTGCAGGTTCATTTGACAGCACAGCAGCCGCCAAACAAACGCGCGTTCCTAAGTAAGGATATTAAGTTATAGGGGTGGTAGAGGTGAAAGAATCTTGAAAGAGAAGGGGAAGAAGAGAGAGAGAGAGAGAGGCGGGATGGAGAATTCGAGGGTGTGTGTGGTTCAAATGAATGTATCGAGTTTGGGATGGGATTGAGTGAGTGAGTGAGTGATTGCTTGATTGCTTGATTGATAGACACAATTAATTGTACAGTGCCCAGAATGCTGCTGCTGACGGGCCTTGGGATTTGGGATTGAGCACAATTCTACAACATTAGGTACACAACTAGCTGCCCGTGTCATTATCGTAGAAGTTTACTTTTTTTTACTGGTTTTACCACTAGTGGAGGGGCAAGGAAAAGCCACGGAGGTCAAAGTCGGGACTATGGCAGCGATCCTACTGGCTTCCATCGGACAAGTTGTGGCTCCCATGTACTAGTACTGCGAGCTAACCCCGACACTCAACGGGCCCCAGCTGTTTGCTGGATGTTTTCTGGTTTGCTTCCAACATCCACCATGTGCTTCGGTGGGTTTAGTGGGCTTTATAGCTGACCGTAAGTACTGGAACAGTGGGGGTTTTGACACGCAGCAACAGCCCCCCCCCTGTACAAGTACACACTTGCTTGAGTATTAGCCTTCGCTAGATCCTGATTCCTAGGACAGAACCCAGGGAGCTTTGGAGGTGGAAAGCTACCACCCAATGTGACTCAGGCCGCCAGCCGACAAGACACGCGCATCCGACATTTTCTCGACCTTTGAGTCAATTGAAGTCAATTCATTAAATGGAGGGCATTTCCTCTCGAGAGAGTCTAGCAGACTAGACAACTTGCCCTTCTAAACGAGACCGAACTCGAGTGGGTCGCTAAGTACCGTCGATGATCTGTTTGTTGTACCGGTCATGTACTTGTCATGGATGTCATGGACTTAAGATCGAACCCGACGCTTGGGGAAGAGGAAGAAAAAACCCGCATGTGTCAGCATCGGCTCGGCTTTCGCATTTCTTTCGACTGCGAGATGACGGCTCAACTAGTGTTTACCATGGAGACGAGACATGTGTATACCCTCAGGAAACCAACAAACTGTTCACATCGAGTCAACCATGATGGACTGCGCTAGTCTGGTATCACTCTACGAGTCTACGACTACGAGTCTACGCAGCTCGATGGCTGCCTGGATTGAGAGGGAACCAACTAAATGACCAACTGCACGGAACTCGCACGGCAAGATCGGACGCACGATTTGTAAGGCGCGGCATTGAAAAACACGACAGAAGGAAAAAAAAAAAAAGGCGAGGCTAGGGTGGTTTCGGTACTTGTGGAGAGAGGCACGGGAGACCAGGTTGTTACTGACCAGGTTAAGGGCCCCCTGATTGGATTGACGACACGTAGTTAATCTCGAGTGGGTAAAGCCGGAAAGGTTCACCAGCTATGAACCGGAGCAGAGTATCCCAGAATCCCAGAATCCCAGAATCCTAGTCGACTGCACGCGACAAGGCTGGCTGGCCTAACACTCAGGCACCCAATCGACTTACTCGTACATACTACTATGCCAGCCAAGATCCGCAATGCCGCTGCTGCTGCCAACTTCTGTGCCAACCAACGGTGGGGGATTCAGTGGGGGGGATTCAGCAGCCCAGCTCCCACATGAAATTCTTCATCAACCTACTCGTACGTTGCTAGTACATATAGCTTGCAGCAGATGGATGGATACAATCCGACTCGTCCGCTCACAAGTATTGGGCAGAAGAAGAAGGAAAAAAAACCACAAAGACTGACCCATGATTTCACAGCTGATATCCATTAATTGAGATGAACCACACCTCTATTTTAAGCACAGTGTGCAAAAGGTTTTCCTGTCGCGAGACATTCCTGCAGGGGGAGGTTCTGGAGATCCCAGCTCTTTGGGAAATTGCCATGATCATGCGCCAGCATGCGTCCAGGGAGGAGGGCTGGCTCCCTCACGCAAATTTTCTTCTAGAAGATGAGATGGAAAGAATGTGTAGTACATACATACTTCTAGGTGGGAGGGGGAGGGGTTTTGGTTTTGGGGGGGGGTTTCGTTTCAATCCAGGGGTCTTCTTGTTTTTCCATTCGAGGGGCCACATCGTCGTTGGCGATGAAACAGAATGGATCGATATCGCATTCATCATAATTGCCACTACTAAGTACTTACCTACTACTATTCACTGCTTTATTTAGATGGCATCATGGGTAAACAGACTCGTACCCATTCTGTGGTTGGCGAAGCCGTGCGCAACCCACTTGGTGATATCAGGCTAAAAGTGTAGCTGTGCGCATAGAGCAAACCAAATGGAAGATTGAAGTTGGCAGTGGTGATGATGATGATGATGATGACAATAAAAGATAATGGCGGAGTGTGGGGGATTGGCGCACATGCATGACGCGGCATGTGAACTAAATTGGATGCAGGTAATCATCATGTGCCTACGAAAATGCACCGCGACGAGCCGGACTTCTCATTCCTCCGCTTATCTTCTGGGGTCTGGGTCTTGGGGGTTCGCAACGAGACTATCCGAGTCGCCGCGGATGACCGGAGCAGAGGGGGAGTCGAGTCACTCGGACCCGGGCTTTATCCCCGAGTGCTGATCTGTCCCTTGATACACATGCTGAAACGGAGGGAAAGCCGACCGAGGATAGCTGAAGAGGCCAGATTGCTCGCTGTGACAGGTCTGGGGGTCATGCCTGTTGGCGATGTGACGGAGTAGATTAGATTATCCAAGAGGGAAGAGTGAGGCAGTGTAGTCACGTTTGGTGTCGTCATGGATGTCGTCTGGCAATCGACTTAGTGGCCGGCGACACTTGTAAGTTGCCAGAATGCACTTTTACTGCTAAAGCAAGGATTGCTTGGCGAATATACACCATCTACGGTGAATCTTGAGACAATAGGACCGAATACTACGGTATGTGATCGCTGGGGTCCGATGCTGGATCAAATACGACATGGCTGGGCTCTCACTTCTTGGAGAAAAATGACATGATGTTCCCCTGGCCCTTTGATGCCGCCTTCTTCGGCTTCGCAGCTGGCGCGGCTTTCTCGGCCGCCGCCGCCGGCTTCGCTGCCTGTGGTTTAGGCGCCGGTGCATCCTCCTCGGAGAAAGACTCCCACCCCTGCTCTTGTATGGTGACTGTGTAAGACGACCCCGTTGTTAGCATGCCGATGTATCTTGCATCGCGTCGGCTCGTACGTAGCCACTCACCTAGGTAGCCCTGGTCGTCCATGATCTGCTTCTTCTTCGTCACCCGCCTGCGGCCACGTCTCCTGCCGTCGCCACTGCCAGCGACGACTTCGGCAGGCCCCTCCTCCGCCTTGGGCTCGGGCTCGGGCTCGGGCTCGGGTGGCGGCGAGTCCTCGTCCATGGGTTCCTCGGCGGGACTCTCGGCTTTGGACCGGGACTCCTCTTCCTCCCCGTCGCTTTCATCCATCATGCGGCGGAGCTCGGCCTGCCGCTCTCGCCGAGACTTGCCATCCTCCCCAGCCTGCTTGGCCTCGGGCATGGCCTCCGAGTCGTCTTCGCCCTCGTCAGACAAGGCGGGCGTGGGCACCTCCTCAGGTTTGGGGGCAGGCTTCTTGGGTTTGCTGGCGGCTTTGGCAAACATCTGGCCAATGCCACCTGAAGAACCCTGACGTTTCAGGCTCGGTGCAGAGGTGGCGGCCACCTTCTTTGCAGCGGTGTTTGCGGGGGCCTTCCTGTCCTTGGCATCTTTTGTGGAAGCTGCTGCCTTGGGTTCCTCCTTGATAGTCGGCTTGGTCTCCTGTTTCACTTGGGTCTTTGGCTGTGCCGGGGCGGGAGCTCCCCCGCGGCGCTCCCTCTTGCGCATGTTTGGGTTTGTGATTGTACCGTATGTCTTGGCAGCACTCGGCGAGAAGTCTTCCTGGATTGACATGTTGAGCACTTGCTGGGCCGCATCTGACAGGACCTGAAGGTCCTTCAACGGATGTGGCGCCAAACTGTAGACGTGAATGGACGTGACCTCTTCATACTGCTGTAGGGCCTCTGAAGGAGCACGTCAGTATCAGTATTAGTAACAGCAAGAGCTGTTCCTTGGATGATGCTAGCTTACCCTGAAGTTGCTCCTCCTTGATGAGGGCGAGTGTCTGAGTGGGCACTTCTTCGGAAAAGGATTCGTCCTTCTCGGAAACAGAATCCGTCATCTCTACATCGCCATTCTGCTCATCGAGGCTTTTCCGGGTCCCGTAAACCAAATAAGTTGCTTTGAGAGACCCAGGGTGTTTGTCATTCTGAGACTTGTGAAAGTCATACAGCATCCTAGATATGTATTAGCGCGATCATGGTGGTTGGGCATATTGGAGAAGCATCTGACTGTTTGGCTGTGTTGACGTGCACCTTCAAGGTGCGGCTCAGCAGCCGATACGTGACCTTAGGTTAGAAGTTAGCATTAGCAAGCGTTGCGGTGGGCTGCACGATGATGCCAATAGCAGGAGCACCCACGATCTTGTCCTCGGTGAGGATTTGCTGCGCCAAGAAGTTCTTGTAATCGTCCATTGCCGTACGAGGTAGAATCGTGCTGGCCCTTGATGTCGCTGACAGGTCTTCTCACTCAATCAAGCAACCTCATCGAATAGGACGAAAGGGTTACTAATAATGGATGGTTTCGGGGGGACGCGTCGCGGGCGCGGTCTCACGTGCGGGTCAAGATTGATTTTGGGAAATGTCCCGGACTTATTGAAGGCAGCTTGGCTGCTTTTCTTTTCGGACAGTCCGCAAATCCTCCGCGTTAATGGGGTTTGTGGCTACTGGCGTTTTTAATTGGCAGTCGCGTCTTCTTCCTCTCCATCCATACTTGCCTCTTACTTCTTAATCATGATTTCACCGTCGAGAAGGAAAAGATAGAAAGACCAAGACGAGAAAGACCTGGCGCACTCGAAGTGGGCAATTCGAACAAAGCATTTAGAACCCAACATGTTTTAATTGCGTCACTAGATTTCTTCTACTTCCAATCGATTTATTCTTATTAGGCTAGATCTTCTTCTGCATTCCCCCACTTCCTTCAACATGGCCGACAAAGGCTTCGACGACATCGCCGACTGGACCGACTGGCTGACGACGCCACTTCCCGGCCTTGCCGCCGTCGAGTGCGCCCTGCGCTGCCAGATATGCAAAGACTTCTACAATACCCCCATGTTGACCTCCTGCAACCACACCTTCTGCTCCATGTGTATCCGCCGCGCCCTCGCCAACGACAGCAAGTGTTCGCTATGCCGCTCCACCCAGGAAGTCTCAAAGCTGCGCAGCAACTGGTCTATGGAGGAGACTGTGGCCGCTTTCGTCAAGACCCGAGCCGCCATCCTCGACCTGGCCCGGAAACCCCCGACTATACTCGTGCCGACCGTCGAGACTACATCACCGAAGCACGCCCTGGGCCTCGATGACGAAAACACCACCGAAGACCAACCGGCGAAGCGCCTACGAAGCTCGGCCAGGAGGAGTAAAACAAGAGGCGCCGAGTTGACGGCCGAGATGGCGCGACAAGAGGCCAGTGTTCCCGTTCCGTCGCATTCGGTTCCCGACCAGACCTACAACGACGGGCTCGTCGCCTGTCCAATTTGCCTTGAACGCATGAAAGAAGTTCAAGTCGATGGGCATCTGGATAGTTCCTGTCCGGGGTCTCCCCAGCCACAGCAAGAACAACATAAGCCAACCCCGCAACCGTCTTCGTCATCCAGCCGCCAGCGAAATGGCTTTCAGGTCCTCGCGAGTCCGGTAGCCCAGTGGAAACCCGAACGACTTCCCACCCTCAGCTACTCCATGCTCAAAGAGGCCCAGCTCAGGAAGAAGCTTGCCGACCTGGGCATACCTACCAACGGCAGCCGGCAGATGCTCGAGAAACGCCATCAGGAATGGCTCACGATATGGAATGCAAACTGCGACTCGTTGCATCCGAAGCGCAAGCCCGAGCTGCTACAGGAACTGCATGTCTGGGAGAGGACATTGGGGACACGCGCTCCTACGTCATCGAGGTCAATACACGTGGGCGAACAAATCAAAGACAAAGGCTTTGATCACGCCGCGTGGTCGGCCAAGCACGATTCATCCTTTCAGGACCTCGTCGCCAGCGCACGCAAGAGTAGGGCTCAGGCCATGCATAAGGCGAATGGAGGAAAGGCGGCCGCCGAGACGCCGCCACAGGGCACTGGCGCATCTACGACACCCGTGGCTTCTTCTCCCTCTCACCCGCACGCCGATCAGGCTCCTCTCTCCCTAGATCCGTCGTCGGCATCCGGCAGCATCGACGCTGCACCTGATTACGGTTATGCCACGCCTTGTACGCCCGACAAGTCGTTTGCTACGTCTAGACTTCCTCCGTTCGAGGCCAATGCGGTGGATCGGTCGAGGAACGGAACAAGTGAGATGTCGGAAGCGGGTTGAAGCCGAGACCGTTAGACTAGAAGCTTGGTGCACTTATCTGGCGTTGCCTTGTATAGTAGCTGCGCTATTTGATACCCCCATGGTTTGATGCATAATGAATGATGTTGCAATGCCACCTGTCCTGAATGCTGCCTATTGATCCATGTGTGGTGTAAACCAGTCTTGGGCCAGCCAAATAGCCCAGATGGCAGAAGAGACTATTATACACATGTAGGGGTATCGAGTATATTAGAAAGGGGTTACTAGTGAATGAATTACTAACGCACCCCCCACTACCCAAGCGATGTAGCAATTTACTAGCCCAGATTATATATACTCCCCCCTTTTTCCAAGATGCAGAGGCACGACAGGATCGATCCGGTGCCGGCTTAGAGGTGGCGGAGTATGTCCGCCTTAGGGAAGGTGCACCGGCGGCCCTTGTCCCAGACGTCGACCGTGTGGCAGTTCTTGGCGTTGGGCACGTTGACGAAGTGGTGGGCGTAGCGGATCCAGGTGTTGTCGTAGGCGTCGCCGCCGAGCTTGACGTGGCAGGTGTTGCCCGGGTGGATGTCGAGGGCGAAGTTGGAGGGGCCGAAGGAGTTCCACTCGGCGCCCCAGGGCTCGTGCTTGCCGCAGTTGAGGTAGTGCCACTCGGTGCCGCCGGAGGACCCGAAATACACGTTCTTGGGGTCCGGGTTGAACTCGCCGTTGTTGCCGAACGCGATCACCACCACGTCGTTGTACACGGGGATCCCCCACCGGTCCAGCCAGTGGAATATGCTCCCGCTGGCGGGGGCGCCGCCGCCGCGCTTCTCCACGGTGCTGTTGCCGTGCGGGGGCCGCAACGGGTTGTAGCCGCCCGGCGCCGAGCTGTTGGCGAAGCCGGCCAGGTGGGCGTAGGCCGAGAAGTCGGCCTCGACCACGTCCATCTTCTTAGGGGTGCCCATCCCGCCGCGGGAAGGAGGGCGAGAGAAGGATGGGCTGGTGGTGAAGTTGGCAGTGCCGTTGAGGGGGGCGGCGATGGGGCGAGTGGACGAGGAGGTGACGGTGAAGTTGGCCGTGCCGTTGATCGGGGCGGCGATGCGCTGTGCCTGGACCGTTCTGGGCAACACGGGGGATGCTTGAGAGCCGGAAGATAGGCAAGCCACCGCGGCGAGTGCCAGAATTTCACTGAGGGAATGCATTCTGAATGTTCTAGATGAAGTTCGGCTGGTTAGAGAGGTGATGAGTGGCGGTAGTTCAGACAGATGTGTGTGTCTAGGATCTGAAGATGGATGAACTGATGGATGGTAGCATGGATGAATGGGTTGTCTACTCTTGGGAAAGAATCACCTACTTATAATCCTTCTGTCGAGCTTTTCGGAGAAAGGCAGGTCAGCGGAGAAAGCATATAAAAAAAGAATTGGGTAGGTTCGCCGTATAGAGGAAACATCCAGAGTATAATTCCAGTATACTCATCACGTTCCACAAGACATGAAAACCAAGTACTTTACTAATTCACTGGCTTCTCATGCCCGCTGTCGTAATATCGATCATATATCGATCATACCAGGTGAATACGAACAGTTATTATTATTATGTGTGTGAGCTACCGACTGCGGAGTGCTAAACCTTTGCAGCATAACTGGGTATTGGACCAAATACAATCAGAAGCTGTCTGGACCAAGACTCAGGAGTCCAAATTAGAAACACACGGAACTCCTGAACCATGAAGAACAACATCACTCCACACCCAGGTCAGGCCAACATCAGAAATTTAGAGTACGGCATCAGGGAGGTGCAACGTCACCGCGGAAAACTTCCACTGCTCAGTGCTGCGAAGGATGCAGCATTCCAGAGGCCGGTCCAGAGGCCGGTCCACTGGCAACTTGCGACCTTGAGTCAGGCGCTTCAAACTGGTTACCGGAGACCATGATGATAATGACGGTACGGTGTATATGAACTACAAGTAGTGCTTTCGTGCTTAACCAATTCAGCGTGGCAGTATAGCTAGACTCTTAACGCCCCTTGAAAAAGACGCCAAGTTCAGGGGTGTATGACTCGACGTATGTTCAATGCCGATGTTCCTTTCTCCGAGGTGAATAACTTAGTATTAAATCTAGATGAATAGTACAGTCTCGCGTGGATAATCATACGGCAGTGGTCGGCGAGAGGAAGAGCAAAGTCAGCGAAATGAAGCGACAACACTCGATCGCAGTGTGACAGCAAGGGTAGGGGACGATGCTATTACAGCACAAATGAAAGCTACAGTCTCGGATAGAGATGATTGTGAGTTGAGCCTTTCATCCTCCATCTTTGCTGAAGCGTCCAGTGGCCCACGCAAGTAAAAGAAAAGCTTCACTCATGTATGTGATGTTGAGATTTGAACTATGATAGAAAGAGTGAAAGAAAGGGGGAGAAGGAGGCTGAAGGACTACTCTAGCACAAAAGCCACGTTGAGAAATCCGAACATGCTGGTTTTAGAACAAGAGATTCAAAAATAAATCTGCTACCGGAAGAGAAAGACTATCAACGAGGAGGATGTGAGGGTAAAAGATGCGGACGACCTAGACTACCTGGAGAAGGCTTGCCTGGGCGTCGAGACTGTTGACAACATAACCTGAGCGTATTCATAGCTCCTCTCTACTCTATCTCTCTCTTCTCTAGTGCAACGTATTGCCCTAGTCATTATACTAGACTGTGGGGAAAAGAGGTCCTAAACTCAACCTAGTGACCCTATTACAACAACCGACCTCCTATTGGATAGCCGGTATAACGTGTATGCTCTGGGGTTCGATCCAGGCCAGTGCGAGAGGACCCGGATGATGATTCCTCGTTCTGCCTCGTCGCGTGACCCCCTCGAAAGGACCCGGAGGGCATCCAGGAGATGCATTAGGAGATGCATTAGGGCAGAAAACACCCTCCAGGTTCTCTTTAAGAGCAAGTTGACTATCCCCCCTCCCGACAAGCGCCCTCTCTCGAAGCTCAGCCCGAGAATCATCATATAAACAACACCCCCCCGTCCGTGATGGGAAGACTTGGGCTCCCACCCTTGACTCAACCGATCCAACACCTGTCGCGTTTCTCTCGCCTGCCCTACCGTCCACCACCAAGCAACATGTCGCCGCAGTACTCCCTGACCACGTGCCGGGCCGTGTTCCTGTACCTGCTCCTCTGCAACCGCGTCTACAGCTCGCCGCTGCACCAGCACGACGCGCGCGCCGACCGCATCGACGTCGTCTACGGCGCGCTCAAGTCCTACATCGCCGCCAACAACGACCTCAGCCCCCAGGACGTCCAGGTCGTCGACTCCATCCTGCGCCAGCGCCACTTCTCGCCCGAGGAGGCCGCCACCTACGACCACTACCTCGTCGACGCCGGCATCGACCCCGACGAGGCCTCGCGCCGCCTCTACCGCCGCCTCCAGCGCGAGGGCAAGCTGCAGCAGCTCCAGGCCGACCTCGACCAGGTCAAGGCCAACCTCGGCGTCCAGAGCCTCGACGTCCAGAGCCTCGACCTCCAGGGCCTCGACCTCATGACCATCCCCGCCACGCGCCTAAATTACGACCCCACCGCGATGCCTATGCCGGCCGAGGCGGGGACGGCCCAACACTTCATGGTGATTGCGCAATTCATCTTCTTCACGGTCCGCACTTGTCCCGTGTAGTCTTGGGTCTGTCTGTCTGGTTGGGCTGCTGATTCGCTCTGGGAGCGAGGGCGCGTACCCGGGACCAGAGAGGGTGTGAACGAGAGGCAAAGGTGGTGTGGGATGAGATTTGGTTCAATGATGAATTAGACATGGACGCCCCAAACCGACACCTGACCGATCCATAGCTGGGTAAATACAGAAAATAGCCTCGCTCTCTAGGAATGCCAAACAAAAACGCCATAATGCCGTATCAATCCTCGTCACTACTCCGCTGCCAGTTTGACAGGTTCCTCAAGTGACATATCCTCTAGGTTATTTGCAGCAGTCGTGACAGGTGTAGCCGAGTCCCTCTCGGCTGGTTCGGTCTCTTTGGGCTCGGATACGGGGCCCAGCTTCTCGAGCTCGGCCAGCCGCTTCCTCGTCTCCTCGGCTTCCTTCTCTTGCTGGGCCTCTTTCTGGGCGCGCTCGGCTTCTTCCTCTTTCTTGCGCTCCTCGGCCAGCATCGCCTCGAACTCCTCGTCGACTTCGGCCTCGTCGATCGTGGCAGCCGGGCCGGCTTTCGAGATGATGTTGCCCACCTCGTCCACCTCGCCCATCTGCTCGCGGAGCTGGTCGAACATTTCGTCCACCTTGTCAGCCCCTCCTACCTGAGAGTTGAGGCTCTTCAGTGCCACTGTGCTACTCTGCATCACCTTGACCAGCTGTATGTTATCGGCAGCCTGCTCGACCTTGGTGGCCACCTCCTCGAGCTGGTTGAGGGTCGCATATCTCGTTGCCAGGTTGGACTCGGCCAGCTTCTTGGACTTTAGTGCCGCCAGTGCCGATACCCTGTTCTTCTTGAGGACCGCCGCCTGTGCATTCTTGTTGAGCTCGTCTATGCGTCTATTCAGCACCTCGGTCTGCTTGTTGAGGTCTTCGATCAGCTCCTTCAAGCTCGCGATGGCTGTATCCTCCTGTGTAATCATGGCGGCGTCGGTGGCAGAGTCGGCGCTGCGGATCTTGACCGTCGAGCCGTCAGTTGCCAACATGGCCTTGTCTCTCGACAAGAAAGTCAGTAAGACGTCGAAGTCTGCCTCGGACAGAGTCTGGGCCTCGCCCAAGAGGTCTTGAAAGGTTCGTCGGAAGTGGGCTTTCGAAAAGGTGCGCTCGAACCGCGATGTCCGACTCCTAGCCTGGCCGTCAAAGAGTTTTGCGCCCACTTCCAGGTTCGCAAGCACGACGAACTTGCCCTTGGGCATCTTCCCGTTTGCGCCAGGCTGGCCAAGCACCCCGGCAGTGCGCAGACCCCACGACATAGCCTTCCAGCCCAGCGAACCCCAGCTCTTGTAGTATATGCTTTCCCGGCTCTTCATAAAAGTGGTCAAGGGCATGATTTCGTTGGCTGCAACAGCCTCGGCAAGCACGGTCCCCAGCGCGAGGGGCTGCCCGTACTGTTTGGTTTCGAGGGATCGCAATAAGGAGTCGTCGAGTTCCAAGACGAAGTGGGATCGTTGTGGTGACCGAGAAGGCGCATGGCCTGCTAAGAGCGCGGAAGAGAGGCCATGCTTCCAGGCGGACAGGTTTGCAGCGAAGCCATCGGGGTTGATGGTCCGGAGAGGGGTGAAATCCGAGTACAGGGCGGGCAAACGTGCTCTGTGTAGTGTTCGTCGCAGTCATTAGTACTTGGAAGAGCAGAGGCACGATTGCATGGGAAAGAGGGACGAACTTGCGGAAGTCTTGCTCGTGGTGAACAAGGTAATCAAGGAGTTCGCTCATGGTGGGCAGTGATTGCCCGGGACACTGGTCTGTCTCTTGTGTGATTCAGACCATCCACAGCCGGTCTCGTCGTCGTTGCTGCGAATAAGATGGGCTGGCACGCTAAATTGGTTTGATCTGATTGATCTGATTGTTTTGCATGTGCGATGCGACGGAGAATGAACCCACCCAGAGAGAAAACATGACAGGGGATGGGCTGGGTTGGGATGGTTACGGGCGGGTTTGGTTTGGTTATCAGGGCGACCAGGCGACGTCACTCTGGCGATAAGATAAGACTCGAACGCTACAACGGATCTTCACAATTACCGAGCCTGTAGAACCTCGAGTATTTTGGCCAGACCCTGCTCATCACCCGCCAGCGTCCCGGCCTTCTCTGCTTCGACCCAGCCCACGGTGTAACTGCCCCCAAAATCGACAATCCAAGCATTGTCGTCTTTGTCGATGAGTACGTTCCCGGCTTTGGCGTCTCCCCAGACAATTCCGTTTTGGTGAAGCATCCCCACCGATTGTGTAATCTGCGCCATCCAGCGCTCTCGGGATGCCATTGGACTTTGCATAGCCCTCGCTTCCGAGAGCGGCCCTTTCACGTTCATCCAGACAAACAACATGCCTAACAACCCATGTCCGTCTTTGATGGAGTGTCATTATTTCCCTCTTGGCATGTATGGGACCGAACGACAGCTCAAAGCGTTTGAAGTAACAGGCAACCTCGCCATTCTTGACGACGACTTTGGTAGGGCGTTTAATAAGCCGGTCTTCAGGGCGGTCGTAGCATAGCTCGACGTCGGATGGATGATAAACCTGCGTCCAACTGTTCAAGCTACTCAAGAACTCATCGTCCATAGCAACCGAGGGGTGAGACCAGCCGTGGTCTTGTGTGTCTAACCGAATAGCCTGTAGCTTCTCATCTGCAGCTTCAAGACTACAAACAAAATAGGGGGAAGAGGTATTGCGACAGGGTCGGTTGTCGATTGTTTGGGATCGTAGAGGGTGCTAGTTGTGCGATCAAAGGCCGGAAAGGCTTGGACAGCCAGTCACAAGCATCCTCGACGTAAAAGTCCTCGATTTCTTCATCGCCGGACCTGAAGAGGTGAAGGCACTTGAAGTATTCCTCCAACAGTTTAGGCGACCGTTGGAATCGAGATGGTGAGATGTGGCAGTAGAAAGCCCTCCCATTGTTGGTTCGGATGATGAGATCACAATCGTCCTCGGTGGCGTGTACCTGCCAGAGGGCAATGTTGTAATGGGGAGTCATCTCCATATGTATGTTATACACATTGATATGCACATATAAAATACTTACTTACATATCATTCACCGTAGAGGGTCGAATCGCATATTGGTGGAAGTTTTCTCGCTCTGCGTAAGCTAAAGTCGAAACGAGATGCAGCCAAGGACGAGGCGACCAGGCAGCAGCTCTCGGCTTACACATCTACACTCATCTTCAAATCCCTATGCTAAGGTTAATCAATTAAAAAGTTGTCGCCGTTATGTCTGCCGTAGAGACTGTGACTCTCCAAGTCAATGACTTACACAGGGTTGATGTCGCCGAGCCACCGCCGGCCACTCTGGTGAACCGTCGCCGTGCTGGTGCTTCTATATCAATTGTGAGCCTCATTGATCGTCGGGGCTGCGCCCATGGTTCTCCTGGTTCTCGGCCACAGTCATCTGCCTCATCACGTTCGGCGTTGCCACGGTCGGCCTTTTTGTCCTCAATGAGTGGAAGCTGGCCGCGAACCCCGTCATTCCTTTGCGTCTTTTCAAGGACCGCTCGTCCGTCGCGTCGTATGCCGTCTTCTCCTGTGGCAACTACATCCTCACCAGCCTGGCCTTCTACCTGCCCCTCTCACCTCTGGCCTGCACTTGATCCCCCTCATCGTGTCCTGTTCCTTGGCAGGTGCATTCACGGACGTCTTCATCCAGAAGACAGGCCGATATCTCCCAGTCATGTACGTGGCCCAGGTCGTCCTGGATCTGGGCATGGGACTGGTGATCTATCTCAAGTTCGGCGAGCCCCTGACCCAGCTGGTCGTCTTCCAAATCCTAGTAGGCATGGGTGTGGGAATGAACATGGAGCCGCCTCTGCTGGCGGCCCAAGCCGCTGCCTCGAAGATTGATACGGCCTTCGTTGTCACCCCCATGTGTTTCATCCGGAATATCGCGACATCCATCGCCATTGTCGTCGGTGGCGTCATCTTCCAAAACCGCATGGACGCCAAATGCGAATATTTGGTTGCCGAAGTCGGGCAGCAAGTCGCCAGCAGTTTCAAAGGCGACCACGCTTCTGCCAACGTTGAGCTGATAGGCTCCCTTTCAACGCATGACCAAGATGCTGTGTGGATTATGGTGAGTTCTCCTTTACTTGTCGTATTCTCCGATACTCTTTGGCTGAATTCATGGCTTCCCAGTGCGTCGTAGCGGCAGGCCTGTCTCTGGTGGCCAACTTGTCTGTACGCGCTCATCACTTGAGCATTGAAACACAGGCGCTTGTGCTCGGCATTGACAGAGTGACTGAGGATGAGCGGCATCGACAGAGTCTTTGCAATGCGCCGGCTGAGAACATGGGAAGCCATTCAATCGAGTTGCAGCAGGGCGCAGCCAGCCATGTCCGGTTGCGGTCATGAGGCTCACTATGCGTGCACACGGAGGGTCTCTATAAGAGGCCCAGGGCGCATGAACGCATGCCAAAGGTCCATTGGATTAACCTAACACTAAGTACGTTACATAATAGGCGTGCCGCGACAATATCAATGATCCATCATCCCCAGACCCCTATTTCCATGCTCTCAAGATGCGCCACCGACCTCAACCCTCTCAACGCCCTTACGGCTAAGAAGCATCTTCAATTGATCGCAATTTTAATGCTGTGATCCATGATGCTTGCTGGAGGCTTCTTTCCACTTGCGATCAAAGTCCTCGATGGCTCTCTTGGCTTCCGCTTCTCTTTGTCTCGGAGCGGGATATTCTGGTTCTGCATTCATGTATCGGTCTAGAATATATGGTGAACGAGGTCTGTCGTGATGAACCGATAGCTTCATTAGTTTGTGGCATCACTGATGGACTTGAACGAGCTGGGGGCCCTCACGACTTCTTGTCTTTCTTGTTGCTCCTCTTTTGGGAGTGATGTTGAGATGCTGAATCCTTGGCCGGCATCTTGCGTCAAGTAAGTTTTATTGATGTTGCGATCAGTGTGTCAGATGAGGTTTCCTTGATGCTCAGAGTCATCCACCTAGTTGAAATGAACTGCTCAATGGATATTAGACTGTGTCCTACTTATACTACCAACATTTGAATCTACATGAAGCCATTACAGGCTCAAGAACATAACTCCTCAACACCATAGCCATCCGAGTGCTGGATCTGGGGCAGGTTTTGTCACCGAGTCGCAAAACCTGGAGATCCCCTTTGCCTAGCTACCTATACTTTCCTTTAATTTCACATGGAAACTGAAGTAACAAGCATTCCATGACGGTGTTGACAAAACCTTGGTGTTGACAAAACCTGCGCGCAGCTGGTCCTGGGTCCAGCCTATTGTCTACTAGTTGATCTTGAGATGAGAAGACTCCTTGGGGTGTCACTCACCGCACAGGGGTGAGAATCTGCCACTGCCGCCTTGCCACCTCTACAACCATCTGAGATTGGTGTGCCAGGTTTCGGTGGATCCAATGTACAAGGGTGAGGCACATTTTCAAATCAACGTGAGTGGTGGCTTGGATAAATGCATCAGTTTTTGTCGAAGGCTCAGCATGCAGGCAGACACCCCTGTCGGGCAAAACCTGCTTACTGGACTCCCGTATGTATGCGCTGGCTGGCAAAACCTGCGTGACAAAACCTGCATGACAAAACCTGACAGCCTGCTTGTTGCGGACGAAGATAAGGCAGCAGGTTGCCTTTCTGCCTGATGGGAATGAGGCTCTGTACTGTTGACTCGGGTATTTATGTCCTGAGGGACAATCTCCTCTTTTGTCTGTCTGTTCATTAAATTTGCAACACTGCTGGCCGTGACAGACAAGTTTCTACCATTTGCAGATACATGTAGTATCCTCATCTTACTGTACATGCACCTAGTTCTTCAGTACCACACACTTCGTCGCAGTTCGAGCTCTCAACATTGGGCTTACTTTCAGTTCGGCTGAATATCAGAGCCGCCCACCTGGAAGAAAGGACAAACACCACGGGAAAACCCACGATGCCTCCCGAGACCAGGAAGATTCGCCAGTCAGACTGGGACCGACACCAACATACCATCCAAGCTCTTTATCACAACCAAAAGTTGCCCCTAGGGAACCAAAAGGGCGAAAGATGTGTGATGAGCGTGATGAGGGAGGAACACGGATTCGATGCTAGGTTAGCAGCTAAGATACTTCTTCATCAAGCCCAGTAGCTAATTCGCCACCTTCTGGAAGCCTGTCACAATATGAGGCACAATTCCGGCGATGGGACTCGCACAAGAACCTCAAAAAGGGCGAATGGGCATTTCTTCTCCATCAATACGGCGCAGTTGTTGCCCGAGGAAGCCAAGTGCGGATTGTCTCGTCGGGCTTACCCCTGAGCGAGGAAAGGATCGCGAGAGCCAGGCGCCATCTACATAAAACTGGACACAGAGCTAGCATGAAGTCTGCGCCCCGTCAAGCCTTTATCGAATACAAAGATCACCGAGGCGACTGGGTGAGATATTCATCTGAAAACCAAGAGGTGCCAAGACAGCCTCAACCAGAGGACCGGGTATGGGCAACTATAGCTTCAGAGTATTCTGCAAGCCATAGAAATACCTTGTCTGTACCAGGAAGTGAGCATGCATCGATGTCCCTGGAATGGCCCCAGCAGAGTGCTGTTTCAACGAGTATGGACATGATCGCGCGTCCGGAATTCGAAGGCCTCCGGCAGCACCATTCAACCCCGACACCTGCCTTTGGGCCTGGGGGACCACCACCCCTTAGGGAGGCTCAAAGAATACAGCACTTGTCCGAAGACGCTCATGCCCCTGTGGAAGTTCTAAACTTCGAAACAGCCAGCCTTGAATCACTATTCAGCTACCCACAACGTACTGATCAGCCACCTCAAGGGGATTTAGTGGCAAGATCGACCTTCAAATTACCCTACATCCAAATTGGCTCGAGAGTGGATATTTCCATGCACCCAGTTGCTCAGCGACTGCTTGGTCAGCTGTCTTCTCTGACTCCCACCAATGCGATGCCAAGCAGTCTCGTTCCTTCTGATAGGGGCTTGGGACTTGAGATTCCCACGTTGGTTGAAGCAATCGTATACAGTTTTGCCAACAGAATGGAAAGGTCCCATGGAGCGGCACATGATAACGTCTTCGGACTCCTCAGGGAATGCAAAGCCTTGCAACAGGGCCTACAGAAGTTTCTTCCAAGCTTCCAACCAGGTCTCAGAACGTTTCTTGCAGATAACTTCTTCCGACACGCAGTCGAGACGGGAGAGACTCAAGTCGTGAATATGGTTCTGAATATGGCTCAGCAAGGATTCAATTATGCTATCGACCCAAACAGAATCAGATGTACGTTATCCGGAAGAACAGGTTATTACACACCGCTAGAGACGGCATCAGCAAACCAAAATATCGAACTGGTCCGCATGCTTTTAATGATTGGAGCAGATCCCAACCACTCTTACCGGAAAAGAACCGACCGCATCAAAAGGGCCCTCGAGTGTGCGTTGTGGTTTTCTATGAATGGAAGCCGGCGCGACAAAGCTCCACCAGTGAATATGGAGCTTGTTCGACTTCTTCTTGATCACCACGCCCGGATACGGCCAGAGATTGTACAAGTGCTCTTGGGATATCCCTTCGTCAGGGGTGAGCTTGTGGAAGAGGTGATTGGGCGGATTGAGGCTAAAGATCACGGGTTGTATTTCTATGAGACTGCACCCAGGCAGCCCGGACTCTACCTTGATCTCAGAACCTTAATGCCAGATATTGTGCGCATTTTTCAGAACTCGACAGCTGCTTCCGCAATCAAGGCCTTTTTATCCAAATGCAACGCTGCAACTTGTGGACCCTGCACAGATCGACACAAGCAAGAGATGTCAGAAATGCTTGAGCATGCTGCCAGACGAGGAAACATGGACTTGGTGGATTTCCTTTTACCCAAGCTCTCTCCAGCTCCTCTACAACATATGCTGGTGGCGGCAATAAGAGGCGGGCATATGCATTTGGTCCATCGTTTACTCGACAATACTGCGACTGTTGCTGAGCCAGAAGATCGCTCATCAATTTCTACAGATGAGAAATTCCCAAATTTGAGCTTTTCGGGGACGACCCCTCTAGCAGAAGCTATACTCTGCCAAGACGAGGCTTTGATAAGTCGCCTGGAGGATCTTGGTGCCCTATCCTCTGTAGGTATAGGAAATCGAAAGCATTTCGAAGCGGCCACAACCGCAGCAGCATACACAGGAAATCTCGATTATCTGCGCAAGCTACACGACAAATTCCCCACACCGGACGCAATCCTTCTCAAGAGCGCGCTTGGAGCTGCGGTAAAAAGCGGGCGTTATGACATTGTTCACTTTTTACTCTTCCATACGCCTGTTGGATTGGGGTATTTCCAGCACAAAACCTTTGAGAATAGCACATATGTTGCGATGAGAGATGCAATTGATCTTCAGAGCGGATCAGTTCCGTTGAGAGGTGCAATTGATCTTCAGAGCGGATCAGTTCCGTTGAGAGGTGCAATTGATCTTCAGAACCGACCACTCTTTGATCTTCTGGTGGAGTTCGGGATGCACAGGAGATCTGACTTGGGTGAGATGCTCAAGGCTGCGGTGCGCTGGGGTGATATCGAGGTTATAGAATGGCTTGTACGGATCGGCGCAATGACGACTCCGAGTCTTCAGACTGCGGCTCTGGCTGGCAATAAGGTGGTCTTAAGATGGCTTCTAGAACAGGGTGCGGACCCAGTTGGACTCCCAAAAGAGGGCATACCATCTCCACTCGCTTTAGCCGCTCTGCGCGACGATATTGAGATGGCTCGCCTTCTCCTGACGCACAAGGCACCTGTGAGGGACGATCTCGCTTTTCTGTTCGCCATAACGTACAGTCGAGATGTATTCGAGGCACTTCTCTCAGCATTCGCTTTGCAGTTTCCGGAAGGTTGCCCAGGGTTTGGCAGATCTGTCTTGGTCAGAGCAATACAGGATGGCATGGTCTACCAAGCCAACCAGCTCCTAGAAGCAAAAATGGACATCAACACACTGGTAAAGGGTTACGATAACAAGGTGCTCCACGATGCTACGATTTCCGAACGAAAAATGGAAGACTTCTCTATGCTCAACAAACGATTATATCAGCAGCGAAGATGGTTGTACAATCTTAAATCAATGAACGCTCTCGGCCATGCCATCTATATGAACAACCGTGGAAGCCACCATGAAGTGGTTCGCAAGCTTCTTGAAGCGGGCGGCGATCCTAATGGCTATGCTAGTAACGATCCTTTGGCTACACCGCTTCTGCTCGCCATCGAGAACGGGGATATGGAGCTAACGGAGTTGCTTGTAGTAGAGTGGGGAGCAGACGTGAATAGACCAGCACACCAAGGGCTTCGTTACACTCCGCTCCAACAAGCTTGCAAATGCGGCAGCCTTGAGATGGTGGGGTTTCTTCTTCAGAAGGGGGCAGTTGTCCGCGCCGACCCATCACTGGTAGGTGGAGGTACTGCATTACAGATGGCAGCCCAAGCTGGCAATATCAAGATCGCCCAGCTTCTTCTCGAAAACGGAGCAAACGTCCGCGAATCCCCGTCTAAAGGTCGCGGCCGTACAGCGTTTGAAGGGGCCGCGGAAAAAGGGAGGATTACTATGCTGGACTTCCTTTGGATTCAAGCGTGCCCCGCCGGATTCGACAAAGCTGAGCTCGAACGGGCCAGGTCATTTGCCGAGGAGGAAGAGCACAGGGGATGTGTTGAGTATATCGACTTGCTGTTAATGGTAGTGGGGGATGCGAGAACGCCGAAACTTACAGACCAATGACCGTTGGAGGATCTGTATCATAAGGACAACGGGAGGTATGGTGTTTTGGCGCTTCTATTGGTTTCAGTCCCTACATGTCTCTAGCTGGCAAGGTATCTTGATGGACGGCGTTGGCTCATGGGGATATAAAAATGCCAAGCTCATGACCTTCATCATCCGTTGTTGAACTGATTTCAATGTCACCATACCTGACATAATACTCAACGCGGCCTGTGATGCAGCTGGGAAACATGTAATACAGTGGTACTGGTGGGTGAGCAAGAATAAACAGACCTATGGAATCTGCATCGAATTTGACTTGGAGGAGGATCAAACTATTTAACCGAGGGTCTATGTTGTATGGAATCGATGGACCTTGAGGCGTGATGCGATATAGAGATGAATCTATGTAAACAGTTCCTTCCAGACGAGAGACCCTCTCAGCCTTCAAGAAGAATGCTGAGGTAATCACAGCCTAATCCCTTCCATATTTACCAACCCTTCAGGGATCCATACCTTGGTCATGTTCTCTGTTCGCCGCCTGCGAACCGTCACAAGTGTAATCACGTTAATGTTCCCAGCTCGACAGAACGAGTAAGTATCATTGCGTTGTATCTTTCTCCCATCTTCTTGCCACTTCAAAGCAAGTGGCTCTGCACCTACAAATCTCTCAATACCCACAAGCTAGAACAGCCGGAACCCTCACATCTTCCACCCAAGGAATATTTCACTTGGGCAACTCACTTCGTGATCATCCTTCCCTCAACACCACCCAGCGGACAATTATTATTACGGTACGGCTTGCAAGACCAAATTTTCCTTACTTCGGCCATCCTATTTTGCTTTTCCTACTAACTTGATCACCAGCTTCCAATCTAGCAACCGAGATGGCCTCCAATGTTCTCACCCAGCTGCCAGACCAACAGCACGGTGAGGCTAATGTGAACAAAACGACCGAGTCACAGACCATCTCGCCCGAGACCGAAAATGGCGAGAGAAGGAGGCAGCCAACGAAGACGCTGGCAGGAAGCCTAGAATGATCTATCTTCCAAGGAACATCAACCCATGCCGCGTCCATTCCAAACGTACGACGCCGTTACATTATTGTCATGCGAGGAACTAACACTATTGTAGCAGGAATGTCTGCCTTGCGTCAGCTAAGACATAGACGCCCGCCCAACCGCAACACTGGCTACCTTATGACGCCCAAGGCCCCGAAGTCTGACAAGGAGCATTGCGGCAAGAAGAAGAAGACGCAGAAGAAGCAAGAGCCGACCCAGATCGAAAGCAACAACGGCAACCACTGCTCCGACGGGCCTGGAGGCACCTCCGACGATCGCCTTTTCGAGCGTGAGTTATATCTACCTCAGATTTGGTTACATTGTGACTACTTAAGTAAGTGATCAGTACTGACATCTCTGCAGTTGCGCAGGCTGTGGCTGCCCATGCTGGACGCAAGGAGGTGGAGGAGAAAGACTTCGAGGTACTTCGCAATGTCTTCGGATGCTTCGACCGGATGATGGGAAAGTTTGAAAGTATGAGTGAGTTACTTTGATGCCCCGGGTATTGACATTGCGCGATGGGATTTCATAATTATTAGCTATCATCTACCCAAAGGAATGAATGAAACATGAGACAAGACGCTTATCACCACACCGTTCCTCATCGACGTGCCAGCCCTGCGAAATCAGTAGGTGGTTTCACGATTTCGCAATAGTCCAATCGTTGAGCTGTCGCCAGAACCATGCTATATTAAGTGTTTGCTCGTGGCCGATGGAGCCGATATCACTGTGTAGGGCGTCGCACGTCTTCTCGCGCAATCCTGCACCCGGTAGTCAATCAACCTCGGCGACACCCCCAAGAAACCAAACCCGCGGCCAGCGCCCGCCGGGAGAGCCGTGCGCAGGCACACATGAGCACGGTGGCGTAGGCCGCGGAGCCGTTGCTCAGGCGGCCGTCGACCCGGGGCCTGGTGGCGGAAGGGCGCGCCGCCGACGGCCTGGAACGTGTCGTCGGCGCCGCACTGTAGGCCGTAGAGGCGCAGCAGGCAGCGCAGGGCACAAGAGTAGCCGCTGAGTGCCGCGTCGACCATGCCGGGCTGGACGCGCAGGGCTTGGATGGAGGTGATGGCGGATGCCCCCGCGAGGACGACGTCGCTGCCCTGGTCTAGCTGGCCCAGCACGGTGGGATTGGCCTTGGAGTTGAAGACGAGGTTGGCGGCGTTGTCGTTGGTGCCCGTCACGATGTCGTAGGCTCTGTCAAGAAGCCTATGGTTGGCAAAAGAGGAGTCAGGAACTTCAACATAACTTACCTCCATACGCTTGTCGGTGAAGTAGCCGAGTTGGTTGACGATGGAGTACGTGGCAGACTTCACAAATGAGGCAGTCACAGACGATAGGGGTTGTTGCTTGTACCCCCGCCAAGACTTATTATCATGCTTCTTCAGAGACTCGGACAGCGGCATCGTCGCCTTTGGTTGATACAGGAACGCAGATGTGACGATGGCCTATTGGACATGAATAGAGGAAACATAATGTCTTGTACACTACGCATCGCTATGAAACCTGGGTAGCTGACAGAGGAATACCCTGTGCTTGGCCAACTAATCATATCGTCGGTGTTAGTGATGAGAAAGGCCTGAGATTGAGGGGGAAGCATCGCCCCACTTTGGAGAATTAGGGAACTAGACCCAGCCCAGCCCAGTCCAGCCCAGCCAGCCCAGCCAGCCCAGGCTTGACCGCCAAAAAGTTGCAAGAATTCTGCCGCTCCATTCTCCGTTGCAAATCTCGCCTTTCTCATACTTCCCGGTCTGTCCCATCCAACGAAATCCTCAATTCAAAATGGCGGACGATGGCATGCTGTTAAACTTCGACCTTGGAGACTCTTCTCTCAAGAGTCAGGTCAAATTCACAGGTGGCAGATGGAGAGATCGAGTGCGCGCACAGCGCAGCGCAAAGGGAAAACCCAGCAAATCCTGGAACGGTCCCAATGGAACCCCGCTTGAGAAAGCCCGTCGCTTTGGAAAAGACAACGACGACGACGACGACGATGCAGAGACACCCGCCGGCGAGAGACCCGCGAAGCGGCAAAGGACAGCTGGCGATGGCGCAAGTGGCGGTCACCGGACACCTTATGTCACCGGCAGGCTGCCCCCAGGCCAGGTCACTTCGAGACTCTTCACCTCCAATCCGACGCCGACGACGGTCTTCGAAGATGCCCAAGAAGAGGCAGAACCTGCACAGCCTTCCAACGCACCCTTGACCGAAGAAGCAGAGAACTTCCACGCATTGGGATTGTCAAGGCGCATCGCTCACCACCTCTCCACCAAACTCGAGATGAAAGCCCCGACGTCGATCCAGAAGAACACGATACCCCAACTTGTCAATGGCGACAGCGATGCTTTTCTCCAAGCCGAGACAGGTTCGGGAAAGACATTGGCCTACCTTCTACCCATTGTACAGCGCATCATGTCACTTAGTCACGATGAGGACGGCACAAGCACAGGGACCAAAATACATCGCAATTCTGGACTGTTTGCCATGATCCTGGCGCCGACAAGAGAGTTGTGCAAGCAAATCGCCACTGTGCTCGAGAAGCTCCTTCGGTGTGCTCCCTGGATTGTGAGCACTACTGTGATTGGCGGGGAGAGCAAAAAGTCGGAAAAGGCTCGGATAAGGAAGGGCGTGAACATCCTCATCGCTACACCAGGTCGTCTGACCGATCACCTGGACCACACCAAAGTATTGGATGTGGGTACGGTACGATGGCTGGTGCTTGACGAAGGCGATCGCTTGATGGAGATGGGTTTCGAAGACGAGCTGAAGACGATCGTCAGCAAGATCCGTGAGGAGGGCCTGAAGACGAAGAACGAGGACGGCGTGCTGTTGGACAAACTACCGCAGCGCAGGGTCACAGTGCTCTGCTCGGCCACCATGAAGATGACGGCGCAGCGACTGGGCGAGATCTCGCTCCAAGATGCCGTGCACGTCACGGCTTCCAAGTCGGATCCAGAGGCCACCGAGGCCAACGATACTGTCTTTTCCGCGCCGGCCCAACTCAAGCAGACCTACATCATCACGGCAGCCAAGCCGCGACTGATGACGCTTCTTGCTCTTCTCAAGTCCACTTTTGCTCGGAAAGGCTCCGTGATGAAAGCCATCATTTTCATCTCCTGCGCCGACTCGGTCGATTTCCACTTCGAACTGCTCCGTTCTGCGCCGCCCTCTCCGAATGACACGTCTCGCACCGCGGGCACAGTCGCGGAAGCTGCATACATCACGTCGCCCGCCAATCACAAGATCGCTCTTTTCAAGCTGCATGGTTCGCTCCAACAGCCCATCCGAACTGCTACGTTGAAGGCTTTCCATGAGGAGAAGGATCCTTGTGTGCTCATAACCACGGACATTGCCTCCCGAGGTCTTGATGTCCCCACCGTCGATCTGGTCATCGAGTACGACCCGGCGTTTGCAGTGGATGACCACGTGCATCGTATAGGACGTACGGCGCGTGCGGGACGTCCTGGCAAAGCCGTGCTTTTCCTGCAACCTGGCTGCGAGGAGGGCTACCTCTCTCATCTCCAGGCCTCTATGACTGGGCAGTCGTCAGACACCATCATACAAAAGGGCTTCATCACGCCAATCATGCTGCCGAAGAAGTCAGCCACCGACGCCGAGGCACCAGTACTCAACAGCGACAAATCGGCGATGAAGCGTGCCGAGGCTCTCCAACTGCACATTGAACAGCGGCTCTTGGACGAGAAGACGGGGCAGAAGCTACTCGACTCGGCGCGGCAAGCCTTCCGCTCCTATATCCGGGCCTACGCTACACACGTCAAGGATGAGCGGAAGTATTTCGACATCACACAGCTTCATCTGGGCCATACTGCGAAGAGCTTCGGTCTGCGAGAGGCGCCGGGCGGCATCGGAGGTGGGCCGTCGAGGAGGGTCATCAAGAGCGGCCATGCAGCTAAGAAGGCGAAGAATACAGGGGGTGACAAGGGTGCCCGGGATGACGAGATTCCCAAGGCCGAGCTGGAGGTCAATGGTGCAGCGGATGAGGACGCGGCCCGTCGTATGAGGCAGAAGATGAAGGAGGTGATGAATGCGTCGTCGGAGTTCAATCTTGGCTGATTGGAACCATAACAAGTATACATATTATAATCAACATCTAGCCTTGGAGTCATGGTGGTTTACGAATAATGCTACGTCTTCTTGCTGCCTTTGATATATACCTCACAGGAAAGCTGAGTGACCTGGTAGCTCAACCACTCTGGCCCACCACCAGTACACCACTGCCCCCTACCCCCTTATTCACCCATCCATAAGCCCAACCCGTCTTCTTAATTATGCTATAGGGTCCAATAGCAACCATTCTCATCCATAATCACTCCATCGAGTGAGCCTTGGCTTGGATATCTCAGATCCAGCCCGGTTAGCTCAATCGGTAGAGCGTGAGACTCTTACGTAAGCTGTCTCATGAAGCAGCCAACGAAGAGACAATCTCAAGGTTGCGGGTTCGACCCCCGCATCGGGCTCAATTCCTGATGCATCCCATTCAATGGGATTATATCAACCATTCTTTTTTTTCCTTAGCCTGATGACCGTTGTGAACTAGCTTGTGCTCTATTGAAAGGGGCTGCAATTAGTGATCAGCTAGATAGTTTCATTTATGAACCAACTCTATTCTAACCATTAATCTAAGTACGTACTCGGTACGTTTTTGCTGTTGTGATAATTAATCCCTGATCTTCGTTTTTAACCTGTTCAAAGTGGCGGGCTCTGAAGGAAGCAGAATAACAAGTATATTAATACACACGTTCCACCTGACAGGACCCGATCTTATAACACTCCCCTAACTAGAGTATTTCCGTAGCTTATAGGTTATGTTTAATCAGTTGTGCACGCACCCAATTGCCGATGAAAGTGCCGCCGCCGCCACTGTTACTACTGCCGCCGCTGCTGTTTCCGCTTCCGCTTCCGCTGGTGCTGCTACCGCTGCTGGCACCGGCAGCCCGACCGAACTGGTAGAACGTGTGTGCTAGTAAACCTATTGCGAGCACTACTAACACGGCTGTAGCTATCTGTAACCCGTCAATATGACAGGCAGGACAGCCGGCACCACCGGCGCAGCCAGGCCACTCAGGGCAGTTTGGGCATGCTGGGCAAGATGGGCAGACCGGGTGCGGGCAAATCGGCGAGGTGGAGGCTGGAGACGGAGACAAGTATGTCGATGTGACCCAGTTTATGATTATTTTCGTTATCTTGTCGTTGTTGCTGTTGTTGTTATTGTTGTTGTACAAGTTTCTAACGCTGCTGCTGGCCAGTAGGGTAGTGATTATTGAATGTATGGATGGTCAAGGAGCTCGTGACTGTATTACTGCACATGCGTTCAAAGGCTGAGGGTGGAATAAAAGTAGGAGATTAAAACGTTCTTTTCAGTTCTCAAGCTTCCCAAAATACGTTTTACCACCCGTAGGCAGCAGTTGGACCAACGCGACTTCCGCTTAAAATTTAGGATAACTGATAGAACCTGCGCTCCTGCTTAGAACACATTCGAGTTGACCAGGTCACGAGTCCCTGCAGGAGAATCTGACGAATTTACCAAGAATTGTCGTCCACCATTCCAACCAGAATCCTGTCCAATAGATTGCCTCGGCTTGGTAGATGAAGAAGTCCATGCCAATGTCCCCCACCTCATAGAACACCAACAGGGCTACCGCCATAATTCCGGCAAGTTCAGGTTCTTGGCCATTGTTAAAGGCGGCCAGACTGGATTGTCGCTGTATCCTGTGCTCGGTGAACACATAGTAGTAGGGATACACACTGAGGAGCTTCATGACAAGGAATATGGCCAAGGAAAGCTCATTGAAGCCGGTTATGTAATGGCGGCATATCAGCAGGTTGGCGGCTGATACGAAGGTCCAGGCAAGGATTGATTTGGCTGTTGCCTCGTAGGCCGACTTCTCCAACGGCTCCCACGGCTCTGACGGCTCTGACAGCTCTACTCCTCTTGCTTGGTCATCGTGGATCTCCTTGTGCGTGGGATTGATTAGAAAGGAAAAATTGATGGAGGAAGTTGTGCAGACACTGGAAGGTGCACCTATGCTTCATGAGATAAAATTTACTTAAGTAGTACGCAAGGGCAAGCAGCCCTCTCTCGTCATATCAATTCGACCTGCCGCAAGTCATTTATGTGGACGTGATGAGCTGAATTGAACCCATTGATTTTGGTAGAACTCAGCCTGGAAACCTAAACCCGGCAAACCTTTAGGGCAGCATCGGAGGGGAGGATGGAGATGATGAGGCCGATTGAGAAGAGCATGATTCCAAGGGCTAGGTGCCTTTCCTTCCAGGAAGACGCAGCATCGCCACTCTCTTAGCACCTGATCTCCGGCCTTATTCCCCTTACGCGAGCAGAAATGCCATTAACAGGTCTGTTCTAGTTTATTCTGGCTGATAGTTTAACTGTGGAGATATTTTACGCCTAAAGCCATCATTATGGTTCGGAAGGCTTACAATAACGACTCGTGCGTTCCCCAGAGCGTTGGACCCTGAGTACGCGTGGAGAGGTGAGCTCATATGAATGAGTGGCGCCTAGGATGACCGGCATCAATAAAGCCACGGCACGCCTGAATGATGGGACAAGCTCTGTATGAATTCGGTCGGTTCCACTTACAGATTCCGGATCCGATCTACTCAGTTGAGGACATGGCATTTTCCGATGACGGCTGAGAATCTTTCTAGTGTTTCAATTCCGCCGCCTGCCGTTCTAGGGAGCCTGGATATATGTTGCTAAAAGGGAGAAGCAAGTCTGATAGGTATTAACGGAGATTAGAGCAATAACCAGACCCGTCCGTCCGCATCTCTAGACTCCCATGCGGCTAGTATTTCCGCACTTTCTGCTCGACCACGTCCAGCCCCGTCATCTTCTTTATCGTCGAGTCCATCATGCCATGGGGCATGACCGACCCGATGCGCCCTAGGCGCGCGTTCGCCCCTCTCCAGATGACGAGCGGCGGGGTCTTCCTCGTCAGGTCGCCGACGACCTCCCTGGCCCACTGGTGCGCGGGCGTGCCGACGCCGGCCATCTTGTCGTTGCGCATGGCGGACTCGACGGCCTCGCGCGCGGGCGCGTAGATGGAGCCCCGGGGCAGGGACGTGGGGGTCCGGGCCGTTTGGTTCCGGACCAGGTTGGAGGCGACGGCGCCGGTCCGGAGGTCGACGACGCGCACGCCAAAGGGCGCGAGCTCGAGGCGCTGGCAGCCCGAGAACATGGCCATGGCGGCCTTGGACGCGTTGTAGGCGGCCTGGAACGGCACGGCGGCGCCGGCCACGACCGAGGTCTGGTTGGCCATGACGCCCCGGGACTGCAGCAGGAGCGGGAGGAAGGCCTGGGACACGGCGAGCTGGGCCCAGACGTTGATCTCGAACAGCTTCTTGGCCTCGGCGAGGTCCAGATCGGACACGGGCATGCTGTAACTGGCGCCGGCGTTGTTGACCAGGATGTCGAGGCTGGCTATCTTGGCCACACAGGCGGCGATGGAGTCGGCGGACATGACATCCAGCGTGAGGGTCTCTATGCCGGGGCGCGAGAGGGCGGCCATCTTGGAGGCGTCTCTAGCGGTGGCGTAGACGTGCAGGCCAGCTTCGTGGAAGGCTACGGCGAGGGCGGCGCCCATGCCGCCCTCTGAGCAGCCAGTGATAAGAACAGTCTTCTGGGAGTTGGCCATTATGGCGATGTTGGATTGGCTGGTGGCACTGGAAGAATAGATAGATGGATGGGGTTTATGGGAAGAATGAAGAAGAATGAAGTTGTCTCATCCGACTTATAAGTATATATATATGTTGATGTTGTCTGGGAAGTTGGAGGGTTGTGAACTTGGCGTATTTTTAGACCAAGCGAGGTGCCCGGCAACCAAGAATGGAATGCAGCTGATGTTACTATTCACATGTTATGGAGCATTCCATGGCATTAATAAGGAGCTTCCAGGTCACCGGCGTGTTTCCCGCGCGGCCTTCCGGAACAGGAAGCCGCGCGCTGTTAGTAAGTAGAGTGGAGAAAGATGTACAGGTACGTACTCCGTCTCAAAGGAAGTACGTACTTTACCTATCAAAGGGGTCAGCCGCCCACCCACTTCGAAAGTGATGAATCAAATCTGACATGGACTCTCTGACAACCGACACTGCTACTGCTTTCAGTGTCTTCTATCCCAACTCATTCCCCGCGCGCGCAGCCTCCCCACGCAGCAACGCTGACTGGCCATGGCACCTGCGGGAAGAAAGTTGGGCGAAGCTTGCTGGACCTGCCGTCTGCGCCGCAAGCGTTGTGACTCGGTCCGCCCCGTCTGTGGGAGTTGTCAGAATCTCGACATTACCTGCCACGCCGGCGACGCCAGGCCTTCGTGGATGGACCGAGGTTTCGGACAAAAGCAGATGTCCGAGACCATCAAGCGGAGAATCAAGCAGAATGCCCTTCTCCGGAGGGAGAGGCGCCCCCTGGCCCATGACAGCCAAAACATCATCATCACCACTGGAAGGGACTTTGAGTCCCCTGCTTATGACTCAGCTTCGCGTACTACCAGTAGCCCTGCCGGTCCGAGCACCCTCCGCTCGGATGAGACCCAGTCCCCGTTCACAACCGCTCCGTTCACATCCGGTCCCGTCACACTACCGACCGCCTCCTCGTCCGCCACCTCCTGGTCAGCCGGCGTGCCCGTGCCTGTCCAGGTACAACTCGGATCAGTCATGATTTACTTGGACTACGTCTTCCCTTTTCTCTTCCCCTTCTATCGGCCGTCGTTGATTGAGACGGGCCGGCAGTGGCTACTCAGCCTTCTATGCCAGAATGGCGTCTCTTTCCACACCGCCGCCAGCCTAAGCGCCTACTTCTTCACCCTTGTTCCACAGAGCGAGGAGCAAGAGATACACGCCGACTGCAAGGCTCTGGTCTGGGATCGCCTAGTCGGACAGATGGATTTGGCTGTCAAATCAATCCAGAATGATGTTTCCATCTTGAGCCGTCAAGGGGCACAGAGCTCACTCACGGACAAGACCCGGATCATGGAAGAAATCACTCAACTGCTCATCGTCGAGGTCACTGTCCGGAGGAACGTGGACTGGGAAATCCACCTAAACCCGGCCCTGGCCCTTTTTGACGAAGTGTTCAAGAGCCACGGTCTTCGTCATTCAGAGCCCAGTCTTGCTGTTCTTTTGAGTGCACTACCCCCATTGACGTTCCCCGTGGCAACGCCGCACCAGAAGCCTCTTCCAAATACGGCAGACCAGTCGGCTTTGGCATTTTTCGCATCACTCCTGCTCTTCATTGATATTGTGGCAAGCACATCTCTCGGCAGACCACCTGTCTTGCAGGATTATCATCACAACCTCTTATCCTCCCAGCGTGAAGAAGACTGCCCCCTGCGGTTGGAATCAGTTGTAGGCTGTAAGAACTGGGCGCTTGTCGCCATTGGTAAGATATCCGCTCTTTGCGCATGGAAGCGTGACGCCAAACAAAGTGGCAGCTTTTCAGTCGTCCGTCTTGTCAACCTCGCGGGACCCATCGAACAAGCTCTCGATGATGGCCTCGAGAGCTTAGATACCAACTCACCCCCTTCCCAGCCCGAAAAGGGGACGGGCGTCAGCAGGCTCGAAGGTTACTATAGTCGGCATGATAGGGCTATCGACCACACTTCTATCGCGACTGTCACTCGAGTTTGGGCCTACGCAGCAAAGCTGTACCTCTCTATCGTTCTCTCGGGATGGCAATCAAACTCTACAGAGATACAAGGCAGCGTCGCCAAGGTCATAAGCCTCTTGCAGACTATTGATTCTCCCTCCCAATTACGTAGTCTTTCCTGGCCAATCTGTGTGGCAGGGTGCCTCGCACTCCCAGGCCAAGAGCATGATTTCCGCGGTATTGTCGGAAACATAGGCGAGTTGGGCGAATTCGGCACAGTCAACACCGCTATGCGTATCATGGAAGCGGTTTGGAGTTCCAGGGGTACGTTTAGTGGAGATACTTGTGACTTCACTTCCTTCCTGAGTATCCTCGGGCCCTCTCCTCTCCTTATATAAAGCATGTAGACTCGCACATGGGCCAGTCCAGACACTATGGCTGAATGGTTGTATGAATTACTCCATCTGAAACCGGCCAAGTAACCTTTGTGAGTGCATGAGTTTCATCGCCGTAGACAAGGGCGAGAAAGCACAGTCGTCACAGAGTACGAAGACAGACACAATGAGACCCTCGTGAGACCGAAGCTGCCAAGGGCCTAGGCTTACTCATAGCCACTTTTAGTATCCATTCAATTATCTCGCTGATCAGGTTCCCGCCTACTTGGCGGTGATAGGAGTTCCTCGATGGAATTCACCGCGCGGGTCAGCCGCCCCTGAAGCCAATGAGAATTCACCGCCCCGAGTAACCCCTGACCCAGTCAAGGTTCGCCGCGCGGGTCAGCGCACCCATACCCACTACCTTCTAGATTAGGTAGGCTATTCTGGCTGTATAAAGAGAGTCGTGTCAGACACCTCATCCAGTAGAACCAAACGTTTTCCAATTAACTTCATATCATATCATATCAATCAATCGCTCAAAACCACCACGATGGCCTTTCTGCCCCCTAGCCCTCCCAAGAGTCTTCTTGGCAGACATCGCCTCCTGGCCCCATCAGCCTCCGTCCGTGTTAGCCCTCTCTGTCTCGGGGGCATGAGTGAGTACAAGCCTCCATACTACATCTGTGTGATAACTACAGGCCTCTGGCGGCTGACTACCTTGTTTTGCAAGGCATCGGAAATGCGTGGTCCTTCGGCATGGGCGAGTGTACCAAGGACATGGCCTTTGAGCTGATGGATGCCTTCTACGACCTCGGCGGCAACTTCATCGACACGGCCAATACCTACCAGAGTGGCGAGAGTGAGCAGTGGATTGGCGAGTGGATGCAGAAGACGGGCCGCCGCGCCGAGATGGTTATCAGCACCAAGTACACCATGAGTCCTAAAGGCGGCCACCCGGTCCAGCAGAGTAATTACGGCGGCACCGGTGCCAAGAGCTTGCACGTGTCCTTCCACAACAGCCTGAAGGCTCTTCAAACCGACTATGTCGATATCGTGAGGGCTCTCTCCATGCATCCGGTTGGCGGCCTGTGCTAACGCGCGCCCTCGCAGCTCTACGTCCACGTCTGGGACTACGCGACCGAGATTCCGGAGCTGATGCACTCCCTCAACGCCCTGGTCAACCAGGGCAAGGTGCTCTACCTCGGCATCAGCGATGCGCCCGCCTGGGTCGTCACCAAGGCCAACATGTACGCCCGCCAGAACGGCCTCCGCCCCTTCTCCCTCTACCAGGGCCGCTACTCGGCCCAGGAGCGCGACCTCGAGCGCGAGGTCATCCCCATGTGCCAGGAGGAGGGCATGGCGCTGCAGCCCTTCGGCGTCCTCGGCGGCGGCCTCTTCAAGTCCCCCGGCAAGCCCGACACCGGCGCCCGCAAGATGCCCCCTCCCATGCTGATCGGCCGCGAGGAGTCCATGTCCAGGGTCCTGGACGCCGTGGCGGGGCGCCACAACGTCCCGATCACGACCGTGGCGCTGGCCTATGTGTTACAGAAGGTAAGCATCTGCAGAAGGGCAGTCTGTCCGGGGCCTTTTATTTGGTATAGTACGGTATTAACAACGCTCTCCGTAGTCCCCCAACGTCTTCCCCATCCTCGGCGGCCGCAAGGTGGAGCACCTCAAGGCCAACATCGAGGCGCTCAGCCTGGAGCTGAGCCCCGAAGACGTCCAGGAGATCGAGAAGGGCTACGACTTCGAGCTGGGCTTCCCGCACAAGTTCGTGAGCTTAACCGGCAACATGATCCAGGGCCCGCAGGATATCAACATCCTGGCCGGCATCGGCCACTTCGACTACGTCGCCCCCAAGAAGGCCATCAAGCCGCACAAGGGCGAGCTCACTGCCCTTTGGCAAGCTCCGGCATAAAGACGACACCTCCCTCAAAGGCCTACCTACTTTGGCAAGTGGGGAAAATGCGAACAGGAGAATAACAGCGGTGCACGAAATGCCTTGGGTTGAACTCTTGACAAGTCTTTATCCCCAGCGAGTTACCGGGCTTGATTTCCCCATGTGGAAAACCTGACACTGTATTGCGCAAAACCACCATTCCAAACTGTTACCGAGCTGCACCTCTAGCCATGAAAGGCTGTGATTCTGTTCCATACCTGGCAGCTCCAAAGTAGAAACGAATGGCCCATACTCATCTTCCGAGAACCCAAGCCAAAAACTAGGGTGGCCTTCCAGCTGAAGAGGGCCCCCTAAGCGATTTAGACGAATCTGTCCCACGCAAGATTGACGGCCCCCAATATGTTCAAACAGCAGCCCGGTAATCTCTCGTTCACCGCGTATAAAGCGCTGACACGGTATAATCTTGTCAACTCCGTCAAGGTCAGCTCTTGAATAGAAATATGATCCGGGGAATCTGGGCTTCAACGAGGGTTCGGGAAGGACAAGGGAAGCTGGAGCAGGCGCCGGTTCAGGCGTTTGGAAGAACAGGCTGCGTATCCCCACTGGAGACTGCTCGAAGAATAATTGAGTGGCTCCGTCTTGGCCTGGAGTATCGATCAAGGTCAATTGGGCCTGGGGGTGTTGCTGGGGTTGGGGACCAAAAATAGCGATACGGCCGTTCGTTGTCTTGAACTATGGAACTTGTTAGCAAACCTCACTGATCATAGGCTTAGATCATTAGCTGGGCTACTTACGATCAGAAAAGTTCGTATCCATTGGGCACATTTCCAGATTTCACAGATTTTCTCTGCTTTCTCGAGAGGGAAATATATCCATACATCTTGGTCGTCATGGCCCTCGTAGGGGGTGAAGCCCTCCCGCGCCGTATGGGCATATAAAGACTTCGTTCGCCAATTGCAACGCGCTGAATACGCCGTTACGCCCGGTTTATTGTACGGTAGAGCTGACCACCGAGTTGCTGGCTGACTCGAGTCTAGTGAAACCAGTCGCAGGTTTTCTGGAAGAGGAATGTCACCCAAGGGATATCCCGGACCATGGCCTGCGGTGTGGTTTGTCAAGACAACGTTACGCAGCTTAACGCCCTGTATTGTGTGAGCTTGATGTATTGTAATAGCAGAGGCACCTACATCAGTCTGTGCGATAAAGTAACTGTTACCACACAGTCTAATAACGCTCCACCAGACTCCGTGCTGTCTGTTTACAGATGAGGCCAGAGAAGAGCTGCCAAAGAGCACACGCATCACGCCGAAATAATTCTGGGCCACGTAAATACATCCAACGGGCTTGGTAGAGTTAGGGACGAAGATAGACGTCGTGTGATACTCGTCGGATGAATTGCTTAGGGACGAAATGTACCGAATGCCCTCGTGGCTGACAGAGCTGGCCCAGATTTCGGCGGCAACGCTGACGCAAGAGCCAATGGCCGACAAGTGCTCCGACCGTAGCGCACCGGATACGTTCCGGTGCAGGTCAGGGCCCCGGAGAAACTTGGCGATCTGCCGTAAGATATCGTAGGGCAAGCGTCTTCCCAATGTTGCGGATGCGAAGTTCTCGCGATGCCATCTGATACGCCTTGCATATTCAATCGGCGAAGGCTCGTACAGACAGGCGAAGACCTTGAGGACCGACGCACGTGATTCCAAAGGGAGGCATCTGGCGCATGTAGCATGGCAGCCTGTTACCCTTCCATTCCGATGATCACAGGCGCCAACGCATTGGCAGTAGCTTGTACCATCTTCATCGGTCATGGATATACGGTTGAGCATCTCCCCCGATTGTCGCTCATATTTATGACTTTAATTATATGGAACTAGTCCTTTGAAGTCTATTTTATAATACTTCTTTGCTCTTTAAGTGCCATGCCATCTTTCTAAGCGTGCCCGGCCGGTTAATAAAGTCCAGGTCCAGATAGCGTCGACGATTAATACGTCCACAAAGGTGAAAACAAGACTGCCGCCGAAGACTAGGCTATGATAGGTCCAGGCGCTCTCAGGTCGCAACGACACTGCCTGGCACACGGCGGCCCACGGCAGGACGTAGAGCAGGTTGCTGGCCAGGCTCTGGTAGAGGTACCATTTAGGCCGGGTCGCGAGCAGGATAGCGGCCAGCTGCGTCGATACAGCGTAGAATACGTAGCACCAATCGATGGAGCGCCACATGTAGGCCGTGATGTCGGCCACCTCGGCCGAGCCGCTGAGATACAGAGCGAATGGCCGGGTGCCGAAGAGCGACAGAAAGATGGCCAGTGGGACCTCGACCACGAGCGCCAAGGCCAGGGACACGAGAGCCGGCCGCACAATGCGCATGAGATCGGCGCGTGTGGCCCGGGGCCGCCGCTGATCCAGGCCGATCCTCTGCCGCCATCGGCCCCACGCGTGCCCGGTGAAGGCCAGCGCCGTGGCCTCGAGCGCCTGCACCGGCACCATGACGAGGCCCCAGCGGATGGTGTTGAACACGCCCCAGGCGGTGGCGTAGGTGGCGCCCAGGCTCACGACGGTGCTCACCAGCCAGAGGTAGAGCGCGTTGCGGACCAGCGACTCGGCGAGGGTCAGCAAGCCCGGCCGGGCGAGCACAAGGAGGCTCCGCCAGCTGGGGGCGACGCAGACGTAGTCCTCTTGCCGAACCACAGGCCGGCTCTGCGTCCAGAGGAGATAGGACACGCCGGCGACGGCGGCGGCGAGGCCGCAAGCCAGCTGGATACCAGCCTGCATGTTGATCGAGGGCTGGGCAGTGCCGACATGGAAGGGCGAGAGGAGAAGCAGGTCCAAGACGATGTTGACGAGAAACTTGACGGCGCTGATGAGAAGCGGGACGTCGGGCTTGTCGAGGGCGCGCGCGGCAGCGGCCACGGCAGTCTCGACGGCCGAGGTCAGGGCGGAGAAGGCCCCGATGCGCACGTAGGTCAGACTGGAGGCGCGCACCTCGACGGGCACGAAGCTCGCGGCGAAGGCGTCGGCCGCACCGGCGAAGACGACACTCATGGCGAGCCCGAGCAGTGCCTGCACGGCGACCAGCGTGTGCGCAAGCTGCAGCCGCTGGGGCAGCGTGCGCGCGTCCCGGTCCGCGATGGTGACCCAGGCCGCGCGGGGCAGGCCTTCGTTGAGCACCTCGGCGAAGGTGCCGATGTACGTGTACACGTCGGTGGTCACCACCAGCGAGGCGTCGAAACTAGCCACCCAGAGCTTCGACAGGGTCCCGTACAGCGCTGGGAGGAGGAATGTGACGAGGTTGGCCGCCAGAGCGCCCTCGTAGCGCTGCCGGAACTGTCGTGGATGGGTCCGCGCCGGGGGGAATCGCGGTCCGTTACGTTGCCACGGGCCGTGGATGGCTTGCTCGGCGTCCCCAGCGCTGGATCGCGCGGATGCGCATCAACAGCAGCAGTATCGCCTTTAGACAGCATTTTACAGGTTGCCGTCAACGACCAGATAATAGGGGCCCGTATCAATCGACGAAAAGGACGCATGATGAAGTAAAGAGGTAAGTAAAGTACTTGGTTATCGCGACGGAGAGCGGGGTAATCAGGATCTCAGCTCAGCTATCTGGCGCAAGTCGCAACAGCAATTGGCCAGCGAAGCCCGTCGGCACCGTTAGCTCGCCGAGGGCTGGCGATAGACCTTCTCGGTCGAGGTCGTCCTAACTACTTACCTAGGTAGGTCAAGTCCTTACTTATTATCTGTTCCTGTTATTCCCGCTGATGCCCCTTAATAAGCCAGCCACCGGCGGTAAAAAGATGTAATAACTGTAAAGTTTAACTAGCCGAAAGGTATACAGGGGCAATCTACCTATTCCTTGCTACTTGTAGGATCGCCTATCGAGAGACACGCGAATGAATGCAAGCTCAGCGAGCGATGTGACGGTGAAGTACAGGCCAAGCTTGATGTTCGCCTCGAAGACGCGGCCTCCAGATTCACGGTCACCAAGATCCAGCGAATTGATGTGCCATGGGATGCTCAAGCTCCACGGAACGATGCCAACGACCCAGAAAATGAGCGAGAGATTGGCCTGGGCAGCGGTCAACACCAAGCAGGCCACCTGGACGACGCCCAGCAATGCAAGCAAGAGGTGAACACGCCGGCCCAAGAGTACGGCCAACGACCTGACGCCGATCTTGGCATCATCCGGGCTATCTTGTGTGGCGTAGAAGACGTCGAAATATATCACCCAGGTGAAGGTGGCCGAGAACAGTGGCAATGCTTGGTTGAGGGCTTCTAAATGCTGCGTGATGGAGATCCAGCCTGGAAATACCGCCCCACCGATGATAAGGCCCAGACAGACCTGTGGAAAGGGTATATATCGTTTCATCTGGGAGAAGCGATCAGCAGGAAGTCACTTGTCAGGGGGTCAGGATGGCGACAGTGTGCGAACTTACAAAGGGGTAGATGGTACTGCCAATCCAGATGGGGATAAACCCAACAACCACCTCTCGGCCAAGTGTCCCCCATGTAACGTACAGCATGAAGGGCAGCCAAGCTACGAATGCCATTTTAGCCTCCCGGGGTGTGATCATGCCGGAAGGGATCGGCCGGCTTGAGCAACGCTCGACGTGAGCATCGAATTTGTAGTCGCAGATATCACTGAAGGCAAGTTAATGGGTCTGCATGCAAAGACGATGATGGCTTCAGGGCGGCTTACTTGAAAGTGCAGAATGCGCTGTGGGTAACAGTGACACTGGCCCATATTCCAAACAGAGTCCTCCCAAATGAGTACAGGTCCAGAGTTAGATCCTGTCTGCCGGCGGCCATGCAAGCTCCCCAAATCGCCGGATACCAGCATAGCCAAGACTCGCGTGTGTGGAGCCTCGCCAGTTCCCAGACGGCTCGGGGAATATCGCGTGGTCTGGAAGTCATGAATGGCGTTGGAAATGGTTTATGTCTGTCGTTGTTTGCCCGCTCCCTGCCCAGAAACTAAGTATGAATGCATCAAGCAAGGGGCACAACACTCGGCTCTTCAGTCGGGCTGCCCGGCCGATAAGATGGCTCATAATTGGTGTGGATATCCCGAGCTGCCGGTCTATCGGCCGAGCGTCTCTCTTTCTCTTGCGGACCTGACTTGATCGACGAGTTCGCAGCTGGCTATTAGTTACAAGGAAGGCATTTAAACCCCATTGAATCTGAGTAATTAATGCGAGTCGACACAAGAATACGCCGGACATGTCGAATAATTAATTCCGATTCAGTCTAGCAGTGCCTGCTATGTAATATTTTAGATAGAGATTTCGCATCATCGAGATAGGCTAGAGCTAGGGACTTCGTGCAATTGTTTTTCAGAGCTCCCCATATTGGGCCTTGTCCATCACTGGCCAACATGACGTCCCCCGAAGGCTCTAGGACAACATCCACCACGGCGGCCACACCCCTGGCCGCCTCAGAAGGCCATCAGTCTAACCCGCCCTTCGACTCGGACTCGCCCGCGGACATCGCCATCGTTGGTATGGCTTGTCGCGTGCCAGGCGGCAACAATTCCCCCCGAAGCTCTCTGGGAATACCTGTTACGAAAGGGCGATGCGTCTGGGGAGATGCCTTCGATGCGATGGGAGCCTTACTGCAGCCGGAATCCCCGTAACGAGCACCTCTTGGCAAGAACCACAAGCAAGGGCTACTTCTTAGACCGCCTGGAAGACTTTGATGCCTCCTTCTTCGGCATTGCTCCTCGCGAAGCCGAACAGATGGACCCGCAGCAGCGCATTGCATTAGAGGTAGCATGGGAGGCCTTGGAAGACGCCGGGATCCCTAGCGAGTCCCTGTCTGGGAGCGACACTTCCGTCTACATGGGCGTTAACTCGGACGACTATGGTAAACTCGTGCTCGAAGATTTGGAGAATATAGAGGCTCACATGGGAGTGGGCACTGCCTATTGCGGCATCCCCGGCCGCATCTCCTATCATCTGAACCTCATGGGGCCCAGCATCGCCATTGACGCAGCTTGTGCCTCTTCGCTGGTAGCAGTCCATCAGGCTCGTCAGGCCTTGTTGGCCGGCGAGACGAAGCTGGCCATTGCCGGTGGTGTCAACGCTCTGGTTGGCCCCGGTCTTAGTCGTGTACTCAACGAGGCCGGTGCTCTTTCGGCGGATGGAAAGTGCAGATCCTTCGACGATTCCGCTTCGGGCTACGGTCGTGGCGAAGGCGCAGGCATCGTCATTCTGAAACGTCTCAAACAAGCCATGGCGGACGGCGATCGCATCCACGGCTTGCTAAAAGGATCCGCCGTATGTGCCGACGGCAAGACGGTAGGCATCATGGCGCCGAATGCAGCCGCACAGGTGCTGGTTGCTCAGAAGGCCCTCAAAGAGGCCAAGACACCTGCCGAGACTATTTGCTACATTGAAGCCCACGCTACAAGCACGCCGTTGGGTGATCCGACGGAGATGGAAGCCCTTTCTCAGGTATATGGGGTGGGCGCACCAACAAATTGCTCTTCACCCTGTTCTGTGGGCTCTATCAAATCTAATATCGGCCACCTCGAAGCCGGGGCGGGAGTTCTCGGCCTGATCAAGGCCGTGATGGTTCTTCGCCATAGAGTGGTGCCCGCCCAGGCGAATCTTGAGACTCTCAGTTCCAAGATCGACTGGTCCACCAACAGGCTCCGCGTTCACAAAACCGCCACGCCATTGCCCCCACTTGCGACGACGGCGGCGAGAGCTGCGATAGCCTCCTACGGCTACAGTGGCACAGTATCCCACGCCATCATTGAAGCCGGTCTGGTATTGAGCGGCCCGAGGCACCATAACGATGTTGGGGAAGGACAGACCCCTGTCCTCCTCTTTTTGTCGGCTCCTCAAGCTAGCCGCCTACCAAAGGTTGCCGCAAGGCTAGCTCAATGGCTCGAATCTCGCGAGAAGGGCGAATCGCTTCATGGAGTCGCTACCACGTTAGCCAGGCGGCGCACTCACCACAGGTTTCGAGCATCACTCACAGCAACCAGCACAAGTGAGGCTATCTCAGCGCTAGAGAAACTGTCCAATGGGACTCAAGATGCGTCCATTGTGAGCCGTCGGGTTCTGCCTGACGCTGCAGCAAAGGGGCCAGTCTGGGTTTTCTCGGGTCATGGGGCACAATGGCCTGCCATGGGAAAGGAGTTAATTGAGACTCAGCCGATATTTGCCAATGTAATCAATCAGCTAGAGCCTATTGTTCAACAGGAGTTGCAGCTCTCGCTGACAGAGGCACTCATGTCCATGAGAAAAGTAGCTTCGGATGAGGTCCAAATAATGACCTTCAGCATGCAGGTCGCCCTGTCTGCACTCCTCTTCGAAGAAGCAGGATCACCGTCGGCCATAGTCGGGCATTCTCTCGGCGAGACGGCTGCCTCGGTCGTCGCAGGCGCACTCACATTACAGGAGGGCGCCCTCCTGGTATGCAGAAGAGCCCGTCTCTACCGGCCATTGATAGGCTGCGGCGCCATGACGCTGGTGAGCATCGGTGCCAACGCCATGAATACCCGTTTAGGCGGCAATCCAGATGTGAATGTAGCCGTTGACGCCTCCCCCGAGTCCTGCGTAATCGCGGGTGCGAGGAACGCTGTCGCAACCTTATGCCAGGAACTGTCGCGGGAAAACATCCAATGTAGGGCAGTGGCGTCGGACCTGCCCTTTCACAGCAAGATGCTCCTAGGTCTGGTAGAGCCGCTCAGGGGCTGTTTGGAGGGTCAAATCTTCCCTAAACCCCCCAGGATACCTCTTTACTCAACATCGGCTGCGCACCCGCGATCTACAGAGATGCGTGGTGTTAGCTATTGGACCAACAATATGGTCAAACCAGTGCACCTCCGAAGCGCCATCCAGACCCTCGCTGAAGACGGATATCGGGCCTTTGTCGAAGTCTCGAGTCACCCTATCGTCATGCATTCCATCAATGAGACCCTCGAGTCGGAAGGTCTCGTCGATGCCGTGGTTCTGCCAACCATGTTGCGAAACAAATCGGCCATGCGATGCATTCTCACATGCGTGGGAAATCTTCACTGCTCCGGCTTTCGACTGGCCTGCACAGAGCCAAACGACCATGCCTGGTGCCAAGACGTGCCGCGAACAGAATGGTCTCACGAGCCCTACTGGCGCGCTGTGGCAAAGGTGCCCTTTGCTCACAAGTCGACTCACGCACCCGCGTCCAACAATCTGCTGGGGACTCCGACACCTCTTGCGGGGACTGACACTGTTCTGTTCCAGACCCAAATCGATGAGACAAGTAGGCCCTATCCAGGAAGACATCCCCTCCACGGATCAGAAATCGTGCCAGCCGCAGTGCTGGTCAACACGTTCATGCACGCCATCGACTCTGGCCGCCATTGCCTGGTAGATATGTCGCTCAATGTTCCTGTCGTTGTGGCACCAGCCCGTGAACTCCAGATCGTACTTGATAGTCGGGGAATCACGTTGAGGTCAAGGTTATTCGACCCGAATGGTCATCAGGGGGCCTGGGTCGTCAACACCTCTGCTAAACTGGGCTCACCAAGAAGCAGCTTAGACCGTGACACCCTGGATCTAGTGGCGCTGAAGACACGGATGCCCCGCGAGCTCCCTCAGGCCTTCTCGATCGACTATCTTGCTAGAGTAGGGGTGTCTGAAATGGGGTTTCCGTGGCGGGTCGTGGAGCATTTTGAAAATCAGGATGAGATGCTAGCCATGGTTGAGACGAACCCTGATAGCCGTCCCGGTGTTGAAGACCTGGGCGCTTCTGTTATGGACGCAGCTACGTCTATTGCATCGACGCTATTCCACAAGGAGCCTCTGCTACGAATGCCAACTAGCATTGGCCGTGTCGCGAATGCTGCCACCACCATGGCCGACTTGAAAGTGGGCTATGTGTACTGCAAGAAGCTACGCGGCTCGGAGTGTGCCAGTGATGTTTACGTGTGTGACAATAACGGTCGAATCCTGGTTCTATTCCAAGCGATGAAGTTCGCCGGGATCGAGGCCGATCGGCTTTCACGCAAGACCACTCATGGTTTGGTTCATAAAGTCACTTGGGTCCCGGCCACTTTCGCCGAAGAGCCAATGAGCTTTGCTGATGTGGTGATCTTCGGGAACACGTTGGATACGAACGCGGCTGCTGAACGCTACGAGAAGCAGTTGACTGCCAAAGGCTATAGCGTGTCACGCACAACCGACGCCCAACACCTTGCCAGACTCGAAAGACGTAGCATTGTAATCTACCTCCCACACACGACTTCTTCTACAAAGCTGGGACTGGCCGAAGTAGCATCGGACTTGTGCAATGACCTCGTATCCGCTGTCAAGATCATGAACTCTTCCCAATCCACGGCCAAGCTTTTCGCACTCATTGGTGCAGAGGATGACTCCTTGGCAACGTCACCTCTCTATGGCTTAGCCCGAATCATGAGCTCCGAACTACCTCATGTGTGGGGAGGGCTGTTTGCATGCGAAGACGGCCTTGTTCCGATCACTGGCATGAAATATATTCAGGGAGAAGACGTGGTCCGATATGAGGACGATGTGGCGAGGGTGGCCCGATTACGCCCCTATCCCCCGGCCATCTCGAATGTCGGCTCGAAATCGGGTCGAGTTTCCTTTCGCCCCAACGGCACCTACCTAATCACAGGCGGTCTCGGAGCACTCGGTCTGGTAACTGCCAAGTGGATGTGCGAATCGGGGGCGCGCAGATTTATCCTCGTCTCCCGCCGGAAATTACCACACCGATCGACTTGGCAAAGTTCGACGGATCCCTCAGGTGTGCTAGACAGCCTGATGGAGCTCGAGAACATGGGCGCCACCGTCCAGGCGGTGACTGTAGATATCAGCGCCTCAGATGCCGACGTGGCCCTGTCTAACGCCATCGACCAGCTCGGTCTACCGGCGGTGGCAGGGGTGGTGCACGCAGCTGGTGTGCTCAATGACCAGAGCATTGAGGAAATCACCAAGGACGCCTTCGACAGCGTTCTTGCTCCGAAAATCAATGGAGCCCTCCACCTGGATAAGCTGTTCCCAGCAGGGAGTCTCGACTTCTTCACCCTGTTCTCCTCTTGCGGCCAGCTACTCGGTTTCCCCGGGCAGGCCTCGTATGCGAGCGCCAATTCTTTCCTGGATGCTTTGGCCATTCGACGTCGAAGCCAGGGAGACAATGCTACCTCGATACTGTGGACAAGTTGGCGAGGCCTTGGTATGGCGGCCAGCACCGAGTACATCAACGCCGAGCTCGAGGCACGCGGCATCTCGGACATCACGCCCTATGAAGCATTCATGGCTTGGGACCGCATCGCTTCTCTCGACACCAGCCACGCAGTGGTCCTGAGGGCTTTACCACTCGACGCCGGCGAGGAGTTACCCCATCCGATCCTCAAGGACATTTCGCCTCGACGAGCCCCGCAACAACCTGTCGCTCATGATGGGCCAATAGGTTCCCCCGGTGCTGAACAAGAGAAACCACTCCTTGACACATTGAAGTCGGTCGTATCAGCCACTCTCGGCATGGCTGAGACGGAAATAGACCCATACACGGCCCTTGTTGAAATGGGAATGGACTCTGTCATGACGGTCACGTTCAGGAGCAATGTCCAAAGACTACTCAAGGTCAAAATGGCCCCGACCTTGTTGTGGAAATGTCCGACTCTTAATCACCTGGTGGAACATCTCACTCTGAAGAGGCGGTAAAGGGGTTGAAAGGATAATGAGGCAATAGAAAAGGTAGAATAAAACAAATAATGGCACTCTATGAACCGGCCAACACTCTGTCGGATGGTATTAGCAAGTGCCGAGACCTTTCTCACCTTCCTCTGTCGACGAAAGACCCGACGACGCTGACATCCCAACACTGCTATATCTACAGCTACGGAATACTATATTTCAACGCCATCCCATCACGACGGGTCGGCTTACTGTGGCTTAGCTGGTGTGACTCTAGCAAGTTTCGGCATGCCATGTTGCTGTGATCGTCATCTCCAGTCCAGGGCTGTTCAGGCCGCAGCAGGGGTCCATCGGGTTGGTGGACACTGACATCGGCCGAGAGATGAATGCATTGAGGTGGATTCTGGTGTCGGCCGAGAAGCGGGCTGACCAAAGTCTGTATACTCCATGTCCCTAAAGCCCGTAAACAACATGATATGGTGAATCTTGGAGAATACGACGCGACACGTTCCAGGACGTAGCTATCTTGCCCATCTTGGCCCAAGGAATGTAGTGGACATTCTGCATGTGCTTTGCTCATGTATGGAGCACCGTCCCGGCCGAGAGATCGTATCCACTGCGTACTTGGCCAAACTTACCTACTTATGTACTTAACCAAGCCTAGAGTCGGGTAGGATTGCACATAAGTGTACTTCCGAACATTCCCCTATAATAGCTTTTGAGTAGCCGTGAGCGTGAAGACGAGAAAATGCAGCGGGTCGACGTCCATCACCACTTCATCCCCGAAGCCTACATCCAGGGTAATTAATCAGAACAGAGCCCGTACCGTAACTTTCGCATTCAAAGCTGATGGTTGATCAGCATACCATGAGGCCGGGGGTGATCCTTCCGGGTGGACCCTTCCGGCCTGGAGCCCCGAAGCAAGCTTAGAACTCATGCGGTCGCACAACACAAGCACTGCCATCCTTTCCGTCACGGCCCCTGGCTCATCTGTACTCCAAGGCGACCTGAAGGCTGCCTCTGTCCTGTGTCGCAAAATCAACGAATACGCCGCGGCGCTCTGCACGAACCACCCTGGCACCTTTGGTTTCTTCGCTGCGCTGCCGCCCGTGACCGACGACAACGTCGAGGCTGTTCTCGAGGAGGTCGCTTATTCCCTAGATACTCTCAAGGCCGACGGCGTTACTCTGTACACAAGCTACGGAGAGCACTACCTTGGCTATGCCGGCTTTCGGCCGCTGTGGGACGAATTAGATAGACGTGGCGCCGTGGTTTTCGTCCATCCCACCTTCTCCTCCCCCCACCCCACGCTTGTCAGTCCGGCTCTCCCACAGCCCGTCATTGACTATCCGCACGAGACGACGCGGACTGCCGTGGACTTGATTGTATCCAAAACCATGGAGGAGCACCACCGGGTCAAGATCATCCTCTCCCATGCGGGTGGGACGTTGCCGTATCTGGCTACCAGAGCCGCCCATCTACTTTCTGGCGCCGGGCTCAGTGACCAGGATCCTGCCGATTTCCTCGACCAAGCGCGTTCTTTCTACTTTGACCTGGCACTCTCGGGCAACCCGTTGACTTTAGATTTACTGCTGCGGTTTGCCAAGCCAGGTCACGTCCTGTACGGAAGTGATTTCCCGTACGCGCCGACCACGACAATAAACGCTCACGTCAATATGCTTGATGAGTATGATAAGATGGATGGGGAGACCTTGTACTCGGTGACTAGAGGCGCTGCTACTAAGCTGTTTCCCAGATTCAAGGGCACCAATGACAACGGAGTGGGTGTGGAAGAGTGATTATTCCCCGTCATCGTCGGTCAGCTTCTCGGCCGAGATGACCAGGTAATTAGCCAATCATCCAGGGTTGCAAACTATGATAAAAGTCTTGCTCCAGTGTCGCTTTCGACGCAACGTGGCCTGTCCCATGTACTGGATCGTCCAAACCTCTTTACTCCTAGTACCAATGCTGTCGCTCCTCCATCTTTGGGTGCTTGGCATCATCGCCATCATTCTCGTGACTGGCATCAAAGCATTTTGGCGGCCGAGAGCCACAGTGCCCCTTCCACCGGGGCCACCGACGCTTCCTCTTATCGGTAACCTTCACCAGATACCCAAGACAGGGGCTCATAGACTGTAATTAAAGATCCATCTCGCCCGGGTAGTTTGCCGACGCAGCTCACAAATATATTTGCGTAATTGCAGATTTACAGAATGGGCTCGAACCTACGGCGGCTTGTTCACACTGAAGCTGGGCCCCGGCACAGCCGCCGTCATCAGCGATCGGCGGCTCGTGAAGGAGCTTCTGGACAAGAAGAGCTCGTTGTACAGCGAAAGGCCGTCATCTTATGTGTCGCAGGGGATCATCAGCCGGGGAGACCACTTGCTGGTGATGAAATACGGGGACCATTGGCGTTCGATTCGCCGATTCCTGCACCAGTACTTCATGGAGGCCGAGTGTGAGAAGCGACACATGGCCGTGGTCGAGGCGGAGCAAGTGCAGATGATGCACGATTTTCTAGTGAGCCCTGAACGGCACATGCTGCACTCGAAAAGGACAAGCAACAGCATCATCATGAGCCTTGTATTCGGCATACGGACCGAGTCGGCTGACACGCCACACATGAAGGACCTCTACGCCCTGATGGATCTCTGGTCCAAGGTAATGGAAGCAGGCGCCACTCCTCCCGTCGATATATTCCCCTTCTTGAAGCGTATTCCGCAATCGTGGCTGGGGAACTGGGTCGACCGAGCATCCGACGTCCGCGACCGCATGGCGACGCTCTATAGCTCCTCGAGCGCCAAGGTCATGGCCCGGCGCCAGAAGCATGGGAGCAGAGGCAGTCTAATGGACCTCATGCTCGACCAGCAAGAGAAGCTGGGCTGGACGGCGCACCAGCGCGATTTCGTCGGGGGCGTGCTGATGGAAGGCGGCTCGGACACGGTGGCCACCATGACCCTTGTCGTCATCCAGGCACTCGCACTCCACCCGCACGTCCAGAAGCGCGCCCAGGCCGAGATCGACGCCGTGTGCGACGAGCACGGATCGCCGACATGGGAGCACTTTGCGCGGCTGCCGTACATCAACATGGTCGTCAAGGAGGCCATGCGATGGCGGCCCGTCCTACCGCTCGGCTTCCCGCATGCGCTGACCAAGGACGACACGGTGGACGGCATGTTCCTGCCACGCGGGACCACTGTGTTCCTCAACGTCTGGGGCCTCCACCACGACGAAGCCGTGTTCCCCGACCCCGACAGGTTCGACCCGAGCCGGTACGAAGGCAGGACGGGCCTGGCGGCCGAGTACGCGGCTTCGTCCGACTATGCCCGTCGCGATCACTACCTCTACGGCGCCGGCCGCCGCATCTGCCCTGGCATCCACCTCGCCGAGCGCCAGATGTTCCTCGGTACGGCCAAGCTGCTATGGGGCTTCGACTTTTCCCAGCAGCGCGATGACGAGGGACACTTGATCCGAATTGATACGGACCCAGTCACGGGATACTCCGAGGGTCTATTGTTATGCCCAAACGACTTTGCCTGCAGCGTAAGACCACGATCCGAACAACGGGCCGCCACGATTAGGCGTGAATTTGAGAGAGCGGACAGGGAAGTCTTCTCGCGATTCCTTTGATGATCTTATGAGGATAGCTAAGAGGTTGGATGTTTTATTAGTTAGTTTCCACGTCATCCATATTCGAGGCTTCTCGAAATCCGTTCATTAAAGCAATCCATGGCGAGAATTGACATCTATGGCCGTGTCCAAATGTCATTAAACAAACATACGCCACCCAAAGGCCAGCAGACTCTCTCGAAACTTAGTTAACCTCACACACATGGATAATGCCACTTCCACATATATGTTCTGCTTAAAGCCTCGCTAACTGATTTGAGCCACAATCCCTCAAGCGTAAGACCTCAAAGCCGGGTCAACCGCGGCCATTTCTTCCATCGTCTCATCCCAGAGCTTGTCGATAAACTCCTTGCCAGCAGGCTCTTCTAGTATCGCCACATCGCTAGTGACGTAAAGCTCAGCGTTTTGCGTAAGACGATCAGCCGAGGAGATGGGCTACGGCGACTTACGGGTCAGTCCCATTAGGTTGTATGAACTTGCCGTTGGTCTCGGGCCCGGCGACAACGGCAGCGTAGATGAGGGTTTGGGTCCCCTCCTGGACAGTACGTCCGGTGGTATTTCTGACGATGGCCATGACAGGTCTAAGGTAGAAGGGAAGATTCTTATCATGGTTGGTCTGTACCAACCCCGGGCAGAGGATGTTGACAATGACCTGGGAAGGCATAATAGCCGCCAGCCGCCGGATGTACGCATTCACGGCCAGTCTGGTGTCAGCATAGCGCGCCATCCTGTCAAAATTGGACTCGTTGTCGAAGTGACCCAGCACGGAGCCCTGGATGGGCTTCTTGTTGAGTGTGTGCTGGCTCGTTTGCGTACCAAGGCCGACCCATGTGATGCGAGTGGGAGCGCCTCGGGCAATCGCCGTCGATTGAAGCAAGGGAAACAGCTCGAGGCAGATGAGCATATGGGTATAGCAGTTGACCTGCATCGACCGCTCGTGTCCCGTCTTACTCTTTTCGTACCTCAGAGCGACCATGTCGCCATTATTCAGGAGAATATCCAGCTCCCTTACCTCGTCCTTGATTCTGTTGGCAACACGGAGCCCGGACTGGTAATCATCGAGGTCAAGCGCGAAGACGCGGATCGTCGCACTCGGGTTGGATTTCTTGACGTCCGGATCGGAACGCAGGGCCGATGCGGCATCCTGCCCGCGCGATAGCGATCGGCAAGCAAGAATCAAGTGAGAGACGCCGAGGGTGAGGAATTGCCTCGCGGCCTCGTAGCCAAGGCCAGCAGTTCCACTCGTGATTAAAATGGTCTTCCCGACGCAGGATATACCAGCGGGCGTCGGAGGGATGGTAGGTTGACCCATGGGGCCAAGGTAATGTAAATGAGCAAGCGCTGTTCGCTGATGAGTGAGTGAGCAGGTGGCTGCGAGCAACAGCTTTTGGTCATCATGATGTCTGCGGATGGGCGTGCTATAAGCTGACTGGCAAGAGCCAAAGATGATAGCATTTTGCTTCTCGGCCAGATGAGAAATACTAGGCAAGGGATCGGGCACTTTTCATCAACCTGGCTATACAGGTATGCATCTTTTCTTGCCGTTGCCGCACTTTGCGCGGTACAAGATTAATAACAGTTCATTCTCTCCTCCGTGAGACGGATCAACCAGGAAATTTGGAAAGCGGGTGCAGGTAGCCTATAGTCTGCGTTCTTCGCGTACTCGGTAGAGCCAGGTGAGTTCGTGCAGCCCTCATCCACCTGCGTCGCCATCGTCACATCAAGAGCGAGTGTCCCCGCAGTAGACAGAGTTGCCGAGGCCTCGTCGATCTTGTGCGGTGAGTGGGCAGTAGCAAACACGGCGTATGCGCCTATTCCCCAACTGCTACAGCCTGTGGTTTGCACCTACTTGGCTGTCATGGCGTTGATTGGGCGTTGGTTGGGCGTCGAGGTGGGGGGAGGTTCGTTGGCTGCACCAAGAACTGCACGATTCTCCCTGCCTTATATCAAACTCTTCTTATCTCCCCGCAGTTTTATCGCCATTGGTGGACTTACTGCATATCACCCGCCTTCCTCTTTGTCACACTTGCATTATCTGGGAAACCCATCATGTGCCAAGCTCTCGGAACGGTGTCTGGCGGTGCTACTTGGTGGTTCGATTGCATCGGTTGGAACTCCGATTCGGCGGCAAAATGTTTGTCTACCAGTTTACGTATGTGCTCACCCCTCAATCGTATGCAACGCTCTTGTTCATCTTAAGACCGTGATACTCCGGCCGGGATTTCACGCCCATCCGACAGCGAACGCTGTCGCACGAATCCCTTCGAGTTGGCAACCATAGGCTTCCGTAAAACGCCCCTCCTTGGTTACGACCAAGCCACCTGCTCGGCCTGGACTATGGAAACCGGAAGCCATGCCATCACAAGGTCGCGCCCTTCGCTGACTTGTATTCCCTGCAGGCGCCGGAAAGTGAGTTTCGGCCTTGGATTTATCTTTTTTCATTCCACCTCTCCCACCCCCTCTACATGGGAGAGGGTGGCCGCTTGATGACCCTCTCCTGACACGCCTGCCAGGTGAAATGTGAGAAGCAAAAGCCTGTCTGCCAGCAGTGCCATCGCGTCCGCATTGAATGTGCTTACGAAACACACGCCGATACCACCACCACTGATCACCCCCCCAGGAAGAAACAGAGGACAGGATACGAACCGAATGATCGAGTCAACCAGAATCATGACTGCCCTCCCAGGTCTCTTCCCTCGTCCCTGGGGTGGCAACTTAATGCACAGGTGGCCAGTTCACAGCCTCAACTGCTGAAAGACCAGTGGCCAGGCAATATGGATACCGGCACAACCTTCTCAATGGACTGTGGAGATATGTCTTTCTTTGAATTCAACGACGCTGGCGACGGCACGACCGGCCAGGCTGGTTTCCATCATGCCTCCAACCCAGCAATGGGATTCGGGTCCCTCTCGGGCGACCAGCCTGTCTTCGAGCAGCCAGAAATTGAGCTGAGTGGCACGAGCCCTTCTGAAGGAAACGAAAGCCCGCCGGACTACGGAAGTACCAATCGCGAAGATCGTGAGCTGTCGGAATCGTTGGACCTCGCTGATTGCGTGAATGATCCGTTGAGATATATCCCATCGGAAAGCGAGATTCGAGGCGCCACTCCGCACCAGTTTGCGTCTCACGTCTGCATGGGGCAATTTGTAACAAGTGCATATTGGGCATTTGCCGGGTCTCAGGTAGGTTTCGATCAATCACACCCATCAGCCATCGTACGTTGACTAGGTTTCAAAGGGACCGAACCCTGACCACATCCTGCAAAAAAGCCTTGCCAGGTACCGCTCTCGGATATTCAATGAGCGCCGCTGGTCAGAGGTCTTCCAGCTGGCACAGGGCTTACCTCCCAAGAGCCTGTGTGATGCGCTGTTCCAGTCATTTTTAGTGGGCGTCAAGCCACTCCTACCGCTGATACACATCCCGGCATTTCTGGCACAGTATGGCACATTCTGGGCTCTATGTGACAAGGAACGATCTATGGCCCGGGCTGTGCAGAGCTTCGGGGATGATCCGTCCTTTCTGTGTCTACTCTGGGCAGTCTTGTACTGCGGTGCCGTGGCGGGCTCTCCGGCTCTCTTCTCGGACGCATCGGTTCGCGTGAGCGATATACCCCGGTTCCTCTCACGGCTCCGGGCCAAGGTGAGCTGGGCATTGGAGCTCTGCTGCCAATCTAAGCTTCCTACTCTCAGCGGCCTGGTCGCGGAGCTGCTGACACAGAGCTGCGATTTCACCGTCGACCAACTCATCGATATGCCGCCTTTCATTGCTCGGGCCAAACAGGCAGCTATGGCGCTCGGCTTACACCGCGAAACCGCTCTGGCTACGATGGGCGAGGTCGATGCTGAGATTGGAAGACGTGTATGGTACCATATCGCCTTTATTGAAGCAATCGCCTCTGTTCGATCCGGTATCACTCTCACTCATGCTGTTGACGACACCCGCCTGCCCAAGGACCTCGCCGACGACTATATTGGCCCCCCCACTCACAACAAGCCAAAATCCCCTCAGATCTCGAGGGTTTCTTCCGCTATGATATTATTCACCGGTTCTTTCCATTTTCAACGCATTTTGAGAAGCGTTGTGGTCACGTGCTACCAGAACGTCACGCCGGACGTAGACGACCTGCGAAAACTATCCTCCGATATTGACGAGTTCGAGGGCAAAACCGACTTGCTCATTTCACAGCTTGTAGCCCGTGGTCTCCCAGAACAAGGCCAGATATCGCACCAGCTCCTCCAAGTGAGGTCGGCCGAGAATGGCCCCCTATACCTCGACGACCCACGAGAACCAACCGTGTTTAACTCGTACGCGCGGATCCAGCTCAGCATGATGAAATTCTATGTCTCCATCTTGTTCAATCGACAGTTCTTGCACAATGCGCCGCGAGAAAAGGCCTGCCGGTTGTGGAACCAGTACGTCCCTCCACCATCTCGAATCCCATGAATCATAGACTGGACTGACTCTGGCTTTTTCTGCGCCTCTGCACTCAGCGAACTAACGAACTGCATCCAATTGTTTCGCAATTACATCCACACAGCCAGGCTTCCGGCTTTTGCCCCTTACAGCTGGTTCTATCCCGGAAAGGTGGATTCGTTGCAAGAATGTCTAGTGGCGCTGAGCTTTCTTCGAAGCTACCCAGCAACGGACAAGCTTCAATTATTGAAATACCAGCTAGGAGAGGTCATCGACATCTTCAGGGCTCCCACAAATGATGGTGTGGCCTCAATCCGCCTAGCCTACAGCGCCCACAATACTGCTTGGCAAGTTTTAGAGCATATGTATTTGGATATCGAAGCTATGGAAACCCGGGTGCAACCACAAGATGCGCCAGAACCCATGCAAAACACGCCAGCGGCCGAAGATGGAGAATCCGAGTATATCGAGGGCCAGGAACTGGACGACGACCCCACCTCGATCCGTGTGGCAACCAGACCTCCACACATGGCTAGGCATGATCTTTACCAGCAGCACCAGAGGAAGGAGTCACGGCACGACACAGCTCCAGCGCCCTTGCAGCTGCTTACACCTCTCAGTCAAACGTGGCCAGTGTCTCCTGAAAACCTTGCACCGGCAGTGCATTCGCGTGCCCCCAGCCCAATCAGCGTGGGTCGCTCGCGTCGCTTACCGGAAGAGGTGCCCAGTGACTGGCTTGATCTTATTGGGATGTGAGAGAAGTGTAGACCCAATGAGCATGGTGCGCTACAGTCACACGGGTAATCACTGGTGTCAGTTAGGTCAGGTGCCTGCCCAGGTTGATGAGAAGCAGCAGGGAGTAGGTAAGTAGTCAATACTTGATAGGGAGAAAGCCCGTGCCGGTGGAGATTATGGATTAGATGAGAGATACGGAATATCGCTAAGATCATCCAGATGCAGCAGATCAATTCCAGATGTGGGGCTACCCACGGATGCCGTCGACGGGTGAGGTCAAAGATCTACCGGAACTTATCCGGCAGCTTGTAGAGTCTCATTGAGTCAAATAGAGCGACAGCCAACTCGCTGCACCAAGCTGTATGCCCTTCAGAGAGCGGCCTGGTGGCGGGCGTTGGGTGGGGGCTGGCGTCAGGGCAATAATAAACTAACTAGCAACGGCCTGGAATTAACAGGGTGGCGGTGATGAATTAAATTCGTCGATAGGTTGGGAGGGGAGGGGCCCAGGGATAATAGAGTCAGTCATATTGGTGGCGCTAATAAACAATCGTTATTAGCTGTCCCAAGTCTAAATACCAACAACCGAATAAGTGGCCAGCGTTGATTCAAGGCATGAAAGACAAGCGCTTCATCCCTTGAATCCCAGGCCCAACTCAGCCTTGACAGCCACTACTTTAGGCTTAGGTTGCGCTTACAGGGGCAGCACTGCCGCTGGGTCAGGGGGGTCAGATCCCACCTGCGTCATTCCGTTTCACCACAGTTGGCCATCAAAGCATCATCCGTCAGTCGCATGCCTTTCTTACTTGTTGTTAGCCTCCCTTCCTCTTCCAGGTGAATTCTTTCTTTCTTCTGCCTCGAAGCTCGATTGATTCTATGTCGCCATAGCCCCTGTTGAAGATGCCCGCCAACTGCACTTTCGAGCCTCGGGAGGTTCCAAGCGATGGAGGCGTCGCGGGTATTGGCGTAAGTCAAGCACTCCTTCTTGTGATGCCTTGTCAATCAGCCGTGGCCGCATCGCCACCAGCCACACACACAGAGAGAGAGGCTACTGACCAAGCATACACTATCTAACCACGGCTCGCAACAGGTCTTGCTATCCTTCATGATCACAGCCCTCGTCGCCACCATCATCTCCACCTCTCTCATAATACAGGAGCAATTCATCAAGAATGCCCGGCCGTCCCTGATGCGCCGGCGGCTGCTGAACTCGTACTCGGACCAGCAGATCATGACCGGCATCGCCATCCAGGTCGTAGCCCTGGTCAAGATGGACACCATGGTGCCCTACCATTTCTTCACCGTCTGGATGCTGTCCATGCTGTCCATGGCCGTGCACAACATGACGCTCCTGGCCCTGGTCCAGGACTTCCGCCGCGACTGGGTCCTGCGCTGGCTGCGCCAGTTCCTCATCTTCGTCAACATGGCCCTGAGCTGCGTCTTCGGCGTCATCGTCCTGCGCGTCGTCGACAAGGGCCTCACCCGCTCCACCGTGCCCGTCTCCTGCGCCCTCCGCGCCGACGTGGCTGGCAGCGGGCCCAACCAGGTGGCCCTCAGCTTCATCGGCACCATCGCCGCCATCGTCGCCAACGTCGTCATCTTCGCCTTCGCCACCTGGTACCTCCAGACCCGCCGCCAGCGCTTCTACCGCATCGTCCAGCTCGCCGGGCTCGCCCTCATGATCGCCAGCGCCGTGGGCGTCTGCGTGCGCGTCATCACTCTGGCCTCGGCCTTTGGCGGCGACCCTCAGATCGCCCTGCGCGACGACGGCGAGAGGCAGTGGACCTTCGGATCTTTCGTCTCTTTGGGTCTCCTCCTGCTGCCACTCGTCTACATTGTCGAGATATACCGTGGGGATGTCAAGTGTGCGCCGCCGTTGCCGGACCAGGACGCTTCCAAGCTCCTGGGCTGACCAAGGTTCGACCGAGGCACGAGCTATAAACTAAAACGGATGAGAGAGCTACTCGGTTCCCGCGGAGTGGGATTGCGTGTGGTATGATTCGGAGAGGAAGACTTGGTTCTTCCGCTCCCTTGGGGTGTTTCACAAGACACTAATCATACAAAGGCATTCGCGCTCAGCGAAATGGAATAGTCCTGGATCTCGCGCACTCACGGGAGGTCCATGGGCGTATACAGAGTGAAACCCCTTTGCCGATTCAGATACGCCGCCTTTATCTACTGCAAATCCCTCAGGCTTGAACCGGGACCGGGGTCGCTTTTTGCCTTATTTCTTGCAACAGCAGTTTTAAGGCAGTACGTGACGAAGAGGTGTTAGGGTTAGAGTGCCATCTCGGATCACTGGGCGCTGCTTTGGAGAAGAGCAGTAAAGACATTGAAACCATGTCAACTGCCCTGGCTCTCGTTGTTGCAGTATCAGTCACAACCCAGCAACGCGCTTCAACCAGTAACCTCGGTAGCTGGATCGCCGCAAACTCTCAGCTCACCTCTATCGCCAGCGTACACCACGAGATGAGGCTATGGGAAGAATAATTGTTGATCTTGACAGCCGAAACAGAGGTTAAGGGTCACTTTGATCTAGTGCTAGAGGCGATGGAACTACGGGTTTCAGTGTATATCTCCGAGGGCACTATACGTGACCGTGCCATAGTATAGCGGCTGCTGTCTCTCTTGTAAGGGTCCATGAGGCAGGATAGGACAGTCGGTGTGCTCGGATGAGGGCTCCATGAAATCAGTGGCATGGGAATTATGGCCAGATGTTACGATAAGCTTCTGATTTCATCCACTGATGGTGAATGTGGCTCCTTCATCTTGATTCATTAGAGTCATAGATAGACCATTCTCTGGCTCTCCAAATACCCAGCCTTCTGAGCGCATCTTCTTCACTTCAGGTCTTTGCTCGCCATCGATGGCACTTCGTGAACTCAGATAATTCACGTCATGCAAATCTACCAGGTCCTTCAATCTGTGCGCAACCTCTTCCGTTTCATCCGCCCCGGGCTCCCGAACAAGAGGAAGGTCGTCAGGTAGAGTCCACCGTGCGAACTTTCTCATCCTGTCCGGCCCTTCTTCCCCGAGAGAACCGAACGACCACCAGCGGATTGCCAGGTCGCTTGGGGTGATCCTATAGGTGTCGCCAGGCCGCAGGAGACGCAGTAACTTGTCTTTGGTAGGTTCATCTCTGCTCCCTAGTCGTTGGACGAGCCTTGCCGGGGTTAGCTCGAAGACCACCTCGGCGTGACCCTGGCCAATTGGCGGGATGGTCACAAAGATGAAGCCATCTTGGCGTCCACGCTTGAGCAAGTCTGGATCGCCCGATATGCGAGTGGTGGTGATATGTCTTGCGACAGGTCGAAGTGGCAACTCCGGGGCTAGACACTGAGGGTCGGATTCGGTGATTTGGGGGAGTTCATGGCGCGGAGGAAGAAGGCATCTTCGGAAGGGGTGGTGTCCAGACACGAGTACTTGGTCAGGATCGTGACAGCCCGATCAGGGAACGGAGACGCAATCTGCTCAATGGCGGCAGTAAGCTTGAGAGGGTCAGATGGGCATGCGTCGTGAATGGAAATGGTGTGTGGTGGACTGGTTCTGAGGGTCAGAGATAGCTGGACTTGCCGCTGCTCGTGTTGAGATGCCATTTTTCCGGTGTCTTGCGGCTAATGTGTAAGTAGCTTTGTGATGCTTCATGGAGCAAAGAGTAGCCTTGATCAAGTGGAAAGGCTCTAGACCGTTTATGAGCAATGACGTCGGATGTAGGCCCATGCAAATAAGCGTGACGTAATTGGTGATCCCGTCTACTTAAGCCAAGCCTCTAGATCTGAGTCAGCTGCATCGAGATTGATTCGTCGGGGCTGAGATTTTAATTATAGAAAGAGTAAACACTCGTATGGTGCTCGTCCGCTCACATTCCGATTATCCGCCGCCAAGTTACTGCGGTCGGTCCGCTGATGCCTTCTATTTCATCACGCTTGACTCCTCCATGATCCTATAAGTAATACTATACCCTGCAGGTCCGTCAGCGGCCACAAATCGATTTCCGGGTATCCAATCAAGTCCCTTCTTTAACACTCGACTCTGCAAATCATTTCCTAGAGGTGATGCTGTGTAGGATGAAACTTGCATGGGCTAGAAATACACTCGTAATACCTCTAAAAATCTAAAAATAAGTAGGTATTCTCTCCAAGCCGGTAATGGCACACAGGTCCTTTTGCAATTACACAGAGTAAGGGTGGGAGCCTGACTCGGCGTGTATTAATCCAAACAGAAAAGCAGCTGACTTGGCGGATGGCGGTGCTCGGGGTAGACCGGTAAGCATTCCGGGGCAGGGTGGATGGGCTGGCAAGTCTTAGAGATGAAATCTGTGACGGCGTATATGAGGGTGTCTATAAATGAGCCATTAGAAGCAGTGTAATTAGCTACCTGTCTGGTGGTATTCACGATCATCAACTTCATCAACCACAGCACACAAGATTCTACATTGACAATGCATTTCACCCAGGGAACAACCCTCCTGTTGGCTGCAATCGGGGCCGCTCTCGCCCTCCCCGTAGACGAGCCTAGAAGCGCCTTGCACCAGCTTGTGACGCGTACGGCGCGTTACGACAAAAGCTGTGGCCGTAAGATTCCCAACAGTGATAAAACGTACGAAGAGAAGGTCCGAACCGCCATCACAGACGCGTCCCAGCTGGCGTCTGTGACTCAATTCGGAAAGGACTCCAAGGATAATGCCTTTACGGAGAGCTCCGCGTAAGTTTGCCATACACCTGCCACCTATTTCAAGAACCAGTCAGCTCATTCGTCTGTCTACCCAGCTTCTCTCACTATTTTGGCACCGGCGACAAGGCCCAGGTCAAGAAGATGATGCAGGTCATTTACAACAGCCGTGTCCCTGTCGATGATAACGATGGGGGCCAGGGGTACTTCATCGACATCAAGTGTGGCTCAGACCAGGACGACGAATGCGGCGCTTCGGTTCTAGCCGCCACCAGCCCGAAACCTGGAGAGACAACAGTAAGTCCGGACGATAGGTTGCTCGGGTAGTCAGGTTTTAAGGCTAACCATGGGCCAGATGGTACTATGTGATCGCTTCTTCAACGCCAACACGGCACAAACCAAGCAAGATCTCGACACTAAGAAAATCGGCACGAGACGTGGCCAGTGGTGTCAGACCAACGAGAAGTTTCCCTTCTTCGAGGTTGCAGGCCTGACCATGTTCCACGAGATGACACATCTGCACACTGTGGGCCAGCGGGCGGATCTTACAGCCCGCCCCGATCCAGACGGATTTGACTCGGCCGGCACCGTCGACGTCTACATCAAGGGTGGCGATGACGACCGCAACCAGTACAAGAACCTGGAGCCGTGGCAGGCCGCTAGGAAGTTGCACCAGCTGTGGGAGGCTCACAATGCGGATGAGAGCAAGTACAAGCCCACGACGCCCACCGTGGAGAATGCTGAGAGCTATGCGGCTGCTGCGCTTGAGTTTTACTTCCTGAGCGAGTGTAAGTGGGATGTCATCTTGCCTGAATGAATAGGAGGAGGACTCACAGATGGAAGACGGTTTTTTCTTATATGAAACAGTTCGAAATACGAGTTTTGGGCTATGCTTTTCTAGATACATTTATACAATTCAGTCTCATCGATGAATTCTACGTAGGTCTTGCGGTTGATGAGCTGCGAGTCCTTCATGTCGACGTTGTGACCCATAGGCAGGTACCTAATTCCCAGCTTCTCGGTAGTGGAAGAAGCCCTGCATGGGTTCACACGAGGGAGACGGTAAGGAGGCCATCTGGCTAAACCGGATGCGCCTGTCAAGACGAAAGAAGAGGCGCGGCTAGATTACGGTGTTCTTGTGATGATGGACAGCTACGAGCTACTGAGGCTCGAGCATTGTGTCTGGTTTATTCGTTCTAGCACCACGCGTCGAGCACGTAATTACCCCATCAGCGGCGACGTCGATCCCATGGCGTACCTGGAATCCCAGTTCTGCCTGCGCAGAGTCACTTATACGCAAGTATTGGACGCTTCGGCATTTCCGTGGGCGCCAGGGACGTTCAAAAATCCCCCAGTCTACATGGTCGGTCTACATGGTCAGCGAAAAGGCAGTCGATGTGATGTGACTATAGACAGCCTCGTGGAGAGCAGATTGCTCATTGTAAGCTAGTGTGGCACAGCGAGTAGTGGCAGTTGGATACAGTTTACTATTATATTTCGTCTATGATGACCGGCCTTGTGCGTTTCCATGTCCATTATGGATGAAGCACAAGATCCCAAGACCCCGGTCTTAGGCTAATTCTCTTCCCCCTCAAGGTCCTCTTGTGTGCGAGCCCATCTGATTGTTGCCTGACAGCGTCTACTGAACTTTCATCATCCGGCATCAGCAAGAATCCCGCTGTACTCATCGGCACTGAAATACTCATTCTCACCATCTCCTGGCCGGCCTCTGGGTTTCTCCTGTCGAAGGTGATCTTGATTTCACCGTAAGGACAGTCCACGCTGCCTTCCACGTATTGGAACTCGGAATTCAGCGGGGGTTGAACCGTCCAGGTCCGGTAGGCCTCGGTCTCCGGCTTTAGCCCCAGGACAGCGGCATAAACCCACTCGTAGATAGTGCCCAGCATGTCGTGACATTTGCTGCGACAGGCATCTTGCCAGAACTCGTTTAGTGTCGTCTCTCCGAGACGTATAAACCGCATGTAAGAAGGGTGTTCTGGCTGCCTGGCCATCTCGAGGACGATGTCCGGACGATCCAAGTCGGCTAGTGTGTTCCAAAGGTATTTGAGCCCAATCTCGCCAGCCTCAATGCGGTTGCCGGCATCGGAACAGGCCTCGAGGAATGCTTTCTTGACGTCCGACCTATGATCCGGAGGTACGAGGCCGAACTGCAATGCGACAGCCTGGGCTACCATATTGCGATCGGTGCATCCGACCTGATCTCGGGAGGTATAAAATGCATAAGGGTGTTGGGGCCCCTGAGTGACAAGCAGCCGTTTGTTGTACGTTGCGTAGATCCGATCAGCCCGTTCGCGGAACCTCGACTCGTCATCTGCGCGGCCAAGCTCCTTCGCCATTAACTGCACATTCCGCAGACACTTGTAGTAGACGGCTGTCTCGATATTGGCTTGGTTGTTTCCAAATGCAATATCGCGGCCCCAATCGCCCAGGCCATGCTCGATCAGCCCGCCGTCTCGTTCCTTCGTGTGCAGATATTCCATATAACGTACGCAAGGCGCGAAGATTCTGGCAAAGACATCGGTAGCGTCGTAGTAGAACCGGATAATCTCTGGTAGTAACGCGACCGCTCCGCCCCATGTGATGGTATCATGGAGAGGGCCACACATGTAGCGCATCTCGGGTGCCATGGTGGGAACAAGCCCATTTGGCTCTTGTGCATCGATGATGTCATCCAGGATCTTGGTGTACAGTGATTCCATGTCCCGAACGTATTGCGTGGCCGGGGCCAGCAGATGCGTGACTTCGAGCCAGCCGAACTTCTCGATCTGGGGGCAATCGGTATGGTAGCTGAAGAGGTTGCTGGCGAAAGACCAGTAGCACATGTTGATGAGCGCATTGACATCCTCCTTGTCCGTCTTGACGTGGCCGAGGCGGCGCGCCGCCGACGAAACATGACGACCCACGAGTGACTGGATTACTGGAAGACCACTGCCATCGCCTGCCTCGAGGGTGACGCCTTCGACCTGGATGTACCGCGCGCTGGTGAAACAAAAGTCGGGCCCCCATGTCTCTACCCCTATCCCTGCCAGCGTGAACTTGCAAAACACTCCCTGCTCGAAGGCCTTGAAGAGGGGGTCGGGCATCAGGACCCTCCCCATTTCATCGACAGACTCGGAAAACCTCACGATCACTTCCGACCCTGCCGGTCCCGATACTTCGATTTTGACCATGGTCGAGGCGTTCTGGCCTAGGTCAAAGGACACGGTTCCCGGTTGGAGCGTCTTCTCCGAAACGGGTGTGAAAGTTTCGTGCAAAGTGACTGGAGGCTGATTCTGGTACTTGAGTTTTCCGCGGGGACCGGTGACGGGCGTCGCTGGCTTCCAGCCACCGCTATGAGAGTCATCATCCTCGCAGAAGCCCGGTTTGTCCCAACTTTGGGGATACGATCGGAAGTCGGTGGTCTCGGAAGAGTAGATGTTGGCAAGGGTCGTGGCACTCTTTCTGACTTGCCAGTCAGGCCCGGTCGTGATGACTTCATGCCTGCCACCGCCGTAGAACAGATGCAGCTCAGCAAAAAAGCATAGCTCGTTTCCGTAACGAACGTAAGTGTTGTCTTCATAGGCTGGCCAGAAAAACCGGTCAGGGCCTTGGTCACCGGCGTAGAACCCGTTGCCGACGTGCGCCCCCAGCACATTCTCTCCTTTGCGGAGGATATTGGAAACATCGTAGGCCACGAATTGGACTGTGCGGTGGTAGTTGGTCCAGCCGGGGTCCAGCACGTGGCCATTCCGCGCGGAAGGATCCCCGTTACAGACAAAGTTGAAATGGCCAAGACCGGATGCGAACACAATAGCGCGCACTGGCTTTTGCGTCAAGTGTAAGGATTTGCGCAGGTATAATGGTTTGTCGCCTCGGTCGCCAATCCAGACTCCTTTCCAGCGATTGGGCTCGTCTTCAAACCAGGCCCTGAAGATGAGGCTGGTATGAGGCATCTGGAGGGTCAAGGTCAGCTCTCACTCGTTCGCTTCACAGGCACAGCTGCCTTGAGCACTGACGTAGGTTTGGTTCATGCTGTATGGCGGCAACATTCCGCTGCTCCGTGGATATGCTGTGAATAACTCGCTGATCGGCCCGAAATAGGCATTCCCATGCTGATCCCAGATTGTGACCCTCCAGTAGTGGAAGGATGCAGAGAAAAACCCATCTTTTGGTTGGCAGGGGATATTTCTCTGAGCTGGGCTCGATACTCTGCCCGAGTCCCAGAGGACAGTCAGATGCTCGCCAGGGAAGCCTGCAGCCTCTGGGGCTATGGCATCTGGACTGACAGCCACCACGATATGGTAAGATTCCTGGCGCGCATCTTCCTCGTCCGACTTCAGTGACCAGAAGAACGAGACCTTGTCAGAATCGATTCCCAGATGCTCATGGTAGCCGTGTATCCCACAACGTGTTATCTCCATTGTTTTGCGTCAGCAGAAGCCCGTTAGAAGTCGACAGCATCATTTGACTTGAACACTCTCCTCGAAACCAGGAGAGCGCTTTGTAGCGCGGAGTGGGGAATAAGTCGCTCAAGTCCAACCGTAGAAGTGGATATTCTAGATATCGGTGACCTCACCAATGGGGTTGCTAGGACAGCCTACGACGAATAGACAGACTTTGCAGGGGGTCGAACAATATCGGTCTCGTGGAAATAGCGCCCGACCACTGCCTGCTCGGGGTAGAAACCCCCGGAGATGTTGGGGTATCCCTAGATCTTATTAAGTCATGATATAGTCCCACATAGAGCCCATACCCCGCGTCGCTCTGCTACGAGCCGAGCTGAAGTGCTTGCTAGCCCTGTATAGTATTAGTTGATGGAGTTCTCTTGAATCAGAGACTGAGCTACTTTTAATAAGTTTCCCCAGGCCTGGTGGCCTCCACCTCCACTCCGGCCCAGATGCTGCCCCAGATGCTGCCCCAGATACTGCACCACACCGACACAACTTAGTACTCTGGGGTAAATTAATATCACCTCGGCTGGGTCGGGGTGATTCTCTAGGCTATGAGTTGACTCAATCCTGTGTGCTCTTTATATCTAAGGCTACGTATGTACTATGCCACCCATATTCCTAATTTCCTCCCGTAATTATCCTTCATTTAGATCCTCATTTGTCTTGCTTGAGACGACAAGATGGGCCTCGCAACCACTGTCCTCTCATCCCTGTTTCTGGCCATTGGAGGCTTTCTCTTTGGCTATGATTCGGGTATCATCACGTCGACAATCGCCCTCGATACATTCAAGGCGTACTTCTCGGACCCGTCCGAGACTGTCGTCGGAGGCATAGTGTCGGCCTTCCAAGGCGGTGCCATCCTTGGCACCATCTTCAACATGCTCTTCGCAAACAGATTGGGCCGCCGCAAGACCATCTTCGTCGGCTCCCTTATCTCGGTCCTCGGCAGCTCCTTGCAGGCGGGTGCAGTGAACATGACCATGCTTATCATAGGTCGCTTCATAGGGGAGTTGCCGTGGGCCAATTAACGTCCACTATCCCTATGTATGCGTCAGAGCTGTCCGACGCCAAGCATCGCGGCATGCTCTCTGGGCTCTTGCAGCTGATGCTAAGCTGGGGCTTCTTTGTCGCGCAGTGGCTCGGCTACGGGTGCTCCTTCGTCTCGACCCAGTTCTCATGTGAGTCTCTCTCCAATTCATCTACAGTCATTAGTCCAACTTGTCTGCTCAGACTAACCCGTGTTGTCGCTGTAGGGCGCTTTCCCCTCGCCTTCCAGACCCTGCCCGGCCTCGTCCTCGTCGCAGGTATCTTTTTTCTGCAAGAATCCCCGCGGTGGCTGCTAGAGAAAGATCGTGCCGAAGAGGCTCGGCAATCTTTACAGAGGCTCCGAAGAGGCTTGGACGCACATGTGATCGAGCTCGAGTTCCGCGAGATCCGCGACGTCATCGTAGCCGACCGTGAGCTCGGCAATGTGAATTGGAAGTCCATCATCACCAAGCCGACCTGGAGGAAACGCCTGCTGCTCGGATGCGGCGTCCAAGCCTTCGGCCCCCTCAGCGGCATCAACGTCATCAACTACTACGGCCCCAGCATCTACAAGATACTGGGCATCTCAACGCAGCAGTCGCTCCTGATCATTGGCGTCAGCGGCGCCTTGTCCATCGTGTACTGCAGCATCGGCCTGCTGCTGCTCGACCGCGTGGGCCGCGTCAAGCCTCTCCTCGTCTCGGCTGCCGGGCTGGCTGCGGCACTTCTCGTCAACGCTGTACAGGCCCAGTACTTCCACGAGTCCAACACCAACCAGCTTCGCAGTATGGTGGCCATGAACTTTGTTTTTAGCCTCTTCTACACGCCTCTGGGCATCATCAGCTGGGTCTACCCGGCCGAGATCTTCCCCGTCGAGGCCCGCGCTCTTGGCAACGCCATCACCACCTTTACCAACTGGGCCATGAACCTGATCTTCGCCCAGTTCTCGCCGGCGGCCCTGGCAAGCATCGGCTTCGGCTACTTTTACGTCTTCTTCGCCCTGAAAATTGTCGCCTTCTTTTGCTACTGGTTCTTCTACCCCGAGACCAAAGGCCGGACGCTGGAGCAGATGGACGAGGTCTTTGGTGACCAGCTTGTCCCACACGCCCTGCAAGACGAGACGGCGGCTGCCATAGCCTTGGAGAAACAGGGATTGGCCGCGGCTGAATTCCGCGAGCATGCCTAGTCTGGGCTGGTCGTCCTATTCGTTTTGGGCAACGAGTAGAGGGGCACGGAGCGTCTTGGTATATAATATTAGTATTCCCAGTGACTGCAAGCCAGTGATGGTTTTGCGCGTAGCGCTATACTTTACGCACTGTTGCTGGCTGATAAAACCTGTTGTCTGAAGAGAAAATGATTTGGGCCTCCTTGGTTGATCTGAGCTCTAATGGATTTCTACTGTTCTATCGAATCCACTCTACCAACTCTACCAACTCGTTCGAAAGTCGCCAGTCTTCAGGGCGCAAGAGTGAAAGAGCTGGTGACTTTAGATAAGAGACTGCTTGATCCGCAAGCGAGGCAAAGGCAGACACCAGCCAAAAGAGCGAAGCCTTCTCCCCATCAAGCCAAGTCCCTAGCTACTTTGGTTACCCACGAGAATTCGGGGTCGTACCCCACGTTTATCCTTTGGGGGGCACAGCCCGAAACATTTCTTATCCAGACCGCCCGATCTTGGAGACTGCCTGTCAGCTTCTCCGGCTTCAACATGCCCTTCGTGCCCTTGCCAAATGTGGAAGCGATATCCCAGGTGCTAGAAGATGTCGAAATCCGGCGGAGGCGGTAGTGGTCCTCCCAGACGAACTCTTGGCCGACCTGAGAAGTATCGGCATGATCCAAGAAGGCCCGGACAATGCCTTCAACTATTCTGAAATCTGGTCGTTCGGGTGGTGGCCAGCTTAACCAGGAATCGTAGGGAAAGCAGGTGACGGTCGTTAGATTCTTCGCACTAACCAGCACCCGTCCGATCTCGTCCTGTGGGGTTATGCAAACGTCAGCGCCCTCTTTCTCGTTCTGTGATGAGTGCCGTCAGTGTACCGCTACTTACGATTTCTTCTTCTTCAGGCGCAAACTCGAACTCTCGTAGCTCCGGTAGTCCATCGACGACGGCGAGTATCGTCTGGGCTGAGAGATATGGTACCTTGTACCCACTTCTAATCCCATTATAAGATATTTTCAGAGTCCTGAGGTTCTTATGTCCGAGGATGGCTTCTAGTAAGGGTTTCGTGAGGCCGGGATTGCTAGTAATGGCTTGGTCGTACTGCTTGTAATCCGGTAGGGCCAGCTTAGTCAAGGTATTAAAGGAGGCGATAAAGCGAGTTCTGACCTCCACATCTTTGGATACCATGAGGCTGAGGGAACGTAGGCTTGGGGATGAAGTTGCGCTAAATAAAGCAGTGAGTTGTTCAAAAAGAGGGGCGGATAGCCCATAGAGGTTCCCGAAGGCAAGGTCGTCTAATTGGACGAAGTCTACAGACTCTAGCATGGCCTCGATTCTCTCCTCGGCGAAGTCGACGCCCAAAAGGCGGAGGGACCTTAGCACAGTGAGGCGACCGAGGGTTCTCTTTGATCCTGCCTCGTTTCTGTCGGGAAAGAACCTGTTGCCGGGACAACCTGTAGCCAATACTAGGCTTCGCAGTGACGAGGCCGAATTGCGGATCAGGGACTGGGCGACACGGGCTTTTTGAGAGTTATGACACCAACCGAGGGTCTCTAGGTGTAGGTGCCTGATATCTTCGACATGATGAAGTGGCTCTATTCCTGCTTCCTCTTGATCGAGACACCCTCCCGAGATCTTTAGAGCTTGAAGATCCTTCAAGGACGCAATACTCTGCGCAATGGATCTACAGGGACGGTTAACCGCATACAAGGTCTCAAGTTGAGGAGGGGTCCCAACTCACGCGCTCATGGTGTAAGTCTCGAGGACCTCGAGGTTGTCCAGGGCCTTGAGAGTCTCCTCGACATATCGATCCACGATGTACTTGTGCTTGCGGCCAGGGTCTACGACGCCGATGACGAGCTGTCGCACATGATCGGCACAGATGGGCTTGGCCTTCTCATTGAGCCCACTCGGGTAGCGTTCCTGCTGGCCCTTGTACTTGCCCTCTTTCTTGAGCTGCTTCTTCTGGGCGATGGTGAGCAGGGGCTCCAGAGTGCGGATCAGCTTGGGGATGTGAGCGTGGAACATGGCGGCGACGACAACGCGGCCGTACAAGCGAGGCATCATGATGGAGTAAAAGGCCTTGCTGGTCCTACCCAGGGCACTCATCGTCGACTGATCCTTGATGTTTGCCAGCACCATCATCAAAATCTCGGGTGGGAGGGATGGAAGCGGGCCAACGGAAGAAGCGGATTGTGCAGCTGTGTGGGCTGTAGACACGACTTTGTTCCTTTTGACGGGCCCACGAGACGTGGCGGGTTTTCCCTTTCTCTTGGCTGGAGGTGCTGTGGTTGCTTCATTTCCTGCATTTCCTGCAGGGGGTGCAGATGTCGAGGTGTTGGATGTCCCCCTTGCCTCGACATTGAGAACAGGGGGTTTGGGGCCCTGACTGGCATCTGGGACAGGGAGTTTCTGTAGGCGGGAGCTTCTCCTTGTTCCGGCCATATCGGCGACAGTACAATTGAGTAAGGATAAGAATTCGAAAGGCAAAGAGCGCAACAAAAATGAAAATGAAAACAAAAATGAAAATGAAAACAAGAGACACGACGTCCAATTTAAGCGTCTGCGCTTTGATGTCATCAATTAATTCCACGAAATCCCGTGACCTCGCGACCGACTACTTTAGGCAACCGGCGTTTTAGGCGCCACCAGGCAGGCTTTGGGCCCAGGCGAGGTTGCCAGGCCGCAATCCGTCTTGTTCCTGGTCGATGGAAATGGGCTGCCGTCCTACTGAAACACTTAGGTGTCTGTCTGGACAAAGCTCTCTTGTCTTGGCTGCTTCGTCTCCTTGCTAATCCATATCTTGACGCGACCATGCAGTCAACAGCAGTACATATACCATGCTGTATTTTCTGATGGGATTCTGGTCGCCCACAGCTCAACCACCTGCCAACAACACAATCCATCACCAGATGGAACGCGCGCAACGTAGAGAGCAGCAGCAGCGAGCATGGGCTGCTTCATCCGACAGCTCGAGCTCGACCCATCGTCTGCGTGCTCGTCCTTCTTCTTGGGCATTAGCAAGCCCGCACCGATCGCCCACCTTCGGCCTCGACGTCACCCGCAACCTCTTCATGGAACTGTCGTCGGCCAGGCATCTGGCTCTGGTGGTCGATGTGGTTGAAAAGCACCGCATCCTTGAGGTCAGTAAAGTGCTCCTACCCATATCGACACATGCGTCGCACTCTTTACAACAGATACAATCTAACGCAGCATTCGTCCGGCAGACCCACCACGGACTCGCCCAGTCGGCACGTACCTCAGCCCGCCGAAGAGCATTGCTTCTCAATATCCTCCTGCTATGCCTCTTGGGTGCTCTGTGTGTAGTGGTCTGGGGCCTTGTGGAAGACTGGTGTCGACCACCCCTGCAATCATCGTGGGCCGCGGGCCGACTGGACGCTGCATGAGACTAAAGCTACGATGACTTTCTGAGAAACTGCTGCTCGCATTCATGGACATAAGCCCACGAGTCAACTTTGATATGCATCAAGACACACATCCCCTGGGGTAGCATGCTTCTTATTTGCCCATGATATTCTCATAAGTTGATCTCATTCTGCATGCACTCTTATCGCTCGACCAATCATCTTCTTCTTGCATGTTCGCGCCTCTATCTTCTATGTGGACATCCGGGTATCAGCTATATGACATCTAAATTTATACAGTATTAATTCCTATTCTACCGCGAGCACGACCGCCTGCTTATAGCTCTTTCTATATCTACTAGATCGGAGGCTGCTCATCGCACTCGACAGGATCGTCGTAATTCTCGGTGAGCGCATTGAACACCAAACCCCAAACCGACGTATCCCAGGCCAGATACGCATGCCCGACGGTATCATCGGGGCAGGCGTCTTGTACCATGACGTTGCGCACACCCTTCTCGTCGATCCTGCTGACCTCGGGGGCGACAAGCGTGTCATTCCGGGACATGATGACGGTCACCTTGTTAGCCTCCTGCGCGATCTTGGGCGCGTCCTGGAAATCCCTGTAGATATTGCCACCTGTGGCCATATCGTCGCAAGCCTCACAGCCCAAGAGATCGAGCATCCCGCTGGCAATTTCCCGCGTGACCTCGCCGCCGGCATACCACAGGTTCGTCAGGCCGTAGTACTGGGCACCGTGGACCGCGGGCCCGAGCGAGACGACGTGGTCGACGTGTCGCGCCACCTCGGGATAGCGCATCGGCACGTAGAGCGACATGACACCGCCCTCGGAGTGGCCGACGAGGTCCACCTTGTCAGCGCCCGTCTTCTCGACGACCTCGAGCACGAAGTCGGCGATGGTCTGAGAGGACTCGCGCATGTCGCCGAGCCCCCCGATCCACGGAGCTAGGGGTTGGGTGCCGTACGCGACGGTGAAGGTGCAATAGTTCTGCCTCTTCATCTCCTGCTGCAGGAGGTTCAGGTCGACGGCGGGATTGGCCAACAGCGCATGGATGAGAATGACGGGCGTCGGGTGCTCTGCGCTCTGGCAGTTGAAGTCGTTCTTTGGGTTGCCGATGAGCCTCAGATGGAGAATGGCATCCCAGATAGGGTCGCGGGGGCCGATGTCCTCTCTAAGCAGCCGACTTCCAGGGCTAGGTATTGCCATGACCGATGCGAGTTGCAGCCCCACCAAAAGGCAGATATTTACCATATGCAGGCACTTCATGTTGTGGCGGTCTTTTGGCTTCTCTTCCAAGGAGGGTGAGAAGATGACCTGGTGCTCAGTTCAACATAGACAGGTAGACTGAACCGTAGGTCGAGATTGTTTCAAGTCGGTACTTATAGCTGATGATGCTAAGGGGAATCAGAATGGGTGGGCGAAGGATCTGGGGTAACACCATGTTTGCTTGTTCTGGGACACGCGGAACTCGCCATGTCTCTCTCCCCCTGCACCGACATTCTTGAGTCTGCTCACCAGATCATCCAACTTGCAAATTTCGCCGCTTCGGTCGTATCCTGTTTAAACAGCAGCACAGATGAGAAGGCCGTCGGCAAGTGGCCAATCGGAGAGTTTTATGACATGCTCAGCCCCCTCGCTGGCCGTGGCCGTTATTTGTCTTCTAACCCTTGCTGCTGACGAGGTTTCTCGATCGCCATTGGCTTTGAATACGAGCTTGGATTAGGAAACGAAAAGGACCCTGAGTCGCCGGTCCTGTTGCCTCCTTGCCTTGTTCCATACTATGAAATGCGGGCATATTCTGCGTGTTGATACAAGCCGGACACGCCGTGGATGTGTTGCTCACGTTGTCGAAGGTCACTTCGTGCCATGATTATGACCTGTAAGTACGTCATAGTAGGATAGTGTTTTTCAGGGGGCTGCAGCCACACCAAATCAAGCCTTAAGTGCACAGCCACCCGCCCCACCCCAACCACCTCCATTTTCCGAAGCTCTCTTCCAGCTTACCTAAGTCATCTTAGCTGCATTCAGCCTCCAGGCAATTCATCCCATCCATCTTCAATCAACAACCATCATTGAACTCCATTCCGCCTTCAACTCCATCTCCATCTCCACCTCCGCCTCACTTCGGAGCGACTCTTCGCATTCTTTAACACACTTTAATTAAGTGTCTCTTCCAGGGACTCTTGGGGAGCGTCTCCCCTCGTGTCGCCGTGCTCGTTCTGCTTGTTGCGCCCATGACTGGCAGTGGCTGGGTCACTCGCGCCCTCGATCATCTTGGCCGACTCCTACTCACCGAACGTGTGTGAATCACCCTTCGCTGAAAGGATCGGGATCTTGGGAAGGGGCTCTCTCACGGGAGCTTCCTGTCTGCGAAACCCGCTCTGCATCATCAGTCGTTGGCCTCTGGCTGGGACGGGCGGAAGAAGAAAAAAGAGAAGAAACAGAAGAGGTCGACGTGAGACTGGTAAGCTGTGACGTGACTTTTCTGTTTGCTGACGGCTGTGAGCCTTTCTAGGTGCTTGGACGAGTACGCCATATCATGTCAACTTCCGATGCCACCAACCATGTCGACGCCAATATCCCCGCAAGTTCCCCAGAGATCGAGTCGTCGGCCTTCGAGCTTCGTGGCCCCGCTGTCGTAGCATTCTGGAAACCCGACGAGGAGCGTGAGGACGAGAACCCCCAAGAATATCAATACATTGAAACAGACCCAGCCAACAAGCAGGTCCTGCTAGAAGTACACTATTTGGACCGATCGGCCTTTTTCTTCAAGCTGCGCATCCCCGTTCGCCTCAAACGATTCGATAATACCTTCCTGTACTTCCACATCCCACCGCATCACATCTTGTCGCTGGGCTGGGCTACCGATATTGTTGATGGCAATGCTGCAGCGACTCGCCCAGGCCCTGACCTTAACCTCATCCGGAGCAAGTTGAGTGGCGGTGGCAGCGGCGTCATGCGCCTCGAATTCCGCTTGCACACGCCCGGTCATCTCATTGTGCCAGCTCAGGACTCCCTGGAGCCCAAGAAGCCAGCGACAGCGCGCGTCATCGAGTCGTTAACCTCTCTTGCGACTGCGCACAGCTTCACTTTATACGTGACGCACACCGTCTTTTCCAAAGCGCGACTGCAGCTGCTGGAAGCTGCCATCTGTTCGCCGCTCTCCTCGACCCAGCCCCAAGCGCCCGCGAAACTTCAAGACCTCCGCAGTTTATACAACGGAAAGGGTGGCAAGCAATGGATCCCCATCGATGATGGCACCGCGAGCACAGCCTCCGACTCGGCTGCATCCACCGTAGCTGTCGACACTCCTCCAGGCTACGGGCCCCCGCCGCGGTATGACGAGATTGAGCCTTGTACTCCCGAAGCGTCGGCTCCAGTCAAAGGTTTGTGAACACGGTTACATTCCATTGGCCGCTAGATGCATTGCTGACTCTTTTATACAGGGAAATCACAGGGCAAGCGGCCTCGCCATCGTGTCAGCAGCGGTAGCAGCGATGGATCCCAATCTTCAGCCAGGCCCAGTAAGAGAGGGGGTGCCTGGGGCGCGGAAGCCACAGCATCTGCAGACGAGAAGGGGGAGCTTTCCAAAACATCAAGAGAGACACTTTTTGCTCAAATGGAGGTTCTCGTTCGGGGTCAGCACGAGTATATCCAGCAGCAGCAAACGCATATCCTTCAGCAACAAGAACATATCAAACAACAAGACACCGATATCAAACGGCTAATCGCCACAACGGCGGAACTGGAGCATCAGGTCGCAGTCATGCAAGAGCGGCTAGACGAGGCAGGGAACAAGGTCGAAAACTTGGACACCGGTATCTTGGAGTTGGGCCAGGATTTGGATGAGGTTAAATGCTCCGTACCAGATAGCGAAGAGATTGTTCAGGATCTGAGGAGCCAGATCGAGCACGAGGTTCGTGAGCAGATAGAGCACCGGCTTCACGACGTATTTAGCCGAATTGGAAATGTGTTAACGGATTGAATGACGGTCCCGACTCGTTGCTTTGCTCAAGTGACTCCCGGTGTTGCACTAATTGTATAAACAGCATCCTGAGGGATAGTGCCATAGCCAAAGCGCCTGATACGCCTGTCCTTGGCCGTCTCGATCTAAGTTGAGTTGCTTGAACTTGAAGGGACACTGTGGCTTCGGGGGTCTCACTGTCTCTCCACGTCTGTAGAGCCAGCTACGAAACACTGCCGTCGATATAGCAACAGTGACCCGGGGACAGTTCATTCGCCGAGTAGCTCGGCTTTCACATCTGGTTATTTAGCTGGTTCTAGAGAGTGGTACGTCCGAGCCTCCAATGTCAGCAAGGGGGCTGAATGTCGCTCTCATTGACGAGAACAGGCCCGCCGATCTCTTCGGGCACCTTCACATTTCTGAGCAGTCCCCCCGTCAGTAGTTCCACTGGTCCCGATGCGCTTCGGCCAAGCCGACTAGTAACTCCGCCGAGTATAAGGCTTGGCCTTCCCCCTTGACATCGTAGCCGAAGCAAGATGCACTACTCGACTCATCTACCGTTAATCACACCACCGTTACCTCGGATTGATCCGACCACTGGCCCCCAGTTTCCAGGAGGAGATGCATACATTATTGGCAAACCTCTATAGACCAGGGAGGCACTCCTTGACCCCTTTATCTCGACTGAATGGCCTATCATAGAGTGTTACGAGGGTAGGGGACATCCTAGCGGTGTAGAAACGATATCGTCTAACATATTATTGGTGATAGTTGAGAAATTTAATCAGACCGTTGCATCTAAATTACCCCGACTCCCAAAAAGCAGATATGCTGATGTCACTCCGCATAATCTCAGCACCGGGTATATTGGCTGCTGAATCTACTTGTAGAGGACGACACCCTTATCTATCTCTAAGCTTTATTAACGCGGGGCACCACCCCGCAGAGCAGGCAGGCCTTGGAAGGCAATGTTGAGGAAGCTTAGTTCGACATCATTACTGCTCGCCAGCGTCTGCTTCTAATCGTAGGCAATCTCGATATTTGAGAGCACCTGCAATATCAACATGGCTAAGCCCAGCGACAAGGTGGCTGATAGCACCGACCCGGCCACACATTCTAAACCAGACAAGCAAGATGTGTCTGTTGGTGAGCTGGTTACCTCGTTGGCCGGCACAAAGCCGCAGCAGCGCAAGCTTCATGACCCGGCCGTCACCTTCGAGGAGTACCTGCACTATGCACAGCACACCCGGATCGAAGAGAACTCCCACCCACCTGTTGGCCACGAAACCACGGTTTGGTCGCTCATCTTTCCATCCAAGTCCGATGCCGGAGTCGCGCAGAGGGAGGTCAGCAGCGAGAAGACCACTCCGTCAAACCTCGCCGTGGACTCTGGCGTAACTGACGAGGAATGGGCCAACGCTTCCCGGGCACTCCGCACTGCCACCCGCGGGGCGTGCTTCTATCTCATCACCACAGACATCCTTGGACCGTCGAGTCTTCCCTGTAAGAGAACCGAGCCTAGTTTAGGGACGGCGGCCATGTCCAGCTTAAGTTGCGAGTTGCTAACATATAGCCACCAAAGATGCATTCGCTAGCATGGGCTGGGGTCCAGGTATCGCCTTGTATACCATATTCGCCGTTCTCGCCGGCTACTCGGGATACCTGCTTTATGAGGTCTTCCTTGGCCTCGACTCGTATCAGTATCCCGTGCGCAGTTTTGGGGATCTTGGCTATCGTCTGTACGGCCCATGGATGCGCTACCTGTTCAACTTCCTACAGGCTGTGCAGCTACTGCTCCTGGTGGGCCTCATCATCATCATGAACGGCGAGTCGCTTTCGCAAGTCACCAAGTTCCAGTTATGCTTCGCCGTATGCTGTCTGATCTGGGCCCTCATCGGCATGGTGGTGGGACAGGTCCGCACACTGCAGAAGCTCGGCTGGCTTGCCAATGCTGCCGTTTGGATCAGCCTGATCTGCATCTTCATTACCATGGGTGGTGTTGCCAATTATCCCCCGAATTACGCCGGCTCCGGCGCCAGCGCTGGTGCTGTCATCGACGGCGGCACCCTGATTCAGCCTGACGCTGATGGCAACTACCCGCCCGTACAGACGAGTAAGGGTCTGCCACACAGTGGGTCCTTCACTGCGTCTATCTCGGGTGCTATGCAGGCTGTTTTCTCCTATGGGGGATCCATGATGTTCCCCGAATTCATGGCCGAGATGAAACGCCCTAAAGACTTCCTGAGTGCCATGGTACGTGTTTGACTCCATATCTCATCGAAGCAGAGCCGGATCCTCCCTGACAGGGACTTCAAGACATCATGGTATTCAGGTTACTGGGAAGCTGTTCACTAACAACCAATGTCTTCAGTGGGCTGCCCAAGCGTTCATATACTTTTGGTGAGTCGGCCAAGACAACACGGGAATCGAATCAGCGCGAATGGTAACTGAGTTAACTTTATTAACTCATTCATTCACAGGTACATGTTCTATGGCCTCTTCGTGTATGGGTACCAGGGCCAGTATTCTGTTAACCCAAGCTACCTTGGCATCAGTGAGTATAGACTCCAAACGGCCAGCAATGCCTTCGCCATGGTCGGTGCAATCATACCTGCTGTTCTTTATGGAAACATCGGGATAAAAGGTGGGAGCTATCCCTCGCGATTCCCTTTTCATACATTCAAGTTAACGGGCATTAACAATTTAAATCAACTAGTCATCTATAACAACATCTTCATGGACTGGTTTCGGGCTCCAGATCTAACACTACGACCGGGGAAAATTGCCTACGCTGTCTTGATACCTATCTACTGGGCTGTAGCCTATGCGATTGCGGCTGGTATCCCAAACTTCTCAGGTCTCACTGCCGTTGTCACCGCCTTCAGTATACTTCAGTTCACCTATACATTTCCTCCTCTCTTGTCCATCGCGTTTTACGTCAAGAAGCATGCCATAGTGGACGGCGATGGTTTTAACCCGGGTACGGGACGGACGATACAGGTGGACTCGGGCTTCGCGCGTTTCAAACGTGGCCTGATGGGCCGCAGGTGGTATGCCAACATTGGCAACTTCGCCTACTTTCTCGGAGCTCTAGCCCTGGCAGGCCTAGGCGCGTACTCGTCCATCGAGGTCCTCAAGGATGCCTTTGCGAGCCAATCGACGAGCTCTTATGTATGCAAGAGCCCGCTAGATGGGGCCTGATGTATAAGCATTTACCGTAGGCAGTGGACTTCTTTGCCTGCTGTTTAAGGCCGCGTATTTAAATGCATGCTAGCTCACGACCGGCTTTTAGTCTCGTTGTCTATGCCGCTACTCCTTTAGCCCTTTTAATCTCATCCATCCTTGCCGGGGCACTATTTATCTTACAGCTCTTTCTCTAGACTCAGCTTGTGTACATCCTTGGGCCACTACTCACCCCAGCTCGTTAGAAAGATCTGTTCTGGGTCCTCGGAGAGGTCCTTTATCGTAAGAGCCGCCAGGATACTTTGAGCGCCAATCGGTATGCTCTTGGTATCTGGGTGGCTGGAGGATAGAAGCGGGTCGCCCGGGTTAGCAAAGCGGCCTAGGCCGGTCCCCGGGATCAAGGCTGTTAACCAACTAACTAACTGAACCAAAGGCTCTTAATTAGTTAGTTAACCAGATCTGGCTGGTTAATTAGTTAGTTATAATTAACTAAGGGCCTTTAATTAATTAGTTAATAGGTTAGTTATTTTATTTAGTGAAACTAGTAATATATTTTTAGTATTTTCTATTCTTTAATTTAAGCAGCCTCCTTTTAAATATTATTATTATAATCTAAAAGGTTTAGATTTACCTTTTATAACTACTTAGTAGCCCTTTTTAGGCTTTTACGTATTTTATAACCTTTAGCTTTTACTTTTTTACCTCTTTAGTTATTAAAAAGAAGATCGGATCGATATTATAAATAATATTAGTTCGGTACTAGGATTATAACGTTATTAATATATCTACGATTTTAATATTAAAACTAAAGCGGGAATTATTAAGTAATCGACCAGCCGAAAAAAATAATCTTTCGTATTTAATAAATATTAATTATACTATAAAGAAATCGAAAGCTATCTATAATAACTTTAAATATTAATTTCGATAATTATATTAATATTAAATTAAATCGGTAATATCGAAATCTTTTTATTCCCGTTTTTTTATATACTACTTTACGTATTTGTTACGGTTTTCGGTATTATTAATATCGATAATTCGTTCGCTTAATTATTAAAAAAAGGAATCGAAGTTATTTAAATAAAGAATTTATTAATAGGCCGATATTAATATTAATAATATAATAAGTTAAAGGTTTATAATATCTAAGCCTTTATATTCGTTATTTTACACCTATTTAACTAGCCTTTTTATATTACGTACTTATTACTTCTGCCTTACCTACAGCATTTTAAAAAACTTTTAATGGTTACGTAAATAAAATACGTAAGCGGCGTAATAAATTGGGGTATCGCTAAAGCTTTTATAATACTAATTAATTTTCGATTAAGTAGCGTTAATTCTAACTTTATATTTTATAGGCTTAAAGAAATTGTTTACTTCGATCTAATATTATTTAAACTTTTAAAAAAGGAATTTAAACCTAGAAAAGTAATAGTAAATATTATTATACGATCCTTTAAAGCTAAACATACGTCGATATACCTAGCCGTTATTTTTTAGCTAGATAAGGTAATCTTCGAAATCTTTTAAAATAAGCGCGATCCGTATTAAAGCTACCTAATCGGCATTATTTAATTAATTATTATCCTATAAAAAAAGTGGTTTTTTTACCGAAGGCCTAATGCCGTTACTTCGAATAAAGTAATTTTTTTACTCCTATACTTATTAGTATTTAACGTAAATAAGTTTTATATATAGCCGTAATTTAAAAGCGCGTTTAATTATATAATAAGTACTTAATTAACGCGTTTAATTATTTTTTACTAACTAGAAAGGTTTTTTTATTTATTCGTAAGGATCGATTAAAGCGGCGTATTCATTTTTTTAATAAGTAAAGAATATATTATTAAGCCGATCACTTTAATTAATAGTAATAATTAAAATACGAAGCTTACCGACTAAACCTTACTTTCTTTAAAGCGTATATTATACTATTATTAATTCCTTATTTTCTTTTAAAAATTAATTAATATTATTACCTTCGTTTAGTAATAGATTTAATAGGGCTTTAATAATAAGGTTAAAGATATAACTAAAGTAACGACTTTAGCGATAACGTTTATTAAATCCGTACGTTATATTAATAAAGTTTATCGCAGTATTTATATTACTCGCGTTATTTAAAGTAAAATACTTTACTTTATTATTAATACCGTACTCGTTAATAACTTTTATAATAACTGTATTAATAATATTGTTATTATAGTAACTTACTACTTTTAGTATACTAAATATAATTTTATAAAGCTAGTTATTTATTTCGTTATAAAAAAAGCAGGTTAAACTATATACGTTTTTTTTATCTATAGGCGGTTTATATATGTATTTCGCTGTTTAAGCGTAAGACTTAATTAAAATTCCGTTAAAGTTTTTCTATTTTTTTCGCATTTTCACACAGCCGCGATAGTACCGTATCACGCTTAATTAATCCGAAACTTCGCTAGCGTATTCGCGTAGTATTAAATTCTTATTTATTCTCTTTTTCTAATTAATTACTCCCAGTAAATCTATTTTATTCGATATTAAAGCGTATAAGTTAATCGCTATTTTCGTTATGTTTTTTTAACGTAGGATTAGCGTAGGTATAAACTTATATAAACGGTTATTTATTATATTAATAATATTTATCTATATTAATAATCACTTATATTAATAATATCCATATTAACGATATTTATTTATATTAATAATTACTTATATTAACGATATTTATATTAATAATATCCACTTATACTATTAACTATTTATTATATTAACGATATCTATTTATATTATCGGCTATTTATTATAATAACTACTTATCGTCTCCCGTATTTTTACGTAGTTGCGATAGCGTTACTATACGCTTAATTAATCCGAAACTTTATTAACGTTTTCGTATTATTTTAAATTCCTATTTATTCTCTTTTTCTAATTAATTACTTTTAGTAAATCTATTTTATTCGATATTAAAACGTATAAATCGGTCGCTATTTTCGCTATGTTTTTTTAACGTGGGATTAACGCGGGTATAAACCTATATAAGCGGCTATCCACTATATTAATAATATCTATTTATATTAATAATCACTTATATTAATAATATCCATATTAATAATATCCACTTATATTAATAATTACTTATATTAACGATATTTATATTAATAATATCCACTTATATTATTAACTGTCCACTATATTAACAATGTCCATTTATACTATCGGCTATTTACTATAATAATTACTTATCGTTTCCTGTATCTTTACGTAACTGCGATAGCGTTACTATACGTTTAATTAATCCAAAACTTTATTAACGTTTTCGTATTATTTTAAATTCTTATTTATTCTCTTTTTCTAATTAATTACTCTTAGTAAATCTATTTTATTCGATATTAAAGCGTACAGGTCGGTCGCTATTTTCGCTATATTTTTTTAATGTGGGATTAACGTAGGTATAAACCTATATAAGCGGCTATCTATTATATTAGCGATATTTATATATATTAATAATTATTTATATTAATAATGTCCATATTAATAATGTTTATTTATACTATCGGTTGTCCATTATATTAACGATATTTATTTATATTATCGGCTGTCCATTATAATAATTGCTTATCGTCTCCCGCATTTTTACGCAGTTACGATAACGTTATTATACGCTTAATTAATCCGAAACTTTATTAACGCTTTCGTATTGTTTTAAATTCTTATTTATTCTCTTTTTTTAATTGATTATTAGTAGTGTATTTATTCTATTCGATATTAAAACGTATAGGTCGGTCGCTATTTTCACCTTTTTTTTTAATGTGGGACTAGCGCAGGCACAGACCTATATAAACGGCTGTCCATTATATTAATAATATCCACCTATATTAATAATCACTTATATTAATAATATCCATATTAATAATATCCACTAATATTATCGGCTATTCACTTATACTATTAACTATCTACTATATTAATAATATCTATTTATATTATTCTTTGCTTATACTAAGTATTATTTATATATCTTCTTAGTATTTATTAAATACATTTTATTAGAGTATATTACTTTCCCTATTTTAATATTTAAACATTAGAACGTTTTATCGCAGAGTTACAGAATCGTAGAGTTATATAATCGCGGAATTATAAAGTAAATCGCAGAGTTACTATAAACAATAGCCTACTAATAAATAGTAACCCCGTTAATAAATAATAGCTTCAGTAGCAGTTCCGCTTATTCAGTAATTATATATAACGATATAAAATATTAGTTTAACTATTTCAATATATAAATATAAGAATACTTAATCGTAGAATCGCGGAGTTACAAAGTTATAAAGTTACAGAGTTATAAATTTACGAAATCGTAGAGTTGCTATAAATAATAGCCTGCTAGTAAATAATAACCTTACAGCTTTAATAAAAAATAATAGCCTTACCAGCAGCTCTTTATATTTAATAGTTATATATAATACTACCGAATATTGCTTTCCCTATTTTAATATATAAATATAAGAACGCTTAATCGTAGAATCGCAGAATTATAAAGTTACAGAGTTATAGAATTATTATAAATAATAATTTAATAATAAATCCTAGGCTTACTAAGAAATACCAGCTTCGCTAGCAATTCTTAATATATTTTATTAAATAGGATTCATTATTTAAATATAAATGTATCTAATTAAGTAATATAATTAAATATTACTTTCATTTTTCAGTATATAAATATAAAAATATTTAATCCTAAAATCGCTTATTATACTAATTATTATACGTATTAATAAATATAATACTTATTACTAGTTACTATAGTTATTACTATTAATAGTATTTATTACTAGTAATAATACTTATCGCTAATAACCGTATTACCCCTACGAAACTAAATACTTTTCGGTTTTATATATACCTAGAAATCAGATATCGCTATAACTAAAAAACATTTATAAGCGGTTTATATATATATTTCGCTATTAAGTAATAAGACTTAATTAGGACATTATAAATATATATTAAATATTTTAAAAATAGTTATTATTTAATATATATTATTAATAGCTTTTATTACTTTATAACTAGCCTAAAAGCAATCGACGTTTAGTACTAGTTAATAGTAAACGTCTAGCACTTATCGCCCTGTGACTAGCCTAGAAGCAGTCGACGTACAGCACTAGTTAATAGTGAACATCTAGCACTAATTAATAGTAAATATCCAGCACCTATCGCTTATAACTAGCCTAAAAGCAGTTAACGTCTAGCGCCTATACGGCTAATAATATATAGCTAGTAATATGTAGCTAGTAATATATAACTGGTAATATATAGCATACATTTAATTAAATGCATTTTAATAGGACAATACGGTAAATAAGTATTAAAGCTATTATACTTATCGCTAGTTATAACGCTTATCTCTGATTATTACTTTTATCGTTAGTTATTACACTTATCGCTAGTTATTATATTTATCGCTAGTTATTATATTTATCGCTAATTATTACGCTTATCGTTAATTATTATATTTATCGCTAGTTATTACGCTTATCGCTGGTTATTATGCCGTCCTTATAAGGCTGAATACCGTTCAGTTTTATACATACTTAAAAATTAAATATCGCTATTACTAAAAAATAATATTTAACTGAGCTTTTATATTACTGTGTAAACCTAGAATTTATAATTAATAAGCAGTATGAAAAACAGTTATTTACTAAGCCCTATTATATTAATAATAGTGCTTATTATTAGTTACTATACCGTCCCTACGAGGCCGACTACTATTCGGTCTTATACATACATAGAAATTAAACATTATTATAGCTAAAAGATAGCATCTAACCGAGCCCTTTTATTATTATATAAGTTTAAAATTAATAGCTAGTAAGCAGTAAAGAATAGAGTATTTTACTAAGCCCCTTTATTATTATGTATTTAAAAATAGTGATAATTATATAAAGTAATTATATTATAAAAAAAAATTAAAAATAATAATTATCTAATATATATTTATTACCAGCTCCCATTACGTTATTATTAGCTTAAAAGTAGTATATATTTAATACTTAATATCTTACTCCCTCATATGCGTAGCTACTCCGGAAGCAGTGAACATCTAGTACCCATCGCCCTGTAAATAGCCTGGAAGCAGTGAACGCTTAGCACTTATCGACTTATAACTAGCTTAAAAGCAGTTAACGTTCAGCACTAATTAATAGTAAACGTCTAACACTAATTAATAGTAAATATCCAGCACTTATCGCCTTATAAATAGTCTAGAAGCAGTAAACGTATAGTACCCATTAACCTGTAACTAGCCTAGAAGTAATTAACGTATAGTACTTATCGATTTATAACTAGCTTAAAAGCAGTTAACGTTCAGCACTAATTAATAGTAAATATTTAATACTTATCGCCCTATAAATAGTTTAAAAGTAGTAAACGCTTAATACTTATCGACCTATAATTAGCCTAAAAACAGTTAACGTTTAGCACTAGTTAATAGTAAATATCCAGTACTAATTAATAATAAACGCTTAGCACTTATCGCCCTATAAATAGCCTAAAAGCAGTAAACATCTAGCACTTATCGCCCTATAACTAACCTAGAAGCAGTAAACGTCCAGCATTTATTACCTTATAACTAGCCTAAAAGCATTTAACGTACAGCACTAGTCAGTACACCCCTTCGCTTAGTATAATTATTTTATTATTTATACATATTATAATTAATAAATATTTAACACTTATTACTTTATAAATAACCTAAAAGTAATATCCAGTTAATTCTAATCGTTAATAAATATTTAGCACCTATTAACTCAGCACTTTATATACTATAGTTATTATATACTGTAATTATTATATACTATAACTATTCTATAGCCAGTATTTACTTAGCGCCTTATATATTATTATTTCCCGTTTACTAGCTAATAACAGCCCTCCCGCCCTCTTTATACGCTAACCTTATTTAATTATATAATCGTATATATACCTTACTACTCTATAGTAATTAATAGCGTTTTAAATTATTAACCCTAGTAACTAATAACGGCCCTTCCGCTGCGTCGATCGGCTAACTCCTTTAAATAATTATATTATTTCCAGCCCAGTTAATATTTTCAGCCTTATTAAATAATAAGTTTAGTTACTATATATAAAAAAGTAACCGTATAAAAAGCTATATATAAAAATACGACTATATAAAAAACTATATATAAAAAAGCAGCTGCATAAAAAGCTACATATATAAATACGACCGTATAAAAATACGACCGTATAGTTTATATAATTAATAATATAACTAGTAATCTAGTATAACTTAATCGAAAAACGATTTTATTAAAATTAAACTAGTCGTTAAAAATCGATTGCTAGAAATCTAATATTAATTTAATTAAGAATACGGCTATAAACTACGTAATTAATATAATTAATAGTATAACTAGTAATTTAATATAACTTAATTAAAAAATAATTTTTCGTTAAACTATTAAAATACTACCGCGTAAAAATGCTACCGCGTAAAAATGTTACCGCGTAAAAATACTACCGCGTAAAAATACTACCGTATAACTAATATAGTTAATAAAGTAGTATATAGTTTAGTTTAATTTAATTAAAAACTAAGCGCCGCTTTTTTATTTTAAAATTAGTATCTGCTTAATATTTATTACGCCGTTTATTTTATGCTTTATTCCTTTTTTATATCTTTATAATATTACGATAGTACGATATTACGTTTAATTAATTTAAAACCTTATTAATGTTTTCGTATAGTATTAAAATTATATTTATTTTTCTTTTTTTTATTTATTACTTTTTATACGATCCTGTACTTAATCTGTCCCTCCTTTTTACTTTTCCCTTTTAAGTCTTTTTTAGTTTCTCCCTTTCCCGTTTATTTAAATTAATCCCTATTCGCTTTAATTATATCTTTTATGTTTTAATTAGTACGATATTATTAAACCTTTTAAATAAATAAAGGACGCTTCTTTTAAATATACTAAATTTATTATTCCGAGCTTTATTTCGGAGTGCTTATTAATTCCGCGGTACTTTTAATTGCCCTTTTAATATCTATATTAAATTTAATTAACGATAACCGTAATCTTTAATAGTATTACGTAAAAGTATTATATTATCCCTGCCTTATTGTATACGCTTTTATAACTCTTTCTCTCTATTCGGTTAATAAAACGCTTTATTTTACTTATAAAACTGCCCCTTTCCGGGCTTTTACCGCTTTTCGTTCCTTAAACTTATATATTATTTAAATCTTTTATACTTTATAATTATAGTATTTATTATAATAATTCTATTTTAAACAGTTCTTATAAGTTTTTTAATATAAAGCGTATTTATATTATCCGACCTTTTTATATATTCTGTTATTAAGGTAACGTTATTTTATAAAAATGCTAATTTAGATCGTTTAAATTTAAATCTTTTATAAAGGGAAAAGTTATTTATAATATAATTAAAATCCCTCCGTATTCGCTTATTATAACTTATATCCTTATCCCTTTTTTTAATTTTAAATTCGATAAGGAAATAAAGAAACGGATCCTTTTTAAAACCCGAGGTATTAATAATAATTCTTTAATTACTACCGATACTATACCCCGATAACGATAAATATATTTACGCGCGTTTAATTTTCCTATTTATATATTACTAATATACTCTTTAACCTGTTTTTACTTTCGATATTATTATAACCGCGGAAGTAGTAGTATTTCGCTTTCGACCGACGGGATAAGTTCGCTCGATAAAGTAAATTCGCTTAACGGGGTAAATTCGCTTAATAAAATAGGTTCGTTTATATATATAATTAAGCTATTATCGCTTATAGGGCTTTAACGGTCGGTAGGGTAATTATAAAAAGTAAAGCGGTCGTGGTTAATAGAGTTATCGTAGTTAATAAAAATATTACTAATAGAAATAGCTGGTATAATAAGTTTAACGAAACTAGACGAATTAAAAGTATTATTTTCTTTAATAAAAGGTAAAATTAAAGATAATTTATTATTCTTAAGGCTTTTTATAATAAGAATAGCTTTATTTACTTTTATAAAAGGTATAAAAAGCCTAGTAATACTTTTTAATAATAATAAATTTAGTATAGTTTTATTAGTAATTAAACGATTTATTAATAAAAGGGATAATATGTTTTTAATAAAAGTTAATATTATATAAATTAAATAAAAAAGTATTTTAAAGTTAAAATAAATATTTTTAATATTTTTAATATAAAAAAAGAAAGAAAATAAAAAGTACGAAATTAAATTCTTAAACTTTATTCTTTTATTCTTTTATTCTTTCGTTTTTACGTTCTTACGTTCCCGCGTTTCCGCGTCCTCTTATTCTTATACTCTCTTTTCTCTTCTTTCTCCTCTTTTTCGTTTATTATAAATTTCTAGGATTAAGTTATATATTTTCTTTTTTTTAAACGGTTATTATTTTTTTAACCTATATAATTTTAAGTAAGTTTATTAAGATTACTAAAATTATTAAAGTTTATTTATTAAAAATCAAGTTTATATTACAGTATAAAAAAAAAAGAAAAATTAAAAACGATAATTAAACGCCGAATAATATAAAAATAAAATACCGAATAATACGAAAATAAAGTACTAAATAATAATATAAATAAGATTATATTCACTTTTTTATTTTTACTTTTTATTACACTTTTTACTATTTATATTTATACTTATTATAATTTTTATATGTTTACGTTTTATTATAACTACTTTTAATTATTCTTTATCTTTAAGCTATAAATCCCGAAAAAAAAAACGTATTATTCGTAAAAGAAATACTCGTTAACGGAAAAAACGTAAGTAGTAATTATAAATAAAACGTCTAGTAATTATAATACTTAAACCTTTATTAAATCTAGTAGTAATTACTCGACGTATTTATAATCGAAAGCGTTAACGCGCTTAAAAAGCTAAAAAAAAAAACCGAATAAGTAACGTTATATAACCTTATAAATATTACCGGCTTAAATAGTAATTCTGGTCGTATTAATACGATACCGTAAGCTTTAAGGGCTTCTTATAATAAAGTAAGTAACCTATCCTAAGCCCCAGCTCCCGGTCTATTACTTATAAATATCTAAGCCTTAAAAGGCTCCTCCCTTATTATAAGTTCTATACTATAAACCCCAGCTCCCGGTTTATTACTTATAAACATCTAAGCTTTAAAGGGCTCTTCCCCTATTATAGGTTTTATACTACAGGCCCTAGCTCCCGGTTTATCACTTATAAACATCCAGGCTTTAAAAGGCTTTTTTATTAATATAAATAATATACCGTAAGCGTTAATACTTAGTTTATACCTTAAAAACGCCCTTAACGATAATAGTAATAATAAATAAGTTTATAACGGTTAAAACGGCGCCGCGCTAAGAGGAACATTATTAAAGCCGGTACCGCCGTTATAGCTATTATCGCTATCGCAGCCGTTATCGCAGCCATTATTACTATTAAAACTAGTATTAAAAGCGTTATTACTATTAAAAGTATCGTCTTTATTACATTTAAAAGTTCCTAATCCTTTTATACTAAACCCTATTACTATTTTAGCCGTACTAGCCGGCTATAATTAAGTACGCTATATAAAAAAGCTCTATTCGCCGCTTATTAAACCGCGTAGTATTACGTTAAATACTACTTATTTTTAATTTATACTTTATTTATACTATAAAAACTATTAATATAAATAGTATTTTACCTTATTTATTTCTTTTCTATTAACGAATAATTAGGTTAATCTTATTAAATACCCTCTAATAACCCGGATATTATAACGTTAATAAAAGTGGCCTAGTACTTAATATAAAATTAAAAGTCAAACCTTTACCGCTATTTCTTTATAAACTAAAATAATATATATAAGAATAACGTTAATACTAAATATAATAGACGGCTCGGTATTAATAAGGCTTTACGTCTCTCTTTCTTTAAAACCTAAATTAAAGTTATTCGTAGGCTAAGTCCTATATAAATCCACCGGTTTTATAATATAAACAGTATTATTTTCCGTATCTGGTTTATATACTATTTTTATAATACCTTTACCGTATTTTTACGTCCTAATATTATAACTTTTATTACGTAAAACCTTTACTATAAACTATTAAGCCCCCGTAATATTTAAATTTATAAGTATGTTAATATAGAATTAAGCATATTTAAAAATAAGAGCAAGGTTTATTTTATATTCCCGCGGCTCGGGAGGCGGTTTAAATCGTCGACGAACGCGCTTATTAAAAAGTAAGAGAAAACCTTAATTAATAGCTGTATATTATTAATTATTAAGCAGGCGCTTCTTATTAAAGTATAGTAGGAGTACTTTACGGACTACGAATCGGTTTATATTAAAGCGGACACTTTACGTATAAAGCTTATAGGTAACCGTTACCGGTATACTAAGTTAAAATTAAAGTTAAATTATAATTACTTAAAAAACTGAATAACTATATTAATATAACGGTTAAACGCGTTAAAGTACCCCGATTTCTACGATACCGTGCTTATTTATTAATTTTATAGATTAAAAAACGATAATATTACGGATAATATTTATAATACTTTCGATAAATTCTGCTAGTACCACTTTCGTAATTTCGCCTTTAAAGCCTTCGACCCTACGGCCTTTTAAATTAATATCGGGTTCCGCGATTCGATTAAAATAAATCCTATCACTTATTCAAGGTGACAAGAGAGTCGATGGTCGCCACTTGTGGTCCGTGTAAGTGGGGCATAAGTTTTGGGGGGTGGTTATTATTACCCTCTTGTCACCTCAATTTGGTTAGTGCACACAACTTTTTTACGGTAGGGCGCGCTAGGGTGTCGGTTATCATCACTTTCTTATTATTTTAATTGGGTTAGTGCCTTTATATTAACTGCTTTGCGTAATAAGAAACGCTGTTATTATAACCCTCTTATTATCCCAATTAGGCCACGACCTTATTCGCTGCGTATATATAAGATAGCTAATAAATACATATTATTAATAAACGTACTTTATTAAGGAAGTATATATTATTAACAGGCGTATTTAATTTAAATCGTTACTTATCGTATAAGTTTAAAAAGGCGCGTGTTCTTAATAGTTATATACTATTAAAGTCCTTAGTTATCGCGATTAATTAAAAAAGCGCGGGGTTTCGTCGTAGGGAATCGACGTACTTAATAATCGCATGCAATTAAAGAAGCGCATGTTTTTATTCTATTAAGTAAACGTACGTTATCGCATATAATTAAAAAAGCGTATATATCTTAGTAGAGTCGGTGGTAGGGTTAAGCAAATTGGTGCGTTGACTTAGTCAAAATCGCTATCGATTCATTACTGTCTTTAATTGCGTGCATACGTACACTATATAACTAAATTGAAAATTTCAAATTGACTCTATAATCTATAGTAAGTACAGATCTAAATAATGAAGTTCACATATTTTTCCGATTTTTTGTTCATTTTCTACGACTATTTAAAATGTAAATTTCAATTAAAAAAATGCAGAAAAAGTTTTGTTGGGGTACTAGCGTAAAGCTCCTTGGCCTATGCGTTTTAGTCTATTTTGCAGCGTATATAAAAATAGACTCACTCTATACCCATTTCTTATTAGTATCGTTACGCCCCCCCTGCTCCCGATACGTTCTATTCCTATTTTTTATTAGCATCGTTACGCCCCCCCTGTTCCCTTAACTGTATATTTTTAACTCTATTATCCCCACATATCTTCAACGGCTGCTGAGCTAATTCCTCGTCTATTAGAAGCACTATCGCAGCGTCGCGACGATGTAAGCGAGGATTAACGGCTGCTGAGCCAATTCCTCGTTTATCGGAACAGCATCGCAGCGTCGCGACGATGCAAGTGATAATTAATGGCTGCTAAGCCAATTCCTCGTCTATCGGAAGCACTATCGCAGCGTCGCGACGATGCAAGCGAGGATCAACGGCTGCTGAGCTAATTCCTCGTTTATCGGAATAGCATCGCAGCGTCGCGACGATGCAAGTGATGATCAACGGCTGCTGAGCCAATTCCTCGTTTATCGGAACAGCATCGCAGCGTCGCGACGATACAAGTGATAATTAATGGCTGCTAAGCCAATTCCTCGTCTATCGGAAGCACTATCGCAGCGTCGCGACGATACAAGCGAGGATTAACGGCTGCTGAGCCAATTCCTTGTTTATCGGAACAGCATCGCAGCGTTGCGACGATACAAGTGATAATTAATGGCTGCTAAGCCAATTCCTCGTCTATCGGAAGCACTATCGCAGCGTCGCGACGATACAAGCGAGGATTAACGGCTGCTGAGCCAATTCCTTGTTTATCGGAACAGCATCGCAGCGTTGCGACGATGCATAGGTACTATCGGTAATTGCGTAATCGATATAGCCCGGTTTTATATATCTACTACTTACTATTATTGTACTAGCCACTAGGTTTAGCGCCGTTACGCCCCCCCTGTATAGTATCCACCCCTTGAATACTTTATAATAATAGGCTAGAATTTCTATTCAGTATTATTACCCCCATTATTAAAAAACTCTCAACTAAAGAGTCTTTTACCTAGACTCCCCCGAAGCATTTAAGCCATAGATTATTGCACCTCCTTTTACTATTACCTCTATACAGCTTTAAAAACAAATACTTACCTCTGTAGTATAACGTATTTGTTTTTAAGCAGGTATACCATGCCACCATTATTTAATACTGAACGTTAAAAACGCTATCGCGACAAGAAAAGGCGTGAAAAGAACGAACGACCTAGGCAACTCCAAAATACTATCTAGAATAGCGACGGACAAGTTCGGTATCTACTTGGTTCAGCTGTCCCCCCTGACCCTAACCGGTACTAACCAGCTGCCCCCTAACTGCGCAATTCTATTTTGAATTACTTTTCACCCAGTACAGAATCCAGTACAGCGTCGGCACCTGTCTTTCCCACTCCACAACAGCAGGATATCAGCTCTACCACATTACCACGGTCATTAAATAGTAGCGACGTTTCCCTCTCGGCATTCCAACATCTCAACGCGGACAGTACACCTCCCGGCCCTTCCCCCTCCGATCGTCTTATACGGCGAACCATTATTCCCAAACGGCGCACTCCCGTCGCCCGACGCCGTCAACAGGATTTGTTTAGAACCAGCCAACAAGTACGCGATATTGTCGACAACCTCTCGCCCACAGACCATTCTACTGAATCAGCCTCGCAACCGTTGCCGCATGCTTCCGGCTCTAACCCTCCTTTGCATTCTGCACCCGCCTCGACCCCGTCTCGCACCGAGTCCCACCCCGGCACGCCATTATCTTCTAATGGCTTTCACCCCGATTATCCAACCGAGCGTCCCTTTCCGGGTAGCGTTTCACCGACCCCAGCTCAGAACGAATTGTCGACTGCTTCTAGTCATAACTCGTCCCTTTCCATATTCACTAGAATCGGAGAAGCTGTCCGGTCGTTTAGCGCGCCAGTCCTCCGCCGTATTACACAAGATTCCGGCACCCCACCTATCAACCAGCCTAGCTCTGCAGCAAGCCTCTCCCGCCATTTGAATACGTCGGCCATCGAACAGACCTCTCTGGACTATCAATCTAGTATACCAGATCCATTATCCGACCATTTCGATTTCGAATCTGGGGATTTAGTTGCACATCCCTCGGTTGAAACCCACCAAGACTCCCAGCCGCTCAACCAACAGGCAGGCGACAGATCTATTAGCGCTACGCCCACCTCGGGCTTACCGCTAATAGCCGCAAGCCAATCTCTGTCACGCCCATTGCTAGAACATGCCAGTGACCATACTAGCATTCAGCATAGGCACAGTTCTCTATCCCAGCCCTGCGACGAAGACACTAGTCTACCTACACTATCGCAAAGCCCTGGTTCAACGTGCCTCGACCCATCATCGAGAAGCGTGCTCAGCTTTAATTCTGAACATGGCGGCACTGTTCTCGGGGCTAGCACCCCGCGCCCGTTGGCACGATCATTATCCAATCATCCAACCCAACCATCGCTACAACTACGCCGCCCAAGCGCCTCCAGCCTTCCTGCAGCCACCCCCCCCGAAGCGAGGTCGAACCCGTAATGCCCGACCCAACGGCCACGCCACCCAACTACAGCTCGTATTCACCCCTCCCGCCACCCGACTTCCAGGCACGCAGAGCCTCCCGCCGTCGGAAAAACGACGCAAGATTACAACGTCGGAACCGGTCCGAAGAAACGCCACACCGTCCGCATCGCACGACCAGCCGACGCAAGGAGGTTTCTCACTCTCGGCTCATGCCGAACGCGTACGAAGACAGCTGTTTGGCACCCCCCCAGCGCGCCAGAATACCCCCATATAGGATCGATCCTGCCCGGCCTTACCCCGCCACCGACCTACCCCGCGGTGCCATCCCCACAATCAATCGGCCAGCAGCTGCAAAACCTCTTTTTGCACAACCGACCTCCTCGCCACCAGGACCAGTTACAACGAGTTCTGCGTACTATTTGGGCTTACCATTGCTCTTCTAATTCGTGTAAGTGTTATTCTGTTACATACCTACATCCCAGCCTTAAAAGCAAATACATGATATATATACGCCGCCTACGTATTTGCTTTTAAAGGGCTCATAGGAGTAATATTAAAACCAAATACGTGATATACCTACGCCGGCTACGTATTTGCTTTTAAAGCGTCCATGAGAACAATACTAAATATGGAACCTTCTATACGTTAGGTAGAAAATTCGCAGTACCCGACGCGGGAGACACATCTACTGTGTCTGACATCACCAAGTACATCAACTTGGCGAAAAACCACGACGACCACACCTTTCCTCTAACGCTACCCAACGTCCACCGACCGAGCCAGACGTTCAACGCCCCCGACCTCCGCGCCATGCTTTCGGACCATAATGCCCCCCCGACTGTCATTCCAGAAAACTGAGGCATCCTACGCAGACGAGTTGTGTAACCTCCGCGTGGAACGACTATATGATATTGACAGTGTCATCTTCCAACTGCCCAACCTTGGAGTTATGCAACGGACGGAATTCTCGTTGGCGTTCAGGCCATCCTTCACTTCCAACATTACACAGAACTCCCACTGTACACTGCCGAGCGGCATCTCACCCCACCAACACGTCAATATATACCTAGGAGAATTCAGCAAACTTCAGCGGACTACTGTGCACCTTGTCTTCCCTCAATTCACCACAGCAAACGGACGAAACCCCACAAAAACCCTACCCGACCAGGACCAGGCGCTACTCATCGACCAGTGCATCCTGCCAGCTCTCCAGGAAGCGCTACCTCCACAATGCCTCCAAGAGCTGCCAGAGAGCTACCTACAAGCGTACTCCAAATCCAACAGCGGCCTGCTCCAAACCGAGGCGAGGCTATATCATTCTACACTGAAACACCGAATCGCTCCAGCGTTCCTACATGCCTTCTCGACCGCATTATTCGAAAAGCTCAGCTTGCATCCCAAGTTCCACCAAGCAGTTCTTCTATGCCAATGCCACGGCACTAAGAACGTTACAACATCTACGACACCTTCTGGCGCCCTCTCCAAGTTCTGCGATATATTCCTCGACGACATCGCTCCCCAGCAGCTCGACCCAACCGCATTCTGGGTCGATATTGGATTCCGGGATATTGCCGAGTTCCCCAAGGCCGACTCTGATACCGCCGCAGACCAGCACCCGCGAGAAGAGTTCACGTTGCTTTCTAAAGCGGCATGCCTGGACCAGATCCTCGCGCCCGAATCGAACGAGCACATCGCCTTACGACCGAGCCGATACCAACAATACTTGCTGGGGGAGATCGGATCTATTGACTGCTGTAATGACACCAAGGGCTACCAGCGCACCCACCCTTCTATCGTACAGCTCAAGGCATATTCTAGTCATAAAGATCACTTCTCATCTGCCGACAAGGCCCTGGCGCCTTTCCAGCACCGGGAACTCCGGCTCCTCGCCTTGGACGCCGGTAACGTTACCAAGTGGCACACGGCGAAACAGAGGCAACATGTCGGAAGGTCTGCCCAGCTCTCTAGCCTCCTCCATGTCTTCCTCGAGCAAAAGCGCCAAATCCCCAACCTCCTCGGCCTCGTTGGAGACGAGCGTCACAGGTCGTATGGCGTACGCAGAGAGGTGCGGTGTCTACTGGCCGATATCTCCCACCTTGACCTCGATGCCCTGACCCCCCGGTCCCTACCGACCGCTATTAGCACCTGACGACATGCACAACCCATTCTACATCGTTCGCACGTCCGAATTGAACAACATGCTCGGCAGTCTCATTTCCCGTTACGTTCTGGCGTTCGAACGGTTAATCCCTGACACTACGCAAGCCCCCAATCCCCTTGAGAAATCAAAGTCCGATCAGAACCAGCTGCGCAATACATACACTACACAGCTATTACAAATGCTGCTGTTCTTAACATGCAGCGGTGCCATGGCACATACGTATAACTGGATCTGGCGGGATCAGTTTCAATATCGCAAACATCGCGATGACGAACTTGAATGGCGTAAAGGTTTCAATCTCAAAGGAATCCTTTCTCACTACGGTATGGCCTGGCTCCCAACTGCGGCATTTGATTGGAATTACCCTCGGCTCCTCCCCGCGCAGATTAAAACGTTCTGTATACCCAACCAGGTCCGGTTCAAAATCGCGCCAGTGCAATTCCAACGCCCTTCCCGCCAACGGCTCGCCTCCGACAACGAGTACAACCTTACACGCCATCGGTACTACCAAGAGGGGTTCGCTCATCTATCAGCTGGACGCCTCGCAGATGGCCGTGAGTGCATTCTAAAGGCGTTTCGGGTGAACCTACAACGTATTGTGGCTTTATACAACCGTGAAATGTTCGAACGTTTAAGCGATGCACTCCATTCCATTTTTCCTGACGACCTTCGAAAGGTTAACGAGGCTATTTATGGCCGGGGGGAGCCTACCTTTGATGAGAAGGAAACACTGTACAATGGCGTACTTTCGATTTCAAATCTTGATACCATTTATGCCCGCATATTCCGTCTCGTCCCTCTCGATCAATTAAAACGCTGGTCCGGCAACACCTATCATACCATCCCCTCTCCGAAAATCGCCAAGCTACGCCAGCCACGAACATCCCCACCCGTCCATTCCTGGTCTGAGTACATCTTCCGCCTGATCAATGTCAACCACAACAAAGGCTCGTGGGCCAGCAAACCTTTTGCGAAATTGTATTCCGATTTAACCACGGAATGGGAGCAGGTCCTCAACCACGATGCGCACCAGCACCGAGCCATCCAAAACTACCGCGACAAGTGGCAATATTATATCAATCGATACGCCGGATCTTATATCTTCCTAACTTTCAATTGGGAAATGGGAGCAAAAGGGAAGTTTATGGTCATCCAATCCACTTCGAGAGACGTTAATCCATGGCCTAAATTCTTTAATATTAGCTATGTCATCCCTAGTATTGATGTACAAGATCACAACATCCGCCGCACGATTTCCTACGCCGACTTTCTCTCGCGCCAACATGGTCCTTTCCTCCCTATTCTAGAAGACCCCGGTTATCGTCGCATCTGTATCGCATACCTTGCATCCCTCTTACGCCAAATCGGAGACCCGCCACTACCTAAGGAGATCGATCCCGAATCCCAAGCCTGCCACCTTTGGACCGGTGTATTCAGCTTTTTCGACCATATTGTCGACATCGAGAACATGGACCAAATAGATTGGGACGACGCCTCATATTACCCCGAACTCAACAGCCACCCGATCTACCAACCCCACAAGACCCCGCGCTCCCTTTTTCTTCACGATTCCCCCCGTTCAAATCCAGCCAGACTGCTGTATTTGAAGCCATACAGCGAAGGAAAAACAAACATCCCTCTCACTTCGCTAGCAGCATGGCCTTCCATTCACAGCGATGATGACCGGTTACAACACTTCAAACCTCAACAGCTAATTAGAGAGCCACCTCTATTAGAACATGAGTTTTGGAAGCCCTTTGTAACTGGTTATTTGAAGGGATTCTTCGGTATTGATACTGTGTTAAGTAACTTACACGATCATCTTCTGGACAGCGATACCGATGATAATAGCGATATAGCCAGTCAGTCCGACACGTCGGCGGACAACGACTCTGATTCGGTCATGTAGCTGAAATTGAAGTAATGTTGATTCGTGAAAACGTACCTGTTGAATGATGCACAGTATCTGTAATTTTCATATTGTAACAGTTTACTATAAAACCGCCATGTGAAAATCTTGCCCGTAGCCCATTTTTGTGACACTAGACTCACTGCTTATCGACAGACTCGCAGCTTATCAGTTAGCGTGTGGCTCATCCATAAGACTCGTGGCTTATCACCTTGCGCTTAGCTTAGCTACTTATCAGTGAAGCACGCAGCTTATCGGCAAGGCTAGCAGCTTATCGGCAAGGCTAGCAGCTTATCGGCAAGGCTAGCAGCTTATCGGCAAGGCTAGCAGCTTATCGGCAAGGCTAATAGCTAATCTACATGACCAGAGTGCTGGTTACTATTCACAAGATGATAATATAATACACCTCGCCTACCCTACCTCACTTATGAACAGTTTAATCAATTGCTAATTCTTTGACTTAGTACTATGTAATTCCAATTGGAGCATATAGTTAATATAACTCAAGGTTATGATTAATGCGTATTTACTTTATCGTAATATATATCAAGAATCAAAATAACCAAATAACAAGAATATAAACAATACCTACCTACTTAATTCCACCATTGTATTAATCCTTTTCCGAATAAAACTATATAGACATATTTATCGTACTGTAGTAATTATATGTAGGTATATAGTGGAATTGTACTATACTAAAATCCAACCGCATTGTTCACACATAACACTTTGTAAACAAATAACAACGACGAATAGCTATTTTCTCTGCATGACATATATCCTCAACCATATTATAATACACTCTACAGCTAAATATACCGGTATTCCATAAAGCCACATCATACCCAGGTCAAATCATTCCACTGCTCTATCTCGACCATTCCTATAAACATATGATCAGCCGTTGCTATGCTAAAACACATACACGAAATCACGCAGCACAATTGCTGTATTCCGACCAGCGCAACCCATTGGCAACATAGATTTAAAAAGCATGCTAGTAGCCGATATACAACAGCGTCATTACATAGTTCACATCATTTAAAAGCAAATACATACCTGACCGCAAGGGGCCTGTTATAAGTCGTTACTATACTAACACACGTCCACAAGATCGTAAGGCACCGCAGCCAGGGTTCGACCAGAGCAGACCTTGTGAATACAGAATGTAAGACATCAGAATAGCCGCTGCAATCTAATAGCATAGATGTGTGGCCGATGTCATTTAAAAACAAATACGTACCTGCTAACCAAGTGGCCTAGTAGGCCACCTCCCTCCCGTCCCTCCTACATCTTTTCCCACCGTCCACTGCCCTCGTATTTGTTTTTAATCGATTGTCAGCTTCAATTCGTTTCTCACTGCGGCTGTACAGCTCCTTACCACAGGACCTAGCACCTTAACAACAAATACATACCTGCCAACCAGGTGGCCTAGTAGGCCATCTTCCACTCCTCCCATCCCCTTCCACCCCGTCCTTCCTACAACCTTTTCCCGTTGCGAACCGCTGACGTATTTGTTTTTAACCGATTGCCAGCCTCCTGCCCTTCATTACTGCAAGGGTGCAACGTCTTATTGAGACAACATTCACTGCGCAGTCACTACCCCATCACCTAGAGACCGGATTCGGTGCACCACTCCATCTTGTCCAACCGCCTCCCTCACACATACACCCCACCTTGAGCCACACCGTCGCATCGCCACAACGCCGCAACGCCTCAGTGCAACATGGCCAGCAACTCGAATGCTGCTCGCAGCCTCCCACTGGACTACCCTGACCCTAACGACGACTACGATGGCGCCAACATCCTCACAAAAGTTCTGGCCGGCGAGCACCGGCGTCCGAAACCATGGCCGCCATCTAACGACGATCCTGCCGTGGTGCAACCAGACACCATAAAACCCCTAACGCTGTCGAAGAAAGACATTGAGTGGGTCCAGGAAACCGGCATCCCGTATCCGGAGCTCCGCAAGGGCCCATGTCCAGCCAAGTGGGTCGCTGCCTACTGCTGGTTCCAGAACAACCAGACGTTGAACTTTTGGGTGGATTCCTACGGTATGTGATATGGGACATCGTTTCGCGACCGTGTTTTACTAAGCCTGGCTACTAACTCCTTTAGGTGCCGATATCCTACAACCCTTCTACCTCCACAAGAAAGCCAACGACATTAAGTTGAGTACTGCGAAGGCGGTGATAGCCTCGGTTCAAGCGGCATACAAAGCACCAGACACCACGCCTGCTCGCCAATGGCTTGATAGAGTTATCGAGAGTAAGACGTACCCGGCCCAAGACGTCCCTACATGGGACAAAGCTACCGATTCGACCATCTTTCATATGGCCGGCGCAGCCTTGGCACTAATGGTCTCATGTCCACAACGGTTCCCACCAGCAGCCAACGATCAATTGGGACACACCTACGTACATCACAACAAGGAACGTGTAGCCTCTAACCCATTTGGGTTCCACATCATCACATGGAGTCGCGCATTGACACTGCAGGCATGGTTCTGTAGGCGTCGTAAGTACCCATCGGCTATCCATTACGACACAACGGTCAAGATCGCCAAGCAGGGCCCCCTCCATAAAGTCGACCTAGATGCCCTCTCCCTCGCGGCAGGTGAAGACGAGTCCAACTACCTCGTTGACAGCACCGAGGCGAGGGCCGAACGTCTGCAGCAGGATGGCAAGCTACCGGATGCCGCGGTCGAGACAGACCGGTCGTACGAAGCAGAAGAAGACCGTGTCCGCAGGGCCCTGGCAGCTATCGACAAAGTGGAGGAACTTACCAACAGCGAACAGGCGACGAGTGAGGCTCTGATAGAGCATGAGCAGCGCATACACGACACCCACGCCGAGCAATGCTCCCATTTGACAGATGTCAAGATAGCGTCCATGCCACCGCTCTCGAAAACCGACACGGACGCGCTCTGTGTGTATTTGGACAGCATCGGCGGCGCCATCGGAAGCTACCAACCCCCCTCCCATTCCAGCCATTCAAGGCCCAAGGATTACGACGGTGAAGCAGGGGATCCCTGCTGCACAGTTAGCGGATGCTAAAGAAGCCGTCTTCGACACCAACAATACGGTCGAAAATGCCATGGGCTGGCAGGCCGCCGAAGAGAAGCCGTTGGACAAGGACCGAAAGTTGAGTGACAAACTCGACCAGCCCCTCTCGGCTCAAGTCACCGCATTCGGGGGTAACATGTTCAAAGGTTACCCCAGCGTCGAAGAAGCCGCGACGTCTATGGATCTCGACTGGCGGGAGCCATACTTCCAGCCTGACGTGCCTGGCGCTGGAATGTACAAACCGTACCAGCTTGTTGGTATGTTGCAACCCCCGAGCTGTCTTAAAAACAAATACGCCCACAACCCGCGTATTTGTTTTTAACGCAAGGGACCCATAGCTATGGGAAACCTACTGCCCCCCTGCGCATTGGCGTATTTGTTTTTAACGCAAGGGACCCATAGCTGTGGGAAACCTCCTGCCCCCTGCGGATTGGCGTATTTGTTTTTAACACAGGGGTCTCCCTCATAACCACAGAAAACCTACTGACCCACTGCTCGCACAGATGTTTGCGCCGCCCTCGAGAAGATCCTAGGTCCTTTGAAGTTCTGCGTCTTGGCCAACGCGTGTGGTATCGGCAAAACCGTCACCATCGGTGGGATCATCTCGTACCTTTATTCGCCCATCGAGTCTTTCGTAGAGGCGGATAATGACGTCTTATATGATGAGGACGAAGAGGAGGCACCAACGCCGCCACCGCCGGCCCCCAGGCGTTATTACCCGTCCCTCGTGTTGACCGTCGCGAGCGCCGCGCCGCAGACGCACCGGAGTCTGCACCAGTTCTTCTCCCCAGCGCTGAGGGTCAAAGTCGTCTACGGCTCGGCGGCGGACGAACAGGATGCCGCGATCCGGCCGCTCATCCTGAGCAAGGACGCGTTCCATGAGGAGATGAAGGCCCTCAATTACGACGACCCGGAGGCAAGCATCCACCCCCCTACGCGTACATTACTTGTTGTTGATTCTAACTCTCGGCGCGGCTATATAGACCGGTAAAAAGGTGTACGTGTCGTCGTACAGCACATTTCACGAGCGTGTCTGCACTACGACCCGAGTGCGACGGGGAGACCTGACCGCGAGTCAGCGGTTACACCTGAGGCTGCCGGCCCACGACGCCCCGACCGACAACAAGAACGACAAGTACGAAGTGGTCATTATGATCAACAAGGACTTACACTTCGGCCTGGTCGTCGCGGACGAGGGGCACTGCATGCGGAACATGGGCTCCCGAGTGTACCAGATGCTCTCGGCCTTGCCCTGCGAAGCCCGGCTGATCTCGACGGCCACCCCACTGCTGAACCACCCGCGTGATATCCTCGCCATGCTCCACATCGCCTTCGCCGACATCCCCGCCATTGCGACGCCGAAGGATTACGACCTCCTGGACCTGTTCGGCGGGGAGCACGCGGCTGACCTGACCCGGCCTATAGGGTACTCTGGCTATACCGACTACAAGGGCCATGTGCGAGAACCAGCCCGCTCCCACCGCGCCTTCACGCAGGCACATTTCCGCACCGAGCGGGCGCAGCAGATGGTGCAGAAGTGTGCCTCGTCTGGGATCCCCATCCACCTCTTCTCCCCCTTCCTGTTCGACGCGGCTGTACGGCAGCACCACTTCTCCTACGACCACTGCCGTAAGGTCTTCAAATCCATCATGGAGCATCTCTTCATGCGCCGCCACATGCACACCGAGCATATGCTGCCGGACGGCACGACAGCGACGCCTGGCGACGACATCCCTGCCGCCTGCTTCGAGACGCACGTCGTCCGGCATCCCGACGTCCACATGCCCAAATACCAGTACTACCACGACATGGCGTGCGACCATCTGTACATGGGAACCCGCGACAAGCGGAAGGCCAACGGAGCCCTGGCAGAAGACTGGCAGGATGGCAAGCTGAGCCGGCTGCCTCACGCGGGCACCTTCCGCCAGCTCCAGCTGCTCGCCATCAATACGAACAACGATGCCCCCCTCTCCCTCGGGAGTCACTTTCGCCACCTAGCGGCCAAGCGCGCCGAGGGTCGGTCGGGGAAGTCGCCCACCCTCGGACCTGGAGACACCAGCCCCGACGACAGCGACCACTCGGTCGAGATGGACGACGTCGACTCAGCTGACGAGGGCGAAACCGCCGCCCCCCCCACGTCGCAGTACGACCGGGCCCGCGAGGCTTACGAGCCCAGCTGCGACCCCTTTCTGGCCCCCGACCCCTCTCCTGCCGTAATGGACTATGGCCGCGTCGCCCTAGGCCACGGCGAGGTGGAGCAGATGACGCGCCGCGAGCAGCACCATTCCTTCGACCGGTATTTCCAACTCACCGCCGACGATCCCCGCGTCCCTATACCCGTCAACCGCCTCTCGTGCATCCTTCACATGGTACGGAATAGTCCTCTTATGGCCCGTGCTCTGCGTCAATACTTCGCCTGGCGGGACGAGAAGCTCGAGGCAGGCTTGCCCAATCGTGTCGTCGTCATGGTCGACAGCCCATGGCATCAATTGTGAGTATAGGCCCAGTCCTGCAAGATCCCAGCAACCCTCCATCACCCCAGTGGCATTCCATTAAAAACAAATACGCGCTACGTTCCTGTATTTGTTTTTAACACTGACCCCCCCACTCCCGTTACTGCGTTTTCACAATGAAACGCACCCACGTACTAACGTCCCACAGTGAGGCCAATCTGCTCTTCAAGCTGGCTGGGTGTAATGTTGCCGACATTCGAGCCACCCACTCCGCCGTGGCACGCGACTCCGTCGTACGCTCTTTCAACAACCCCTCTTCCGACATCGACGTCCTGGTCAGCAACATCCGCCTGATGTCCGTCGGTATCGATCTGCAGCACGCGTGCTGTCGTGGGATGGTGCTCGCCTACCCGTGGAACGCGAACATGATCATCCAGATCTGCGGCCGGCTCATTCGACTCCAACAGCGCCGCGCCGTGAAATGGATCATCTTCACCGTCGCCGGCACGATTTACGAGTCCTACGAGCGCATCATCTGGTCCAAGTTCGTGCGACAAGTCGCCGCCGAGTCAAGCGTGACGGGTGTCAAGGGCGATTGGGGTATGGCCTTCATGTACGAGATTATCCGGGTCCTGTTCGGCCAGGAGTACTCGCGCTACATCTTCGAGGTTGTGCCATTCCCCCCGGGCGCGTTCAACGACGAGAACGCGATCGCATGCGCCAACGGCGTCAGCGAGCTCGTCCGCTACGTCGTCGCGAACCAAGACACGGCCGTGCTGGACCGACTCGAAGTCTCGCGAGACGTCGACGTGCTCGCTGGCGGGATGGCTATCGTCAAGGCGCGACGGGCCAATCCCGACTTCGAAGTCACCCCCCAGTTCCTCGAGCATGCAGTCAACCTGAGCACCCTCGAGGACGACACCATCGTGGAGCTGCTCCCCGCAACCGCCGTCGAGGTGCTCCTGACGAAGAAGGTGGCGAACAGGCCGACACCACGCGGCATGACCGCAGACACTCGCGAGGTTTTCGAGAAGATGCTCGCCGACGACATCAATGCCGCGGTACCGGACACCAAGGAGGCTCCCAAGAAGAAGAAGAAGAGCAAGACTGTGGCCACGCCCCAACGAGCCCGTAGTACCGCCCCCCCCAGCTCTGGCCCGTCCGGGACATTGACGACAACGCCGACTCCCTCCCGCCCCCGAGCGAATGCCACCCGCCGCAACCGAGTCGATGCCTCGCAGGCGAAATAGCGACACCCTCGGCGCATATGGGGAATGGCCGCCTCGCATCCGGGACAGATGCCAGTCCGCGCGACCGTGGAGTGTATTATATGGTTGTACGATATTGCGGCTCGAGCTGCATGGCCGCAGCGTTGGAACGGTACATGGCGTCCTCGGTAGACGTGATCCTAGCTAGACGAATACTCAGGTTGCATGGCCGCAGCGTTGGAACGGTACATGGCGTCCTCGGCAGACGCGATCCTAGCTAGATGAATACACAGATTGCATTGACTCGTTGCGCCTTGTCCGCGCTGACGCCCTCTACTAAGTCGTGATTACACCTCTACTAGACCTGCCCACTGGACAGAGAGAGCCCGCCCTGTTGCCGCACAGCCCCCAGGCGAGGCGGGGTGCCCCGTTTCCATCGTTCCATGTGAGGACGCCACCATCATACACGGCGCCTCCACCACACCCTCACTGCACCCTCACTGCACCCTCACTGCACCCTTATAGCACGCCTCCCCCACGAAATCACCGTACACCTAATGCTGCCTCGCTACCACGGCCCCACCCCGCCGGCCCTCTGCGGGTGACCTTAAAAGCAAATACGCATAACCTGATTCTCCCCCGAGCCGGCCACCATAAAACAACCATCCCCCGAATAATTTCCTCTTCCGTGGACCCCGAGACCGTTCCCGTATTTGTTTTTAACCCGCTACCTCCCGGACTGCACCTGCCCGCCCGGAGACCGACGAAACCGCCGTACGCACAAGGCTGCCTCGCTACCACTACGGGTGACCTTAAAAGCAAATACGCATAACCGAATCCTCCCCCGAGCCGGCCACCATAAAACAACCATCCCCCGAACAATATCTTTTCCTGGAGACCCCGAGACCGTTTCCGTATTTGTTTTTAGACCGCCACCTCCCGCACCGCACCTGCCCGCCCCGAGACCATTCTGGTATTCGTTTTTAACCTGCTCCTTCCAACAGCAAGTTCACATTACAGAGGCCTCCAGGTGTCTTTGTCCATCTCTGACGTTCCGGCGTACTGTGTCATCCTCCATCATGGCATACCGACTACCTCCCTTCCTCCCTGATGATTCCACATTCGACGGTCACAATGTTGCACCGATGGTGTATGGGCCCGAGGCTACTCACCAGCCCCCTCGATGGGCATATAAACCAGACGAAGAACCAACCGCTTGGGTCCCTCGCCACGTCGTCGACAGCGCAACTTTTACGCCCGACAAAACCAATCGTGAACTGCATAGCAAGGGCATCTATACGGTACACGTGGACGAATCGAATCCGACCCTGGAGAACGGCGCAAGACGTCTAGGTTTCCCCACTACCGATGCGTGGAAATGGTGGTTGTTGACCAAAGGTATGCTCGAGCCCCTCATTACAACGTGACATCCTTGCGCCGCTGACATATGTGCCTTGGTTCCTAGCGGCCGATTCTTTTGGCGCCTTGTACCGGGAAACCAAGAAGGCCACGTTCAAACCACGATCCGTGCCCACGATGAGTAAGATTTTTGAGAACGTCGAGTCGGTACATCGACAAGACGATACCACGGCGCTGAAACGCGCCATCCTCGATCCGACGGCGGAGTACCCCATCAACCCCGACGAGATAGTATACTCCATGATACACGCGATGCGGCAGTGCATCGTCGAGAACGAGCCTCGGTTCCAGGCGGCTGAGGACCAATTCGACATCGACCCCGAGTCCAGACCCCGATTCCTCGGGTACCCGATGGAGTGGTACTACCGGGCCCTTTACGCGTGGACCCACTTTAGCCGGCTGAGGAACAATGCCGCGGGTAAGCAGAAGCGCAAGTACGGCTTCCTGGGGGCCGGGAACGCGGCGGTCATCACTAAACCGCTCGACGTCTTCGTGACGCCTAGCCAGCTCGCCAAGCTGGCCATCAGGCTGAACCTCCAGGACCCGATCCTCCAGCTGGCCCGGTCCGACACGGCCACCGACCCGGGCCTGTGCCTGCCTGAGAATGTGGCAGAGTACATCCTGAAGGGTGTCGCCCGCGCTTTCCACGGAGGGAAGTGGCGCGCGCTGCGGGCTTGCCGCCCCGCCCTCTGGCTCACCGCGAGCGAGGAGGCGACCATCTTGATACCGGAGACGATCGCCGCGACAGAAGGCATCATGGACGCTCTCAACCCGTTTGTTGTCGCCCGCGCCGACCGTACCACGCCAGACCTGACCGAGACGTTGAAGGGGAACATCGTCGCCGACGCTCTCGACATCTATGCAGCAGACCCGCGCACGTACGAGTCGCGCCGGTCCACACCCATGAACACGTCCGTGGCAGCGAGGTTCATTCGCGACCTGACTAGGCTTTGCCCCCGCACCGAGCCTGAAAAGTCCGACGGCAAGGTCGCGTTGCGATGTGTCAACGTGTACCCGACGCCACGCGCCGGGACCGAGATGGCGCGATTTCATGAAATGGTGGCTCACGGCGGACACGGGCTGCCGCCGACCGCCCGCGGCGCCGTCTCGTCTCTCCTCCGCCACGTCGCAGCGGACATCAAGTTGCGAGGCGCCTTCCGGCCGACCATGCGCCGGCTCGGGGCGGTCGCCGTGCGCGACACTCGCAGCGATGAGCTGGACCGGGCGGTGGGTCGACAGAAGCCGTGGCAGGACACGACAGATCTGGGGTTCTCGTATCTATACGGCAGCACGACCCGGTCGAGCTCCCTCCCCGCCCCCATCAACCGCGACCTGCGTGTCCGATATCTCCTCGCCGACAGTGCGCCGCTGGCTGCTGTCTTCGCCTCGGCCATGGAATGCTACAGGTACCGCACCCACGGGCCGACCAGAGACCAGCCCGAGAAAATCCTCATTGTCACTACTGAGGTCATCATACAGCAGTAAGTTGCCCTCTTGCCTTAAAAACAAATACCGAGAGCACTGGCGTATTCGTTTTTAACCCCCACTTGCCGCGAGCATCAATACCGAGAGCACTGGCGTATTTGTTTTTAAACCCCTCTCCCACCACATGACTGAGAGCACTGGCGTATTTGTTTTTAAACCCCTCTCCCACCGTATGACTGTTAACATGTTCGCATAGCACCCTTTGCATCTTGTTTAACCTGATGTCTATTGGCACGTGCCGCATCACACATGCCGACTCGCAAGAGGTCCGCCGATCGTTGAGGGCGGCCGCTGAGGACGACACATGTTTCGTCGTCATTAGCGACTACGCCCACCTGGAACCACACGGCGCTTTCCTCAGCACACTCTGCCGGACAGCGTTGCTATTGGGGTTTCCACCTACGTGCGCCGACCTGCTGCAATGTGTCGATACATTGTTTCTCGGCACCCGATCGTCCCCTAAGGATGTGGATGTCACCTTCTTCGTCACCCCGAACAGTGCGCACAATGTGGACCAGGCCACCGTCTTCCGAGAGTATTTGACGCTCAAAGCGGGTAGCGATAAGCGCAAGGGAAGCGCGATGTCGCAGGCCTATCACCTCGAGATGCTCTCGTCCCTCGTCCCCTCTATCCCCTGCGTCTTCCCTTGGACTCGTCTGGCAATCCCGGTGGGCCATCATATGCACCCAGCTATCGTCCGGATGAGCTGTAGAGCAGCCGTCTTGGTGAAGCTGGTGCTCGCCGGCATGGATGGGAACGTCACCGCTGCGCGCGCCCGCCTCCCGAAGTTGGACGTCAGGCAATGGTTATGTCTAGCCTTCGCCGTGCACCCGGGACCCGACCCGCCCGCCCTCGACGCCGCGTTAGACCACACCGTCGTGCACTTCGACTTGGACGCCTTCCTCTCCGGTCCCGGCGCAGCGACTATGCCGCCGTGGCTACGGGCACAGTTCACGGGCACGCCCGAAGATCGTGCCGCCGTACGACAGGACCTCTCGGCAGGAGTGTACCGGGCACCTAACGTGCCGGAGTTCCACGTTGCCAAGTTCCCTCTGGAGCAGCTGCCAGAGTACACTGTCGCGATCGACGCCTGCACCGCGCCCCTGTCAGGAGCTGATGCGCCCTCGACGACGTATCGGGATATAGCGTGGCAGCCTGCCCAGCTCGACGCGATGAAGGGCATAGACGAGAAGGTGGAGGCAGGTGACTGGTCGGGTTGGGAGGATCAGGTGTTCACGGGGAACGAGGCCGCAGAGACTGCTGCGAAGACCGACGGCGACGCCCCACCGACGACGACGACGACGCCACGAGGTGATGGTGCGACGTCGGGTCCTCCCGGGGTCACCGGCGAGAAACGACAGGCTGAGAGCGACGGGGAGGAGCCGCCTACGGCCAAGAAGGCGAAGGTTGACTCGGGGGCCGGCGCGAAGTCTGCGGCCGAGTGAGGCGGCGATGGCAGGACACGCAGGGAGAAGTCGGACCTGGGGCAGCAGGGTTGACGATTGACACATGTTGGAATAATGAGCCTAGGATACAGGCAGGATACGCTTCAGGTTATGGCAGCGCAGCCTTGACGCGCGAGGCAGGACTCGCCGTCGCATAGTCGAGCTAGATACACTAATGAATTCCGGCCTCTGGGGCCGACGTACTTACCCATGTTCCTATATTCGGTGGACTGTTGTAACCCCTTCCTGCCACTACGAACAACACGTTCTCACGTTGCAACGTGGTCGCGTTGTCGCGGTCGTATTACAGAGTACTGCTGGACGGCAGCAGCACCCACACGCCTCGCGGGGTAGCTCGCGCCACACGCCTCGCGGGGTAGCGTGCTGCCCATATTCGAAAGCCTCATTGTCATCGTCTCTCAGCGTGCCAACGGGGAGGAGCGGTTGAAACCAACTACGTAGGCTACCCCGCGAGCCTCCCTCTCGGCCATGTATTGGGTTTTAACCCTGTCTTTGTAGCGGTTGTGAGCCGGGTACGCGGAGCGACTTCGCATTCCGCTTGCGTTCGATTGAATAACCGCCCTTTATGCCGTAGAATAAAAGTATGAAATCTTTATGACCCACGAAGGCGCCGTCGTATATGAAAGAACTCCTTGTCCGGCCTTTGTCTGGTCAAGTTGCGTATAGCTATATAATATGTACGCATTATCGTAGATTTCTATTTAGCCGTGAACAGCCATCTCTCCCGTACTCGTCCTCTCCATAGTCTAATCTACCACAGATATCATGGCTGGATTACACCAGTACCCCCCACCAGAGCCGGCTCGCACCTAGCCATGTCGTAGAAGCCCCGAGTTTTAGGACCCTAGGCACCGGTAAACGCCTCGAGACCGGAGAGTCCAATGAGGCATCGGAACTTACACAACAGGCGGAGGCCCTTGCCTCCATACAGAGGTCTTCGAGGGCTATACTAGCACCGATAGCTATGCAGGAGGTGCTCTCAGCCTTTCAGGAGGTCGTCAATTCCCAACATTTTGTGACCAGAGTCATCCACGAGCCTGGCGTCCTGACAGTGCCTATCAACACCAGAGCATTCCATAATACATTCCGTTACTTCTTTAAAGACCAGGACGTCGTACGCCGCGGCGGCAGCGCGACTCCTAGGCTCATCAGGAGGCCGTACTTCGACCTGCTGCGGTCGGCGAGCTGGCTGGTTCTCGCGAACCAGGTCATGGTGCGAGGTGTCAACGGTGAAATGGTCCCCGTGTGGATTCTCATCGTTATTCACATGACCAGAAGAGATGGGGAGGTCATAGCGGACAGGATCGGCGTCATCGACCTGGTCCCCGACGCCACGCCAAACAAGGGACGTTTCCTAAGCATCCAAAACGCTCTGACCGAGTGGCTACGTATGGGCGATATCACTGTCGACGAGGACGCATGGGGGAGCACTCTTGATCAGGAACTTACGCTAGCTGTACAGCTAGAGGGCCAACTGGACCTCGCCGACCACTTCTACACCGGCCATGCCGCACTGTTCATCATGTACGGTATAATGCAGAAGCTGAAAAGGTACCATGCGAACGGCCACATCGAGAAGCTCTCGCACGACGTCTTCGCCGACCTGCCTCGCAAGTTTCACACCCTCGAGATCCATGCCTTGCTGATGGGCTTCATCGTCACACGCCTAGAGCTGCAGGGCGACTTCTGCTACCGAATCACAGCCGAGTTGCCAGGGGCCCAGTCCGAGCACGACCCGCTCGCGCGGCGACCGTTCCACCCTCAAAGCGAAAACATCGTCAACCCTCGTGGCGAGGACGCCGACAAGCAGGACACTCCTCGGTTCTTCCAGATCGACGTCAGGAGCACGGAGATCCCCGACCATCGCACCAGCTGTAGACTTCGGTCTTTTATCGGGTATAAGAAGGATACGGCGAAGCCCACAGACGCGAAAGCACCGCCGCCGCCGCGGCGAGCACCGCGACCACCACAGCCTGGCTCGCCAAAGATCCAACCCCCCCGGGCCCTCGGTCCAGATCCAGCGTCCCGACGTGTATGTAAATAAACGGAAGCGCCCCCGGCAGCACTCGGTAGTCGTCCCGCTCAAGAGACTCAGGACGACCACGAACCAACCTGTACGGAAGAGCTCGCGTGAACTACAGCGAATGATCATTGTTAGCTCCGACGAGGATTCCCATGGAGAGGGTTATATTGACGATGACGATGACTATAACAATAACGATAATCAATACTAGGATAGTCTCTCTCATAATATAGTTTAGACGTGCACATATTATACTATCATTCTCATACGGTATGGTTTAAAAACAAATACAGATGGCCTACTCTTCGGCTATAAAGCCCTTTCTCCTCCCTTACTTACTTGCCCACCCATGCCGTTCTATCATCCTCTCCCCGTCCGCTAAGCCTCCCGCCGCACTTCCACCCCGGGTATTTGTTTTTAACCCGCCGCCGTTCGCACTCCGGATACTCTATCCGGACAGCATCTCTACTTCTAAAGTGTGTCCATCACCTTCAGCGCTCCTTGTGGTCCTTGTTACTTTCTATACTAACAGGCGTGGTGCTTTAGGGTGGTCTTGCATACTAGCGTCTTCGTCGCAATCATGTCGGGAACCCCGCAGCAGGGCCACGACCCCGCACTTGGGCCAGCTCAGCGCGAGGCTACGGAGAACGACCCCGGCTGTGCAGCGACGTACCTGTTCTTCTCCGGCCATGGGAAGACCAACCCCAATGCATGGATGAGCCAGGCGTTTACAGGTTTCCCTTTCAGAGACCCTATCCACCGCTCCTGTACCGTGTTCACATCATCGGAACAGTATACGCAGTACCACAAAGCCTTACACTTTGAAGATCGGATCCGGGCAGAATCCATATTGCGACTTGCGGACTACGCAAAGATCCGCTCCGAAGGTTCCAATGTCGACCGGTTCGAACCGGCCGAGTGGCGCGCCGTCGCCACGAGCATCCTCTAACGCGGCATCTTCTGGGGGTTCATGTACACGTGTGACGCGACGGGCGCTGCCCAGGCGGAGGGGTTGGTACATGGCCCGCCGCTCGACGCTTGCTTGTTTTCTCCCTTCCCCGGCCTGAACCCCGATTACCGGGATGTCATGGTGGGACGCCTGCTCGGCACCGGCCGACGGGTCTTGGTCCAGGCCGCGGGCGCCAGGGATAGGGACCTGGGGATTAGTTATACCAAGGCCCAAGCCATGGAGAACCGCGAGTCTTGGGGTGCAAACCAGCTCGGCCAGTGCCTCATGACGGCTCGGGAGATCATCAGAACGTTGCGATGCGGCAGCCAGCAGCCAGGCGATGCGGTGGTTCGCCGCCAATGCGTCAACCAGGCCTACCTATTGAACGGTCAGGTCCTGCTCCACCCCGAAGTCGAATGGTACCGGCGTCGACACCTTGACACCGACATCCTCGTGCTGCTCGACCGCGCCACCGGCGGCCAACTCCAGCAGGCGCACAAGAAGCACTTGGACTTCCTCACCACCTGCACCCGTGGGCACCACGCGGACCAGTGCGACTGTCGGATCCCGGACGACCAGAAGATGTCCAACCTCCAGCTGCACATGCACCAGTGCGGCGCTCAGTTCCTCGCGTATATCGCCCCAGATGGGCCGACGGCACATGTCGCTGCTGGCGAGGCCGAGTTGTTGTCGGAGATCGTATTGCTTCCCACCCCGGCTGACGAGCACTCGCCCCACGCGAGCAGCTGTGTGGACATCCTGCGCTCGAGACTTGGCCAGTGGCCCGACGGCATGGATCCGTGGACGCGGCTGCTGGTGGCCGCCGTGGCACGCTGCAACTAAGGGCTACCCCTGCAGCATTTCGCCATGGGCATGTTTCAACGATGCATCGTCACGTCCAGGTGGTACTGGGAATCCAGCATGGCCATCCTCCCACAGATAGCTTAATATGAAGTATGGCATCATGCAATCAGTTGTTATTATCACGTCGAGACGATCTATTGAAATTGTGCTACCCGCTTTATAGTTTCTCGCGATGGAGGGCCTTAAAACCAAATACGTAGATATTGCCTCCATACCTACCCACGCTTAGGGTTAAGTCGCCGATCTGCCGTAACCTTACCACGTGTATACAGTATCTCTCGAAGTAGCTGCTTAAAAACGAATACGCGCCAGGGCCGAATCACCTAGTGTACAACCCTGACCTGCCGACCTCTTCCTCTCTCTTTACACCACCTTTCCTTTTTTTACTGGGCCCTGTCCTGTGTATTTGGTTTTAAACCCCTTCCAGCATAACACTACTTCATCGCCAATACCAAAATCAGACGCAACATTCCTCTAGAGCCGAGGCCTAGGACCCATCCTGCGTCAAGGCTCGACGTCATGGCATCCGCTCAGCGGGATCCGGTCCCGAACATCCTGTTCTATGGCCATCAAGTCGGGTACAGCGAGGCCTGGATGAGTCCCAAGTCCTGCGGCTATCCGTTCTTCGACGTCACCGACCCGGAATGGACGGTCTATACCTCCGCCGAGCAGTTTGTGCAGTACCGCAAGGCTCTCTGGTTCGGGGATGCGGACACTGCCGCCAGGATCCTGGCGGAGGGCGACCCGGACGTGATCTACACCCTCGGCCAGTCCATACAAGGCTTCGACAGATTCTCGTGGCTAGGGGTTGACCGGAACATGTGGCAGCGGGCGACCTTTTGCCGCTTCATGTACGCCTGCAACCCGAAGAGCGAGGCTCAGCTGCGGGCCATGGTCCACGCCCCGCGACAATCCTACCGCATCGACACGCAGCCGCAGGTCAATAGCGATTTCGTCGACGCTATGAAGACACGCCTGCTCGCCACTGGCATTAGCAGATTGATTTATGCGGATCTTAACGACCACAGGCTTGGCATCGGACATCGCTCGGTGGAGGATTGTGTCGCTAAGCCTGACTGGATTTGTAATTCCATCGGCCACTGTCTCATGGATACTCGTCGTATCCTCCGCGGCCTCACACAACTACCACAGTACACTTTAACGGCGGACACGAGCACGCGGGTTTGTGCCAGTTTCCCGAACTCTCGCCGAGAGTGCTACAATCGCGCCCGACATTGGTACGAGCACCAGGTCCTCAGTCCAGACGTTATTATGCTTCTCAACAAAGTGGTTGGCACCTACGGAACGCATGTTGTCGGCCAGTATAGTCTAGACGAGGGACCTTCAGACGGCAAATACTTTTATAGCACATTCTCTGACCTGTCCGACATCGTACAGTTAAGAGAAAACCAGTCGACGTGCTATATATTCTCGCCGCTGATCCATTGGCAGGTGTGCCTACATCGCCGCGGGGCCGAGTTACTGGAATATATCGCCCCGGATGTCCCTACCGCGAAATTCATCCGACGGGCAGTGGATTACTACCGGCTTGCCTTCCCCGATACGGAGTTCGGCAGGGAAGGCTCCTCCCAGTATCCACCGTGGGATGCACGATTGGATCCTATGTTTGCAGCTAGAGAAGGCGGGGATCTCGACGGATGGAGCAAGCAGCTAGTAGCATCTGTCGAGGGTATCGGATCAGCCAGCGCCGGCACGGGTTAGTCTAGCGGTACGCGGCTTGAGAGGGTGGCATGAGAGCTTGATTACAGCGACCCACAGCTGGATGGAGAGACGCCTTGAAGCTGTAGCTAAGTACTTACGTACTTTCATAGTAATGATTCAAGCGAGTCGCCGACCTATTACAATCTTCTCGCAGTGTATTCAATACGGTATCACCCGAAGTAGCCGCTTAAAAACAAATACGGCTCAGGTCTTACTAATTCCCCTCGCGGCCCTTGTCTGCAGCTGTTTTCCTCTCTTAGAACCCTAACCTACCCTCTCCACTAGGCCCTGTCCCGCGTATTTGGTTTTAAGGCCCTTCCGATATAACGCTGCACCGTCGCCCGCATCTAGGTTCCTACCTTACGAGCCGAATCGTGGTTTCTAGACCCCGCCAAGACATCCTTGTACCATGGAAGCCGCCCGCGATCTCGAGGTGAAACCTATGGCGGGTTCATGGGAATACTATAAGAAGCTACCAGACGAGCTGAAGTTGGAGATACTGCGATATGCCCTTCCCTGCTACGCAGGAGCACATCATTTTTCCGTGGCAAGGCAGAAGCGGGTCGACGGCACTACCGAACTCGAGCTCGTGTCTCCGATCAAGCGCCGGCAGGATGTACAGGATGACCTCTCTGCCTGGCTGGGAGTATGGAACCTCCACAGCGCCCTATGGATGTCGCGCGACATCATTCGTACTGGAGAGGGGGCTCGCGAGGTAATCTGGACTCGACCACACGACCGAGGCGGCGACGACAGGGACGGATCTAAGCCAGACACCGCGCGCATCGACACTACACGAGACCTTATCGTCATGAGCCTGCGCGCCGATATGGGGAAGCTGACTAGCTCCGAACGTCGAAGGATGCGTACAAAGTTCGATTTCGTCAAGAAGGTGGGCATCGATTTAACCCAGACGTACCTAGGCCCATGCAATTGTCGCAGTCACTATGGCTTATTCCGCGTCTGCCCGAAACTGTTGTATAAGTTCCTTCGCTCGTTCTCTGGGCTGCGCGACATCTTCTTCATATACCCACTTTCGGGAGACAGGATCGACGTAAGCGCCCGGCCAGGAATACAAGAAAGGGGCAAGAAGCGTACGCACGGCGGCCAGATAGTGCCATCCTGCACACCTGCCATCCCCAGAGAGTACAAGGATGTGGTGAACGACACGATGGACAAGTTCAAGCGTTAGTATTCGGCCCTATCTACGTACTTCCACCTAGGTTCACGGGCTAATCGCGTATGGAAACTAGGTCTCGCCCTGGAGCACGACCTCGCTGTCTTCGAGGACCGACGGCAGGAATTCTACGAGGTCCGTCAAGAGGACGGCGGGGAGTTGGTCAGGCACAAAGGTATATGGGATTACATAGAACTCTTCGAGCGGTTTTGGACCAGCGGACGCCCCCGTCGTGCTTCTGCAGCCCAGCAGGATGGTTGGGATCAGGTTCGGTTCCCGGTCCTGGTTTGTCGGCGAAAGGCGGGCGACGACCCGTGGAAGTCGGACGCGATTTTAAGCAACCGTATTCGACCGGCCACAGCATGAGCCAGTCCACGTCCTAGAAAGGGCTAGTCTTAGCCGCCTCTTTATAGGGGACTGTACAATAAACATCTGCGTACTGCTTTAAAAACAAATACGCGCCTGCCCTCAGCGCATCCTTTCCTTCCTCCAATCATATTCCCTCTACCTCTGTCCGCACAGAGCCTCGTATTTGTTTTTAAACCGCACCCCCCACCGTTACAACGTTACAACGTTACAACGTCGACCGCTGCTATGGTAGATTCAGCTACAACCATAGTCAACTCGACGAGCGACGAGAGTGTGTCCGGCCGCTCTACTGGTAAGCCGACCATGACGCTCGTACCCGAGTCGGAAACTCAGTTAACCTCGGAGTAGATGACGAAGTTGACGTCTGGGTGATGCACCAACGCCTAGTCCCCCCACCCGTAGGGTTACAATGGCATAGAGACCGGGACGAGGACGGTGGCGAAATCATACGCTTCAAATATGTCACCGGACTTCTGCAACCTTTGAATGAAGAGCCACACCCCAGCCTCGACAATGCGCCACTGGCTCCTATGTGGACCCGTCTGCCGTTCTTCGACCCCCGAGACCTAGTTCCCATTGTCTATGTTTCGTTGACACAATACATCGAATACCAGAGGGCGGTCGCTTTTTCGGACGAGTATTTCGCTCGCCAGATTCTGGAGGAGACGGACCCGGAGAGGATCCAGAGATTAGGCGCCGCCGTCCGGGGTTATGATGAATATACATGGGAACAGGAGCTGCCTTCCGTCGTCTTACGCGGTACCTACTGCAAGTTCAACTGCGTCTGTTCGCCCGTTGACGCGGACCAGGCATTAGCAACTACACAATCTGTTTGTCGAAGAGACGCCCCCGGACATCGCGACACAGACCGATGTTGGCAAATGGCCCAAAGTCTCATCGAGGTGGACTCTGACATGGCCTTTTGCGCTTTCTCTCGGCGTGACAGGGCTAGATACCCGACATCGCATGAGCTATCAGACCTGGGCTGCACTGGCGATAACCTTATTAGCCAGTGCCTGAAGGCGGTGCGCCGGATAGTGTTGTCCGCGTACACCATCAATATGGCAAACCCCCCGGTCCAGCGGGAGTACATCTCTACGCCGATGGCTAGACACTACGAAGAGCTCCCCTACCAATCGAAGGTAGTGACATGGTATAGAGGCCGAGGGTTCTCCGTCGATACGCTGTTATTATTGAACGAAGCGACATCTGGGAAGATCAGGATTGCTTACGAGACAATGGAGTCTCGTCTCGAGAGCGAAGCCAGTCCGCCCGACAGTTTCCGCCGCCAGTGTATCCAACAGTTCGTGATGCACCATTGCGGCGCCGAGCTGCTGTTATACGTGGCGCCTGACGCGGAAACGGCCCGGTTTGCCAGGGACCAGTGCGAGATATTAAGAGTGATCATCAAGCACACTGCAGACGGTAAAGTCTTCACACGCGGCATGCTAAGTGGTCTTCAGGCGATCACAAAAGACGGACAGCGCGTCGGTGGCTTAGATGGCTGGAGTAGCCTACTCATCCGGGTCGGCCGGATGTGTTAGTGACTAGGACGTGGGTTAGGAGAGGCAGCAGACCTCCTCTGTGATAGACCATAGGATAATAGCTGGTCTACAGGCAGGGATTGGTAGATACATTAAAATCAAATACTTCAGGCGCCGACCCCTTCTCCTTACCGACTGGTTTAAAAACAAATACGGCGTGGCGATCCGACGCTATAAAGTAATTTCCCCCTGGCAATTTCCCTTATTCTACTCCTTCCCTCCTACAACAACCTGCCAGGTATTTGTTTTTAAGGCTCTCCGGTTTACGAGCGCCTACTTCCTCTTCGTTGCACGTTGCGACGTATTTGGTTTTAAGCCCTCCCTTCTCAGACTGTTCGTCACGGCTACGTCGGATTACTACAGTCTCGTTGTCACATACTCTGACTGGACCATACGACAGCTGCCATGGAGTGCCACGACTTTACCGGACGCGCGTTCGAGGAGTCGGCGGGCGATCACCCGGACATCATAGGCATGTACACTTTCATGGCTTCTCTTTATTATATTAACTTTTCATTAGTCGCCGGAGGACCACGGCAACACCATATCGATAACAAGTCTCTCACCCTGGGCGAGTATAACGAGATGAAAGCCGACTATGCTACTCGTTGCGTACTGTTCCCTTCGGAGCCCGTCGGTCGCCACTTCTATCTCAGCCCGAAGTGGACCAGGGTACCTTTCTTCGACCCTCTAGAGGACCATCCGAACGTGTACGTGTCTGTAGTGCACTTTGTCCAGTATCACAAGGCTCTACATTTCAACGATAAAGAGGCGGCGCGACGCATCCTGTCCGAGACCAACGCGGAACTCATCGTTGAACTGGGCGAAGCTATCCCGTCGGCCCATGACGATCACTGGAACAACCGAGTCGAGACCTTCGTGATCCGGGCTTACTTCTGCAAGTTGAGGTTTCCATGTTTCCCTGTGAACCGGAAGCAGACTCTGGCCACAACACCTCCCGGGGCCCTTCCTAACTATAAACGTGTTGCGGTTGTCCCCGAGGTTGACGGATGGTCTCATGAATGGCTGCGAGATGTCGTCAGACCTCTTTTGCGGAGAGAATTCGTGTACGTCGGTTCTGGCGAGGGCGAATGGGGCGTCGGATTCGAGGCATCCGATGCGCTCCTTTATCGGCACGACTGGGGTCATAACAAGATGGGTCAATGCGTTTCCATTGCTCTCCAAATGGCCGAGCATGCTCGCTCTTCCACCTGGTATATCGGTGTAGATATACGCGAAACGCTTGGGATTACAGGGCGGGATGCCCTACAATGCCATTATCCGTACTCCCCGGACCCACCGCCTAGGGATACGATCAAGCTCTGGTACCGATATGAAGAGCTTAGTTTAAAGGCCCTAGTGCAGTTGAACCGCGCTTCTGGAGGTCGGTTGAAACGTGGTTACGAAGAAATGGTGCGATCGTGCGAGGTGGGAGGCGAAGGTGCTCGCGTTCAGCCTGATTTACGGGTATTCTATAAGCGGATGTCCATGTATCAATGTGGCGCTAGCCTTCTAGCCTACTTCGCACCGGAGGCCGAATCAGCTGCTTACGCAGCTACCGAACATGAGTGCCTCGGGAAGCTATTAACATCTCTTCGCGAAGGGGGGGGTTGAAATTGAAGTTGAGGTTTCGTCGTTGGATGCATGGAGCGAGCAGCTGATTGAGGCTGCATTGAAATGTTAGTTACACAAGAAGGGTAATTAAAATAAATCCTTAAGCTCGTTAAGGCTGGCAGTAAAGTCGGTGCCTCTAAGGCTACCCTGCTCAACTTATTAAACATCTCTCCCTTCACCTACGACCAAGGTAACACTTTCCCTCCGGAGGTTCTGGATATCGGCGAGGAGAGGCTACCCTACTTAACATATTAAACATCTCTCCCTTCACCTACGACCAGGGCAACACTTTCCCTCCGGAGGTTCTGGATATCGGCGAGGAGAGGCTACCCTGCTTAACATATTAAACATCTCTCCCTTTACCTACGACCAGGGTAACACTTTCCCTCCGGAGGTTCTGGATATCGGCAAAGAGCAGCTCTTAAAGACCTTTTTAAGCGCCGTTACTACTATCTCTTTAACTATTAATTTCCTTACCTTTCCCTCCGTTATACACTCCTTTTTTAATAGCTATAAAAATATTATAGCCATCGCTATCGAGACTAACTACAGCTGGGCTGCTATTAATAAATTTAAGGTTCGTATTACTAACCCTGACGCCTATGCCGCCGCCGCTCCCGCTACCGCTACTGCTGCCGACGCTGGTGCTTCTGCTACTGCTGCTGCCGACGCTAGTGCTTCTGCCACTGCTGCTACCGACGCTGGTGCTTCCGCTGCTGCTGCCGACGCTAGTGCTTCTGCCACTGCTACTGCCGACGCTAGTGCTTCCGCTGCTGCTGCCGACGCTGGTGCTTTTACTACTGCTGCTGCCGACGCTAGTGCTTTTATTACTGCTGCTGCCGACGTTAGTGCTTCTACTACTGCTGCTGCCGACGCTAATGCTTCTGTTATTACTGCTGCCGACACTAGTGCTTCTGCCGATATAATTCATACTTTATTTTAATTTAAATATAATAACTTTTAAATATAATAATTATTATACTTTACTTTATTTTAACTTTAATATAATAATACTTTAATATAATAATTTTATATATATAGAAATAAAAAAGAGATTTAATACTTTAATTTATTTTTAATATAATAACTTTTTAAAATAATAATTATAAATAAATAAAAAAAATTATAAAATAATATATAAATATAATTATATATTTATAAAATAATAAAGCTATTAAAATATAAAAATAAATAAATAATAAATAAATAAAAATTATAATAAAATAAAATAAAAATAAAATAAAATAAATAAAGTGTATATTAAAGTAAAAAGAAAATAAAATAATAATAAAATAAATAATAATTATAATATAATAAATAAAAGAGTATAAAAAAAGTAATAAGTAATTAATATATAATAAAATAAAGTAATTATTAAAAAGGTGTTGGCAGGGGCGGGGGGCCCCCCCCCCGGGCGCGCGCGGGGGGGGGGGGGGCCCCGCCCGGGCCGGGGGTCCCAAGGGTATTATCAAGTAGTTACGGAAGGCCGGAACTACAGGGTCAAGCACCGATAGTGCTGTAGCTACAGGTGCTATAGATGAGCTACAGGGCCTTAATAAATGTAAGTATAGCAGACAGGTTAGGGTGACGGCTGGAGCAAGAGCTAGAGCCGGACCAGTATAACAGCAGGGTAAACAGTCAGTGGATCGAAAGGCGTACAGCTACTACAGTAGCTGTAGGGGAACACGGAATTTAAAAGAGCTTATATAAAGGTAATAATTCAGTGTGTATTGCTTTCCCCCCTGCGACATACTTAAAGACTACTTAAGGGGGGTGCTAAAGAGCCTGTAAATATAGGCGCTGGAAGCCTGAAGGAAGGCTCTAGAAAGGAGAGGGCTTGCGTAAATATACTACGTAAGCTAAATAAATATAAAAGATGTAATTGAACAAAGGGATGGGGCCCTGGGGCTCTGGCCGTCCCCCCCTTATTAAGCCTAATAAGGCAATAACCGATAACACAGTAAGGATAGTATAAATAGTATTAGTGCTACTGTGTAACAAAAAGTAAATAATTATATTATTATAAAAAAAAGGTAAATTTAAAGTTTTAAAAAAGAAAATAATAAAAAAATTAATAAATATAATAAAAAAGAAAGTATTAATAAAAAACAGAGGTTTTAATTAATATTATTTTAAAGTAAAAAGTAGCGTTTATTAATTAAATAATTATTAAAAAGTAAATTTAATAAAACTAAATAAAATATATTAATTAAATAATATAACGTAGTTCATTACTAACCGGTCAAAATCCCTAAACGGTCAACTCTCAGCACATTTCGACACTATCATATAAATTATCTTAACCACAACGCTTTTAATCAATTAAAACTACTCGCTATCTAATTTATTATCCAATTCTACCTCCATTTCATATGTTCGCGCATTATGGCCGGTTTCGCCGCATGTACCACACGCCCTCTCACGTCCTGCCCTCCGTTTTAACGGACCCCCTTCTTTACCCTCATTGTTCGCTGGACGCTTCCCTTTTAACTTCTCAGACAGTAGCTCCAAATTCTAGTCAATACTAAAAGGTCCTCTATCTTAAACTCGCGGTTTTAAAGCTTCTCGGCGCTTAGAAAGTGCCCAAATTAGCCTTTTCTAGTGTACGCATCCGGTCGCGCATTAAAGTTACTTTATATACTATTATCGTTAAACCTTTCGTTATTTAGTTTACCGCTTATAAAATTTATATTAAAAAGCTTCTTTAATAACTAGAGATCCTACGTTTAATAAAAGTAAATTATTTACTTACTTAATTAAGGGTAGTTAGTATTTAGGGATTATAAGTACTGGCTATCCCTGGACGTAATAGGATAAGTAAAAGCGTCCGAAGACGTATATCCAGCCTATTAATTACCTCATTAGGATTATAAGGTACTAAACCAAAAGCGCGGAATCCAGATCGAATATTATTTTCATTAAAAACCTTAAAATACGCAGCCTTAAATGCGATAAAGAAATCGAGCTTTATAATATAGTTTATCGACATCTTAATAAATAGCTCGATTTCTTTTAAATATACGCGTTTTAAAGGCGAATAAAGCCCTATATCTAATAGCTAGAATAAATAAGAAGAGTAAGGAGGCATACTAACGGTAATAATATCATTAGCTTTATAATAATTATCGAATTCCACTAATATATAGCTCTTATAGCCGTTAATAATTAAAAGGCGATATCGACCTTTTATCGACGATCGAATATACTAATCGAAATGCTTAACCCAGTTTAAGCCTGTTTTATTATTAGTCTATCTATTAAAAGTCGGTTTAATAACTTAATCGCTTAGTAATTCGTATTCGGTAGCCTAATTCGCAAGGTAATATTTACTTTAAACGATTAAGAACGGCGGGATATAATAACCTTACGAATTAATACATTCGATAGCTATCGACTATTCCCGATTACTAAACTGTATTAATTTTGCTTTCCCGCGTTGATCGGCGTATATAACGACCAATATTAACCTAATAATTCCCATTATAAAGCCGGTCTCGTCGAAATTCCACATGTTTTTATCGACGATACCGTATTTAACCTTAATGTTCGTAACTAGTTTAAACTAACCCGAAATAACGCCTGGATCTTTATAAAGAGCTTTTTAGTAATCGTATTTCCGATTTATTCGAGTCGTTAATTCTGGATTACGTCGAATATAACGCGTAACCTATTTTTTGCTTATACGGTCGCTATTACGCGAATCTAATAGAAGATGTATATTTATAATATAACCCTTCGTCGTGAAGTATTCCTCGGGTATTTAAATCGATTATATAATCTTTAATTACTTTCTTCTTTTAATCGGATCGAGTTTTCGTTATATTATGCCTTTATTGCGGTTAGTTTATCGGCTGGTAATTCGAGCGCGTAAGGTGGTATTAAGGACGTTATATAACTTCGCGATTACTAGTATAGAAATTTTTTACGTTGTATTACGTATCGCTTAAACTATTAACTATAGCCTCTGTTTTTTGGAAAGTTCAGGTATAATAGTTATGGAATTATTACGTGTTAAAGTTTAATGGATTAGAGAAGTGTAATAGGTTAACCGTTTAGTTTGGGATTTCACGGTTTAGTAATGAACCACGTTATATATTATTAATAAGTATATTTAATTAAAAAAGTATATATTATTAATAAATATATTTAATTTAAATCTTTATTTATTATATATAATTTAAAAAACGCGTATTTTTAATAGTTATATATTATTAAAGTCTTTAATTATTATAATTAATTAAAAAAGCGTAAAGTTTTATCGTAAAAAATCGACGTATTTAATAATTATATATAATTAAAAGTACGTATATTTTTATTTTATTAAATAAATATATATTATTATATATAATTAAAAAAGCGTATATTCTTATTTTATTAAATGAATATACTTAATCGTTATATATAATTAAAAAAGCTCGTATTTTTAATTATCGTATTAAATTAAAAAAATACTTTAATAATTAAAGAATATTATTTATAAGTAATTATAATTATAATTACTTTATAAAATAATTTACGCTATATTATTTTACGCTATAGATTTTAATTATATATTTAAGTTCTATATTTTAATTACGTATTATAAATAAGCGTATTAAATTAAAAATAATTAAAAAAGTATATATTCTTTATTATCGTATATAATTAATATACTTAAAAGCGTATATTTTTAATAATTATAATTAATTAAAAAAGTATATATTTTTAATTATTATACGTTATTAAAAACTTTAGTTATTATATATTATAAACGTACTTAATTATCGCGATTAATAAAAGAAACGTATAATTTTATTTAATTAAAAAATACTTATTATTAGTAGCCGTACCTTATTACTTATTTAAAGTAATAAAAGAATCGATGGTCGCTACTTATAGTCCGTGTAAATAGGGTATAAGTTTTAGGGGGGTAGTTATTATTACCTTTTTATCACTTTAATTTAGTTAGTGCGTATAACTTTTTTACGGTGGGGCGCGCTAGGGTATCGGTTGTTATTACCCTTTTATTATTTTAATTAGGTTAGTACCTTTATATTAACTGCTTTGCGTAGTAAGAAACGCTGTTATTATAACCCTCTTATTATCCTAATTAGGCCACGACCTTATTCGCTGCGTATATATAAGATAATTAATAAATACATATTATTAATAAGCGTACTTTATTAAGGAAGTGTATATTATTAGTAAGCATATCTAATTTAAATCGTTACTTATCGTATAGGTTTAAAAAAGCGCGTATTTTTAGTGGTTATATACTATTAAAGTCCTTAGTTATCGCGATTAATTAAAAAAGCGCGGGGTTTCGTCGTAAAGAATCGACGTACTTAGTAGTCGCATGCAATTAAAAAAGCGTATATTCTTATTCTATTAAATAAACGTACGTTATCGCATATAATTAAAGAAGCGTATATTCTTATCTATGGGCGGTTTGTATGTGTATTTCGCTGTTTGGGCGTAGGACTTAGTCAAAATTCCGTTGAACTTTTTCCACCTCTTTCGCATTTTCACACAGCCGCGACAGCACCGTATCGCGCTTAATCAATCCGAAACTTCGCTAGCGCATTCGCGCAGTATTGAATTCCCATTCAATCTCTTTTTCTAATTGATTACTCCCAGTAAATCTATTCTATTCGACGTTGAAGCGTGCAGGTCGGTCGCCATTTTCGCCATGTTTTTTTAACGTAGGACTAGCGTAAGCACTGGCCACAATTCGATGAAGTACGTACCCGCAGGACAATTGCAGCATCCAACTGTTAACGCAGTACGTACCGCAGGCAGGACCGACCGTCAACGCGGTACGTACTAGAGGACAATCGCAGCATCCAACTGTCAACGCAGTACGTACCGCAGGCAGGACCGACCGTTAACGCGGTACGTACTGCAGGTAGGACCGACCGTCAACGCGGTACGTACTAGAGGACAATCGCAGTATCCAACTGTTAACGCAGTACGTACCGCAGGCAGGACCGACCGTCAACGCGGTACGTACTACAGGCAGGACCGACCGTTAACGCGGTACGTACTGGAGGATAATCGCAGCATCCAACTGTTAACGCAGTACGTACCGCAGGCAGGACCGACCGTTAACGCGGTACGTACTGCAGGCAGGACCGACCGTTAACGCGGTACGTACTGGAGGACAATCGCAGTATCTAACTGTTAACGCGGTACGTACTGTAGGCAGGACCAGAGCGTTAACGTGGATATTACCGCTTCCTAAATAGACTATCGCACAGCCTCATAATACTAACGGCTATATAAAAAGTAGATGCATCGAGTCGCCCGAAAGCAGGAGACTATTCTGTTCTTTTTCGGACTTATAGACTCAATTATACATAATGCATCTGGTTATAAAGAGGTAGTATTAAGTGCAATATAATAGGATTATGCGATAGCAGGACCGGACTATACGGGGTAAGTGGGTACTAGATTATACGGCGAACAGGTAACGGGCCATGCGGCAGATCGGTGCTAGACTATCTATGTAAATAAAACCATATCAGCCGGTTAGTAATCGGACCACGCCTACCGGGCTATGCGACCGGTCGCTAACTAGACTATACGGCGAATAGGTAACGGACTATGCGGCGGCGAATGGGTGATAGACACGGCGAATAGGTGCCAGGCCATGCGGCGAATGACTATAATACGCCTAGTGAATTAAAAATGTGCGGCATGCATTTGATTAAGTGCATTTTAATAGGACTAGGCGGTAAGTAAAGTATTAGAACTGCTGTGCTTATCGCTGGTTATAGCGCTTATCACTGGTTACCGCGCCGTCCCCGCGGAGGCCGACTACCCTTCGGTTATGTGCATGCCTAGAAATCGGACATCGTTATGGCTGAAAGATAGTATCCGATTAAGCCTTTCTATTACTATGCAGGCTTATAATTAATAGCTGGTAGGCAGTATGAAAGTTAGCTATTTACTGAGCTCTTCTGTTACGCTGGTAATAGTGCTTATCGCTGGTTACTATACTATCCCTACGAGGCTCATTACCCTTCGGTTATGTGCATGCCGGAAAATCGGACTTCAACATGGCTGAAATACGGGATTTTACTGAGCCCTTCTATTACTGTGCATGTGTAGAATTTATAGCTGGTAGAAAGCTTAAAAGATAGTAATTTACTGAACCTCTCGTTATTGTGCATCTGGAAATCATGATGTGTAAAATAATCATATTATAAGAGAAAAATAAAAACCAGATGTTTAAGGTTAAACTATGAACATGGTGATCATAGTGGTATTATTATATAGAATTATATCTATTTCATATAAGCACTTAGTTAGAATATTATAAGTATACATTAAATATTTTAAAAATAGTGACCTTTTAGCACATTATTATCAATAGCTCTTATTACTCTGTAACTGGCCTGGAAGCAGTGAACGTCCAGCAGCCCTATCGACCTGTGACTAGCCTGGACTGAGCAGTTGACGTAAAGCACCAGGTCAGCAGTGAACATCCAAGCACCTATCGCCCTGTAAATGGCCTGGAAGCAGTCGACGTACAGCACTAGTCAGCAGTGAACGTCCAGTACCTATCGCCCTGTAAATGGCCTGGAAGCAGTGAACGTCCAGCACCTATCGACCTGTGACTAGCCTGGAAGCAGTTGACGTAAAGAACCAGTCAGCAGTGAACATCCAAAGCACCCATCGCCCTGTGACTAGCCTGGAAGCAGTCGACGTACAGTACCAGTTAGCAGTGAACGTCCAGTACCTATCGACCTGTGACTAGCCTGGAAGCAGTTAACGTACAGCACTTATCGACCTGTAACTAGCCCTGGAAGCAGTTAACGTAAAGCACTAGTCAGCACACGCCTTCGCCTGGCATAGCTATTCTGTTATCTATGCATATTATAATTAGTGAACATTTAGCACTTATTGCCCTGTAAATAGCCTGAAAGTAGTATCCGTTTAGTTTTAGTCGTTAGTGGACGTCCAGCACCTGTTAGCTCAGCACTTTATATACTATGGCTATTGCATACTCGTAGCTATTCTACAGCTAGTATCTGCTCAGCGCCTTACATATTATTATTTCCCGTGTGCCAGCTAATAGCAGCCCTCCCGCCCTGTTTATACGCTAACCTTATTTAGTCATGTAATCGTATGTCTATAGTAACTAGCAGCGTTTTAAGGTTGTTAGCCCCGGCAGCTAATAGCGGCCCTCCCGCTGCGTCGATCGGCTAACTCCTTTAAGTAATTATGTTATTTCCAGCCCAGCCAGTATTTCCAGCCTTCCTAGGTAATAAGTATGGTCGTTATGCGTAAAAAAGCGACCGTATGAGAAGCTATGCGTGGGAATGCGATTATATGGGAAGCTATACGTGGGAAAGCGACCGTATAGGAAGCTACGTATATAAATACGACCGTATAGGAATGCGACCGTGTGGCTGATGTGGCTGATAGTGTGGCTAGTAATCTAGCGTGATTTAGTTAAAAAATAATTTCATTGAAATTGAACTGGTTGTTAGAAATCGGTGGAAATCTAACGTTGGTCCGGTTGGGGATGCGGCTATGGACTGCGTGGCTGATGTGGCTGACAGTGTGGCTAGTAATATAGTATGACTTGGTCGAAAAACGATTTTTCGTTGAACCCTTTAGTCGCTGTGTATGCCTGGAAATCATGGCTAAGAAACAGTATGCAAAGCAACATTTTACCGAGCTCCTTAGTCGCCGAACGTGTATGGAATTTATACCTGGAAATCAGATATTACTATGGTTGAAAAGCAGAATTATATAATCCAGCTCAGTGCCAGAATAAATAGTACAGAGGCCGCTTATTACATATTTCAGTATATTCCCACTAGTATTCGTAATTCCCGCACTTTTACGTGCAGTCAATTAAGAAACACATTCGTATATAATAGTGCATTTTTCTATTATGTGTAATTAGTCCATACACATATTTATATTATAATATATATTGTGTATATCTAGAAACTGTGGAAACTATTGAAACTGTTGAAACTGTTAATAGCGGGGTAAACTGTGAAAACCGTCGATAGCAGGGTAAACTATTAAAATTGTTAATGATGGCTAGGTAAACTGTTCATCGCAGGATAGGTTAGTTGTGTATATTTTATCTCTTCAGTTACTGTGCATACCTGGAAATCATGGCTGCTAGCTTACCCCTTTATATACTGTAGCGTCCCCGGAAGCAGTGTCCGTTCAGCACCCATTACTCCGTAACTAGCCTAGAAGCAGTCGATGTTTAGCACATCTCAGCTTACCCCTTATATGCTGTAGCTTCCCTAGAAGCAGTGTTTATTTAGTACCTATCGCCCTGTAACGACTTTGTAATTACTTTGTAGTGTGTGCTTAGTATGCCACATATTATAGTTACGCCGGTAGTAATGTTTACCTAATAGTACTCAATATCAAAGTATAATGTTAAACTCTATATGATTATAGCTATTTAGTATTTTATATATCTTCATCTTCCTACTTACAGTCGTCTGGGTATTTCCCTAGTCTCTGTAACGCCTCTATTTGCGGCCCGGTTAATACCACGTTCTCGAACCCCGAGGCAGAGCAGCGCCTTTTCTTAGAAGCAGAATCTTCTTATTCCGTGCTTTGTCTCGGAGCGCCTGCTGGCTCCGGAATACTTCTAAATGCCTATCTAAGATCTTTTCCAGGTCCGACTATCTATAACCGAATCTTTTTATGGCTCGATATAACTTCGCCATATCGAGATTACTCTACCGATGCCGTTTCTGCGGCGGCTTCGGGATCCTATGCCCATGGGAATATGTTACTTCGAGCCGCGTCTTTACTACCCCCTTTCCTATTCCTCTGGCCTATTATGCGCTTATAGTACTTATACTTACGTATTATTTTATCCGTTATATTAAACTCACTTTTTCTACCGATATGTGAAATAGTAGAAGTTTGAGAAATCGAGAATACTGTACTTGGAGCGCGGCTTACCCCTGAATAATATGACTTAGCAGGCTCGGCATCGTTATAGGAAAGCCTCCCTACAGTAATAGTAGAGCCTTCTCCGTCCTCTTCGTTATCGCCTGTCTCTTTATCTGATGGAATAGTAGGGAGGCGGGCTCTCTTGGATCTCCGAGGCCTCGAAACTAATACAGTAGATACTTTTAATGCCATGCTCTAATAGCGATAATTCTGCTCTCGTGTATTCGACCTACCTACCTGTATACTGTTAATATGCCCCTGTTGTTATCGCCGCTGGGGCAGTAATATCCGGTTCTCGATCGAAGGAATGGGTTCGCTAGTAGAGTTATCGGGGTTATAATAGTTAATAGGGCGGCTGGCGGAGCGGCTGGCGGAGCGGCGGATAGGGTCGGTGATAGACTGGTCGATAGGGCGGCTAGCGGAGCGGCGGACAGGGTCGGTGATGGACTGGTCGACAGGGCGGCTGGCGGAGCGGCGGACAGGGTCGGTGATGGACTAGTCTACAGGGCGGCTGGTAAAGCGGCGGACAGGGTCGGTGATGCGCTGGTTAATAGGGTAGCTGGCAGAGCGGTGGACGAGGGCAGTGATGCGCTGGTTAACAGGGTGACTGGGAGAGCGGTGGACGAGGGCAGTGATGCGCTGGTCAGCAGAGCGGCTGATAGAGCGGCGAATGGAGCGGTCGACGGAGCGATGGGGGCTGGCAGTGTGGCTGGAGCGGTGGGTAATAGAGCGGCCGATATAGCGATATGGGCTAACGGACTTAGCATTATTCCCACCATGGTATAAAACAGGAGATTGTTTATCATTCCTATGATTGTTTATAGAGGGAATAGCTTCCCTAGTGGAAGACGAGGTTGATTGTAAAGTGAACATCGTGTAGTTTATGTTCGAGCGGATGGGAGATTTAAATGTGAAGTTTATTATATTTAATACAATGGGAAAGAATATATTAAGGAAAAGAATAGAAGAAAGAACATACGTACATTTTGAAATATTTATATTATTATTACCACTGTATTATAACATTTGTTTTTATCTATTATGTTGATTTTTGAAATCAACCCTACACTCCTAATAACCCTGCCATATTATCCCTAACCTGCTGATCATAACCTGCAGATCTGTTGTAGGGGTTTTTTTAAAAGTTTAATACAGCAGTTGTGGCGGTCTTATCTACCGTCTTGTCGCTCTTATTTACCGTCTCATTAGTCTTATCTACTGTTATCATACCATTCCTATACAAGGGCCCATTTTTATGCATGCAAAGGGCTATTCCCACGTAAAGGGCTATTCGTATTAAACTCTACATTCCTAACCAGAATGTGATCAATCAAGATTTATAATAAGGGCATAGTTTCTTTTTTTGTTATGGCCTCCCCCATCACGACGTTTCCCAGTAATCTCCCTCTCTCAACGTTTCTCAGCTACCCCTTTATGTTCCATTTTTATTGTGACTTTACCATCTGATTTTTAAATTATAAGCCATAGATCCAGAAGAGAAGAAACGTATTTCTCGTAAAAGAGCTCGTAAAAGAAATACACAATAGCAGAGAGAGAATAGAAAGCAGAAGAAAACGGAACGTCTAGCTGCTATTACAACTGAAGTTCGCGAGCCAGATCCGGCCGAAGAGGCTCGTCTTACCCGGCTTGCTCGTAAGAGAGACCGAAAACGTGCTTAGCGTGCCAGAAAAAAAGCCGAACTTACTGCGAACCCAGTTATAACGCTTAATACAGAAGAGGCAGCAACGCATACCCCATCATCCAGCCAGTACCTATTACCTATCTAGGCTCTAAGGGGCTCTTTCAGCGGACATAGGTCTGTACCCCATATTCCGGCACCCGGTTAATCCCCTATAGAAAGTTCTTACAGCGGAGCAGTTATAACCCAGGCTTTAACACCTATACCAGGCCCTATAAATATCGAGTCCCTAAGGGGCTCAAGTGCTATAGGCCAGCCGCCAGCACCTATACCAGGCCCCATGGATGTCGAGTCCCCAGGGGGCTCAGGTACTATAGGCCAGCCGCCAGCACCTATACCAAGCCCCGTGGATATCGAGTCCCCAGGGGGCTCAGGTGCTATAGGCCAGCCGCCAGCACCTATACCAGGCCCTATAGATATCGAGTCCCTAGGGGGCTCAAGTATTATAGGCCAGCCGCCAGCTGCTAACTCAGGCTCTGCGGACATCTATAAACTAGACGGCTTTAATAAGTAGTAATACAAGGTAAGGTAATAACGACAGGGTCAGCTCTATAGCAGGGGAATCGCCTAAATCGATACCTCTATTAATACTAGAGGTTTTACTAGCACTAAAAGAGCCATTTCTACCAGCACTAGAAATAGTACCCCCTCCTACGCCTACTAGTTAGGTACAGCGTATAGAAAAGCTCTGTTCGCCAGCTGGTAAACCACGTGGTACCGTATTAAACACTGCCCATTTCCGATCCATGCTCCACCCTTATTGTGAAGACAATAACTGTACGTGGCATTTTATTATTATTTATTTAAAATAAACTAATGAAAAGCTAGGCCTGTCTTACCAAATACCCCCGTGATACTCCTAGTGCTATGACGCTAGCAGAGGTTACGAAGTATATAAGCACAGGATCGGAAATATAAAGACCGCCACTACCCTTTATCCGAAGACAATACCAACAGGGCTAAGTATAATACTGAGTATAGCAGACTACTCGGTGGCCGATAGGGCCCCACGCCTCTTTTTTCTTAAGACCTAGACTAAAGTTATTAATAGGCAAGTTCCTATTAAGATCTGCCGAACATATAACATCGACAGCGTTATATTCCGCATCCGTTCGCTTTCCCACTCTCGTAATAACTTCACCCTGTTTCTACGACTTAACGCGACGACTTCTATTACACGGAACCCCCATTACAAGCTGCCCGGCCCCTATGGCATCTAGATTTATAAACATATTAACGTAGAGCTGGGCACTATAGCATATAAGAACAGGATTCACCTGGTATTCCCGCAGCTCCCTAAGCAGTCGAAAACATTAACTAATGTACTTACTAAATCGCAAGAGAAAACCCTTATTAATAGCTGTATTTTACTAGTTATACACTAAGCGATCCCCCGTCGTACGTAGTAAGAGTACCCTAATACTTATGAATCAGTTTATTCTAAGTCGGACACCTCGAGCAGAAAACCTATAGGGAACTATAACCGGTATGCTAAGCTAGAACTATCACTTATTCAAGGTGACAAGAGAGTCGATGGTCGCCACTTGTGGTCCGTGCAAGTGGGGCATAAGTTTTGGGGGGGGTGGTTGTCATCACCCTCTTGTCACCTCAATTTGGTTAGTGCGCACAACTTTTTTACGGTGGGGCGCGCCAGGGTGTTGGTTGTCATCACCCTCTTGTTATCTCAATTAGGTTAGTGCCTTCATACTAACTGCTTTGCGTAGTAAGAGACGCTGTTGTTATGACCCTCTTGTCATCCCAATTGGGCCACGACCTTATTCGCTGCGTATATATGAGATGGCCAATGAATGCATATTATTAATGAGCGTACTTTATTGAGGAAGTGCATGTTATTAGCAGGCGTATCTAATTCAAATCGTTGCTTGTCGTATAGGTTTAAAGAGGCGCGTGTTCTTGGTGGTTGCATGCCATTGAAGTCCTTGGTTGTCGCGATTGATTGAAGAAGCGCGGGGTCTCATCGTAGGGAATCGACGTACTTGGTGGTCGCATGCAATTGAAGAAGCGCATGTTCTTATTCTATTGAGTAGACGTACGTTGTCGCATGTAATTGAAGAAGCGCATGTTCTTATTCCATTGAATAGACGTACTTCGTCGTCGCATATGATTGAAGAAGCTCGTATTCTTGGTTGTCGTATTGAATTGAAGAAATGCTTTAGCAATTGAAGAATACTACCTGTAGGCAGCCGTAGCCATACTTACCCCGCGGAGTAGTTCGCGCCACATTGTCTTGCGCCACAGATTCTAGCCACATACTCCAGCTATGCGTTTTAGCTACGCACCACGAGCAGGCGCATGAAATTGAAGACTTTGATTGTTGTCATTGATTGAAGAAGTGCATGTTCTTGGTTGTTGTAAGTCATTGGAGACCTTGGCTGTTGCATGTCATGAACGTACTTGGTTGTCGCGATTGATGGAAGAGACGCATGGCCTCATTCAATTGAAGAATACTCATTATCGGCAGCCGTACCCGCCTTTACCCCACGGGGTAGCGCGCCCCACATCGGTTTGCACACAGACTCTGGCAGAAGATGCGAGCAGTCGCTTTCGATTGAAGAAGCGCATGTCCTTAGCAGATGCAATTGATTGGAGAAGTGTATATGAAGATATGTTCATTGTCGATTACCGCTTTAGGTGGAAGACGTGCATCCTATTGGCTGACCGTATTACCGCTTTTGGGTGAAGAGGTGGGTCTTGTTGGCTGCTCGCACCTTTTTATAGTGGGTCCTGGAGCTGCGCTGGAGGGGCTGTCGACCGGCTGAAAGGCCTGGAACTAATGACGTAGGTGCTGGGGGTGTGCTGGAGATGCGGCGGAGGGACTGAGGTGCTGTAGCTACGATAGAGGGCCTGGAACAACTGCTGATGTGCTGGAGGCCTGGGCTGCGCGTGCTGTTAGTAGATGGAGAGGCCTGAAAGAGGGCGCTGGGGGTGTCGTCAGCAGGCAGGGAGGCCTGGAACAACTGCTGTGCGTGCTGGAGGCGTGCTGGAGGCCTGGAATAACTGATGGATGTGCTAGAGGGCTGCACTGCGCGTGCTGTTAGTGGATGGAGAGGCCTGAACGAGGTCGCTGGGGGTGTTGTGAGTAGGCAGGAGGCCTGGAATAACTGGTGTGCGTGCTAGAGCTGCGGCGGAGGGCCTGCTGATGGGCTGGAGGCCTGGACTGAGAGGCCTGGACCACGGTTGCCGGAAGTGTGATAGGGGGCGTGTCAGTGGGCTGGCGTGCTGCCAGTGTGCTGGAGGGCCTAGAATAACCGATGTGCGTGCTGGAACTGCAGTGGAAGGCCTACTGATGAGCTGGCAGGCCTGGAATACCTGATGTGTATGCTGGAGGGGTGGTGGAGGGCCTGCCGAGGGACTGGAGGGCCTGGAATGCGGTTGCTGTAAGGGATGGAGGGGCGCCGATTCTACCGACGCCGGGTAAATGTCGGGTGCTAATTAAATAATATACGGGTAACAACTGACCCCCTTGCTACGTGCCACAGCTTGGGATGTAAAAAAATAAAATTAGATGGCGGAAGGGATGTATTCATCCTCCCTTCAGTCTCTGGTCTATTTCATTTCTCTCTTCTCTCCTACACAGAATCTTATTTCATCATGGAACCCTTCACCTACTTAGAAGACTACCGCATTATTATTTGCACCATCTGTCGACATGCTTGTTTAGCAGACGAAGCTCTCACGCATCTGAACAGACAGCATCAGCATCTTCCCGTACCGGCCAGGAAGAGTATCACTGCTGTCGTGCGGGAAATCCCTTCGGTGCTAGCCTCCAGGTCTGATCTGGTCCACCTCCGCCGCCCTCCTACTACGACAAGGCCTTTCCCTGTTCTTCTCCCGCCACGTCCAGATGGCTACGTATGTGACCAGTGCCCTTCCATATACTCACATAAAAAAACTATGCGAGACCACTGCACTACCCAGCATGGATGGGTGAACCCCTGGGTCCGAAAGAGCAGTGCCGCCGCGCAGGCTCTATATCGAGCGGAGTTTAAGCCCCCTTGGCGTACTAATGTATACCACCAGCGGTTTTTTCGTACCGGATCAGGTAGTTTCTTGTTCGAAGTGACTCCTGCTCCCGCCTCCCCTCTCCCCTTTCCCAGCCCCCGGGGCAGGATATACTCTCCGACTTCAAGGCTCGAACGTCCGCCGCCCGTGCCTCCACCTCGATCATCAGCCTAGGACATAGTCACGAACCTAACCTGTGGCTTCACCACGTAGGCTGGGCGAAACATCTCGAAGGGTTCGATTATGTACACCTTCGTACGTTAGTCAGCTTACAGGCGACTGAAAGCTGGCCCCTTACTACCGAAGCTTCCGAAATCGCCTTACTAGAAGAAGTATGGCATAGTATCGACCGCCTCGTACGACGTGCCCAGGCTACAGCTGCAGTAGACGTCGCTGGCCTGGCCGTACTATTCGAACTCAACCGGCGGAACCGTGAACAGAAGCCGAACGTGCCCTTTTCCGGACAGGTCGAACCGTCGACCAGTATACGGTATACGAATCTATGGAAGCAGGTAATCGGCTACGTCCTTCGAGCACAGATCTGGCTGGACGAGCAGACCCCCCTTTCCAGCTCTCTCCTCCCTAAGAGGAGGCGATCGCACAGCTGGACATCTTCTTCGAGACGCAGGACTAACCCGTCCCTGAACAGGCATATCCCGAATTAGATCGGCTATGTCTCTCCTTCTGTAATGCTTTATTCGACCACGCCCTTCCAGGTTCTCCTTACGACAGTGCTCTCCTCGGTGCGTTAAGCATCCTTGGCGTCCGTAGTACCACGGCGTCTATCACCTGGCTTTCCCCCCACCAGTCTACGCCCATCTATTCGGCCATTCTCAAGATAGGCCGTCTGTTGCTCCTCCAACAGGCGTACGAGCAGTTTCGTCTATCCTTGGAAGATGGTCCCTCTCTATTCGCTCTAGTCCGCAGTAGAGTCTTCCGTTATTTCACCATCGTCTCGGCCGAATCGCAACCTACGCCGGCAGACTGGATCTTCGAGGCACGTTCGTACGGCATAACCCTAGCGAAAACTACGCCAGCAACCGCCAGCATCGAGTGGGACGGGGAGCGTGTACTCTATAGGAAAATCTCCCTCACTATGACCCAGTTCATCGAGCTCGTTCATAACCTGGCCGTCGAGCTACGTCAGATCATGTCCTCCCTCCTATTTCTACAAGAGGGAGAAGACTTCCCCCTTTCCTCGCTACAGGGTATATATGACGACATGAATAATATACAACCAGACTATACCTTTATAACGGACCCGCGGAACACATGTTTTACAGATACCGACACCTGGGTGATTCAGCGGATAATAGCACGCCTAGAATTCGAGGCCGCCTGGTTTTCCGCGGGTAGTATACAACCCGCCGCTTTACGGGAGTATACCGACTTAGTCCAACGCTTCCGCTCCACCCTCCTTATTCTGATGCACTTTACCGGCGGCTAACCGGCGCGGGCTTCCGAGATTCTCAGCGTGCGGCATCGGAATACGCCGTACGGTGGCGTCCGGAACATCTTCCTCTAGAAAGGCCTCGTCTGCTTTATAACCACCTACCATAAAGGGTCCCGTTCGAAGCAGACCTTGAAAGTTATCCATCGGTTCCTCCCACACGAGATCGGCATCGACCTCGTACGCTATCTGTGGCTCGTCCTGCCCTTCTAGGAAACCGTTTTAGAGATGGCCGGCTACGGTTCTCTCCGGAGCGGCTTCCTATTTACCACACGGCTTATACGGAACGAAGCCGATAAAATCCCGGACGAACTCTGGTCAGGGGACCAGATGCGGCGGATACTAGAAGAGGCATCGGCCCGGCATATCGGTGTACGGTTTAATATCTACGATTACCGCCATATTACTATTGCTATCTTAAGGCAGTTCCTCTAGGGGGCATTCCGCGATTCGACGACCTCGAACGCCGGCGACGGTTCCGATTCGGATTCGGACGAAGACGGCCCTTCGGCAGCCTGGGCCCGGCAAGCCGCACATAGTGCTAACACGGACGGCATAGTGTATACTCGTACGGCCCAGACGCACTCTTCGGGCACCGCCTCGCACCAGGAGCAGTATTATACCATCAGTACACTGTGGCACCGGTTCCTAACGTTCAACTCCGGCCCGGAGGACGACGACCGCGCAGTAGGCCCCTATGAGCAACTACAGGGTAACCTCTCCCTCCGGCGGCTGCAGGTCCTGAGCAAGGCGAACCTGCCCCATGTCCTACGGCGGATGCTCCAGGATAACGACGCCAGGTTCCGCGGCCGTCAGGTGGCTGTACTCCAGGCCGTGATTCAGGGGAAGAGCCCCATCATCCAGATCGCCGGCACAGGAGAAGGGAAAAGCCTAACGTTTATGCTCCCTGCCTATACCTCTTCCGGCGGCGTGACCGTCGTCATCACACCCCTCGTCGCCTTACAGGACGACATGTCGAAGCGGTGCTAGAAGCTCGGCATCGACAGCTGGATCTATTCCTTCGGCCCCACGCAGACGGCGCGCATCGTATTCGTTACCCCCGAATCCGCCGTCACGAAGAACTTCCATAACTATGTGCAACAGCTCGCCACGTAGCATCTCTTCGACAGGGTCGTGCTAAACGAGGCGTACATAGTGCTCGATAGCACGTTCCACTTCCGGCCCCAGCTCCGCGAGGTCGGTCGTACGATGATCGAGTTCGGGGTTCAGATTCTGTTCTTAACCGCCACCCTCGCCCTCCGGGACATGGCCGCCTTCGCCGAGGCCACCGGCATCGACCTCTCGCGTACGTCCATCTTCCGCAGCCGTACTGTACGGAAGAACCTCGCCTATTCGGTGCTCCGTGTGAAAAACGCGGCTGCGGAGGGCCGGGATACGGTCGAACACGTCCGGGCGCTTCTAGCTCCGCCCACGCCACCGCGTATAATTCTATATTGCATACAGCGTGGTCAAGTCGAGCGGGTAGCGAAGGAGATCGGCTGCTTCGTATTCCACGCCGGCATCAGGGATACGGAGAAGAAGTCGGCGATTATGCAGCGGTGGGTGCAGCAAGGGGGTGCTATCGTGTCGACCAACGCGTTCGGGGCCGGGCTCGACATCCCGGATATACGGTACGTCTTCTACGTCGGGGCCCCGCGCTCGCTCCGGGACTATATTTAAGAGAGCGGACGGGCCGGGCGGGATGGGTTCATAGCGGAGTCGGTGATCTTCGTCCGGCCGGACTAGAGCGCAGGGCCTTCGCAATCCTTCGAGAACGGATGGAACGACATAGGGGGCTATATTCAGGGGCGCGGGGGATGCCGGCGTATTCTCCTAGACCAGGTTATGGACGGGTATAGTAGTAAGGCCGGATGCGAAGCGGGTGAAGAGGCCTGCAATCTCTGTGAAAAACGGCGGTCCAAAACGCATAAGAGGAAACGGGTAGAGGTAAAGGAAGCAGAAGCAGCAGAGGCAGAAGAGGCAGAAGAGTCAGGGGTAAAAAGGGGTTCGGAGGAAGAGGAGAGTTTTAAGGAGGAAATAGGGGTTAAGGAAATAGCAGATAAGGAGATGGTGGAAGAGAGTGATAGGTCAGGGGAAGAGGATGGGGAAGAGGATGAAGAGGAAGAGGAGGGAGAGGAGGATAAAGAGGCAGAAGAGGAAGAAGAGGGAGAAGAGGATAAAGAGGCAGAAGAGGAAGAAGAGGAGGGAGAGGAGGAAAAGAAGGAAAAGGAGGAAAAGGAGGCAGCCACAACATGGCAGCTATAACAACAGTCGATCCAGTGGCAGCAGCAGTTCGTACGGAGAATACGGCAGGTAGAATTAGGGCAGATCGACTAGTTTAAATCGATCGTACAACGGCTTTTAAGGTAGTGTGGATAATGCTCTCAGCGGGAGCAGGTCCTTATACGCCATGAAAAGGAGGCATGTCCGCTTCTAGGGTCGTCGTTCGAGAAAGGTTCGGAGTTGCGTATAAAGCAGCTAGCGACAACCTTACGCGGAATCAAACTAGAAGAGCACGGGGGGTGCTACCAGTGTTATCTGCCAGCTGGATAGTGTTCGGGATGGGGAGCGGTAGCCGGGGACGGGGGCCGGATGGTACGGCAGAGAGAAGGGAAATACGGCTATGAAGGCCTGCTTGTATCCATCGCCACACTCCTGCTATACGAAAAGGGGACAGAGGGTGGACGGGCTATTAAAAGAATGATGTTAGCGGAGGCAGAAAAGCACGGGGTAGATATATATAGGAAGGCGGACGCATTCTAGGGGAAGCGGATTCGGGTCCAGGGAGTCGACATATACGGGTTATGCCGGACAGCGATAGTCGGCGTAGACCAGTATTAGGGATGGCTGAAGAAGAACTATTCGTAATGTTTCTACTATACTATGTCAACTATATACCTAGAGTTTAAAAGAGGGTTAAACTAGTATATAAAGGGAGCTAGGATAAGCGAGTAAGTGTATACAAAGCAAGAAATACTATATTATTAAATAACTAAATAAAAGAAGCGAAGAGAAAAGAAGGTACCATATAAATAGACGAGAAGAGGGACAGAGAGAGTAATAGCAGCCACTTTGATATATAAAAGAAGAACTGGTATATAGTCCCACAAGAGAGCTATGGGCTACGGTAGAGGTCTAGTACATGTGCAATAAGCCAGCCAGAGCCTGACAGGGTGACGGCTATGGCACGACAGGGTGACGGTGAGAGCCTGACAGGGTGACGGTGAGAGCCTGACAGGGTGACGGTGAGAGCCCGACAGGGTGACGGTGAGAGCCTGACAGGGTGACGGCTATAGCACGACAGGGTGACGGTGAGAGCCTGACAGGGTGACGGCTATGGCACGACAGGGTGACGGTGAGAGCTTGACAGAGTGACGGCTATGGCACGACAGGGTGACGGTGAGAGCCTGACAGGGTGACGGCTATGGCACGACAGGGTGACGGTGAGAGCTTGACAGAGTGACGGCTATAGTACTAACACACCACCCCAACCCCAACACATCAACCCCCTACTATAATAGCTATGAGCATGTAGAGGAAAAAGGCTATATGATGATATACAGGCAGGATAATGTGTTTATAGGGCGGCGAGGCTAGTATACTATAAAAGCAAGAAAATAATAAGTAGGCAGTAATTATAGTATGACAAGAAAAAAATAAAAAGAGCAGTGTATACTATAATAGAGAAGAAACTAAATAAGATATATATAAAGAGGTAGTGGGTTATATATAATACTGGAGAAGTGGTTACAACTTAGTAATATATGTTTATATATAAGAGAATGATGATTGGGGGGTGGGTGGGTGCGCTATCGTAATGGAGAAGGGGGTGGTGGGTGGGGGATGTATTATAATAGAGAAGAGTAGTTATGGGGGGTGGGTGGGAATTGTATTTTAATGGAGAAGAGGGTGGTGGGTGGGGGATATATTATAATAGAGAAGAGTAGTTATGGGGGGTGGGTGGGAATTGTATTTTAATGGAGAAGGGGGTGGTGGGTGGGGGATATATTATAATAGAGAAGAGTAGTTATGGGGGGTGGGTGGGAATTGTTTTTTAATGGAGAAGAGAATAGTAGGTAGGGGATGTAGTGAAAAGGGGAAGAGAATGGAAGGGGAAGAGAATGAAAGGGTAAGAGAATGAAAGGGGAAGAGAGTGAAAAGGAGAAAGTGGATAGGTGAGAATTAGTTAAAAAGGGAAGGAAGTTGTGTTATAGAGGAGTAAGTGAGAAATATAATAAAAGAAAAAGAATATATTAGTAAAGAGTGGGTAAGAATTATAGTGAGAAGAGAAAGAAAGTAAAAAAAGAAGGAAAGAAAAAGAGAGAAGAAGTGGAAAAGGGAGTGGGAATTATAATAGAGAAAGGAAGAAAGTGTGTAATTAGGTAAGGAGTGTAGTAGAAAAGGGAGAGGGTGGTGGGTGGAAATTGTAGTGAATGGGTGAAGAAGTGTAGTGAAGAGTGAAGGGGGTAAAGAGGAAAGAAAGAAAAGAGGAGAGTGTAAAGAGGTTAGGAAGTGAAAAGTGAAGGAAGTAAAAAGGGAAGAGTGAAAGAAGTGAAAAGAGGAGGGTGTAAAGAGGAAAAGGGGTGAAAAGTGAAGAAAGTAAAAAGGGGAAGAGTGAAAGAAGTGAAAAGAGGAAAGTGTAAAGAGGAAAGGGAGTGAAAGGTGGAAGGAAGTAAAAAGTAAAGGTGGGTGGGTAGGAATTGTAGTAGAAAGTGTAAGGAGTAAAAAGTGAAAGGGGTAAAAAGTGAGAAGAGTAAAAAGGGTAAGAGAGTAAAGGGAGAAGGTGGGTGAGAGTTGTAGTGGAAAGTAAAAGAAGTGAAGGGGTAAGGGGTAAAAAGGGAAGAGTTTGAAAAAAAGGTGGTGGGTGGAAAGAGAGTGAAAAAGAGTTAAAGTGTAGTGAAATTAAAGAGGTAAAAAGAGGAAGAGTAAAGTGGGTAGAAAGGGGAAGAGTAAAAGGAGTAAAGAGAGGTAGTAGGTGAGTTAAGAGTAAAAAGAAGGTGTAATAAAAAGAAGAGAGGTAGTGGGTAAGAAAAAGGTGTGAAGAGAGTAAAAAGTAAAAGTGTGTAATAAAAAAAAGGTGTGGTAAAAAAGGAAAGGGAGTAAAAAGAAGAAGAGGGTAAAGGGTGGTAAAAAGAGAAGAAAGTTAAAAGGAGAAGAGAGTGGAAAAAAAGTGTAGTGAAAAGGGGGAGAAAGTGGAAAGGAAGTGTAGTAAAGAGTGAAAAAAATAAAAAGTAGAGGTGGGTAAAAGTGTAAAAGGGGTAAAAAAAGAAAGAAAGTTATAGAGGTGTAGTGAAAAGGGAAAGGGAATAGAAAGAGGAAGAGGGGAAAGAAAGTGAAAAGGGAAAGGAGTAGGAAAGAAGAAAAAGTGGAAAAAGAAGGAGAGTAAAAGGGGAAAAAGTGAAGGGGGTAAAAAAGGAAGAGAATAAAGTAAAGGAGGTAAAGAGTAGAATAAGTAAAGTGAAAGGAGTAAAAAGGAGTAAAGTAAAAAAAGTAAAATAAAGGAGGTAAAAAGAAAAAGTGAGTAAAAGGAAATGTAATAAAAAAAGAAGAGTAGTAAAGAAAGAAAAAGTGAAAAAGAAAAAAAGGATAAAGGGGGGTAAAAAGGGAAGAAGGTGAAAAGGAGGAAGAAGTAGAAAAAAGAAGTGTAGTAAAGAGTAAAGAGAGTGAAAAGAATAAAAAAATAGATGTAAGTAAAGGAGTAAAAGGTAAAAAGAGAAAGAAAGTAAAAGGGGTGTGTAGTAAAAAGGAGGTGTAATAAAAAAAGAAAAAGAGTAAAAGAAGGAAAAGGGTAGTAAAAGGGGGAAAAAGGTGGAAAGGGAAAGGAGTAAAAAAGAAAAGAAAGTAAAAAAAGGGAGAGGGTAAAAAGAGTGGAAAGAAGAAGGGTAGTAAAAGTGGGAAGAAAGTGAAAAGGAAAAGGAGGAGAGTAAAGGGGGTAAAGTAAAAGAGGTGAAGAGTAGAAGAAATAAAAGGAGGATATGAAAAGGGAAGTAAAGTGAAAAAAATAGAGGGAAAGGGGTAAAAAGAAAAAGGGAGTAAAAGAAAAGGTAGGGAAAAAAAGGAGTGGGTAAAAAGAGAGTAAAAAAGAAAGAAAATGGAATGAAGAGGAAAAGAGGGAAAAAGGAAGGAAGGGTAAAAGTAAGGGAGGTAAAAAAGAGAAGAAATGTAGTGGAGAATAAAGGAAATAGAAAAGAAGTAAAAAAGGTAGAGAGTAAAGAGTGAGGAGTAAAAGAGGTGAAAAGGTAAAGGGAGTATAGAGGGTGTGATAAAAAGAAGAAAGAGAGTAAAGTGAAGGAAGTAGAGTGAAGAGGGTAAAGAAAAGAAGGGAGTAAAAGGAAATGTAGAAAAAAAAGGTGGTAGGTAAAGAAAGAGTGAAAAAGGAGAGGAGTAGGGTTGAAAAGAAAGTAGAAAAAGGAGTAGGGGAAAAAAGAAGTGTGGGAAAGAGTGAAGGGAGTAAAAAAAAAAAAAATAGATGTGGGTAGAAGTGTAAGAGGTAAAGAGGGAAAGAAAGTTAAAGGAGGAGAGTAAAAAGAGGAAAAGTAAAGAAAGTAAAGTGAAAAGAGTAGAGGGAGAGGGTAAAAGAAAAGGTAGTAAAAAAAGGGTAGTAAGTAGAAAGAGAGTAAAAAGAAAAAGGGTGTAGTAAAGTAAAAAGAGTAAAGAGAAAGAAGAGTGTTTAATTGGGGGGTGGGTGGGGATGTATTGTAATGGAGAAGGGTATTTGGGGGTGGGTGGGGATGTATTGTAATGGAGAAGGGAGTGTGGAGGGGGTGTTAGGGTTAGGGTGCTTAGGGTTAGG